>OY720422.1:24473070-26973070 GCA_963082815.1 Melanotus villosus | reverse complement strand
ATGGCGCGCTTTACTTTTTATAATAATATATTAAATATTCTGATTAAAATGTTGCAAAAGCTCCTTGCTTGTTGTAAGTTTAGTGATTTTTTTTTGTAACATTTTCTGCCATAATTAAGTGATCACACTAAGTCAGCGAATTTAATATACTACTATCTAATTGAAGAACAAGAAAAAAATTGAAGTAGTTTCAGTAAATTCTAAACTTTCCTCTTTTTGTTGGTTTTCAGATTTATGAAGTTTGCGAACTTTTGTTGTTTAATTATTTCGTTGTCAGTACTAATATTAAAGTGTCAAATTAGTTAAACTGGTAGTATTATCTCAAACTACTAATTTCAAGAATTAATTTGAAGCAGCTTGATTGAAATTGCCAATTTTAATTCTTAGGATCTGCTCCATGTCAATTGATGATGATGATGATGATGATGATGATGGATACTATTTTGCTACAATGATGGGAATTTAAAATTTGCCCTCATCTTCATTTGTACATAGTTTTTAAATCAAGTGAAACGATATTTCAAAAATATTGCAAACAGTTTTCGTAAAGTTTCCATATATGAGAAATTCAAAAAGCAAAAAATATTCTCCTGATTTATAAGAAAAGGGCAAGAAATGGTGTATTATTCAGCCTATGTGTTATGCACTAAGCTTGTGCTTCTCTTGAAAATATCGTTTTAAGTCCCGGAAAGCCCGGAGGAAAGTCGAGGAATTATGTAAGAGTTTCGTCGTAGCCAAGTGTAAACTCGACTTGGCTTCTTGTATTTCGAACGGCGGGAATATATCTGGTAGATTTCCATGGCGGGTTTGTAAAACCCTTACGTAAACAAGATAATCAACCAAGGACCTTCCAGTTTGAATATGTTTTCTTTACTTGTTGATCGTGAAGAGGATGCAATTTAATCGGTTTGGATTAATGTCTGTTGAGGATTTTAAGTACTTAAACTTTCATAAGCAACGTAGCAGTTTCGTGGTTGCAGATTGCTGGAAGCAAATTACAGCATCGGTTGCCCTTTAAGTCATTGAAAATGTCGTTTCGTCCGCGGAAGTGTTATTTTCGTTGCAGAGGCAGTGAACATTTCCTCATAATAAAGTTATTCGCGATTCTCAAGTATTCAATTTTCAAGTGCAATTTTTCGCTTGTTTCGTATTCGAAGAATGGCGTTGAGGCGCTGCTCCGCTAAAAAGGGTCTAAATGTTTGGGGAAGTTTGTGCAAACACGATTTTTCCCGAACTTTCCGAGACAAAAATCATTTACATTAAAAACAATCTAGATGGGGAAACTTCTGAAGTGGGAAACTAAATGTATTTGCCTAAAGTTGTGAAAGGTACATTGTTAGACAGTTCTGCATCCACTAAATTTTATATTCGCCCAGACGAAGTGTTATGCGCACTTCAATAACTGACACGGTTCGTGTTTTTCCTACTCGCATATAATATTTATAAAATCGTTTGCCAGCAACTGACTTTGTAACCGTTTTCTTCTCTGGACTTACACTTACGGCAGTAAAATCTATTTTAACATTGTGTGCCACGGTGGAATTAAACCTTAAAACGGTTTCGTGAAAATTATCTCGACAAGTTGAATGTTGTTATAATCGATATTAATTGGAAACCTAAAACTTTACTACGAAAACTTAATTTCTTTACCAAGCACATAATTAGATCATTAATTCCTAAAAACAATTACTACGTCGTTTCAATAGATCTGCAGCGTTTTTAGCGAAAATGCATTACATACGCATTCTTGAAATTTAAAAGATGCGATTTAATCAAAAAATAAAAACTTTCTTTGCAAGTTGCTATTATTATCTGAATATACGAGTATAATGCGATCAGCGAAATTTCACCTCGAAAACATACGATTGTGAACCATCCCACATCGCTGAACGTAAGTGTCACAATGTCACTCTGAAGCTGTTGTTAACAGCAGATTCTGGTTCTGGCTCTTATTTTCTTTTACATCAAAACCGTTTTAATTGTCAAACTTTGTTGTTAATCGTGGAACTTGTAACATGACCTCAAAATATCACAATGGCAGTTAGTATAGTGGGCTGGTTCACAATGATTTTTCTGTTGGAGGTTAAATTTTTTTGATCGCATGTTACAACGAAATTGTCTTATTCGTTACGGTCAGCTTTTTAAAATGGAAAATAAGCTTCTGTTTTATAATCCCTGGTTGGTTAATAATCATTATAAATCTCACCCCATTTTCTTTGCCATTCAACTCGAATAATTCCTGGCAAACTGTAAATTTGTTGTACATTTTATTATTGTAAATAAAATCCTTAGTCCGTTTCTCTCATTAAAGCCAGTGTTCTAACTGCACGACTCAGTATTCTCGCCAAGCAAATTAAAGGAAAATATCTCTCTCAAGCCATTATTGTTTAACGTGGTTTGAAGTAAGAGGATAATTCATAATCGTACATTACATGCTACAAAACCCATTGTCCTTAATACGCTGTAAAAAATCTTAATAATACACCCTCGTGTATTCCTCGACAAGATCTCCTTGAAAAGACAACAGGTGGTAGACGAAGATTTTTAAATATCAAAAGAAACTGCATCGAGTGTCGGTACTTAAACTGCAGTGTTAAATTATTAAGCGCTAATTTAAAACTTGTAAGACTTTAATTTGTTATTGGCGACGCGACGTTTAAATTTTTGGATATCTAAATTATAGCATTTAAGGTTAGTTATGTGAGGTGCGAAGCATTCTTGTTGTGTAATTATGGGGGAATTTTAAAGCAAGGAATTTTCTTTAATCTTTTTAATAGCATCTTTAGACCAAGTGTATGTTAGTTAACAGACTCTCGAGCCATATATAAACTTAAATAAAGTTTTAACAGCGTTGTTTAAATAGCAAAGAGACTAACAATAATTTATTGGTTGATTGCTAATTTTGATAACATTCAAGAGTTTTATGCAAAATTGCTGTAAATTGGGGATCATTTGGTAGATTTCGTTGTTTCAGGAGTGAAAAATGATTTAAAATTTGATCCGATTAAGCTTGTAAATTGCAACGACATTTAATTAAAATTATTGCGTGTAAATAAAATACAGTTCCAATTTGTTACTCCTAGTCTGCAGTGTTCAATTCAATTTAAACAGAAATTAGAAGATTTAGTTTAGATATCTTAAATTTTTAAAAAATTCAGCGGTGAAAAAGCGAATTAAACTTTTATGCTGTTTGGTTAACAACAAATGCTTAATCCAATTAATTTGTTACACCTAAAATTTTCAATTTAGTATTGTTTAAAATTTATTCAAATTATTTTGTGAAATTTAAATTAAAAATCTTGTAGAGTAAAAGCAACAGTTTAAAAATCCGTGAAAGATTTATTTCCCTTTTTGTAAGACTTTCAAAAGTTGAAAAGTTCGTAACTTAAGACACTTTTACAATTACATCAATTTTAATCGTAACTGAATTACTCCTAATTTCATATCTGTTTGAAAAATAGATCAAAATTATCACATTAATTACCCTATCAAATTGTATCAGAAGCCAAAATTTTCATAATGGTTTTTAAATTAATCAAATTAATTCATATTCTTACTTGCATTTTTCCAGCCGAGTTGCAGTTTAAATTTTATATGTACATATTCGAAATTTGAAAACAAAGAATCGAAATTACATGGTCTTTAAATTTTGAAATGACCACCCTCACCGTATCAACCCTGATTGTTTGGTTATTCAGAAAGCAAACAAACCGTTAGTATCAGAGTGCCTATCTTGTATAACTTGTACTTGCAACCCCCTGTTATTCCATTCCGAAAGTAGGACGGTATTATAATTAATTACTAGTTGTTTAGGGATTACCTTCGGGTAGTATGACTTAATTCCGCGGCGTCTTTGTTGTTTAAATACCGGTTTTGTAAATAAATTTTAGGCTTTTCACTGTGCTCCAGCTTATTTATATTACTTTACCGAAGAAAAAGAGCTGGAAATTACTTCTCCGGGCTTGTTTAAACCGTCTTTGATAGATACACCCACGGGGATTCAAATATCGAGTTTCGAAATCAAGCGTTGATAACTTCAAATTATAATTTTCCGCGAGCAGACAACTTTAGTTATTAATGAGTTGTGTTTAAGTTTTCCTCCCTAGGTGGAATTTCTCTTATCTATAATTATTAAATTCGGCTGTAAATCTTTATTTTCTACCGCACCCAAAAAAACTTCTTAATTTGTTATATTTTCAATAAAACATCGGGGCGGTTTTTCAAAATTTCTGCTTATGAACTATACAATAACTGAAGATGAAATTTTCCGATCTTTGGTCTTGCGTTTTGAATTTTAGGCATGACTTGATAAACAAAACGTATTATTTAACCGATAAAATCTATAAATAATCCTGAGAATTTTAAAAATAAAAGCCAAGAATAAGAGGAAACTATTTTAATTTAAAAATTCGTTTTGTTGCAAAGGTTATTCAATTAGTGACTTATTTTGAAAAGGATTACATGTTCTTTTATTAAGCTAGCAAATTGGTTTTTTGTGCGTATTTTTTTAAAACGTTACCTTTCTAAACGCGCAAAACGAGAATGTTTTGTGTACCCCTTTAGTTTAAATTGAATTTTCATTATTAATATGCCCAGCATTCAAAAGAACAGTTCGATGTACCAAATCTCTGCCATATGGTTATGCTTTGAATTTTATTTTGAATAGAAATGCTGGTGATTATGTGTATATGGTCGTTTTTCATTAAGTTTTATGTATAGAATTACAAGCTTTTCATACCACCTGTTTTAATTGATCATGAAACCTATTTGAATTTGCTTTTAATATTTTCGGCAAATTTCATTATTTAGATTAATTTGGAACATAAAATTAATATAATCCATATGGTGCTTTTTTATGCAATTGGTGGAATTGGAACCGCCTCTAATCTTTTGATAAAACAATTCAATCCACTGCCCGCTAAGCTCCTCCTAAATAAATAACTTTCTCGTGTTTTATTAAATTCCCTTTGGATCTAAAATTTCTCGAGCAGATGACAACAAAGTTAATTAGCTAAATATTAAATTAAAACCAATAAACCGTCTAATTAGAAATAATTAATAAAGTATAAGATTCCATTTAACGCCATTAATTAATTAAATAACGTTCGTTTCGAGTTGTTTATCTGACACTTCTGATTTTTCTGAACCGTATACGACGAACTTAACCTTTGCTTCCCTGTAAAAGGGAAAGGCGGAAAAGCTTCATCTCGTATATTGAGGCGGAAAACGTATTAGCAGTTAGGGTAGCAGAGACAGACGCCACTTTTCACCGCAAAAGGCCCTACAAAATGAATAATTACAACGGAAAATTTGATTGCCCCAGTTCTCAACTGTCTGAAAAATACGGTTTTAACTTTGCTGATCGTTTTATTATTATTATTTTTGGTATGTTAGAGAAGTGCACTTTAAAATCTGATGTGAAGAAGGGAGAACCCTTTCGTCTTTTTTAATAACTCGAAAATCGGCTACTAAAAATAGGCCTGAAATAAAAAATGTGGGGGTAAGTTCAACAAGAATTTTAATAAAAGTTAAAACCTCCTGTGTTTATAAAGTTTGCTCTTTGGTATTTCGAAAATATGGCGACGTTTTTATACAAAATTGAAAGTTCTCGGCTTCGTTTTGTTGCATTATGAGCAATATTAAACTTTACAACGAAGGTATTTTTGTTCACGACAGTTACATTTTCTTCGATTAGGATAACAAACCTCCACGAGATAGGAAGGTGCCGTCCTGTCGCCCATCAACGACATTGATTGCGAAGTGGAACAAACAAATTTCATGCCACTTTTCCATAAGAAGTGTACCATCTAAGTAATCCATACGTTTGAAACTAGGGCCGAACTAGAAAGAGCGGTGCAAATGTAAATGATGAAGGAGAACAGAAGAGTGGCGAGGCATAAACTGGCGATTTATTCGAAAAGTTGGCGCACGACTTGCCTGAGAGACTGGGGCGTTAAAAATTTGAATACATTTCGAATTCAGCGACAATTTCTTGGCATGGAAATGCGAAAGAACACACAAAGACTCCGCGTAAGTGGCTGGCAAGCAGAGAGCATGTGTCTGAAATGGATGCACTCGCACTCCGTTGAACTGTTGCTCACTCACTTCACTGACTTCTTGAAAACTATGAAAACTTAACGTCAGAACGACTATAACGTTCCGTTCACTCTTTTACATTCGACTGATAAATAAATGCCTTGTGATATTCTATAAATATAAAATCCACGACTCTAATAAAAACGACACGCACCCTGAAAGTCAGGGGGTCAGAAGCGTTAACTTTGGTGTCATTTCAGCTTTTCTTCAATTGTTTCGGGGTTATTGTTTCCACTACGGCAAAATTTCTGAAATTTTATGTTTTCTTTTTCTTTTGTTTCAATAACACGGGGTTCAGACATTAGAAAAAAACCTCGTCAGTAGAAACCATCAAGCAGAAGTTTATTTTTCTGCTACTCCAGTTTTTCTTCTTGAGCTCTGTTAGATATTCATCAAAGCACCTTAAGAAGAGCTAATGAATATAAGTATACATAGGAAATACTAATTTGTTTATGAAAAGGTATTTTCTAAGATTTTCGTACAACTATGAAGGAAGATTAAGAATTCGTGACGTATGTGTCGTTATTATTCCAAGGGATGAATAGTTCAATGGTAAACTGATGTAAACAGGAGAGGGGCGTAAGGATAATATAGTTCAGAATAGGGTCATGAACAGGAAAAGTTTGAGAGGCGCTGACCTAACCCAAGTTTCACTTAGATGAAACAGAATTTACACTCGAATTTAACATTAATTCAACATGCAAAGTATTAAATTTGCTTGGTCGGAGGCTTCTTAATTTTTTCTTTAATATAACCCTTCTTTTTAATCGTTGCTCCAATATTCAAAATTATTTTTTGTTTTTGGTATGGGTATTGCATTCACAAATCGAAGACGTTAAAGGTTGCAGCTTATTTATTGAAAGCATTATTAATTTTAGTTTCGAGTTTAACCAAATCGATTCTTACGTAGTTGTGCCTAAGATTCTTGTAAATATCCGTATCTGTTTCAATTATACCTTAATCCAAGCTCGTATAAACAACAGACTAATTTTCAACTGACTGTTTATCTAATCCACTTACCAACAGATCCTCCAATTGAACTTTCTGCTTACATTAATGCTTTGTGAAACGACCTTAAATTGCTACAAATATTACGTTATGCATTCGTGTCTATCGGGATTAACCAGCTAATAGATAGATATTTTCTACAGGCGAATGCACAGCATAAATTAATATTTATACTCAGTACTCAAATTACGTGCAAATATGGTGGAGTTTATTCGGTAACTTAGAATTTTAGGTGTTTTATTACGTACCATATGAAAATTGCGAAAAGATGTTTAATAGGTATACTAAATATTTACGTTTGTAGAAAATTTCATATTTTATTATAAAAGTATTTGTTTACTGAAAATATCAAATATAGAATCAAAAAGCAGATTTATTTAGTCGCTATTGAAATATTTACATGTGGAAAATGCTAACTCTTGAGTTTCGTTACATTGAAACCCACTGTAAATTGATTATATAAATAATTGTTGACTTTTGAATTATATAATTTTTTTTTCATGTAGTCATTATTTACTACAATCAGATTTTATTTTGGAAATTGGAGGATTCGCCGCTTTTGAGGAAATACCCCAAAAATCAATTTCCATCTAAAAACTATTTCAATGTTTTAGAAGACCTGAATTTTAAATACGGGTAGGGTAACTAAATACTTTTAAAATGCGGTTTGTATTACGTTCAAAAATAAAATAGCCCGAAAAAGCAGAACCGAAAATCCTGAGGTGAATTGTAAGAGGTAATCTGGAGTTTTATAACTTTTGGTTGCGTCTTCCAAGTGGACACAATTTCGTGTCCCCATCCCCCTGTTTTTAGGTTTTGTTGTTTTCTGCTTTCGTTTTGTGCCGTCTTATCAACGGGATTTTAAAGCTTGCTCTCGCCGCAATTAGAATTCTAATTTCAAACAATTACAGAGCAATCTGTGTGTAATTGTTTTAGTAATTACTGGTTAAAAAGTTTACTTTGTCGGCCTTTTTGATTCTAACTTATTGTTAGCAGATAATTAAAAGCCGTGCTCTTTGTTTTCGTCTTATTGCGGTTCGGATTTAATTGTGTAATATTTGTTTATTAAATTTATTTCACTTGTTGATTACACGCTCCGTTTACTTAACATTCGGGTTTAATCGTGGGTTATATCCTGAGTTTTTAAAATTTTATGTTAAGAGGAATGGCAATTGTTGGAGCGCAACATAACTTTGTTAGACACAAACTTTTGGCTTTAATTAGTATGCATGAAAGTACAAAATTTAAAAATCTGTAGCGAAAGATTATTTTCGGATTCAGGTATTACCATTTCTGTTTTAGATTTATCAATAAAATTCAGCCTCCTACATAAGTTTTAACAAAAATTTCGTCGTAGTTTATTTATTTATTTATTTATTGGGCGAGATCTACATACTAGGCTTACGGGTGCCAAAAGTTGCATTCTATGTTTGGCTGAAAATATGATAGAAACAAATAATTCTTCGCATAGAAGGGCTTACCTACGCGCTTTACTCTCCTTACAACGTACTTTTTCGACGCTGGTCATTGTTTTATAGATACATTCAAGTATTTATACAATTTAATTAATTTAACTATTTGTTACAGAGAGGAAGTGACGAATTATTGTCACAGTCCAACGTATCAGTCATGGCCCCCTCTGCTCCAAATAATCATGCAGATAACAACAATCAAGAAAGCGCCAAAAAGGTGAGTCTGATTTTTTAAATCGCTAACCTTCAGTTTTATAACTAAACAAATTTACGGTGTGTGATTTTCTCTTTATCTTTTTATATAAAAATTGCTCGTGGCTCGTGAAGTTTTCCTAAATTCCCCATTTTAAGTATTCCGTACAGTAAACTTAAAAGTTAAGCTTATACATCACATGTGAGCCTCCAAGCAATGTTACCGTTAAATTCAACAATGTCTGGATGTGACACACCCAACCGTCTCGAAATTGAAAACATAAAACAAAGACGTGTACAGCTAAATATCTTATGCTCCGTGAAAAGAAAACCGAAGCTAAAAAAACTTATCGAGAAACTGTCAGGTAACGTACAGATAAAACTTAGTAATTTATCGCAGATGGGGCACAACTTACCTTACATTTTTATAGTTTTTCTTATTCAAACGTTTACTGCAAGCAAAATATAGGCCAACAAACGTGATCAATGTTCACCTTTTTGCTTTAACTTCCGAACTAAAGGAAATCTCGGAAGGAAATGTTTCCTTGGAGTTGTTGAGCGTTTCCTTACAAGCCAAGCAAATGTTTTTCCAATTAAATATTGGTTTACATTATTAAAATTAGTACCAAGTGTAGATAATAATCTTTTGCGTAATATATAGTTAAATCATTTAATTGGTGATTTATGCCAATTTATTTTATGATAATTCCGTTCATTTGGCTACAATTCTTTCATATCTCGTAAACAAATACTTCTTTAACAATTACAGAACGGTTGTTAAATTAATAGAATGAAGCAATGGAAAATCCAGTCTAATATAAAGGATTCTATAATTTATTTATTAAAGTCCTTTCGTAATTCTTTCGCTCCTAAAACGATTAAAGAAAATATTCGATCGAATCAGTGGCAGTGGATAAATGATTTTTTACAGTTTCATTTAATGTTCCAATATTTCATAAATAAAAGCGTTGCAGCATATCGGTTTGAGCTTCAGACAATTAATTTTTACGAGTCTTTGGAAATGTGGATAACAAAAATGCCACCTACATAACTGTTTTATCTAATATAACGTTTATGTGTCACAAACAGCGGACCTTCGTTTATACAAAATTAAAGTCTCCCGTATCAGAGGTTTGGAAAAACTACATGGAAAAATTATATCCAGTTTAGACTGTTATTCATGTTTATACAAGAAATCTTATTCGATTCCTTATTGATTTTCGAAAATATGAATACGAATTACTGGCTTAAAGCTAATGGGACGCTGGATAATCATGTAAAATCACAAAATCTATTAAAAACCAACAGAGAATAATGTGCTCTTCACCAAATTGCCAGATGACCCTTTAGTAATTTGAAGAAGAAAATATCTTCAGAGCCACTTCTCCACTGAAGATGACAACTAAATTGCCGAAATACGTATTTATATTATTTTGTATACTATTCGCAGGGTTATTCAGTGTTACATTGGATCAAACCACAGATTTAACCTTAAAGCTATGTTCTTCTCCTTCTTCCTCTTATGGCCGAACCCTAGGCCAATGGCCGGTGAATAACTCATAAGAGTCATAAGTATGAGTACTATGAGCCCTCTTTGCACGTATGCTGGGCAGGAGGTTAGCCTTACCCATCGAAAGAAGATGTAAATAGTGAATACCTACAGCTTAGCTTCATGAATCCTTTAAAATTTTCGTTACTTTAGAAAAATCATAAATTAACTAACACATTGTTTTAGAAACTTCGGTATGTTCGTTTTACCAAATAGCAAGTCTCAACGGATATACCGTAAGTTCAAAAAGTTTTTACATAAGGGTTGACCATGAGACACAAAAATAATGTCAATTGCAAGATTTAGAATTTATTAACTGTCATCATTGTGTTGCTGGCATAATACTGTTCTAAATCTTGCAGTAGACATTACTTTTGTATCTCGTGGCCTCATGGCCAACCCTTATGTAAAATCTTTTTGAACCCACGGTATCAATATCACAAGAAAATTATCAGCAGCAGTTTCATTGAGAATCTTGGTAATTTTTCGACCAAGCACGTTGTAAATTGTGAAGCTTTCCGATGGTTTCTATTATGGAGATTTTTTTAGTAATTTTATATCTAACAATTACGTCTTTTCATTTCCATGTTTAATCGTTCTGGAATAATTAATGAACTCATTGACTGTAGTGTGATAATTCTATAATTCACCGAGTTATAGTTAATAGGCTAATTTTTCCACTTTGCTGAGTTTTACGTGAAACGTGCATAAAATAAACAAAAACTCAATTTTAATTTTTGCAAAAAGTGGCCTTCCCGTGGAATTTGTTAATGCAACAGGCAGAATAAATGAGCTGGTAATTAATAATAATCAAGCTAGCCTAGTTTTGTTTACTTTTAATGTGGTTTTTAGAGCGCGAATAAACTTTAATTGTTGTTTCTGCACTGTTTAAAAATTAGAATTAAACCAGAAGGTCACTCCGTACTCTAGAAACTTTTCCAAAAATTAAAATTAGGCGTCAATTTTTCTAAATTGAATAATTTTTTGTGAACAAACTAAAACTGAAAGAACATTTTTGATTTAATTAATGCCTAAATGCCTTTTATTGAGTTACTTACTAGGCAGAAACCTAGATCTTCCCTAATAAATGAGCAATTCTTCTATATTTATTGATTACTTCATTAATGTCAAGATTTTCGAATTTTCGTATATAAACACATTTGTTACATGTTTAACGACAATGTCCGTTTGTTTCATTTTGACGTAATTTCGAATTTTCCATTGTTCCACCTGCAGCATACAAGCTTTTTATCTGTGATAACAAGTCCCAACCCAAATGGTAAAACTGAGCAGATTTTTGTAACTCCCTTTAATACAAAGCACCATGACTGTCACTAATTACTGGGCAATATCTAAAGTTTATGAAACTGCACCAGGTTTTTGTATGAAAATGCAAACTCTGAAAACTAGTAATTTAGCGAAATGAAAATGTTTCTAATATTATTCTTTAACAGGGCAACTCGATACTTTTAGTTTTTTGCAGCTAGCTGTGTTCCAAACCTAGGTTATTTGATTTATTTGTCGATAAATGGTTCATTTTTTTTTTTTTTTTGATAATTTAAGTAGTACTAGAAAAAAGCAGACCTTTAATTATAAAAATGTAGAATTAATAAAACCATCGCTTGAAAATTAAAATAGTGTGGGTAACTATGAAAGCTTCTTTAAAGGAAATTTCAAAAATTGGGAAGCCAAAAAACTGGATATGTTTTTGTGTTACTTATTTTTCAGTAACAAAATACTTGAAAACAAATTCGCAACTAAATCCATAAACATAATAAAGCTTGAACAAACAATTTCTACTTGGCAACAAATTGCTTCAAAAATAATAATTTAAATCAGGTGATTATGGTGGCCAATCCGTTGAACCTCTATAACATATTCATTTGTTTCAATTAACACATCCTCAGCTTATAATTATAGCCAACTCGATAGGTCAAGTTTTTGTTATAAATATTTAACAGCGTGTAAGTTTGTAACTAAAATAATTAACATCTTATTGTTTAAGCGTTTCTAAAAAGCTTTTGTCTGCTGTAATTTGTCTATAATCCACTTTGTACTTGTAGTAAATTTCTTTTACACATGTATTTTATGTGCTAAACCACTTACACATATTTCAAACTGTAAACCAAAATATACAATGATGCTATCCGTAATATTACTTCTAAAAACCGTTTTCTTATCTTATACGCTTCTTGTTTCATTTTTTCTTGCAAATGTGAAGGTATCTTAAAACGAATAAGTTAAATAAAAGATTTCATTGAAATTACCATGCTCACATTCGAAGAGGACTTGATTTTCAAGTAAATTTCGAGTTTTGATTTACAAGAGCGTGGTAGTCGTGTTTCTTCCCTTTCTATTATGTTATCCTCATATTAGTTCCTTATTGTTGCATAGAATTTCATACACCGAAGTCATAAAAATAGAAGCGTTGCTTTAGACTTGATGCCTTTATTGAAGCAGTAACAAGAGGGAGGGTGTGCTTCTGTTTTGTTAATCCTTTTTTGATTTGGATGAGTTTTGTTCAATCTTAATAATAAGTCTGCAACGCCGATGTTGTACTTTCCTTATCTTTACGTAGGTTGGCGAACATTGTTCGAAAGTTTGTTTGGAAACTCGATTATTGTTGATTTTTGTAGCGCCAATAATTAACGGAACTGTTACTCCGGAGTTGTGGGGAAATTTTCGCATTTTCGAGCGCCTTTAAAAACTAAGCACAGCCTGAACGAAGTTCCGTTGCAGCCGCAAGTATAATAATGAAAAACTTGACTACTTAAGGAAACTAACAACCCAACGATCTTATACCACCTTTGTATTAGTTCACATAAAAGAAACTTGAAGATAAAATCTCGGTATAACAAAACACAATAGACAATAGCCAAAGTTTCCTGCTTCCCAAGAACGAACGATGAAAATCGAGGCCGAGTAAAAATCCGGACGATATTACACTCCCTTTTCGTGTCATAATTAATATCTACGACCGCATCTGCCCTCAAAAATTTTTCTAACGGTTAAAACAGTAAAATACAGAATTTTCGGAAGGCGAATGTAAATTAAAATACTCATTGTTTAACTTCAGAAATTTACGCCTTTGTTGGTATTTAATATCATCCTATATTTGATTAAAAACATTCCTAAGAAGTTAACAAAATACCATCAAAGTATTTTTTAATGTTACTTTATTAATTTTTATAATATAGTTCAGTACGGTCGTTTGCCTTTTGTATTTTTTTTTCTTCGCGAGTTTAATTAAAACATTCCAACAACATTCCGAGAATTTTACTAAAATGCATATAAATAATAAACTTCAACATTTTATTTGGAGTTTATTAATTTTTCCAGCTTCTGGAGTACGAAATCGAGATTAAATCTCTCGCAAAACTTTGGCGAAAATTTAATCTTGATTTTAAAGTATATTCAAACTCTGGAAGGGGAAGCCGGTACAGAGTTTATTTAAACTTTGGGAAACAGAAAAGGAATTCATAGCATTATGGAAAATAGTACCAAGACACGTAAATTTATTGACCATTCGAAAAAATCAAAATTTACTTGAAATATTGAAGTATTGCAGAAAAAACTGCAAGGGTCGAATTGTTCAAGTATTTCAACTAAAAGTTACATTTTTTAAAACTTCACGTTTTTTATCGCTAATTCCAGAAGCAATTATTTCTCAACTATTTTCGGAAATCTGTTTACTTTAATAACTAATAATTTAAAGCAATTTTTAAACCATAAAAATTATATAGCTTTCTTTCTTCCTAAAGAATTAACCTGAGATTTCCTATTCAACCTAAAAAACTCCTGTTTAAACTCGTTTTTTTAAATAAAAATATCACTAGGAATTAAATTGCTTTATCCCTGAAAAATTAATTGTAATTCCCTATTTTATCAGGAAACTTAAGAACATTCGACCTAGAACAGCTTAACTTATGCTTACAGAAACTGTTGAAAAGCTTTCCAACGATTGCTTGCAGAACTCGTTTTTTAAAGAAAATATCAGTAATTTTCGTAAACTAAGGATGAAATTGTTTTACTCCTCAGAAATCGACTGTCATATCTTATTTTTTCAGGAAGCATAGTATGAAGAAAATTCCGGAAATTTCCAAAACTTCTTTAAACTTGTCTTTTAAATTCAAATATTAATAATAATTTGTCTAAACTGCGAAATTACATATTTTACTACTGAAAATAAATGAAATAAAATCACCTGAATTTATCTTTTTTTAAGTATTACAGGTTCCTTGTAATTTATTTAGTTTCGCCAGTCATAGTTTAATCCACATTTAACTTAGTGGTAGTTTGGTTGCCTGCTGACCTCTTTAGAGGAAAGGTCATTTGTTATCAGCAAGGTTGAGTTATATTTTTGGTTGGTGATCCTGAGCCTTTTGGGGATTTTTGGAACCTCTCCTTAGTTTCGCTTTCTTTTGCAAAAGTCGTGTCGTCAATGGTGGTTGACTCCTGATGGCTGGAATATAATTTGGTTCAATTTACGTTTATACGGATAATCCAGCATCAAATTATAGTTTGGGGATTGTGTTAAGCAATTTTGGATTGATATTGTAGAAGTGATACAAGTATTTTTGGTTGGAAGCTTAACATAATCAAACACATGTGTGGTTATATGTTCCACGTACTTACACGACTTGAGGGCTTCGAGATCTTTTAGAAGCCCGGTTTTTGGAGGGTTATTTTGGATAACCGCATTTTGGGTAAAACCACCTTTTGGATGTATGCCTTTGAAGGCATGTGTTTGGCTGCATGTTCGTATTTGATGAATTATTAATGATTGGCTTTGGGGACAAGATTTGCACCTGAGTACTTATTTTGAAGATTTACCTACCACATTTTCCAAGTCCGAAGATATATTTTTGGAAAGCCTGCTGCAGTAGCCGGACCTGGAAAGAATCCTTCGGGGTTTTCGTCAATCAAAGGAATCTTCGCAAGGTAGCATTTCTCCAAGTTTTAATATTGTGTTTGCGGAACCTAAAATTATTTGAGGTTATACGTTGTTAAATTTACACAGTGAATTAAGATTGTCGAGGGTTTTCATTTAATTCTTGTATTAAATTAGTGTGTTATAGTACTTACTACTTAATATTCGTAGGTGTGCGAGCTTCACTTGTACTCCTTGGTTTTTGGTGTACACAAATTATTGTTAAGTATCGCACCATTTTATAACTGTCTTGTTTAAGTGCGCGGTAGTGCCTCACGCTACCGCACCGGGAGTTTAACTTTAATATTTATAATACTTATTAGAACAACACGTAATCTTTTATTTAATCAGTGCTTATCACTTGTGATTTTTTATTATACAAATAAGTCGAATTACCGTTTATCTTGACGGCAAGGTTACTAGAGGACTAATTAAGTCACTCTAATTCATATCTTTTACACCAACTTTTACGCGCTTATACGACAAGTTACCGAACCAGATCTGCTTCGACCATCTTGCGTACGATATTAGCTTATATATCGTTAGACTTGCGACCTCGGTTATTGATCGGCAATTCACTTGATCGCATACATTCATATGTAATTCATTTTGGGTTTAATCAACTACATTTTCTTTATATATCTAGACAACGTATTGTTCAGGAGTATTGGGCTTCACCCGCTTTGTGATAAGATTGTTCCCCTCCCCAATATTTATTGTGATATCTATTTATTTACTTGTTATTATATGCATGTTGTTTGTTATAATATCTATTTATCTATTGTTATTTACACATACCTATACTCAATATATATTTACTTATCTGAACGATCTGAAGGTGTACTTTATTGGGTTATTGGGGTACCTGGTGTTTTGAAGTTATTTGCAGGAGAACTGTTATCAGTTACGGTTCTGCTTCTTTTGCAAGACACGCTTGCAACTGGTTGGCGCCCTTTATTTTCCAGCATTTAGAAGAACCCCGACCTTTTCCCACTAGCTGTCGGTAGCGTGTCCGAGGGGCTACCTCGGTAGTTTAGGTGCAAGTAGCCACCCTTTCTGCAATTACCCTTAGGTAGGTAGCATAAGGTTACCTCAAAACATTCCGTCCGAAAAACTCAAACTTTGTTCTGGGAAACTCGTAAAGAGTTTTGAAACTTCCAAAAATCGTTTAAACGCGATGCTAAAAAAATTACCAATGATTCAACAAAGCATTGGTTTACTCCTTATGAATCACCTGAAAGTTCCTAGTTTTCTGGCAACCTAAGAAAATTCGGCCTGAAAATTTCAAATTTTGTTTAGGGAAACCCCCCAAGAGCTTTAAAACTTCGTGTTTAAATAAAGATATCAATAATTGACTGTTTTTATATTTTGCAAAAATTGTCGCCACTAATTTGGTTTTTGCTTAATAAGATTTAAGTTAACATTTTCTTGTTTTTTGTATTAATCAAACATTGTCATGTTGTGTAGATTCTAGTCATATTTACAAAAATTGAAATGTTAAAATTTAATTTTTATTCAATTTGGTTGCTAAGTTCTAGGTAAATCAATTGAATAAAAAAAGTTAATACGACTAACGCAGTAATTGAACTCCTGACACTTTTTTTCTCTAAAAATAATATCAACGAGCGTATCCATTTTTCTTCGTTTAAGTTTAAAGAGATTACAGTGGCAATATTGCATATTCAGAGAATAGTAAATGATTAAAATGCCCATAATCGTTAAAAACATGGCTTCGACCGAAAACAATCACGACGTGCTTGGAAAAATATAGAACCGTCCGTAGCAAGCTTTTTCACAAATATTAGGTTATGTGTTACTGACGTCATAGGCAGACCCAAACAACTGAACGTCTAGTATCGTAACTTAACCTTACTTACAATTTGGCCTAAAGCTTGTTATAGACTGTTTTAATAATTTTTTTAAGCTGACTCCGCAATTTTGGCTTTTGTTGTACAGAATTTTTAGACTTTTAAAATACGTTTTCTTGTTGATTGATTTATCACATAATTATCATTTTTATTACATTTTGTATTTATTTTCAGTCCTTAAAAATTTGGGAAATTTCATTCTTAATTGCCTCTGTTTGTTCCAAAATTTCCAAAAATCTGTTGAATTAAAAAGGATTATAACTCAAATATCGGTTTTATGCGACGTAGTCAATGAAATCCTGGGTGTTTTTTAAGAGTATCATATTTTGTATTTATTTCTCTTCATGACATAAATTTCAAAAATTCAGAGTGACAGTCAAGTTATACGCCCACCTGTGGACTTTTGCAGACTAATAATTTCATTCATTTGATTGAAAGCTTAAGGGGATTAAGCTTTCAATTTACCACTAAAAGTACCACAAAGAAAAGCCGTATCCGACTTTTCCAACAAAGCAAGCATAAAAAGTTCTCGTGTTCGGATGTCCAAGTAAATTTAAAGTTTAATCGGTGTTTGTTGTGGTGTCGATCTTATAAAATGCCATTGCTCGTTGAAACCCCTTTCCTTTAACATCATGGGTGGTTAGTTTTATAAAAGGAAGTTTATTTGATACGATCTTACGTTCCGTACTACAAATAAACGCTACTTGAATAGTTAAAACTTATAAACGAAAGGTCCCTTGTTAAGTACCCTCCGTATCTACCTGAATGTTACACATAAAATGTCGAGTTTTACAACGGGAAGTTTTTTTTTTAAAGGTGTAGGTCTGTAGGTGTTGTTTACACACGCCTGAAAATTCCTGGATGTCGGGCTTAAAACTTTGAAACAATGTTCGGAAGAAAAATGGAGTTGTTGGATTGAAAATTAATTTTTGACAAAGCCATTACATGGGAACAAAATCGCCCAGCGAATCGATACAACAGAACTTCCAAGTTTGCGTGACTTACATTTCATATGTTGCATAAATTCTACATTTTATCGAATTTCCTACCAAACTGACTAGGACGCGAGCGACGTCAACTCTGTGCAACTGCATCCAATTATCTACTACACCTACGTTCAGCTTCATATAACAATGCAGTTAGATAATCTTGCAGTTGTTCCATTCAAGTTATCTGATAAATCTGGCTGCTTGAAAATTGTGACTGTTCGGGATGTGACGCTGTAATGTAATTATCCGCGCGATAAGAGATTTAAATGTATGTATAGCTAAATTGCAACAATTTGTGTCTCGTGTAACTATATTAATTCGTTATATTTAATCAACAATTGACCATTTGATAGTACGAGGGGTTAAACTGATTTACCCAATCTAAAATCGATTGTTGGGGTGGAAACGAAATTAGTATCGGTTAACGAATTTGCATTATAAATTTTCAATCGTTTTAATATAGTAAATTTCTCAACAAATTTGTATCGTATATAATATTATTATTTAAAGCCTTGAAACACGCTAAATTTATTTATAATTAATTATTTTGCAAAATAAACAACATTAATTCCGACGTTTAAATCGAGATGGTTCAGCCAGCGATCTATTTGACTGTTCTATTTATCTATCTTCCGCGAAGTTCATTTCATTAAGTAACTCCTTTCAACAGTGAAGCATTCTCCAAGATCAATCCTTTTTAAAATACCTCTCTTAATTAATCATTTTATTAAGCTGTCGTCTGTTGTGCGGAATAGCTAATGAAATAAACGATAAGGTACGTTCAGGTTACCCCATTTATTACTCGGATGAAATTAATAAATGGCTACAGAGTTCTTAAAAAGTTAAAAAGAAATTTTTTAAGTAGCCGCCTTGTGTTTTAGTGCGTTTTGTAAATATTACGGTTTGCATTTTATGGTATTTAGAAATTTATTGCCGGTAATTAGGGTCGCGGAATAGAAGTTGTTTTTATGAAAATTTATAACTGGAAAGGTGGTTGAAATTTATTGTAGTTTTATATTCGTGAATTAATGGAAATAAATTTGTCGCTTGGAAGTTGAAACTTGAAACCCCAGGTAGTTAATATTTAAGTGCTGTAATTTTCACCTCGTGAATTTTCATTTCTTTTATAGCTTCAAAAATTCACAAAATTTTCGCTTTTGAATTAGAAGTGAACATTTTTTTTATTTTATTCTAATAAAGAAAGTTCGGATTTGAGACTAACAGTGATCCTGATATGATCAAATCTTTTAAGTTGTAATCATGTTTTAAGAATACTTGATCCGAAAATAATCAGAATTAATTAATTCCTCGAAGAATTTAAATCTTAAAGTTTAATCCTTGGGATCCACCGACTTTTCATAATTGAAGCCTACTTTCCAAAGTTAGTATCGACAATCGCTAATTTTTAAAGTAAACATAGTAGCAATGTTATCTGTACTGAACAAACAAGTTGATTTAAGAACTATCAAGAAGGAATTTATCCTTAGAAATTGGAATTTTAAAATTTATATTTAAATACTAAAGTTATAACCAAATGTCAGTACTTTACAGGTTCACGTGGCAGTAGTTAATGAGAAAATTAGGTTTAATGATTAGAAGCTAGAATATTAAAATTTCGTAAATGAAACCCAAACTCCGAACCTATACTTTTGGCCCTTTAAAATTTCTCTTTAATTCAAACACAAGCCACGAATTTTGGAAATCCGACTCGGATTCTAATATCAAACACCTATATATTCGTTTTAGTAATTTTTAAAAATGTCCCGTAAAATTTTTGAAAAATTTCAAGACGTGCCTGTTGAATTAAATATGGGTAAGTTTCCTCTTTTGTTTCGATAAACAAATTTAGGGTTTGAGGCCGAAATTTTGGAGTTATACTTATATAATTTGGAAATCCAAAAGACAATAAATTTTCCAAAAACGGGTAAGAATATCTCTATTTGAGAATATCAAGATTATCCCAAACCTGCAGGAAATAAAATCTTCGGATGAACTTTTGACAGGATTAGATTGGAAATTATAATTTGGAAAGTTAGGATAGCTCTCGCCAAATTCCAAATTTAGTCGTAAATCGCGTTGCCAATTTTGAATTTCCAAACAATTTTTAGGTTAATTTCGAAATCAGCAGATTTTAAATCATTTGGTTTAACAGTTATAATTCAGTGAAATTTTGAAATTCATAATTGAAGCTCCAAATTCTAAAAATCGCCTGTTTTGAAAATGTCTCACGGGTAGGAATGTTGATTAGAGAAATTAAATCATTTCCATCATAAAAGGATTTAATCCCCAGATTTTTTCTTCGAATTCAAATGTAATAGGAATTTTGAAATTTTATAATAATTATTGAAGCCACAATTTTGAGCTCACAATCGTGAACAAAATTTCCATTTGATTTAAGTGGAAGACGTTTACTTTGAAAATGCTACTCAAAGATATTCGAATATCAAATATCTAAATTTTTAAGTTAGAGTTGATATATTTAACTCGAAATTCGCGTTTTAAAATATTAATTTCAATGCAAGTACCTACCCCTTTTGGAAATTCAGAATAATTTGAACAGTTTGTAATTTTCAGAAAATATCGAGAAAATCTTGATTTAATAATTATCAGAATTAGATGTGAAAGGATTCGAATCCTTAGATTTAATTCTCGAATTAGGAATTGAAAGTAAAATTTTGAAATTTATAATTAAAGCCCCTTGTAACTAGTAAGTAAATCTGTTGGCATAAGATTTAAATCCTTAGATTTAATTGTTTAAATTAAATTCGTTCCTGAATTTTCAAATTTTGTATTTAATTCGAATACAAGAAAAAACTACCATTCCTGAATTAAAGGTGGACAAGTTTTCTTTGGTTTGAATGAAGATATTTGATCAGAAAGCAAAGCTGTTTCAAAAACTAAGATAATTGAATTTTTATTTGTTTAAATAATAACCACACTACTCATCAATTTCAGGCAGAAATTTATGCGTCGTTTATTAGCCTGCAATCTTTCGTAAACGATTGTTAAAACAATTTTTATGTAGTTTTCAAAATAATTTTTATAGGTAAGTGCAGGTTAAAGTAAATTAACATTAATTAATTAGATTGCATTTTAGTACAATATAGGTATTTAAAAAACAAAGCTGTTTGTTAAGTTTTTATTACAAAATCTATCCTAATAAAACCTAACAGGAATTTGCCAATTATTATGAATTATTAGGGAGTAAGTTAAAATCGAAAATAAAATGTGCAAAACTTCAAGCCGATTAGTGTTTTATTGAAAAAATTGCTTTAAATTCTATTGGAATTTATACTCAAAAACTGACAAAATAAAATCCAAACAAGAAAGGTCTATACACATCGTTGAATAATCTTAGTCACGGAAGTTTTTGCTGCAGAGATTATTAAAAAAAATTAATTAAGTTTTGCAAGGATTATATCACGTTTGCTTTCTTTCACCTTTCTGTATTGTTAAATTAGATTAATACGAGGTGGTATTATAAAATCGAGTATTTTGTAAAGGACAAATTCAGTAGGCGCTTCAAAAGGTCAATAATTAAATTTCGGTAAACACATCATAGGGGAAGCATTGCAGGCTTTGAATTTTCATAAACGGTGCTCGAATTGCCATGGTAATTTAGGGCTAAACCTGGATGGGGCGATCTATGTAGAGTTGTTTTATTGCGGACATCGCATGACTTTCATATTAAGTACCAATTGATAAATTAAACTACTGTGAAGTGGATTTATTGCTTCAAAGTGGAGCTTTAATAAACCGTTCTAATTAAGTGCTTTGGATGTAGGGAACTGATTTTCCATTGATAGTATTAATTGTCACCGTGTAAACATTCGGCTAAAATTGAAATTGAATTGTGCACGTACTGTATACAAATGACCTACTGTACGTTCACCACATATGAACTTTAACGATAAAACGTTAATGCAAATGTTGAACTGTTGAACTTTCACGTGAGTTGGCTAATTGAATGTGACAAAGGAGGAACAATTAAACTCAAAACTCTCGGTAATTCTAACCAAAGGAATTCATAGAGTAAATTCGACAGAAAACTTTCTAAGTGTTAAACAATTAAACTATGTTGAGTAAATCGAGGGTAGTCAACTTCCTTACAATGTAAATCATTGAACTTGTAAAGGTGACGTAGGGTTAGATTTCAATAAGTGTACGATTCAACTTCGATAGACGCTTGTAAGTTTAAACGTGCGTAAATTCTGAATAATTGAACTACGGCGGATACAGAATGTCTTGAATTTTATTCGACGTGATAGTTGAACATTCGTAGTTCATGTGACCTTCCCAGTTACATGTTTAAACATTTAAAGAAAACCATTGCAAAGAGTTCGGTAGACATTTTACGACTTTTTAGTGGACGACGCTCAGGGATAGTTTTTTGAGGTATCCCAAGCAATTTCAAATATTGCAGATTTTACCTGCGACTTTTATTTTTAATCTGAAAATATGGATTTTATCCGAACTACCAGGAATTTCATTAATTAAAGGCACCATCTAACTACAAAATTTCGCTAAATTAATTTTATAAAATTACACTAGACCCAAAACTGGAGAAATTTTTTGCAAATTTGAACCAATCGGCTCTAAAATATAACATTTTTGATTGGCTGAAAATGCAGTGGTAATACAACGTAACTGAAATATTAAAATCCCATTTTATCCGAACTACCAGGAATTTCATTAATTAAAGGCACCATCTAACTACAAAATTTCGCTAAATTAATTTTATAAAATTACACTAGACCCAAAACTGGAGAAATTTTTTGCAAATTTGAACCAATCGGCTCTAAAATATAACATTTTTGATTGGCTGAAAATGCAGTGGTAATACAACGTAACTGAAATATTAAAATCCCATTTCCATTTGTATTACTTATTTTATCTTTTTTTTACACATCTTTTTCTGTTTCAGGTAAAATTAGAGCAGAACGTAGGTAAGCCTTCTCGTGTCATTCACATTCGCAACATTCCAAACGACGTCACAGAAGCAGAAATCATCCATCTAGGGATTCCTTTTGGTCGTGTTACTAATGTGTTGGTACTGAAGGGTAAGAACCAAGCCTTCCTTGAAATGGGAGACGAAGGTACGGCCACATCCATGGTGAACTATTTCGCTAACTGTATGGCACAACTAAGGGGACGGGCTGTTTACGTTCAGTATTCGAACCATAAAGAACTTAAGACCGACCAAACACATTCGAATGCAGTAAGTCTTAATTTTTTCTTTTATATTCGTTTAATCTTTATAAACATTTATCAGCGGAATCCCTGCCGCACACTCGAAGATGATTAAAGTTTATTTTTGAGATTAATTGCTGGGTAAGGAAATCTTAATTGCTTTGGAAATTAAAAAAATGTTTGTCTAGTATGTTTACATTGGTATCGTGACTTTCCGCTGATTAAGAAAATTATATTTAATTTTAATTGAAAAGGATATTTAATTTCATTCGATATAATCGAAATCCCTTCAACGCGCTGCGCTGTTGATTTTATCCTTTTAACTTGGGATTTTAATTCTGGAGATGATTTTATTTGTAAGCTGGATAAATTGCCTGGTGAAATGATAACGGCCTTTGTCGTATTGTAATATTTCATAATCAAATCCTGAAAACGCCTTTGAAATTTAAGGACGATAATTCATAATTTTCGTTTTTCTTTTATAATTTTTCGGAATTATTCTTCAGTTTAAAGAATACAAATCGGTTATTTAAGAAGTTAATTGTTACTGATTTTTTTTCAGTCTTAATTCCCCCACATTTACAATAATCGTATCAGTTTATAAATACATATTTAACTTTTAGTTTAATGCAATTTTAAAGTAATAAATAAAAGTCAGTAGAATAATTTCAGCATTTAACAAAGTGAACTCAATTCGTGTCAATATTTTATTAGGGAAATCGATTTTACATTTGTGCCTATCAAGGACAGTGATATTCATAAAGTAAATAACTAATAAGCAAGGATATGTTTACTAAGAAATATTAAGATTATCTTGAACCTGAGGGATTTAAATCCTCATCGAAGTCAGATTGATTAGAGACCTCCAATTACGAATTTAATCAAAAATTGTGTTGTAAAATTTTAATCCAAATGAGAATAGGGTAATTTTTATGAAATATTTGGATGTCATCACGTTTCAAAGGATTTTTGAATCTTTTCGTTCTTGTATGTGAATGTAGATCAAGAATTTATAACTAAAGCTCAAATTCCGAACTTATAATCGGAAATTAAAAATACATGTAGTCTGTATGACTGTAATATTCAAACAATTATACGGAAAAAATTGTTGATTGAGAATTTATGAAATGATTAAGCCGTTCTAAGAACTCTTCAAAGTGGAATTCACAGATTTAAATTTTTAAATTCGTCATGGAAGTCCCAAATTTCGAATTTAGTTGAAACTCTCCTCTTAAAATGTGAATCCGAATGCCGATCTTTAACTTTCAAATGTTAGTTAATTTTAGCAAGTAATAAACAAGGCATTCTCAATTTGAGAATTATTAGGGCTCGATCGATCCTGAAACTTCTCAAATTTTGAGTAATTATCGAAGAATATTAGTAAGTAACAATTTCTGCTTTGAAATTCATTTTCGAATTCAGTCGGAAATTTAAATTTAAATCCGAAGCATAGGGTCGGTTTTTGATATCCAAATGTTAATTTGTAGATAAGAAGCAAGAAAGTGAAGTGCCAATTTTTGATTTCCAAATGACTGTAATCTTTAGGAAATAACAGGGATTTAAGCCATCAGATTTTTTTCTCGGGATTCATTTGAAGACAGAATTCTGAAATTCATAACTGAAGTCAAAATTCCAAAATTATTAATAAAAAATCACCAATTTTGAAAGTCGACGTGGCTGTTTAATGTTCGCACTGAGGAAGAAAATGTTAATTTGGAAATTATCAAATCTGGATCAACAAGGAATATTGTAAATCGAATCTTTAAGATTCAATTTTTTAGAGTTAGGTGTGAATTTTGAAATTTTATTATTGAAATCTAAATTTTCAGTTCATAATGCTATACCTTCAAAATTTCTATTTAATTCCAATACCATGAGATTATTCTATTACCAAATATTGAAATCAAACAAGGCTAGGTTTTCGTTTATTTTAGTAAACATATTTTTTCAGTAAGTCTTTGGAGAAATTTAATTTTTTATCAAGGTCATTTTAGATTTAATTCTTATTTAAGGTTGGAATTTCGGAATTTTCTGAATCTTCAAAATTTCTGTTTAATTCAAGGTAACTTTTGGACATCCAACTCTGTGATTTTAGTCCCTAAGATTCAAATTCAAAATTTAGTTATTTTTGCAATGTATAATTTTTTTAAAATTTTAATAGGCATGTTTTATTGTAGAACTTTGAAGTACTTTAATTATTATTCAAATTTAAATCGAGGCGACAATTTTGAATATCCGAACAACAGCAATTTTTAGAAAATAATAAACAAATAAATCTTAGTTTGGTAATTATCAAAGTTATGTAGATCCTTAAAAGGTTTTGATCTTTAGATTTTAATAGAATCTGATTTGGGAGTGGAATTTTGAGTTTATAAGTAATTAAATCCCAAATTCCAGAATTACGGTCGAAAATTAACAGGTTCACACAGTAATATACAAAAAGTGTTAATTTGAAAATCTTGTAAAATTATCTTACTCCTAAAAGGTTCTTAAGTTTAACATACGCTTCCAACCCGAATTTAATCGAAAATCAGGTTTTTTAAAATTGCTTCTGAAAGCGTCCGTTATGGATATCCAAACAACATAATATGCAAGGATATCATAATTTGAGAATTATCAGTTATATCGAAGGAAATTGAAATTCGTAATTGGTGCCCACATTGCATATTTATAATCGAAAATTAACAATTTTGGAAGTTCAAAATAACTGTAAGGTTCGCACTGTGCTAAGGAAAGAAATTGTGATATGTGAATCTATCAAAATTATCCCAATTTTGACCGGTTCTTAAGTAGACATCGAAATCAAGTGTGGAACTTTGAAATCCGTAATGAAAGCCCAAAACCCAAAGTTACGATAAAAAATCATTAAATTTCAGAAATATCAAGTCCTAATCATGAAAGGATTTACCTAAATCTTTATGTTTAAATCTGTGGATTTAGATTCCTATTCTTGAAATACAAGTATAAGGATACAAATTTTGACGTTGGTTGCTCTTTAAAAGTTTCCAGTGTGCTTTTTTGAAATTCCCGAAAGACCCGCTAGCTAATTCTATTTCGTAATACATTTCATGACGCACTACACTTTTCCAGTAGTGTAGCTAAACAAAACTATGTTAAAAGTTTTTTTAGTTAATGTGGAAGTTGTAGTAGAGCGTCGAAAGATAATGAGGCTCGTTTGGCGGTTGCATTGTGTAAAAATGTGTCGCGATTTGCATTTGTGCATTTCGCTATTCATATTCGCAATGATAACAGTCACGCTATCAACCATTCATACTACAAAAGTGATTTTCCGGCGTTTTGTGCCGTCTCCTGCGATTAGCAGCCTTGCCTCGTGTCAACACAATGTTACCAACAATTCGCAGCTTGCTCATCAACTGGCATTGTTATGGAAAACGCGAGCTACTCCAGGCTATTTACTGCTCCAAGCTGCGTTTCTCTTCCCTAATACGTGGTTTGCTATGTTTGGTTTTCAGTTTTATTCAATTGTTATGAATTGGGATGATGCTTTGTGGCCTCAGGTTTTTCTTTAGCCACACACGCGAAGGAAGAAAAAGTTTTTCCCAGAGATTTTTTTGGAAGTTCAGGTCGTTAATCTTGACTATTTTGGAAAACTTATAAATAGACTACATAGAAAAAATAATCTTTTAAAAGGGCGAAGTGTCTTAGAAATGTGTCGGTCTTAAAAGTATGAAGTGTTAAATAGTTCGGTGAAAACAGTTCAAAATCGTGTTCAGCTAAGTAGTAATTCTAACGCCTTAAATCTAGATATTTATGAGTTTGATGAACGAAACTTATATTTTACACAAAGGAATTGAGCAAAATTTATTCCGGAATTCCTGGGAAACTGGCGAACAATTAAAAAATCCCGCTCTGTCTGCATTTTCTTTAAAGGTGCGTGTTTTAGTATAGGCGCTTAATTACGATATGGCTCAAGTTAAGTAAAACTTAGCTTAAGTCATAGTTTAAGCCAGCTTAACTGAAGGCGGTAGTGAACTACAAATTCTAAGAATTGTAAGAAATTATTCCTGTTTTTAAGGAAATTAGGTACGTCATTACAAAACTTTCGTTGAATTTTTTTGTTAAATACAGATAAACAACATAAATAACCGACGACAAGCTGGAAAAATATGTATGATGTAACAATAAAAATATTTGTAGAAACCAACTTCCACAATAGACTTAAAAAGGTCAAAGGCAGAATCGCATTTAAAAATTGAGTAGATTAGAATATCAAAATTTAATACCTTTTTTAACGCCAAAACAACATGCTAAGACGGGCAATAAAAAATTTAACCACCCTTATTCTGTTGTATTATTTAGCAAATCGATTAAAATTTCCTTTCTTCATTTGATGCTTGTTCGTATTTGGCTCCTTAAACAGAAAACTCAACGAAGACACCTTTAATTAGTTAATCGAACAAGCAGTAATTATCCTTAAAAATTAATATTCACTTTAACAAAAAGGAATGCCAAAAGGCCAAAAAAATGTGTGATATAATTTTCTACTCATAAAATTCGTGCTATAGATCTGGATCTTTTATAACTATTCGTCTTATAATCCCACGGTACTTCAAAACAATAAAATTTTAGCAGGCGATTTCTTTGTTGCAAAAACAAAGAGTCTCGATTCTGCTGCCTATTATTTTAATGTGGCCTCATTATATAAAGGAATCGTGACCCGAACCGAATTGGTGGCGTGAGTTACGCGCTATCTTTTATTACATTATAAAAATGTAAAGTTGGTCGTAGATCCTAAACCAATTTCGAATCACAGGTTGAAAAATTGTAGAAACCCTTGATTGTGGAATAAATTTCCTTGTCCGCCTTCTCTTTCAATTTATAACTCGTGTTTCCATATATAAGCTGGTTTTTTCCTCTTGT
Organism: Melanotus villosus; assembly: GCA_963082815.1. Taxonomy (NCBI): domain Eukaryota; kingdom Metazoa; phylum Arthropoda; class Insecta; order Coleoptera; family Elateridae; genus Melanotus; species Melanotus villosus. The sequence continues at coordinate 26,944,895 of OY720422.1, read as the reverse complement.
TCCTCGTCTGTTCATTATCTTCTAATGTTATTGCGATGTAATTGCCTATTTTGTTAGGTTGGCAACGCGAAATTCTTTTCGCAAAACGAGGGCCGCCAGAGTCCTCGCCTCAATCCATCTAAAAGATGTTTTTCGCGCCGTTTTGTTGCATCTGACATATTTCCTAGGCGTTTAAGATAATTGTCACATCGAAATGCTTTATTTTGCTTCGGTTTTGAAGAGAAAATTGTTAGTTTCTTATTTTATGGCAGTATTCTTTTTGTTTCGTTTGGGCGTCGTTCTTATGGCAAAGGGAATTAATGAGGGCTGCGGCAACACTTCCTTTTAATTGCTATCTCGTATTCTTAATGAATCGTTAGGCGGCATTTGAACACCTTTTCGAGGAATTGCTTTTGACAACTATTGTTAATCAAAGGATGCGAACGCGCTAAAACTAAACGACAGTGCTTATTTAGAGAACGTTTTCCTTAACTACAGTTTAGCGTGAAGTTCTCTCTAACACGCATATATACCACCCTCAAGAACAACCCTGCTGCCACTTTGTCACAGATATCAATCTCGTATACAACCACTTATATAACAGCATGCAACACGTGGTACTAAATTTTTAGGGTGCCTTTAAAATGTTATTTTCGTGTCGCATCTAAATTGATACCTTATTTAGGTACGAGCGATTATTTTGAAAACAACTACAATTAAGTTTGTTAGTAGAAATTTAAAAAAGTAAAAATTAATCAGAAGTAAAAATAGCAACCAATACATTATTTAAATTAATGCGATATCTAAACCACATGCATTTCATCGTAAAGCTGAAAGAAACTTCGTTAGCTCAGAATGTTCTCAAAGTTCCAAAGAAGAAAATGGAAAACGTAAAATTTCATTTATTAATAGCATTTAACTATATTAACATTATTATTTTACTCCTTAAAACCCTTTGGACTGGTTTTTCCTGTGCCTAAAATCAAAACGCTGCCCTAATCAAAAATTCATAATAACTATTTTTAACAAACTATAAATAACTTTACGAAATTTTAAAATGGTGCCGACTTCCTGAAAACAAAATTAACAGAAAAAAATAATAAAAAATTACGACATCTGGGGGTATGAACCATAAAACACAAAGCTTCATTCTGGTCAGGCGAGGTCATTCATTCATCATACTTGGTCATTCGTTCAGTTCAAGGTAGTACATTTAAAATAACGACAGGTGTGTTGACTATATTGTAATTAATTCCGTTCTTTAATATGCTGGAAATCCAGAATTGCGTTTCAAGTTTAAACCTTCGTATTTTTTTAAATCTTTTTTGTAGGAAAAACATAAATTTGATTGTAAACGATCGATACTGGTTTCTAGTAAGATATTTTAGAACTTCAATTGATTGGAAATAATTTAACGAAGCATACTTTGTCTCAGTTCCAGGGGCGGCTTGTAGGCAATATTTTTGGATGTTCTGCATCAAAATAATAATAATAGTACACACAGAAAATAATTATGAAAGTTTCGCTAACACTTGCAATATTTAATTTCGGTATAGAGAGCTCTTGCTCATGTATTATTAGTTCTTAATAATTAAGTGTAGGTATCTTATTTTGCTCTAATTTAAATATAATAACCATTTTAGGAATGATTGTAAACATAGTCAGTTAAGATACTACAAAATAACGTTTAAAAGGTAGCTGGAGCTGCATGGCTCAACTCAATTCTAGCTTTAATTTTGAAACTTCGAGCCCCATCGCACAGCAGCGATGTCTACCGAACAAGCAGATTTTCGATCGCAGAACAGAATAAGTTAGCTAGCTGTTTCGTGAACGCTATAGCCGCCTCATATTAAATATTATGCACTTAGTTAATTGACAATCAATTTCCGTAGGTAAAGTAACATTGCAAGGCATGTGAATTTTGTCATTTTATTTTCATCATCATTATGACTGTCTCCACAACCCTTTGTTTAGGCTGGCCTGCTCTTATTAGAGTTCCTCTCGATTTAGCCTTGGTTTTCCAGTTTTTGACCCTGAGATCCTAAGGTCTTCCTTCAGGGCCTTCAGGCCGTTGCTTCGATGGTTCCGAGTCGTGCATTCTTTCCACATGTCCCATCCACCTTAATCGTCCAATCTTAATAAACTTCACGATATTTGGTTCTTCATATACAATCAGAAGTTGAAACGTTTTCTTCAGAGTTCATTCTCCCATATTTCCCAGTAAATTGTCTTACGTATTGTGTTCGGATGTTGTCATGTTGTTTTTCGTCTGCTTTGGTCATTGTCCAGGTTTCCGATCCATATAATATTTTTTTCACTACTAGTATTAGAAGATGTCATTATTGACCTTATTTTCGAGCCCAGAAGATGTTTTTCTCTCCTAGTGGTCAATAATTTTTTATTATTGACTACTGGTTAATAATAGAAACAATTGCTCTGCGCTCAGGTGCCTATTTTAAATATGTTTTACCCAAATGTCAATTGAAATTAACCTCTCCCCTTGTTTTCAAGCAAGGCTATTTGATTTTTGTGGATATTAAGAAATAAATATACGCATCTGTCATTTTATTTTTTATTTATGTAAAAATGATTAATTAAAAGGAATAAAGGTGCTAGTAGTGAAAAAAATAGTATATAAACCACGGTAGAGAAGATTTTTCTCAGCCTCGCAACTAATTTCCCTCCATGCTTCGCATGTCGGGAAATAATACTGCTCGGCTGAGAAAAATGTCTTCGCTACCTTGGTCTATAATATACTATTTTTCACTACTAGTATTAGATGTCATTATTGACCTTATTTTCGAGCCCAGAAGATGAATTTCTCTCCTAGTGGTCAATAATTTTTTATTATTGACTACTGGTTAATAATAAAAACAATTGCTATGCGCTCAGGTGCCTATTTTAAATATGTTTTACCCAAATGTCAATTGAAATTAACCTCTCCCCTTGTTTTCAAGCAAGGCTATTTGATTTTTGTGGATATTTAGAAATAAATATACGCATCTGTCATTTTATTTTTTATTTATGTAAAAATGATTAATTAAAAGGAATAAATGTGCTAGTAGTGAAAAAAATAGTATATAAACCACGGTAGAGAAGATTTTTCTCAGCCTCACAACTTATTTCCCTCCATGCTTCGCATGTCGGGAAATAATACTGCTCGGCTGAGAAAAATGTCTTCTCTACCTTGGGCTATAATATACTATTATTTTGTTAATAGATAATTTATTGTTTTTTGTGGTTCTCAATCTCTGTAGCTACAGTATTTTTCATCTAGCATTTGGGTTGTGACGTCAATTTGTCCCGCCCAAAAACTATATGGGTAGACACGCGTTCGTGCGCAGTAGTTAATGAAAACCTAGTTTAGAAAGAGATGAAGTATAGTTGGATTGTGAATTTTTAAACAGCGCGTTGACGCCACAACCCAAATCCTAGGTGAAGTAGACTGAGATTTCCGTGCATTATGTATTATTATTGTTTGAAACTTTTTGTATTTTGTGAATGTGGTTTTCCAATAAAATTATTTTAGAATTACGCACAAGTCTGAAATTATTCCCTAATGAAACCTTCAGTTGTGTTCTATGAAAGAAAAAGAAACTGCGCGTTCGAGGATTCCCCGAATTTACTTAAAAGGCATAGGTGCGTCTGCAAAGCTTACATAATTAAATCTTCAATGAAACGTTTGGTTTTTCCGCGATACCAGACAATTTTATTTGGTACTGTAATAACATTCTATACTGGGTAACCTTTTAATAGTATGTTACATACCAAGGTAGAGAAGACATTTTTCTCAGCCGAGTAGTATTATTTCCCGACATGCGAAGCATGGAGGGAAATAAGTTGTGAGGCTGAGAAAAGTCTTCTCTACCATGGTTTATATACTATTTTTTTCACTACTAGCATAGCACCTTTATTCCTTTTAGTTAATCATTTTTAAATCAATATAAAAATAAAATGACAGATGGATATGTTTATTTCTAAATATCCACAAAAATCAAATAGCCTTGCTTGAAAACAAGGGGCGGAACTAATTTCAATTGACGTTTGTGTAAAATAAATTCATAACAGGCACCTGAGTGCATATCAATTGTTTCCATTATTAACCACTTAACCAGTAGTCAATAATGAAAAATTATTGACCACTAGGAGAGAAATTCATCTTCTTGGCTCGAAAACAAGATCAATAATGATATCTTCTAATGCTGGTAGTGAAAAAAATAAAATAATCGTTGTTTTTAATATCGCAATTATTATTTTTATGCATTAAATGCACTTGGTTTAATTTTAATACGTCTGCAATGTGTTCTGTAAATTTCCATTACAGATATTTAATTGGTTGCTTTAATCTATTGTTAATTAAATTAAAAATTAATTGCCGCTATTTTTAAATTATTTTTTACGTACGGTTGTAACAGAAATTTCTGTAAAAATTGGAGTAAATCGTAACATTTTAAAAACATATTTTTCCCTCAACTTCCGATCCCGTGTGTCTGTATAATAAGGTCTAACTTTTTAAAAGTATTAAACTTCCGTTTTTATAAACACTTTAATCGACCCTATAAACGATTTATTGAGGCGTATAACAAATTGAATATCGGTGGATAGGTTTTTTTGGAGTAATATCATCGAATTACCTTTTTAAACCTGCCCACTTTCGTCTTAATCGGTAATTTTATAATTTTATATCCGGAAATTGGATAGCATCAGGTGTACGTTTGTTTTTGCACTTTTAATACGGTTTTTTCCTAAAAATTCGTTTTATTGTAGATATTCTGAAATAAATTGAATTGGATGAGAAATCTCCACGGTAAATAAATTTATGCACTCCAAACGTTAATCGATTTTATTACGCTTGGGGATTTTATAAACCTGAGATGTCTCGTCTTCATTGGTATATATATCACTTAATTAAATTGGAAATTCGAAATTAAATCAAATAAACGGGCGTAATTAGATTTTTTTAACTAAAACAGTTCCCTCTGTTTTCGCGAAAACTTAATTTATATTTATACGTACGCGGGTAGCTGTATATGTTTCGTAATTGAAGACACGGTAAAATGATGCCGTGCGTTAATGGACTCTAATTAAATGCTTCATCATTCATCTGAATTTCTCTCTACATGTAAACATACGCCCGTGACGAATCGATACGAAAATTTCTGCAAATTAAAATAAATGAGCATTGTGCTTGTCCCAGTTATAAAAGCTGTAATCCATTTATAGCACATTAAATCGCTCAGTAGATGGTAACGTTGTTAATTAGCAACAAACTTGTGAAAAGGATTAACTTAACGCTCTGGTAAACCTAACGCTAACCATCAGTTAACAATTAGTGTATCATTTTTATATGGTCTTGTAAGTTAACAAAAATTTCCATTCATTTGTCGCGGTATTTTATTTTGCAATTTGTATCCTTCAAAACATACTTATATTGTGAAGAATGTGATTATCAGAAGGAAGCTTAGGACATTATCTTTACTGTTTTCTTTTGTATAAGAAGAAAATTTAAATAAAGAACATACCCTCAAGCTCGTTTAAACAGTCCTTTTCACCTACGAGAATTTTCCACTTCTTCAAAAGTTGTAAAGCTCCTATAAAAGTTCACAGAAATGCTTTTAAACTTAATTGTAAATAAATACAAGTTACTTAATTGGTTGTACACAATTTCAAAGCTATCAAACTTTTTCAGTTACTTGTAAGTCTTCTCGCCGTGACTTCCCCTGGATTATACGAACTTCATTTTTAGTTAGAATACAATTTAAAATTTTTACAGCAGCAGGGATTGCGTTGATAAAACAAGTTACAAGTTAACTTGGTGTTTTTAAAAGAAAAAAATATATATTCGCGTACCTATACGCTTTAGAAATACAGCAGCACAACTTAAGGGGTAGCCCGATTTGTTTCAGAACGCTTCTGCTCAAGCTGCTCTGCAAGCTGCCCAAGCCATATCAGCCTCACAGCCTGGGGGAACACCGACGCCTACACCTCCTGTTGTTACACTCACTAATGGCCAAGAAATACAGGGTGGCCCCAATACCGTTTTGCGAGTAATTATAGAGCACATGATTTACCCCATCAGTTTAGATATTCTACATGTGGTAAGTTATAGATTTATTTTTTAATATACATCGGTGGTTCCCAAACTATTTTTCCGCGGAAAACTTATACTCCTACAATATTTCACATACCGTGGAACCCTCGCCATATCCACAAACATTATACCCTTAACTGGGCATTAAAAAAAAATAGGTATACACAAGTAATTTATTCAACCATATAAGTACGTAAATAATGAAATAGGGGTGCAAGCAAAAGGAAACATACCAGAAAAAAGAATTATCGTAGCAACAGTTGAGACTTTCAAGCAAAAGATGGGCATAATGGCCAACCTACGAATAAAAAGAAAAAGGAAGGAGACTAAGATATTATGGTGCATAACTACAAGTGCAGCGGAAATACGTCACACACGTTATATTGAATTTTTATTGGTAGACTAACTGTTTGTTTTAAGTTTTTGTCTTTGGCGGTTGACGTATTTAGTGTTCGCAGACAATGGCCTACTAAAATGCTCTATGCTACTATGCTCCCTCCTCTTTTTTTTTATTCTTAGTGGCCAACAAGAGAAACTGAAAGGAAAGAAAATTTATATAGAAAATGATTTAACGAAGAATGAAAAGGAAATACAAACTAAAATAATAGAGATAGCCAATGAAGAAAAACAAACAGGAAGTAAAATAAGAATTTGATGCCAAAAACTAATAATAAATAATCAGCTGTATGAATGGAGCAAGAAAGAGGAAAAGCTCCAGCATCATAAAGTAGAGAAGACTAAGCAACAATCAAAAAACTGATGTTGAAAAAGCAAGAATGGCCGAAAAAGATAACGAATAAAGCAATGGATACGGATATGAATAGAAAACAGTTGGGAAGGAAAAGTAAAAAGGTAATGAAAGTAGCAACATGGAATTATAAAAACCATGCTGATACCTGGGAAGATGTTGGAAATAGCTAAAGAATTAAAAAGATATAAAGTGAGCAGCCATTCAAAAATTACGGTGGAAAGGAGAAGGAGAGATTAATACAAGGGATTTCACAATCCTGTACTACTGAGAAATAAAACAAGGTAGCAATGGCACAGGATTTATAGTAAATAAGGGAATAAAAATATTATATTTTAAACCCATTAATGGCAGAATACGTTATTTAAGAATAGAACGAGAGCGACAAAATACTAAGAGGTCATTTTTGTTAACAATTAATGGAACATTTAAAAAACATTTTCGAATTAGAAAAAATCAGTGGCGCGCCTTTTTTTTTCTTTAAAAAATATGTCATCGCACGGCCGTACGGACGCCACTGGTCTAAGTGGAAATATTCTGTCTAGTTCAGAATATGAGTATTTATCATGTCGTAGCGTGTCCCAAATTTTGTGTGAATATCTCAAAACGTTTTTGAAATATTTAAAAATATATATAAAAAAAAAAAAACGAGAAACTAAACACTCTGAATCTTGGAAACTAAGCGTGGGTTTATATGAACTTTTTACATAAAAAAACCTCAGCAATCACCCATTAAAATCTTTCGCACTTATTTACTAACCCCCTGTACACAGGGTGATCCACATTGATTGAAGACAGGTTGAATTTCCCGCCATATTAAATTATTGTCACGTTGGCAACACGAATTTATAATCATTTATTTTTCAGTGGCGTCTCTTAAAGGAGTGGTATAGGTGTGTTACAAAATTACCTAACAACAAAATCTTCCAACAAACAGTTCTGAGAAAAACTGTTTTGTAAAATAAGAAAACAAGCGAAATTAAGCAAAAACTCTAGAAAACCCGGAAGAACAAGGCAAAGCACAATGATGTAAACACGAAACTAACGATTCGACACTGTACTGTGACACAACATATTCAATACTGTCAGGTTAACAACGTGAAAAACACTAAAACCTGCAGCTGGAAATTCAACCTGTCTTCAATCAATGTGGATCACTCTGTAGAATGAAAGATGAGAGACTAACTAAGGAAATATATGAAGTAAGACTGAAAGGGAAAGCAGATGTAGGAAGAGCAAGTACAACAAGCAGCAGAGAAACCGGGAATCCACTGGAACGAAACTAAAAGACTAGTACAGGATAGGAGAATATGGAAATTAAGAATAAAAGAAAACCCAATAACATGACATGTAAACTATCTATGTTGTAATGTACATAAACGCAAGGTTTTGTAGTTGGGACATCTAATGGTATAATGGACATTTTCGATTAAATAAATAAATAAATAATTAGACCAGTGGTACTATATACAGCAAAGATACTGCGCCCAATAAAAACACTAAACGCTTTTGAAATAAAGATATATAATAGCAATAGTGGGGCCAAACAAAATGGAGAATACAAATAATACGTGAACTGTGAAATATCAGAAATAACGCGAGAAGAAGACATAGTGAAAATAATGAAGGCACAGCGAGTTAGGTGGCCCGACACATAATGAAGGCTGAAGAAACAAAAATAATAACAACATGGAAACCAGAAATGAATAGGTCGAAAGGTAGACCGAGGAACAAATGTTATATATATAAATAAGCTTTAACAGGCCTTTAGGCCCTCAGCTTTATTAGACTCTTCCATATCTTTCTGTCTTTTACCACTGTCCTCCAATTCCTTATATTCAATGTCTCAATATCTTCTAATACCGCCTGTCTCCATCTCGGTTTTCCCTTTTTTTTCTTATAATCAGGTTCTTTCCATGCAATCTTCTTAACCGTTCTACTTTCTGTCATCCTTTCTAAATGTCCTAACCATTGCAGTCTTCTTTCCCCTACAGTTTGTACAATATTTTGTTCTTTATATAGCTCATATATTTCCGCGTTTTTTCTCCTTTCGTACCCCTCTTCTGTTTTTCTCCCTCCAAATATTCTTCGCAGTATCTTTCTCTCCCACCTTAATAACTTTTCTTGCACACTTTTATTCAGGACCCATGTTTCACATCCATACAGCACTGTTGGTTTTAATATTGTCTTATATAGCCTTAGCTTTGCGTTTCTCGACAAATGTTTTGCCCTCAACCAGTTATTAATTGCACCCGCGCATTTATTACCTTTCACTAATCTCCAGTTCACTTCCTTTTCTTCTTCGCAGGTTCTGGTTATTCTCACCCCTAGATAAGTGTATTCGTCCACTACTTTGAAGCTCGCTTTTCCATATCTTGTTTCTACTTCTATTCTGTCGCCTATAGTTGGTACGCCCAGTGTTATAACTTCGCTTTTCTCCTGGTTAATATGTAGTCCCATCCCTCTCGCTGATACCAATATTTTTCCCGTTACTTCTATGAGCTCTTTATAGTTTCTAGCTATTACAGCTACATCGTCAGCGTAGGCTGCTATCTGATGGCTTTTGGTCATTATGCTTCCTTCTCTATTTATTTGACTTTCTCTGACTGTCTTCTCCAGTACCAAATTAAACAGTAGTGTCGATAGAGGATCACCTTGTCTAAGTACTGTTCTCACTTCAAAATCCTGTCGTTTCACTGCCCACTTTTACATTACTTATGGTTCTCCTTATTGTCATTTCTGTCAGGTCTATCAATTTCTTAGGGATGTTAAATTCTTTCATCGCTAGTATCAGTTTACTCCTGTTTACTGAGTCGTACGCTTTTTTAAAGTCAATGAATATTACCCACAGGGGGATTTTATACTCGTAGCAGGTCACCATTACTTCTTTCAACATAAATATCTGATCGATTGTTCCTTTTCCCTTCCTAAAGCCAGCCTGGTAATCCCCTAACTGTGGATCAATAATACTTTCCAATTTAACTTTTAAAACTGTAGCCAATACCTTATAGGTCACATCTAGCAGCGATATTCCCCGGTAATTATTACAATCTGTGACCTCTCCTTTTTTTAATATTGGTATAATAGTTGCGTGTTCCCAACTCGTAGGCATCTTTTCTTGTCTCCAGATTTCTGTTATTAATTCGAATATACTGTTTCTTAAAATGTTACGAAGATATAATAGAAGCTCTAAGAAAATTAGGGATTGTAGGGTAAAGATAAGAAATAGGAAGATAGTGGAGGAAACGAAAACACACGAGAAACTCTAGACGAAAAGAAAAGATGCAAAACCACCCCAACTAGAGGATTATATACTTCCAAAAGAAGTGGCAATATTCTAACCAAGAATAAAGATGCCTTATAATAATAATAGTAATATACGTATGATCTACAAGAGATACTTCACATAGGCTGGCACGATGCTCTGGCAGGTTGCAGCGCATCAACTTTAATAAGATAGTAACAGACCGCTATCGTAGGAGAGTTTGAAGCTTTGCAAGTGGTATCCGTTTGTTATAGTACGTGACTTGTAATTTTATATTTCAACTTTAAATTAATATGAAAAAATTTTTCTTAAAATTACGTTTCATAAGATTATTGTACATAAATTATTTTGCTAATATTAGGGTTCCACGGAACACACTTTGGGAACCCCTGACATACATAATTATATACTTATTTTTTATGTTTAATAAACATGTTTATTAAAGTTTTTTTTTTTAATATTTTATATTCATTCTAGATATTTCAACGTTTCGGTAAAGTTTTGAAGATTGTGACGTTCACAAAAAATAGTAAGTTCTAGTAAGTGACTGCAATTACATTATTGGTTAATTACTTATTTTTGCGTAGATTCATTCCAAGCACTTATACAATATCCAGACACACAATCTGCACAAGCAGCAAAACAGTCGTTGGATGGACAGAACATCTACAATAGTTGTTGTACGCTTCGTATCGATTATTCAAAAATGTCCTCTCTCAATGTTAAGTACAACAATGACAAATCCAGAGATTTCACAAATCCTAATCTACCATCTGGGGACACGGATAACCATCTAGCCGCCCTTGGTGGTGGGCTTGGTGCAGGCCTAGGAGCTGACCTGTTGTTATTAGCCGCACAACCGCGTTTGGCCAGAGAAAGATTAGCAGGTGGGCATGCAATTCAATTTTTTTTTTTTATTATTAAACAGAGCTTAAAGTTAGAAATATTGTAATAGGTACATTTCTGTGTTTTTCAGATTCCCTGCTTGCAGGTGCACCAGGTGTTTTAGCGTCTCCATTTATTCCTGGTCTAACTTCTCCGTTAGCTTCTCCATATGCAGGCGCTGTTGCTGGAGGATTACCAGCACTAGGAGGCTTTGCTCTTGGTCAAACTGCACCAGGTTTAAGAGGGTTGACCAATCCAGGGCTCGCTCTGGCCACGGTCTTGCTCGTTAGCAATTTAAATGAAGAGGTAAGCATTAGACAATCGCACAGTAAGATTGATTTATTGATTTTATCTAATATTAAAGCTGATTACATCCTGTGCTTATTAATTATGCAAAGATGCGTTGGTATCCATTACTAGCAGGAGTCGCAGGATTTTTTCAGTTTTATATAGAAATTAACTCCTTTGTCGCTGTCGGAATAATTACAAACAGGATGTCTACTGTTGTCAGAGTGCTTATATTAATAGGTAATAGGTTTAACCTAGCGAATTGCTTAACGATGTTTGCAACTTTGATAAATTTTTAGAATGTGTAATTTAAATGATATTGATTGATTCGTTTGGAAATCCGAGCATTTGATTGTGGGCTAACATGTTTGACCCGGAACAAATTCAAGTACAGCCTGGACATCTTGTAATATGACAGCTATAAAGGAATGAATCCATACTTGTACAGTTCACGTTTAAAATCTCTCTAATCCGTTCCGTATTAAATACTAATTGCTGTTTTTAAACTCCTTACTTTAGCATTTTTATTTTTCAGTCTTACTAAGTTTCTTTTAAATTGGTCATACTTTATTTGGAGAACCAGTGCTGTGTGAACTGTATTCTAGTTTTATTTAACAAATTGTTTAGTTAATATGTGCCAGCTGATGAATTAGCGTAATAGTTACTGAGTAAAGTAAGATCAGTTGGTTCATATCTCATGTGCATTACATTAGACTGTTTTAAGTGTGTTAATATTCACTTGTAATCCATATAAGTTTAGTCCTGTCTAATGTGGTGTTGTATAAATAAATTACTGCCATTTCCATGGCAATTCTCCCTCTGTGTGCTGCCATTACATACTACTGTCATCTTTCTCTTTCCGTAGATGGTCACGCCTGACGCTCTCTTTACCCTATTTGGTACGTGTGCACAGCTACTGTCAACTAAGTATATCATTTAGTCATCAGGAACTCTGCTCTTTTATCTATCCTTAAATTACTAACAGAACATTAAAATGTGTACTTTTGTGAAACAGTCAAATGCCTCGAGTTTTCATGTGGTGCCAAGATAAAATACCAGAGTTTTTTTTTTTTGTTAAAAATCCAATTCTGTTTTACATTGTTTTAAATGCCTTAAGTACAGTTGTTATTTAAAAGCTTTTTCAACTTGAATCGCTCTAAATTTTAATAGTAAATGAATTGGGTTTTTGTTAAAGATAGTCATTATTTTATTCATGAGATTAATTGTTGTGAAGTTAAAGTAAAAAATTTTTTTATTTATCGAGCTTACTGCTTAGAAATCGCCTTTGTCATGTTAATTTTACGTTTATTGTCTTTCTAAATCTGAAAGTAGACTTTATTTCAATTTTATTTGTATTTTACGCTCTCTATTTTATTGAGTTATGCATGTACATGTTACATAATTTTCGTTGTACTTGTTTAGTGTTGTGTCGATTTTTCAAACCTTACATACATAAAACATAAATCGTTCAGTTAAATCCTTATTATGACGCATTTATCTATTACCGAAATACTTACATTTGTTAAAAAAACATACATCATGCATTTCTGTTAAAAAAAGAATCTCTTTTTAAATTTCTCTCCATATTCAGGTGTGTATGGTGACGTGCAAAGGGTGAAAATTCTTTACAACAAGAAAGATTCGGCACTTGTTCAACTAGCTGAACCTCATCAAGCCCATTTAGGTTTGTTAAATCGTAATTAGTAAACTTGGGCAAGTTTTTATCATTTTTAAAATGTTATAGCCATAACACACATGGATAAGCTGCGGGTTTTCGGCAAGAATATACGTGTTATGCTAAGTAAACACCAGTCAGTGCAGTTACCAAAAGAAGGGCAACCCGATGCTGGTCTTACAAAGGATTACAGTCAGAGTCCCCTACATCGGTTCAAGAAACCAGGCTCTAAGAACTATCAGAATATATATCCACCATCGTCGACCCTGCATTTGAGTAACATACCTGCTACCATCAATGAAGAAGATATTAAAGAGGCTTTTACTAAGAACAGTTTTACTGTTAAGGCCTTCAAATTCTTTCCGTAAGTATATCGTTTTAAATTTAAATTTGATTGCGAAATTTATTGCAAATCACGGAATGAATGTGGATGAAGGCATCACTTCTTCCGTTGAAAAATTATTATGAACAAATAGATTTGATGAAAATGTTGTTTTTTATAGGAAAGACAGAAAAATGGCACTAATTCAACTGCCGAGCATGGACGAAGCAGTGGCAGCCCTAATCAAGATGCATAACTATCAGCTGTCAGAATCTAATCATTTGCGGGTTTCTTTCTCGAAATCTAGCATATAATGTAGCCTGTATAACAACACAGTATTCATTCCAGTCACTGTATTAAAATAATGTGCAGTGGCGACAGTGGTAGCTAGTTTATTAATAAACGCTGCGCTTATTTATTACTACACAGACTGTCCAGGCAGGTTAAGATTGTACGACAAATCAGTATGATAATGTAGTATTTTTTTATTAGAATATGATGTTTATTTTGATTAAAATTTGTATTGTTAAGATAGTTGCTTAGTTTTTAGTATTATGAAAATCGATTATTCTTAGTATTTTTTCCTTTAATTCGTAATTTTTATTGTTTCGTTAATGTATTCTCAGATCATGCTTCTTCGTTCAGAATTCAGTATTGAATGGCTTTAATGTTAAGCGAGTGTTAGAAGTAGAACAAACATTTGGATTCAACTCGCCGCGATGTTATTTTTTGTAAGTTTATAGGAAAGTATTTACTACATGTTACATAATATAGATTAACGTAATATCAAAAGAAGAGTATTTCATATCAGAAGTGTATCGGAAATAGGTACTGAATTTCTATTATTTTTGGAAAACATTATTTGAGAAAAATTGACAATTTTTAAATGATATGAAATAATCTGTTTAGTACTGTTAGTGATGATGTCGCGGTTTTAGTATTGTAAGTTAGATTAGTATTAGAAGGTAAATTTAGCCAGTGATAGTATAGGGTATTACAGGGTGTAGTTGTACCCTAGAATATGGATGTTTCTCATGCATAGATCTGAGAACGGTTCATATTAAAGAAGCCGGCGTGCACGTTATTTCAATTCCAAACTTATCTCTGAAATGAATCTCCGATATTTTTACAGAGTGCATGCCTGCTTCTCGTATTATTATATATGGTATATGCGTATCTCTATCTATATACTATTATTATACACTTTGACAATCATTATTATCATACTTAAAGAAAAATGCAACATGTCGAACGTGCGATCCAAATTTCCCCTTCTGTTGTTTCGAATCAAAATTTCCACTGTGACATATCGCATGCATGCATTGCCAAATTTGAAGTCAATATCTACGTTACTAAGTGTACATCTAAATGTGTTAAAGATCTATTTTTTTAATAATTTGGCAGATTTTTAAGTGCGCACAAGATGTCTTTCACATAACTATTATTATGATTATTATTATTATTAATTATATATTTGCTATCGCTTTTTAATGAATGTTTAACGTTATGATTATTTTTGTGTCGAGCTGCTTCTCAGGTTTTCTTGTATTTAGTTATTTTGACTTACGTTTTCGTTTTGTGTTGCATTAAATTTTTTTCTTTCGATTATTTGTTAATTTTAATTACGAACTTTCACCTGATTGTGTATTTCAAGACGTTTTACGGCAATTTTTGGTGGCCGTGGTGATACGAGGCCGCAAAAAAATTGCTCGACAATGGTCTCTGCTATGTGATGTTTGATATTTCGAGCGTGAACTGGCACACGCGATATTAAGGAACAAACGCTATGGCCTTTGTGCCTGACCGTGGGATCAACTAATACAAATCAAGGATAATTGTCTATTTATCATTACATTGAGAGCGTATATCAACATATTATCTCTATTCACATATACTCTACTATTTACATACTTAGGAACTTATAGGGTAACTTAGTGTAATTTAGCTTGACTATGAACTATGGGCACAAACTGAACTTTAAATATTGCATATTTTAAATCTTTTGCACATACAGGTTTCTATATACTTTTTATTTGATGCTAGGCCGTTTGTAGCCTTTCTCAAGAGGGCTTCCGGGCAAAACTTGTGTAATTCTATTTCCTTGTTCGTTTCGCTGTTTCACTCTAGTTTTTACCAACATTGGGTGCCAAGATCAGTATTAATGTTAATGAACGGCCAGTTCAAACAAATACTTGCAGTTGTTTTGTTATTGCAATGTGTTATTTAATTACTTAATCGTTTTTGGATATTAGTACTTTATTTAACTTAAATTATTAGAAATCTCTATATAACGTATTGCATTATATATGATAACTATATCAAACGTATGATTCAGATAAATTTTAGATTTGTTCTTTGTCATTTTACAATAAAATACTGAAAATGGTGTCTTTATGATTCATTTAGTAGATTTAGTTACAAATTAAATTCAAATTGAATTTTACGTAGCTGTTAACCGCTGACGGTACACATGTGTAATTACCAGATTTATCGGTTTAACTGAATGCTACAAAATACCAAAAGAAAGTTTGTAAAATACGTCGCCTGCGTGGATTAAAAACGGAGTTTGTAAAGCCTCCCGAATAGCAGAAATCGTTGCCTGTGTTGATTAAAAACTGAGTTTATAAGCTCCGTTTTCAATCAACGCAGGCGACTAAAATAGTAACTGGTTACTCTTAAAGTTGGTGCCAGTGGCGCAAAGTTTAAAAATATTTGGAACAAGAGCAAAACCTGCTTATCAGTGATATCAATATTCCATTAATAGAAGTATTAGGTGAATTTAGTACCCAGTTGTGATATAATGATTGGGAAATTTATAAGTTTATAGACTCAACTGGCATTTAAGGTGAGTAGATTGAGTAGCCTTCTGATTAAGGATCGGAAGTTTGATTCGTTTGGATCCCAAGTGATTCGTTCCTAAAGATTCTTTGTTGAATGACTCACTTATGCAGTCGTTTTGCTTGGACTAACGAGTCTTAAAAACAGAAAAAGGAAGAAAGCAGGAAAGGAGATTTCTTGTCCATTTTCAAGCTCAAGACCAAATCGAAGCAATGATCAGTCAGCATACACTTGTCTAACTATTGTCAAAACATGTTCAAAAGTAGTGTTTTGTGATTTTATAAAAGAAAAACAAATTAGATATATGTATTGTCTGTAACCTCTTATACCTTTCGGTGTCTAGGCTGGTGCATTAATGTACTAACGTATACATATACTGCACCAAGTATACAGGGAATTTTTCTTTTTGACGTATTTCCGTTGCACTTGTAGTTATGCACCATGATACCCTAGTGTCCTTCCTGTTTCTTTTTATTTGTAGACATATCCCCTACGTATACTTTTAAAATAAACGCAATATGTACGCAACCAACCAGTGGCGCAGCCAGAAATTTTGTTCGGGGGGGGGCCCTAACTAAATATTTATGAAAAAAAAATTAGACATTTCATTTTAATTAGCAAAAATGTTTTTAAAATAAGTAACACATATATCATACTTATACTAAAAAACAAACAAAAACCTTATACAATAAGTTGTAAGTAATCACTAATATTAAAGTAAAATTCTTCGTTTTGTTTTTGCCATTTCGTCCAGAATTTCTTCCACGGTAATATCAATATCGTGGTTCGCATAAAGAACTGCCAAACCATTTAAATTAAAAATGTATATCTATTAAGCAGGTAGCTGTTTACCGGTATCCTGTATCTACTAAGAATATAAAGGTACAGTAGTTTGCATGTCTCGGGGGGGGGCCCAGGCCCCCCGGGCCCCCCCCTGGCTGCGCCCCTGCAACCAACTATACACTGAATGTCACGTCACGTGGTGCGTAAAGGTTATGTTTCATCAGTGCCGCATCTAGGGCAGGGCCATAGGGGCACCTGCCCAGGGCGCAAATTCAGGCTCTTTCCTCTACTACTACTCTATTACTAAAAGCCTCAAACTGAGCACAAAGTAAAGGTTTCGGGTTTATTGGCGTTGTTCGCTGACATTGCGGTTCGCTTTGGTGGACATTATGAAATGAATATTTTTTTTGTGTACTAGATAGAAATCAAGCATATTGTTCAATCAAAAATCGTAAAGAAAAGTAGGTAGTACTTTTCTTGTTAGCAACACTTTTTTGCATTCATTCAATTTATTTGTATAAATATTCGTAAATGTACAATTGGTCAAATTATTAAACGAGGTACAAATTTCAAACGCGTATCTTAATAATGCATTATCACACGTGTATTGTACAATATTTTATCTACAGAGCCCGCACAATATCTTAAAAACGTTTAAAAATAATCTGACGTTTTACATAAGTCGAAAATTAATTCAAATAGTAGCTGTAAAAATCTTTGAATATAAAGCTAACAGGAATGAGGATATACAAAATATACGTGAGACCAAGATAGATGATGCAAATGGCGGAATATAAAATATTCAAAGACGTAAACTGACAAAAAAATGTAGTAAAAGTATGAATGAACAAAAATTAGAAGCTGCAAGAAATAAAATATTATAATACTGACGGTTAAAACAATTTTTTAAATATATATTTTGCAAAGTGCTAATTTATATAAAATACGTACATATGTGACGCCTATGATATTCACTCGTGGCCTTTCTTTGACATTGAAATTATAACATCAAATTGTTCTTAAATATTATTCGTAATGAACGTAGTTACATTAAATGAAGGTAAATACTTACTTATGGAAAGTTATTCCTAAATTTTTATTTGTCCTTGTTGGAGAAAAACCACAAACAGCACAACTAACCTATCATTTGTCAGCTGTCAGTCTCAAAACTATGACTACAAATAGATTATCAAAATGGCGACTTCCGTCGCACTTTTTGTATGGCCACTTAAACGATACCCTCCTTCCTGTAGCTTTATATTCAAAGGTAAAAATAGACAAATCCATGACGACCACAGTGAAAAATAATGCTATAATGACATACCTTGATAAATTTTGAATATTTATTTTTAAAAATAACGTGATTTTGGTGCTTACACGAAAAAATAGCATGTTCAACTCGTAAGAAAAGTGATTCTTCCATGCTCGTGTAAATTTTTAATCCACTCGCAAGCTACGCTTGCTTGTGAATTAAAAATTTACACTCGCTGGAAAACTCTCACTTTTCTTAACTTGTAAAACAATCTACTATTTTCGCATTTCATACACTAATGTATTACATTAGTACACTCAAAATCGTGAAGTAATGGGTCACTTTACCATATAGCAACCATTACTGCATAGCAACGTCAGGTTTCATTAAAATGCAATTTGACAGCTTCTCGG
Source organism: Melanotus villosus (assembly GCA_963082815.1). Taxonomy (NCBI): domain Eukaryota; kingdom Metazoa; phylum Arthropoda; class Insecta; order Coleoptera; family Elateridae; genus Melanotus; species Melanotus villosus. The sequence goes on along the minus strand of OY720422.1, from coordinate 26,926,356 downwards.
ACAGCATTTAAAATATCTTCTGAATGGTTTTCCAAGTTATTTTCGCCACTCAAGTCCATTTCGAGATAAGATTTCCAAAAAAATGTATTTATTTGTTTGAATTGAATGCTGTTATGTCAAAAACAGTTCCTGTCAGATTACTAATGTTATTGAGAATCCGCCTACTTTTTTCAGTGTTTTTTTTAATTTTATTCAGAATGTATCGCAATAAATTTAGATAACTTTTTATGTGAGAATATAAAATGCGAAAAAACAGTATACGCGCCGTGTCAGAAAAGTGATTTAACAAGACTCGTATGGCATTTAAAGCTGCCATACTCGTCTAGTAAAAATCCACTTTTCCGCACTTGGCACGTAATATACTATTTCGTACATGTTTTTTCAGATAATCCTACAATCCTTATTAATAAAAATTTTTTGGATAAGAAATAATTAACATCCGGGGTGACGAGGGGCGCAAGGAATCAAGTTTGCCCAGGGCGCAAAATTGTCTAGATACGGCACTGAGTTTCATGTTTGTAAATAAAAAATAAATTAAAATTAGTGGAATATCAAAATAATTTTAATTCAACGATTATTCTAAAACATAAAATATCAACAATACAAAACAGAAAGGAAAATAAAAACAACAACAGTTAAAGACTAATTTTTTGACATTAACTTAATTTGATGATTTAAAAAATTAGCATGCTATGGCAAAAATCATCAGTACTCTACCTCTTGGGCCTGTATTTGGAGGAGAGCGGCGTTAATTTGGTGCCCAACGACAAATGGTCACCAGGGCTCGTTACCAACCTCCAGACTGCAGGAAAATCCTGCCCATCAGAAGATTCAAACTAAGGACTAGTGCAACGCTAGCCTGACGCTCTTACCACTGCGCCACCCTTGGCTGCTAGTATGTAAATGATATGCGCATTGTTGTATGGGATGTCTAATATTTCTTAATAGCATTTTTTAATTTACTTTGACAAAGATATGAATTGCCTAAAGCATTTTGTTTTTCTTAAAGACACAATACATGAAAGTAATTACTGCAAGTTTTAATTAAATTTTTGTCAATAAATTTAGAAATACTGTGACATCAATTATCTAGCGATCTACTTCTAAGTGGTACTGAGTCAGTTTTGCACAGTAGTATATTTCCTTCAGTAAAAAAACCTTTTAATTTAATAATTAACAAATTTAGAGTTAATGGATGGGCGGGTAAAGTTGTTTTTTAACACGGCAAATGTTAGGCTTATTCAACATTACATACCTACTAATACTAAGCTGGCTAGTTAGATGACAATTTTAGAGATCGTTGATTAGGGCGCCACGGTGAAATACCTTGGCCTGCGAGATCGCCCAATCTCACTCCTTTCGATTTTTTTTAATGATACTACCTCAAAATCTATGCAACTTATCTTGAACATAACGCTGGTGTTTTAGCAGAAAGAATAGTAACGAATAAAATAAATGAAGACAATCTAGGTAATGCCTATAAAGAATTTGGAACTGCTTTTTCCTTCTTTTTTAAATAGTTTTTGTAAATGCCATGTTTTACCAATAAATCGTTAAGCCTTATTCAAAAGCGATTTTATTCAACCTCAATGATCATGAACCATATGTCCTAATAGAAATATTACATGCAAATTCTTAAATTCCAGATAGTATTGAGGGTTTTAAGTTGGAAAATGTAGATGCGTGTTCAGACTTTTTACTGAACGTAATGTACCGACTACTTAAATAATATACTTTTTTCTTAAAACATATAATAACGACAGAAACTCAAATTTGTAATTTATATGTAATTTCCATATGTTACGTTTTGAAATGATGCAATGTATTTTTCTCTAGGTAAGCAATCAAAAATTTCAACTACCTACTGGGTATTTGAGCTGGGCACATGGCGCTATAACTCAAAAATGATGAATTATAGCATATTTTTATCGTATAATTATTTATCTTCTTGCGAACACTGAAAAAATTAAAATCAGGTCTTAATTTTTCAAAATTATTTAATCTTTGAATCTTAGAATTTAATTTTAGACCCATATGCAAAATTTCAAGTATTTATTTTAAAAAATTTGAAAATGTCGATAATAGCGGTTACGGAATTCACTGGTTTACTTCTAAATATGTATGCAAAAATTAGTTCGTTTAATGAGCGCTGGCGTATGCGTGAATCCTCTATTTTACTTACAAACCCAAAAACTCTACATCCAATCATGTTAAAATTTGAAGTTACTTACATCATCCAAAGCCTGCGAAATTCTCACAGTATTGTTAATAAAATTTTTCTTCATAGGTGTAATGAATATAAAACGCTAGCTTGCAATTTATTGTTAGGTATGGTTGTTATACATTTTAACAGATAGGAGTTTTCCATTTACCTGGTAATACGATTTTGTTCACATTCACCACTTTCACTAACGAAATAGCCACAATTTTCAGTTTCTTGATTGTATGGGTTTCGAGTGTGGAAATAGAAATCACATTTTCTTTCATAAGTACCATTCAGTTTTTAAATTTGAGAAAACTAGTACCATCTGTGAATAAAACCTCAAACTTAATGTTTTTTGTTGCTCTTAGAGGTTTCTATAATATCGACAGAAATGAAAAGCTCATACTATACATCACTAGATGTCACCCACTCAGAACTGATGACATATTATTTTATGTTGTACATTTTTACTTCTTTTGATATAATTTGAAAAATTAATTATAAAATATTCAGTTTTAATTTTGCAAAACTTTAAAAACTCCAACAATATAGTTTTTAGTAGGCGACATTACATTGTGACTACGCATGCGCACTTACAAAATTGTATTCTAGTATTTTTGAGTGGTGAGTTGTCAGTTCAAATTAATAAAAGTTAACTAAGCATTTGCAATTTACTGAAATTCAATTTTAATAAATATTAGTGTTACATTCCTAATAAAGAGTGTGAGCAATAACATCGTTTGTATGAAAAACTAATGTTAAAGATAACTTGAAATCTAACCTCCAAATTTACTTAACAAGCTGGCTTCAAAAATGAGAAGGTCCCATGCAGGAAATTATTATGAACCTCTATCTCAAAACTCAAACGAAGTGGAAGATGAAAATGAACGTCTCGCTGATGAATTGAAAGACAAAATACATGTGTTAAAGTCATTATCGATCGACATCGGAAATGAAGTTAAATACCAAGACAAAATGCTCCGGGAAGTTGACGATGATATGGATAGAACAGGTGGATTTTTAGGGAATACTATGAATCGTGTACTTCGATTATCAAGAGGCTCTCATAATTATTACATTATTTACTTATTCTTTTTTGCACTCTTCGTTTTCTTTATATTGTATATTGTTTTAAAGTTAACGTAAATAAAATAAATTTGTATTTAAAGAAAATATTCCACTTTATAATCATTGTAAAGTATTTTTTAATAATATATATATATTAGTTAGTTATTTATAATTTGCTTTATTGTCCAGCCTTTCAATTTTACAAATAAAAATTGGTAGATTTGTTATGACCTAATTTAAGCTTTATTGTTCATGGAATTGTGATTAGAAAAACTATTAAATTTTTATTTTTACACTGCTTAATTATTATTCGAAATATGTGTGCAAACTCTCAAAATGGTTTTCAGCGAGGAAAATGAATAAGAAATTTGTATTAAATTATATATTTTTTCATTAACAAGATTACATCTTTCAACACAAAAATACAAACAATACATTCAAATTCCTAAACAAATCCATCAATTGGCCAGAAAACAATTATTAGTAACACTGAATGCTTATTCAAAATGGTCCCTTTTGGGAATATATTTATTTTATTAAACATTAAAATATTGCGAAGTGTGCTGTATACCCAAGAATTAATGCTTAAAATTTTAAATAATCGATTATTTGCATGAATACATTGAACTCTTATTATTGAAACTATACAGAGCAAAATTATTACTGAACAGTGGAATGCCTAGAAATTACATTCAGCCGTTTAAAGTCAAATATTTACAATGAAATCACAGGGTAAAAATTTCACGAATTACATTCACACATTTTAAAAATACATGGAGCTGTCTAGCATTCTAATAACATCCCATTACTATCATACAAGAATACTGTTATCAATAAGAATAAAAAAACAAACTCGCTTATATCGCTATACAAAGTACTTATTTTTTATATGGTATTATCACTGGAAAAAATAAATAAAATACAAATTGAACTACATACATCTTCACCACATCGATCATCTAGATTCTTATATTTGTTATTTGGCAAAATATAACATCTTTATTAAATTTACGAATTTTTTGCCAATTACGCTTAAACAACTCAATCATTTTTAAATAAAATTGTCACCAAAATAACAAAAATAAAGATTTTATTGGACCAAATATAGCGGCAGCCTTCTAGGTCAAAGGAAGCACCATATTTATTAAAAACATTATATAATTTTTTAAAAATTAACCTTCCGTTACAATTTGAAGCAGTAATCTCTTTAAACTGTCTATGCCTGTCAGAAATCCACCATCGGGTCCCTGGTGCACCATGGTAGAACTAGAAGCGTTTGTCTTCTCTGCAACAAACGTTGTATGTGCAAAATCGATCATTCGTACATCTACTTGAGTTACACTTGGCGATCGCGGTCGCGAACTGGAGGCTACAGTTAAATGCGACTCTTTTACGCGTAATCGTTTTGTTGCAGTTTTATGGGAAACAGCCGGCGCTAGTTCTTCGTCATCTTCATCTTCTAATTCTAAATCTGCATACTGTAACGGTTTACAATTGTGTTTTCCTTTATTTTTTTTAGGTGAGGTAGGTTCAAAATCTGACGTGTCATCATTCGAACTACCTGCGTGAAACTGGCCGGTTAAGGAATATTCGTCGCTACTACTATTTGAATATACCATCCAGCTATCGACAGGACTAGACGTTGTAATTCGGGGGATATTAGTGGGAGGGTCCATGAATACAGTTTCTTCGGAAATAGGGAAAAAACTGCTGTCTTTAGCTCCTCGAGCAGCTGCTTCACCGAAGCCTCTGTGGTGTGAATCCTGACTCACTTCATCGTGACTTAAATCCATCGAGGAGTTGCTAGTATCGGCATCGTAGCAACATGGCACCTCTTGACTATTGTCTTCAGATTCTTGGGTGAAATCATCACAGTAATTAGGAACTAAATTGTCAGAAGTGCGAGAACTTGTACTTGATACTGATACACGTGGAATTCCACCGTCTCCCTCGTATACTACTAGTAACGAACTGCAATAAAATTCGAGTTTAATTTACTTCAAACAAATGGCAAATTTCAAATACGTACCACGAATAAAATCTGTAGCTACTCTGTTGTTCGATTACTTGTCGCAACTGTTCCAGTTTAGCGATGACTTTCCTTATAACTCCAATTCTAAGTCCATAACCATTATGGAAGAACTTATAAAGGGCATTTTTAAAGCCTTCCTCGTTTAATTCTCTTCCCCAATACTTATCCTTTTTATAATAATAATCTTGATCGGCCTGATAAACTTGCATTCCACATAATCGTACTCCTAAGGAAGCAGAAGTGCTTGCTGCACATTTTGCTATTTGTTTATACTTCTTTTCGGCAGAAGCATCGTCGCCGTGTTGTCGAGTTCCCATTTTCAGATCTAAGATACACGGATGTGAATAATGTGATGTGATATTTTCTAGCATTAAAAAATATTGCTTGTTTGTATTATCAGATTGAGAAATGCTCTTTAATACATCTTTTGGATTTCCATTGTGATGTACTCTAATCCTAAAAATAAATTTTTTTTGTAGAACATCGATAAACAGCCAACAATAATTTTACAAATATGACCTCACCCCTTAAAACATAGATCGGGATTTATTTACTATACTCTAATCAGTGTGTTTTAGTACTGAACCACTCTGTAAAGCCCGTTAGGAAACAACAAATATTCAAACTAAAATAAAATATAAGCGAAAAACAATTTGGCTTAAATAGGCAGCGCACACATCACACAAGTCAAATCCACACAGTAACTGTTACCTAATTTGAAGGGTAAGGCTAGAAGACAAAACTAATATTTACTTTAAAACATCTTCTCGTTTACGTTTGGAGCCACTCTTAGATCTAGACGATTCATCACGAAAACTGGGACTGTATCTTTTCTCCAATTTTGAACCATTGCATAATGTCGCTTGCATAACTCCTGAAACAATTTGCCCTTTTGGTTAGTATTTATTTCGTCGGCACACTACGCAGATGAAACATGTTGTAGGGAGAGTGCCTAATTATTATTATTTCATTGTATTTCAACAAAATCCGAAGAAAAAGTAACTTGCCACAATGCTAATTGAAACAATGTATTAAGTAAGTGTATATGTATAACTACTCTTTTTGAATAACACTAATGTTATTGTTTTAAATGGACAGAGACATAACACTAACACCTTATGATTTTGAAGCCAGGTATTAATGACAGCAGAAAATCAAAAATGATAAAAGCCGATTAATTTAGCCACGACATCACAAAGCAACAACTAATTCAAGCTAAACTTAAAAAGATGTGATGTAATGGTAAATAATCGTATGATGAGTTATATGACTTAGTGGTGCTCAAAAATAAGCTAAGTTTCCTGCAGATTTTCTGATGAATTTCTATGAAATTTTGTAAGAAATTTCACGTTTAGTAGAATGCAGGCGTTTTAGTAATAACTCGTCTGAATTCTACCAACATTTCCTAATAGAATAAAAGAGCCTTTCCAACCATTGGAAAAAATGGAAGTCGTCCATACAAACCCCGAATGGACGCACGGAGGTAGCGATCAGGCGAAGGCCAGGCAGCAGGCAGCCGTCTGTGTCTTCCAATCCAGCTCGATGCCGAATTCCTCAATAAAACAAATGATTGTGGCATAACGATGTCTAATAGTCCATTCATACAAACAATCACGCAAGGTAAAATTACAGAAATTTTAAAATTTTAATACTTACCTCTTTTAACGAAACAATTTTCACTTTTTAACGCAAATTTTCGAATATTATTGCTTTGCCGTTTACAGAAACGAATTGGGGGGAAATTAGTAAAGAGCTGGTTGGTAGTCATTCACACAGAACAATTGCACATATAACTTAACTTATTTAGAGAATATCTTGCAAATAAATTCTTACTTTCCCTCGAACAAAATTTTATTTGAAAATAATTCAAACAATACAGAAGACAACTGTTTCTTTTGAAACTTTCACTTGTTACTTGGTGTTTCAAAATTTAAAAAATAGGAACATTTAGTAAAATGGAAATTTAACAACGCAAAAACTCCACATTATAGGCTGTGTGCGAGATTTCGCTTGGAAAAATTAAAAATAAGCAAATTATACGTATCACACAAAACACAAGACATTTATTGTTAAGTCAATTAATGATGTAAAAACAAAAACAAAATATGACAATGATCATGTTAGGTGATATGTTTTGATAATTTCACATCCTACTATCTAATAAGTATGTAAATAGTATTCATGAATTTGATTCGACATGCTTCACTAATTTAGAGATCGTTTCTAAGATTATTTATTTTACTACTTCTCATTTCATACAACACAAAATAGCACTAAATGTATAACTAGCACTAACCTATGCTTGTACATTTAACAACTGCTTATAATCAGTTTTCTTGAACAATTCTAGAACATGTTTATTTTACAACAGATTAAATTATTCATGTCGAAGAAAACATCGACAGGTTACATAAATTAAAAGAATCATCCAGAACTGTTCAACAAATATATCACAGATCAGTTTAAAAAAATTTTGAGTTACGTAAGTGAAAGTTCTCGTTGCATAAGTTTAAAATTGTTCACTGTTACTCGCAAAAGTTCACTTGAATTAGTCTTTGTTGGAACACTGGCTTATTATCTACTCAGCTTACCTTTATATTTTGGTACAAATAGTCTGATGTCTTTATCTTGAATATTTTGATAGAAATCTAATTCTCTGTAATTCAAGGGCTTGCAAATAGTACTCGGATTTAGTACCATAAGTCTTGTATGTCCTCCGACCTAGAACATAGAAAAATATATTTTTATTTGTCTTCTGTGTCTCTCCCACTGCTTAAGTTATTTGGCCGAAGGCACCAACACATTTCATATTCAGTCACCCTAAGTATGGGCTAACTTTAGAAGCAAGATGGGTTATTTACTCCACTGCACCGCACCCACTTACTAATTATTAAATTTTTACTTCAGAATTGTTAAAATAATTAAACAAACTACATATTAATTAATCTCAAAATCCTTTAGATTTTCATAGATTTATCAGTCTGAGCTGATAACAGAATAGATAAGGACGCAAGGATAAAAAATCGCTTCAAACGGAAACAGCTTATTTACCTACGCAACAAGTTTTATAGATATTTAGTACATTTGTGATAAAAGCAATTTTCAGAGAAAACAGATAAGATAATGAAATCAACATTTTCTACAACATATTGACAAAAATAACACGCTAATTGCGGTGAGTAATTTCATTAAAATGTTAGCTTAACATATTAACAGCCTAAAGGTGTTAAACAACATATTCTTTGTGAAATTTGAATTCTTTTTAACATTCTCACGCTCAATTAGCAAACATTTTTATTTATACTACAGGAGTGTATTAGGAAATAAAGATTGTAAATTTAAGGCGGAAAAATATGAAGTTTTATAACAATAAATAATTCAAGGAGCTACACGTGTGAAAATTATGTAGGTAGATAATAATTCTAAGCGTGGAAAAATAACAAAATTCGACGCATAATCATGCATTTATAATTTTTTCCTGGTGTAAATTATTCTTTTAATTAAACAAAGGAAGTAATTTGTAATTGTAATTTGCTTTCCCATGAGTTCATCTTCCTTGTTTTTTTTTTTTAATGTTTACCCTAGCTCAGTGGCGTATCCAGAAATTGCTCGTGGGGGGGGGGGGAGCAAGTCCATACTTCAAACCCAAATAATACGTACTAAGTGCACATCGTTTATCAATTAAATACATTCATAGGTATCCCATACTTTGTTCTATGTAAGTGTAAGACATTAAAACACACAGTTTGGTCAAAATGCATTTTATTGTGAAAAAAATACGTGTATAATATTTATTTTCATCCATTCGTGTTTGCTAGTGAACTGGTCTGGGGGGCAATTGCCCCCTTTGCCCCCCCCCCCCCGACGTAGGTTAATGTTAACAAATCTCTGAATGTATACAAATCCAAAATCCGCATGAAGTTCGTAAAATAACAGAAGTTCGTTTAGACTGACTTATAGTTACGAAGAATTATGTTTTTACAACCGATTTAAGATTTATGCTTCTCTACAACCCGGTGTAATTCTTAATTACAAATATCGTATTTTTCTGAATTTAATTAGAATTTGTAGTTTACTTAGTTAAGTTAATCATTTTAAAATAGCGGACTTTGCAAACATCAGGGATTTTTCAAATGGCATTTTCGCTTGTTAAAGGTTGAAAGATAAATTTTTGGCATTCACTGACTTTATTTACTTTTTAAAAATATTTTAGAAAAATGCCGAAGTTATTTTTATTCTATTTCATGTGATTGATTTTTTAAAGGGCTTAAGGATGAATTTAAGATTAACAGAATTCCCAAATTAAAACGAGAACCGTACAAGAAAGTAAGGAAATGGTTTGTTACAACCACAAATGTGCCCTCAATTATTCACTTGACTAAGCCAATAAAAAATCTTTAACTTTCTCCTCATGAGTTCCAGAAACAACCTTATGATTCTGCAATACTTGACACCGTTTTTTTGCCATTAACTTTTGACCATCAACGGTCGAGGAAAATTACCAAAGCAAAGTTAAATAAAACCATAAGCACCGATCAAGTCCTTTATATCCTAAACTTAGCGAAAAAGGTAAAATTCCATTCGGATGGTGCAATTCATAAAAGAAAATAAAACATCTTATGGCATGTGGAGCTTTCACTTGTGTGAACATTTATGAATATGTATAAGCATTCTTACCTGATTCCGTAGGGGATGCAAGTCGACTTCGTCGCAGTCATCGGAACGGTCACGATGTTGATCAAGACGAAGTAAATCGCGCGATTGTTCTGCATAATGTCTACTTCGGGTTTCAGAATCTCCCATACCCCAATCCGCCAACAAGTAAACCATCCCCTCGCTCGCTTTTCCAACACTTACAGTGCTTTTATTCGATTTTCTTCTAAAAAGCCTTTTAAATATATTTTTCCAGGGAGGCCCCTCCTTCAGGAGCAAACGTTTGCTCTGGAAATAAAATTGTTAAGAGTTAGGCCATTGTTGTTCCAAAGTTAGGGAAGTAAATGAAAGAAGGGAGTTTTGTTTTGGCTGTAGAAAGCCATGGATTTTGTTTGAATTTTGAAGGGTTCTTTTTTGAAGTTAAGGTTAAAACTTGACTAAATTTTGGTTAAAAAATTAACAAAAGAGAAACTAACATAAGGGAAACGATTTTAAACACGAGGTACCTCTGATTCGTTAAAGTTCCCTTCCAATAGGTCACAAAAATTTCCTAAAATTACTGTAAAAGTTCACTCAAATGTCACACATTTGACACAAAGTGTGTTCCGTAGTTTGCCTTGGGTCATTCACGTCACTGAGATAGATAGATAGCTCAATTCTCAGTCTTTACAAAACAATTGTCACACTACTTCTGACATATTCGAAAACACTAGACTGTTGCTATTTTTTGAAACGTCGTGACGCAATGGTTTTGACGCCTGCGTCACATTAATACCCATCCTATTTTCAAAACCGTACACACCCACTGATATGACGTTCTGATAAAACTTTAGAATAAAAACTAGTACGAACGTTTCTAGTTTAATAAATAAAGGCAAATTAAAGACAAACAATTCGAGGCCGTTGATTGGCATCACGAACTTTGAAATGCACCATGTTTTTATTTCGAAATTATAATTGTTTTTAGTTCAAAATCCACTTAAAACTTAGACTCATTTAACTCTGACGTTCTTTCAGATAGAACGTGTTTATTTTGTGTCAGCTATGTATGGGCTCGTGCTGTGCCCAAAATTTTGTTAGCTGGGATCAGGACCAAGAACAAAGTTCATCTAAAAATTGACACACAGCCCCAGGATTTAATTTTTATTATAGGAATACTAAGAAAATCATGGACGAACTTATAACCTTCCTTGGTATCTACAGAGCCTTAACTAAACCAAATTAGAAGTTTTGGCAAAGATATCCGCCTCACAATTAGCTGCCAATGAACTCGAGATAAAAACAAATACAGTTTCTATTTACATCCTCGGTCATTCTGCAACCTTAGCGGTCGCAAATTAATTTAAATATAACAAAACGTAGTTTCGAAAAACGGGAAGTCAACTTCTTGCGGGCCACGACCAAAATAATCACAGACGAAACGACATTTCCTACTGCGATGTCAAATGCTTGGAACATTTTCAGTCAAGGCAGTTCAATCTGGCCAAAACCGAACGACGATCTAGCCAAGACAAAACTCTTATACGTGCCAATGAATTTTTAATTTAAGCAATTATCCTTAACAGATAATTAAATAGGAGTTTTTAAGTTGTTTGAAATTCAATTTTGATATGGCGCTTTTTACGTTAGTCTTTTATATAACTCTGTTAGAACATCTGCCAAGCACACGTTCAGAGCACATTTGCCAAAGGATTATTACGAAAACGTGGGTTTTAATAATAAATAAAGGAAGTAGTAACATCCTCGTGTCCCAATGGTAAAATAACGTGCTGACTGTGAATCCTTAACGGTTGACATAACCAGGTCAGTAGTATTAAGGTCAACCGGTGCAGAAATAACAAACACATGGCTGTTGTGTTAAAAAATTACGAAGAAGCCTTTTTGATGCTAAATAAAAATGTAAGCCTTTTTAAAAGTTCACGGAAGACATAAAAATAAAGCTGAAGAAATAGAACAAAACGTCAACAGGAGGAACGAATGTATTGAGAAAATCCTTCTGCAGATTCAAAACAACTCGAGGAAGTGAAAAAATGTGTCGTTTGTGCTATTTATATTTGGGGCATCTTTTCCCTGAAGATTTATTTCTATTAATTTGGAAGCACAAATGTTTTAAATCTGTTGCCAGAAATGTAAATGCAGGAACAGTGTAGTTGTAATAGCCTTAAAATCAGTGATTAATAAATGACTGATGAAAATTACAGTGCAACTTTTTAAATTTAAATCGGACCAAATTCAAAGTTGTCACTTAAACGTAAATGTTTAAAAATATTTACAGCTGACGTTCTGTACAAATAAAAATATTATCTGCAATGTTGGGGGTATCATTGTTGTTAATACAAACAAATAAAATATTGTTATTATTAGGAATAAGAGGTCAATGCGTATAATTCATTCTCTCACTCTCGAGTTTTAAAGGATCGCACCAGTTTTTCCTAATCGTTAATACTGCAATAACTTCAATTCGATTCTTGGGGAATGCTAGTTATTGTAAGTTTATTGGCAACTCTACAAGCTAATCCTATCAGTTTCTTCAAAATTGTTGTATGAGATTTTGGCGCTAAAGAGCGAATGAACTATGTGTATATCAAAGAAAACCCAAAGTGTGAAATCTGACTATGCTAATTTGTTTTACTTATAAGCCTACAGAACCGCCAGGACCCTTAAAAATCCTTAGAAACCGGCTTTTCTACCAACACCGCACCCTTCACACAAAGTTTTAAACAAGTAATAAGCACCTTACTTAAGGCCCAACAAGCACATTTATTTAATCCCTTACAAAACAATTAATCCTTTTAAAAATTTGTTAGCGAAAATATTTAGGCTCCATACAGATTTAAAGTCGACAACAAAAACAACTCTCGATTCTCTCAGAATCCTTAAAAATTTGCTTTTAAAAGGATTTCAAAAGATTCACTCGTCTTTTCAGTCTAGAATAGAATTCTGCTTTTAAATTTTAAATAATTTCGAATACAAGCACGGAATACAAAAGTGGTTGGATTTAAGCGCCCTCGTAAAATAACTTTATGATTGCTGGGACATTCAGAAAAAATTGAATCAGGCTTTTAAAATGCAAAGGGCGGACGGAACAAAGTATGGGATGGAACATTTATAAAAAGTTTCAGATTTAAGAGGCGTTCATTTATCTTTACTTCTTGAAGATTATGAAAGATTTAAAGAGGATTCCATTTTTTTAAATAAAGTAAAACCCCAGGAACCCCGAAAATAATAACTTCTGGATTTTTCGCTTAAAATTCTGTTTTATTATAGTAATTCATTTATTTATAAAATTTAATGTACCTTATTGTTTAAAATACCACTATTACTTAGATCTTTCCGTTCTGGTAATATTTATAATTTAATCTCTAAACCAACCAAAATTTTGTTTTCCGGGCCAAAAAAAGGATGGCCACACCTGTTTTGACTCCTTCAACAACCGTTTATCAAAATTAATACACCTTTTCCCAAAATTAATTTTGAAAAAACAGACTTGTTGGCAACAATACTGTGACACATTCATACATAGAAAGCATACTCCCTCACATATCCACACAACCAATACATGTTGTCCACGTGAATAAAATAAAACTAAAAATAAACTGCGCTTATTGCATCATCATCGCTCATCGTTCTTTAAAATCCTTCATTACTGCATTTAATTAAACGACCATAACCGGATATCTATCTAAATCCTCGCTAGATTTTAATGTCCATTTCAAGAGCCAACTTTGTGTAAACTTGGGTGGATTCAACAGTAAATTGTAGAAAACCGTGGGATTTCCCTTGTGTTTTCCTTTTGAGTCACAAGTGACACATCTGTAGCAATATTTTTATTTCAATGTTTATAAACGTTTCTTGTGCCATGACATATAAGGTTTAGTGTTTTAACAGCGGCACACCTCCACAAATTTCGCGCTTCTAATTTTAGTTTGAATCCACAATTTTAATCGACTAAAAAACAAATCGGAGTAATTAAAAAACAACGAAAATGTTTCGATTGAATTCGCCCATAATCCATTGTTCGTGTAAGTAACGCTCTAATAAACGCGATAAATAAAAATATTAGAATATATTGACCCATGTTAAATGAATCGCATGAAAATGAATCATGTGTTAAGTCAGTTTGATTATCATCACACGTGTAGTAAAACGTAAATACACAAAAATGTAGGCCATAAATAATTATTGCAGACAACCTACTTAAAAATCGAGCAAATACACGTCCCTCGTAATTAAAAAGAAGCCAAAATACGACAGAAAGGCCGGCAAGAATAGAAAATGAATATTTCAAAGGAATTTTATAAGGCTGTAATTTATCTGGTCGAGTGGCGACGTATTTGATTTTAGATTACAGAAAACAAACACGCAATTATTAAGGTTTTATTAGAATGTTAAGCGTGAAAATTTAATTCGATTTCGTCAATTAAATTGCGTTTTGCCCTTCACGGTGCCGATTTGCATTTAGATTTAAAATCGGAATTAATGCGAACTCTTTTTAACTGAAGGGAATTTTTAGTTTTAAAATCAAATTTTGCCGATTTTAAAATGTAATTTATCTTCATAAAATTGCGATTTGAAGGAGGATCGATGTTGATGTCAAAATTTTGCATACTTGTCATTCAAATGTTAACGGTTCCAAGCGTTAGGAATTCGAAGTTAATGCCAGAAGTATGTTAAATATGCTGGTTTTCAAACTGCGGCAAGTTTTGAGTAGCGCATTTTTGCAGGTTTTTAGAGACAGTTAATCAAACATTTCAGCAGGTATTTTTTAACTGGTTATGTAAATTCATATAAAAAATAATTTTGAAAGCATGTAAGTATTGAAAATGAATTAATGACAAATACAATTTTAACAAAACGTCTTTTTGTCTCAAAATGGCACGGTCCCATTCCGGAAGACGTTTTGATAATACTGACACTTACCCTGGAAGTCTTCGAATTCATGACCAAATACAATAATTGTTTTTACCGTTTTTGAAAAACTAACATTCAAGAAAGAAAGCTATTTGCGTAGAAATTTCCTTAAAAAGAGAATTTCAATAACTAAATTGCATTACGTAAGGCTGTTTAATTTACAAAATAAGTATTAAACCAGGAAAGAAAATCAAGAAAAAAATTAAGATATGTATTTTATTGCCAGTATTTTCAACAAAAAAAGATTAAACAAAATTCCTCGTTTAGAATGCATGAGAATTGGTAATATTACATGATCGATCAGATTTTTGTTGTAATAACAAAACATCAATTAAGTTAAACTGCAAAAAAGCAGCCGGAAAGGTATCATTTTTAAAATTTGATTTCTAAAAAATCTTTTCCAATTTAAAACAAAAGATCAGAATTTATGTATTTACAAATCGAGAAATTTTGCCATAAATGTTTCGATTTATAATACATAGTATATAATAAAACAGTCGTTGAATAAATTATAAAATAATAGTAAAATCAGGAAAACAAAAAGATTTTGAAATTTTGAAAATAAATTGATGGAACAAAAATAAATAATATAAAAACCCTTGATTCAAAATGCTAGAAAACTTACTGTTGGCATTTTCATTAAAAAATTTGGAGATTTCGGATTGCTAATCTGTTTTCGAAACCACCAGGTTGCCTCAAATTATTTTGTAGCAACAAAATATTAATTAAGTATCGTAGCCTTGACTTAGAACTTAGAATATAAAAACAGGAATAGAAAGATAAGAAAATGGCATTCTGCGAATGAGGAAAGGAAAACATGAAATCATGACAATAGTTGCAGTACTTATACGGACTAGATGACAATGAGAAACAAATAGAGACAGAAATGATCATTGCTAGAGATTTTATGACAGCAGGAAGGGAAGCAGATAAATGGGAAGGGGTAATTGGGAAACATGGCGAAGAAAAATCAAATGGATAGAGCCTTCTGGATCTCTGCAATGCCAACAACCTTGTAATAACAAAAACACATTTTAAAAAGAAAGATCAATAAAAATGGGAAACTAAAATGTCGAACAAGTTAACAACTATAGATATTTACGAAGTATAACTGGATAACAAAGGAAATAGAAAAGAAGAAATAACGGAGAAAACAAAAATAGACATTTATAAATCGGTATATACAGAGAAGAAAACTGGATACTAACATATGACAATAAAAGGGAGTTGAAACTGAGATGAGATATCTTGGGAGAGTGTTAGGAGTACAAAGAACTGACAAGAAAAGAAATGATGAAATAAGAAGAAAACTGAGAGTGCAACCAGCAAAGGAAATATTGGAAGGTAAACATTTGAGTTAGTTTGGGCACTTATTTAGTAAGGTTGGGAGAAGACAGACAAGTAAAGAGGATTTGGAAAGCAAAACCAGCAGGGAAAATAGAAGAGGCACACCTAGAGGAGCTTGGAGCAGCTTTGTGGAAGCTATTCTAAAAGAAAGCAGAAATGAATTGAACTCAGCTTCAGTAATGGCAAGGAATAGGAGAAAGTGGAAGAAATTTGTAACCTCGACGCCCTAGCCCTAGAGTACAGGAGGGCAGGATTATGTATGTAGGAATAGAAATTCTGCGAAAAATATTTGCTTAAAACGTACAGGACTGAACAATGAACAACAAAAAATTTAAAAATACTTTATTTGGAATGTCTCAGAATTTTTTATAAATTGACATTTTGGCAGATATCTGCCTGCTAATTAATTTTTAGAACAAAGAAGGAAGGTTGGTTGGTTTTAATAAATGTTAAAATATTAGATGCAAAAAATTCAAGAATGGAACAGGAAAATGTAATACTAACTGCAATAACTGTATCATTCCGAGGACTTATTTGTCACAAACATCAGTAATAGTATATTATAGACCAAGGTAGAGAAGACATTTTTCTCAGCCGAGCAGTATTATTTCCCGACATGCGAAGCATGGAGGGAAATAAGTTGTGAGGCTGAGAAAAGTCTTCTCTACCGTGGTTTATATACTATTTTTTTCACTACTAGCACCTTTATTCCATATAATTAATCATTTTTACATAAATAAAAAATAAAATGACAGATGCGTATATTTATCTATTTCTAAATATCCACAAAAATCAAATAGCCTTGCTTGAAAACAAGGGGAGAGGTTAATTTCAATTGACATTTGGGTAAAACATATTTAAAATAGGCACCTGAGCGCAGAGCAATTGTTTCTATTATTAACCAGTAGTCAATAATAAAAAATTATTGACCACTAGGAGAGAAAATCATCTTCTGGGCTCGAAAACAAGGTCAATAATGACATCTTCTAATACTAGTAGTGAAAAAAATTCTTTAATTTGTTGAGAAAAAATGTTCTCAAAAAATATTAGGAGTGAATAATTATTTAAATTATTAATCTGTAACATAATTAATTAATTAACCGAGTGGTGGACGACTGGAATAAACTAACCTAGGACATTGTGAATGCACCTAGTGTGAACTCTTTTAAAAACAGACTGGACAGAGCCTGGAATACATTGTTGTGAAAAACTGTGATATTAAACAGTGTGAAAGTGCTAGGAATGCATGTATAACTTGAACATAGAACTGTATTTTATTTTACTCTTTGTTAAATAACCTGTGCAGTACACCGGCTTTGCCGCCTATCTGCTAAAGACTATAATAATAATTAAAAAAAAAAAAATAAAATAATCTGCAGCCTTCGAAAGATTCGAACAATTTTAATTCTTAACCTTTAAAAAATAACACGACTTCAGCAACAATTCTTTCTTCTTTTAAAGATATCCCAACGAAAAAAAAGTTCTCAAGAACTTGTAAATCTTCGACAGATAAAATGAATTTCAAGAAACATTCTAAAATAAACTATTTTAATTATTAACCTTCAAAATAATAGCCTGATTTTTAGCTGCCAAATTACATAATTTATTTTAAAAGACAAAACAAAGATAAGCGTAATACATACTTACATAATCTTATTTTATTAATGAAGCATACTAAAAGCCGGGTTTTTCCCAGCTACATATTACAATTGTTCGGGGATTCATGAACTTGAAAATGGGAACATTTAAATAATTTGTAAATAATTAACTTTAAAAAATATTACAATGGAATTTCAAGAATGCTAATAAGTAAAAGTTAAAAAAACACTTTAGGACTGTTATTTTCATTAAATTATTGAGAAATTCTTTACAGAAAAGATATGAAAAATCATAATTTTAATATACAAAGGCTTCCCTGACGATGAATTTTCAACATTATTACTAATAAATTCAGCTGCAGCTGTGCACTTTAAATCAAGTTTGATATTGTTTCAAAATTCTGCCAGTTAAAAATAAACGTGGGAAAAATTCCGATGTAAAATGTTTCTCGTGTGAGCCAATGAAAAACCATCACATAAAAATAAAAGCCATGATCAGACAAGCAAAAATGTTAACAATGTCTGTCCGTTGTTAATACTCAATATTCACTTTCTTGGACATGGTCAGTTACAAACTGCCTCTCAATGTAATTTTTCACTACTCGCCAATACGTACAGAACCAAAATTGGCGGATTTAGTAGATATTAAAATTGTATTCATAGAATTTCGTAAAACACGTCACCCTACTTAAATTTGCATGTTACGATACGATTTCCGTTTTACATCTGGAACAATCTCATTCCTGATTAATGGAACTGGCGTCAGAATTCTAAGTAAACGAAATCGGTTCAAAAGCCTCACATAAAACATTTAAATCAATACACAAATACCAATGCATAGTTGGTGAGTTTAATAATAGAATAAACCAGGAGAGAAAATTTATGTCGGGCTATTTTAAGTTACACAGAATTAGGAATCTGAACAGTTAACTGGGAAAATTACAACTGTAACAAGTAATTTCCTTGTATGCAGGCAATGTGAAAGTTTTTGTTCTTAACGTAAAGAGAATCTCGAACCTTAACATGCAACCATTAAATAAATGTCATAGATTGATAGCTGCTACAACTAAAATTGTACCTCAAATAAAAATAAAGCGTGCCAGAAATAGTACCACTATTCACACAGGCACGAGCCCCTCTCTCCCGAAAAACTCGACCAACATCGCATAACTCAAAATATTAAAACTGCGTGTTTTTTTCAACGAAATGATATTACAGTTATTGGAAATTGTTTACTATGAGAAAAAAGGAAGCATCACGCTGGGTGCAGGTTTGATTCTTGTGGTCGCCTTTTATGGGATTTGCTGAAAACGTTTTATTTTTAGCAGACTAGCGTGCTTGGGAAAAATAAACTTTGCAAGTTTTTAAATTAAAATACATAAAGAGGGAGTTATCTTTAATCTTTCGAAGTTTTTAAATCACTGAATATAATAAAAATACTGAAGCATCGTCTAGTTTTTTCCATGATTTTATTGCTCAACATTTAATCACGCTGTCGGATGTTTGCAGAGCTTTGTCTTTTAATAAAAACTTAGCATGAGTCCAATAAAATACGGCATAAAAGGAATTGAATAAAGACTTTCAGGTCAAATAAATCTAACATGCATTGGTATAAAAATGTTTGCTTAAAATAGAAACCTAGAAAGCGAGCCAAAATCAAATCACTTCCCCCAAATCCTTCTAGAATCAAATTTTAATGTATTATACCATATTTTGAGGTTTATAACAAAAAGCTCTCCAAAGAGCAAATAATGAAATTGAGCTTTAGAGATTCTCTAATTGCCAGATAAAATTTGCGGAATTTGTTTTAAATTTGAATATTTTTGCAGCACAATTTTTTTAAATTGTTCTTCCGGAGGATCCTAGATATGTTTCAAACTTCTTAAGCAATACGAATTACTTCATTGGGAAAGTGCTCCCATTTTAAGGTCAACATTTTTCTGATAAAACTGAGAAATGGCCCAAATTCATTGACGTTTGAATATATCTGTTTTAGTGTTAATCTAGTAACTTCAGAGTTTCATAAAATACGATATAAAGTGAAAAAAGTTTTCAATTTTTGTAGCATATAATTTTGATACTGTTTTTGAAGCTTGCACTAAAAAAAAAACGACAAATTCGGCCTTCAATATTCTGTAATTTCCGGTTGAAACAAGTTAATAGATTAAATTTATTTAGAATTTCATATTTTCATACCAAACTGATTTTTAAATTTTTTACAAAGTTGTTTACTTTTAGGACATCCTAGGTATGTTTTAAATTCGTAAGCAGTACATATTGTTCCTTCTAAGGAAACAATTTTATCTTATTAGATCCAAAACTTCTCAAAAAAATTCGATCAAGGGTCAAGAGTTATCTAGGTTCGAAGAATAACTTTGATTTTACAATTAACTATTAAAGTTGTTCACTTAACAAGTTGTCCCAGAAAATATTGTGTGTTTTCTTGAACAATACATATTTTTAAATTGATTATTCTCATTTTTGGTTTAAAATTGGTCAAAGAAGCCCCGACAAATGGAGAGAATTTAAAAACACTCAAAACTGGTGTTAGGTTAATATTTATAAAATATGAGTGGAAACAGCTTCGAGTCCCGTCACCTTTTGATTTATTCTGTTTTTTGAGGTTTATTAAAAAACAAATATTGAAGACTTAAGAACATGTTAATTTCCAAATGAAATGTTAAATTTAAGGAATTACTTTTTTAACACTTACAATAAAGTTGTCCATTTCCAGGCATTCCGAATGTCTTTCAAACTTCTTCAGAAATGATCTCAAAGAAACATTCTAACTTAGGTTTAAAAGAGCTAAAGATCAGAACTCGAGAGATGTCCACAATCTAATTAAATTTCACTGGATTTTTTAAATTCGAAACTGAACTTTTCAAAAAGAAGAAGTATAACGATTTCGGTCGATTAAAAGTAAAAACAACGTCCAAACCTGAGGTTGAAATTCAAGTCAAATTTGGGGAATTTATTTTTAATATATGTATTGATTATGAACTCGAGAACTTCCACAGTCAGTGTCAGTATTAACAGAACGTCTTCCGGGTTGGGACTGTGTCATTACTGCGACAGAATAACTCAAACGTTTCGCCCACTGTTTTGTGGGGTTTCATCAGCAGGTAGAAGGGGCACGAAAAAAGTACGGTTAACTCAACGTATCAACCACACCAGAGGGCGAAACTCTTTTAGCAACACGAGGAAGGGCACGGTAACTCAACCAAGCTCTTCTGAAGGGTTTCGCTTCTGGTGTAGTTGACACGTCGAGTGTTACCGTGCTCTTTTTCCTCCTGACGAAGCTCCTTAAAAAAGTGGACGAAACGTTAAGTTCTTCTGTCTCAACGATGACACGGTCTCAAACTGGAAGACTTCTGTACATTTTCTGGCAAATTTTCTTAACAGAACTTCCAGACAATAAATGAAATTTTAATGAATTTTTACAATATAAAGGTGAAAGCTTCCAATTCTTCTCAGCCCGAATTTTAATTTATTTTATACTTTGACGTTTACATTAAAAAAAAAAATTGAAACTACTTATCTTTAATTTTCAGATGGAACAATTTTGTAAATTCAATTTAAGGAATTTATTTTGTATTTATTAATTTGGTAACTTTGTACTTAGAATTGATTCTCGGATTTTTAAACAGACAAACTTGTTAAATTTCAGGATAAGCTAACGTATCTTTCTTTCCAACAAAACTCGACAACTACCCAGAATTTAACGAAATAAAAGATCATTTCAAATTTTTAAACCGAACTTCTAAAAGAAACATTTTCTTAAATTTGGTTAGTTTGTTTTTTTTATAAAAAAACGAAAGTGAAATAATCTTTCTAGAATAGTAAATTTTCATTTGATTTGATTATTCAGCCTTAGAAATTTGCAATTTTCGGATAAACAATTTTGTGAGTCAAAACCATTTTTATTTATTAAACATTTCAAAGCCCTTAAATGTCCAATTACCTACGCTAAATTTATGATTTATTCAGCAGCTCAGAAATCAAAGCACATATATGCCCCACACAAACTTAATGGAGTTTTCAAACTTCAAATTCAATTATGTATTTGTGACGATACCTCTAAAACATTTCTATAAAAACATGTCCACCAGCCTTAAACGCAGTTTTTGGAAATTAATATTTATCTCGTCACTTCCTTAAGCTTCAAAATTTCAGTAGGTAATAGATTAAAAGCACTGAATTTAGCCAGCAGCGATTCAATGAATTTTAAAAATTTGCTCGTCATCGTCTGGGAATTAACTTACAGCATAAAATTTGCGCAATTTACATACGGCATTGTAATTTAAGTGCCTAGAATTAAATTTCAATAACGACTACTATTTTCTGAACTTGGCTCGAAAACTGAAAAGTACAGAATACATATATATTTTAAATGCGCCATATTTATTTATTTAACAATTTATTGTTATTTATTTATTTTGTTAACGTAACAGTGGGGACAGAGTAAGTCTTTAAGGAATTCATAATGCACCTATGATTTTTATTATAAATAACGATTTCTGATAAACCACTATCCTTGGTGGTTTTATTGATAATCATTGAGCTTATCCTTAAGATTCGCCCAAACCGAAGGATCTGGATGATGCAGAAGAGTAAATGAACAATATAACAAACGACTGTCAAAAATGCCGTATTTGGCTCAAGAAATTTATAAGATTTATCCCACTACCCAACAAAACAAGAAACTTACACGTGTCATTTTCAAAATAGTAACACAGTCCATAGAACAATAAGTACTTAAATTTAATAAGTTTTAAAAATAAATGGTAAGAATCATCTCTCGAAATTAAAAGCCATAACAATAGAATTCAAAGTAATAATAGGCACATTATCGATGGATAAGTGAGTGTAATTTTGAAATATCTCTATTAAAACTGGAAAACACGTCATAATCGCGTCGATTATATCGATCTATTCTGACATGTACCGGATATATATACCAAAAATAAAAGTAATTTTATTAATAACCGTTATCAGTTACGTGGCTGTTAAATATAGAAATACACGAGAAAAACAAATTTATCTAACTAATTTTAATCCAAACTTTCCTACGAAGGGTATCAATTTTTGTTATCACGAAATGCGGGAGAAAATAACCGTAGGACTGAATGATTAAAATATTCCCAAACAAAACACAAGCAAGGATAATTTACCTTGCATCAAACAATTACGAAGGCTGTGCCCTCCAACAATAAAAGAAAATTAACCTGATAACATTTTACTGCCCTATTCATAATTTAAATCGGTAACAATATCAAGAATGTCCTTTCAATCATTCGTCCTTACGAATAATGCGATACGAGCATAGTTTGGCACGATAAAACAAACATTATTTGACCTTGCGAATTTTAATAATGGAAAAGCTATTTCACTGATATTAAGGCCGATTGTTAAACGAAAATTTTACACGCGCCGCTTGCAACATCTGGAAGTGACTAATTTAAAGCATCCTTTTAATAGGTAACGAACGAACGAGTTACGCAATTCTCTTGTTTAACCACCACACGCACACCCATTGCGGCCAATAAAAAAAATTATATAAATATTGAATATTCTTATCAGCCTTAAATAATTGCATTTACATTTCGTAAAA
The DNA here is from genome assembly GCA_963082815.1 of Melanotus villosus. Classification (NCBI taxonomy): domain Eukaryota; kingdom Metazoa; phylum Arthropoda; class Insecta; order Coleoptera; family Elateridae; genus Melanotus; species Melanotus villosus. The sequence goes on along the minus strand of OY720422.1, from coordinate 26,902,933 downwards.
CATGCACAGGCAAGATTACTTCGTAAATAAGCAGTAAAAATGCATTCAGTCAGCATGGAAAATTACATAATCATATGATCATACTTAATATAAGTCGTTCAAATAGCAAGCATTCGCAGGTGTGTTCGTTAACACACCAAAAAGAAAATGTTAAAATTTTCTAAGGTATAAGTGTAACCCAGAAGCGAGTCAGCAAGCTTTAGTCATAAACCACTTTTTTAAGTAGTATTGGTTGGTTACAAAAGTTTTAATTGACATTGACGCACAATAAAATGCAAGGTTATTTTATAAGTTTTCAATTAGGTACTATTCACAGAGTTCCCATATTAATCGATCACCTGATAATTCAAGAGTTCGCTGGAAAACTACGAACTTTGGGGAAAAAATGTGTTTACTCAGAGAATTTCCATAAAACCTTATAATTTATTTAAAGGGAGGGAATGTAACCTTTTCTGGGAATGATGGCCCTCTGTGATAAAATGTCAGGAATGGGTGAATTTTTAAAGTGGAAAAATTTTAGCAAGCGAGATGTTGAATGAGGCATTTTTTCCCCCCAGACAGGATAATAAATTAATTCCCCGGCGTTTTATTCAAAAGATTTTTGGGATAATGTCCGCCCTGAATTATTCCGTTTTAAAAAAATAATTAGTTTGTTGGTGCCGTTTTCATTTTCCACCATATTTATTTTTTTTTAAATTTAAGTATTAATGATCGAAAAGAGAACAAAGTGCCAAACTCGCCACAATAAATTTTCATAAAATGAATCACTGAAGGCGCCTTAAACATTCAAAAATTTGTACGCAAAGTATGCGATTACCGATTTGTCTCTACTAACCTAGAAACAAATCGAAATCATAATATTCCAAGAGGAATCCATACGAAAAAAAAAACACAAATATACCGCTGATAAAAGACTAAGTCAAAAATTCTTAATCTAGAACTGAGAACTAAAATAGATAATAAGCAAGTCTTACTTCATAAGAAATCGTCTGAGAAACACAACGTAAACCAACCACGAAGAAGTTTTTAAATCTCTTAATGTTTCTTATTAATGTAGATTTCTAAACAAGTCAAAAAAACATCAAATATAAAGTTAAACAAAGCTTATTATTATTCGTTAGCATCATTTTCAAACTCACTCCATATCCGAAATCAAAAATTACTCAAAGTTAAAAATACAAAAATGCGAAGGATTTTTACCTGCAAATCTTAAAAATTTATTAGTTAAAACTTGCAAAAGGAAACTCCTTTAAAAATAAAAGTACAATTTTAGCCTCAATTTTTTTATTGTTAAAACAGAAACTGTAATTCTGGACAGCTGTTTAATTTTTAAAACTTCTGCTGAAAGACTTACGTGAGAAAGAAAATTGTACCTTTTAAATACGAAGAAAGTCGTTTGTTTAATTCTTTAATTCGACAGTTTTTTCAATTTAGTTCCTATTCATAGTTTTCTTCAAACGTTATTGGTAAGTTTTTAATTCATTTTAAAGCATCGACTCTTAAGGTCATACGGTCAACCTAAGTAACAGGATTCACACCTCAGCAGCTCATGAAAAATGTCTGCATTTTGTATTTGCAGTTTTTCGCTCGAGTTTTAGAATTTAAAAGACAAGAAACCTTTTAAGAATTAACTGCCACGATATATTTAAATAATTTTTAAATATAGAATAATTTGAAATAAATAATATTTAAAACTTCTAGCAAGTTTTTTATTTTCAAACAAATTTACAAATTCGGAAAGTATAAATAGTTTAACAATCACATAGTCTGATTATATATTTTTTTAGTTATTTTTATTATAATGTTTTTTCTAAACATTTTGGAAACAGCATTTTAAAAGAAAACTCACAAAACAAATTCTGAATTGAAACCTGTAGCTAAATAAACAATTAAAATGTTTTCCAAATTTTCCTCCAGGAAAAGGAATATAAACCATGAACATAACAAAAAATCTTTTATTTTCTCTTAAATTTTTATGAAAATTCAGGGGAAAATAATATTTTTATTATAAATTTTGAACTTGAATCTAAGAACTTTGCAAATACATATAAAAAATAAACAGAACATGCGTAAATTTACAGTTCGACGTAAGATTTCTTTGTGTTTTAACCCTGAACTTTTTACAGTGTTTTCGATGTAATCACAATTTAAACAAAGAATTATTTAAAGAAGAATTAATTAAAGGTTTTTAAAATTTAAAACAACCATTTTGTGTCCTGAAAATTATTCGTAATAACAAGATGTTATCTTTATTACTTCCTTATGAAAACGCGAATCACAACACAAGTCATTAATATGAGTAAAACTGTACTTAAAATTCTAGTATTTTTTAGTCTTTGTAGTTATTAAATTTTGCTTATTTATTGGACGAGTTTTCGTTTTGTCGCTTGATTGACTAAATAATTATTCAGATTATTCCCCAAGAAAAACGGAACTAAATGTTTACAGAAGGTTTTGGAAATTGTTTGATTTGATCGAGTTGGTGAAATATAAAGAAACCCTCGTTTACAAATTCCTAAAGCAAACTCATACTAAAATATGTATTTGTAAGAACGAAAAATTAAATAAAACATCAATCCAAAATGTTATAGGTTTAACTGAATTTTATTATTTAACCCCAAGAATATTTTCAATTTTAAATAGCTTAATGGTTTACTAACATTGAAAATTTAATGAACTTACTTTTAACAGGGCAAGCTTTCCAGTAAAACTATTATTAAACAAGTTTCCTCGTAACTATTGACCGTTTAACGCACAAGTATGATCATTTACTTTAAGGTTGCATTGGTTTAAATTATCGTCGATTACAACTACAAAAAGGTTAAAAAAATCGTTATCTCATAATGAATACAAACAAACAACCAAACCAGAACAACGTGTCCAATTTGTGCAATTTACACATGAGGGTCAAAGTTGACCAAATGATCAAAAACCGAATAATTTCTCCACTACCGAGTAGTGATAGCTCAGTTAGAACTTTACCACAATTATTAAGTGTATTCTGCGTGTACAACACCTACGTATAAAGTGGTTGCGCAGTAGTCGAGTGCATGCTGCACATTACAATTTAATTATCATAAACTATGGTTTTTCAACATCGCAGTTTTAATTAACAATGATCATATGATGAAAGTTGCGCAAAATGTACACGGAGAGACAAAGTTTATGATACTTAGTTGTGATAGTCCAGGGTCAGTTGTATTTTCTATCAAGGTGGAATTACAAAACGTTGTAAATACCAAAAACCAAAATTTTTCCAGACTATTCTTATTTGTAAACTACTTAGATATTGTTATGACGTATCTCTGACGTTATCGGGGCAATTTAATTAAATTTTCTGACCTTGCTAGATTCAAGTTTGGATCAGTTTTAATGCATAGTTACTTTAATTTTATTTAATAAAGGTTATTTCTGTATCCGTGAACGCGAAATATTTTTGAGTAAATTGTATTTTCAATTACATATTAGGTAGTTAGTTTGTCCTTACAATGAAAATTGTAAGGTTTCTTCGTCGAATATTAGCGCAACTAACCTTAGGTTTTCTTTGAATCAATCTAGAATTCAAAACTTAACATTAAACTGAAGGATAATGATAATAGGTAATCATAACTTATACGCGTTCTGAATTTTTAATATTTTATTAAATGGTAGATTTTTAATTTGAATTTGTTCAAGGTAAGGCAAATTAAATTTTTAAGTTAAACTCTGTAAAGCTTAGAAATTTACTAAATTTTCAAAATATTTAAGAAAATGTAAAATATAACTAAAAACAATTTTTCAGTCAATAACAAAAAGTGAGAATGTTGTCCGAATAAAATGCCAAGATTTACATAACCAGAAAACAGGATCGATAAAAATCACGATGTTTTTAAATCAAAAAAACTGACAGAAACTTCTCAGTAAGATACCACGGATGTCAATCCAACTTCCATCCTATTGAATCAGGTGTCCCCCAAGGTATTCTCCTTGGACCACTACTGTTCCTAATATACACAGCTGACCTACCCGAAACAAATAATAGTACAATTGTATTATCCATAAGTGAAAACCCAATAGTGGCTTCTGAACAATTACAAACCCACCTGGATCTCCTTACTGAATGGTACAACAAATGGAGAACTACGGTAAAACAAGCAAAATCAGTCCAAGTTACATTTACCAACCGACACACTACCTCTCCACCTGTAACAATTATTAATAACGTCCTACCTATATCTATGAAATCAGAAACAAAATATCTTGGACTAATCCTAGATCAAAGGCTCACCTGGAAAAAACACATCCAAACAAAACGCAAACAGATGGACTTCAAGTTTCGCCAAATGTGTTGACTTATTGTATCACGGACGAGATCCAGCGAATCGCTATCAAATACCAGGATCAAGTAACAAACCACGAGAATAACTTGATAGAGCAGTTATACAACAATGGTCCCAACGGATGAAGACTCCGCAGAACCTGGCCTCAAGACCTAATATAACGAAGAAATAAAAATCACAAAAATCTAATTTTTTTGATTTAAATCAAACACATACGTTACATTATATACCAGAAGGCAAATTTGAAGTTTGTTTATGCCAACATAAATTCTATTTTCTGTCAGTTATCAATTCACCTAGTTATCTACCTAATTACTATGAATAATAATGTTCAATGTTCTTCTAACGAGGAGAAGGTATTTATTGTCAAAACACTTTATATTTCATTCATAATAGTTAACTCTTTAAATTAAGCTTTTGTTCAATTAGAAGTGTTTGTCTTTTTACCAATTAAGGTCAGTACTTTTGTGTAATTTGTTTTTGTTTGTTAATTTGTCAAAATCTAAAACCGTATGATTTAAATCAGCTCCACCCTGCCAGAAAAGGTACCTATTAAAAATATTCAAACTATGCAAAAACGTCAACAAAACCTTAACATTGGCTAAGTATCTGTAGTTCAACTTTAATTATAGTAGATAAACATGCAATGTTGTAGTTTTCGTGCTTTACTGATTCTAATCTTTGCTCTTGAAAAAAAAAGTATTCGGGACATTGCACAACAAAAACCTCAAGGATCCACGAGCAACTCTAGACTATTTTTATTTAATATAGCCGAGATTATTCAAACAAAGTTTTCGGGAAATGTGATTTGCCAAAAATAAATTTATGAACAAAGTCATGCTTGTCGCATTTGTCCTAGAAACGAGGGTGTAAGCTGGCGACGTTACTATTTTCTTTCTAAGTAAATTTAGGAATTTCACAATTTTACAGGTGAATTTCAAGTTTAAGTATTAGAAATAATTCCCAGAATTTGAACAAATGAGATAAAATTAAAAGGATTTTTAATCAATGCCGAAATTGCAAAAAAAGAATCGTTTTAAATTTAAACCAAATCAATCGATTAGCTATGGCTGTGTCTGTTGAGAAGCCTTAAATTTAAACCAACTGGAAGCGGATGCAACCATGAATATTTTCAACGAGTTACGAAATCTGTCCTAATTTTATTAAAACTTGCAAAACTGACAAAGGTTTTAAAATTTAAATTCCAATGTAAGATGCGCATATTTCTACGCCTTGAATTAAGCAATACACACTTCTGCCGTACTGACTTGAGCTAATGGCTAAGGTTAAACAGCAGAGTGCACGTAAATTATGAAGATTTGAAAATCTATCCATATACTTAAGGGTTGCTAAAACTGAATGCTGCGGATATTTTTCTCCACAATATTTCTGGTACAACACATAGTACAGGTAAGTAAATACAGAACCAATGCCTTACAATCAATTTTGCATTGTAATCTGTATTAATCTTTATTAAAAAATTATTTGATAGGTACCAAAGTAGGCCATGAACTTGCGCACAGCCTGGTTTATTTACGAAAGATTTTAAGAAGTTCAAAATTAACCCCATTCAGAAAAGATAACTCGCACATCACCTGTTCCCATCAATTTCAGAAAACTAAAAAAAGGAAAAATCAAAAGCGGCCAAGACAGCTTACAAGCGGGTCAGCGTCCTGCGTCAAACTCGGACCATAAATGCACCTAAACAAAGAAATCTGAACCTAACCTGGCTGAGCAGTAGCAGCAGAATGGTTTACTAAAGACAGGCAAGTCAATAAACTCCGGCAAGACAGAAATAAAACAAAATAATTACACAAAGGTTCTGAAGAAAAACGTTTCTACACTGGCTGTGAATAAACAGGGGATGCTTGATATTTCCTGTGTTGACGATTTTGATCAAAATAATTTCAAGGTTTTCCTATGATCAACAAGAGGAGATGAAATCAGTGTTTTAAATTTGTGGAACAAAAACAAATATTTGTAGTTTTTGGTAAGTAAATCATTTCGGGAAAATTTTCCATAAAAAACAAATTTTTCTAGAATTTGTTAGTTTAAAATTTGTTAAAACAATGGGAAACATTAATTAATACACAATTCCTGAAAAACCTAAAAATAACCACAGGGACGAATTATGATCAGTTGTTTCACAACTTCAATTTTACCCGAACTTACAACAAACTCTCTTTACAACAGTTGATCGGAAAATCTATAGAGATTCCAGAAGGGTTTCTCGGATTTTCTCTAATTGTTCGACAGTTATTCAAATTTACCTAACATTTGTTTAAAATACATAATTATCTTTTAAATAATTGAACAATTATTTAAAACAATTAAAAAGTTATTTATAAATCGTAAAGAATGTAAAAGCACTAAAATATCAAATCAGAACACTCCGACCTAAATTTTGCTTCGAGAACGTTCCAAGTAATTAATCTTTATCTAGCGAGATTATAAATTCGTTTCCAACAATGACAATTACACCTACGGTAGCACCTAAATTAAACTGCATGAAAGTGTAGGTAGAAATTCCAGTAGGTGTAATTAACAAGCAAAAAAACTGTAATCAATACATCGGTATGTGCCTGGTATTTCCGGGAAGTTAATTAATCAAACAAGGCTTTTAATAAATTTAACGATAGTTTACTTATCAAAAAGTTTTTTATCTAATTAGCTAATTACTAATAACAGATCCTTACTAATAAATAAAAACTAGATAGGACAAAATGACGTATTGGATAATGAGATAAATAGGTAAAATCCAAGAATTAAGAGGCTGGGCCGATATTATTCATCTATCACACACGCAACAGTTCGTCACCCTCCTAATAACTTTTCAAACAGTAACGTACCTACTTACTTAATTATGAATTTTCGTGGGAAAGGAAAATTACAGAGTGCACTAACTGGAAACTTTCAGGAATAACTGTTGTGTATGACATTAAAAAACCCTGAATCATCCCGTTGAAAATTTAATAAGAATGCATGGATGGCATGCTACGTCCATTTAATTTTTCTTTGTGTTTATTATTTCTATTTGTGACTTTTTTAACTGTTTATGAGCATGGCCAAAATTGCAAATTTGTTTTCTGCTCCATATTTTTGTTAATTTATATTATGTGGATAAACTGGTTGTAAAAAAGAGTAAAAAGACGTTAAGAAACACAGAAACAGGACAATTTAAATACCAAGAGTAAGATCAAGGAATGGTTAACAAAGGCCTGAAAAACGATAGGAAAAAGGGAATTAAAAAAATGATATTGTACTGAAAACTAAACAATTGAATATCTCAGAAGAAAAACTAACAAAAACTAAAAACACTAAATACTTTGATCTTTCAGAAATTGGTACATTTATATACGTATCTGTATCCTGTATCCGTAGCCTCTTTTACCTTTCGGGTATGTACATATCCAAAAAAATTCGAAAATTAAAATTTTGTAAATTCTCAACAAGTGAAATGACCTATGAAACAAATACAAAACAAAGAACTACAAGACATCAATAGAACACTATGGAATACAAATGCATTTTTTTTTATTTATTTCGAAATCAGTGCAATCTCAAACATCATTAAAAACTGCCATTAATTCTAACAGTACAAACATAATAGGTACGTAATAGATACGGGACAAAGGGATACGGCTACGATGCTACGAAACACGCAGGAACGAGGAAATCTGAATGGAAAATTACAGCTCCCACAGAAAGAGGAAGTGATTATTGTACCTTAAACGGGAGCATTTCAGACATGCAAACAATCAAAACTTTAGACAAACTGATGATCAATTTAATGTTTTTGCGAAAAGTTTTCTTCAAATTAGAATGAACATGAAATCTACAGTATCCACAGCTGAGTACCTAATCACAATGTGAGTTGAAACATGCAAATCTAAATTTATCAGATTAAACAAAAACTTATTGGAGTTCTGGTCTTTAGCAAGGCATATAAAAATATCAAATATGTAAATGAATTGATAAGCAAAACAAACGGATATGAATGAAATTATTTCACTTCTAAATCGAGCACAATAGCTGAGTTAACAAGAGTTGGCCATATGTTGCTGATTTGGTAATAAAAAGTAAAAGTGCATTCTAATCATTATTGTAAAAAAAAACAATGTGTACTGCACCACAACATTCTCATGTTAGATACATAAATAAACTTGTTCTCTATCGATTATACCTGTATATATTAAAAGCCACCTCATATATTTAAAGATTAATAGGTATAAGGCGTTCAAAGCCATAATGCAAAAGTTTAAAGAGTCAAGTATGTTTCAGTCACTCAATAAATAACAAAAGATCTAAAATAACCTGAGGCCATAAGACAATTAATCAAGATAACCTTACATGTTAGAAATTCTACGAAACAATATTTCTAACGTGTTGCTAACCACACTTATATTTTTTACAATTGGAAAAATTATAATAGGTTTAACCTCAAACTGGAAACCACATTAATTATTGATATTATTCAACAAAGCACTGAAATTTTTCCATGCTCTACTTCTGCACATTCTTTACGTTTAAATAACGCGCCTTGCTATTCGCTAGAAAATATGGCGAAAATCATAACCTATTTATTGACAGTTAAATTGTTTAAATTCTCACGATATATTATTAAAGTTTTGAATAATACCATTAAAGTAATTTTAATAAGTTGGAAATAAAAGGTGAACAAATACGGGATAACCTTAAGAATAGAAGTGAATGCATGCACATGACATAATAATTCTTGCTCTTTCACTTACAATGCGTACGTCGGCCCGTTGTAGTCTGCGGCGTTGCCAGTAGTCGACGGTGCGGTTGTAAAAAGTTGGCAACTGCGCCTGTCCCGCTATCGATTCCGGAGGAAGAACGAAGGTACAATGGACACAATCACACCCAGCAAGTTTTGATTGCAACTGCACTGGCAATTTCAAAACAATAAACAAAAAAATAACACAATCCGCCCGCAACTGTGTCACATAGCAACAATTTCACTATTGGTTTGCAGCTAAACAATGGGTGAAAGTTGATCAGGTTAAAAAGATGTATTTATTCGCATCTAGCGACACCACACTATTTGTTAATCAATATTATTAAGTGTACTAAGATGAAAAAGTATAGAATTAGCTAAAAGTTCATTAAAATTTTATGTAATTCGTTTAAATACGCGTTGACATTTTAGTAGCACTCCATACCCCTCCAACACACTGAGAATAATGCAGCAGGATGGTTATGTACAGCGACGTAGCAATGCTAAAAGCCGATCGTTGCCGATACTCGCCGAACCTTCTCAGTTATTTAAATCACAGCTGATTGTCAAGTGACCTTCTGAATGGGCCGTTTTTTACACCATAAAAACATAATATTAGTCACTTCTATTCTCTGTTTACACATCTCTAAACAGCTGTTTTAAAACGTCATTTACAAACAACATTTAAGACGTAGGCTAAATAAAAAATTAATCCCGTCTGACATTGTAAATGGTTTAAATTATTTTATTATGGTGGTACGTTCATCAGCGCCTCAGTTGGTGACATAAACTGGGGAATAACCGATGACAAAGGGGGGGTGGACTAATTAAAGGGTGACTATTTGCCTTTTTAATTTTTGAAAGCCATACAAGATTGAAATTTAAGATTTACAATAGGTATGTAAATCATTTTGTGCATAGTAACATATATGGTGAGACCGTAAACGGTGTAAACAACAACAAGATTACTATTTGTAGTAAAACCTGCTGAAAAACGCACGTTTACAATGTGACTAGTGATTACAAAACAAATTTTTAACTATTTTAATTTGCAAGATGGTAATGATTAAGGAACACAATATCAAAAACGAAAACAAATTTTTCAATACAGGGTGGTCCACGTGTCCGTTTCAAATGTAATTTGCTATTTTTTCTTCATTTTTAGATAAAGCTTAAAATGCTAAATCCAAAACGTATGACGATAGTGTTTAAATTTAAACTCAACTACTTTTTGCAAAAATTTCCTTGAATAAAGTAATAAGGTTCGTAAGAACCGAAATTGTTCGTTAACCGGAAAAAGATAAAATTTTAAGAATTGGCAAGGTGTAAGAACTCATACGCATACGAGGTTTGCCAGAAAAACAATGGGACTGATTTTCTTTTAACCTTGAATTTTATTCATTTTATAAATCAAGGTTATCTGCTTCAAACTAGTTCTGTACGCACCGCTCCGATGGCAGCGTTTTTCCATTGTTTGTATCACACCAGGGGGGTTATTCTTGAACCGGTGATATTTTTCCGCATGTGAAATATTTCTCACCCTCAAATTTCACTCGAAATGCAAAACTGGTATTCCCGAATCTCGGGTGATAATAAGAGGCTTGCAAGTGGAAATTCCGTTAGTCGAGGATTACTCCGTCCGTCGAAGGTCGTTCTTGACCAATCAGGGTTGCTTTCACAGCATACTTCATAAATACAGCGACTAATTGAAAGTTGACTTATGGCCGATCTCAGCGAGCGTTCTTAAAATTTAAGAAAGACTTAAGTAGCTTAAGACATACTTATGCGGTCTCACCGTCAATTTAAGTCTTACTTATGTGTCTAAAAACAACCTAAATATAAGTTACCAATTTCGGTGACTTAAAACGCTACTTAACCTATAAGTTGCCGCGTTCTGTCAGTAGGGGAACTTCAAAAAATGCACTTGGACAACGATTTATTATTTCTGCATCAGACGATAATATTCTATTTCATCAAGTAATTATTGAGATTATTTTTAATGGAATTCCACGACAAGTATATGTCAGGAGTGACCATTTTAATGCAATGAACGATCGGGAGGTTATTCTTGATCCGATGATATTTTATTTCGCATGCGTAATGCGAAAAAATTTCGCCTGTTTTGGTATTCTTGAACTGCGAGTTCCTAAATTTCGCACGAAAAATGGTCAAATATCAGGCGATATTTTTCCGCCTGGGTCAGGGCAAGCGTAATTTGAAATATCGCCATCATGACGCGCACAGTTTTAAGTACTCTTTTAACACATAAATGTTATATTTACACACAAAAAAATTTAGATGGTAAAGATTACTGTAATTTATTATTACTATTAAATTTAGAAAACAATGAAAATTTCCATTAATTTGCCCTAAAAAATTAATTACGCTATTAAGTGATAAGTTTGGTATTTTTAATTTTGAAAGTTGTAGTGTTTTGGCCAAATTGTTATGGGGGCTGTACATAATATTGCAGAAGAAGCAGCTGTAGCACCACGTTTACGCAACAGAGAAGATGCATTCGAACTATCAGACCAACAACTTTTAAAGTAATTTGATACATGTTATAAAAATAAATTATATTAGACCAAAATTATGGAAATAGGAAAAGACGGAAATAGAACAAATGTAGACAAGAAACAAACCGATAAGGACCACATAAAAAAAAGAATAGGAAGTATTATGGATAGAGAAGGAGGAAGCGAAAGGGACATAAAACAAAAAATACATAAAGCTCAAGGTGCCTTTAATATCCTCAAAAAAATCTGGCAATCGAAAGAAATACATATCAAAACCAAAATCAGATTATTTAACACAAATGTAAAGACAATATTACTATACGGGACAGAATCCTGGACGGTAAACGAAAAACATATAAAGGAACTTCAAGTATTCATAAACAAATGCCTCTGAAGAATTCCAGGTATATACTGGCCAGAAAAAAATCACAAATGAAGAACTATGGAAAAAAATGAGACAAGAACCGATATAGGCAACCATAAAAAGAAGAAATTGGAATTGGATAGGACATACGCTCTGGAAAACGAATAACGATATAACAAAACAAGCATTATAATACAATATTAGAGGGAAAAGAAGGAGGGGAAGGCCAAAAGCCACTTGGAGGAAGAGGACACAGCAAGACATCACCGATAAATGGAATTAAAGAGAATTGGTACAGAGCTGGCAACTCTGATACTATATAGGTGGAAACACTAACGCCGAAGAATCGTCGAAAGACGCCCTACGCTTCTACAGGAGCAAAAGGAAAAATGATGTTAAAAATAAATTAATTTTAAGTTTAGTGGATTCTTTAGAATATTTCGTTTAACAAAGCCATAGGTTAGAGAACATACAACAATGCTTGAGCCACATATTATGCCCGCTTATAGAAAATCTGCTAACTAAGCTGTGTTGTATCAATATAATAAATAAAACAGCACTTAATCAAACCAAAATAACCGTAGGTTTTAGCAAGTTTGCGATTTTTTGGAAAATTGCATTGTATTAAAATAGTCACTCCTGACATATTATATAGGTACTTGTCGTGGAATTCCATTAAAAATAATATCAATAATTACTTGATAAATAGAATATTAGCGTCTGGATGTAGAAATAATAAATCGTTGACCAAGTCCATTTTTGAAGTTTCCCTTCTTTTTACTGACAGAACGCGGCAACTTATAGGTTAAGTAGCGTTTTAAGTCACCGAAATTGAAACAGATTATGCCGTGAAAGCAACCCTGATTGGTCAAGAACGACCTTCGACGGACGGAGTAATCCTCGACTAACGGAATTTCCACTTGTTAGCCTATAATTATCACCCGAGATTCGAGAATACCAGTTTTGTATTTCGAGTGAAATTTGAGGCTGAGAAATATTTCACCTGCGTAAAAATATCACCAAACAGTCTGTGTTAATGTTGTTAGAAATTATCGAGGGCCAGTTGGAGTATATTCATAACTTGTAAGTGAGGTTATTATAATAATAATAATAATAACGTGAAGTTACATTAGTTCTTCAGTCATATCCCCATTTATATGAAGCGGTACTTCCGTTTATCGATTTCGAACATGCTAACCAATGTAAAAGACCTTTGCCGCTTTAGTGGCAGAAATCGAACTAGACTTTGTCTAAGTCGCGACTTAACTCGCTTGATGAGACAAAACACAAATTTAAGAACAACTTTATTTTAGGGACTACTTATCTAAGCTTTAGTGATAAGTATTGTCGGTGAAATCGGTCATTAAGGGTGGGTTAGAGTAAAAATATTTTTAGTTTTTAAGTATTTTGGGTTGCCTGACTTAAAAATAGCCAAGAAAGGATTGGATCTTCTAGCATTGCTTCTACCTAACAAAATTTCAAAATTCAGTACAAGTAGGTATTTGCGAATACCGATTTTTAATCTCTTAAACCTCTTTGTAAACATTGGAAGTGATGAACAGAGTCGGTGAGTGTTGGGTTCCCGTTGGGTTGCCTACCTTTAATCAGTTTTTTAAAAAAATATGAGCAATTTTTTCTAAAGTCAAATAAAGATTACGCCAAAATTATACAAATTTGCAAAAGGGTCGATACATGCATAGGAAGATAATATTGAAACCCACCTCGCGACATGCAAAAATCAATACATTGTTGATGGATGTCTTGTGTAAGTCCCTTTTTGTAAGTTTTACACAATAGACCATAATTTAATTACTATATTATTAAAATTGGTCGTTCTGGCCGTGTTGCGTATGAAGGAAAGGGCTAAAAAGTTTAATACATACCCGTCCTTCTTTTTAACTGTCATTATTTAACCGTACCGTTATTTTAAAATTACACAATTTTCAGCGCGTAAAGATGCTACTAAAACCCACCCTTAATGCTAAATTATAATTACTTCCTATATCTTAACTGGTAACTACAGCTTCCAAAAAATTGTAAAGCTGTTAAAACATGCGGTTATTTTGGTTTGATTAAGTGCTGTTTTATTTACTATATTGATACAACATACCTTAGTTAGCAATAAGCGGGCATAATATGTGGCTCAAGCATTGTTGTAAGTTCTCTAACCAATGGCTTTGTTAAACGAAATATCCTAAAGATGCCACTAAACTTAAAATTAATTTATTTTTATAACATGTATCAAATTACTTTAAAAATTGTTGGTCTGATAGTTCGAATGCATCTTGTCTGTTGCGTAAACGTGGTGCTACAGCTGCTTCTTCTGCAATATTATGTACAGCCCCCATAACAATTTGGTCAAAACACTACAATTTTCAAAATTAAAATGCCAAACTTATCACTTAAAGACGTAATTAATTTTTAGGGCAAATTAATGAGAATTTTATTAAATGTTTTCTGAATTTAAAATGTAAATTACAGTAATCTGTACCAAATACACTTTTTTGTGTACAAATATAACATTTATGTGATAAAAGAGTACTTAAAACTGTGCGCGTCATGATAGCGATATTTCAAATTACGTCTGCCCTGACCCAAGCGGAAAAATATCACCCGATATTTGACCATTTTTCATTCAAGAATACCAAAGCAGGCGGAATGCGAAATTTTTCCGCATTACGCATGCGAAATAAAATATCACCGGTTCAAGAATAACCCCCCTGGAAGGCTTCTACTCGTCGGTTCTGGATATTATTCAAAGTACCAAAATGGCACCCTTTCGAATGGTTTTCCAACCGGGGATATAAAAAGGAATTTCAGGGACTGAAATCCGACGAATAGGGTGGTTGGAGAACCACAGGATTGCTTCTTTCTGCCAAAAATCCGTTGATGGAGACTGCCGTGTGACATGGGGCTTTGCAATGTCGGAGCCTTTCAAGGACGTCATTCGACGGTCTGACATCATAAGAGTCCTCACTCTGTCCACATTGTCATCCGTTTTTGGGGTTGAAGGTCTTCTCGCACGAAGTACGTCTTCCACTTCTTCTCGGCCTTCTAAAAAGGCCTTGAGCCATCTGAACACTTGTGTCCTGGATAAGGGATGTTCTCCATAAGCCCTTTGTAACTTTTCATAAGTCGCCAAGCTTTACACAAAATTTGATATGACAAGGTTGCTCAAACTTTTGCCGGTCCATTTTCGTAACGCACCTCACAAATACTTTACTTCAGATGCCCTCAACAATCGCGTAGCAAGTTCAACGTGTACTAAGTCTACCGCAGCGTTTATTCTAACTGCCTTGTGAAGGGGGAGGCAGAAGCGTTCGCACACAGTGTTGCCAGTCTCATTAGTTTTTTGCCAAACCTCGTACAAACCTTTACTCACATTCTCTTATATATTATAACTTTGTTATTTTAAATAGAACATCCTGTAAATGTTGACACTGGGACTCAGTGGCGTAGCGAGCGGGTGTTCAGGGTGTTCGAAAGACACGGGCCCGCAGGCTCAGGGGGGCCCGGCGGGCAGTCCCCTGTAATGGAATACTGAATACTGGAATACTGAAACATAATGCTATTTCCTATTTCTTTATAGATCAATAGTGCAAACAAAAGATCGCCGACCCGCTAACGAATATACCTATTCTTCTCTTCCCTGGCGCCGCGGCACTAATTTATTGTTTTGGCTAAGTCGCAGCGAATTTAGATAAAAATGCAAAACGATACGTTATTTATTATTTTCACACGTGCATAGCTCTGATATTTACTTTTTCGTTTTTGGTCCTTTGATTTGACTCAGTTTACTTACCGAGTTCAGTGTTCAGATCATTGTTTTTGAGAAGGTAAACACAAGATCAAATATGCTACGACGACGCCATTATATCACACCTTATATTTCAGGTGTTCCCAAAGTGCGGCCCGCAAACCCTAGAAATGCGGCCCGCGATGTCAGATCATCCGCGATCTTGAATTCATAGAGATAATTTGCAATTTACATTTTTACAAAAAAATAAACAAATGTTATCATATTACAATTAAAAATTGTTCAGTTAAAAAATACTACATTTTATATGTAATATATCTTGTTATTATATAGTAGATTGAATATATTTTATTGTCTTAACGGCCGCCCTATTATTAAAAGAAAACAAAAGCGGAGAAGGGGTGACAGGTGACATCTGAGACTTTCGTTACAGGCCCGGCATTGAAACGGGCCCGACCGTCGGACCCCGACGAAATGTTTAATGTTTTATATTACTTTTTTTATTAAACAAAAGTGATGCATTTTTTTAAGTGGGGTCCGGACCACAGACTTGTCACGGGCCCGAAAATTTCTCTCGGCGACCCTGGATATTGTTGATGGTATTATTATTATTAAGGGTTTTATTGTTATTATTTTGACAGCAAAGACAAGGGCCCGCGGGTAGTTTGAGACACGGGCCCGCGCAAGCCTCACTACGCCACTGCTGGGCTGGGTTATGTAGAATTAAATTCCCTTTTCAGTGATGTAACCATTATTAGGCTAAGGGTGGATTGCACAAAACTTTTGCTAAATTAATGATTGATCAGTTGACAAAAGGGCATGATTTTTGTGTTAGTAATGTGTCCACCATATGAATTTGAATTTTGAGTCGATTTTATTTATTTGGATGAATGGTTAATTTAACGAAGCCGTTAAAACATCTTTGTGCGGTCGCCCTAAGATTTGTATTTGTTTTAGTTTTGTCGCAAAAATTCGCATAACAATTTTAGTTTAACCATGAACATTCGATTGTGCGCGAAACAATGTTACAGTACTCAACAAACACTCTTAAACTAAAATAACAATTAGTTATAAAAACAGTTTTTATTCCTAAAGTGGTTGTATAAAACCAATTTATAAAGTTTCAGGTAGGTATATTAAATCACATCTAATAAATATACTTTTACATCGAATAACCAACATTGAAAAAAATGACCGAAAATACAGACAGAATAAATTATAAAAATTTGAGAACGCATTCAAACACAACTAATTAACATAAATAATAAAATGGATACAACAGAAAACAAATTGGTTGCAATAGAAGAAGAAAATAACAAGTTAAAACAAGTAATTGAAATGCAAGAAAAGAAAATAGAATTTTTAGGAAAATATATTAAAAAGATAAATATAATTTGCTATAATTCAAACTATTTTAAATATAATACAAGTGAACTGAAATGGAAATGTTTGAAGGCATAGACTGGCATAGACTATATGAAAAGATTAGGAAAATACCAGAACAATAGCTGCCCATACACACAGAGGTGGATCCGTCGGTTGTAACCGCCACGTATAAGTATGTCGGTTTCATCTGTCACGTATTAAAACCGTTCTCATCCACTAACGCAAAACAAAAGTCCACGGATCAGTCTTTGACAGTTGATCTGTCATATGCAGAACCGCGTGTTAGTGTGCGAAAAACTGCAGATATATCCGCGTATTGAACCGGAACTGTGGAATTTCGACTTGGCGAAAGTTTTGTACTACAAGTATACGGTTTATAAGTGTTAGCAAGTAAGTGAAGTACAAAAATGTTCGGAAATAAAAAAAAACGGGCTTTCTGTTGTGCAATGATTAATATACATATAATAGCAAATAGTAGTGTAAGAAAGCGACGCTCTAAATGGGTTAAAAGTTATTTGCTTAAGAAAAGACAATTAAGCCATATTCCTCTATTAAAAGAGCTAAGAGAAAATGATCCGGACGATTTTAAGAATTATTTGAGAATGGATATAAAGACATATGACCTTTTATTAAGTTTAGTAAGAGGGGCCCTCACAAAACAAAATACTCCAATGAGAGAAGCAATTGGTCCAGAAGAACGCTTAATGGCTGTTCAAGATGTTCGATTCGATGATTTTCGATGCTGCTTTGATTTACGTTTCGTTGTAATGATAATGCTTCGTTAATAACAACACTTAATTGTGATATTTGATAATGTTTAATAAAACACACATTTTTTGATGATGAAAATTAACAAACTTCATTCGATAACAGATTCGTTACTAACTAGTGCTAACTACAAAAAATTATAATAAAAATAAAAATGCTACTATGGTAACTACTGAACATGCCGCCAGCCTTGAAAGGACGTGACTTTCAACATAAACGTATTTAAAATTAATGTTCTTAATCTAACAAAACTAACACAATTAAGTTTATGACGTTTCGATTGGTAATATGCACACCCGTGAAATTGGACGTTTGAAAACACCACTAGTTGTTTTAACTTTTACCACTCTCACAAGTTGGTCGGGTCCTGGAAAGCATTCTATAACGCGACCAAGCTGCCATTTCATTGGTGGTAGATGGTCGTCCTTCAGTATGACCATAGTTCCCTGCTTGATCGAGTTTGCGTGCATTGACTTCCACCTTGTTCGCTCTTGAAACTGATTAAGGTACTCGTGAGACCACCGTGACCAAAAATGTTGAAGTAATTTTGTAAGGTAATTATATCTGGTCAAACGATTTACTGGTGTATCTTCGAACGATTCTTGTGGTAGCGCTGTTAATGGTTCACCTATTAAAAAGTGCCCTGGCGTAAGTGCTGTAAAGTCTGTAGGATCTGTCGATAATGGAATAAGAGGTCGGGAGTTCAAGCAAGCTTCGATCTGTACAAAGACTGTGTAAAGTTCTTCAAACGTAAGCAACGCATTTCCCATTACACGATGCAAATGGGTTTTGACGGATTTAACCCCCGCTTCCCAAAGTCCACCATGATGTGGTGTCAGAGGTGGTATAAAGCGCCAACTTATCGACTCCTCTGCGCAATATTGTAAAAATTTTGATTTATGATTTCGATCAGATAACAACTGGGCAAGTTCATTCTTTGCGCCAATGAAATTTTTGGCATTGTCTGAGTAGACTGTTTTACAACGGCCTCTGCGGGCAATGAATCGTTTAAATGCATTCAGAAATGCTTGCGTTGACAAGTCAGATACCAGTTCTAAATGCACTGCCTTTGTCGATAGGCAAACAAATAAACATAAATATGCCTTTGCTGTTTTGTTTCGCGAAAACTTAATATTGAATGGACCAGCGTAATCAACGCCACAGTTTTGAAATGCGCGAGCTGGTGATACCCGAAATTCTGGTAAATCACCCATTAACTGTTGGGTAGTAACTGGTCGGGTTTTGAAACAAATGATGCAGTTTTTTAACACCTTACGAATAGTGGACCGCCCTGCTAATGGCCAATACTTAGTACGAATATGGGCTAGTAAATATTGTGGACCTGCATGAAGTTGCTTATAGTGTTCGTTTCGAATGATTAAATTTGTTAAAGTGTGACGTGAAGGTAAAATGATTGAATGTTTTTGATTATACGATATGCTAGCATGTTTTAATCTACCCCCTACTCTAAGTAGTCCGGAAGCGTCTAAAAACGGATTTAGGCTGAGTAGTTTGCTGTTGTGGTGGAGCGAATGATTTTTACTGAGAGCCTTACATTCGATTGGGAATTCTTGCTTTTGAGCTAATTTAATTAAACAAGTCATTGCTGTGTCGAATTCATCAGCTGTTAATTCACCTTGCAGTTTCGCATTTGGATTGCGAGTGTTATGTTTGAAACGATAGCAGTATGCAATTACGTGTTTTAATTTTGATAATGATGAATATCTCTGAAATATATCCCAATTAATATTAGAAAAAAGTGTTGATGTAAATGTTTTACGTTCCGGTAATTCTATATTTTTTAAAGGTTCCTGTGATAGTGGCCATCGATTTGAATCGTGTGGTAGCCATTGCGGCCCGTGCCACCATAAATCGCTATTTATCAGTTCCCTCGTTCCGATACCTCGCGATATAATATCAGCTGGATTGTCCTCTGATCTCAAGTGATGCCACTTCGCAATGCTGGTCAGGTCTTGAATTTCTGATACCCTGTTGGCGACAAACGTTTTCCATTTCGTTGGATGACCTTTTAACCAAGCTAATGTTATTGTAGAATCACTCCAACAGTGTATGTCGTTGATTTGCATGTCCAACGCTTGTATGACATTATGTAACAATTTTGATAAGAGAAGTGCTCCACATAATTCTAAACGCGGCAGAGAAATCGTCTTTAACGGAGCCACTCTTGATTTTGCACAAAGTAACTGTGTTGTGTGCGTATTCTCGTTGGTCGTCGATCTAATGTATATACAAGTGCCATATGATGTTTCGGATGCATCACAAAACGCATGAATTTGTAACTGTTTTGGATGTAGACAAACGACGTGTCTTGCGATTGATAATTGATTTAAATATTGCAATTGTTCATTATAATTTAACCATTCATTGCATGATTCGTTTGGTAGCAGATCGTCCAATTGCCAATTGCTGCAAACATCTAATGGCTAAAAAGGGTGCTGATGCTGTCCCATACGTGACCGTATTTAATTTATAAGTTTTGATCGGTTGACAAGGCGATGATCTCCAAAGTATTCTTTGCAAATTTCGTTGTTGTTCGTTGATGAGTATCTGCCGATACATTTTTTCTATATCAGCTGTTATTACGTACCGATGTTTCCTAAATCGAAGCACAATCGAAAATATGTCCTGTTGAATGGTTGGACCTGTCATTAAAATGTCATTAATTGACATGCCCGACGACGTCTTGCAGGATCCGTCAAATACTACTCTTAATTTGGTAGTAGTACTTGATTCCTTAAGCACGGAGTGATGTGGGAAATAATAAGTTGTGATATCTTCTGTACTTCCTTCGTTAATATCCTCTACTTCTGTCATGTGGGCTAATTCAGCGTATTCCTGCATAAATTGAACGTACTGATTTTGTAGTTCCGGTTTTCTACAAAGTTTCTTTTCTGTAGCTTGGAATCTTGTTAGTGCGATCTGCTTAGAATCACCTAATAAGTTTATATCTCCTTTAAACAGTAAATTAACTATAAATCTCCCGGTTAGGCTACGCTTATGAGTATTAATAAAATTGTTTTCGCACTCCTGCTCTTCGGTAGTATATTCTACCAATCTTTTGCCACACTCCTCAATTTTCCAGAATTTCTCCAATTTTTCGGCGATGTTGTCTTGAGTGAAGTGACATAACGTTTTATTAATGTTAAGATAATTCGTTTGTGTAACGTTTCCCGCAATAATCCAACCCAATTTTGTTCTTCTTAAAACCGATGACTGATTTTTGAGTTTAATTTGTTCCGGTGCAATCAAATCCCAAAAGATGTTTGCCCCTAACAACGCATCTATTTTTCCTGGTTTATGGAAAGTATTATCTGCTAAAACTATGTTGTTCGGTAATTTTATTTGATATATATCAACGGGTTCTAAAGGCAAATGTTCCGTAATTTTTGGTAATACTAAAAATGGTAATGTGACTTGATAGTTTTCTGTTTTTGATTTGATTATTGCTGACGTTCGATGTGTAATAGTAGTGGTATTGTTGTTAATCCCACCTAACGGTATATTCATTCGTACGGTATTTAATGCTAGGCGTTCACATAGCTCCCTGGTGATAAAATTGGATTGTGATCCTGAGTCTAAAAGAATTCGGCATTCGTGAGAATAACCATGCCTATCCTGTATATGTAAAATTGCGGTAGAAAGTAGTATTTGTGTTGTTTGATTTCTAAATGCGCACAATGATACTACTTCGTGTTGTTCGATCGTTTGTTGATTATTTGTAATTGGCAATGATTGGTCGGCATCATTCGACTGGTGTTGATTAATTTGCGTCGTTGGGATCGATGGTGTTACATTTTCGCGTGTATTATTGTTGATAATATGTAACAACGTATTATGTTTCTTGTTACAATATTTGCAACCGCTGGCTACACAATCGCGAATTGTATGTGATGATCTTAGACAATTTGAACATAATTTATTTTTTCTTATTTCATCGATTTTTTGTTGGTGTGTTAATTTTTTGAATGTAAAGCAATTATAGATTTGATGCGCAGGTGGGTCCCCAATCTGAATTGATTAGTATTATTTACACAACTTCCACCCTAAGATGAGGGTGAATTGCACCCTAAAAATTTTAAATAGAAAGGGGTGTCAAACGTTATACAATTCTAAAGGCCTTTCGATTCTCTTTTCAACAGTCTTTTTATTTTTCAAATCCGATCATTAATTCCAGAAAAAATTACATTTAAATTTTGATCTAGTAGGCTTAAAAAGTTGAACGTAGCAAACAAAAGTACTTCATCCGACAAGTTGTTTGTAATAAGCAAGTACTTTGTGAGTTTGCAAGCATTTAAATTGATAATGTTAAGTGGCCAAAACTTGCGTATACTGTTTTCAGTGGGCCACCCCGAATTTATATAATTATATGGGTATAATGTAACTTAGACATAGAACTTAACGTAACTAGAAAAATCTTCAAATAGGCTGATTTTCCAAACTTTGTCCTATGTTTGTACAATACTTCGTCACATCTTCCACAGAGCCGGATGTTCTTTGTATATTTCTATAAATTTTGTAAGAAATTTTTTTGAGAAAACGACACCTTCAGAAGACATGTTTAACAAACTGTGGCGGTTGAAACGTTCAAATAAAAACTGTCACTCAAATTGTCTGTTAGTTACCGAGAAACTGTTTTCACACGCGGTTAATATGGCAAACAAGTCTGCCCCGTTTAAATCTGGCGCGCGCATTTACCCACTAACTGCAAGATAAATATGCAGGTTTGAACTTCGCAGTTTCAAACCGGCGGATCAACCTCTGTGTGTATGGGCAGCTAATAATAATAGATCCGTATTAATTGCTTTCACAAAAATAAGCAAATAAATAAACTAAAGGGCACATGATATTGGATAAAAGAAGATTACATCAAAAAAAGTACTATTACAAAGGACGAAATTAGTGCGAATGGCAACAGGAGCAAAAGAGACGATCCTGAAAGTAACAACAATAAAGCATAACAAACTATGGATTAATGGTGAAGCATACGACGAAGCTAGATTGGAAATGAAACAGAATACGATAACATAGAAGATGGAGAAACAAAAAGAGAAAACTATGTACATTCACTTGAAGAAACGATCAAAAGTGATAACAAGAGATACAATCAAGGCAATACAAGTAGCGTGGGTATCAGAAGTAAAATAGTACAAAATCTTTTGGTAGGTTTCACACCGACAAAAACCAATCATAAACTAACAAGAGATAGAAACCAGCTATAAATACAGAAATCATTAAGATGAAGACCCAGGCAACGGAAGCGGATAAAGAAAACGGAAAGAAGGTACTGCGGACTGATCACCTGCAAACTTTAAGGAACCCTTTGATCAATGCAACCTCTTCAAATAAAAATAAAATAACTCTTCCAAAAATATTTAAAACAAAAACAAAAATAAAAATCGGATTTTGAAATATCAGAACACTGAAAGAAGCATCCGGAGTGGTGCAAGTCACAGTGCAACGATATAAGTTGGAGATTCTAGGCATCAGCGAAATGCGATGGAATGGATCTGGGGAATTCAACACCTCTACAAAAGAAACCGTATTTTATTCTGTTAAACTACCTACAGAAAAACATGAGGCAGGAGTTGGCATAATAATAACAAAAGCAGCAAAGAAAAGTTTGATGCAATGAATAATGGATCTCGGTTTCGGATAGAATAATAAGAAATCGCTTTAACGCGCAAGTTCGGAAAATAACTATAATTCTATATTACTCTCCTACGGAAGTTGCAATAATTGAAGAAAAGGAGGGCTTCTACAGTGCACTTTCAACCACGTTAAACAAAATACATAAAGGTGACATTACCATATTAATGAGTGGCTTCAATGCCAAGGTTGGAAGCAACAACAAGAATGCAGAAGTGGTAATGAGGAAACACGGCGTAGGACAAATTAACGAAAATGGATCTTTGTTTGTTGAATTCTGTACAAACTACAATCTTTTTATAATAGGTGGTACACTGTTTCCTCATAAACTAATTTATAAATGTACGTGGGCAGCACCAGATCGCAAAAACAGCCAACCAAATAAACCATCTAGCTATCAGTACAACAGGGAAATGATCACTACTAGACTTCGCCGTCGTCAACAACAGCCTAAATACCATTGGCGAAATTGAGAAAGAAAGAAAACAATGGATATCTAAAATTACCTGTCCACTACCTAAATTTAATAATAATAATAATAATAATAATAATAATAAAGAAGACAAATGAAGGCACAACTTTATAGCGTCAAAACCACAGGAAATATAATTGAACTCAATAGGTCCTATTCTTCTTATTATGTCGCCCTCTCCTGTCGAAGGTTGGCGATCCAAATGGCAATTGTGGATTTAGAAACTGCAGCTCGGAAGATTTCTGCGGATGAACACCCGAACCATCTTCTCAGATCTTTTAACCATGAGTTTTGGCGTCTTCCGACTGATCGTCTTCCGACTGATCGTCTTCCGTCTTCCTTGTATATTTCCCTCTATGATAATTCTCAGTAGTTCGTATCGTTCGCCCCTCATCACGTGCCCTATGTATTGTGTTTTTCTTTCTTTGATGGTGTTCATTAGTTCTCTCTGTTTATTCATTCGTATTAGAATTTCGTCATTGGTTACTCTTTGCATCCATGAAACACGTAGTATTCGTCTGTATAAGTACATTTCGAAAGCATTTAATCTTTTTTCAATGTTTGGATTTAGCGTCCAGCTTTCGCATCCATATAACAAAATGGGGAAGATATAACACCTAATCATACGGATTCTAAGTTCTAAGCTCAAGTCTGATCTAATGAAAAGAGTTTTCATGTTCATGAACGTTCTCCTAGCTTGTTCTATTCTTGATATTATTTCTTTTTTGGATTCACTCTGACTGTTGATGTTGGTACCTAAGTATTTAAAGGAGGCTACTTGTTCCACAATTTCTCCTTTAATGTATAAATTTGCATCTACATGTGTTTTCGAAAATACAATTACTTTAGTCTTGGATACGTTAAGTTGTAAGCCAAATCTTTCACTATGTTGAATGATCTTATCCATCATGTGTTGTAATTCTAGGAGGTTGCTTGCCATTATTACAGTGTCGTCGGCGTATCTGATGTTATTAATTGTAGTGCCGTTTATCTTAATTCCACCTACATCCTCTTCTAGTGCTTCTTTAAAAAATGCTTCCGAATACAAGTTAAACGGCAGCGGGGAGAGGGGAGACTACGCAACTTTGTCGTACACCTTTTTTAATTAGCATGTCTTCTGTGTTTTCTTGTTCTACTTTGACTTTCGCTGTTTGATGCCAGTAAAGTTCGGTAATAATACGCAAGTCCTCTTCGTCAATTCCTGTCAGTCTTAAGATTTCCAACATTTTTTGGTGATTTACACAGTCAAATGCCTTACGGTAATCGATGAAGCACGCGTACACATTTATATTCATGTCTTTACACCTTTGGGTCAATACGTTAAGAGCAAAAAGTGCTTCTCGTGTTCCGAAGCCATTCCGAAATCCAAATTGTGTGTTGTCTATTTGGTATTCGCATTTTCTATAGATACGTGTGTGAATAACTCTTACAAATGTTTTTAGCACGTGGGACATGAGACTTATCATTCGGTAATCGTCACATTGGGAGGACTTCAGCCAATCGGGCGGTATCTTGCTTGTTTCATATATTTTGTTAAATAGCGATGTTATAAGATCTAGGCCTTTACTTTCATTAGCTGCTATTATTTTTAGAATTTCTGCATGGATTTTGTCAGGGCCGTAGCTTTTCTGTTTTTGAGTATTTTTATAGCATGGATTACTTCACTTCTAGAGATTTCAGGTCCTTTTTCATTTGTTGCTTGGTCTTCTGATGGTGGTTCATTAGGTCTATCGTCATTGAAAAGTTCTTGTACATAGTCTTTCCATCTCCTGAGTTTAGCTTCTATGCCTAAGATTATTTCGTTGTTCGAATCTGTTAGAGTTGCTGTTTGGTGTTTTCTGGTTCTGCCTATTATTTCTTTTACTTTTTTGTGTACGTTGAACGTATCGTATCTTTCTTGCAGCAGTTCTATTTCTTGGCATTTTTCTGGCATTAATTTCTCATTTGCTTCTCTGCATTTTTTTCTGATAATTCTATTTATATCTTTATATTGCGTGGGTCGTGTTTTATTTTTTCTCCGTTCACTCATGAGATCTAGGATTTCCTGTGTCATCCATTCTTGTTTTTTGTCATTTTCTTTAAACCCAATATCCTGCTCCTGAACATCTGTTATTTTGTTTTTTTTATCGCGTTCCAAGTATTCTGGATTTCTTCTTCAGAACGTAGGTCCTATAACGAAATCAATAAAGAGGTAAAAAAGTGCCAGATGTGACAAACTTAGATGGCTAGAGGATATAGCACAAAAAGCTAAAAAAAGCCGCAAAATTAAGAAACTGTAGTAAACTTTACAGATTAACCAAACTATTAGTGAACAAAGAATTTATATGAGAACCAGCACATGTAAAGAACAATGAAGGCGTGAAACTATACGATAGAGAAGAGCAATTGTTAAGATGGCAGGAATATTACACCGAAGTTTTAACTAATGAAGCAAAATGTAAACAGCTCAATATTAATACTGATTCTCCAACCCTACAAGAAAAAAACACAGCCATTAATAAGCTGAACAATGGTAAGTCAGCAGGCTCCGATTATATCCCTTCTAAAATCAATAAAACATTCCAGGCGACACTAGCAGATATCTTGCATACCTACCATTATTCAAGAAGTATGGGTTACAGAAATCATACCAAAGAACTGGAAAGAAACCTCCCAAAAAGGGAGATCCAACACAATGCCAAAATTGGCGTGGTATAATTAATACTTCTGAATACTATAAATAAGACTACACAACTCATCGGAAAATAGACCAATCAGAGAGCTCAATTTTTCTTAGTTACGTTGTATAACATCGGTTATTTGAGTTGCTGACTCGATGTATTACCTGAAAACACAGCTCCACCTACGGTGTCGTTGTGTTTCCTAGATAACACATCTCGTCCTGTCAACTGTATATTCAATTATTTTCGAACCTCTTGTTGTATAACTACTGATAATCGCCTCAATCCTGCTAGCACGATTAGAGGAAAACCACATCTCAGACAAGAACAGGCAGTGTTCAGAAGTTCAGACCATTATGCTCGTGTGTAAACGAAATAAACACATTATTGCCTGTTATCATTGAAGAATTACAGGAACGGCTTTCCCCTCTATTTATAGCATTCATTAACTTTGGAAAAGCTTTCGACAAATTAAACCACGAGGTACTGTGGACCGTTTTATATGATAAAGGAACACCAGAAAAAATAATCAGGGTAATTCAAGAGCTTTACCGTGATTCCTCCTGTAAAATCACGCACAAAGGCAAAATAAGCAATAATATATCAATTAGGAATGGCGTTAAACAAGGATGCTTACTTGCTTACTCTGCCCAATGCTGTTCAATATCGGTCTGGACTCTAATGGAAAAAAACAAATGACAAGCAACGTGGTTTAAAATGGAATATTTTCTGTACCTTTGAGGATCTAGATTATGCACAACAAAAAGCTTAAGCTAAATGAAGAAATAGGCGAGTTCACTTATCTATGAAGTAAAGTGTAGTAACAAAAGAAGGAGATATTATTACCAGGGAAACGAATCGCATATATGACTCAATAGAAGAATCTGACAACGAGGAATTAGAAGTAGAGGAAGAGGAAGTAGAAGAAGAGGAAGTAGAAGTAGAGGAAGAATAAGATAGAAGAACTGTGAAAGAACCTAGACTACAATAATAATGGAAAATAGAAACAAGGAGTATGTGTATAAAATAATGACTAGATTTAGCTAGAATAAAGTAACGTGTAACAGGGCAGGCATGTCTGCGCTAAGGCGTTTCGCACCATAGACCTAGGAAACTAGCGGTAATACTGGAAATAGTGTTCGTATTAAAAAAAAAAAAAAACTTGATTAACCATCTCGGTCATATATTCGACTCCCATTGAATATGTGATCTACTAACTGCCTTGCACTGTAGAAGCGGTGTCTAGCGGCTAGCGTCACAGGCATGTTAACGTCATGTTCCCTGTTGGCATGGGGTGGGCCTGGCGTAATCCAGGATTAATCCACGAGGATCTGCTCCATGCCAATTGATGATGATGATGATGATGAGAATACAGAAAATGAAAAATTTAGCAACTTATGTATATGAGTTCTTACCCTTGTCAAATTAACGAAAAATTTCACTTTTCACAAACGTCTACATCTAAGGGAATTTTAACTCTTCATATTTCAAACTCTGTTGATTATACATACGTACCAAATATGTTACATTTACATCGTATGTATTTAGAATTTATTGTAAGCTCTATCTGAAAATGTTACGTGAGTCTTATAAGCGGAACGCGCGGAAAATATGTGGTTTATAGAGCTTACAATTAGAGATAACTTTTCTTATTTCTCTAATTTGTGTAATAAAAATGTTATCAATCAAATACTGAGTCGTGAACGGTATACCACCCTGATGTATGGTACTTAGAAACTGAACGCCCAAATCGCCAACAAAAGTTTTTCGGGTTTCTCAATATTTGCACGAATTATGCACAACTAAAATCTGTTCACCGAGAATATGATGACGTAAACAAACGCCTTGATAACACGGTTGATTTACATGGTGCGTATCCTACGTAATGTGTTGTAATCCTAAAAGCAATATTCAAATGTTCTTGAAATCGTTGGGGAAATTAGATTTTCCTAACGTATTAGCTTAGCCTAAATCTGCACAACAGGATGCTCATCACTCTGTAATACCAGACAAACTGTATTGTTTTAACGATAATTACCCCTAGTAAATAAGTATAACTGCACGTATCCCAGGTGTGTTACCCTTTACAGTTTTTTACTGTGATCGTCTAGTTACACTAAGAATTTCCTTACCCTCAACCCGTATTGGTTAAGTGAAAATCTTACCCTTTATTTAGATAACTGACTATTTAGTCAGAGGACCCTTAATATTGTTGTGATTCGTTGATCTAGAGTAGCTCACCTTCTAAACAAGAAATAAATACTCCATCCAGTTTAATACATACATATATTATAAAGTCATATTTATGTACAGATATTTACAAATACAGTAAATAATTAGCATAGTGAATGAACATCAAACTAGGCAAGTTAAATTATGGGCAGTAGCTTGAGTAATTACTACTATTCTCTTGTTTTATGATTTTGATGTAATCAGGGTGGCCTGATTGCAGTGGTTCGATCACAAGAAATTAAGTCAGTGCGTTTGTCAGATATGCGATACAAGATCGATCTTTTGTGGGATTGATATTAAAATCAATCGTAAGCGGCCGGTGCCAAAGGTGGTATTATCACCAACCTTTAAAGTTTGACGAGGGTGCAATTTTCCTCCAAATGAGTACGTGCGCTATGCACGACTCTTAAATTAATGAGTACTAGGTACCTCGTACATTTATAAAGGATGTTTATCCCTATCGTTGATTGAGAATATATGCCCAAGACATATCTCAGTAGTCAGAATTGTCGTTTTGTTGTAATTAATTGTGATCAACACCTACAACAGGGCAACCCTAATTTAATTTTGATAAAGTCTAATTTTGGATATGATAAATATATTAAAATTACTAACTTTTACATTGTGTGGTGTTAATTTGGATTTTGCTGGGAGACCCCTCAACTGGAATTACTTTATTGTAACCCTTTGACAAAACCCGCAACCGGAAAACAAGGCTTTACAGCGGTGTACGTATGATGATTAATTTCTGCCAGTTAATGTAAAGCAACAAAGTGCATTACAAGTAACTGTATACTTTACAGTATAATTAGATACACTAATCAGCGTACTAATTGAAATTCCAGGTGCTATATAGGTAGACTGAATAGGCAAGACTGGCTCTAGTGATAAGATTTTGTTGTGTATTTATACTAAAAATCTGATACAGAAGGGGTGGAAAATATCCGTTCTCACGGTTTTGCATCTGGTACTTGTCCAGAAAACTAATAAATTTCATAGTTGAGTTAAAATTCTAATAATATGGTCTCTTTAAATTCCTTTGCAATTTGATATTTTATTGGAAAGGGCGTGTCGGTTTGTTTCCCTACAAGGCTGCGAAACTAATTTATAAAGGGTCACGGTGATTTCACTGCTTAAGTCCAAGAATATTACTATTTTTAGTTTCCAAATGAAATTAACTTTCTTGCCACATAACTGCCCAAAGAAACACCCCTAACGTTATGCTTTAAATAAAAGCAAATACCTTAAAATATAATCCCTGAAAAATAGAAAATTAAAATTATAAACGCGCAGGTGGCCATCACAGTATCTATAACTAAATTCAAATCTCTTCCTAATACTCAGTCACAGTGAGTCACATAAGTGTATTACTGATATATGTATATGTATAAGTACTTTTTGTTCAAAAGAGATCTCAGTGCTCAACTTGAATGCACCATACATGATTTAAGTTTTAAGTAGACAATAAGAAACAATGTTCCTGAAGACTGCAGCCATTATGAGCAAGGTATAATTCACAAGAGGCTAATAAAATAACCACTAAAATGCATGAAATGATCTCATAAAGCGTCTGTTTTTATGGCGTAATCACTAATGTATGTTAACTTCACGTTTACGACGTTTCATGCCTTTTTATTTACATCTCCGAAGATACCGGCTGAACATTTTAGCGCTTAACTAGGAGGGAATAAAATGTGAGGAAAGTATTATTTTCTAGTGATTGTGGAATATTTATGTTTTTTATTTAAATAACACATTTTATTATTTATTTATTTACTTATTATTCAGTCATTTATTTATTTATTTATTGGGAGAGTTCAAGGTTTCCGGGTGCCAAGCATCTCAAATAATGACTTCTGATTAGGAGATTCAAGCATTTAAAACATATACACAGGGCTTCCTCCAGGGAACGTACCATACTGGATATACATCAACGAAGTTCCTTTTTTAATAACAAAAGGGTTATTTTGTTTTGCGAAATTTTTAATTTTTTTCTAAAGCAAATAAAATTCGTGAACGCTCCCTTTCGGTTCTTCTCCTCAAAGAAACTCTGTTAGTTGACCCTACAAAGATTTGTTGCTTTGAAGATCTTTGACGTTCGCTAGCCCTTTAATGAATCACTTTTGGATAGAGGTAAGTTTGGTTAGATCCTGTTATTTTGGTCTTAGGAATATATAGAAGCCTTTTGTACATACCTTTTAGAGACACCCTGTAAATTATAAGCCTAAAGGCACGGTTGTTGAGATCATTTATGATAATGTAGAAATTGCAATTATATAATTATTTTATTAAATACAGTCAGAAAATTTTAAAAGCTCTTATCAAAATCTTTAAATTCTTTACTTGCTTAGAATTTTAGACAAAAAGGCTGTAAACTTGAATCCTAGATTGATTTGGAAATTTGCAGGAGGAAGTTTTCTGTAAACTTAAAAGGTATTATTGCACCACAAAGTATAATTAAGAACACTAAAACGTCTTGCTGTCTGTCGGTTTGTTACGTGACAAATTTCAAAGTCTATATGCCTACGTAACTATAATTAGTAGTAGGTGCCGAACAAGTTTGTCGAACTACAAACTCTGAGCTGCTGAATTTAGAAGCATCGTTAGAAGCTGTTGGATTTTCCAAATTTTTAGCACCGCTCAAGCTATCAACATATATTTTCAGACAAACTGTTTTGATTACTTTTTATTTTGATTTACATTACACGTGGAATTTTTATTTAATATTCTTTTAAGAAAGAAATCGCTAAAACTTACAAATTGAGAAATATATCATCTTATAATTGCTTCCTGAATTTTTTTCATATTTTTAAAGAATTGGCAAAGGATTTTGGGAAGTTATATGTATAAAGTAAATATAAAAACATGTCGTAATTCAAAACTGAGCATAAAATAAATATGACAGGGCTTCAACTTTCTTTTTATATCGTGCTGAGAAAACCATCTTATTTAATTTTTTGCTGGTCAGCCGAGAAGTTTTTACTTGTATATTTTCTGATATTTTGTGTAAATTAATAAACGATTGTAACGACAATAATGTCCATAACAGTCGACAAACATTGAGGTACTTGGCACCCGCAAGCCTAGAAACGAACAAATAATAGTATCAAATATGGAAAGATTTTAGGATTCTTTTACTGTTAATAAAGCTACTTAGCTATTGTGAAACATACAAATTATTTGAATGTTTTTAGAATACATTTCTCAATTTTGGTTTAATAACAATAAAAGGGCGCCTGCTTTTCAGGTTGTTAATGTTTCAGTATCTGAAAAATAAAAACTAAAATTGATGTTTTTCTATTTATCCAGGCCACTTTTATACTTTTGAGCATAATTGTTTTGTAGAAGGATTGGGTCATGGCGAACTATAAAAATTTATTTATTATATTGCATGATGCATGTAAGCAGCACTATTCGTTATTAATATTATTTTAAATATTTAATTGATTTAAATGGAACTATATCTAGGTGGTACGGCATTAATAAAATAAGTGGAATATTTTATTATGGTCAATACATTAACTTTAAAACTGCGCAATTATTTTATAGTCAAAAGTGCACGTTAAAATATGTTAGCACAACCCAACGTGGAAATTTGTAATTAAAAATTTAATTAAAAGTTAAAATTGCATTACACTGGACAACGATTTTTAAACCAAGTTTTAAAAAATAGATTTGTGTTATTTCTATTTAGGAATCTAGGCACTATAAAATTTAATTTTAGAATTGTAAATGAAGTCCAATACTTGTATTTATATTACTTACTCTTCAACGATTTCTCTCCTAAAACTATCGATAACTTTCAAAATTCCATAACTCTTCAAAGTCTTAAAAGTCAAGGACCGCAGCCAAACTACATTAAAATTCCTTTTCGTTCGGCCACAAGGAGTCCTCAGAAAATGTTTAGAAATTATGGCTATCAAATTATTCAAGGCTTTAGGAATTATTTGGGATATCCCAAAGACAAACTTAAGATCAGAAATTTAAAAACTTAGATGTTTTTGTTATAATTCAAAATATATTGGGCAAACAAATCATAGCTTTGGCATTGACATCAAAGAGCAGAAGGCTCTCCATTAGAATTGAAAAATCGAATGTAACTCAACATATTTGTATAATATGATATTAAATATTATGAATTAAGAATTTTAAATGCTGCAGTGTGGATTTTATATAAAATTAGTTGCAAGGACCTAGGATCGATACTAAGCTCCGAATTATAAATATGCTTTTTTGAACACAACGCTTGACTACAGGCTCACTGAATATGGTAACTTAATTGCCAAAATACATGTAGATTTGGCTTTAAATATATTTTGGGATTTTACAGGGTTATTCAAACCATAAACTTCGTTTTAGATGTAATTCGGCAATTCAGCTTCTTTAATAATTGTTAAAATAAAATAAATTAATGAAGATTCGAACGATTTATGCGAAAAACAAAATTGCAGGCTAAATATAATGTTCAGTTATCAGTTTGTTTAAATGCTTTAAAGATGAGATTTTGCTATTAACGGCAAATCAATCTTGCCCCGCTTGTATGAAACTTGCATAATTCTTGTCTATTTTTGGTTACCGTAACTTCGCGGTTTAGTTTCATGAGAATCTCTTGCACTCTTACAATATGCTTGCACTGTAGCTCTTGCAGATAGAAATTTTAGTAATAATGCTAAGCCAAGCCAAGAAAATGCAGTCACATGTTCTCGTTCTTGTGTTACATTGTTAGGACATACATGGGCGCCAATATGGGGGGGGGGGCACTTGCCCCCCCCTGGATTTCTTAAGCTAACTTACAATTATTTTTTATTTTTTATTTTTATTATGTATATTCCAGTTATGAGACAAAAATAAAATCTAAGGTTTTTTTCGTTAACCGGTCGTCTGATGTTTCGGGGATTTTGAATGCGAATCGACTCTTGACCCTGACTGCAAAATGTTATATGGGCGCCCCTGAGGACATATTATACATACATTTCTTGCCTTCGTCATCATCATCATCCAGCCCCTTCAGAGTTATGGCCTCTCAGCTGAGCTTCACAACACTGGATGTAACCGAGCAAGTTGGGTCACACTTCCGTCTGGCCCTGTAGTTTCCTCACTCTCTCTTTGATTGCACGCCATTCCTTTCTGTTTTCCGAGATCGCCTTCCAGTCCTACCACTTCCAAGTCTTTTTCCACCATTTCAATCCAACGCACCCGCGGTTGTCCTTTTGGTCATTTCCCAACAAAATCACTTTTAAAAATCCTTTTAGTGATTCTCGTTTCCTCCATTCTTTATAGACGTCCCAGCCATCCCACTCTATCTTATCTCACTCACTACACTTGGCTTCCCATATCTATCTCTTGCTTCAAAATTATACCGCACTCTCCACTCACCATTATCCTGTATTGGCCTAAAGATTTCTTCTTAAAATCTTATCCTGCCAAATGTTTAGCGTGTTTATTTTTTCCTTAGTTAACGTCCGTACTTCAGAACCATACATAACCGTTGGCCTTATGATTGCCTTACGCGTATATACGTTTAATTTAGTGTTTATCGAGATCTTCTTCGATTCAAATATATGTTGCAATGCATAGTAACTCTTATTGGCAGCTGTGATCCGTATCTTCGGATATCTCATTAGTTTCGGTGACGATTATTCCGAGATACATACTTAAAAGTTCCTACTCTTTCGAAAACGCTGTTATATTGAGCTCTAGGGGCTGATGTTGACCTGATCTTTTCCTTGGCGTAATCATAAATTGTGATTTACTTTGGTTTATTCTGACTCCTAAACTATCTGCTGTTGTTGCCAGACTACTATAGGTATACTCGTACATATACCTCTTCTATTCTGGTCACTGTTCTGGATATTATAGTTATATCATCTGCAAAAACCAATATTTGTACTGTCTTGTTTAATATCTTACTGCCTTCGTTTATGGGTATTTTCTCACCATGCTCTCTAAAGCTAGATTAAACAGAAACGTTGACAGTGGTCGCCTTGTCGCATCCCGTTGGCAACTTGAAAATCTTTGGATAGTGACTCTTGCATCTTTGTTTTAGCGACTGTATTTTCTTAGCACATTTTTATCAACTTTATGGGAATATTAAAATCTTCCAGTATCTCATACAACTTTTCACCCGATATGTTATCGTAGGCCTGGCTAAAATCTAGAAAAAGATGATATAATTTGACGTTTTTCCCGCAAGTTTTCTCCAGTGTTTGCCGTAAACTGACCTCTCTAAAACCATTTTGATAATCACCCACCTCCCTTTCCATTATTGGTGTTAACTTTTTTTGATATAGCGGTGCTAAGAATTTTATATCCAACATTTAGTAAAGCTATCCCCCTAAAGTTATGGCAAACAGTTTTATCTCATTTTTTGTACAGCGGATAAATTATCGCTGTGCTCCAGCCTCCAGCAGTAGAACTTCGTCTTTCCATACTCTCAACAAAAATTGATATACACACACCGGCAAAAAAACCGGATCACTTACAATTTACTGATCTTTTTGTTAGAAACTGGCTATATGATGTAAAGACCAAGTCACTAGTGATACTTGAGAGTGTTAGCCGACCATTGCAAAGAACAAAAACTTCAGGTGCTTGTCATCCGTCTCATTATTATTGCATTATTGATGCTTGTCGTTCAAGCTACGTTTTTTTATTGATTGTTTTCAGTTGTTGTTCATCAGTGTCGCAATTGCTAGTGTTGATTTTTGATTAGACTGTTTACAATATCATGTTTTACTAAGTCTGTATCGAATAACGCCGTTAAACAGTCAAGATGTCGCTAAGGCTATATCTGTAGTGGTAGACCGGCGTCGTATTCAATATGCTGCAAGGGCTGTTCGTGCAACCTACGCAACTGTTCATCGAGCCATCCTTAGATTTCAAGAAACTCACACTTACACGAGGAGACCTGGATCAGGTAGACCAAAAGTAACAACGGTCCGTGATGACAGATTTTTAGTAAATATTCTTTTGCGGAATCGTCATTCTACAGCTGTTATGGCACGAAATCGGTTGGCAGAGGTACGTGGGAATAATTTAAGTGAGAGAACGATAAGAAGACGCTTCCGAGAGGCTGGGTTAAGGTCTTTCAAACCAGCGACAGGCCCAGAATTGCTCACACAACATCGAGTGGCTCGCTTACGGTTCGCAAGGCAACACTTAGATTGGACAGAGCAGCAATGGGGCAATGTTCTATTCTCAGATGAGTCCAGAGTTGCCATGAGGTCTCCATATGGTAGAGGGAAAGTATGGAGAAGACCAAGGGAACGGTATTTTGCTTCAAGGACACCGTTCCACAAAGACTCTGCAATGGTATGGGCTGGCATTTCTTACCAAGCCCGTACGGAGCTCGTTTTCGTTGAAAATGGGTCTTTGATGGCTCATAGATACATAGAAGAGGTTGTTTCAGAACATGTTGTGTCCTACGCCCCGTTTATTGGTGATGGGTTTGTGTTAATGGACGGTAATACCCGACCGCACGCAGCACGTATCGTTGCAGAATATTTGTAACAAGCGCAAATTCATCGAATGAGTTGGCC
Source organism: Melanotus villosus (assembly GCA_963082815.1). NCBI lineage: Eukaryota > Metazoa > Arthropoda > Insecta > Coleoptera > Elateridae > Melanotus > Melanotus villosus. The sequence continues at coordinate 26,866,516 of OY720422.1, read as the reverse complement.
AGCGCGTAGCCCTGATATAAACCCCATTGAACATGTTTGGGACATACTTAAAAAACGTGTCAGAGGTCGTGCAGCTGTCCCGGAGAATGTAAATGATCTTCGCGTTGCTCTTGAGGAAGAGTGGAGAAATATTCCTCAAACCGACATTCAGGCCATTATTCAAAGTATGCACCGAAGAATGGAAGCTGTAATAAGGGCAAGACGAGGCAATACGCGTTATTAATAAATTAATAAATTAAATTATCTGCAATTTTTTCTTTTTATAAATTTGTAATGTTTCTAGTTTTAGTAACAATTTATAATTAAATGCCTTTAAACAAATTTTAACTGCTTAAAATGTTATAACGTACTGCCAGTTAGCCATTTTGATAATACATCGGCGTAATACCATCAAATAAATAAATAAAATCATTAAATTATAGGTGATCCGCTTTTTTTGCCGGTGTGTGTAGTTTTGGCCGTAATTATTTTCCCGCATATTTTATCATTTCACTCGTTATCTGATCTTCTTCGGCGATTTTGTTGTTTTTTAAATTTTTAGTTGTTTCTAGAAGTTCTTCCTCTGTGGGTGTCACATCGCTTTTTTTGTATTTCTTCATTTTATTCTCGCTGTATCTCTTCAAGACGGTTGGTTTCTTCACGTGAGTTTAATAGCTTTTGGAGATGCTTCTTCCATATTTTCGAGCAGCCTTTTTTTATCACCAACGAGATTTATTTTTTCGTTTTTACATATTTTTTAGTTTGGGTTTAAAACCTTTTTTTTTGATCGTCTACTTTCCCCCGAACTTCTGGTTTTCGTGGTTCCGTCTTTACTTCCTGCAAACTTTTTTCAGCTGTCTTCTTTTAGCACTATACCTCTCCTTGTTTTCCTCGATCGTGTTGCTTATGATTTTTAATCTCGTTTCTTTTCTTTCTTGGAACTGCATTCTTCGTTTCTTGTTTTGTTTTGCATTTTCCTCGCTACTCAAAACTTCGTCTGCCGTTGTGATTATTACACTTTTTTTTCCTCCTATTCCTCTTCTATGATACCTGTCCGTTTCGTTTTTCATCGCTATTTTCTCTGTAATGCATTGTACAAATCTATCTGCTATTAATTAATTTAATTCATTCATTTCTCAGCTTCTTTGGGTCAAATTTTTCGATTTTCTGATAATGCTGCTCTTTTCTACCCAATCTTTTTTTGCTTGTACTTGACCCGTACCAGGAAATGGTCGGAGTCACACTGTCACAGTCCACCTCTCTACAGCAAGCAACATAAGCAAAAAAAAATGCAAGATTCTCATGAAATACTATGCAATACAGTTTGAATTTTTATAACATGGATTATTATTTGTTCTTCTGTATTTTTGTGTACAAATAATATAATCAAACGAATAACAGTAACGATAGCATTATTGCAAGGAAAACTCTTGGTTAATTATTTTTAGACAATTCAATAACTTTTGGCCAGGTCTATCTCTGGATTTATTTTATTATTCATCACAATTTGCTATATTTGCTAAAGGTCACTGCAAAAATAAACACCAATACAAATTTCCATAGCCATTTTGTTCAACTTTCCTTGTAAAGATTTCCATTTTGGCTATTCTCCTACATATTTAATATTTCCTGAACTATTTTTGTCACAGCACGAAACCGTGGGTTATTCGTAAAAATAGAAATGTTAAAACATTTTGTCTACTTGACCGCAATCCTTACGAATACTTTATGAATGATTGTAAGTTCGTTGATGAAAATAGCAAACATAAAAGTGAATTCTAATACAAAAATAAAAAAATTAAAATGATGTTATTGTTTGTATCCTTGTTAGAATTCTATACTCATTGAAAACTCCAACGTATTTTATGTAAGGTAAAGTTCTAACAAATACTCAAATAAATAATTAAAAAGAATAAACAGGTAAATATTCGAAACAAAGAATATTTCTAAATTTTATAAAAATAATTCCGTTTTATGTGACATTGGACGGAAGTTCAGAGAAGCTATTAAAACCGCAGAATGAGGCTATAAAGTATTTTATAGTTGCAGAAATACATTGTATGAGACACGTTTCTGCATTTGTTGTTGCTGATTAAAAAGTACCAAGTGTAGTGCATTTTAGTACTTTTGAAACGAGTGCTTTGAACCACACCAGTAAGACGCACGTTTTGAATTATCACGAAAAACGTGTTTTACTTAAAAGAAAAGCTAATTTATTTATATTAACGCCATTAACGGATCCAAGCCTTTACCAAGTTTAAAAAATACCGATTGCAATAGAAGAAATTTTGCGAAGACTTGTTAGAAAAAACAATCTTAATCTTAAATTACTTACATTAAAAAGCTTGAAATTTTTCTTAAAATTTTCCAATAAAACACGAAAATCTAGCCTGAATTTTAAAAATCACATGGAGGTCGTTTACATGATTTTTATGACGCAGAATCACTTTTGTAGATTGCCAACTTGAAGGAATAAAAATGTAGAATGCAGCTGTTGTATTTTGTATTATCAGCTAAATCTGACAGCGCCTCTATAAATTTAAGGATACAACCGAAAATACCTATTAATTTGTTGTCCAAATATTATTTTTATATAAGAAGCCGAATAATTTATTCGTTTTCCTTATTTTCGAGAATAAATTTTAGCTTACAGCGATCATTATTGTTGTTGATGTCATATTTTTGTGAAGCTCCCACTTTTGTATTTTTTCTCACGAAAAAAACGTTGGAAATGAAACGTAAGTTTGCAGCCAAGTGCGAATTTTCAATTTTATTATTTGGTAGAAAAATTATTCAGTTATGAATTCTTTAAACAATCTTCTAATTTTCAAACTAAGGAACTTAATAACCAACTCAGTAAAACAATCGAACCTCATATCCTGTCTTCGAACTAAGCATTTCCTGTAAAACGAATTTCTAAAATAAAATACAATGTAATAATAAAAATGCCTTACATAATCGATCCAGCCTTCCTGGAAAATTACTCGTAGTAAGAGCTGATGTAATGTTTTTAAAACTACACCTAGCAACTAAAACTCGAGAGAGACAAAGTGTCGCCTCTTATTAAGATTAGCAATTTTGCAGTACAATTAATTAAGTAAACCATTCGACCTTGAATTTATTACAGTTAGACAAATTGGCTTTTCCATACTCATTGTGGTTTTCTAATAAAAATTAAGTGATAAGTTGTTAACACTTTAAAGGATTACCTTTCTATAAATTTCATATAAACTTGGGAGATAAAGATAAAAGATAATAAATAAATTCAGATTTTGCAGCTGTGGTGCTTATTAAGAAAACCTGAGAAATAAACACAACTAGTTCTGAAGCTGAACATTACGTAAGAACATGAAAAAACGAGAATCGACTATTATTAATTTTAATGAAACATTGTTTATTTGACTAATTTATGGCCAATTTATTAATAAATATTATACTATCTAGTCTTTCAGTTCGAGAAAAGGATGTCTTATTTAATCAAAATATAAATAAGCTGACTGAAGCAGTTAAGCCAAATAAGTTAAGAGTAGTGCAAATTCTGTTGTTTAGTTGATTACACAATTCGCTAATTAAAATCTTTCCATGCATAATTTATTTCTTAATTATCATCCTTTCTGCTTAATAAAACCACCAAGCAAAAGAATTAATCAGTAAAAAACCGAGATGAACAAGCTTAAAACAAGCATAAAGTGTTACAAAAAATTTATTTGTTTTCAATAATATTAAAATTTAAAATAATTTAGCAACACACCTACTTGTTTTGTTTGTCAATGTAAATAAACAGTAAAAATTGTGTCTGACGTCATAACAATAAAAACAGTTAAAACAGAAGGTGAACTTGCCTTTTAATCATTCTAAGACAATTAAAAACAGGATTTTTGTACAAAGTTAAAAAAAAAACAGTTGTTAATTAAAATCAATAAGTGCTTTCAAAGAAAATATTGTGCAGTTTAGAGTGGAAAACGCTCACTGCAAGGAAAATCCTGGTTGTTTAAATATGTAACTAAATTGCAAAATAAAAAATTAAATTTTAAAACTTTCTGCGTTAAAACAGTTTCATGTATTAACAAAAAATTACTAAAGGAAAAATAAAAATAAACAACTCTACGATAAAATCTCAGAAGTCGGTCAGATATGATGATACGTTTGATTCAATTACTAATAATTCTGCTTCTAAGCAATCTAAAAATTCTGAATAGAACTGAAAACATCATTGTAGTTTCGATTATATCTTGATTGTTCTTTATTTTTCACTGACTTTATCTTAATTACAAGCAAGTATTGTGTTATTGGTATTTTCGATCGAGTGCATTTTCCGTGAGGTGATTTCACAATTATAAATAAAAAGAAATAAAAATGCTTTGATGATAAGTTGTTGCTATGGGGTTAAAACGGGCCAGGAGAACAGTAAACTCTCGTTATATTACGACCCATCGTTAGAAGTTTAACAACATTGTTTTTTGTAAATTTTGTTCACGTTTAAAAACATTTACAAATTGTTACAATTGTTTGTAATACAATTAATAATATTTGTATTCGGAAGGCAAATGTCCTGTGCTAATTGTTTATCGTTTTCAGTATACATTAAATTAAATAAACTTTACTTGAGAAAACATAAGGTCTTTGCTATTTGTAGAGTGCAGTTTGTATTGCAGTTAAATAAACTACAAATTATATTTGTTCGAATTACACGTGTGTAATTAAAACAACGGTTAAGATACACACAAGTTCAAAATAAGCCGAGCAAAACAAAATTGGCATGTTTTGAATACACGTTTTTATTATGTAACGATAAACAAATATAAATCAAAAAAATTATCAAAATAAATTTCGTTTCTGCTGGATACATTTATTACTAACATCCTTTAGTTACGCAATCTTTGTTTTTATTAAAAACAGAAGTCATGCCGAAAATAATGTTCTTCATTTCTGCTAGGTTTACTTCAGTAACAGAAATTTGAGTTGTAGTATAAACAACCTTTTTATTTATTATTAATTTTGTAATTCTATTCATGCATATTAGGTACATCAAAACGGTATAAAAGCCAAAAATTTTTTTTAAATTTAAATTTAAAAATGTGTTGTGTTTATTACATCAAACATCAAATAAAATGAATTGAATTGAATCGAAAAAGGCTTATTAAATTGTATATAACAAACTCTAACAATTCAAATAAACTGGAAAACTGGAAGAAATAAATTCAAAAAACCCTAAAATAAAAGAAAAACAGAAAAATGGGAAACTTCCTGGAAACAGGCCATAAATTTAGCTTCCAATAAGCTGAAATGTTAAAGGAAAACAGACGAGCAAAAAAGATTAATTGGGAGATATCGAAAGTTCGTGTTTTTCCATCCTGTTTCTGAAGGCATAAATCTGCTTAAATCGATGTCATCAAATTATGCAAGGATTTAATTTGTTATATACCGGCTGTTTGAAGTCTGGAAAGTTTTAGAGATTAACCTAAGAAAATTTCGAGTTTGATTTAGATTTTTTCCAACATTGGCTTTTAGGTTGCTTTGATACGAAAAAACGAAAACTTTTATGGTGTTGTTATATCATAATTTAATCTTGTACATTTTTTTAAATTATTATCATAAGTCTTTTGACGGTTTAGGTCAGGCATGGGCAACCTTTCCTAGTTCTGAGGCCAAATTATCATTCTGTCTCCTGCTCCAGGGCCGAACCAAATTATTAAATTAAATAAATTAATAATAAATGAATTAAAACAAGTTGCTACTAATTTCGTATTTCATTTATTTATAATACAGTGTGGAAATTAAGTAGCGGATAAATTCGGTAACTCCGTTAATCTTTGTGATAGAGACGAAATTTAAAAGACGTGTATCGATTAAAATTACAGTGCATCCGAAAAAGTTATTTATTTTCAGATTTAACTTTCATTTCTTTTAAAAGTTATGACGTAATCAATTGTTTTTTTAAATGACACCCTATATTTTTTGTTTTTTTATTTCGAAAGAGTATTTTAATCTGTTTTCAATGGTACCTATACAATTTTGATTAAGTTACATTAAAAGAAAAAAAAAACAAAAACAAAAAACATCAAATGGACCAATACATTTATGTGTTTTATTTTTTAAGCCATTTTCAACAATTTTAACATAAGAAATGAATGTAACATTATGGGTTTTAATTTTAAACCCAGATAATAGGATTGCTCGATTAATTTCGTTTATTCTTACTAGGCACATATTTGAAATTGTATGCCGTTTTTCTTGAATTTTTTCTTATGTAACCTATTCAAAATTGTATACCATTGGAAACAGATTAAAATACTCTTTGGAAATAAAAAACAAAAAATATAGGATGTCATTTAAAAAAACAATTGATTACGTCATAACTTTTAAAACAAATGAAAGTTAAATCTGAAAATAACTTTTTCGGATGCGCAGTAATTTTAATCGATACACGTATTTTAAATTTCGTCTCTATCACAAAGATTAACGGAGTTACCGAATTTATCAGCCACTTAATTTCCACACTGTATAATGCTCTCTCTGGTATAAAGCTCTACGTTGGCAGATGCCCTAAATGATATGCTAAAGCCCTCATTATTGGTGCCATAAAATTGCTATGAGCTATTTTGCGTCTGAGATGGACTAGGGCCCGCAGGGCCGGATCGAAAAGAGTAGAGGGCCGGTTGCCCATATGTGGTTTAGGTTATCTGCATTTTTCCCACTCTTTTTTAATTAGTATTGTCCTTCTTTAAAAGAACCTTATTAATTTTGTTTACCACAATTTTTATTTTATGTACACCATAGATTTAGGAATTACTGGTAATACTACAAAAAGTGTCAGTATAAGAGGAAAAACAAAACTTGTCTAACCATCTCGGTCATATACTCAACTCCCATTGAATATATGATCTACTAACTACCTTGCACTATAGAAGCGGTGTTCTGCGGCAGGCGTCACAGGCATGTTAACGTTATACAGTGCTCCCAATCCCACCTATCACAACAAATCCCTTCACACCTATGGGCATGGGGTGGGCCTGGCGTAATCCAGGATTGATCCACGGGGATCTGCTCCATGTTCAATTGATGATGATGATGATGATGTTGTACATTAATAATTGACATAAAAAAAAAACAGCTCCAGACGATTGTTATACGTTTTACAACTGATAATTAATGATCTTTATAATTTATTATCCCTGACATCTAGTCACCCAGTGAAGAACCAACAAATCGTAAATTTAGACTGAAAAATATTCAACGCATTTACAAGACGTCAGACTTTTTACAAATTCGTTATATTAAGGTATTGATATATGAAACTTGAACTTGAACATTACTTCCATTGTCTAGAGAGTTTTAAAAGAGTGTTAGGTTCTTGTTAAAAATCTCATTTATTTTAATATTGAAGTTTCATGTTACGTAGTAAAGTAACATTCAATTTTAAAAAATAACTCGTCAGAGATGGTTCTTATACTGAACAGCAGATAACTCATAATTCTTTGTAGTTTATTAATTTGTCTTCTGACGACAAAAGAGGAACTGAAAATGTGGCCTGATAAATGTTAAAAATTTTGTCAAAGTTGTAAACTTTTTATCTACGCGGGGATTTTCCAGTTGCTTCCATCTGGCGCGTCCCCATTGGAATTGGGGAAAGCTCGCCGGCACTGCAATCCAGCAGTGTCGAAGGGTAGTGAGGGAATAAAATACTCACCGTAAAAAAAAAGACTGGCCCGGCCCTCCAGGTTGGGGGTTGGATGGTTGGGCCAGCACCCCAACATTCGTAAAAGAAATCAAAATCGACGGATCAAATCCATAACGAAAAAACGAAGGAAGAGGATTATGAAAATCGGAGGAATATGCAGGGTGTAAATAGAAAAATGGAAGAAATTACGATGGAAGCAAAAAACAATGGAACATGGACATATTAATATACTGATAGAAACAAAGAAAAAAAGAATAGGAATAGAACAACTCAGCCTCTATACGTTTATGGAGCGGAGTGCCTAAAGAACCAAGAGCGGAGTGCCTAAAGAAGTAGGAGCAAAAAGAGGAGTGAGTATCCATTATGATAAAAAAGAGGTTAATAAAATACGTGACGAACTGAGAAGGAATAACAGATAATAAAAGCGAATATAAAACGACTATTATCGGAGTACATATATTGACCAAATCATAATGAAAACGCACCAAACAAAGACGAATTCAACGAGAAGATTAATGAGATATTAGAGGAGGAAGACGAAAAACGGGAAGTAATAAAATTATACTAGGAGACTGGAATGCCAGAATAGGTATAAAAACAGACAACAAAATAGTAGGACGATATGGAGAGCAAGAAATAAATAATAATGGACAGAGACTCGTGGACTTGTGTAATCAATTAAAACTGAAAATTAACAATGGCTTTTACCAGCACAAAGAAATACACACCTATTCTTGGAATAAACCTAGAAGGCAACAAAAATCTAGAATATATTATTTAATAACTCGGCAGTATTCTCGATTGAGAATTCAAGATGTACGAGCTTGTAGAGGAAGCGGTAGCGATTATCACTTGGTTAATGCCAAGATAATGTTTCCACCCGGAGCTACAGCTACAAATACAAATAATAGATACATAGAACAATAACAACAATACGAAAATGAACAACAACCAAAATACCAAGTAGAGAATTTCGCAGATACTTATATAGACAAATGTTAAATGCAAAAACTAAGAGAAGATGAATACATGTCAACCGAGAAATTATATAGACACATATACACGAAGCGGCAAAAGAAGCAGTAGGGTACAGAACGAATAAATATGGAAATAATTTACAGAATAATGGCGGAATAGAAAATGAAGTTAGATATAAAAAAACAGCTATACTTGAAATGGCTCAACACAAATAAAGAAGAAGATAAAAATAAATAAAGTTCAACAAAGAAAAGTAAAAAATATGGTTATAGAAGACATAAATAAAACATGGGAGAAGAAATGCAGAGAACTGGATAGTCATGTAGGAGGAAAAAGATCTGGAGAAGCATGACGATTTCTGAAAAGCATTATAGCCCAGAAAGAAATCGATATAGTAACTTATCATTAATTTCCATTGTGATGACCACCTGCGCGAATATAATTTTAATTTTCTATTTTTCAGGGATTAGATTTTCAATGTAATTATTATTCAAAGCATAACGCTAGGGGTGTTTCTTTGGGGCAACAATGTGGCAGAAAGTTAATTTCATTTCTAAACTAATAACAGAAATATCATAAATCTTTGGCGTAAAATCACGCCCCTTTTGCAAATTAGTTCGCCGCCTATATGTAAACAAGTGGACTGTTAAAGTGTCAAATTTCAAAGAAAGTTAAAATATACCAAAGTATTCGGATTTTAACTCAACCATGGAATATATTAGTTTTGGAGAGCAAGGGTCACTCATGGGAACATTTTGATACCAATCTATTTAAGCAAAACCGTGAGAACGTTTAATCACACGCCCCGCTATATGCGAATTTTAAATATAAATACGGGATCAAATCTCACTCCAGGGGCCAGTCTTGGTTATTCATTCTATCTGTATAGCCGTCTGGAATTTCGATTAGTACGCTAATTAGTGTACCTAATAACTGGTAGAAATTCTTCATATTACGTACACCGCGGCAAAGCATTGCTTTCCGGTTACGTGTATTGATGAAAAAGAGTTAAAATACCGTAATTCCAATTGGGGGGTCGCCCTGCGTAATCCAAATTAACCGCAAGGTAAAAGTTAGCAATTTTAATATACTTCACGTATTCAAGATTAGACTTTATCAAAATTTCCTTATGGTTGCCCTGGTGTAAGTGCTGACCACAATTAATTACATACAACAAAACGACAATTCTGACTACTGAGATATGCCTTGGGCATATTCTCAATCAACGGTAGGGTACCTAGTGCCTCGTACATTCTCGTACATGAGAGGCAACGCTTACTCATGTACTAATTACGAGTTATGCAGAGCGCATATACTCGTCAATTAGAGGGAAATTGCACCCAAGTCAAAAGATTGGTTGTAATACCATATTTCGCTCCGGCCGCCTAAGATTGATTTTTATATCAATCCCTTAAAAGATCGATCTTGTATCGCATATCTGACTGACTTCTGACTTCCCGCATAATTTCTTGTGATCAAACCACGCACACAGGCCACCTTAAGTACATCAAAGTCATAAAACAAAAGTATGATAATTATCCATGCCACTGCCCACAATTAACTTGCCTAGTCTGATTTTCATACACTATGCTTACTTATTTACTATATTTGTAAATGTCTGTTTATAAATATGACTTTATAATATATGCATTAAACTTGGTGGAGTATTTATTTCTTGTTTTATAAGGTGGGCTACTCTAGATCAACGAATCACAACAACATTAAGGGTCCTCTGACTAAATAGTCAGTTATCTAAAAGGGTAAGATTTTCACTTGACCAATAAGGGTTGAGGGTAAAGGAAATCTTAGTGAAAAACTAGACGATCACAGCGAAAAACTGTAAAGGGCAACACACCTGGGGTTCGTACAGTTACAGACTTCTTACGGAAAATATGCCACCATTTCAAATAGAGGGAGAAACAGTAGTACAACAAAACGAATATATTAATATAACAGAGGAAAAAATAAGAAAGGTAGTGAAAACATTAAAAAAACGGAAAAACCCCTGCACCGGAAAATATCCCAACTTCAAACTACTAGCAAGACTAATAACTAAAATAATAAATGGAGATCCACCACCAACTAAATGGAAAGAAGCACATATAACATCAATACATAGAAAGAGAAAAAAAGACAAATGAGAGAATTATAGAGAAATATCAGTAACAAGTATATTAAACAAAATTTATGGACGTATGTAAGTATATTAAGGAATAAAATAGAACAGTACAGAGAGCTAGAATTGGAACAAGAAAGTGGATTTAGAGAAGGAAGATCATGTACGGATAATATACAGGGTAAATCCTAAATAGCGGATAACATCCACACCACGTGATTCTGCATCAAAAACAAAGCAATAAAGTCTTATACTAATTTAATTAGTCTTAGACAAGGAATTATTGGTAGCCTTAAGTCGTATTCTGGTTTGCTTGTCGTGTCATATTTTTATGGAATAATGATTTTTAGCTGTAGTTTAATCAACAAAAGAAATAACTAATCTGTAATTGTACTCAACATACCCTTGATTTACTTAGAATTCCCATCCGAAGTTTGAAATTTATGCAGTGCTTGTGCTTTTCATAAATGTTGCAACGATGTACAATACAATTATTATAATAAATCAAGTAGGTTGCTATGGGTGATATCGTAGGTGACGTAATATGACTGACCACACAGTGTTGCTAAGTTTACAAAACTTTAATTAACATTTCTTCAAAAACTACACGTTTTGGCCTAAAACAGTTATACAATTTTTGTCCAGTTTTTAACGCAGAATCGCGTGGTGAAAATATTATCCACCATTTAGGATTTACCCTGTATTGCGTGTATTCACTCAATCTCAAATTTCTCAATTTGCGACCTTACAAAAGCATACGATACGGTACCACAACATAGACAGTAAAACATTGATTCGAACGGTACAAAATATATACAAGAACCAAATATCAAGGATGACGGTAGGAAATAAGTTATCAAAGGATTTTAAAATAACTAAGGGGTCACGACAAGGGTGCGCCATATCGCCTACTTTGTTTAAAATATATGTTAAAAAAGCACTGGAAGTGTAGAGAAATAAATGCAGAGGGATAGGGATAGAATCGGACGCTACACTTTACGGAAGATCAAGTCCTTATAGTACAGGACCAATATGACATACAGTACCTACATGGTAAGGAAAGTAGCAGAAGAGTACGAAAAGTGGGGGCTGGAGATGAACATGAATAAAACGGAATATTTGGTGATAGGACAAAAAACTGAAGATTTCAAAACACTTGCATTTTTTTATATTCTAAATTTCTTTCTTTCTCTTTTACCCTCTTATACCTTTACAGTGTCGAGGGGGCTGGACACACCGAGCCGCAGAGCGGTCACCCATCCAAGTTCTGGCCAAGCAGACCCTTACTTAACTCTCTATATTTCAGTATTACGTGCACTCCCACTCTGCCGTACTGCCGGTATATTCTAAATTTAAAAAACAAATTTCGGACATGATTGCATTTTCAAGTCTTTGTTATCATCCTGGCAAAACCTAAACAAAACGAAAAATTTGAAAAATATTAAACACTTGAATTTTCAAATTTCAGAATTTGCTACTTTGATTTTAAAGAGTAATGCATTTTAATTTCTGCTTTCATTATAAACTTTGCAAACATTATTTAAGTTATCCGAAGGGATTAAGAACTGGTTAAAGACTTAATTATTTTAGTTTTTCCAAGTTTAATAATTTAATAATAAAAATCAGTGATTGTCAGAAGTAGTTCTTACATTTCACAATTGAGAATAAGTGTCTATAATTTATGATGTGACGTCTCGAAGAGAATAACAAAATTGAATGACAGTTTATACAGAAATATTATAGACATCAGGTCAAAGTGTCCAAATTTTCAGGATTAATTTGCAAAATTCTAACTTTGATTCTAGACTTCTCAAATTTAAATTGTTGGTTGTTGAAATATTTAACAATTTAATTGTAAGGATGTATTATACAGAATTTTCATACATAATTCGTTAAACTTTATTTAATTTTCTTGTTAAAACCTTAAGTATTTTAATTTTTCCTATAGTTTTTATCTTTTTATTTTATGCTCCCAATTGATATTTAAAATTTGCGAAATGAAGCCCAAGAAAGGATCAGAACTGACACTATAGTCCTTTATATCATTGTAGATTCTTCTACTTAATGTCGTGATAAAGAGAAAATACATTGAAAATTTACACTGAAATAAATACCAGAATTTTCAAATTTCAGAATGAATTACTTTTATTTCAGATAATAATTAATGGTATCCCAACTTTAATTATAATTGTGTGAACAACAAATAAATCAAAAAAGTATGGTGTAAAATTATAAACATCTGTCCAAAACGCTAAAAATTTTCATAGATTTGTGGATCAGTTTTGGGATTTAATATATGCATTTTTCAAATTGATTTTGGGTGTTTCAAACATCAGCTTTTTAGGTTGTCTGAATAGTTTATTCAAATGCTTAAGTGTTTTAATTTATTTAGTAGCTTTTAATGTACGCCCAAAAGTACTAATTAACTAGAAGGGAGAACGCATACAAGCAGGCTATTATTCAAATAATAAACCACAATGAAAATCGGGGGGAATGCCTAATTTGCTGACCAACTATTAGCCTTGCAGGCCAAGGCCTTTCCGTAGTGCCACCACTTTGATATTACAAATATATTATCAGAACATCATAAAAGTGTTGCCACCAAAGTTTCAAGTCGATCCACCCCCAAAAACCACCCCTTTACTCTTGAGAAATTTCGGAAGATTTTGCAGACCAAGGCGTTTCGGTAGTGCCACCACGTTGGTATTGTAAATATATTATCAGAACATCATAAAAGTGTTGCCACCAAAGTTTCAAGTCGATCCACCTCCAAAAACCACCCCTTTACTCTTGAGAAATTTCGGAAGATTTTGCAGGCCAAGGCGTTTCGGTAGTGCCACCACGTTGATATTGTAAATATATTATCAGAACATCATAAAAGTGTTGCCACCAAAGTTTCAAGTCGAACCACCCCCTAAAAACACTCCTTTACTCTTGGGGATTTCGGAAAAAGTTTCCAGGCCAAGGTCTTTCCGTAGTGCCACCACGTTGATATTACAAATATATTATCAGAACATCATAAAAGTGTTGCCACCAAAGTTTCAAGTCGATCCACCCCCAAAAACCACCCCTTTACTCTTGAGAAACTTCGGAAGATTTTGCAGGTCAAGGCGTTTCGGTAGTGCCACCACGTTGATATTGTAAATATATTATCAGAACATCATAAAAGTGTTGCCACCAACGTTTCAAGTCGATCCACCCCCTAAAAACACTCCTTTACTCTTGGGGATTTCGGAAAAAGTTTCCAGGCCAAGGTCTTTCCGTAGTGCCACCACGTTGATATTACAAACATATTATCAGAACATCATAAAAGTGTTGCCACCAAAGTTTCAAGTCGATCCACCCCCAACAACCACCCCTTTACTCTTGAGAAACTTCGGAAGATTTTGCAGGCCAAGGCGTTTCGGTAGTGCCACCACGTTGATATTGTAAATATATTATCAGAACATCATAAAAGTGTTGCCACCAAAGTTTCAAGTCGATCCACCCCTAAAAACACCCTTTTACTCTTGATCAATTTCGGAAGATTTTGCAGGCCAAGGCCTCTCCGTACTGCCACCACGTTGATATTACAAACATATTATCAGAACATCATAAAAGTGTTGCGACCAAAGTTTCAACTCGATCCACCCCCAAGAACACCCCTTTACGGTTGAGCAATTTCAGAAGATTTTGCAGGCCAAGGCCTTTCCGTGGTACCACCACGTTGATATTACAAATATATTATCAGAACATCATAAAAGTGTTGCCACCAAAGTTTCAAGTCCATCCACCCCTAAAAACACCCCTTTACTCTTGATCAATTTCGGAAGATTTTGCAGGCCAAGGCCTCTCCGTACTGCCACCATGTTGATATTACAAATATATTATCCGAACAGCATAAAAGTGTTGCCACCAAGGTTTCAAGTCGATCCACCCCCAAGAACACCCCTTTACGGTTGAGCAATTTCAGAAGATTTTGCAGGCCAAGGCCTTTCCGTGGTGCCACCACGTTGATATTACAAATATATTATCCGAACATCATAAAAGTGTTGCCACCAAAGTTTCAAGTCGATCCACCCCTAAAAACACCCCTTTACTCTTGATCAATTTCGGAAGATTTTGCAGGCCAAGGCCTTTCCGTACTGCCACCACGTTGATATTACAAATATATTATCAGAGCATCATAAAAGTGTTGCCGGTTTCGGAAAACGCAGACATGAATTCTACAAAAGTCGACCCGCTTCCTTCAGGCTCCATTCTTCTGACATCGTCTTCAACATCCAGGGCTCTGTTATTACTTCCTTCGTACGGTGCCAAACGATTGGAATGTACCACCTTTGGTTTTCCTTTGGGTAGATTCTGAATGCGATAGATCACGTCGTTTATTCGTTTCTTCACTTGATACGGACCTTCCCAATTCCGTTGTAGCTTCGGTGATAAACCACGACGCCTCTGCGGGTTGTATAGCCAAAAACCAAATCTCCAGGCTGAAATCCACCTTCTCGGGTTCTTACGTCGTAGGAATTCTTCATCCGGGGAAGTCCGCGGGCCTGATCGTGGATGTCATTCAACTTCATTTTTAATTTATTCATGTAATCATCACCTGCTGCTTCTTGTTTCATAGGCGGACATCCAAATTCGAGGTCGCGGGGTAGTCGCAGTTCGCGTCCAAACATCACATACAGACCGGTGTTTGGCCAGTGGTTTCGCGAACTGCTGCGCGATTGGCCATTAAGATTATTAAGAACAGATGCAAGTATTGATCCCAGTCTCGTTGATGGTCAGATACAACTTTGGCCAAATATTTGCCCATGGTCTGGTTCCTTCGCTCCACATTCCATCGGACTGCGGGTGTAGCGGCAGTAGTTCGAGTCTTACGGATGCCTAATAAGCGGCAAACACTCTGTTTCATTGAGATCTTCACATGAATTGGTTACCATGTCAACATGTTCATCAGCATGTTCTTTGGAAGCTGGTCTTTGATATTTATTCATACACTGAGCTATTGGGAAACTGGCACACACTATCCCACAAGGATGCTCCTCTTCAACGGTACCGGCTCCATATTGACGTTTATAATCCTCACCGGTACTGTTTCTCCAACCTTGACTAGCGCTTTTCCTACCAGTATACCACTGTGGACTTTCTTATCACAAATAGGTTCCATCATTTGTACACATCCCGACCGAAGATCTCCATCCAGATCTGCCTTGACAATTCGTTTAGTTCGCCCAGGCAAGGTCACGTCTTCAGTTAGCAGGACTCGTACTAAAGGATCGTCCATCGGATGTAGAGGAAGTTTTGTTGTTTGTTGCCGATTTTCAACACTCTGGATAACCCTCAACAACGCTTCTAATCGATTTTGGGAGCCTTCAGGTTCGTCGACCATCATACGGACACGCCCGTGTCGTCCGTGTCCTCGTGATGCTTGTTTCGCCGCCTCAAATTCTAAAGCGTCGGCGAGTGCATCGTGGATTGTTCTTGGCCGCGCTAACCTCAATGACTGCTGCGTTTCTCCATCCCTTAAACCATCTATGAACGTTTGTACTGCTAACTGTTCCAAGAAGGAGTTGGGAGCCGTAGGGTAGGCTAGTCGAACCAATCGTGCGATGTCGGCTTCGTACTCTTGAAGATTCTCTCCACTCTTCTGAATACGATTCTTCACTTGTGCGTGATACACCTCTTGAAGATGTGCGTCCCCATATCTCATTTCCAATCGGGAAACTAACAAGCGGTAGTCATTCTGTTGGCTTGTTGGAATCGCCTGGAGGATGTTCAAGGCTTCTCCGCGCAAAGCAACGATTAATGACTCATGACTCAGCCTTTTCTTGGTCAGTCCAACCATTGGCCCTAGCAGCCGCTTCAAATTGTTTGTGATAGGTGGACCAAGGTGTCTAGAATTTTCCATAACTTTTTCCAGTAATTCTTGTTTCAACATACCAGATTTTTCTAGTGCTTTTTCTTCTGGGGATTTAGAGTTTTCAAGTACTTTTTCGTCCAAGGCTCTGGAACTTTCGAGCAATTCTTGCTTTAATGTTCCAGAACTTTCGCCGATTTTGTTTAGTAGTACTTTAAAATCAATCCCGCTGCCTGGTATTTCGAAACTAAAGCTTTCTGGATCTAGGCCCTCTTCTAACAACGGTTTTTGGAGTTGTGCTTACAATTCCATTTTTGTTCCCGCCATATCCAGTTCCCTTTCTTCCAGTTCTCTTCGCAAGTCGGCCACTTTTAACTCGTACAGGGATATTGTTGCCATTTCACTTGTTTTAAAGCACTAAATTTTTAGTCAGTTCAACTGTCTCTTTTTAATTCACATCGAACACTCCACACCCGACGCCAATTGTAACGGTTTTAAAACGTATATTTAAAACTTCGGTTCGTGGTGTGAATTATTTATTAACAAATATTAAAATTATTAAACAACGAAGAAACACGAAATAACAACTTAACACTAAAACACAACACTAATATTAATTCTAATACAAAACACTAACTAGGTAGTTTATTTAACAAGTATTTATTTCCACGCACATTTATATTCACGTATTATTGTTCGCTTATTATGTTCCCGGTAAAACTAAACTATGTTCGTTGGATCGGGCCTATTATATCCGCTTCGTTATTTGAGAACTATCCAATTCCAGATAAGCCTAGTTTATTCTACGCGCGCCTAGAAATATCGATCGCGCCGAGAAACTGCTATTGGCAGCCCACGCACGACCGCGCACGTGTTAACCGAGACAGGTCGACAAGTGGCGAGTCTCGCTACAGTACCATTATCTCGCCATCGATGTTGGTCCGCGTTCCAGTCTTCTGGTTTTTCAGTATTCCAGTAAAGATACATTTCACCAGGTAATGGTTTTATTGGTGGAGTACTTATAAAGTTACTATTATCAGCATTTATTAATATATTCAAATATTTTTCTACACTTAAACTGTTTTCTAACACCTCAGCAACCTTTAAATCTTTTGTTTAGACTACAGTAGCAATTCCAAATAAATTGGATGTATTTATTGTACTGAAAAAATATGCTGACTGTACGTAACAATTTAAAAATTTGTTAGAGGCAAGCGCATATTGTGTTACAGCATTGAATAAGAAGATATCGGCAGAAGAACTCGTTTTTGAAACTTTAAATTAATTTGAGTGGTGTCCACTCTGTGGCTTTCTAGCGGAAACCTAAATTTGGGGAAACTCCTAGGGCAGCGATTTTCAAACAATGGTACGCGTACCAATGGTGGTACGCACTGGACTTACAGGTGTACGCTAAATTTAAATAATTTGAACCTAATTTATGCTTAAAACTAAGTAACATATTTAGAACCTGATACTAAAAAACTGATTTTGCAAAACAAGCCCAAAATTCTCATTAATTTTAATTGAAAATCTTTTATAATATTTTGATTATTTTTTATCAGCTTGGTGGCACTACGGAAAGGCCTTGACCTGCATACTTTTCCGAGACCGCTCAAGAGTAAGGGGTGTTTTTAGGGGTGGATCGACTTGAAACTTTGGTGGCAACACTTTTATGATGTTCTGATAATATATTTGTAATATCAACGTGGTGGCAGTACGGAAAGGCCTTGGCCTGCAAAATCTTCCGAAATTGATCAAGAGTAAAGGGGTGTTTTTAGGGGGTGGATCGACTTGAAACTTTGGTGGCAACACTTTTATGATGTTCTGATAATATATTTGTAATATCAACGTGGTGGCACTACGGAAAGGCCTTGGCCTGCAAAATCTTCCGAAATTGATCAAGAGTAAAGGGGTGTTTTTAGAGGTGGATCGACTTGAAACTTTGGTGGCAACACTTTTATGATGTTATGATAATATATTTGTAATATCAACGTGGTGGCACTACGGAAAGGCCTTGGCCTGCAAAATCTTCCGAAATTGATCAAGAGTAAAGGGGTGTTTTTAGGGGTGGATCGACTTGAAACTTTGGTGGCAACACTTTTATGATGTTCTGATAATATATTTGTAATATCAACGTGGTGGCAGTACGGAAAGGCCTTGGCCTGCAAAATCTTCCGAAATTGATCAAGAGTAAAGGGGTGTTTTTAGGGGTGGATCGACTTGAAACTTTGGTGGCAACACTTTTATGATGTTCTGATAATATATTTGTAATATCAACGTGGTGGCACTACGGAAAGGCCTTGGCCTGCAAAATCTTCCGAAATTGATCAAGAGTAAAGGGGTGTTTTTAGGGGTGGATCGACTTGAAACTTTGGTGGCAACACTTTTATGATGTTCGGATAATATATTTGTAATATCAACGTGGTGGCACCACGGAAAGGCCTTGGCCTGCAAAATCTTCCGAAATTGCTCAACCGTAAAGGGGTGTTCTTGGGGGTGGATCGACTTGAAACTTTGGTGACAACACTTTTATGATGTTCTGATAATATGTTTGTAATATCAACGTGGTGGCACTACGGAAAGGCCTTGGCCTGCAAAATCTTCCGAAATTGATCAACCGTAAAGGGGTGTTCTTGGGGGTGGATCGACTTGAAACTTTGGTGGCAACACTTTTATGATGTTCGGATAATATATTTGTAATATCAACATGGTGGCACCACGGAAAGGCCTTGGCCTGCAAAATCTTCCGAAATTGATCAAGAGTAAAAGGGTGTTTTTAGCGGTGGATCGACTTGAAACTTTGTTCGCAACACTTTTATGATGTTCTGATAATATATTTGTAATATCAACGTGGTGGCACTACGGAAAGGCCTTGGCCTGCAAAATCTTCCGAAATTGATCAAGAGTAAAGGGGTGTCTTTAGGGGTGGATCGACTTGAAACTTTGGTGGCAACACTTTTATGATGTTCTGATATATATTTGTAATATCAACGTGGTGGCACCACGGAAAGGCCTTGGCCTGCAAAATCTTCCGAAATTGCTCAACCGTAAAGGGGTGTTCTTGGGGGTGGATCGACTTGAAACTTTGGTGGCAACATTTTTATGATGTTCTGATAATATATTTGTAATATCAACGTGGTGGTACTACGGAAAGGCCTTGGCCTGCAAAATCTTCCGAAATTGTTCAAGAGTAAAGGGGTCGTTTTTGGGGGTGGATCGACTTGAAAATTTGGTCGCAACACTTTTATGATGTTCTGATAATATATTTGTAATATGAACGTGGTGGCAGTACGGAAAGGCCTTGGCCTGCAAAATCTTCCGAAATTGATCAAGAGTAAGAGGGTGTTTTTAGGGGTGGATCGACTTGAAACTATGGTGGCAACACTTTTATGATGTTCTGATAATATATTTACAATATCAACGTGGTGGCACCACCGAAACGCCTTGGCCTGCAAAATCTTCCGAAATTTCTCAAGAGTAAAGGGGTGGTTTTTGGGGGTGGATCGACTTGAAACTTTGGTGGCAACACTTTTATGATGTTCTGATAATATATTTGTAATATCAACGTGGTGGCACTACGGAAAGACCTTGGCCTGGAAACTTTTTCCGAAATCCCCAAGAGTAAAGGGGTGTTTTTAGGGGGTGGATCGACTTGAAACTTTGGTGGCAACACTTTTATGATGTTCTGATAATATATTTACAATATCAACGTGGTGGCACTACCGAAAAGCCTTGGCCTGCAAAATCTTCCGAAATTTCTCAAGAGTAAAGGGGTGGTTTTTGGGGGTGGATCGACTTGAAACTTTGGTGGCAACACTTTTATGATGTTCTGATAATATATTTGTAATATCAACGTGGTGGCACTACGGAAAGACCTTGGCCTGGAAACTTTTTCCGAAATCCCCAAGAGTAAAGGGGTGTTTTTAGGGGGTGGATCGACTTGAAACTTTGGTGGCAACACTTTTATGATGTTCTGATAATATATTTACAATATCAACGTGGTGGCACTACCGAAAAGCCTTGGCCTGCAAAATCTTCCGAAATTTCTCAAGAGTAAAGGGGTGGTTTTTGGGGGTGGATCGACTTGAAACTTTGGTGGCAACACTTTTATGATGTTCTGATAATATATTTGTAATATCAAAGTGGTGGCACTACGGAAAGGCCTTGGCCTGCAAGGCTAATAGTTGGTCAGCAAATTAGGTATTCCCAAAATCGGGGACAGTTATTAAGAAGTTTGGCCAACTTCACTACATGATAAAACTCGACTACGGGACTGCGGGTACAAATTTAAACGACTTATCGATCAGCTACGTTCAACTGATATTCCACCAAAGAAGTCAGTGTCGTTTGCACCTGAAGTAAGTACTTAAAGAATCAAACCTCAAACCAGAAAATATTGGAGATTTGGTAGAATTTCCAGGCAATCAACCGCAGCACAATCACAATATTCAGCAGGACAACATCGAAGTATCAGAACCGACAGTTAGTAGATCTTGCTGAAACCAGTGAAACCCCAAATGTACCAATGTGCCGATCGGCAAGACGACGTAGACAGCCTCCGTACTTGATAGATTATGTAAAGAGGTAAACGGAGGAAACATTTTAAAAAGTGTGGGAGAACTATTATGAATTATTAGTGCCATGAAAAATAATAAAATAGTTGTTATCAAGTAACTATGTATAAATATGTCAAGTCTATTTTTATAATCGATCTAAACATATTCGTAATTGAGCGTTGTACATTTCGAATAGAATAAATACCTTTAACAATACCTACCCAGTTATAACAATGTATAAAATATAAATTAAAAGAAATGGGACGGTTCTTACATTTCCTCAATTAACTCCCCGATTGATTAATAATAATAGTGTATTGTCCTTGAGGTTGAGGTTCTGGCAAAAGGTTAAACGAATCAAAAATTTAAACTGAAAAATTTACCACTTTGAGTTTCGGGATTAACATACAGGGTGATTCAAATTCGCGTGTATGCATGGGGATCTTGGAAACGGTAAGAGATAGAGAGTCGGTTAAATGGGGGCAAAGTTGCGTAATCAAAGGACCAACAATGTCCATTTAAAAAATCAAGGCTAACTTATTCAGTTTTTTAAATATTTGAAAAAAACTAAAATTTTGGAGAATCGTTTTTATTTAATTTTGACCTTATTTGAGGAGATATTGAAAAACGGAAAACACTTTCTCATGACCACTTTTTGTCCTCTATCGAATAGCTTAAATGGAACAAAAATTCCAGGTCCATATTTAAGAAAATGAACTTGATGATGGCCCTGAAATACCGAAACGTTGCATCAAAAATGTATTTAAGCTATTCGATAGAGGACAAAAAGTGGCCACGAGAAAGTGTTTACGGTTTTCCAATACCTCCTCAAATAAAGTCAAAATTAAATAAAAACGATTCTCAAAAATTTTAGTTTTTTTCAAATATTTACAAAACTGAATAAGTTAATCTTGATTTTTTAAATGGACATTGTTGGTCCTTTGATTACGCAACTTTGCCCCCATTTAACCGACTCTCTATCTCTTACCGTTTCCAAGATCCCCATGCATACACGCGAATTTGAATCACCCTGTATAAAGTTAATATTATACGTCGTTGTATTATACGTCGTTGATAAAATATGAGTTTGAGGTTGAATTTTTGTAAATATTATTCTTTCTTAGATTATTTTCAGCAGAGTTAAAAAATTCTTAACTTCGGAGTTAATGTCTTTTTTCCAATTGATAACCAAAATTATCGTCAGAAATACTTTTACATTGTACGACTGACAATTCATAATTCTTTATAATTTCTTATGCCCGATATTCTGACAAAGCGAAAAAAGAGAATTTAGGCTGAAAAATATTAAACACTGACAATTTTTAACATTAATTTTAAGGTTGTTTGAAGAGTTCAATTTGTCAAAAATCTTGAACATTTTTCTCTACTAATTTTTATTTTAGGTTCCAAATTAGCAAAGTTAACATTGAAATGTCATTTTCGCATTTCACGACTTTATAATTTACCATCCTTGACGTCTTAACAGAGATTAAACAAATCAAAAATTGAAATTTCTGCTAGCATTTTAAAATAATGTATTCTACAGAATTACATATGTACACATAGTATTAAACTCCTGCTTTGTGTTAAAGACTTTTTACGTTTCCCGATGAGTTAATTAAATAGAAACATATTTATTTTAAACAAATTTTTTGTTTTAATTTTAACAGCTTTTATATTACGTAACAAAAGAATAATCAAAATTTCTAGACTAAATGGGTTTAAATTTACTGACAACTGGAAGTCTTTTATAATTTATAACCTCGCCAATCTTATCTAAAAAGCAATAGCAACTCAACAATAAGTTAGAATAATTGTTTAAATTTTTTGTTTTATTAGACTTACCCAGAATTTTATTTAATCAGGAATATAATAAATATAAAAAGTTATGATACGAATCTAATTTATTTTTATTACATTTGGTTTTCATTTCGTAAATAAAATCGAATAGTAAATTAATTTATTTTCATTTATTTAACAGCAATAAAACTACCATTCACATATGAACTGATATTTCTTAACCAGTAAAGTAATATCTTTGCTCCTCTTGATAACCTGAGTTAAATTCATTTTATCATCAGCAGTCTTTGCATTCTCTGTAAATTATTCAGCAATATTCAAAATTATATGTGTATTTCCGAGATCTCTCCGTGCTTTCAAGTTTTCTTACTAGATTACAACCGGACGTGCATAAAATTTTTAACCTTTTAACCGCCAATCTAAGCCAAAATTTTCCCACGCAATTTACAAGCCAACAATTTCATTACGTCCACACAATTTTTGTACCTTTAAAAAGCCAGACAACAACACAATTGTTTTTTTCTTCCTTTGACTGAATCATTTTTGTTTATATTTTTTTTGATTATGTATTTTTAAAAATACGTTCATATAGTTCTACAGTTTAAAAACCCAAGAAAATGTAAAGTTTTTACACACAAACTCGCAGTTGACAAAAATAACTTTGCAGCAACAAATAAAACGCCCAATTTAAGCTTTATACTTTTATTCAATTTTGCCGTATAAACTGACGTTTAATTGTTTCTGGCCTGCCCATAAAAGTTGATGTTTTATAAACAATCGTTTAAAATTTTTATTCCGCTAGCGATTTAAAATTTTTATTCCGCTAGCGCTTTAAAAATGTCAAATCGCTTTAAAAATGTCAAGTAAATGTCAAAATTGAATAAACAGTTGTATTACACTTGCGGATTAAATTAATGTATTAACTCGCGGTATTAACGCGCTTGCGGCTACCGCCGCTCGCGCGTGTAAACGTACCGCTCATTAAACATTAATTTAATCCGCATGTATAATAAATAACTATTATAGGAACTTAAGCCCATTGCAAACAATTAAAGTAACATTTTAAACTGCACACGCTTGCAATAAAACGTGTTATTTTGTTAACACGCGACCACGTTATTATACTTAAATATTGATATTGCAACTAATAACTTAGATTCAACAGTAAACCTATGAGATGCTTTTAACTGAAAATATTTAAAACGAGTACACAAAGTTAATTATGAAAATGTAAACTACACTTTAAACACTGTTTACGCTTTACTAATTAGAAAATTACCGCCAGGTATATAAAACTTAATTAACTTTTCTTTTCATCTATTATTCAATCGTTTTTTTTAGTTTCATTAATCGAAAATTTGTCAAATCGATCCATCAAGTCGTAAATGTGGTTATTTTTAGAAAACGTATTAAAATTCCTGAAAAACACTTAATTATCTTTATGTACGAGTCAAATTTATTAGATTTGCGTAATAAATGCCCGGGTATTAAAACTACAACGGACGAGAAAACATTTATTAAAAAATCAGAAGGGAGTTTAATATTAACTGAATTTTATGGAAGTATTTAATTTCACTGACGTCAGTTGGTGTTCGCTCATGTTTTTGTTGTTAAGGTAACTTTCGGTATTTTCAGTTTGTCTGAAATATTTTGCTAACGAGGGAAAATAGCCTAAAGCTTTGAACTCGACATAAAACTCCGGGTTTTAGGTTAAAGGTTAAATGTTATTTCAGGTTAATATGCTATGACTTGGTTACTGACCACGATAAAAACAACAGATGTTTAATTAAATTTTTTGTTATTTGTTCAGTACCTGACAAATTTCACGATATGAAAAAGAAAAAATAAGGCTAAGGCTTGAGTGAAACAGAGAATGAGAAGAATTTCAGCTTAAATTATTATTTAAATTAATCATTTATTTTTTAATGGTAACTACAATATTACTATATTTGAAACGTTAACACTCGTGGAAATTTCCACAGCACAGTCGGGATTTGAACCTGTCGCGAAGCAAGTTCTTACTGCGCCACCGTGGCCTCTTGATTATATTTATTGATTTTTAAAACTGAATGCTCAAAAACTATGTAAGTTAGCAAGGAAAATGTACAATTATGAACTTAGTTTGGGGTTCGATACATGCTGCTTGCAGTTCTATAGCCTACATTCATGCTAAGTATAATTAAGTTGCCCAGATTAATTGGTTCGCCGACTGAATGTTGAAATTGAAATTGTAAAATATGCAAATGGGTAATTTGTACTCAGCTGCCTTTGGAGTTTGGAGTTAGTATAAATAACATTAACATTTTGAGATTTTGATTTTTCTTGTATTTCAACCATAATTAGGACAGTTTGTGGCATAGATTTATCTAATGTATAATTCAAAACTAATTCGGTGAATGCTAACAGTGAATGACAATAATAATCAATAGGGTTTCTCTAAACATGTATCTGTTCTGGTCGTTGTGTTTGTATACGTTATGTAAATGGTTGTACCTTCTTTTGATATGATTTCTCATTTTAAAGGGCCAAGTAAATATTATATTTTTATTACATATGGTAGTATATTACCATGAAAATTAATTTCATTTGATTTAGTTCAGCTCACAAATTTTTTTTGTACTGTAAAATCATCAAAAACAAAGCAAATAATATCGTTTGTTGTGATTTTCAATTTTTGAGAAATTTTTGATTTTAAACATGAATCTAAGAAATAAAGACGCAGATATAGTAACCAATGTTACCTTCCGTTGCATCTTCCTTACACTGAGAGTATCATTTGTTTGGAATTATGCATTTCTCGAATGCATTTACTGCGACATATGAAAAGTTACAAAGGGCTTATTCCCTATCCAGGGCACAAGGCCTTTTTAGAGGGCCAAGAAAAAGTGGAAGACGAACTTCGCGCGGTAAGACCTCAACCTCAAAAACGTATGACAATGTGGAGTCAGGAGATTCGTCCATAAGGAATTTGTGCCGCCAGGGCAAACGGTCAATCAAACTTTTATCGGAAAGTCCTTGAAAGGCTCAGGAAGAGGGTGGCACGTTTACGACCAGGCATTGCACACACTTGGATGCTGCATCACGACAACGCCTCATGTCACAGACGGCAGTCTCCATCAACGAATTTTTGTCCCTGTGACTTCTTTTTATTCTTGGTTAAAAGAAAATCAGTTTCATTATTTTTTTGCCAAACCTCGTATATTTAAATGATAATATTGAGGCGAAGTCGGTGGTTGGTTTATTGTCAGAAATTAAGATAAATAAGTTACTTTAATAATTTAGGTAGAGTCTTTGAGTAACGTCGCCACTTGAATATTGCTTGGCTTTTTACGAGAGGTTTTTATTCAAAGTCAAATTCAACTAACATTCATGTATTTCATATCGGTGCTTTAGTTTTACAAAATAATATAAATGGTTCCAATTTAAAGTGCATTGATACAAATTATTGCAAGTCCTGATGCAAAGTAAATTGATATAAATTATTCTATGTTCTACTTCAAAGTAAAGTTCTACAAAATTATTCTAAGTTCAAATCGACACAATTTACTCTAAGTCCAGAGTCAAAATAAATTCTGTAACAGTTAAGAAATAAATTTCAATTATATTTAAAACGGCTAAGTCCATGAAACGAATTTAAATAATAACATGTATTTACTGGAACATCGTCTTGAAAGGTGTCATTTCTGTCGTACATACCGCTACTGTGACCCTTAATGTTGTTGTGGTTCGTTGATCTAGAGTAGCTCACCTTATAAAACAAGAAATAAATACTCCACCAAGTTTAATACATATATTATAAAGTCAGATTTATGTACAAATATTTACAAATACAGTAAATAAGTAAGCATAGTGTATGAACACCAAACTAGGCAAGTTAATTAAGGGCAGTGGCGTGAATAATTATCATACTTTTTGTTTTATGACTTTGATGTACTTAAGGTGGCCTGAGTGCGTGGTTGATCACAAGAAATTATACTGTAAAGTCGGTGCGTCTGTCAAATATGCCTTCAAGATCGATCTTTTATGTGATTGATATTAAAATCAATCTTAAGCGGCCAGAACCAAGTGTGGTTTACAACCAATCTTTTAACGAGGGTGTAATTGCCCTCTAACGAGCGCGTGCGCTATGCAAGACTCTTAATTAGTACATGAGAAAGCGTGCCTCTCATGTACGAGAATATACGAGATACTAGGTATCCTCGTACATTGTAAATTGTCAGGGATGTTTCACCCTATCGTTGATTGAGAATATGCCCAAGACATATCTCAGTAGTCAGAATTGTCGTTTTATTGTAATTAATTGTGATCAGTACTTATACCAGGACAACCTTACAGTAAATTTTGATAAAGTTTAATCTTGAATACGTGAAATGTATTAAAACTGCTAACTTTTCGGTTAATTTGGATTACTCAGGGAGACCCCTTATGAAAGATTCCTACTAATGCGAAGCAACAGAGTGCAGCACTACTAACTGTATACTTTACAGTAAGTAGGTATACTCGATCAGCGTACTAATCGAGATGCCAGACCACTATACAGCGTATAACTGAATAATGAAGACTGGTCCTTTGATAAGATTTTCTTGTATATTTATACTAAAAATTCTCATGTAGCGGGGCGTGTGTTTAGATGTTCTCACGAGTGTTTTCATAAATAGCTTGGTTTCCAAATGTTCCCATGCGACCCTTGCTCTCTAATATCATAAATTTCATGGCTGAGTTAAAATCCCATTGCCCTGGAATATTTTTAATTACTCTGAAATTTGACACCTTTAGCAGACCACTTGCGGGTCCCCTTGTTTACATATATGCGGCGAACCAACCTGCCAAAAGGAACGTGAGTTTACACTCAAGATTTATGGTATTTCTGTTATTAGTTTACACATGAAATCGATACTTTGCCGCATTCTTGCCCCTAAGAAACACCCCTAGCGATATGCTTTAAATATAAGCAATTACATTAAAATATAATCCCTGAAAAATAGAAAATTAAAATTATATTCGCGCAGGTGGTCATCACAGCCTCTTCTTCCAATATTCAGTATCTTATCTTAGGTGCGTGGGTATTACAGAATTGCATAGAAGCACGTATGAGGTGTCGGGTTTTACCGTTCATTGCACTTGGCTTGCCAGTGAATGACCTGATCGAATGACGTCATTGAATTGAATTAAATAAATTAAATGCATTTCAAACTTTGTTTATTTTTACATTCGCCTTTGTTAGATTACCCCTCCACTTACAGGAAGTTTGCCCTCAAACTTAAAAAACAATTTTAATGTTGATATGGCGTATTTTACAAGCTACAGTAATGTTATTGAGAGTTTTTCTCCAAATTTCAAAACTAAGAAGTAACTTTAGCATGATACATTAATAAGCCACCCTGTATATATGTGACATATTCGCGAAGACGGCAAGTCCGCCTCGCGGGTTAGGCTTTCCTTAGTGTTTTAGTTTCGCGCTATAAATCGCTTTATGGAGTACAATTAATTCCTTCCATTCTGAACATGTTCATGGATCATGCCAAATTACAAGTAAATGAAAGTTTAAACATAGTCCTAGTTAACAAAAATGAAATATAAAAAAATTAAACTACAGAATAAACTGGTTTTTCTAAATACCCTTAAAAATGCATTTTCGTTTCGAAATTGAGATTTTCTTACTGGTGAACTCAGGAACTGGTTATTTCGATTTCTTGTGTCCGATGTCCAAACTGTCGTATCTCCTCAGTAGATATCAATTCAGCGATAACGTGACTGTAACGCCTTTGATAACAATTTTTGATAGGAAGAAGAAGAGAAATGGAATGTTAAGTTATTTACAAAAAATGCCAACTATCAAAGTCCCGAGCAGGTTGCTTTACACTAATTTACAGTCTGTCATCCCCAACTTGGGAGTCCCACAAACTCAAACTCTTTAAAAAGATGAAGTCTGTGATTTAGAAATTTTCTGACCAAGGAAACGAAATACTGTCTGCATAGTTTTTATAAATTATGTTGTAAACTTGAACAAAAATTTCCAAAAAATCACAGCGGAATTGGCTAACCCTATTATGACAAACAAGGTTATCAGTCGTAAAAGAACTAATTAAGAAAATTCAAATTTCGTCGATAAAAACAGATTTTCAAGAAACGTAATTTACCACTGATAACTGAAACATTTAGTTTAAGTTTTTTGTATTAACCAATAGCTAGATATTAAATCTTTCCGAAATTAGATTTCATGTTTAGAGAAAGAGAACATATTAAAATGCATATCTACATGGAAAGTGTGATTCTCGAACGAAAAGAACACTTGAACTTAACAGAATGAACACGAGTAAACCACTAAAAAGCAGGAAAATGAGAAAGAGATATATACATATTCTCCTTCGAGTACCTCTGGATCGCCCTCGTATTGTCAAAAGCTGGCACAGTAAGTCCTCCGGGAAGACCTTCGTCCAGTTACTCCAAATCTGGACTGGCCGCCCTATAGGGATAGAGAGGGAAACCCAGGCTCACCTAAAGCTCGGTCTGAGTCACGTCCATCCTCACGGAATTTTCATGGACGTTAACACCCCGTGTCGCCATCGCAAGTCACAGAAGCTAGATGGTGCCAGGCGAGACATCATTCACAATAATTGTAAGTGGATAATGGAGAGTCACCCACAGGGTCATCAGGAACTTAAACAGAATATTCACGGAGGGGAGCCAGAAAAGCTAATCCCAGAGGGGGTGGTACGACGAAACAGTGGTTAACGGTGGTCTCTGTGGTTCATGATAAAAGTTCTGGTATAGCGTTTACGTGTGAAAAATGAGATTCACAAGCGAACACACACTCAAGACGATTCTTCTTATAACACAAATAAGTACATTTTTAAGAATATTCCATTTATGCATTTTAATAACCCTCACTAATTGAAATTAACATTTATTTGTAACAATTATTTTATCTAACGTTAGTTTTAGTGTTAGTTACTAAAACCTTACTTGTAAATTTGCATGATCCATTACCGAGCCCATGGGAACTCAGCCACGTTTAATCAGTTCAGTTTCATAACGGCAAATGTACACAGGATGGTTCCGCTCGCATGGCAAGTGCCCATTAGTTCAGAAGCTATAGAAAAAAAAATCAACTAACATTACAATAGCTAAATTGTTTGTAAGATATAACGTATCAACAATGCATTTCAATCATTTTCAAAAGTTTTGGGACAAACTTTTTATCATAAAGGGGGGGGGGGATGTAGCGAAGCGATATTTTAGTAATACATAATTATAAATTAAAAAATATCTAAAGATATTGAAATTATTTCTAACACGCGTCGCAAGTTGATATGTGATGCATCAGGGTTATTGTAACAGCAAATATCCACGTTGGAATGTAGGTTTTAAAATGTTCTCACGAGTCGTATCTAAAGGAATGCATGAAAAGTCACGTACCGGTTCAAGGGCAGTGTCACTGTACCTGAAATACGATAACTAAGCGCTTATTTCAAGATAAGGTACGTTAGTTCTAAAGGAAGGGAACCAACAAACGTATAAATAGTTGGCTCAATCTACAGTATGATATATACCGAGCTGCATGGCCAAGTGCATTCCTGTCCTTGCACGACATATAGTATTCGGGAGGTAGCGGGTCCGAACCTCCGAACCCCACTGCCGACTGCCTTGAATAGGGTTTTTGGGTGGTTTTCGCAATTCAACAGAGTTAACCATCTCTGAGGTAAATACCGGGGCAGGTAATTTTCCACCTATATCCTCTTTATCCTAGTTTATCCACATCCTAGTTTAACCCATCCTTATAGGTATATTACTATATGTTTATACATATAATACATATATCAATTCCGTTCTCCGTGACTGAAGAGGGGTTCTGCTCCCCTATAGCGGCCCGTCACCTCATCTCTCCGGGATGAAATGAACTAACGTTGAATTTCCTTCAGTATGATATAGTTCGGCAGCCAGCATTGAAGAAGCTACATCTCCAACTCGAATCCCTTCACGATGAGGTCTTGTGTAATTTATCATGTAAGATTTTAATATTTAATATTTAATTTAATTCAAGAGTCAGACTTGTAAAATGTTCAGATAAACATTTTTAATTCTTTTACGTACTTTGTTTATTTTCATGTAATTGGACTTTACCTTTAAACTGGCCTAAGTGTTTATTCATGTACTTTCGTACTTTAACTTTGAATAATGTTTGTAAAACTTAACGTTTATTTATATATGTTGTGTTAGTTGAAACCGACTTTAAATAAAAACCTCTCGTAAAAGTCAAGTTAATAATTATCTAGTGACGAAGTTGGTCAAAGACTCTACCTAAATTAAAGTAACTTATTTCTATTAATTTCTAACAATAAATCAACAAGTCACTTCATCACAGTATAATAAAATATTAAACTCTAATAGACAAATAGACGAATCAGTGGATTAGACAAAAAGTAAAAATAAAAGACGTCTTTGAGCATACTGCAGAGTTAAAATGAAGTTTCGCTAGCCACAACGTAAAACAAAAAAATTAAAGATGGAATGCAATTAGAGAACAAATGAGACCATAGCTGGGGAAGCCACAATGAGGAAGGCTTCGGACGGTATGGAAGAACGATTTGAGGACAGACTTCGCCTAAACAAGAGCCGCACAAATTGAAAAATGTGGAACAAGTTGAGAGAGGCCTACATCCAAAATTGAACGATATAAGGCTAAGAAGAAGAAGAAGAAAAGGCATCAATGTGTTCCATTGACACTTTTTACATATGTTTCACTTTTCCAAGGCAAGAAAATGGCCAACATTTGCATTGCTCATTAATGAAAAAAGTCAAAATCTTTTAAAGTCGTTCCATATAATTTTTAAAACATTCTAGCAGCCTGAGCGGTACCCTTTCATTATGAGAGACTTTGAAGCAGCATTCACACAAGAAAATTGGATTTACAAAGTACAGGTAGAAAATATCTTCAAAGCATATTAAAAAAGTTCTGTTGTAAGAATTTTACGACAATTAAGTCAGTACAACCAGAGACCCAGAGGAGCTACTATGAAGCTGCAAAAGTACATGAAACTCGAGAAACAATATCACAAATCCAAGAAGCGAATCAAACTTCGGTAGCTTCCAGATAAAATGAGACAACAGACATAACAACAACTACAATTTTTGTTAGTAGTTCGTCAAAAGAAATACTTAGCATTTGTCAGAAGAATTAAGCTATTTGGACCACTGACAAAGTTTTAAATAATTTGGGACAGCTCCATGCTCCATGAATGAAACGTATCGATAAATTGAGGAAAAATTGGAGAGTATAGCATGCAGCATTTTAAAGATGCAATTGTTTCAACCTTTGAAAAAATCCAATATGTCCTGGTAATGCAATAACTTTGCTAATGAATGAATTTGTGTCTTTTTTGTTTTATTTCTAAAAAGTGTGTTGTTTTTATTTTAATGTGTTTATCTTTTAAAACTGAGTTGTAAGAACTCTAATTAATAAAATAATTGAATTATTTTTTGTCGTATAATTGTGTAGTCGACGATCCATTTGAAGATCAATTTGGATTCTGATGGATGATATCCAATAGAAACCGAAACAAGTGGAAAATATTTGAACTTCATTGAAACTGTTAAATTGTCTGGAATTTGGGTTTAATAATTGTATTGTCCTGATTGTAAGGTTTAATTGGACCAAAGATTAAAGATTGAAGATTAAAGTGATAGGCAAAAAGGAATAACGATAGAGCTAAAAATATGGGAAGGCTTTAAGAAGGCTATGATTGAACATGGTAAAGCGTTGAGGAGCCAAAACAGAGAACTTTGTAGAAAGCACCACGAGGAGGTGGAGAGTATTTCCGAATGTGTTAAACTACCAAAATACCAGTGGCGGCTCGTGATAATTTATTTGGGGGGGCTCTATAATAAACACTCACTTTCAGTAGCTGAGCAATTTCATACAAATTAAAAATCTCTATTAACTCCAGCAAAATCCCAATGCTAGTTCCAATTTTCCACAAAATTTAATACAGTTTATAATTTTCTTTAAAATGTACCTATTTTTGGTCGCCTGTTCATTGTGTTTTATAATATTTCCAACTGAGCTGCTACATTTACAGAGCCTAGCAGCCAAATCCGTACAACACTTGAACACTTTACATGATGTGCACTAATTAATGTTTTTGTATTTTCTGATTTAAATACTTTAGATCTTTAAAGCCTGTTACCGACCATGTTTTGTGCATTCCATCGAAATAAAATAAGACACACGGAAAACAAAACAGAGCATTTACCTCATCACATCCCGAAATTGATACTTTTAGTGATTAGTTACAAATCGTTTCTAGGTAGGTACTTTTACTCGCCTTTTCACGAGTTCTAAGAATTGCTATCAAAATAAATAGTATTTATCAGGAAGTTCATTCGCAGTCATAGTAAATACGCCTACGCCGTAATTTGAACCCAATAAACAGGGTTAGAATAGCTCTACAAATACAAATCTTTTCCTTGCTCTCGTACTTGGGGCTCTAAAATCGCGAGCCTTCGGGAAACTTAAGAAAGCAATAGAGAATTTGCAATTGGCAATTTCCGTTCTCAGTTCGTTCTTACGTATATTTCTTAACGATTTAAAATATAGGTAGCCGTCGCGTCGTAGGCGGATAATAATATGTGTTATCAGCGCCGTAGCTAGGGCCTGGCAACAGGGGCACGCGCCAGGGGCGCAAGCCTCGGAGGGCGCAATCAGCGAAGCAGTTATTAGTATTGAATAAATAATTTTATTATTAAATAATTAAAAGCGTTAGTTTATATTTGGCGCGTGCAGCGAGAGCGCACTGAATGTTAAAGCAAGGCCAGCTAAATTAAATATTACATATTAAGGCCTTGCCACTTTATTTAGCCAGGACGCAATTAGAAACAACGGTGGCGCCATTTGAGGCGAACTATACATTTCTCCCTTAAAAAATGTATAGTTCACCGCAAATGGCGCCATCGTCCTTTGTAATTGCGTCTTGGCTAAATAAAGTGGTAAGGCCTTAATGTGTAATATTTAATTTAGCTGGCCTTTTTTAAAGAATACTGGGCGCTGCTGCCAACCGGCGGGCGGCGCCACAGTAGCGCACGGATCCGCTCGCTCTATCTCGTGTGATAAAATTGAACCCTACTATCGACGACGCGGGGAATCCCCTAAAATTTCTCCTTTCATTACTGCCAGATTTAAAAAGTGCAGATTTTTAACCCTTATCAACTGTTGAGAAGAATACGGGTTGGCGGTTGGCGTCAAGTTATCCAAATATAGGAATATCTTTCCGTTTGGCGCTGACGTTGCCCATTATTTCCGCGAACGATCATTTGGCAAATTAATTAATAAAGCATTATTTGCGCCCACAAATTGACCAGGAGCGTCTAACTAATCTAGCGATATTATCTATAGAATACGACATCGTTGAGAAAATCAATTTTGATTCAAACAATAGATAAAATGGATAGTGAAAAACCTAGAAAATTAATGCTGCAATTATTTTTTTTTGTTTATTGTAATTTTATTAATTAATTCATTAATTTTTTTTTGTACTTATCAGAGTGGAAATATACAATGTGTACCAAATTCAATCCCCACCATTAGGATCTGCAAAACCATAAAAGCTACAAAGTTGATTAAATAGGGAAAGTTTTAGAAATTTTAATGCTCATTTCATATCCGTTGAGAAATCACAGCCAACTTTGACCGTTTTCGAGATATCTTGGAAAAGCCGAAATTTGGAGTTTTCTGTTTTCCAAAATATCCCGGAAAGTATTAAGTAATTAGTTTCAAGACTTGTACATTGTGAAGGCACTTTTTTACGGAGAATCGGGTGGTACCATATGTTTATATTTATGACGCTTTGTTTCTATTCTATGAACAACTACTTTTGATTTTCATATGGACGCCATATTGAATTTTGTCGTAACTAAACTCAGCTCTTTTTTCTCTTTTCAACGATGTGTCACACGTACGGAGTTTTTGAAGAAGAGCGGGAATGAAATACATTTTTCTCTTATTCGTGTAGTAGGCTATGACAAAAAAAATTATTTTATTCCCGCTCTTCTTCAAAAACTCCGTACGTGTGACATATCGTTGAAAAGAGAAAAAAGAGCTGAGTTTAGTTATGACAAAATTCAATATTGCGTCCGTATGAAAATCAAAAGTAATTATTCATAGAATAGAAACCAAACGTCATAAATATAAACATATGCTACCACTCGATTCTCCGTAATAAAGTGCCTTCACAAGGAACAAGTCTTGAAACTAATAACTTAATACTTTCCGAGATATTTTGGAAACAGAAAACTCCAAATTTCGGCTTTTCCAAGATATCTCGAAAACGGTCAAAGTTGGATGTGATTTCTCAACGGATATAAAATGATCATTAAAATTCCTAAAACTTTCCCTATTTAACCAACTTTGTAGCTTTTATAGTTTCCGAGATCCTAATGGTGGGGATCGAATTTGGGACACACTGTATATTTTTTTATTCTTCCTAAAGCTTTTGCTTAGGGACTTACATAGTTTATAAAATAACCTAATTCATAATAAATTTAATGATTTTTTTTGTTTTATTGGAATATATTTATTCAGTAGAAAATTTTTAAGGGCGCAACATCGAAATCTTGCCCTGGGCGCCAATGACTCTAGCTGCGGCACTGTGTGTTATTCATTAGTAATGCTTTATATAGATATGCAAAATATATTGTAATAATTAACAATCAATTGTATGTTATATGTAAGAATGGTTTTGGGAGGCTCGAGCCCTTGAGCCCCTATGGAGCAGCCGCCACTACAAAATACCCTCAAAGAATTAGAAAAACTCAGTCAACAGGCATGGATATCTTCGTGCAAAATGCATCCGTCTCTCACACAGGCATCTCCATCCCAGTTGTCATACCTTTAGCAATCGTTAACCCCATAATATCCACTTCTCTTTCGATGAGTAATATTATTCCCCTGCCCAATGTGTTAGAAGGGATTTATAGCATCTACATTGAAGGCAAATTATATATACAAAATACCATATGAACAAAAATTATTTAGATAAGGGATGGCCATGGTGAACAAAATCACTGTCTTTGATAGGTTCAGCTTGTTGTTGGTTCTACATGTCAATTAAATGTCAGTTTCGATTTGAATTTTTATTCATCATGGTATTCTTCGAAACGCATTTGAAAACATGAAAAGGCGTGTAAATTTATGTTTGCATGAGAATGGTGGCCATTTTCAGCATCTAATGTAATAAATTGAAAATAAACCCGTAGTTTAATAACTAAGTTTTATTTGACAAGCTGATTAGCTTACATAACCTATATAATTTCAACTACTGACGATGAATCAAACATCCAACGTACGTTCAGAATTCCAAAGCCACCCTTTATCTAAATAATTTTTATTCATATGGTACAAGAATAAGAAGAAAACAGACAAATGATAATACAAAAAGGAAATTATGGAAGAATTCTTCTTTAAGCTCTATTTTTTTGTGGTTCAAAGACTTAATTATTGTAACTTGTTACCAACAAAAAATGCCGGAAAAAATTAGCTAGTTATAAAAAAGCAATAAATCAGAACAAAAAAGTGGGGCTATAAACGACACATTTAGAAATTATGTTCCCATTCCGACCTTTGCAATATTATGAAACATTAGGCGACACTGCCTATGACTCAAAAAAGTGCAGGGGACCGTTCTTCTTCTTCTTCTTAAGCTGCCATTGTCCAATAAGGATATATTGCTGTGGGTATACTTTAGTAGTAATCACTGTTATGAAACCTATCTTATTAATAAATTAATAAATCAAACTATATTTGTAAAACAAGCGTGTTCACTAAAAAATTCTATAAAGAAAAACAAAATATGCGCTTTCAAAGAAACTAATTTCGTTTACACAACGAACAGAAAATTAGTTTCTGTTCGTACAAAAAAAGGGTTTAATGCCCAGGAGGTTATTTTCCAAATTCCACATATAACCTGTTATTATCCAATATCAAAAGGATTTTATGGACCGTAAAACGTTCATTAGAGAAAAGTATTTCAAAGAGATACAAAGCGAGCCCGAACAAAATGGTTTCAGGAAGAAGAGTTCCATACATAAATGGACTGAAAAAGCTTTTGTGCGTCACAAATGCCCTTTTAAAAGAAGAAAAAAGCATGGTAATTCTTCGGTATTAGAAATATGATCGAGCTTACAGGAACGATCGATCGACCCGTTCTTTCTACCAAAGCATCAGAACTAAGGGAAGCTGTAATATTACGCCTACGTACTCAAAAATAAACGGCCATTCGCCCACTATTGTAATACCCTAAAAGCTTTCCCGCTTGAATTCTTGTACTTAATGTCCATTCGGTAATGTTTTATTAATGCAAACGATGCATGAAGCAATTTCGCGAAATGAAGTTAAAATTTAACGTAGTTCTGTATGTTAAGTAATTCAACAACTACCCAAATACCTAATTGAACTAGAATTAAAACAATATTGGCCAAAAAGAGATATTAAATATTATCATGTTAAGCAATCACATTTTTTCATTATTGCATATCTTATGAGGTTTGGGGTTGATTCCGAATTACGCCCGGCCCTCTGCATGGCAGTACCATGATTAGGTATTTTATTATCTTAGATCATATATATTAACATATATAATATATATGATAATATGATCTAAGATGATTATAAAGTTCGAAAAACTATTGTTCAACACTTTAATGACAAGGACAAAGTAAATCACGTCCATTTTAGATTAATACATAAAAGTTTTGTTTACTTGAATCCTAATTTAATTTAATTTAATAAGCTTGTTCCAACTTAAAATATAAGAGATGAATTCTAAAATTATCAAAATATGTAATGTAATGTAATCAACTAAAGATCTGCAAAGCCATTTATACATTGCACCTGCAACATGTCAAAAACTCGTTATTCATCCCACAAGATAAATTTTGAGCAAAACAATTTAATTACCGAGAGAAAATGGGACGCATGATAGTCAGATGTTCAACAATTATTTAACAATGTCATATTAAATATTCATGTGGTTATGCAGTAGTGAAAATTCATGGAGTTTGTTGTGCAATTAACGAATGTGTTAAAAGTTTGTCCGAAAAATTAACACTTGTATTTACTAAACAGGTGCAATTCGTGGTTTTAATGACTGACTTTTTGTTGCTTTTTAAGAAATGCGTGCGAAATTTATGTGCAAACAGTTAGGAATGCCAGTTGGTATTTTCAGTAATTTCAGGAAGCTAATCGAAGGTTATTTTAACTTTAAGAAAGATGCTAAATAATTCTATTTTGTATGTCAGATATGTGATGAGACGAGATATTTTTCTAAAACGCGTATCTTTATAAACACTTTATGGAATTATTAATCTTTTTCTACAGATTTCAGGGGCTTATTAAAAGTGTTTGGTTTTTCCTGTCTTTTCTTGGCCTTTGTGATTAAATTTAGAATTGGTGGATTAGAAAATACACAATAACAGTGTTTTTCTTTTACTGACTGATTTTCTGGCTGATTTCAGGTCTTAACTGATCACTATATGATGACTAACTTTTTGATATGAAAATTGGTTGCAATTTATGGATTGTCCCAGTTTCTTTGCCAGCAAGAAATAAACGATATGAAATTAAAAACTCTGAAAAATTTCAGTGAATGTCGAGCTCAGAATGAAGACAAATTCGACAATTAACTCTAAGGCCACAGTGACCAATATAATATTTTAAACCAGCCAACTTCATCCGCAGCGCTTGGCAACAAACTGAAAATTTTATTAAAGAGGAGCTTCCTGATTTGCAGCTTTAATTCAAGAGGAACTAAATTCCCTTTTGTTTTATTTAACGGAAAGCTTTATGTAATAATTCCTGATTTGATTTGTGAACTAAAACCATTTCAGCATAAATTTCTGCTGAAATATCAGTTTTTTTGTTGTCATAAAAACAAAAACCCGGACACAGTTTCCACAATAGAATCAAACCCTTCATCTTATAATCATTCGAATGCAAACCACGAAAAGGTAAAATCAACATTCCGGGGATCACATTGTTTAACGTTGAAAACATCCGTGTCCTTGATACCGAAGTAAGCGGAATTCCTATTCGCGGAAAGCGTCGTTTCAGCTTTTCATTGATCCTTCTCGCCCGTGAACCAGCTCTGTTTCGTTCATTATTTCAGCGTCAGCATTCCACCCTTAACATACCTCATTTTCCAAGAAGTACAGCGCATTGTGTGGGGGTGGTTTTGCGGAAAACGTGGGCGTAAGGAGTGAGAAAACCGAAAAACATCACCTCGGAAAACGGACTATTCCCTTGAATTACTATTCCGATAAGGCACTCCGGGGGGAGCACACGTAGATTTACCACGAATTTCTACGCAGTACAAGGTCAATTTCTCTAGGTCAGTTTGTGCGTGCACGGAAATTGGTTAAATTAATCTGATTTGGACGTTTGTTTATAAAAGGATTAATGAAAAGGGAACTTTTCGGGACAAACTGAAAGCTTTTAGTTTAATAGTTTAATATTAATGGAAAAGTAATATTTTACTAACAGTAAAAAGTTAAAAAGAGGCCCAAATATTTCAATGCCACTCCTAATTATGATTAAAACTATATCATTAATAAATTAAAATTTATTTTACAACGCCCCTATGAATTTTTATTAAGCAATATTAACGCCACGCCCATCAAGCTTGCTTTATTTTCAAAAACACGTTTTGTCAATAAACAAAAAATATTGTTATTTTCAAAAGAAATTATTCATTATATTCATATTCACCACAAGTTAAAAGCTAACCTCTCAATTTTTATGAAATGCGTAAAACGAAGTTTAAAATTAATATCTCTCGGCATTCGTCCACTTACTCACTCCTCTTGACTACGAAGTTTTCAATTAGTTTAATACTCTGCATAACAAAACCGAGATAACATGAATGCAAACTCTACAGATTTTGCAGAATAATTTCGTAAATTAATTTAGAAACTAAAATTCTGCAAATAAAATAAGGATTCAGAAGGAAGATAAGGATTCACTCAGTTATGTTATGTTTTGGAAACTCATAAATGTCAATAATTATAGAGCCAGGGGAAATGAATTCAACTGTTGATAAAATACTGTACTATTCTGTAAGATAAAAGTTTAGCTCACCTAAAACTATTTATAATTTCTAAATCAAAAAAATAAAATTGAAAGAGAAGCTTTGATTAAGTTTAATCCTACATTAAACATAAGCAACTTGATTGAAGATCCAAAAAAATCCATTGTTACTTCTAATATTTGCTTTCTGGAGTAAAAAATAACGTAATTTTTTAACAGCAACATAATCTCTATTTAACTACGACATTTACGTCATTTAGAAGATTCTCTGTTACAAATACGGGATTGTTTACAAACGTTGTGTATTTAGTCCACAGTTTTCTGTGCTTATTATCGATTTCTACTCCAAAAAGTTCTATATTTTCGCTACTTATTTTTCTTTACTTAAAGTTGTTTTAGTTTTCACGAAAAACGTTTATCTAATACTAAAACACCAAGAGCTTCGATTGGTTTTATTATAAATTGAATGTGGAATTGTTGTGTTCTCTTATTTGTTGTTTTTCTCATACGTTTTTCAATGCCCTAGTTACTACAATTTAATTTATGTCATACTCGTTTCTAAAGCAACGTTTTTCGGACGATTTATAGGACGAAAAGTGACACTTTAAAGTGCTAGTATCATTTTAAAGTCCTAGAACGAAAAGTGTCACTTTTTGTTCTATAAATTCTCGTTGCTAGGAGATATGAATTGTTGTGCCTTAGATTAGTTACTTAAAACTAATGCTGCTACAAATTGCTGGAGATTTCTTTTAATGATTTAACAACTTTAGAAAGAGTATGACATAAAATTATGTATGTACCTCAGACGAAAAGTGTCTTTAAGGTACTCGCAAGTAATTACGGCCTCGGCTACCCGCCTCGGCCGTAAACAACTTGCTCATACCTTAAAGACTTACTTTTCGTCCTAGATACATAAAATACTATTACGTTACTTTAATTTGGTTAATTGATTTGTTTTATTCAATTTAATTAAAATTCTTAGAAATGGTTTTTTTGGTAATTAAATTTATTTAATTAAATTAACATTAATATAACGTATGTCCTTCAGGTAATAAAATGTTATAATAATTTTTACGGTTACGTTTTTTACATCAAAGAGATTTGTTCTAAAATCGGTGAATAGAATAATAGACACAACCGTATTAAACAGTTAAACACAAAGAATATGGAAAGCGATCACAGAATGGCGAGAGCCAAAGTCCGAATCAATACACGTGGAGAAAGAAGAAAACTTATATGTACAAAGCCTAAATAGACGATTAAAAGCAGAGCAAATAAAATAAAGAGAAGACAACTACTACAGGATCAAAATCGAAACAGAATAGAGTTAGCAGAGATAAGCAAAACAATCAAGAAAAAGATCAGAGAAGATGTAACATTGTAACGCCCTACTTTACCGTAGGGGCCTTGGGTAGTTCGGTTGGGCCGGGTTGTGTCGCAGCTCGAATGTATAACACAAAGGTTTTGTAAATCCGTATAATAAATAAAAATGTAATTCCAAGAGTCAATACAAAGTAACTTAAAATGTAAGCAAACTATGTACAAGTTCATAAAATAAAGATTATTCAAACAATTCTTGTAAGACTTCTTTCCTGGGGTGTCTTCGGTTCCACTCGCGGCTTGTGAAGCTGCGCGTGTCGCGGCGCAGGCCTGTCTCGACTCTACCGGGAGGGAGGCGGTAGTGGGAAAATGGCGGCAGCTTGTGACGATTCTGTTAGAGTGAAAATGCCAAGTATTAAATATCTCGTCGGGTCGGAGTGCGTGGTCCTTGCAGTTACGGGATAGCGAGTGACTCGAGATTTGCAACGGCAGGTAAGTGAAACCCCTAATCTTAGCGTCGTTTTCTAAAGCGGTTCCCGTGGGGAAGTCGTTCCAGGTTGACGGCGTTTTACGGGAAGTGTCGGGGTTGCGGGGGAATGTGAGGGTTTGGTCGGATACGTCTTCACTGATCGGGCCGACGTGGAGAACTGTAGATCACGTCTTCTCTGATCGCGCCGACGTGGGGGGACTGGTGCTCACGTCTTCCATGCTCGGGCCGACGTGGGGAGCTGGTGCTCACGTCTTCCCTGCTCGGGCCGACGTGGGGAACTGTAGATTGGTCTATCACGACTTCCTGGGTTGGTGCCGTCGACAAAGCTTTGCCGACGGTTTAGGAGAAGGTTTCGGAATCGGACCGTGGGTCGGTGGATTCTCTGTCCTCTGCTCGGTGTGGCTTCGCTTTACGTTCTCCCGGTCGGTCGTCTCTGTCTGGCCTAATACGGGGGAAAAGGTTAGACGGTCACGTAGGCACGCAGGCGGCTCTTTATCACTAAGCGTAAAATTCCGCTTAACGTGCACCTGTACTCGACTTAATGTTGTGAAATTTTAGTCACAGATAATACAAAAGGCTTAAATTACAGGTGGCACTTTGCAACATGAAACAATCATAAATAAAGGAGACGCTAGAAGAAAGAAAGAGCTTCAAGGACCTGAAAACGAAAGTGCGAGGAAATACATCGTATAACAAATGAGAACAACAAAGAAATTACACAAAAGCAAGAAATAATGAAAATGCCAAAGTGGCACCACCCCCTAAAGAATAAGAAAAGCACTGAACAATAATAAAAAATGAAGGATCAGAAGATATTCCAATAATAACAAAAGATGAGATAATAAGCCCTATGGAAGACATGCTAAACATAA
Organism: Melanotus villosus; assembly: GCA_963082815.1. Taxonomy (NCBI): domain Eukaryota; kingdom Metazoa; phylum Arthropoda; class Insecta; order Coleoptera; family Elateridae; genus Melanotus; species Melanotus villosus. Next base: position 26,823,811 of record OY720422.1, on the reverse strand, counting down.
AAGCTCCAGGGGAAGATGGAATAGTAATTGAAATCGTAAAGTACGGAGCCGAACTAGTAGTAAAACGGCAACCAATATTATAAAACAAATGCTTGGAGGAAGGCAAAATTCCAACAAACTGGTTAAATACTATAATGGTTTTCATATTCAAGAAGGGAAACAAATACAAGTTGGAGAACTATAAGCCCATTAGTCTGTTACCTGCCCTTTATAAACTTTTTTCCAGGATATTAGCGCAGCGACTAATAAACAAACTAGACAACTATCAGCCACGAGAACAGGCCGGTTTTAGAAGAGGTTATTATAGTACCCCCGACCACTTACATACAAACAATAAGAGTACCTACTAATTGAAAAGGCAAATGCATTGAACAGACAAAATAAAACTAAACCGTGGAGTACGGCAAGGAGACTCGCTCTCTCCAAAGTTATTTACTCTACTCTTGGAAGATATGTTTGGAAATCTAGAATAGGAGGATAAAGGAGTGACGATAGATAGAGAACAACTGAACCGTTTGAGATACGTCGATCTCCAGGAAATCATACATGAGTAACGAGACATGAGAAGAAATCGGAGAATGGCGGCCATATACTTGACTCTGTAACACAACATAGAAAGATGAAGATAACACTTTAAAATAATATTAAATATAGAAATTTAAACCAATAAACCCTGGCAAAGAGAAGAAAAACGTCCATCTGACATAAGTTCAGATCCTTCTACAGAAAGCGAAGTAATAGAAGCCACCAATAAAATAAAAAAAAAATGTAAAACATCTGGTATTGACTGTAGAAGGGAAAATATTGAAGTAAATGTCGAGTTATCTGCGTAGATATTAGAACCCCTAATTAAAATTTGGATAGATGAAAAGTTTCCGCAGGATTGGACGGACGGTATAATAATAAAAATACCAAAGAAAGGAGGCATTACATTTCTGAGTGTGATCAGCAAAGTTTTTAATAGAGTTATATACAACAGTACAATAAAAATAGCCAAGAACATGCTAAGAGCAGAACAGAATGGATTTCGAAGGAAGGAACCATAGATCATATAGCTACATTGAAAATAATTATTGAACAATCGACCGAGTTAGGATCATTCCTTTACTTAATGTTTATTGACTACGAGAAAGTTTTTGACAGTATAAATAGAATATGCTTATGGGTAGTACTACATAATATAGGACTACCAGAAAGGCTAATAAACCTTATCAAGGAAGGATACGGGAGATGCAGTTATAAAGTTCAGCAAAGTAGGAGACAAATGTGTGTAGGTGCTACAAACACAAAACGAATAATTTTTGAAAATGAAAGAATAGAACTCGTGGAAGAATTTACATATTTTGATAGTAAATTAACAAAGAAAGAAGAAACAACTTATGATAAAAAGATGAGGATTAACAAAGCAAGAAGTGTGTTGGACTGTGTTCATTCAACTAAGATATGTTTGGAGTGCAAGTGATTTACCAACTGAAACTCGAGTTAAAGTTTTTAATACCATGGTTAATGCAGTGTTTTTTTATGGTTGTGAAATATGGTTAATGACGAAAACATTTTATAAATAGGCGTTTGCACAATATTTAGCAGGTTTGATAGCCACAAACAGTAAATAATACAGAACTATAGCAGAGATTGGGGTAAAGTGACATAATGTGCGAAATAATGACACGGGGATATGGGTGAATTGGGCATAAGCTTAGAAACCCGGTTCTGAAATATGTAAAACTGTGTCATAATGAAATCCTCAAGGAAAAAGAAGAAAAGGAAGACCCAGGACAACATAGAGGAAAACAGTGCTAGAAGAGACAGGGAAAACAATTATGCATCTTAAACAAATAGCAAGTGATAAAAAAGAGTGGAGAAGTTATATAATCTTCCAATAATAATAATAATAATAACAATAAAGGGACCGAGCAAGGGTCTGACTACTCCTGGGAGTTAACACCCCTTCTCCCATAAAGAAAACCCAGACACGAAACCTTAAACGAAGCCTCGGAATGGACGGAACACAGCAGGAAGACGACGTCGGGCGAGACATGGATATGAGCATAGGCAAGTGGAACGACCGAACTCTAAACAAAACCGGGTCAATTAAACAACTGACCAAAAGGCACACGACCAATAGGAAGACCAGGAGCCTGCTGGCAGGATAAAATAAAAAGGGACGCACATACTATGCTGGCAACCACCAACTGAAAAAGGATGGCTTTAGACAGGGAAAATTAGAGGCGGAAAATTGAGGAGGCCAAGATCCGATATTGACTGTAGCACCATTGGATGGATTATTATTATTATTAACTTCGGTTTTGCTCTAAATTTTTACCCTTCAAGTTTTTCTTAAGTTACGAAATCTGATGTGCTTTTGATTTTAATTTGAAAATTAATGATACATATCAAGAGCCGAATAACGTCAATTTAGTTTGGAGAGACAATATTAGAGGAAACGGCAATAATTTAAAAATGCAAAAAGGAATCATTTCCAGATTTTACTTTTCATTAAGTCGTTAATACTTTGTGTTTATGTTAACAACTTTTGGACTATTATCTTGTACGACTAAATTCTATATTTCCAATAGCCCGATTCAGATAAATGATATCAAAAGGGCACGCCGTGCAATATTTAACATGCAGTCGGTAGTTGTTTGTGACACTACGTGGTTATTATCGATTTATACCACATATAATTTTATACTACTCGTAATACCAACTTATTCAATATTTCCTTAAAACCAATATCGATAGCTTGGATTAGTTTGATTATAAAATTAAGTTAGGATTATTATTTTTGATATTTTGGTCTTTTCTAGAAACTTATTATTTCTACAGAGCTTACGTTACTTATAGTTAACTTGCGTTACTTCTTATGTTACTACTACTTTATTCTTTTCAAGGCCTCTTTAACTAATATCCTTGTTATTTACCTAAATAAATAAAGGCACATACTCGTATAACATGTCCACAATGAAGATACGTAGTTTAGGGTTTGTAAGTAATAACAAATGTTACCGAATCACGTAAATCCTACAATTGAAAATTGTAATGAATTGAATTTGTTTTTATGTAGTAACTCTTAGAAGGTATTTTGGGCATAAAAGTGTTGTAAATATAAGAGGGTTTCTATATTATTCTACACAGCGCAAACCTTGCTTTGTATTAGGTTTTTTCCATTACAAGGCGAACTATTTCTGTTTTGCTATAATATGGATTGCTGGAAACAGTAGAAGGTTGTGTTTTCCTTGAAAATTTTTGTAGCAACATTTTTACAAATTATTGTTGTTTGCAGGGGTTATTTTGAGGATAATTTAGAACTGCACAAATTAGCCTGACTAAACTCAGATAGTTTGGTAAGAAGGGGGAGGGGGGTGGGGGTAAATTTTTGATTTCTAAATTTAAAATCATGCAAGTAATAATTGAATAAAATCGAATAATATGTTTAATGAAAATTATGATATAGGTAATCTATACAGGGTGATTTTTGACTTATACATATAATTGCGAGGAATGATAGTTCGTGACGTGTAGGGATGGGTAATTAAAAAAAAATTGTATTGTGCTTGATGGTGATAAAACTAGGCAAACAGCAAGTAGCCAAAGTCATTAATTTATTTTGATTTATTTAAAATTTTTAATTATAAAATTATTTTTATTTTGTACTGCACAAAATTAAAATTAGAACTGCACATTTGAAATTTAGAGCTGCACAAACAAGCTAGAACTGCACACCAAAATAACCCCTGGTTGTTTGAAATGAAAAGTTGGATTGATTTACAAATTAACGCTCCAATTCCTGCTTCTTATAGTTCTTCCTTTTAAATACGTGTAGTTGAGGTATCATTTTATCCGAAAGGATATCACTTTGTTACTAAGAGTATCAAAAATATATCTGTATACAGGGTGTTCGAAAAATAGACGGAGATATTTCAGGGGGTGTCCTTGTCATAAAATATGAAAAAAAAAATCCTATAAACATAGGTCCGGAAATGCATAGTTTTCAAGATACAGGGTGTTAAAATAATTTTCCATCACAAAAGAAACTTCGCAAAACAAAATTACCAGAATAATTATTTTTCACAAGAAGTGACGCGCAAATGTCAAACCGCCATGCAGAAATGATTTTTGTTTTTCAAGGCACATGTGATTTTTTTAGCAATAATTGATAAAAAAATGTTTTCCAGTGACATGCAATAAAGCGGTTTTTATTTTTTTTCTCGAAAACGAAGTGAGATACGAAAAAAATACAGGAGACAAAAAATTTGTATTTTTAGATGCTTAATCAAAAAAAAAGTATTAAAGTTACAAAAAAAGGCAGTGGCGTACATTTCTTGTCAATAATATTCGGAAAGGTGCCCCCCAGGACGCCACTGGACTTCATAATTTTAATCTAATTAGGGCTAAATTAGTCCCTTAATATATCAAATAATATTGCCAAATTTCAACAGATTCGAGTAAATATTTTTTAAGATATTAATAAAAAACCGATTTTTTTTTAAAGTTTAATACCCTGTATCTTGAAAAGTATGCATTTCCGGACCCAAGTTTATAGGAACTTTTTTAAATATTTTATGACAAGGAATCACCCCCTGAAATATTTCCGTCTATTTTTCGAACACCCTGTATAAGCACGTAATCCTTACTGAATAAACATTGGTTTTTTGTTTTATTTTAGAACAATGTATTTTGTTTTTCAGACGGTGATAAATTGCATCAATTATGTTGCTATCTTCTGCCAATTCATTGATTCTGCCATTGATATATTATTGTTTACTTATTATCAAGTCCTTATCACTTAATGCACTTATGCACTTGAAAATGAAAAGCTTCTGCTATCAACTTATTTAATCGTATTTCCACTTTTATCTTTGCATACTTCTACGTATTTTAAACTATATAAAGCCTTTGTTATGTGTGGCAAACAGCCAAGAATTAAGAAAAATATTAATGCTTCTTAGCGACGAGTAATTATAAGAAACATTCGAAATATTTACAAAAATTCCTTGGCTGTAGTTAAATAAACAATATAGGTATTTCTTCGCAGAAAGTTTGTTGACTTTTATGTTTATCATTTAATTTCCGTTTCTTAAATCATTCGGGTTTATTTTAAAAGTCAAGATTTGCTTGGATTTCGGAGACTTCGTTAAGGCGTACAAATATATAAGGTACATTTATTTTCTGACATTTTTAGTTTATGTACATGCGAAAATAGCGAATATTCATTTTAACTCGTTCCTCTTTATACAATTCTTTTTTAATTTAAAAGCAGTAGCTGTGAATTAAATATACTGTCAATCAGTGGCGGCTGGTGACAATAGAAACAGGTGGGGCCAGGGGACAAAAACAACTTAATTTTTTTATTCTTCTCGACTTAATAACGAGAACCGTTATTCCGATAAACTATCGATTTTGTTCATAGTTAAAATGTATCGTTTATGGACGTAATAAAAATTTAAACTTTAAAATAAATTATAACAAAAAACAACAATAATTAAACACACTAAAAACAATAAAACACATCAACAACGAGGAAAAAATAAGAAGGCAATGAAAGAATCGAGCGCGCGTAAATACATACAAACGCAGCGATGGGCCAGCTAAAACGGGCCCCAAGATATGCAAACGCGAGTGGTAGTGCGAGCGCGTCAAGCGCGTCGTACAGTCATGCTCCGTGCTCTACACTTATAAAACACACGGCTGGCCTCAAAGATTGTACTAATTTGTCGCATTATACAATATTGCCACAAAATACTGCAGTAATTTTTTATTAAACAATAAAACGTGTTGGAAATAGATCAAAAATTAATAATTACAAGAAACATATTTTTTAAAACTACAATTATTGGGTTAGTTATACAAATATAGGTGGGGCCCGGCCCCTAAGGCCCCTATACACGAGCCGCCACTGCTGTCAATACCTATGTACTTTGACAAGTCACTAATCTGTTAGTTTGAACTTATAAACGTATTTATCAACAGCGGTTTCCTTTTTATAAAATTATATATACTGCAGTATATTAGATTCAACTTTTCCTGAAATTTGGAAAATTGCACAAGTTATCCCTATACCTAAAATTAAAGTACCAACTGACTATAAAGATCTTAGACCTATTAGCGTTCTACCATGTTTGTCAAAGGTTCTTGAAAAAGTAATGAGTCTACAAATACAGCAGCATGTAGAGACCAATGAGATTCTTTCAGATGCTCAATCTGGTTTTAGACCTGGTTTCAGCTGCACCCAATCGCTTTTAAATATAACAGACGATATAATAACGGCTGCTGATAATAGTGAACTGTCTCTAGTGGTAACGCTAGATTATTCAAAAGCCTTTGACACGATTAGGCATGATGTATTAATTGCAATTTTACATTATATTGGCTTTGATAATACTGCAATTACCTCAATAAAAAATTACCTTTTAAATCGTTCACAAACTGTGGTTCTTAAAAATTCAAATCCAGTGCCTTATCAATTACTCTTGGTGTTCATCAAGGATCGATTTTACGCCCTCTGTTATATGTAATATATACGTTTAATTTAAAGAACTCCTTAAAATACTGCAACTATCATCTTTATGCTGATGACACACAATTACAATATAATTTCAAACCGGACAACATACATTCTACAAACGTGGCTGTTAATACGGATCTTCACAATCTTGTGGAATACTCAGAAAAACATGGCCTTAAAATTAACACTACCAAATGTTATACTATGTTGTTCGATACAGCAAAAATGAGAGACGCTAATATTGACAAAATATCTGTTAAAATTAAAAACTCGACATTAGAAATAAAAAGTTGTGTAAAAAATCTCGGTCTCCACGTAGACCAAAATTTAAGATTTAGAGAACACACTTCTATGATGTTGCAAAAAGCATACCTCAAATTAAAAATAACATTTCATAATCTCCTTAAACCAAAAAATTAAGACAATTTTATGCGAATCTCTCGTTTTGTCTCAATTCAATTATTATGATTGTGTGGGTATGGTCCATGACTGGATAGCGTTGATTGTAAGAGAATTCAGCGCATGCAAAACTCCTGCCTCCGGTTGATTTATGGTATTAAAAAGTATGAACACATATCGCACAAGCTCAAGAAAATTAAATGGTTAAACATGGACAATCGTAGGCTCTTGCACGCAGCCACATTATTTTATAAAATTATTAATACTAAAAGACCATCTTATCTTAAAAAATAAATAAATTTAGAACTGATATCCATGATGTAAACACACGCAATAAAAATTTAATTACACTGCCGTATCATCGTACTGCCTTTCATTCTCATATAACATAGTGAAAATTATAATAATTTCTCTGGATATTTTAATCTATATACACCTCATATTTTCATTATACCGTACCTTACTCGATAATTAAAATCTTGATGTATTAAATCTCTAGTCATCATATGCCTAGCGTCCTACGTCCTACATGTTAAATTATAATTATTAATTTTTTCACGGGGTTAAGTGGAAGAGCAGCGGCATTATTTCTAGCCACCTGAACTTCGCCCCTTAGGTTAGAATGCGCAAATAGGGTCACCATTCACAATTTCATTTTTCATTTTTTAAATATGTTTCAAATGTTAAGTTTATGTATTTTGCATTGGGCCCAATAAATGGCATTATTATTATTATTAGTATTATATTACTAAAAAAGGTACCTTGACGAGTTGCATATATTGTCTATTCGGAAAGCACGAGAAAAACATTGTTGAACAAAGATCCCCATTTGTAACATTTTAAATACTTTTATCTTGGTTTATATGTATCTATAATGAAAATGCGAATTAATTTTATGTATGTGAAGTAATATAAGACACTAATGTTGTTTTCCATAGCTGGCCTGGTTAAACAAATTTTATAACCGAATTCCAACTTAAATTGCCGAATTAAAAGTGACAAAATATTCTGTACGTAACGATTTTCTTAATTATACTCATATACAGGGTGTCCCAGATCGAGTGGGATTGCATGGGTAACTTTCTTATTATTGAAGATGGAGATTCGGTTAAATTGGCAAAGTTCAAAATGTCAGAAGTTATTTAAAAAAAACTAAAAACTATCATTTTCTTGTAAGCCAAATCGCAAGTATAAGAGATATGAAAAAAAGGTTCATATGAAAGTCACTGTTTTCGATAAGACCAATTTAAAATTGATGTCGAACAAACATTCAAGATGGCTGCTTTTGAGGTACTCGTATCAACTTCCTTAAGTTAAATGGACGCCATATTGGATTTTTTGGTTACTGAATAGAATTTTTTATTCTCTTTTCAACGATGTAAGATAACGTATGATTGAATAAAATATACCAGTAAAATTAATTGTTTTTACATTTTAATCAAGTATGCTTACATGGATCCAAACAAAATTAACTTAAGTACCTGCTATTTGACAGATTGTTATAAACTTTGTTATTGTTTTTCATCATAGCTACTTACCTACTTGATTATACGTTTAAAAAGTAATGTCACGATGTTTTTTGTGGTTTAAGTACTTAATACTTAGTACTGAATTAACATGTTACTAAGTATTATAGGAATTACATACACAGGTTTTCTAAAATAAATTTCACCTAATTTTGTTTGGATCCATGTAAGCCTACTTGATTAAAATGTAAAAACAATTAATTTTACTGGTATTTTTTATTCAATCATACGTTATCTTACATCGTTGAAAAGAGAATAAAAAATTCTATTCAGTAACCAAAAAATCCAATATGGCGTCCATTTAACTTAAGGAAGTTGATACGAGTACCTCAAAAGCAGCCATCTTGAATTTTTGTTCGACATCAATTTTAAATTGGTCTTATCGAAAACAGTGACTTTCATATGAAACTTTTTTTTGTACCTCTTATACTTATGAAGATATTTGACATACAAGAAAATGACAGTTTTTAGTTTTTTTTTAAATAACTTCTGACGGGTTCGACATTTTGAACTTTTTCAAACAGATTTTAAATCAGCATATAAAACTGCAAAACATTGCCAATTTAACCAAATCTATATCTTCAATAATAAGAACGTTTACCCATGCAATCCCACTCGATCTGGGACACACTGTATTTAGACAGTTTGGGATATACTTAATTCGTCATGAGAAACATGAACATAAATGTATACACCCTATTACATACTAACTTCACTTGGGGTGGCTACTGGGTGGACTGAATAGCTCAGTAGTAATCATTGCCGGTCCCAAGCCCGGATAAAGGAGGAGGGTTGCTAGGTGAGATTAGCAGCCTGCTCGTTCACAGAACTGGAAACCCAGCCTCTGAAACAGGACGGGAAAAACGGAAAACGACCAGTGCAAGGATAAAGCCAAAACTCATTCAGAAACGATTTTAACTCAGAATAGTAGGCTGGAATGTCAAAACCCAGCTACAATGTGATTTTTTAAAAACTCAATTGCAGTAGGTCGTATTCTGACGTAATACAGACAGTTCTAAGGTTATTAAGACAGAATACGGCCTGCTGCAATTGAGTCTTTAAAAAATTACATTGTATATAAAAATACGAAATAATTACTGAATTAAATGACCACAAAATCGATACATGCGCAATATCTGAAGTCAAGAAGAAGGGAAATGGCATCACTAAACTACTTGTTATTTAAAACGGCATGGAAGAAGACAAAAAGGCAGTATTTGTAGATGGAGGATACTCCTACTAGTTTAGTCATTTGGTAGTTTTAGCTGGAAAGTATAGCGGAAGTTTTGAAAATTGGTAGTCTTATAGATTTTGAGGTGCCCTAACCAAATTTTCACTTCGCGACCTTGTACCGGCATGGGAAATGGCACCATTTTGGGTAAAATGGCACCAAAAACCGTTTTTTCGAAAATATCTCCTTACCGGTTGATTTTTCGGCAAAAATAGTGATATACAAAATTGTTCTACAAAAAATTTGTAATAATTCATGTTTGATTAATTTTTTTCTCAGACTAATAGTTTTAGCGTACGAGCGCCGCGAATTCAACCGCAACACGTGCATTGTAGAAAACATTCCACTACGCGTTAGACGGGTGTTCCATGACTCGAGGTCCATAGCTTAAGGGCGTGTTATTCAAGTCATTTAGAGTTAAAATTGCTTAATAAACATCTGTCCGAAAGTGCTTCCTTTTCGAGATACAGGGTGTCAAAAAAATAAGTTTTTTTTTAATATCTCGAAAACGATTTAAGATATCAAATTGAACTTTGGTATACACTATACTGGCATGAAGAGACTCTTTTTCGATCCAACTAGTTTTGACAATTCCAGCAGTGGCGTGCGTGACAGCACAGAAATAAATAATTCCGACGAAGAAAATAGTACGCCACTGCTGTTTTTCAAAATAGGTATTTGTTTCTTAATCGGCAACCAATTTTAAAAAGAAAAGACCTCTTGAGATTTTCTGGTAGGACAAACCGTTTTAGAGTAATGATCGAAAAACTTTTGTAAAAAAAAATAATTTGAACTAGTTATTTCAGAAAACGCTTGCAAAGGAAAAGAGCTTTTCAACACTATTTACGCCCACAATTCAATCGCTAAGATTATGGCTGGACACGCATATGCACATATGCACCCGCAGTCAGAGCGGATATGTTGACTCATCTGGCGATTGCAGAAATTATCATGCAGTCAATTGATTTCACACCTGCTGAGCGTCGAGAACTAGAAGACATTATATATAATTTAGACAGGACAGTGGTACTCGAGGCAGGTCAGGAAAAATGCTGCAAGCAACTTGCTAAAAAATTCGAAGAGCAGCTGGTAAAATTCGAACAACGCGGCGCCACAGTAAAGTTATGGGTATTATACTTCCGGATGGTTACGCTGCTGAAACAATTCATCGAGGCAGAAAGGATGGGTAACTGGCATCTACATCTTGACACCATCCATAAAATGTTGCCTTACTTCCATGCCAGCGGCCACTTTTTATACACCAAGTCTTGCCATTTGTATCTGCAAGATATGTATGGTTTAAAAGAAAAAATGACTGCTGATGAATATGAGTCATTTACTAACAAAGGATGGTTTACAATCCGACGTTCCGATAAGTTTTGGTGTGGTACGTGGTCAGATATGACGATTGAACAATCACTAATGAGGACAATGAAGTGCATTGGTGGCCTTACTCATGGCCGAGGAGTCAAGGACAGCATTTTTACCATGTGGACCTTAGGGATGGTACTCCTGCATAACGTTTGCGAAGGGATTGAAGAATTCTGCAACGTAACTTTTGCCAGTTCCGAGTAGCATGTTGATTTAAGAGGCTAGTGAATCAGTCGTGACAATAGCGACGTAGAAAAATTAATGGATTGGTTTACCCAACATGCCTCGAGTACCACTGTCCTGTCTAAATTGTATAGAATGTCTTCTAGTTCTCGAAGCTCAACAGGTGTGAAATCAATTAACTGTATGATAATTTTTGCAATCGCAAGATGCGTCAACATATTTATGCGCTCTAACTGCGCGTGCATACGCGTGTCTAGTATCCAGCCATAATCTTAGCGATTGAATTGTGGGCGTAAATCGTGTTGAAAATCTCCTTTCTTTTGCAAGCGTTTTCTGAAATAACTAGTTCAAATTATTTTTTTTACAGAAGTTTTTCGATTATTACTCGAAAACGGTTTGTCCTACCAGAAAATCTCAAGAGGCCTTTTCTTTTTAGAATTGGTTGCCGATTAAGAAACAAATACCTATTTTGAAAAAAAAAGCAGTGGCGAACTATTTTCTTCGTTGGAATTATTTATTCGTTTTCGAGATATTTAAAAAAAAAACTAATTTTTGGGACACCCTGCATCTCGAAAAGGAAGCACTTTCGGACATATGTTTATTAAGCAATTTTAATTCTAAATGACTTCAATGGCACTCCCTTAAGCTATGGACCTCGAGTCATGGAACACCCGTATAACGCGTAGTGGAATGTTTTCTACCAATGCACGTGTTGCGGTTGAATTCGCGGCACTCGTACGTTGAAACTATTAGTTTATTAGTTAAACTTTCCAAGCAAACCCCCTCTGAACACCAAATGACTGGACTATACGTGAAAATACAAATAAAATATAACAAATACTGAATACGTGAATGATAGAATACCGAAACTAACAATGACCTTTAATAAACCTTTACTTATTATATCAAGTTCCGCACCAGACATAGGTAAACCTGAAACCTGAACAGACGTCCTTTAACTTCTGCGGTACATTAAATTACAGGACGAAATAGATGAGATTCCACTAACTGAACAACTTATACTATTAGGAGATTTAAACACAAGAGTGGGCAATGACGTAATAGAAGGGGTAAAACAAAAATGCAACGAAGACGTTGGAAACCGAAATGGAGAAATGAGTTATGTGGACAAAATGGACATCCCATAAACAACACATACCTACTTTCCTCATAAATGGGAAGCCAAGTAGATCTTCTGGGAAATTCAAGATAACCAATCAGTAATCGATTACATCATTACATTACCAACCGAAAGTTCATGCCTCAACAAATTTAATTAAAGACGACTAACTTCAACCCATATCGGCACCGATCATAGCCTCGTTCTATGTAAGTTTTAAATGTCTATAGTGCTTAAGAAGAAGCAAATACTGCTGTTGAAAAATTTAACATCAAATCACCAAACAATGTCGCGCGATGTAAAGAACATACCATACAAAACCCCACCTAACAAAACGATAGTATAGAAACCAGTTGGCATAAATTTAAAAAAACATAAACGCTAGCAAGGAAGCCATTGAAACACGCATGGTAAAGTAAAATAACTCATTTGGTAGAAAACCATGATTTACTTCCTCTTTTACCTTTCGGTGTCGAGACTGGTACGTTAGACTGTTAGAGTATGTGGTTTTTATGGGTGTAATGGTGCGCCATTTTAATACCTATATACATACTGCACCATGTACCATGTATATAGTGTAAGTGTGTGTAAGTGTAGGACCTTGTTACTCTACCTCTTAGGGCTGTACTCGGAGGTTTATTTTCGAAGTAAAAATTATAGCAATAGAAAAGAAAAATGCATACTTAAAATGCCAGACACAGAGAAACCATGAAAATTACACAACAACAAGAAACCGCCTTAATAACCGTGTACGAGAATTAAAATAAGAATACTGGCACAGGTTTAATTCAGAAATGGAACATATGTATGTTTAGGTCACAAAAACGAATATGGAAAATGTTGAGAGGCTCAAAGAAAACAAGAAAACGACAGACAAAGGTCTACAGCTAAAAAGTATCACACAAGAATCTGGGACAAGTCATTTGGCAACGCTATACAAGGGGAGCTCTTAACAAGAGGAACAGATAACAGAACAACAAGAAGAAGAAGAAGATACACAAGAGCGACTATACAAATTTACCGAAGAACAATTGAAAGACACCATACGGAAACTAAAAAGTAGGATGACTACGAATAGATAAAATATGTAACGAACAAATTAAATATGCCGGAGAATGCATAATCCAATAATACACAAAACAATTCAATAAAATCATGAAAGAAGGAAAAATCCCCGAAGAATGAAGAAAAAGCACCACCATTGCTTTCTACAAGAAACAAAATAAGCGCCACAATACCCATAAACGAAGAACAAAGGGGGTTTAGAAAGAACCGATCAACAATAGACGCCCTGTTTATTGTTAAGTCATAGAAAAGGTCATAGAATACATATCTATGTTTCATAGATTTATCGAAAGCCTTCGACCGAATACGGTTAAACGATGTCATCGACGCCTTACAAAAGAAGAAAACTCACAGATGATATATAAGGATAATAAAAGAACTGAACACAAGCAACACAACACAATTAAAAGTAAACGAAACGTTAGAAATTAGAAAAAGAAATCGCACCTCCGGTAAAAGGCAAGGAGACAGTCCACTCTTATTTAACACAGTAATGGACGAAATGATAAATGAAGTAAAAAGAGCCGGCTCAGGATACCGCCTACGACAAAACAAAATAAAAATGGTGTGCTACGTAGATCATATCAGGCAATAACAGAAAGCGAAGATGAGCTACAACGAATGCATGTGTAGATGTGTGCCTTTAAAATGCAAGCAGAAGAATACAACATGAAGAGTTTCAAAAACAAAATAGACAATACCACCATCGAACAATTTATGCATTTCAACTATCTTGGTTGCACTAGCTCTGGAAATCTCGCTGCAGAGATCAGATACCGAACCAACAAGGCAGTTGTCATTTCAGGACATCTCAAATAAACCATTTGGAGGAACAAACACCTAAGTGTAAGACTGTAAGACTAGAATCTACAAAACGTACATTAGTGGTGGCCTACGATGCCGAAACTGAAGCGGAAACATCCATATCAAAGAGATTACTTCGAATTAATGAGATGAAAACACTTCGGACAATAATGGGACACAATATATGTACAAGAAAGGAAAAGAAACACCGAACTTAGAGAGAACTGTAAAATTAAAGACATAGTACGTTGAATAAGGAGTTGCAGATTGCAGAAGAGAGTGGAACCAGCATGTAACAAGAATGACAGAGGAACGATTAGTCAAGATAGCCAGAAATAATAAGCCACGCGGCTGAAGACCTATTTGAAAGACCATCGAAGAGATGGAAGGACATCTGGCAAGCTATCTCGCAAGAAAACTAGTACTAAACAGGTATTTGCTTACAAATAACAGGAAGAAAAAGAACCTACATTTTCAAACATTTAAGAAATATATAACAATCAAATAATGCCTTATACTTATTACTCAAAACACAAAGTATGGTTTTTAAGAACGCACAAACAATAATGAATCATTCATTTAATGCAACCAAGCCGATTAATTAATTCCACTAACATCATCATAAAACGATAAAACCCAACAGTTCAAAGGGACACTTTTTCCTTTCTATTTAAAACACACCGAGTGGTTCAGGAAGTTTGTAACAAATGAGGAACATTTTCAAACATTTTTGTACATGTACATTTCATTAGAATGTAGTGTCCGATTTTTTTGAAATAAGTCGAAGACTATGATTATTTTGGAAAAATAAAAAAATTATCTTTTCGCCCAATTTAATCCCTTTCGATACGCCAATGAATTTGTTAAACTATTTTAACTAATCCACTAAAATAAAACTTTTGTGTTTTGAGCTGAAAATTTTCTAGCGATCAATTTACCTTAACAACAAATTTACAAAATAATTGTTTCAATGATTAATTTTAACTGATGTTTTTCCAAATCTTTCAGAATCACAATTAAGACTCAGCTATTTTATTTGGTACATTTCTCGGTAATTATAAACCACTATTAAGTTCATTTTAAAATTCTGCAATCTTAAATTGGAAGTTAAAAATTCTCTTCATTTATACGAGTAGCATGTTGTTTTAAGAAACGTTCTTAAAATTTTTCGAAATAAGTACAGTTTTAGTTTAACTCTCATTTGAAACAATTCAAATTTTTCGCGTCATAATTCTTTACTTTCAACCTGTTTACAAAAATTTATGCCAATATTTTCTGGGTAGGTAGACCAGTTTCCGCCAGTATTCTTGTTCCAAACTGATCTTTAGTTTAAAAAAAATAAACAACAATAATGCCAAAATAAACAGTCTATCAACAACTTTCTAACGATGCTAAATTCGGTTAAAAACCGAGTTATTTAATCTTTGACGTCGTGTGAACATGATTCGTCCATCATCAAGTGCCTTAGCCGTTACTTTAGGAAAATTTTAGTAATCGAACAGATTTTTGATGTATTTCAAAAACGAAAAACCTTTGCAGCATGTCAATTAAGAACTTACAGTTATAGATGGCTGATTTTTCGATATTAAATGGTTAATCATGCAAAAAGTGAATGGTTCATCGGCTTAACAGAAATCAGTTTTACATGAAGTAACTCGATCTGCTCTACCTAGCAGGATGGGATGAGCGGATGAGATTAATTTCAGTTTTCATGCATGAAATTAAATACCGAGAGAGCGTTGTAAGCAATTTACGTGAAAATTCGGGAGTTGATTTTCTAATCTACATATTTCATCATGCCCGTGTTTATTAAATCTCTGAACATTTTATTTGTGATGAGTATTATGAAAATGGGATTGTTTCTTTGGCTTTAGAATTACAGTTTCAAAGTAAAAGATGTTACAAGTAAAATTCTTCTATTCAAGAACATTTCAGAGGAATTTCGATGAAATTTGGTTTAGAGATCAAACTTTAAAGCTAAAGCTACATATATCAGTCAAATCCAAAACAAGATTTGAAATTAAATTTTTTATGCGTTAAAAATTATTTTTACATGCTTTTTTAAATTACATTGAAAATTAATTTTTGATTAAATAATTACAATGTAAATGTTAGGGAAGCGAAATAATAGTATATTATATACCAAGGTAGAGAAGACATTTTTCTCAGCCGAACAGTATTATTTCCTGACATGCGAAGCATGGAGGGCAATAAGTTGCGAGGCTGAGAAAAATCTTCTCTACCGTGGTTTATATACTATTTTTTTTACTACTAGCACCTTTATTCCTTTTAATTAATCATTTTTACATGAATAAAAAATAAAATGACAGATGCATATATTTATTTCTAAATAATCACAAAAATCAAATAACCTTGCTTGAAAACAAGGGGAGGAGTTAATTTCAATTGACATTTATGTAAAATATATCTACAATAGGCACCTGAGTACATAGCAATTGTTTCCATTATTAACCAGTAGTCAATAATGAAAAATTATTGACCATTGGGAGAGAAATTCATCTTCTTGGCTTGAAAACAAGGTCAATAATGATATCTTCTAATGCTAGTAGCGAAAAAAATAAATTAGGGTGTAGGCGTTGACTTTTGTAATTAAACTCAGTGTAGTAATGTTTACGTTTGAATTATTTCATTCCACCCATAGTTCACCTCAGAAAATTAGGAGTTTAAAGTGGACTTTCGTAAAATAAAATTATTGAATTCCATATCTGAAAACAGTTTTCCAACTCCTTAGAATAGGTTTTCATTGCGGTATAAGAAATAATGCCTTCAATCCTAAGATTGAACTGAGAATTATTTTGATTTGATATGTAAGATATCAAACTTTACCCTGCAACGTTTAATGGCAAAATTTTAAATTTGGTAATTAAGAATTTTAAAATTAGCAACAGTTTTTAAGCAAGGGCTAAAAAAATTGAAAAGGAACAATTTAAGCATGATCTAGTCTAGAAGGTCGTTCGAGATTTGACAATTCGTTATTGAAAGCAACTAAAGGACTAAAAAGTCCTAGAGTTCCATCCATACGTAGCCAAATAGGACTTAGGAGGATGGACCAGATCTGAAGTGGAAAAAGTTGTGGTTTTCGGCAGAATATCTTGCAAATGTTTCCAAGTGATAGTAAGTAAACAAAGAAGTTGAAGAATTTCTCAACGCACCGCTTCAGAGGTGACCATATCCTTCCAATTTCACCTGGAGAGATAAGAAACGAGATCAGATATCTAAACTGTCGTAAAACATCATGCTACGATCAGTACGATCTTATAACTTATAACGGCCATGATACTGAAGGAACTGCCAAGAAAAGCAATAACAATGACTGAATGACTCCTATTATATTTAACTACATATTACGGCAAACCTACTGACCTACTCAGCTAAAATTTGCCCAAGTTATCATGATTCTGAAACCTGAGAAACCACCCAACGACACAGCATCATATCGCCTATTAGCTTACTGTATCTGCTATCAAAGCTACTAGAAAAATTAATACTTAAGAGAATACATGAAGACCTCATATTAGAAAACTGTACACCAAATCATCAGTTTGGTTTTAGGTACGATCATACTGCAATCCAACAGTGCCATAGCTTTACTGATATCATAAACAAAGCACTTGAGGTAAAAACTACTGTTCGGCCTGTAAGCCTTCGATAAGGTGCGGCACAGAACTCTACAAGATAAATAAGAATTTCCACATCAATACTAACTGTTAATTAGATCATATTTATGTGACTGTTACTTCCAAGTTAAGTTCGGTAATGAAGTATCTGACTACAAGAGAATTTATTCTGGAGTCCCGTAAGGAAGTGTGCTGGGTCCTGTTTTCTATGTTATCTATACCGCAGATCTACATTAACACCCAATTGACCCAATACTACTACAGGGACCTTCGCAGATGACACAGCCCTTCTTGCGTGTGATGAAAACTCACAAACAGTTACCCAGTATCTACAAGAGCCCATAGACGTAATAACAGACTAGTTGCAAACATGGCGGATTAGAGTTAATGAGAACAAGTCGGTACATGTAAACTCCACTCTATGGCGCCAGCAATGTCCACCTGTCACAATAAATAACACTGAAATATCTCAATCTAATGATACTGGGGTATACACTATACATACATTTGGATAAAAGACTCACGCGGAAAACTCATATTCAGAAAAAACGAAAGGAAATGGACATTAAAGTCAAGAAAATGCATTGGCTATTTGGGAGGAACTCCTACTTATCCTAGCAAAATAAACTCATACCAAAGAATAGAAGGACAGCATATGGGCTATTTAGCGTATTATTTAAAAGCTCCTCAGTTCTTGCCTGGCCCTCAAGTAGTCGCCGCCAGTACTAATGAACTTGTTTACGGCTATGGTCGGAGACGCATTTACAGATTCCTGTCGTAGTTTTCCCAAGAACACGTCTCCGCGTTGCCAGATTGCAAGGAAGTTATAGAGTTATGATTTAACAGCTATTTGTATATTAAGAGCGAATTTGGCAATTTGATTTTGCTCTCAAAATATACACAAGATTTTATCTACAATCGCGTTTATAAGCAATTAGAAAACAATTTATTTTCATTATTCCATTACAAACATATTTTATACGCCTACTTAATAACAAAAACAATTCAACACAGTTGCGGTAATGTCATTGCCGCATTATAAACTTGCGCATTATGCACAAAGTTATGATTTAAAGAATACCTAAAATTGAATTTTTGTAAGGATCAGTGTTGGGTAAGATCCTTTAATTCAGGATCTAAATCCAGATCCAGATCAAATTAGAATCCGTGAGTTAGATCCAGATCCAAGATCACCTTATACAGACGGATCTAATCAAGATCTAAGATTTAAAAAAGGATCAAGATTCTTTTTATAGATCCTGGTTATATTTTTTCTAAATTGATCTGTGGAAAGTTTGAAGGGTTGATTTCAAAAGTGATTAAAATTAAGGTTTAAATTCGATGAACTATTATGATACAATTAAAAATTTAGTAAAACAAATTCCCTTAAAAGTTATCAGTTTATTATTGCAGTAATACCTACATTTACAATGACAATGACACTTAGTGTACATACAACTAGATTATATATACAGCGTGGAAATTAAGGAAAGAATAAATTCGGTAACTCCGTTAATCTGTGTGATAGAGACGATATCTAAAAGACGTGTATCGATTAAAATTACAGCACATCCGAGAAAGTTATTTTCAGATTTAACTTTCATTTGTTTTAAAAGTTATGACGTCATCAATTATTTTTTTAAATGACATCCTATATTTTTGTTATTTATTTCGATAGAGCATTTTAATCTGTTTTCAATGGTATATAATTTTGATTAAGTTACATTAAAAAAAAACAACAAAAAAACAAAAAACATCAAATGAACTAATAAATTTATGTGTTTTATTTTTTAAGCCATTTTCAACAATTCTAGCATAAAAAATTAATGCAACATTATGGGTTTTAATTTTAAACCCAGATAATAGGATTACTCGATTAATTTCGTTCATTCTTACTAGGTACATATTTGAACTTATAGGCCGTTTTTCTTGATTTTTTTCTTATGTAACCTATACAAAATTGTATACCATTGAAAACAGATTAAAATACTCTATCGAAATAAAAAATATAGGATGTCATTTAAAAAAACAATTGATGACGTCATAACGTTTAAAACAAATGAAAGTTAAATCTCAAAATAACTTTTTCGATACACGTCTTTTAAATTTCGTCTCTATCACAAAGATTAACGGAGTTACCGAATTTATTCCTTACTTTCCTTAATTTCCACCCAGTATAATAAAATTTTGAATAATAAAATTTGCTGAAAAAGGCAAAAAAACCAATCTTTAAACTCCATCGGTCATTAAATGAGAATCAAATTTGGCCCATTGGCTGTAATTAGCACTTTTGGACTTTTTGTCTGCAGGCATTTTAATTCAGTGTTTTAGATGACCCTAAAAGTGGTTTATGGCTACTTTTGTTACAAATTCTGAGATTTTACAGTAGTTGTCATCACTTAATCTCTGTCAGTCACAAACTTGTTCATTTTTCTAGAAATTTCTTATCCAAGCAAATGTAAGTTTTTGTCTACTTATACCATTCCCAGAAGGACTAAGGTTTAAAACCTTTTATTTCATCAGATAACAAGGGAACCTTTCAAATTTATATTGTACTTGCCTATGCTTACAGATATATTTGTATACTTCCTATTCTTTGTAACTTTGTATATTATATTGTTTTATTGTATGTAATATTTACACCTTGAAAATCTCATTTATTTAATAGATCATTGAAATTGGCGAGAGTAAGAAATATATAACATCTTTATTTTTAAATATTTTAATTTAAACTGGATCTGACTCAAATTTCCTATAATCTGCCTTAAGAAAAAACAATTAAACCTGTCAAAGGTTGGGGCGAATTGGGGTTCAATCCCGAATAATGCCTAACTCTTTATTAACAAATTATTATTTATATCGCTCAAAAATTACGTCAAATGCAAGTAATAACAATTTATTTAAAAATAGCTATTTGGTATAATTTTTGAGCGATTTAAATATAATAATAATAAATGTCGTTTATTGAGCAAAAATAAACAAAATTGTTATTTTACAATATATGTACTTGAATTATGAAGACATAAATTGCTCAAAGGGGCGAAGTTCAAGCATGCTAATCGAATTAGCACACTTTCTAATACCACTTCACCCCAAGGTAAATAAAGAAAACAGATAATTTGTTAAAAAAAAATGTATATTGTTGGGGATTGAACCCCAACCCTCGATTAGTTTGCAGCTCCTTAACCACATAAGTTCTTTTTGGTTTCTACTCTAATCAGTCTAATCAGTCTAATTTACGTTTAAAGCAGGGTACGACAAAATCGATTTACTTAAAAAAAATCAAAAAATCGATTTTTTTGATTTAAATCGATTTTTTTTTTAATTGAAATCGATTATTTTGATTTAAATAGATTTTTTACTCAAACGGTTAGTTTATGGCATAAGTTCAAAAATATTTAACTGGAGAGGAAAGAAAAGAAACAAATGGGCATCATTTGTATTAGAATTAATTACATAAGTGAAAATTACTTATTTTATTTTACATCATGTAATAATTTATACAGAAAAACTAATTGTGGTGCTTCGATGTTTCCAAGTTGATTCCGTAATTTGGATTGCAAACACAAAATGACTACGCATGCAATCTTTAAACTTTAAATGTCACGTTTTGTAAAGAAACCCTCTTAAGAGTTAATAATGTACTTTTCTCAGAATTTTTGAGTCAACAAAAGTGAATAATGCTTTGGTTACTTTGTTTGGGTGTAATCCTATATTGCGGTAATTCCCAATACAAAACATCTTGAAGGTGGTAGGTACTTTTGGAGACCTTAAAGTTTAAACCAAGAACCATAAACAGAAAATCACTTTTTTGTAAATAAATCATGTGATTTAAATCCCGATTTAAATCAGCGATTTAAATCACTTGATTTAAATTAAACATACCCTAGTTTAGGTTGCAGTAATTTGAACTAGAGTATAAATTATTAAATAATTGTGGGTTTTCTGTGAAAACCGCTCCAATTCAATTTTTTTTAATCATCAACATTATTTGAACAATAATTTCCTCTCGTATTAAAATTTTTGAAGAAATTCCGTATATTGTTTATTAATGTTTTTTTTGCATTATTTGTATATAGCTAATTCTATATTTATTCCAGCATTTTTTGAGAATAAAATGGGGACAATCCGTATTCCGTATAATGTTGTGCTCATCGGTGCACCTTTTCTTAAAATTATATTAGAAACTTCTTATGTAATTTTTATAGGTAGCTACCTATTAAATGTTTAAAAGTGTTGCATGTGAAACTTATAAAACCTTTATTTTACTTGGTACGAGTTCATCCGATTGACAACAAATGTTTTAAATAATAACAAAACAAACCAAAGATATACACCTATATTTAATATTCTTTGTAACAAACTTAACTTCGATGTACGCAGAATCAAACTAAATATTCTTTGGCAGAATACAAGATCAGTTCGGGTAGGTACAACCATTGTAAAACTATTGGAATTGTACAGAGAAAGTTCTTGCAACACTGTTATAGCTCAAGAATCCCAATGACTCATTTACCTGCTGAATGCCACTTATAAGTTAATCACTTTGACGCTAGGAGCTTCCAGAGGCATTTTCGAACAAAAAATGATATATTAAACCAAGTAAATAGTTATGCAACCCAAATCACAGCATATACTGTGTAGCCCATAAGGCTGTCCTTCTTCCCCTATATATATTCTTTGCTCATACTATATAAAGTTATTATTAAACCAATATGGGCTTACAGTATTGAACTGTGGGGATGTTCCAGTTCATCCACTACTGATATCTTACAAAGGTTCTTACGCTCAGTAGCAAACGCCCATTGGTACGTATCAGATCGTACGCTACACGAAGATTTAAAGATCCCATATACAGGGTTTGTCAAAAAGTAGGGGTCATATGGGATTCTTTTAAAATTAAAGTATTTATTAAAAAAATCAATACGGCGTTGGTTTGTACTTGCCTAAAGGACTAAAAAAAGTGCACACAGATTTGGTCAAATGACATTCTGCACCTGTTAAATTTGACACTTTTTGAAAAGAATCTTCAGAAGTGGCCCTATTTATGATTTTTTCGAAAGATTTCATTTGAAAAAGTTGTTCAGAATGGCATTTTACGTCGGTTCGCAAATTTTCAGCTAAAAATTCGGACTTACTATTTTTTACTCATTTTTTTGAATTTTCCAAGTATAAGTATACTATAAAATTCGCGCGGAATTTTTTTCGTTTAAATCCGATGAAACTCGCTTGTTATTATACTTTTAATGATTTTAGTAAAAATATCGAAAATGATGATTCAATTTCGAATAAAAACCACTTTGGTCCAACGCTGCCGCGAATTTTCAAAAGGGAAATAGTTTTTTGCAAACAGTATTTTTTCAAGAGAGTCCAGGTGGGCAATTATTTATCGAAATAAGTTGATTCCACACGTTTCATCAGATTTCAATGAAAAAAATGAGAATTTTGTAGTACTTAGTACTTAGAAAATTCAAAAAAATGTGTAAAATATTAAGTCCGAATTTTTAGCTCAAAATTTGCGAACCGACGTAAAATGCCATTCTGAACAACTTTTCCAAATAAAAACTTTCGTAAAAATCATAAATAAGGCCACTATTGAAGATTTTTTTCAAAAACTGTCAAATTTGACAGGCACAGAATGTCATTTGACCAAATCTGTGTGCACTTTTTTTAGTCCTTAGACAAGCACAAACCAACGCCGTATTGATTTTTTAAATAAATGCTTTAATAAAAAAAATCCCATATGACCCGTACTTTTTGACAAACCCTGTATGTTACTGAAGTTATTACCCAATATGTCAGAAAACACCAAAGTAAACTTGCAATCCACCCCAATGAGGCAATTCAACCCTTACTAGACAGAACCTTCCCCAGAAGACGGAGGAGGAAATGGCCATGTGATACAGCACATTAATATTAATTAAATGTCAAATGTTAGAACATATCCTCATGTAATATTGTAGTAAGATATTGCGTCACTAGGTGCAATTCTCAACAAGTCATTTTCTAGAATAGTAATTTAAAAAACTAGTTTCATAAGACACGATTTTAGAGCACGCGTCCAAGTTTAGAAAACGAGCCGCGCAGCGGCGAATTTTCTAATGGACAAGTGCGCTTAAATGTCTTATGAAACGTGTATTTTATAATATTTTTTCAATTTTGGTTATTTAACGTCAAGAAATACAAATTTCGTTATTTAAAAACAAACAGTAGTTACACCCACCAGTAAAGCTCCGCCCCTTTTGACATTTTGTTTTGCCTTGATTGGTTGATTGCCGGATTCTTTAAAGTGTTACTTTATAACACCCAAACGAGTTTCATAAAGTAGTCATTAAAGAACCCAAATAGAAAAATATGATTCTTCTTCTTGAAGTGACATGCCCTTTACAGGGCGTTGCCGGTCTTCTCTTCATATGTCTGTGGTGTGCGTGTGAAGTGGTCTACAGACATAGGCTACGAATAAAAAAAAAGGAAGTAGCATAACACCAACAGTATGCAATTTAGATGGTGTATCAATATGGCGGATTTTAGAAGCTGATTGGCTGAGAACACTAAATACTAAGGCTGTTGAAAAGAAAAAAATTTATCCGGATATCCGGATATGAACTTTTATCCGAGTCATCCGAAATTTCCGAATTCGGTTAACAAACTAATTTTTTATCCGGATAATTAGAAATATCCGAATAGTTATAATATCCGGATAATTTACAGTATCCGGAAAATTTAGAGTATCCGGAAAATTTAAAGTATCCGGATATTTTGAAGTATCCAGATTACTTTTAAATCTATTATCAATTAACTAGAAAGCTGAAAATGATATGAAAATATTGAAAATACTAAAAAAGGTCTGTTGCTGCTCTAAAAATGTATTATGCAGTAGTAATGTAGTAATCTCCTACATAACTTGCATACAAAATATTCTGTAAGCAGTTTAAAAGAAATCTTTAGAAATCATTAATTCTATTCTTAGTAATCTTATCACATACCGCATTAAATTACATCATATATTTAATGTGAATTCTCGTTATTTATTTCTGTTATGTTTTGACTGCTGTGTTAGCGTTTCGTCAGCAGTTGCCAACTAAAAACTCTTAATAAAATAAACAATCAAATTGCAATTTATAAATTTAGTATTGCGTATTCAGCGATAAATTCTTTTATCCGGATAATTCTTTATTCGGATAATTTTTTTATCCGAGTTATACAGTTTATCCGGATATTCTGTCTCTCACGGATATCCGATTTCTTCCATTTCGGATATTTTTAAATACTAATTATCCGGATATCTACGTGAAAATTATCCGGATATCCGTTTTATCCGGCTCGGATCAACAGCCCTACTAAATACGTCAACTGTCAAAGTCAAAAACGTAAACAAACAGGTAGTCTACCAATAAAAATTTGTGCCGGTTGGTGTTTCAATATGGCGTGTGTGACGTATTTCCGTTGCACTTATAGTTATGCACCATGATACCTTAGTGTCATTCCTGTTTCTTTTTATTCGTAGGACATAGGGGATCTACAGGTTAACGGGGGTTCCGAACCACGGAAGAGAAAATTTACTAGACAGAAATACCTCAGTGGTTTGGCATTGACTTTTGAGGGAAGTGGTCGGGTGTTTTCGGTGCCACATGATTAGCTTATAGAATATATTGCATATACTCTGCTAATAAATGTAATAAACAAAAAAATAAATAAATAAATTCAAGTTTCAAGTTGAAATTTAAGTTAAAATTTCCCATTTTTATAACTAAATCTAAAGCCCAAAAATCGAAGTAAGAATAATACACACACTCTTTCATTTTTAATTGAATGCGAATTTAAAAAAGGCGAAATGTCAAATGTGAAAATCTGAATTCTAAAGCTGAAAAACTTTGTAGTATTGATTATAAGTTTATTCATTTGCATTTTCAGTTTCGGTTTAAAGTGAAAAATCTTAAATTTTAAAGTTCAGCATTTAAAAAATTTAAACTTCAAGACTAAGAACAGCTTTTTGGAGGATTGCTTACTTACTTACTTACTTAATCCTGATGCCTATCTACCTTTCGGTGTAAGGCGTAGTGGGCTTAGTTCGTGCTTGGAATCCTTTTCCATACTTCTCTCCATTTCACTCTGTCCTCCGTTAACTGCCTGATATTTCGCAAGACCGCGCCTCTCTCTTCTGTCGCTTTTCTCACTTCCTCCTGCCAGGTCTTTCTCGGTCTTCCTCTTTTTCTTTTCCCTATCTCTCTTTCTTCATAAGTTCTTCTGGGTATTCTGTCTTCTCCCATTCTGTTCACATGTCCTAACCACCTTAGTTGTCCTTCTTGTATTGTGTGCCTTATCGGTTGTATTTTCAGTGTTTCCCTGTACGTTTCGTTTCTTATTCTATCTAACTTTGTCTTTCCCTCGATTCTTCTCAGGAACCGCATTTCCATGCTACCTATTCTGCTTTTTTGTCGTTCTGTTGTTGTCCAAGACTCACTCCCATATATCAGGATCGGTACCGCCACTTTTTTGTAGATTTCTACTTTTGTCTCTTTTGGGATTTCCTTTTTTCCTAGCAAAAGCTTTTTGATAGCATTAAAAAGTCTGCCCGCCGCTCCAATTCTTTGTCCTATTTCTTCTTCACATCTTCCGAACTCGTTGATTAGCACCCCTAAGTATTTGAAATCCTTCACTTGTTCTAAGCTCTTTCCTCCCACTTCTATATTATGTCTTTCTGGCTGTGGGCTTATGATCATTGTTTTTGTCTTTTCTCTATTTATTAGCATATTTCTCTTTTTCAGTTCTTTGTCATATATTTGTATGTTGTGTTGTAGGTCCTGTTCTGTTTCGCCTAGTACAGCCATGTCATCTGCAAATATAAGTTCTGTAACTTGTATTTTTCTCATTTTCCAATTGCCAATTGTATAGGGTTTTATTTCTTTATTTGCTTCCTTTACTACATCATCCAGTATTACTGTGAATAGTAGGGGGCTTAGTACACAGCCTTGTCTGAGTCCTACTTTTGTTTCAAACATTTCCGATGTTTCATTTCTTGTTCTCACGTAGTTTAAGCATCTTTTATACAGGGTCCTGGTCATTTCAACTAAATTGTCTTCTATTCCTCTTTTCTTTAGACAATCCCATACATCCTCTCTTCGTACTCTGTCAAAGGCTTTTTGTAGATCCACGAAGCATACATGTGCTTGCTTGTTTGTCCTTATTGCTTTTTCACTTATCTGCCTTAGGGTAAAGATTAGGTCTTGCGTGCTTCTGTTACCTCGAAAGCCACATTGTGAATCTTCTAAAAGCATTTCTATTTTTGGTCGGATTCTATCTTCTAGTATCCTTGCGTAAACTTTACTCGGTATACTTAGCAGAGTTATTCCTCTGTAGTTTCCGCATTCTCGTACATCTCCTTTTTTATATATTGGTATGATTATGCCTATTTGCCAGTCGTTGGGTATCGTACCTTCTTTAATTATGCTGTTAATAACTTCTAGTAGTGTTTCTTTTGCCGTTTCTCCCCTGCGTATTTGATCATTTCCCCAGTAATGCCATCATGCCCTGCGGCTTTGCCTACTTTCAGCTTGTGAATTGCTTTGTCCAGTTCTTCTCTTGTTTTTTTTGGAGGATTGCAATTATTTAAAATAAAAATTCTAATTTGAAAACAAATTTTCCGATTAAACGTAAACAAATTCAAATTTTAAGATGAAAGTTTCACATTTTAAAAACTAATTTTCAAGACTAAGACTCTTTGAAGGGTTATGAATGTTATCCACTCATTTTCTGTTTATCTGAGAATTTCAATTATGTATGTATAATGGAAATTTCAAGCAGAGCGAGACCTTCGCCTAAAGGTAAACTAATTCAAGATTCAAGTTGATATTCAAATTTTGAGGCGAAAGTTTCACATTCCAATAACTAAGTTTCAAGACTAAGAACGGCTCTTTGAAGGATTATGAATGGGATATTTTAGAGTTTAACTGAGAATTGAAATTATTTAAAATAGAAATCCTAAAATAAAAGTGAAACTTTCCACTTAACGTAAACACATTCAGAATTTTAAGACGAAAATTTAGACTAAATTTCAAACCTAAGAACTGCTTTTTGAAGGATTACGTATGACATGTAATGAATTGGAAAACTAAAAATAGCCATTGTATTAGAATAAGAATTTTGTAATAACCTCCCGTTTTCAGTTTGAAATAAAAATTCTAAGGATTGACTAACTTTCAGTATTATGGGACAGGGGTTATTTTGGTGTGCAGTTCTAGCTGGTTTGTGCAGCTCTAAATTTCAAATGTGCAGTTCTAATTTTAATTTTGTGCAGTACAAAATAAAAATAATTTTATAATTAAAAATTTTAAATAAATCAAAATAAATTAATGGCTTTGGCTACTTGCTGCTCGCCTAGTTTTATCACCATCAAGCACAATACAATTTTGTTTAATTACCCAGCCTACACATCACGAACTATCATTCCTCGCAATTATGCGTATAAGTCAAGAATCACCTTGTATATCATAATTTTCAATAAACATATTCGATTTTATTGAATTATTACTTGCATGATTTTAAATTTTCAGACATCAAAAATTTACCCCCCCCCCCCTTCTTACCAAACTATCTGAGTTCAGTCAGGATAATTTGTGCAGTTCTAAATTATCCTCAAAATAACCCCTGAATATGGGATAAACTTAAAGTTTGAAGGAAAACTTTTATTTAATTCAAATATCACACTTCTAAGATCAGAACAGCGTCTCACAGGAAGTAATAGCTATACTTCCAAAGTTAAATTTTGGCTAAAAAATTCTACAATTGCAATGCGTTGCTTGTTTTGATGCAGAAATTCGAGCTGAAAGCTGAAATTCTAAATTTAAATTTCAGAACCACCAACAATTTTTGCATTGAAATAAAAATTTTGTTGAAATTGTAAGGTTCAGCTTTATATACGAGATTAAAAAGATAAAACTTAAAAACTTTTTTTAATAATTTAAAACTATGAATTTTTTAGCATTTTCAGCTTCAAGTGACGGAAGTCCTACACTTTTCGTTTTCAGTTAAAAAAATAAGATTCAAATAACTTGAAATTCCATAAAGTTTTTAAGTTTTTCAATTTTCTAAATTTATGAGAGCTCAGCATTGTAGGTCATATTAATATACAGTAATTAACATTTAATTCCTACTAATGTTTTCCTGAGAAGTCCTTGAATTTTATATTTGTCCTCCTAAGTTCATCGCCGTCGAATATTAACAGAAACAGGATTTATCTTACTTCCTTAATTTAATTACTCAACCTACGCAATTTCAGTAATGTGTCTAACAGTTTCTTTAATTAAATAAAGTCTGGAAAATGGGTTCATATGCAAAGTATTATACCTTATCGTGTTATCGTAACTGCTATAAACTGGAATGCACGTACGGCTGCTAATTTTCATTGCCAAACACAGATGTTCCAGCGACCTTTACCAGACCTGTTAAAAATTCATATACAGTGACTTTCCACATCATGCTTTGAATTCGTGTTTATCGTCTGTAATAGATTCTTATTTGATTGTAAATTAATTCATCCGTTTAGTCGATAATAAAATTGCCCTAAATACCCGCATACGGTGTATCCTTTTATTAAATCAATTTTATTGGCCAGAATGAACTAGGAAGGACTCTAAAACACATTACTTTACATGTTTAAATGAAGGCCTCAACGAACAAGCATTTTTAATTAATTTGGATTATAATATGTAAAAGAAAAATCAAAGAAAGGCGAAACAGAAAAAAAAAGTCTTTTGGATAATTACACGCAATTTTAGCGTTTCATAAAATCAAAGCCAAGATTTATTTGAGTTTTGATGATGTCAGAATTACTGGAAAATAGTTGGGAAAATTTTCTACGTTTTAATAATTTAAAAGGTTCTAACCTTGTTCAAGTTCAAACGCTAATTAAGATTAAGAGACAGAAAGGATAGAAGTAATTCTCCATCGTGTTTATTAATGGTATGCAATATGCAAATATAATTGTAGGATGTAGGTTTTAAGAAAAATGTCAAGAATACGTCCGGTCTGACACGTTTTGGAATTCGGAAGTCAATAATATTTAAAAGACATGTTTTTATTTCAATGTAAATTCGAATTAAACGTGATATTAAGAGGTTTGTTAAACATTCTTCAAAATAAAAAGGCCACAGCAAATTTATAAAAATAAATAAAATAAACATTTTATTAGTCTTTTTATAAATTGCAACAATTAAAAAGAATGGAATTTACACAAACTCCAAAATACAAAACTTTATTGCAAAATCAAAATGATTAGAATTAGATAGCTATAAATTATTAGGCGAGTTCTGACGTGTCAGTTTCGCTGATCATTTTGACTGATTCAGTGAAACTGAATACGTGTATGTATAATGAATGTCAGAACACCTCTTCAGTTATTAGACTGATCAGTCATTTCTTTCTTTCAGTGGAAGTGAAAAGTGGTTCTACGTTTGTTCAGTTTAGCTGATCATTATTGAAAAGTAAACGCAAAAGGAATAAAATGATTAATAATGAAATGACACGTGTGAACGTATGCATTTTCATTTTCATTTTCATTAAAAGTGAATCGACCAGAATGAATCAACGAAACTGATATGTCAGAACTCGCCTTATGTATTGTAACGAGATGCGTCAACACACGTGTGGGTTCATATTCGTCATCCGCCGAGAAGCTTCCACAGCGGTCGACGGTTACTCATATTCGCGCGACTAGTGGAACTTTCTGGAATGGAGTTCTGGAAGGACGAAGCTGGGATATATAAGGCGCGACCAACGAACACGGGCAGTCTAATCCAGCCTACGAAACGGTCGAATATGTGCGTCGGTGAAGTTAATATAAATATACGTGAATAGTTATAAATAAACAAACTGTACAAATAAATTAATTAGTGTTACGGGTTAATATTAGTGTTTTGTATTAGAATTAATATTAGTGTTGCGTTTTAGTATTAAGTTGTTATTTCGTGTTTCTTCGTTGTTTAATAATTTTACTATTTTTTAATAAATTATTCACACCACCAACCGAAGTTTGAAATAAACGTTTTAAAACCGTTACAATTGGGTGTATGCATATATTTTATTTTTACACGTAATACAATATAAACGAAGTAATTGTACATTTACAATTGACGTGCGAAGCAATGCCTACAAAATACTTGGAATTTACTAAATTATTTAATTTCTAAGTTTGATTATTGTGCAACGCGTTGCTATTAATTAGTTAGGTAGACACATCCCGATATCTCATGGCCCTCAGTACAGAAAGAGAAAACGCATCTACTATTCAACCTAACAACCTAGGTTAGGTTCGTTCTGTCAAAGTCAAAATATGAAAAAATATTATTAGTGAAAACCTATCATTATGTTATAATAAGCTGAGAAACTTGCAATATAGGTGGCAGCTAATAAATGTATTTATTTTCAATTTCATAAGGACAACAATTTCAAATTGCACGCGCTTTTTCCCGAGTGCCGCATGTTTTTAGGTTTCACTATTAGACTTCCATCTCACTCTTTCACAAATTTGACGTGCATGTCGTGGGCGTTGAAATATCGGGATACGTCTACTGGATGACGTCAACTGTTTGGTGCTCTGTGGTTCAGTCCACTGTCATTTCAGGCGACTGTGTGTTTACTCGTGTATTGTAATTCAGATGTCGACCACACTGGACAGCAGTAATCAACAAACAGATGACGTCAGCGACCCGCTGCACGCTCCGCCGAACGTTTCGGCGCGCAAATTGAAATTGAAAACTTCAAGTGCGTATTTCATATCTAAAACTCAATCAAACTGAAAAACAATCTGTGGGGGTAAATTATGCAAGGTATATGTGTATTTAAGTAGTAAACTGGAAAATAGGCATATACCTAATTGGCGTCGGGTGTGGGGTGTTCGGTGTGAATTAAATAAGACAGTTGAACTGCTTAAAAATTTAGTGCTTTAAAACAAGAGAAATGGCGACGAAATTGCTTCACGAGTTAAAAGTGGACGACTTGAGGAGAGAATTGGAAGAAAGGAACTGGATACGGCAGGAACAAAAAAGGAATTGCAAGCACGCCTCAAACAAGCGTTATTACAAGAGGGCCAACATCCAGAAACTTTTAGTTTTGAAATACCAGGCACCGGAATTGATTTTAAAGTGCTCCTGAACAAAATCGAAGAAAGTTCTAGAACATTAAAGCAAGAATTGCTCGAAAACTCCAGAGTCTTGGAAGAAAAGGTACTAGAAAACTCTGGTATGTTAAAACTAGAATTACTGGAAAAAGTTGTGGAAAATTCTAAATCTTTAGAAGGAAAAGTACTTCAAAATTCTAGAACCCTAGAAGAGAAAGTACTCCAAAATTCAAAATCCTTAGAAGAAAAAGTACTTGAAAATTCAAAATCCTTAGAAGAAAAAGTACTTGAAAATTGTAAATCCCTGGAAGACAAAGTACTCGAAAACTCTAGTGTGCTGGAAAAGGTAGTAGAAAATTCTGGAATTTTGAAGCAAGAATTGCTGTAAAAAGTTATGGAAAGTTCTGGAATGTTGAGGCAAGAAATGCTAGAAAATTGTGGAACGTTGAAGCAGAAGATGTTGGAAAATTCCAGAACGTTAGAGAATAAAATCGTGAAAATGGTAGAAGAAAGAATGGCTCGAATGGAACTAGCAACGACTGCCGAGGAAGACGATACTACGAGACTGTTACAAGAAAGGATGAATCAAATATTATCATGCTTAGCAACCACACAGCCTGCCGAAATTAGACCGGAGATTAAAGAAGGGTCTGCCGCCGGAATGAGAATCAAACCTCCAACGTTTGATGGGAAGACACCATGGTACACCTATCACAAACAATTTGAAGCGGCTGCCAGAGCCAATGGTTGGACTGGCCAGGAAAAGGCTGTGTCATTAATCGTTGCTTTGCGCGGAGAAGCTTTAAAAATCCTCCAGGCGATTCCAACAAGTCAACAGAATGATTACCGCTTGTCAGTTTCCCGATTGGAAATGAGATATGGGGACGCACATCTTCAACAGGTGTATCACATACAAGTGAAGAATCGTGTTCAGAAGAGTGGAGAGAATCTTCAAAAGTACGAAGCCGACATCGCACGATTGGTTCGACTAGCCTACCCTACGGCTCCCGACTCTTTCTTGGAACAGTTAGCAGTACAAACGTTCTTAGATGGTTTAAGGGATGGAGAAACGCAGCAGTCATTGAGGTTAGCGCGGCCAAGAACAATCGATGATGCACTCGCCCACGCTTTAGAATTTGAGGTGGCGAAACAAGCATCACGAGGACACGGGCGTGTACGCATGATGGCCGACGAACCTGAGGGCTCCCAGGATCGACTAGAAGCGTTGTTGTTGAGGGTTATCCAGAAAGAAGAGAATCGCAAGAGGAATGTCCGCGAAGAACAAGTGCCCCGTTGTTGGAATTGTGGCGAGCGAGGGCACATACGGCATCGCTGCGTTAAACCAAGAAGAGAACAGCCGTCGGAAAACTAAAATGGGTAGACGTGAGAGGGCGAACGTTGACCTCGAAAGGAAATGCCCCGAAGATAACCATCCACGCCGTATCGTCTAAGAATCGAAATGCCAGGCTGTTTGTTGATGTGAACATTGCCAGCCAAACTGTTCCGCTACTCATTGATACTGGGGCGACAAAATCCATCATACGCCCAGACGTTTTGCAAGAATCCGTGAAACTGTCATCCACGAATACTCAGCTTCGGACTGCGACAGGTGATGTGATAACGACGCATGGTATAGCGAAGATGCCCATCGGTATTGGAACCGAGAAGCTTGTACATGGCTGACATCACTGACGAATTCATCCTGGGATTGGATCTCTTGAGAAAATTCGGGTTTTCGCTGGATTTGAAGGAAGGAGTTTTAAAAATCGGCAACAAAGAACTCCCTCTACATCCGATGGATGATACTGTAGTACGAGTCCTGTTAACTGAAGACGTGACGGTACCTGCTAGAAGTGAACGAATTGTCAAGGCAGGTCTGGATGGAGATCTTCGGGCGAGATGTGTACGAATGATGGAACCTATTTGTGATAAGAAAGTCCACAACGGTATACTGGTAGGAAAAGCGCTGGTCAAGGAGAACAGAATTGAGGAAGGTGCGAAGCTTGATTGACCAATACCAAGACGTCTTTGCCCTTGGTGAAGAAGAAAAGGAACGAACAGATGTGGTACGACATAAGATTAACACCGGAGAGTCCAGACCCAAACGACAACATCCGAGACGACTTCCATTGGCAAAGCGGGAGGAAGCCGAAAAGATTATTTCTGACATGGAGAAACAAGGGATCATTGAGCCATCGAACAGCCCATGCATCACCAGTGGTTCTGGTTGGCAAGAAGGATGGATCAACCCGTTTCTGTGTGGACTACCGGCAACTTAATGAGGTCACGAAAAAGGACAGTTATCCATTACCGCGTATTGATGATACCTTGGACACGTTATCTGATTCACGGTGGTTTTCGACACTGGACTTGAAGAGTGGTTATTGGCAAGTTGAAATGGAACCTGAAGACCGAGAGAAGGCTGCGTTCACCATCGGTTCAGGATTATGGCAGTTCATAGTTATGCCCTTTGGCCTATGTAATGCTCCGGCCACCTTCGAACGCTTGATGGAGACCATTTTGAGGGGATTATCCTGCAAAACCTGCCTGGTATATCTGGACGACGTGATTGTAGTTGGCAAGTCATTTGAAGAACACCTGACAAACCTGAAGGAAGTGTTCCAAAGACTTCGTGGAGCCAATTTGAAGTTGAGTCCGCAGAAGTGCCACAAATTTAGAAAAGAAGTTAACTATCTTGGACATGTTGTATCCGGGATTCGCCAATATAGCGAAACCGCTGACAAGGCTGACGGAAGATGGACGCGAATACATCTGGAGCGAAGACTGTGAGACAGCTTTCCGACAACTGAAAGGTGCTCTAGTGACAGCACCGATATTAAACTACCCACGGACGGATGGAAAGTTTATACTCGATACGGATGCGAGTAATCTAGCTATTGGAAGTGTTCTTTCCCAAATACAAGATGGATATGAAAAGGTTATTGGCTATTTTAGCAAGGTCTTATCGAAAGCTGAAAGAAATTATTGCGTAACCAGAAAAGAGTTGTTGGCTGTCGTCAAGTCCGTAGAACACTTTTACAAATACTTGTACGGGCGGAAGTTTTTGATGAGGACAGACCATGCTGCGTTAAAATGGCTTTTGCGGTTCCGTAATCCAGAAGGACAAGTAGCGAGATGGATTGAACGGCTACAAGAGTACGACTTTGACACGGAACATCGTGCGGGCACTATTCATCGAAATGCCGATGCCCTTTCAAGAAGGCCATGTCCAGCAGACTGCCCCCACTGCCCCCAACTAGAAGAAAAGATTTGCCATGTCTCTAGGACCACAATTGTCAACGACCATTGGTTGCCTGAAGAGTTGCAACGAGAGCAAGAGGAAGATCCCGAACTGAAAATGGTACTTGAATGGAAACGGAAGGGTGAAAGACCAACCTGGCAGGGGATCAGCCGTTCTAATAGAACCTTGAAGGCGTATTGGACCCAGTGGGACTCTTTGAACATAGAAAACGGACTTCTAAAGCGAGAACTGGAAAACGAGGATGGAACTACCGTCAGACTTCAGCTCGTAGTGCCGAGAAGCCGAGTGTCAGAAGTACTTAGATATCTTAACGATGGCACCTCAGGATATTACGGGCGAAAAAGTCTCTTGAGAAGGTTAGAGAAAGATTCTATTGGGTCAACTGCAAAGACGACGTTAAGGAATGGTGTCGCAAGTGCGAGCTGTGTGCCGCAGGTAATGGGCCGCTAGGAAAAAGAAGGGCGCCCATGAGACAATACAACGTGGGGAATCCCCTTGAAAGAGTGGCCATAGACATTGCCGGGCCGTTTCCCGAAACTGATACGGGAAATAAGTTTACCTGGTAGCAATGGATTATTTCACCAAATGGACGGAAGCATACGCGCTACCAAGTCAGGAAGCCGCAACGGTCGCTGAAGTGCTAGTCAGTGGCTTTGGGGTACCCTCGGAAATACATTCGGATCAAGGCCGTAATTTTGAATCGGCACTCTTCGGAAATGTTTGCCGACTATTAGGCATCCGTAAGACCTGAACTACCCTGTTACATCCGCCATCCGATGGAATGGTGGAGCGAATGAACCGGACCATGGGAAAATACTTAGCCAAAGTTGTATCTGACCATCAGCGAGACTGGGATCAATATTTGCACCTATTATTCATGGTTAATTGGGCAGCAGTCCACGAAACCACTGGTCAAACACCGGCCTGTATGATGTTTGGACGGGAACTGCGACTACCCTGCGACCTCGAATTTGGATGTCCTCCTGCGGAACAAGAGGTAGCAGGCGATGATTACATGATTAAATTAAAAATGAAGCTGAATGACATCCACGATCGGGCGTGCGGAAATACCCAGATTGCTAGCGACCGGATGAAGGATTCCTACGACGTAAGAACCCGGGAAGGCGGATTTGGTTTGGCTGTACAACCCGCAGAGGCGTCGTGGTTTATCACCGAATCTACAACGGAATTGGGGAGGTCCGTATCAAATGAAGAAGGAATAAACGACGTGATCGTCGTGATCTATCGCATTCAGAAACTACCCAAAGGAAAGGTGGTACATTCCAATCGTTTTGCACCATACGAGGGAAGTAATAGCAGAACCCTGGATGTTGAAGACGAGGTCAGAAGAATGGAGCCTGCAGGAAGCCGACCGACTTTTGAAGAATTCATGTCAGCGTTTTCCGGAACAGGGAAAGCACGATTTGGAGTGACGACTGAAGTGCAGCAAGATCTCTTCAAGGTTCCCACTGACTACTCGATAGCTCACTGCGTTTCCAAGGACCTTCATTTGGGAAGGGGAATTGTGGTTGTATTTAAGAAGAAGTTTGGGCGACTAGACGAGCTCCAAAAACTGAACCCCACAGTCGGCAAAACCTTACATCTCTCAGATCAACAACGCCTCGTTTATTATTTAGTTACGAAACAGTTCCATTACCAGAAACCGGATTATGGAGACCTCTGGAAATCTCTATGGGATTTGAAGAAGGACCTGCTCGCCAAGGGCATTAAAAAGTTGGCAGTCCCTAAACTCGGCTGTGGACTGGATCAACTAGATTGGCGGATCGTACGAAACATGCTAGAAATTGTCTTCAAGAACTCCGGTGTGGCTCCTGGTCTGCAGTTTTGATCTGAAAACCGCATCTAAACCGAAGAGGAGTGTAGAGTGTTATTTCTACCGCAGTGGAACATGCAGAAGCGGAGAACAATGCCGATACCGTCATGACCCCTCCTTCAGGGGCAGGGCCAAAATCTGTTCTGGGAGAGAACGGACTTGAAGAAGGGGGCAGTGTAACGAGATGCGTCAGCACACGTGGGGGAAGTTAATGTATACGTGAATAGTTATAAATAAACAAACTGTACAAATAAATTATTTAGTGTTACGGGTTAATATTGGTGTTTTGTATTAGAATTAATATTAGTGTTGCGTTTTAGTATTATGTTATTTCGTGTTTCTCCGTTGTTTAATAATTTTAATAATTATTAATAAATAATTTACACTACGAACCGAAGTTTTAAATAAACGTTTTAAAACCGTTACAGTATTTTTAAAATGGAAATAGCATTTATTACTCTTTCAAGGCTTTAATTTTTAAAGCCCGTCTGCAGCAATCAAAATTGCTTTAATCCTCAACGAAATTTGTAAACAAAATATATCGATTCACATTTAAGATTTATAAATTGGTTCATGGACCACTCAAAGAGCGTTTTTCAACAGCAAAATAATTTTCATGCCAAAATTTAAAATATAGAAGAAAACTTGTGAGCTTGAGAGCTTGTAAGAGTTCAGGGCTAAAAGAAACAAGTAGTAAAAGCACATCAAAGAAAGATATCTGGGAAATTGGGCCAGGGTTTTGTGGGTTTCTAAAATATTTTCTTTTGTGGGGAATTCTGCCAGTTTTAATTTATTTTGTTAGTCTGATCGTCTCCAGATTCAGCAGTTTTTCAATAAATCAATAAATTTATGATTTGAGACAAATTTTTAAGAATGTACTTATTTAGATGGTATTTTTAATGCATCTGAATTAAATATTTCGCTAAATATGCAACTCAGTTTAAAGTAATTAATAGAAAATTTATTTTTTCCAATTCCTACACGTAAAGTTGCATTTTAATGTGTCAAATCTAGTTATTAAAGCAACATTTTAATGTGAATAGTAGAATAGTGGATAAAGTGTTGCTATAAACATTTTATTCACTCTTTCCCTGACGACACTGTTGCTATGCTATAAACATTTTATTCGCCAATTTCTTGACAACGTGATTAACTTCTTGTTTTAGAATAAATTACATAAAAATGTAGGTTGTTAGGCATTGTTTAAAAACTACTGTAGTATTAATATTTATGTAAATAAGCAATAAATTGATAATTAACTGTTTTTTAGAAATTTTAATGTAGGAATTGGAAAAAATATTGTATGCTACACGCTACACTTGAATAAAGACATTTTCTTCACTTGTAGGATAAATAGCTATTTTCTCTCAGGAATTTTCGCAAGAATCGTTAAGAACTCAAAACTTGTCTTTACTTTTTTTGTACTTGAAATAAGGATATTCCCAAAGTTGATGTTCTCCTTTTTACAGAAGAATCAACAGTATTTTAAAATACATACTAAATGAAACGTAAAGGCGCTTGGGATACACGACTGAGTACACTTGACTGGTTTTTAGGCTGGAAGCTAACTTCAATAAAATAAAATAACTTTTCAGACAGGCGAAAAGAAATTTTTTCTGTATTTTTTTATTTGAGTTTTCTTTTCTGGACTTTTAAAATATTTCAAGCTAATACTTTTATGTTTGTCCAGTTTTAGTAGCTTTTGTTTTATTTTACAAAACCTTGTAAACCGGATCTAATTTTTATACATTTTTATTATGAACATATTTGGTTAATCTTAAGTAATCATCAAAAGCAATCATCGTCTTCATGCTCATCTGAAGTAATTAAAAAACGTGATTCTGATTTAGAAACATACAGATCTTCTTCCTCTGCACAATAAATTGCATAATTGTCACGAGATACTATAATATTCTAAACAAAGAAAAACTAATTAACAAAACTACAAAGCGCGTGACTGTCGTTACTGCAAGCAAATAGAGTTTGACGTAAGTAACGTTCATATAATCAACAAAATTTAATAATAAGCAGGCTGTCACATTGAAACTCAAACCAAAACAAATAGGGTACTGTAAATTAAACTAATTTAATGGGCAAAATAAAAGATTCTGTACAACAAAAACTTAATAATTATCTCAAATATTAGTTTATCTTTCATGGGAAGAAGATAATAATAAAATGTTTGGTACAGATGTAGCTAGACAAAAGGTTCAGGCAGTCCAAAAGCGAAATGTTACTAAACAGATGAAATATTTACAAAACAATACACATATTATGTACGTGCTTGAAAATTTATTAATAATGTTTTTCAAGAAATTCCGAATTACAACCAGAGCAACATTTTTAAAAATCGTTTGTTGCTGTCACAGCTCCAACAGTAAAAGTTTTGTCGCGAGTTATTTATAGAAAATAATGGAAGTTATTTTTTTCAATTATACATTTTTACGGTTGACGATAAAATTTTGTATGCACCACGGCAGTAAAGTGTCTTTATCGAACTCGCCTGTTACTCGCCTCGCTCGCTCACTCGCTCGGCTCATAATCTCAGACTCGTTCGATAAAGAATCACTTTACTGACTTGGTACATAAATAACTATTACGATACTAGTAACGTTATGAGGCATTTTACATTACGAGAGAAAAGTTTGAAAGAACGAGCGACGAAGGAGCGAGTTCTTTTAATTCTCGAGTAATGTAACCAGCAAATAACGTTACGCTTGCCGTAACACGGTTAATATCATCCTATAATATTTTTTTCAAAAAATAAAAATATATTTTCAGTGACAGTTCAATGACAATTCATAAATAGTAACGTAATTCAGCCATATCGTGCTGTTATAAGCTTTACCACACTAGTGCTGTTAAATGTATCATAACATAACTCGTTGCTAAGGAGTTATTACCATGATAACGTTATAGGATGATGTAAATGTATTTATCTACTCCTGCTAGGATAAGAACCTATTATATCATTCATCTGAGTTCGATAATGAAGTTTATTATCGCACTGAGTGAGATAATGAATTCAGTATCAAACTCAGTGGGATAAGACAATATTTATGACCAAAAGTTTTATTTTTTATGAAGAAAATACCTTCGTTGCAGCTTCTTCTATGTCCAACTGAATACTTTCACAAATATTTACCGAGTCGCACCGTGACCGTGAGCACGCTCGCATCGAACGCCAGTTCTCTGTCCGTTACGCGAATCTTATCGCGCGAGGCATTTTTGCCAAGTGTGATTACTTCGATTTAATTTCACGAAGCTGTTTCGTATAAATCTAAAGTGTACTTAATTTGTTTACTGTGACCTTCCAATAACCTGACCCTTATTAGGGTCAGGTTTCCTCTTAAACAATGGTGATTACAGACAAAAGGAAAGCCGACGATCTCTCCCCTCCGATAGACACAGTGCAAAAAAGATATTATTGGAAAAATGAACCAAACCGTTTTCAAGTACTCACACCCTCAGAACATATGGATCACGAAGAAAGCAACGGAGAAACATCTTCAAATATAAACATCAATGATGAAAGTGTCAAAATAATTAAAATACCACCTATATTCTTGCATAATGCTGCATCTGTCAATCATAAGGAAATCATAAAAGACATTAAAGAAATGATAAAAACAAATAAGTTCACTACCGAATTAAAGAATAATTATCTAAAAATAAACCTAACTACTATCGAAGACTACCGTTCACTGGCTAAATATTATAAAACTAACCAGGTACAGTACCATACGTTCCAAAATCCCACTGATAAACCGATATCGGTTGTTATAAAAAGTATACCAGTGTCTCTCACCAGTGAGGAAATTAAAAATGAACTTGAAGAATTACGTTTCCCTGTAGAAAGCGTCACTCGCCTTCTTACTAAAGACAAGCAACCAATACCAATATGTGCTGTCATTCTCAAAGCCACAGACCAGGCCCGAGAAATACTAAAACTTGAATACCTAGCAAATTGTAAAATTACAGTAGAAATCAGGAGGAAGCCATCCCATATACCACAATGTTTTAATTGCCAAAATTATGGGCATACCAAAAATTACTGCGCAGTTAAACCACGTTGCGTGAAATGCAAGGAGGATCACCCCACAAATCAATGTCAGAAAAAAGCCCAAGAGCCGCCATTTTGTGTTAATTGCAAAGGTGATCACCCTGCAAGTTACAGAGGCTGTCCTCACCACAAGATGCTGCAGAAACAACGATCAC
The DNA here is from genome assembly GCA_963082815.1 of Melanotus villosus. NCBI lineage: Eukaryota > Metazoa > Arthropoda > Insecta > Coleoptera > Elateridae > Melanotus > Melanotus villosus. Next base: position 26,782,539 of record OY720422.1, on the reverse strand, counting down.
CAATGACCAGAGTAAGGCAATCGCCCCAGCAGACATACTATCAAGCTGGTAAGAGCTTTTCGCACGTAGTATCTCCTAACAGATCCCCGTTTAACGGCGTTCCTCCTTCGTCAACAACACCCCCCCTCGTTGACAACATAAGTGAATTTATTAAACAACTCCTAACTCCAATTCTCGAACAAATTAAATCTTACATAGTCAACAATATTCTTCCGAACCTTCTCAATGTTAAATAAGACTCCTAACTTACTCCAAGATATCACATTATTAAATTTTAATGCAAATGGGGTTAAAACCCAACGATCACTCCTTATCTCGTTCCTGGCAAGATATAAGGTCGATATTGCCTGCATCACCGAAACTCATCTCAGCGATGGAGAGCTCTTTAAGATAAGTGGCTACCATATAGTACGGTACGACAGACCAGCACAATACGCCTCTGGTGGAGTGTCTATATTAATTAATAAGAAATACAATTTTAACATGTTAAATAATACACCTTGCAATAGTATGGAGACGGTCTCAATATGCGTAACACTAGGCCGTGCCAGACCACTTAAAATTATCGCGGCTTACAAACAACCAAACAAAAAATTAAGTGACTCTGATTTTATAAACCTGGTAAATGATCATATGCCCACCTTGCTAATAGGCGATCTAAATAGCAAAAACACCCTTTGGGGATGCAGGACTAATAATCCCAGCGGTATTCTACTTAATAACATTGCTACGAATCAACAGCTACAAATAATGGCACCGAACGAACATACTTATTTTCCTTATCGCAACGACCATCAATCGGACATTTTAGATATTATACTGGCAAAAAATTTTGCCACGCCAATACAACAAACCGTAATCAGTGAACTAGATTCAGATCACCTGCCAGTTGTAATTAAATTAAACAACACGGGCTTAAATATAGCATCTAAACCGAGATTGATAAATGGGATCGTTAATTGGAAAACGTTTCATAAAAAACTGAATACCTCAATTGTGAATCCATATCCAATTAACAATACTAGAGAAATTGACACATACATTGAAGGGTTTACCACAGCTATCATCGAATCCGTCAGCTCTGCAACCACAATAAAACCCAAAAAACGTACAGGCAATCCTAATGTTCCACCTGCATTTATTGTTGACCTTATCAGAGAGAAAAGTAGACTTCGCAGAGAGTGGCAAGTTACAAGAGCTCCGCAATTAAAAAACCTTCTAAACAATATTACCCATCGAATTAAAAGGGACCTAGATAATTATAGAATAAATAGTTACAGAAGACATATAGAAAATCTTGAACCAAATGATCCAGGGATGTGGAAAGCCACTAGATGTATAACTAGACAACAAGTAATTATACCTACACTAATAGATGACAACAACCAATATTGCACTGATGATGAAAAAAGTAATTTATTTGCAGACAAACTATATACAACATTTACTCCCACTATCGCCGACAATAATAGATCATTCTCTAATATGATCACTCTCTATAATGAAACACATCTCCCGTTATGTAATGATTTCGATTTCGCCGTTTCAACTAGTGAACTTGTTACATACATAAAATCCTTGCCATTAAAAAAAGCCCCAGGACATGACCTTATTCCAAACGTGGTAATAATAAACTTAACCAAGAAAGCTGTCTCATATCTCGCGACCCTTTTCAACGCTTGCTTGAGAATTGGTTATTTTCCCGAAAAGTGGAAGCATGCACATATTTTAATGTTTCCCAAGCAAGGTAAAAAAGCTACTGACTACAACAACTATCGCCCGATCAGTCTGCTCCCCACACTATCGAAGCTCTTTGAGAAAATGGTTAGCCATAGACTTAATTTATCGCTAGATACTAATGATATCATCCCACCCACTCAGTTCGGTTTTAGAAAGGACCACTCCACCACCCACCAGCTACAACGGATTTCGGAATTTATTGAAAGGGGGTTCGAGCTAAAACAATATACTGCCATAGCGTTTCTGGATATTACTAAAGCCTTTGATAAGGTATGGGTTGATGGTCTAAAGTACAAATTATTACACATTAACATCCCAAGTTATATCAAGGCTATATTATTCTCATTCTTGGATAAACGAACCTTCGCAGTTAATATCAATTGCTCTATTTCCAACACAAAAAGCCTTCGCGCAGGGGTCCCACAAGGTAGCATTCTTGGACCAACCTTGTTCAATATATATATCCATGACTTACCCCACCAAGGCATTGGTGAAATCGCAACGTATGCGGATGATACGGCGATAGTTGTACAAAGCGATAGTATCATAGAAATTGTAGGACGACTTCAAAACTCAATGGACATTTTAACAAAATGGTACACAAGATGGGGAATAACTATTAACTCATCGAAATGTTACAATAAAATCTTCACACTCAAACGTCTAAAAGATGATATCCCTAATATAAAAGTCAACGACACAGAAATACCTTGGTTGGATAGAAACACCAGTGTAAAGTATCTTGGTTTACACTTCGACACTAGATTGACATGGAGTGCACATATCAACAAAAAATTAAATGAAGGATACGCGAGACTCTCTACCCTCTACCCCTTAATGAACAGGAAAACTTCCCTTCGGACTGACTGCACACTACTTTTATATACAGCTCTACTTAGATCGCTTATCACCTACGCTTGTCCGGTTTGGAGTGCCACTTCTGCTACCAATATGAAAAAAATACAAGTTTTTCAAAATAAAGTGCTCCGCATTGCTATAAACGCCCCATGGTTTATAAGTAATGAACAAATCCATAACGAACTAGCGATAACAACGATCGAAAAATTCGTCTTAAAAAGTACATCTAAATTCTTCGATAACATCAACCTTTGCCCAAGTGCTGCATATCATCAACTTGGTCAGTTAAACATTCACACAAGGTTAAAAAGAAAACTCCCGCAAGATGTGTTAAATGACTATAATAATGACTAGTTATACATAATAACTCGTACTAGGCGTCAAATTTGTCTCTAAGTTAAGTTTAATAATGACATGTTAAATTACTACCATTATAGCACAACCATGTATAACAATATGTATTGTTGATCGGGTTAATTCTTAATAAAAAAAAAAAAAAAAAAAACAAATATTTACCGGTTTTTCTCCACAAATCAAGGAAAAATTAAAAATACAAAATTATTGACGTACAAATTATTTAGTTGCTATGACGAAAATAAATTATGCAGCCACGATGCTACTTTGATTTTAAATAAAATACCATGCTACTCTGATTTTAAATAAAAAAGATGGTCTATCAAAATTATGTAATTTTTTCATATTGAAAATTATCTAATTTATTCAATTTTGAGCAGTCATAGATAAAATGTTGTATTATATACGTGTGATAAAGGCCATTAACATACTTATGCTCTTACTCCGACTCGGGCTAACGCCCTCGTCGGGCAACTCAACGCATTCGTATGTTAATGATGCCTTTATCCCACTGATATATTAAATAACTATTATCTACTCCTGCTAGGATAAGAACCTATTATATCATTCATTTGATTTCGATAATGAAGTTTATTATCGCACTGAGTGAGATAATGAATTCATTATCAAACTCAGTGGGATAAGACAATATTTATGACCAAAAGTTTTATTTTTTATGAAGAAAATACCTTCGTTGCAGCTTCTTCTATGTCCAACGGAATACTTTCACAAATATTTACCGGTTTTTCTCCACAAATCAAGGAAAAATTAAAAATACAAAATTATTGACGTACAAATTATTTGGTTGCTATGACGAAAATAAATTATGCAGACACGATGCTACTCTGATTTTAAATAAAATACCATGCTACTTTGATTTTAAATAAAAAAGATGGTCTGTCAAAATTATGTATTTTTTTCAAATTGAAAATTATCTAATTTTTTCAATTTTGAGCAGTCATAGATAAAATGTTGTATTATATACGTGTGATAAAGGCCATTAACATACTCATGCTCTTACTCCGACTCGGGCTGACGCCCTCGTCGGGGAACTCAACGCATTCGTATGTTAATGATGCCTTTATCCCACTGATATAATAAATAACAATTACATGACACTTCTGGTATCTGAATCTGTGTCAATTGTTATTACATTAGCAGAACAGAAAGATCTTTGTTATATTACTGTTATCAAAGAAAAGGCCCTGCTCTAGAGACGTCCCATGGCGGAATAATAAACCTTAGCCGGTAAAAACCGAAGATATCAAAGCAGAGAGAAAATAGTAAGCAATTGAGAAGCCTATCAGAAAACTTTGAGTGCATAAAAACATAGAAGGTTCAACAAACAGTCCTGGAAAACCTTCTGTAAGGGAATAGATAAGGTTTCCCTCGCAATTCATATTCAAAAGGTTTTATTTAAAGATCAAGCGAATGTTATAATCAAAATGTCTACTGAAATGTACGTGTAGATAGTGTTACTATTCGGGATCTGAACGTACTACAGATGCATGTAGCCAAACCCTAGAAGCTACGATTTTTTTTTTTATAGTTTGTGTCTGGATGAGCTATTTTCAGCTTTCGCCCAGATCTGTTTACTTAGCACTTTTCACAGTATTCATCTCTAGAGGAAGGGAAGTCCCCAATCACTGAGTTCTTAATCTGTTATTGACAGTCAGTCTTGTGGAAGTTTCTGCTTTAGAAGCTAGTGAATTTACTTTTCACCTAATGTGTAGCTGATGGTACCAGGGCACTCTCTAAGTTTTATATGGAATATTTTAATACAACATGTAAAGTTTTCTTCTGGAACGTGTGCAATTTCCTAACGGTCGTTTTTGGGGCTGCACCCCACACTGTCCATGCATATAGGTTAACGCTGGTCTGAGCAGATACTTAGAAATTAGGAGAGAACATTGAAGTTTAAGGGGCGAACTACCACAGCTTATTGCGACATTTGTTTGGCTTTTTGTTGAGGTGTAATTTCCTTGCTAGACGCCTATCCAGATCGACTCGTGGGCATTTAACGCCTTCGTCCGGTGGATTCCATGTAGTATGTTGCTTGTCTATTATGATGTTAGGCGGTTCATTCGGATGTAGCAATATAAAGATTTTGGTAAAGCATTTGGATGCGCCAAAAGATATTTTCCAACTATTCATCCAGTAGTTCAACTCATTCGTACTTGCTTGGAGTTGTTGTGCAACGCTGTTGCTGTGTCGTCTACGTACATTGCGATTGTTGAGCTATTTAATCCAGAGATGTAACACGTAAAGATATTATTTAGCGCTGGTCCTAGTACTGATCCCTGTGAAATTCCGGCCGAGAGTCTTTTACTTGAAGAAATGGTACTATTTACTCTACCACGAAATGTACGGTCTTCAAGAAATGATTTAAGAATCAATAGTAAGAAGTTGGATATTTTAGTGCCTATAAGTTTATATAGAAATCCATTCAGCCAGACTGTGTCAAAAGCCTTAGCTATGTCAAGGAAGCTTCAATAGTTTCGCTAATTTCTTAACAATTGGTGAGCCGTTGAATGATGACATTTAAACCCGAAATTGTCACTTAGCTCACTATTTATCCGATTTAGAACAGCTTTCTCAAATAATTTTGATAGTATGTCATTAAGCTGATCGGGTTGTAGTTTGTGGGGTCTTGAGGTTTTTTCAGGTTTATTAATCATAATAATATAGGCGATATTCCAGGAAGTTGGAAATAATCCAATTCTAAGACAGGAATTTAAAACGGCAGTAATGTAGCAAACGGCTATCTTTGTAAATTTTTAGATACTAGGAGTATAACAGAGGAAATATTTATCTTAAGTAAAATTAAATGGGCGATAAACAACCTTCAGCCCTATATATAGATCATCTTGTAATGGGGGAATATTATCTGTGCTGCTACGCTGCTACAGAAAGAAGCTAATTTGATAACACTCTGGTTGAAATACCTTCAAAGCAAGCTGCTCGCTGTGTTATTTACCACAGTCATGAAGAGCTACGAATGTAGTGTGTATATGTAAATAGGCCAAAACACCAAAGCTTACTTCTTTTCTCCTAAAATTACGGAAAAATTATTGGTAGAAGGATTATTGGTATTGCATTAGAAGCAACATTTTTAAGAAACAGTTTGCCTATCAGTAAGGGAAGTGTACGGTGGATGCCTTGCACTACCTAGTAAAGGACATCAAAAAAATATATTAAATGAGGAAGTAGCCATCGAAATATTTATGGACATAGAGAACGATTTTGATAACACTTCACACATATCCCATAAATCGAGAAGCTACAAAAAGGGGCTTACATTAATCAGATGGATTGCATTTACAATCATATTTAAAATCAGAGTTATAACAGACTCTTTAGGGAATACCGAGGTCTAAGTCATTATAGTGAAGGAGTGCTCCCAATGTAAGTACTAGTTCCCCTGCTGTGGTCTATTATTGTTGACGACTTTTTAGGGAACCTGTCAAACAAAGGTTCTAATGTTGTACTTGATAATGTATATGATGCGGGTAGTATCAATGAATGGCGTTCGAAGGAAGAACTAAGTGTCACCCCAAATATAACCACAATTATTCATGTTAGTAGATGTGGGAAATTGAATAGAAAAGCTCCCATACTAAAAGCATAAATACTAATAGGACTGCTCAGTGAGGTTAAATATCTAGGAGTTATCCTGGATAGTAAAGTAGATTGAGATTCCGGTATGCCGAAGACTCTTTGGGAAGGCACGGTGTCTAAAACTAAGAATGATCTATGCCATATATAATATTGGAAATACCCACGGTCATATATGCATCAGTTCAGGCGAATGAAATTAATAAGAGAAACGACGGCTCAATCTTAAGCGTAAAAACTGAAATGGTATCTGGGAAGAACCGCACCTGCTTCAGTTCTAGGAGTAATGAAGCACCTACAGCCACTGAACGAATAGGTATCGAAGTAGGTTTTCAAATAACTACGAGACTCCACCAGGCTACAATGTTCAAATCGAGAGACTGATTAGGATACCTAAGTTACTGGATTTACTATAAATACAGAATTAAGCGACTAACAGTTGAACATAATTCAAGTTTAATTTTGGAGTAACATATGAAGTAAGTACCCACTAAAGACCTCCAAGTAGTAAAACTGCAACGAAATAAATGAGTAAATACTTTCGGAATATTTAAGCCTAAATTAAACGTTACTTTCACTGAAACATATTACGGATGAAAATGTAAAAAAAGTTATGAACAAACTAAAACCTAAGAATTCAGTTGACCCCGATGGATTGCCTCCCTATTTTTTTTAAGGCCTGTGCGGATTTTTTTGCAAAACCCTTAGTTAATATAAATATAGTATACAGGGTGACATTGAAAAAACTACAATACATAGTACCACGCGATAGAGGACCATAATAGTTATTTGTATGCTAAGGCCGCGAAATTCCATTTTAGCGTACCGAGAGAAAAATTGTCGCCGAGGCCGCTTGCGGCCGAGGCAAGACAATCTCGAGGGCGCTAAAGAATTTCGCGGCCGAAGTATACACAACATTTTTTGTGCAGCCGTAAAAAATACATAATAAAACTGACATTTTCATATTATCTGTTATGTCAACTCTCATGTGTCAAATAAGTGACGTTTAGTTTAACGGCCGTTAAAATATTTCGCGGCCGTTACTAAGGGTAAGGCCGCGAAATCGGATTTCGCGTCCTGTATTGCGTACGCGAAATGACCACTTCGCGTCCGGCTGCACAAAAAATAATAAAAAAGTTCTTATACGCGAATGGCCGATCTCCTTTTTTCAAGATTGGATGTTAAAAGTTTGTTAGGTTAGGTTATGATATGATAATATTCTAATAATGCTCGAAACTAAAATACCTACACAAAATAGCCACCTGCAAGGGCATATAGTGTGCACTAATTTTGATTCAATTATGTCTTCACAAACTGACGAAATTTAAAAAATTTGAATTTTCTAACAAACCTTTAACATCCTGTATCTTGAAAACAAAAGGCGATCGGACATTAGCGTATAAGAACTTTTTTTATTATTTTATGGTCCTCTAACGCGTGGTACTATGCATTGTAGTTTTTTCAATGTCACCCTGTATAGCAGCATATTATCAAGTAATACTTTTACACCCCAATGGAAAACCACAACAGTGTGTCCTATTTTCAAAGCTGGCAATATGCATGACATAAAAAATTACAGACCTGCTGCATTACTATCAACAGTATCAACACCTTCTAAAGTTTTTGAATCAATATTTTATCAGATAGTTAATCAACATGGGTTTATTCCGAATCGTTCAACTTGCACTAATATAGTTCCCTTCACTCAAAAAGTTAAGAATGCCATAAATAACAATCTTCAAATGGATGTAATTTACACAGATTTTTCAAAGGCATTTGATAACGTTGGCCATAATATTCTCTTAAAACGTATGCACGAGTTCGGCTTTTCGCAATTTCGTTTAGAACTTTTTGTATCACATTTGAAAGACATATGGGGTGCAACATCTATGGAGATTCCTACGTATTCAGGAGTACCACAAGGAACCAATTTAGGACCACTTGTATTTTTACTCGTGATAAACAATTTGACAAATGTTATATGTCATTCTAATTACTAACTATTTGCAGATGATTTTAAAATTTATCGCGAGATTTCTTGTAATCATGGTTGTTTATTGCTACAACAGGATTTAAATAAAATATACGAATGGTCGTTAAACAATAAGCTATTTTTCAACATAGCCAAATGTTCTGTGATATCAGACACAAAAAAAAACTTTACAAAAACACTTCTGTTAAAGACATAGGTGTAATATTTGATAATAAATTAATATTTTCTTTACATATTGATTATTGTGTAAATAAAGCACACATAATGTTAGGATTTATTATAAGAAATTCAAGGGGTTTTGCAAAAATCAGTACCTATCAGTGGCGTAGCTACATATTCAGCGCCCTGGAGCAAGTAAAATCGGTGCGCCCCCTTGTTTCTCGGAAGAGGTCTGGCGAAATTTGTTTTGAACATTTATTTTAAAAAACATAGGTATATGTACTTATTTCGATTTAAAACCTTACTTAACCCTTAACCGGTCAAGGTGTGCCTGGCAGGCACATCCTGATGGTTTTTAGGATCTATTTTTTCGCAGAAAAATTATTGGGCCTTGGGTATTTTGTTTGTCCCTCACTAGTATGTATTACGTATGTTTCTGCTTTTTTTGATAATTTTTTTCTGTTTAGATACTTAAAAAAACATTAAACTTTTTTGTTACACAACCGGTCAGTTGTGCCTGTCAGGCACATGCTGCTCTATTGTTTCGCAGATAAATTATTGGGCCTTGGGTATTTTATTTATCCTTCACTAGTGTATATTACGTACGTTTTTGCTTTTGTTGATAAATTTATTCTCTTTAGATCCTTTAAAAGAATATTAAACTTTTTTGTTACCCAACCGGTCAGGTGTGCCTATCAGGCACATGTCGCAGAATGTCATTTGTTACTGTAGTGCTCCTAGAAAGGTACACCTTGTCCGGTACTGTTAGTAAAATAGCTTGACCGGTTAAGGGTTAATAACAAATTCAAATTTTAATGCGCTCATCTACTTGTAAAATTCATCAAAGAATTTTTTCACACGACGCAATCTTTTTTTAGGAAAAGAAGGTTCAATATTCCATATAGCCGATAATTCAAGGGCGTCATTTTTACAAACTCTCAATTATTCTTTAAATTCTGGAATTGGGTTAAGAGTGATGAAAGCATCTCAACTGATTACTCTATATCTTCATGAGCACCTTGCAAAAAAACGTAAATTTTTTCTAACTGTTCATAAAATTGCCTGACTTCCTGTCCATTAGTGATACTGTCACTAAATTCAAATTATGAGAACAGCAGTGCACAAATCTGGCAGCGGGGTTTCGTTGCCTAATTCTTGCTTGCAACTCTGACTAGACACCACTCATATTAATATTCGCAGCCCCATCGTAACCTTGACCACGAAATTGTGATAGATCGGATTTTCGGTAATTTTTAAAACTGTTGTTTCTAATACCAGCTCGATTGGGTTCTCAGTTTCATCTTCTTTTATTAAAACATAACGGAATACGGTACTTAGCTAATTAATTTTTGATAAATCTTTCGTTGTATCTGTTATTATTGTTATGAAAGCGGCCTTTTCTATTTCACTTTTTAATTTGGACATTAATTTCATATGCAATCAAATTAATTAATTTATTTTGTATATTCGGACTCCCGAATATTTGCCTATATTCTGCGCCTATGTTAACATGCGTTCGTGGGATTCCCCGTATACATGTCACTTCTTTGCTGTAAAACGCAACTTGTAATATGTCCTATAGTGAGGGCCTATAGTTTTGTGCTTTTAAACATTCTTAGCCAATCATCATACATTTTTACAGGTTTAGCTGTATAAAACCTTAAATTTATAATGTATATTTTCTGAAATCAAAATTATGATAGGTTAAGTGCATACTAAAATATTTAGGTGCTGATAGTTTTATTTATCTAAAAAATATTTTTTTATTTTTTGTATATTTTATAGAAAATCTGGCAAATCGACATATTTTGATGCAAATGCATTTACAAATTTTTATTTCGCCCTTTTTAATTTTGCGCCCTCATGATTCGTGCGCCTGGAGCAGTTTGCTCCAACTGCTCCACGGTAGCTACGCCACTGGTACCTATATTACACTCTCCAATACATTAGTGAGATGTCATTTGGAAATTTGGAATATGCTTCAGTGGTATGGTCACCGTTTTATTTTAATGCGATTGATGACACTGAGAAAATTCAAAAGAAATGTTTAAGATTTTTATATGTATTATAAAAAATATGGTAACTATATCTATGATATTCCATCTTCTATTTTACGAAGAGAATTCAATTTCCCTTCTCTGCAAAATGGGCGTTACTTTTCCGCTTTGATATTTATTTAGAAAGTTGCATGCCATCTCGTAGACAGTCTTTCCTTGCGATTCAATGGCGTAACCAGGATGTTTTCATGGGTGGGGGGGGGGTTAACTAAAGTGAATATATAATATCAATATATTTTGAAGTAATATAATAACTTTATTAGAATTTGTAATAAAATTAAGGCCCTTCCAGGTTCTCACGGGGGGGGGGGGGGGGGTTGAACCTCCCCTAACCCCAACCTGGCTACGCCACTGTGTAGGATATTCAATCAGTTTATTACAGAAAGAGATATATTTACGGTTACATTATTAACTCGATACAAAAAATGTATACATATAATGAGCGCATTAATAAGTTATGAACATAATGTCGATATTTGAAGATCAATAGTTTATATTATTCATTGATATTCTGCATGCTAGACTAATTACGTAGACACTTAATATTTCAATAACTGCTGTAAATCTTATGTTAACTTCTTTGAATATGTTTGTTTTTCTTTCCTCTTTCGTCTAAATTTAGTAAAATTTGCATCCTATTATTGAATCAACGATTGGATTGCAATAAATAAATAAATAAATAAAATAAAATGATGATGTATTTTTAGTTTTAGGCTTCAGTTCTATTATAACACAAGAGAATTGCTTGCTATTGATTAATGGGCCAATAAGTGTTTACAACGGGACCCCAAAGTTTCTAGACTTAGGTCTAAATCTGCTTAGAAATGTAAAACAATGCTGAAACTAATGGCAAAGGGGAACAAACTTACGGTGCCAGGTTATCACGAAATCGTTAACGTGCTATATTTGAAATCCATGCTGTAGAAATTCATAAAAGGCTTCAGCGCGCATATGGAGATGTGTGCAGTGTGCATGGGTGCCAGTGGCGTAGCTAGACATTTTGGGCCCATAAGCAAACATTTTAATTTAGACCCTTTATCCAGCATTAAAAATTAAAATGTAAATAATAACACTTTTTCAATTCCATATTGCATGAAAAATATAATTACTTTCTCAACATAAAACACCTACAAAACCGAAAACCTGATTATAATAATATAATAACAATAGTAAACAAAATATATTATATAAAATTTAAAATAACAAACAGAAAACCTATTACAGAATAATAAAAAAAGAAAGAAAATTTTAATACAGCAACCTATGTAGTTAATTTAAAATTTAAAACTTGACCTTTCTGGCTTTTACATTTGCAAAATGATCAATTAAATCTACTAAATTCATTTTAGCAGCATGTTCATACTCAATAGATAGCATAGAAAGATCTACTTTGTCCAGTAGAATTTCTTTTGTAATCTTTTATAATTTTGAGTTTATTAAAAGTTCTTTCCACACCAGCTACTGTCACAGGAAGCGCAAGGAATAAAATAAATGCAGTAAAAATTTCAGAAAATTCACTCTCTCACACGCTGTACTTTGCTATTGGGTCCCACGCTTGGTGACCACAAAGTTCAGAGAAAACCATCATTTAAAACCTTCAGACATATTGAAATGAAGCAGATGATTATTTGATGAGTATTCTGACAAGTGATGAGAGCTGGTTCCATCATTAATTATGACCTGAATGGCACCGCTTGAATTTTCTAACCAAGAAGAAGAAAGCAAAACAATGCAATCTGCTGGGAAAGTTATGGGCACCGTTTTTGGGATGCAGAGGGGCACATTCTGGTTGAATTTATTGATCCTAAGGAAACCATAATATTATATGAACATATTTCAGAAGTTCCGCGTCGTGCATTGCACGGTCTCACTCTGTCCACGGCGGAAATTGAGAAGGCGGGTGGCGAAGTTCTTCCGAACCCTCCCTACAGTCGAGACCTGGCAACCTCTGACTACCATTTATTCGGTTTTGCGAAGGAACAAATGCGAGGCCAATCCTTCAAGACGGTGGAGGACGTCCAAAAAGCAGTGCGTCTGTCTTCTGGCAACTGGCACGGAATTTTACCGGAAGGGAATTTTCAAGCTTGTAGAACGATGGGAAAATGTGTTCAGAGAAATGGACGCTACGTTGAAAAGTGAAGAAAAGTCTGTAGACTAAGATGTTGCAATTGTTTCTCCTTCATTAATTAATTCTGATTTGTAAGAAATGGTTGCTCATTAATTTCAATAATCCCCTCCAATATTGATCAGCTCTTAACCACTATATGGTCTAACTAGAATACACAGAATGGTAGAAATACATAAATGGAAATGGGAAGTAAAACTATCGTACTGGAAGCAAACAGCACGTCAAAGACAAGCGAATAATTTTATTACCTAGACGCCAAAGAATGCCAAAAAAACTACTTGATTTAACCAAAGCAGAACTAAGTCTTAACATAGGACACAGTCCTGTAAGATACCTCTCATTAAAAAAAATGGGAAAACCAGATAGCCCAAACTGTAGACGTGCATTACAGTAGAAACCTCAGAGCATCTACTCTGAAACTGTATTGCCTTGTTTTATTGCTACATGGGCAGTGTGGAACTAACACTGACGATATTAAGAATATGTCCCCATGGAATTTTATTAATTTAAATAATATAAAAAATGTTAGACCATTTTTATTTATGTATGTATTTATAATATAATTTATAATAATAATAAATAATAAGAAAATATCACTGTTAGAAGCTTGTTCAATCTATCGGTGGTATAGTGGATTCGAGGTCTGGTTCGCAAACAAGATAGCATAGGTTCGAAAGGAAGTCGTAGGTTAATTTTAAATTCAGATGAATTAAGATACAAATTCTGCTGGAAACTAAAATGATTAGTAACCTTAACAGTTAATGCCATAGAGAGATTAAAAAATCTAGCCCAGATTGTCGCTACACACTTTTGATAACTGTGGCATTAACATTCAATATGCGATAAATTAATTATGATAATAACAAATGAGTTTCACATTTAATTAATAACAACCCATACGATTCTTATTTTTTTTTAAATATATTTATCTTAGTAAAAAGTAAGGTAGAAGAGGTTAGGGATACAGACGGATAGTAAAAAAGTAAAAGATAACAGTAAGAATAAATAAATGAGAAATGTTATCAGGTCATTGTTTTTATTTTTTGTCGACATTATTTGCTTTGGATTTCTTCACCCTGACCTTATACATTCTTACATAATTCACAAATGTTAACAGTAATAAATTATTTACCCAATTTTCAAAACCAGTATGTATTCTCTGATAAAAATATAAAATTTAAAAAAATTTGAAGTTATTTCGCATTATCAGTAAAAATGGCCATGAAAAATTAGGTCATTATCATCCTTAATGTTAAATTTATAATTAACATTTGTTGCTTTCAGTAATGAACAATCATCGGGTAAAATTAATATTGACCTCTATAACTTTATTGCTTATTAACAAGGTTTCGTCATTATGACCCTAACCTAGCGCAAGGTGTAGAAAGAAATACGATTAACTTTTTGTTTTGATATCGAACTATCCGCAAAATTAAACAAGCTTTATTTACGTATTTGTTTGTCAGTTAGTCAGTTATTATCGTGAGTTTTGTTGTTTCTTCATACTAATCGAAAACATTACACGTTTGGAAAACAACCTTTACAAAGCATAATCTTATTGTTTGCTGCAAACTGTAGATGAAAGCAATGATAAATACCTCGGATTGTGTTTAACTTGTATTAAATATGTTTACTTCCTGAGTGGGAGTAGCGATTTAATTATAATTAAAGAATTACTTTCACTTTCGCGTGTTGTTTTTATCCATTGTTGTAAGTTGTAGTAAAAGGACTATGAAGGTCATCTTATATAATTGTATAGAAAGTATTTTATTCGGAAAAAGTTTCGGTTGTTTTGTGCCCTTACATGAAAACCTTAAACACACACAAACAAAAAGGTATATAAAAGATGCAAAGAAAAAGATTACAAAATATACAAGGATAAAAACGATTCAGAAATAATTGAATAAATTTACTTTTTCAGCACGAAATAAGCATCGCTACAGGTCAAGGTTTTACCTCAAAAAAGAAATATCGTTTCGATTATTGATTTTAGTTCAGGGCTAACTAAATTTTGATTACGGTTATGGTTATCCTTATTAATGGTCGATTTCACCGGCGTCGATTATTCCGACATTAATTTAGCAGGGGATTAAACCGAACAAAGCGCGCTAATACCGTAATTTTCGTAAGGTTTCAAGTTTGATAAATTTTGCTTGATTTAATTATGGATTAATTCTAGCCACACACCGCCGAAACCCAATTTAAAATTTACAATGTTCCTTTCAATAAAATTTATATGTCATCGTTTTAGAGCTTAAAGCATTCACTCGAATTACGGTTACCTACGGTTTTTAATGTGATTTTAAAGTAAACAATCCCTGTTTTTATTAACGGTAATTGGTTTTGAATTAAAATTTTCCCAAATTTATTGTTGAGTTCCTGTTTTACTTCTCAGTGAATCTATAAAATCTGTTTACAGCACAAAGCAAGAAATATTTATAAGTACCTACTTGCAGTTTAAACATTAATTTACTTTTCCTTTGATCGAAACACGTGCCTCAATCATACGTATTTTTAAATTTGTCTCGCTAACGAGCAAAAACAGTTTAATAAAACTTTATAAAGTAAACATCCAATATTATAGGTTGGTATCGGTAAACAAAAATTCGAACGAGTTAGCAAGCAACTGGAAAATTTTGAATGACAAATACAGAACTTTTTATTGGTGTTCGTATTTTACAAATTATTAATAAATCCGGTTTGCACATCTATCGCAAAGTAGAAATAAAAGAGTTAGTTGTTCGAATAAAGGCCTGCAGAATATTGACTTTCTAGTATAAATTTCTGAATAAAGTTTAATATTTTTTTGTGCCAGAATTTACATCGCATGAAACTTTAAAAATTGTTTGCGATTAAAACAAACACTTGTATTTATTGCACATCAATTTTTTAGTAGCACATCGTTTTTGCTTGTCTTGATTCAAGAAACAGCTCGTGCTCGTGACTATAAAAATTCAAATAAAATCGATTTCAAATAAAAACAAATTATTTTAGGTCTAAATTTAAACAATCTAAATTTAGAAATTTATTGAATTGATTGTAACTGTTTTTTACACTGCAACAAAAGTGTTTATAACTAGATTTATACAAACTTTTACCAATTCGCAATTAAAAGCGTATCTGCATACATTTTAAATACAATGAAATGCAAACGTAATATAATTTAAGTCATATTGTAAATTAATAAAATATACAGACTGAAAATCCTTACAAAACAATAAGTAATAAAATGTGAAGAAAATTGTGAAAGATCTCATTGCCTTTAAAACAGTACGTTTGCATTAGATGCTTCGCAAATAATTACAATAAATCCAATAAAATCTGTCAAAATAAAATTGAAACTCATTGCAGATAATCCGAGGACTTAATATATTGTAGATAACATTTTCTCGGTAGTGTTTTTTATCGAGTCCAATCATACTATAATAATAAATAATGGAAAATATAAAAACGTTCTAAAATATGCATGAAAAAGGCAGAGCACATCAAAACGAATGGAATATGTATTGTTTATGCCTGTACGGCACGGAAAATGAAAAATAAAATCAATATGCTCTCAACATAACTTGTTTAACTTGTAAATACCGAACCTGCAGAGCGATAAAAGGTATGAAATAAATAGCTGTACGCGTAAACCTAATTAAGATTAGCATATTGTTTACAGCTCTAGGAATAATAAATTTTTACGTGTTACTAAACGCTTGTTGTCAACGGCAAACAGCAAGTCTAATCTAACTAACTGCTTACAGACGACTAATTGAATTAAATAACGTCTTTGGATTCCAATTTTTATTGTTAATTAAAATTAATTAAAGACTCACATAAATTTCTTAAGAGCATAGAAATTCATTTGGTTAAATTATTGCTAATAACTAAATGAAGACACGAAAACCTCCTTCTCCTGATTTAATAAGTCACAGATAATGTGATATTAAGGCCTTATTAGCAGGGCACTAATTTTAAAAATAGAGCGCAGCAGGAGAACATTCCTTCAGGTAACTATACTTGGAAGTGTAATATTGGGTAAAAATAAAAACAGTCCTTAATCTAAGAATACTTTACAACAGTAAGATAACTGAAGAGGAACTTGCATAAAAATCTGAACATTCAGCACGATAATGAGTAGGAGTAGATAAAGTAAAAGCAAAGACCGAAAACAATAACTAAAGAAATCGATTATCAGATTATATCGCTATACATTATATCTCGTGTCAATAGATATCGGTAAATACCCGAGATAACTTCAATTCTAATATTTACGAAGTATCATAAAACCAACCATCCTCATTGCCAAAGTCAATAAAGGGAAAATTGTGTGAATTATTGTTGTAATAGTCAGGCTATCCGTTTATAACTTTTCCAACCTAAGAAAAACGTATTTCTAAATATGAACAAGAAATTCTATTTTTGCTGGCTTGTCCTTAAGACCTAAAACAAATACAATTACAACATTCTCAACACCTCTTAATACCGAACAATAAAAATTATATGACGTAAAATGTTGACTGGAAAATTTAATATAAACTCATCTAAGTAAAGTCATGGAGTGAGAGTTTTATTCCGTGAGTAAAGGCGTAGCTAATTTATCAAAGTAGGGCTTGGTTTTATAAGTGTGGAAAATTCTCACAGGATGTTATTTCAGAAGGCGATCAAGATAAAAAAAATGTTTTATTCTTATAATTTCTAGAACGTAGTATAAGCAAAGGCTAATGAACTACTTGGTCAGGCGGAAAATTTCTTGTTTTATTTAGTCCGAATTACACTAAATAGTTCTATAAATTCTTTAATTTACGAATAATGAGCAATAAATAAATTGATCTTCGAAAGTCCCAACGAAGACTTCCCAAGAAATTCGAAAAGCAGATAAATGTAATTAACCATTCAAAATCTCTTTAAAAATTTTATACTTTGAACATCAATTTTGTTGTATTAGAAATCCCAAAAACAGTAAGTTTAAGTTTGCATAACCATTACAACTTAATCCGAAGTTAATTAGATCAGAGGCAAAGGGGCAATGCTTTAGTTTTTTAGCATTAAATCATAATTAATCATAATTTTTGAAATATGTAAACTAATCCCAAGTAATGGTAGTTTTGTGTTACTTTCTACAAGTCGAAAACTGAAAACCCAACAAAAGTTTTATGCTGTTTTGGAGAGGCAAAATTCGAATATCTAAATTGAAGCTTGCAACTCGGCTTCTCTAATCCGAACTATAGAATCCAAATCCGAAAACCTTCTAAACCGAATCCCAAGGCTTAAATTTTCGAGTTTAGACTGAAAACTTCTGATTTCCAATTCGGATACATAAATTTAATAAATTTTGGGTCCAAATTCCCTTCTCAAACTTAATATTTGGTCCAACTGCAAAATGTACAAGCTTGTTTTTAAAGCACCACTCAGAATTTAGGTCTTAATGTTTAGTGTGGGTAGCAAACTGAAAATTTACAATACTTTGTTTAAAAGTTTCAACATTTTTATTTATTATTCAATTATGAGATTTAAATTAAAAATTTGACTTTGTGATTCTAATTCGAAATACTGGTATATGTAAATTTTAATTCTAATTTTAAATCGAAATGTTTAATTTAAATCTGAGTAAATCTCCAATTCGAACTTGAGGGTCGAATTCTCAAATTCTAATTCTTATTTGTAAACCTAATTCAAGCATTTGAATATTCAAATTTAAACTAAAAAAAAAATTGTAAATAAAACTAGTCTATATGCAAATAAAAAAGTGAGTTGCCTCAAATAATATACATACGCTTTGGTTAAATCTACTTCTTAGTGGTTAGTTGATTGGTGTAATTGCAGAATTAATAGTTCGTTCAAGACTTCATTAAAAAAGTTAGATTCCGACAGTTACATTCGCATAAAATATGAGATTCGGTTTGCAAATGAAAATTAAAAATTCTCATTCAAACCACTGGGTCAAATTTAAAACTTAATTTTTAAAGCTACACTCTACTCTTAAACCCATACCAACCTCCAATCCAAACATCCTGAACTGAGTCAGAGGCATTGAATTTAGACTCGCAAGGTTCTTAGATGTAGTATATTCAAAAGATGAGATATTTAAAAATCCGATATTTGGTTAAAACTTCGGAATCGAAGTATTGGTTAAATATAAGATGTAATCCACATTTTAAATCTAAATATAATTTGAATACGAACGAATTTAAGATTCGTTGGGATTCCAATAATTCTATTTAGATTCGCCTGGGACAGTGCTCTGGATGGATTTAGTAGTTTATCAACTGTCACTACCGGTCTCAAGTTCGGACAAACCAGCAGGGTTGATGGGCAAGGTCTACCCATCGTAAAATAAGAAATACTCAAACAACTGTTAACTAAGTCTCGGATAATGGACGGATAGTAAGGAAGAAGGAAAAAAGATACTGTGAGAACATGGGAAAAACGATTATGGAAATTCCAAAAACTACGTATTGGATGTTGGAATATGACTTCATGGAATAATAAAGATCAAGAAGTCAACATGGACATAAATACTCAAGATTACGTGCATTATCGGAACTAACTATAAAGGAGAAAAGTTAAGGAAACTGTTTTTCAGAAAAATTGAAATTCTACATGCAAGAGTTATGGTATAAGAACCAAGATAAAACAATGAAGACGCCCAAGAAGAGACACCTGGAGCAAATCCTCAGATGAACGGAATATAACACAAGAGGAGGTACATGAATCAACGATAAAATTTGAAAAAAAAAGAACAGAAAAACCTTCGGACCGGACAAAATTGAAAATGAAATGCTTAAATATGGTGGCCCGCAATTGGAAAAGTAATAACAAAGTTATTCCAAAAAATTGTCTCGAAGAATTTCCGGGGAATTGAGGGAAAGCATCACGGTACCGGTTTACAAAAAGGGGAATAAGAACGATCCCAAGAACTATAGAATAATACCGTTACTAAATTGTACAAATAAGCTACCACGATTATAGCCGGTATAAAGCCGCTGCCTTTTCTGTTTTTCTTCAGGAGCAGCGATTCAACAGCCTGGCCTCGTAGAGAACAGACGTGCTATAACAGAACTCCTTTTTTTTGTTTTTTAGTTTATTTAACCAGATCAGCAGTCTAGTGCTATACATGGTTTTGTTAACTTGCTTACATGTAACACTATTGGCGCTACGGGATTGCCTTGCTGGCTTACCCATTCATTATTTAGTTTAATTATTAATTAATTATACTTCGTTATCACTACTGTCGTCGGTTGAGAGGAGATCTTGCGTCAGTTTACGTTTCAGGCGTTGATGTATGTGCCTCATCCCTAGGGTGCAGTGGGCTGCTCCTGCACAGTTATTTATATTTTTGAAGAAGGTTTCCACTGATCTTTTAATGAACTCTTCTATGGTTGGAATATTTAGCTCGGCATGCAGTTGGCGGTTTCTTATATACCATGGAGAATTTGTGGCTATACGTAGAATCTTATTTTGTAGAGTCTGTATTTTGTGGATGTGTGTCGATGAAGCGGATCCCCATACACAGCATGCATACATCGCCACTGGTCTGATTATTGCTTTATAGTAATCTATAAAGCAATAATCAGACCAGTTAATACATTGTGCAATCTATGTGTAATGAGCTTTTCCTATTTATCAGTGGGTATAGCAAGGCTAGTCTAGCGTATCTTTCATTTAATTTATGGTTGATATGGAATCCCCAGGTTAGTCGTCGGTCTAAGTATACTCCTAAATATTTAACTGGATCATTTCATCAAAGGGAGGCCAATCGCATCGCCGCAGAACCTATGGAAACCACCACCAGCCCGGAAGAAATACGAGCCAGGGAGGCCGAGGAAGTCGCCGCAGCAGCCGAAACCGCCCTCACCGAAGATGCCACCGCAGATCATGACTTTCAGTTTCCGAAGAAGTCGCGAAATCTCAAGAAAGCAGAGTCTCCCGTACCGGAGAGCTCCACCTCAAACAGGTTCTCCCCACTCCCCCCCGATGTCAACCTTGACAACCAGGACGCCCGCGTTCCCCCCGTTATTCTTCGAACGAAAGAAAACTGGGTACCGATTTCACTCCAAAAACCTTAACTTCACCAAAGCCAAGACCGTCGCCGATGGACCGCCAGCGTTGAGGATAATCGCGGTATTACCGCGTTCTTCACTCGACAAAAGCTACCTTTCTATACCTCCGCCCTGGTGGCGGAAAAACCTCTGAAGGTAGTGCTCCGTGGTATCCCGGAGCCGATCGACGTCGCCGACGTGAAGGAAGACCTCGAGAACCAGGCATTATCCGTGATCTCTGTAGCCAGGATGCGTCGCGGTCGGGAAAAGATCCCCATGCCGCTGGTTTTAGTCAACCAGACTAAATCCAGCAAGGCCGAGGAGATTTTCCAGGCCAAGACCGTCCTGTCCCTCAGGATCACGGTCGAGTCACCGAGAAGAAGGACTCAGATCGGGCAGCGCCATCGCTGCCAGAAGTTCGGTCACTCCCAGAGATGTTGCCACGGCGCTCCCAGATGTGTGAAGTGTGCAGCGACGCACCACACCGGGGAGTGCAAAAAGCCAAGGGAGGTTCCCGCCACGTGCAGGAACTGTAACGGCGCTCACCCCTCCAACTATAAAGGGTGCAGCTCGTATCCGAAGCCTTCGACAGTTTCCCGTGCTGCTGGTAGCTACGCTACCGCCGTAGCACAAAAGAAGAGTCCACAATTTCAACCGCAACCCTCCACATCTGCAGCCACCCCTTCTGGCCCCCAGCCGTTGCCTGTGGTGACCCCGACCGAGTCTGCCTCGGCCGCAGCTACCCCAGGTTTCAATTGGGGCTCTATCTTGGAGCTCTGCTCCAGGCTAGACTTCATCCGTCTGGCCTCCCTGGCCAAGAGCATACTATCCGCTATTAGGGATGTAAATCTGGCCACCCTGGCCAAGAGCATACTATCTGCCCTTAGAGATGCAAAAGGCCCCATGGATATCCTTACCGTACTCCTAAAACCTTTTCACACCCCTTCATGGGTAAATACACTAAGATCTGTTTTCTTTACAAGTCAACGAGAACTTCAGGTCCCTCGGAGTCCACGAAGAAGAGGATCACCTCCGACGGAAGTGGCTACTTCTACTCGTCCCCGCCAAGTTGAGGGGACGTATGAATGAATCGGTTCCGACAAGAACAACATAAAATACTAAACGCCAAGTAGAAGGCCCACAGATGAAGAAGGTGTGAGACTAAGTTTCGGTACCCCGTTAGCCCAGAAGTTCATCCTTCATCGTTTTTCTTCAGAACCAGAAGGGTTTCGCCTCTGGCTTGGTTGACAAGTTGAATTGCCGTGCTCTTTTAGTGCTCTATTTTACTCCTGATGAAGCCCCTTAAAAAGGTGGGCGAAACGTTGACTTCTTCTGTCTCAACAATGACACGGTCCCAACCCGGATGACGTTCTGTTAATACTGATATTCACCGTGGAAATTTTCGAATTCAACAATAAGATACGTATAAAGACACAGCAGACGATGTGATATGGATGGCACAGAAACTGAAGATGACTTGTAACGAGAACTACACTGATTCCAACCAAGAGTTTAACATATTAATGTCAGTAGAAAAGGCAGAATCGATGGCCTATCAGATGTAAGTTGGCTGTAAGTAACCAATAATTTTATTTCTACAAATAAGGTTGCTGTGTCATCTGTTTACTACTTACCGTTTATCAATTCACCGCCAACTGAATATGACAAATATACTCCACGCTTTTACATTTAACTAAAATAGCTGATACCCTAAATCAGAAACATCTTGTCGTGATAGCAGATTTAGCAATATACTCCAAGGCTCAGGAAATTTTGTGGCTTCATTCTAATACATTGGGCCCAAAGATCACAATGCAATTAGGTGGTATGCATCTTACGATGGCTTTCATAGCAAGCATTGCTCAAATATATGGAGACAGAGGCCTTATATTTTAGTTGACTCTGGTCTATATGCTGAAAATACTTGTCGTCAGATGCTTCAGGGAAAACAATTGGCCCGTGCCTGTCGGGGTTTGATATTAGCTGGAGATGCTCTCACCAGATTATTCCTAAAAGTATTGTTCGAATGGGCATTTGAAGCTAAGCATGAAGACGAGATAGTTACAAATGAAATGATCGAGCAATTACAAAACTTGGAAAACAATATTAATAAAGGACTCACTTGTGATGAAGCACTGTCGGAATTAAAGGAAAATTTAAATAAAATTCAGAAGACTATTCAAGATTTTAAAGTTTATGGATGCCAAATATCCGAAACATTCAAATACTGGTTAACATTCTTAGACGCTATCGACATCTTATTACAGCTATTGAGGGCCGAAAGAGCTCAAATTTTCAATTGCATCTTAATGCCGTTTATGAGACTTTGCCATAGTTAGTTAGTTAGTGGCTATGCCAAATTTACCCCCATATACCTGTCAGATATGATAAGAATGAAAACTACTCATCCTGATTTCTACGGGTATCTGGAAAATGGGAATTTTGTTGTTAAAAGATCCTTAAATAAGAAGTTCAACTGTGTAGCATCAGATATGGCTCTAGAACAGACTATTAATAAAGACTGTAAAAGTTCCAGTGGTGTTATTGGTTTTACACAAGAAGAACATACTTTGACAAGATGGATTGTTACACGACACATTGTTGGTGAATATGCAACGAAATTTGAAGAGGTAATAGACAAGTCAAGTACAGAGAAAAAGTACAGCAATACTCTGAAGGTACGAGACGAAAAAGATGTCCAGCAAATCTTAGATGTTGTAGAAGGTACTTGGATCAATCCGTTTAGTGTTAACGGGTTTTCTAAATTAACGCACATAGCATCTGGAAAAATAGCTCCCGACAACATTGTAAAATCTTTGACTGAGTTCAAAATTAACGCTAAATTATATGTGGAAAAGTATGTTGAAAAAATTCTTACAGTGAACAGTAATGAACGCTTTTGGAAATCTATTAAAAAACATAAAATTTATACATTTAGTGACACCAAAGTAAATTACAAGAAGAAACTGACAAAGACATCCACGCTGACACCTGAATTCATGTTTCGTAGAATTTTGAGTGCAGCTCGCCACAGAGATTTGGATTTCAGCAATCTTCTAAAATACGAACTTACACCAGTTCCTTCATCTTTGTTTTTTGAAGATGGTTCAATGAGAAAATCATCAAAAGCCGAGTTAGACAAAAAAATCAAAAGTTTTTGTCAACCTTTATTTGAAATGAAAGATAGTTTCAATTCTTGCATTATTGATGCCATGGGTCTATTACAAGAAATTCCTAAAAAATGTTTGTAAAAGTTTGCCAGCACTGCACAGCATTACATGGTGTCATACACAAAGTGCGTTTTTGAAAATTGGAAAAGTAACGCCCTTCAATCTGCTGCTTAAAAATTCAGAAAAATTTGACTTATCTACGTTTGGGAAGTGTTGTATTGATGCTTGTTTACAAATGGCGAAAAAATTAATAAAGAAATTATATGATTGCGAAAAAGAGGATTCACTTGACAAAAGTAGAATAAAATTAACCCTAAATACTAAAAAACCAGCTAATGAACTGCCGCCAACGGAAGATGCATTTTATCAGCATATTTTAAAGTATTGTCTATTCAATTCTCTAAGTCATCCTTACATTTTTTTTTGTTTTTAGAGCTTATTACCAATGTTATATATGGACCAACAGTCATGCTTCTATGGTTAACAAGGTAAGAGCACCAGTGGTTGAACATACCCCAGTAAATGAACATTAGCGTATATAATCAGTTAGAATAAGAATTGCAGTCTGTAAACAATAATGGCCCTTATTTAAATTTACTATACTACTCATTTTTTATCACCCCGGTGATTGGTTTGCGCAAATCACGTGATTTGTAGTTTCTAGCGCCATTACAAGTTGCGTGGTTGGAGTGTACGGTCTACATCATCTCCGGCTAGTAAGGTGAGCGCTTAACTGTCCTTTCGATCAGTGTAATTTTTGGCATTCTGCGTTAAACTAGACCTGAATAAAAATTATAAGTTAAAAGATTAGGGTTTAAATATCTTATTTAACTTACGAAATATGTTCTCAAGTAAATATTTTTATTTATTATTGCACTGTTCATTCACTAGATACAGTTCTAGGCGATTTCCAGTAAACGAACAAAACGTTCATTGACTGGGGTTGGACCATGTATAAAGCTAAATTAATCAATTATATATCAAAACAATCACCATTTGAGTCTCTATATGCATGTGTTCTTAACATAGTTACATTTCATGCCTACCCAGTAAATGACCGTGGTCTTCTTTCGGTGTTCATTCACTGGTGTTTGGTCGTCTAATGAATGAACATGATACAATATCTACTAAATTTTAGCTTTGAGCACAATTCATATTGTAATCTGATATACTACTTTTACACTTCCGTATGTAGATGTCGAAAAAGCAAGACTATGTGCTTTTTAAGTACACCGAGGAACAGTTACAATTGGCAGTAAACGATGTTAGAAATGACATCCTAACCCAAAATCCGGCTGCTAACAAATATTGCATCCCAAAGGGAACTTTGAATAACAAAATACGCAACCTAGTTCCCATGGAACGAAAAATGGGGCCCAAACCTGTATTGTCTAGTGAAGAGGAGAAATTGTTAGAAAAATGTATCGAAAGCCAAACTTGGATTTCCTATGCTTCCCAAAGAGGTTCAGAAAGCTGTTCAAAACGTTCTAAAAGCTACTAATAGAGAAAACCTATTCACAGATGATAAACCTGGTAAAAATGGCTTTCTCTTTTTTTAAAAAGGAGACCAAATATTGCCAAAAGAAATACGGAGACTATTTCAAAAGCACGTGCGGCTGTAACTGAGGACGCAATATATATTACAACTAGGGTTGCCAACTCGACAGAGAGCTAAAGGAGGACACACGTAAAAATTTTTTTTGAAAAAAATATGTTAGCATAATAATATCAATCGTTCGGCGTTCAAAAATAATTATAAATTGTGTATACGTTTAAAAATGTTACTTTCCCGCACTCATTTGGCGTGCGGGAAAGTGAAAAATCAGAAAATCGCATAGCAACCATCCTTACTAGATTATTACTTTAAAAGGAAATGTCAAATTTGACAACTTGAAAACTTACAAAATGATAGTTTAGGGCGATTCCTAAACGTTTGTAGGAAAAACGTTTTTCATAACACGTACGGGAAGAGCGATTCCGAAACTCATGCAGGTACAAAAACGAGCGATTCGTCCTGCATTTGTTTCGGAATCGCTAACTTCCCGCACTTGTTGTGAAAATAACTATTTGATTTTATAAATTGCTATTTGTGGTAATATTTAGTATTTTATTTATTTATTTATTTATTCCTAAAATATTTTGGACAATTATTATTTATGTTTTTCAGGAATTAGTAAAAATAAAATAGGTATACATATTATGTTAGATAAAACACTAATTCATTATTTTATTTTAATAACATAATTTTCAGTGCATAATAAAATTATAAAACAAAAAAACGGACTTAAACTTAGAAGGTTTTCTAGAAATTAACAGAAACATACTGTGAGGAACATTGAAATATAACTAAAGAAACAGATACATTTCAATGACGAGTGACGACATACAGCGTTGCCAAGTTTCGCGCCGTTAAATAAAATCTTAGGATTTTTTATATCGTATTTTGCTATTTTTGGGATTTTAGAACATTGTGGCGAAAAGGAGGACAAATTGCGTCCTCCGCAGTAGCTGCGGAGGACGGAGGACATTTTGGTTCAAAGGAGGACTGTCCTCCCGGCTGGAGGACGGTTGGCAACCCTAATTACAACCATGCGATGTGTCGATTTTCAAGCCGCTCAAAAGTGCTTGGAAAAAAGTTATTTTAGAACATAAACAACAAACGCATAAATATATAACTAAAGGGAATTTTGCCCCCTTGTTTAAGAGGGCATTTGATACTGCCATTAATGAAACATAATTAAAAATGGATTTCGAACTTGCGGTTTGTTGCCCAAACGCTGTAGATTACAGTAAATGTATTTCCTTTCGAAGAAATGAGATTACTTCTGCCGCTGCTACAAAAGAACAAAGCATTGGTGAACCTACTCTAGCAGATTTTATGTCTACAGCGAAAGTTCTGGAATTTTACTACAAGGATAGATTAACGCTAGACAATCCTAATATGTATGAACTTTGCATGGAATCTATGTAAAACTCAGATAGTTCCTCATACTAGTGACACAAATAACCTAGTTTTGACAGATTCATTAATAAATGATATGGCTATTCAATTTGACGACATGACTTATTATCCTACTGAAGAAAATAACTTAAATTTAGAAATTGGTGTAAACTTGTTCGACGAAATTGATTTTTCTTGCACAGCAACGAAACAAACAGATGAGGAAACATGTGAAATAATGGACAATAGCAATATTGATGATCACTACAATCAGTGTGACTGTATAATGAAATCTGTACAGAGAAAGCAAAATGAAATAGAGGAAATAGAACAAATAGAGATTGCCCACGAAAATACACTGAAAAGTAATGAAAACATAAAAGAAACTCCCGAGTACCAAAACGTTCCAAATAACCATGCAAGTATAGACTGTATACCAAATAAGATAACTAAAATAGAGACAAATAAATGTGATAATAGATTAGAGACAAATAAGATTACGAATACAGATGTTCAAGTAGACAAAATATGTGAGAAACACTGCCAAACAAATCTCTAGAAAATGTAGGTGTCTATAACGACGAAAGCAGCTGTGATATAGAAATAAAGAAGACTATTGAACTAATAGAAAGAACTCTAATAATAAACTAGAAATTAGTGACAATGGATACATAGATGTCCGAGAAGACAGAATCTGTGGGAAATGCTTTGAAAACAAAATTCTTGAAAATGTTGATAATTCTGGCAAGATGAACATAGATAGAAGCACAAATGAAACCGAAAAGACGAAGTATTGTAGCACTACGTCTAATATTAAAGTATTATCAGATATTGTAGTAGTCCCTGAGAACATAAATTGTGATTCTCCATACAAGATGTGGTAAAAGCATCTACACTGGCCAAAAATTGAATACAAGAAAGTTAAGAAACAAAATGTTCCTATGCCTTTCGCTATAGTGTCGACGCAATGGAAAAGCTTTCACAACAAAAAGGAGCAGGGAAAGAGAGAGAAACAGGAAAAGATCCAGTTAAAAAAAGAGGAAAGAAAACGAAAGTCTGAGGAAGCCACTACAAGAAAGATAGCAAAAAAAAACAAGAACACCAAAGAGCCTACAGAAATATCCAACGGTAAAGAAAGTTTATTAAATGTGAAGACTGTTGTGGCAGCAGAAGGCAAATCATTCAACGATACCAGTGACGTTGAAGAGTTAAGTGAATTCAATGTCGGTGATTTTGTAATGGCAACATATGAAAGACAAATATATCCTGGGGAAATTATGCAAAAAAACATGCAAGATTATGAGATAAACACTATGGTAAAGTGTTCTGCAGGAAAATTGTGGAAATGGCCTACAGTCCCTGACAAAATTTGGTATAAAAGGAAAACATTTTGTCGTCTATTGCTCAACCAAAAAGTGCAGGTTCTGGAGGTTTTTTTGAAATTGAAGATGTTAATAAGTTGTAATTTCAAACATAATCTTTGCTTTACGTTATTATTTTATTTGTATTTTCTTTTGAAATGTTATTAAAAATATAATAATATGTTCATTTATTGGGTTAACTGTGTTCATTTACTGCAAATTATTGTTCATTTACTGGTGTTTTTTATATTTTTTACATTAAAGTTAATTTAGAAAAACATGCATTGTTTTATTACAACGTATTTAATATCAAATTAAAGACTGAAACTTAAGCAACAAGTTCAAGTACGTATCCTAAAATAAATTTAATAAACGTTGGTGGATTTTAAAAAATCAGTATTGCAATCTGCTTAAACGTTCATTTACTGGTGCTTTTACCCAAATTAGATGTATTACAATATGGATGGGACACCAAGAACGGAATACTTTCACCGACCACTACGATTCAAGAACCAATTCCCAATGATTTGAGAGAACTCTTAGATCTGTTCTATTCCGAAAAAAATGCGATTCTTCCATATGTCTGTGTGTCAAAGAAGGGATTTTTTGTTCTTCAGCATGTAAATGTTCCCAATTATGCCAGAATATTTGCAATCAAAAAGTGTTTGACGAAAGTGGTGATGAAGACAGCGCTGAGTTTTAAACGTACGAGCATGTTGTATAAACCCAGCAAAATATGAATAAACTTTATACAAGTTTCATGAAATACTTAATTTGAAAAATAAAATGTCTTGAATAATAATACCGTGCGATCAACAATTAGGTACCTACTTAGATCAGGAGAAGGACTGGAAAACAAAATGTTGGAGTTTACACCAATCAAAATTAGAAACGTCAGATTTTGATTGGTTTAAACGCCAAAATTTTGTTTGCCAATGCCTCCCCTTATCTAAATAATTCTTGATCGCACGATAGAATCCACGCGCACAATAATACAATGTTTGCTTCAGCGCGGACAGCGCGGTGAGG
This sequence comes from Melanotus villosus, assembly GCA_963082815.1. NCBI lineage: Eukaryota > Metazoa > Arthropoda > Insecta > Coleoptera > Elateridae > Melanotus > Melanotus villosus. The sequence goes on along the minus strand of OY720422.1, from coordinate 26,753,107 downwards.
GGTATACATTATGCATGCGGCGTCGATTGTAGTTGCTTCAGTTTCTTAGCTCGCCTGTCGTTATTTATTAAAATAAGTGCATAGTGTAAGCGAAGGAAATATTGTTTATAAAATTCTGCGTCTTGTCACGTGTACCGATTTCCAGATTTCGATCTTAAAAAAAAGTTAAAAAACAAAAAACGCTGCACTTTAACTGAATTAATTTTATGCTACATGCTCCTTTTACTTATTATAATTAAATAGAGGTGATTAGACTTGAATTAACATGTCTTTTTGTATATCGTTGGAAAGTAGACATCCCAACTAAATAGTAGTGTTAAAGCCATCTCAACAACTGTAGCGAGAGCGGGGTAATCCATTAATTAAACTTTTTGGAAAAAAAAATATTTTTTTAGTTTATGACCTATAACTTTTGGCAGGACCAAGGGCCGATGTCGTAACTTTGGCAATGTATTAAGCACTTCAAGACGAACATTTTGAGGTATCACTCATTTAGTTCTACGCCAAGATTGGGTTAGTGAACTAGTTTAGTGGTTATCCGCTCGCCTATTAGTGTCTAACTAATTGTCGATTGATAGTTCTCAAAATTTAAATTTGAGGTTTTATTTACAAAATTAGGTTATTAACATTCTGATTAAAAACAGGAAATTAGAACTTCGATTCGAGGCGTGGCCCAAAACATGTTTAATTCTAATTCTAAACCGGATAAGTAATCTAAATTAGGTATATCGAACCCAAATTTAATTTTCTAGATGAAATATAAATTCACAAATTCAGAATTTTGTTCTTCCTTTCCTGCATTTTCCTAAACTAAAAAAATATATGTGGATATAAAAGTTCCTAACATTTAGTTAATTCACGTAGTTTACAGAATTGTAAGTTCTAAGTCATTTAGGACTTCAAGTAAAAATTCAATTTCTAACAATCATATTTACTGTACTAATACGATTATTCAGTTTTCAAATGAGAATTTAAAATTCTAATTTAAACCACAAACAATTAATTGTTAGTAAATCAGATCGAATTTCCAAATTCGGATTTGGACCTCGAATGCACAAATGCTAATTCTCGAACAATTTGAATCTTTTAATCATTACTCAAACAATATTCAAAATTAGTCAGGATTTTTAAGTTTCACCTCAAGCTAACTTTAATTTTATAGATAAAATTCATAATTTGAATTTATTTTTCCTGATTGGATATTTGACCAAATTCAAAAATATTTGCATATCAAATTTCTGCTGCTAAAACAATGATTAGAATTTAGTTCTTAATGCTTCGTATATTGATGCAAAATTCCAAATATCAGATTCAGAATGAATATTGGAATTTAAGATTTTGATTACAAATTGTAGTTCAGATTCAAAGAATGTGAATTCAGATTGGAAGATTTAATTTAAACTTATTTTCGTATCTATAAGAAATCGAGTTATTTGATATTTTGAACTTGATTCTGGACTTGATATTATTACAAAATTATAATTACAAAAAAATTCTCTCGGCTTGCAACAATTCTAATTCGGATTTGGTTATTCTTTAGTAGCAAGTTTATGAATTAATTATGAACAACTAGTTTACTTCAAATGACAATTAATTTTAAATTATCAAATTGTATTGGGTTAAAATAATGAACGTATTTCAAATTTTCAGTAAATATAAGTGTTTACCAACAAACGGAATTCCTTCTTACTTTTTAAACAAAGCAAGTCCGATTTTCACATTAATAAACCTTGGCAAGGATGACTAATAAAAACTTCATAAAAATGCAGTTGTTTATTTTAGCTTCGAAAGAACAGTTTCGAAATTTCTTTCGTTGTAAAAATTTCTACTTGAACGAAAGGGAATAAAAAGCACTTTCTGTAATTGGCAAGTAAATTCGACACTAAATGGAATTTTTGCAGTTCATTTTAAGCCAACGAAGACATTTGTAAATAATTAAAATGACAAAATCCTTAGCGACATTTTAGAAAAGTTTTAATTTTAAAAGTTGTAAGAATTCTTGAAAATATTCAAGTGTGAATTAGTATTAACTTAATGTTAACTGTAAATTTCAATTGAAAATTGATTATTAAAATACAAAGGCGTAGAGTTGACAAGATTAAAAAGCAAAGTTTCGAAACAAGATAAAACAACATTAATTACTCGTCCTTGCTCCTTTGTCACACTCAATAACATTATCAAACAAGCAATTTCGTCAATAGCGTACTATAGATTTATTTGTAACAATGTGTGATAACAAATACAATAACGATAGCGAAGTAGAAGGGAAATGGTTGCATCATCCTAAAATCAATTTGTTATTGCATGATTGGAAGCTACATCTTGAAATAAAAAGAAAAGCACTTTATAGATCATCGACCGAACCTCTATTTTTGGTTGAACTTTGAAGAAAAAACACATTTTAATAATAAAAGGGTCAGATATGAACAATAAATATCGCTTGTTTATTGTTTATAACGTACGAAAGAAACGCACAAACTTATTTAAACAGCCGTTAGAAAAATCAGAAAAACACGTTTTATTTACCAAAAAGAATTAATACCTCGCAAAAGGTCAACCTTTGATATTCTAAAATAAACGCTATTCACTGTCAAGATAACGCAGTAAAAATTTACATATTTTTCTTTCTTTCTTTCCCAACCCGTGTTTTTCGCACGATAGTTATAGGTATGTGGTAGCTGCTGCCAATAACTTTGTTTTGTAAAGTCGCATAACGCAACTGAAATTTATGCAGTGATAAAAATGCAATTTGGATTAAAACTGACAACTAAGTGACCTGGTTTTACGTCAGCCTTGGTCTTACTTTCCAGTACCGTGTCACTTTTTAGTGGCACATTTAATTATTCTATAAATACAGTAGTAGTGTGGGCACATATCCGCAATCGCTTTTAGAAAATTATGTTTTCGCTATGATCTATGATTCAGGATAGTGCAAACAGTGCATGCTGAAAATGTTACATGTCATAAAATGAACGCAAGCTCTGTCACGTATTTTAGAAAATTTTAAGAAAATTTGTCACGGGATTAATTTGGCGAAAGTTGTTCAACGACAGTTATTTTTAAATCTCAGATTAATCACTGATGGTTAAAATAAGTGTAATTTAAACGAAATAAATAAATAGAAATGTGCATTTTAAACTACAAGAAACTTTCAAAATTTGCCGAGGAAAGACAAGCTTGTTATTTTAATTTTATTATTTTAAAATAACAGAGAATATTTATAGGCAAATGGAAATAACTTGTTCAATAACTAAAACGTTGCAAAATAGGGCCCTCCAATGTTATGGAAACGTTAAACGCATGTCCCCGTAGGATAGAAAAAGTGCAATGGCAAAAAAGAACCCCAGAGAAGGAGACTGGGATGATAAGAAATTTTGGAAACAAAGAACGTCAAACTCCAATGGATATTGGTCCTATAAATAATATTAAGAAAATAACAAAGCTCGATTCATAAAAAAGCTACCCATAAACTGCGGTCTATCGAAAGCTTTTGTACGTTTTGTGGAACTGATGTGGTCACATATCACAAATTTACCGAGAAAGAATATTGAGGAGAGTAACACAGACAGGAAAATAAAAAAAGATATACTCGGGAAAACTTGAATGGATGGATAGAAGAAGTGGGGACAAGTAGAGGTAAATCCTTGTATATGAAATGAAAATCTTGACACGGAACCGAAAGAAGTGGAAGAGGTGAATTAAGGAAAGGGGAATATGGAACCCAGTTCGATTTGTTAAATGATAAAATGATGCAAAGACGCAGAAAAGAAGTAGCATCAATACATTTTCGATATCTTTCTTGTTGCTTTCTCGAAGGGTTTATCCATCATCCATCACCATCCCCTAAATAAAACAATGCTAGTTAATGATATGGGAACCTTTCAGTTTGTGAACAGTTTTGAAATTACTTACATAATAAAAGAAAATACGGGCAAAACAAAACAGGTAATTGAAAAGTCAGAAATTAAAAGAAGTGAACGGAAGAAATTAATAAACTCTTGAAAAACATAAACTAAAAACAATCAATAACAAATGGGGTAGTAGACCTTAGTTCAAGACAACAACACAATAATAAAGAGCGAATTTCATATAAACAAACGAGAAATATACTGGATTATTTAAAATTATAGGTACACTGAAATATTTTTTAAATTGTTAAAAATTGCAAAAAGCCTTTAAAAGAAAAGTTTCTTTGACTTAAGCAAGCTATCATCAAAACATAATTTTAATGTACAGGGTGGTCCAAATTGGACACTTTTGATAGGAAACACCAATTTCTAGAGGAGATAGAAAAAAACTAACCTACATGTTTCGAGCTCGATTTTTATGAGAAAGTGAATGCCGAAAACCGCACATCGATATCTTGAATTGTTTAGAAGATATAGGGTGGTTTTCAATTTTGTGCATTTTTGACCCACCCCCGTAACTTATTTATTTATGAATATCTTTTGTTTCTGTAAAAACATTCTTAAGGCACTTTTTTTAAAGGAATCCAATGGTGTGCCAAGTTTTTTTGTAAAAAGAATGGTTTTGAAGCTATGACATAAACTTGTATTTTTTCTTATGGACCACCCTGTATATTTTTGCATATTCTTTTTCTAAATATATAAAATACTTGTTACTTTCCTTTTTAAACATTTATTTTATTGCTGTTTCTAAAATACTATAGATGAATTTTGTAAATCTGGAGTGTCATGCTTGAACAATAAAACGAAATAAACTTACAGCTGTTATAAAATAAATGTTTAAAAAGGAAAGTAGCAAGTATTTTATATATTTAGAAAAAGAATATGCAAAAATATACAGGGTAGTCCATAAGAAAAAATACAAGTTTATGTCCTATCTTCAAAACCATTCCTTTTACAAAAAAACTTGGGACACCATTGGATTCCTTTAAAAAAAGTGCCTTAAGAATGTTTTTACAGAAACAAAAAATATTCATAAATAAATAAGTTACGGGGGTGGGACACCAAAAATGCACAAAATTGAAAACCACCCTATATCTTCTAAACAGTTCAAGATATCGATGTGCGGTTTTCGGCATTCAGTTTCCCACAAAAATCGAGCTCGTAACATGTAGGTTAGTTTTTTTCTAGCTCCTCTAGAAATTGGTGTTTCCTATCAAAAGTGTCCAATTTGAACCACCCTGTACACGGTATTCCTTTTATTATCCAAATTGTATTGGCTTTTTTCAAATGAAATATCCTGTATATTTTTACATTTTTGAATTCTATGATTAGTTCTAAGAAACTTTTGAAGGGATCATTTTTTTAGAGTTACAAGCAATTACTTAAAATTAGTTCAGGATCTAGAAGTATTGACAAAACCGTTAAAAATCAAAAATCAAAGACAGCTTCAAATACACATTAGTTGTGAGAGTTATTATATTGATGATCAGTCATTATCAATAAATTTTAAATGCAAAATAAAGTCAATTTCACTAAGGTGATTAGGTGATTGTAAATTCGACTACAATAGGAGATTTCAGGAGCGATTGTACCATAGAGCTTTTAGTGACTTCTATGAAAAGAGCAGCCCGTCTTAAGGAAAGGTAGGTAGCAGTACAAAAATAATATGAATCTAAATGTAGTACCTGTTAGTAGTGATACTACTTTTTAAATTCCTTTGATAACAAAACTGACGGAATACAAGCGAGCGACTTTGTTAATGATTTTTGGAATTAGTGATAGAAAGAGATCGTTAGAGGATGCAAGAAATTTGTTTCATGAAATGTTTCTTAATAGAAATTCACTGTAAAATATAAAAATCTAGAAAAACCGGAGGAAATAGTGGAGCGAATAGTAGAGAGCTCTAAAGTTAATATAAATCAATTCGTATTGGATTACGAGGTGAGTCAACTATCATTTCATAGAATTCTAAAAAAAGAAAAAACACATTCTTATAAGGTCTAATTAATTCACGAATTAATGGATGACCAAGATAAGAGACTAGATTGTTGTGAGATTCAGGCATCTTAAGAAAAAATGTATTACCTGGCGCTGCCACATTTAATAAAAATGGGTTAGTAAACAGGCACAATTTAACCTATTGGTTAATTGACAATCCGCAATAGGCCGAGGAAATTCAAATTTAATGCTATTAACATTTGGTTAGGCGTTATTGCGACCACTTTTTATTGAAGGCACATTAACATCCAAGCACTACTTATGTAACTCTACTCAGTGACGGCTCGTGAGTTTTTTTAGTGGGAGGGCACATCAAAACCGAGCTGGAAACATTATCTAAAAACACTTACCCCCCCCTACTTAAATAGAAAGACCATCCTTCTGTTCTTCTTACTGCTGAATACATCAATAACTTTATTGTTGAAATCGGGGATCGATTGTATAAACTTTTTTTTAATCGACAACACTGACAATCCGTTGAGCCTGTCCTCAGACATGGTGCTTCTCAAAAATGTTTTTATGCGCTTCTTCTTCTTCTTCTTCTTCTTCTTTCTCTTTGTCCCCATTTATACCCCACGGTGTTGGGTCTTTGATCCATCTCTTAAAGGTGTTGCTTTCTTTTGCCATTATCCGTACCTCTGTGATATGTTTTCCTCTTTTCCTTGCCATTTCATCTATTGTTTCTACCCACTGGATTCTGGGTCTCCCCGCTTTCTCTTTCCTTCGGCTCTCACATTGAAAATTTTCTTAGGTGTTCTTTCCTCCTCCATACGAACCAGATGACCCTACCAGCTTAGCTGTTTTTCCTCTATTTCTTCTGCTAGGGGTTTTGTGTCTAGTTCGTCTCTAACGCTTCTATTGCGAACCCTGTCCCTTCTCGTTTTCCCTATTATCTGTCGGAGGTATCTCATCTCCGCAGCTGTTATTTTGGATTTGTGCTTATCCAGCATCGTCCACGTTTCTGACCCATAGTTGAGTGTAGGTGTGTAAATGGTTTTATATAGATGTAATTTTGTTTTGGTGCTTAATTTATGCGCTTTAAAGTGGAAAAACATCTTTCACGTTCAGTCGTAGACATCGGTGTTGTACAAGTAATGTCAACTAATTTATTAGTTTCTAAAAACACTCTTGTGAGATTCATAAATTGCTCTAAGTTCAGTTTTTAATTTTACACTATCTAACATAGGATAAGAATTCACGGTTGCGTCAAAAAGATTTTGAGGAAATGGCTGTCTATACATTTTAAAGTTTTTGGAATCAAATAATTTTGTCGTCCGCTTCCAAAGCAATAAAGTTTGCAGACTTTATTTGTTTTATTAATTCAGTTTTATAAACTTCGAACATTTCATCCAACAACTTATTTTGGATGGTTTTGAAAGTGCCTTTCAACACTTTCGCGTCTTTCAAATGTATTGCAAGGACAGTATGTAATTCCGCGGACAAGTTAATTAAGCCTACATAAATACCTGGATTGTCTGAAGAACGTGTTTCATCATGGCTCCGCAAGGCCAATTCAAAATCTCCACAAAATTTAATACACATTATTAATCGACGTAAAATATGGCGATTTTTCTCTACGTCTTTATTGCACTTTAATTTATGCTGCAAATAAGCACTATTCAATTGTTCGCGAATATCTACTTTTCCTAAAAGATTAAAGTCCATATAAGAGTTAAGATGAGAAACAGAAATTTCGTGCTTCTTGGCTCTTTCCGCAAGATGTTTCAAATCATTTACACCATATTTTGTCCATGCTGTCGTAACCTCAAATACAATTACATAAACAGCTCTTACGCGCATGAGTTCCACTGTTGCACTAACTCGAATCTGTCACGGGCCATGATTCAGTGTGCCCCAAACACGATCGATAATCGCCGAGTTTTACTGCACATTTCCCACCGCGGTTGCGCAATCCTTACCAAAAATAGGTACCATTTCAAGTTGTCCCCGGACAAAAGTTTTGATTATCGAGTAGCCACCAAGATCGCCGGATTTACGGATACTAAATTTCTTCTAAAAAATGGAAACATGATTTTGGACCTAACTCAAAAATTACGACGATGGCAAGAATATATAAAAGAACTATTTGAAGACACAAGGCCCAACTTAAATAACAGCAAGATAGAAGAAACGGGACCTGAGATAACAAAAGACGAAACTACATTTGCAATTAAGATGTCAAAAACAAATAAAGCGACTGGCCCAGACGAAATCCCAACAGAATTTCTAAAGTTAATTAATGATGACAACATAGTTATCCTGGTCGAATTATATAACAACATCTATAAGTCTGGCATAATCCGATACGAATGGCTTATATCAACTTTTGTTACATTGCCAAAAAAAGATAATGCTAAAGAATGCTCTGATCCTAGAACAATAAGCTTTATGTGCCATGTATTAAAAATATTCACTTACAATACCACGAGTGGTCAAAGAATTGTCGATTATTTTTTTGCTGTAACATCACGAATGTTCCTTGTGCTTGCATACAAGGAACATGAGTGATTTTACAGCAAAAATGATCTACAATACTTTGGCCACGAATGGTATTTGAGGGACTATTCAACGAAACAATTCTGACTACTGAGATATGTCTTGAACATATTCTCAATCAACAAAAGTGATAAACATGATAAACATCCCTTACAAATACGAGGTACCCAGCGTTGTCGTACATTCTGGGTTGTGCATAGCGTACGTACCTACTCGTTATTCGAAGGACATAACGCTCACTCACTTACTTTTAGAGTTGTGCATAGCGCACATACTCGTTATTTTAATGGCATAGCACTCACTAACCTTACTTTTAGAGTCGTGCATAGTGCACATACTCTTTGGAGTGAAATTGCACCCTCGTCACATTTTAAAGGTTGGTTTTATAACCAACCTTTATTATTGGTGGTATTATTACCACCTTTGAATCCGGCCGCCTAAGATTGAGTTTAATATCAATCCCACTCTATCTGACTGACACACTGACTTACAATATAACTCCTTGTGATCAAACCACCGCACTCAAGCCATCCCAATTACAAAATCATAAAACGAAAGGGTAATAATTATTCAAAGCCATTGCCCGCATTTGATTTGCCTAGTTTAGTGTTCATTTACTATGGGTATTTACTGTATTGAAATTTCTAAATATGACTTTATAATTTATGTAATAAACGTGATGGAGCATTTATTTCTTGTACTATAAGGTGAGCTACTCTAGATCAACGATATCACAACAACATTAAGGATCCTATGACTAAATAGGCAGTTATTTAAAAAAAGGGTAAGATTTTCACTTGACCAATAAGGGTCTAGAGTAAAGAAAATCTTAGTGAAAACTTGACGATCACAGTGAAAAACTGTAAAGGGAACACACCTGGGGTGCGTAAAGTTACAGGCATTGAATATCTAGCTGGGCTGGATATTCAATGGTTACGGGTTACGCGAGGAAGTTCAAAATATTACTGAAGAACGTTTGCAAAGCTGTTTACGTGAACTTGTGGAATGGTTGGGGCATTGTGAAACCACTCGGAGTTTGCAATTCGAAGTTCGAACATTACATACTATATACAGGGTGTATACAAATTGGCGCAAAAGCTCCAGGTAGCGATATTCCTTGTACAATTCTGAGTCGAAAACCTTAATGATGTACCATGCTTCCCCTATCTTCACGAGGTCCTCAAAGTTTAGTTTTGAAATAAGCATTATTATTTAATTATCTGTTGAATAAAAGATTACAAGTTGAAATAAAAGAACGTTATAAAAATAATTTTTGCATATAATTGTCTTTCAACCCTGAAATTTTAATCTTAACATTTATTCGTTTAGGTCTGTCCGTTAAAAAAAAGTATGACAACACTGTACAGCTCACTGCCAAACGTCCTCGTATTGTCAAAGTTTGACGTTTACAAAACTGTTTCTAATTCGGCTTTGTAACTTCGTGTCATCTCTAAGTTTTTCGTTTTTTGTGTTTTATTCGTTATCTTGTTTACTGGTTTGTTCTAATTTTGCGTCATTTTGCTGTTTTTCGTATTACTTTTTTTGTTATCTTGTTTGGTTTACTTAAAGAATTGATTTCACTTTTAATGAGTATGCTGATATGTGCATGGTATATGGGTTTTGTGAGGGAAACTGTAACATGAATATTGCGCGCGGTTTCCTAACCGGAGACATCCTACTGCAAACGTATTTCGAAGACTAAATGAGCGTGTTCGTGAAATTGGTTCATTTATCCGAAGAACTAAGGACACCGGTCGACCAAGAGCAAGGCGTACTGTTCAACTAGAAGAGCAGATTTTAAATGCAGTAGAAGAAGATCCCTATGTCAGTACCGACAAGTAGCTGCAACATTAAATGTTCCCAGTCATATGACCGTTCATAAGGTACTACAAGAAAACCTACTACATCCATATCATGTTTCCAAAGTGCAGCCCCTCTATGAAAATGATAACATTGCTCGATCTGACTTTTGCAACACTATTTTAAATAGAATTCGTGACGAAGATGGCTTTTTGAGACGTATTCTTTGGAGCGACGAGTGTATCTTTACTCGAGATGGCGTGTGCAATACACACAATACCCATTATTGGGCTGATGAAAACCCGCACGAGTTTCGTGAATTTGGTTACCAAGGAAGGTTTTCTGTAAATGTTTGGCTAGGCATTATAAATCAGAGAGTTGTTGGACCAATTTACCTACCGAACCGCCTTAATGCCAACGAATATCTTAATGTTTTGGAACAAGTGATTGAATATACGACCAAATATGTTTTTATAAATGATGGAGCTCCTGCTCATTTTGCTCTTAATGTAAGAGAGTGGTTGGATGACCACTATCCAGGCAGATGGATTGGTCGCAATGGACCCATTTTATGGCCGACAAAATCCCCAGATTTCAATCCATTGGACTTCTTTATTTGGGGTTTCATTAAAGAAAAAGTTTATGCCACACCTCCACAAAATGTTGATGAGGTTAAAAACAGAATTGCCGCAGCAATATTAGAAATTACACCTGATAAGCTGGAGCGGGTAATGCAAACATTACCAAAAAGATTACGACTACCTATGTTTGGAAACAGATGGTTTTAGTGTAAATTAGAACCTATGTTAGGTTAGACAATAGTGGTGTTGATCGACTACGCAAAAATGCCCAAAATTGAATCCTAATTTAAAACTTTTGGAATGTATTATGTTTAAAATAAATAATTTCTGAACTTAATTTTATCTTTCTAGTTTCTAGTGGCACCTACAATTGAAGGTCTTAAGCCTATCCATCTGCTATTACCAACGAGTAAAATGACGAAAATTTAGTTTTAACAACTCCAACGCTGTATCCTAAGTTACCATTCTTTAAATTATGAATACCATGTGTGGAATGGATTCAATGTTGCCAAATGTACGTTTCTTTCAAATGGTTCGAAAGGGCACGGGAAGCATGGTACAACATTTTTGTATTAAGGTTTTCGACTCAGAATTGTACAAGGAATATCCCTACCTGGAGCTTTTGCGCCAATTTGTATACACCCTGCATTTATTTGAAGTTATTTTATGAAATGGTTAATTGATTTTTGTTATTTGTTTGTCATTTTGTTAGTTTTGTTAACCAATTGGTTAAAATAAACGCTTCGTATGTGGGGAAATATTTAATTTGAAGTTTTGGAGTTCAACTAATTTTGAATAACTGCTTCTAACTTGAAAATAAAGGGTTTTCTAAAAAAACAATTCTTACAAAAGTTTCTTAGAATTACTCGTGGTGTCTAAAAATGTAAAAATATATAGAATATTTCACTAAAAAAAAGAAGTAAGTTGAATAGTGACACTTTCGATAATAATAAAAATATGTTTAATGATACCTCACTTAAAATTTTTCTTGCAGTTCTTTATGGTTTAAAAACTATTTAGGTGTGTGTTTCTGTAATTTTGAACCCAGTTTATCACGCAATACAACAACATCCAACAGTTTAACATTGGAAAATTATTGTGTTGAATAGGTTGTATGCCAAAAATATTATTATTATTATTTCAATTTTAAAGCTGTATAAATATTTAGGAATTCGAATTAGTAATACAACCTACGTGAAATCATCAAAAAGTGAATAGAAGCGGAACACAAACGATTACTAAAAGAATTAAAATCATAAATATAGTCTAAATAAAAAATCTTGGACGAAAAATTATCAAGACTAACTGGGCATAACGGAAACAAAGAAAAAATTAATTTTTGAATGGATAAAGGTAGTAATAACCAGATACATGTTAAGGCTATTAAGGCTGCCATTTACACCATGACATATACCTCATTTTAAGCACATTTTGTTCCAGTTTTTTAGACTCATTTTTTAAGCAGGAACGGCAGAGCATTTTTTTTGTAATTATCCATGTCTTTTCTATCTATTGATAGAAAGATTTTTTTTAATTTCTAAAAACCAACTTTACAGTATTAAAAAATCTAAAGCTCTATTTTACTTCAAAATTTTCAAATAGTTTTTACAAAAATATTAATATCGAAAAAATCTCTCTATCAGTAGATAGACACAACCACTCTCTTTCAAACGCCACAAGAATTTTTTTTTCAAAATGCAAATTATTCCAGAAAAACTGGAAATAAAGTTCTAGAAAAATCGGTGTAAATGACCCATTTACGCTACACTAGACTAGGCAACACAAACAGCACAGTCACAACGGCTTTAAATCCGAACTTTCCGCAAACTTGACAAGGAGATTACAATTTAAATACACAGAAAATCGTAGTTTTGTTTGTGCCATATCTTTTACAGCCATACCACAAATAACTATGTAAATATGCAAATTTTCAAATATGAATTTTACGCAATTCTGGACCTCTAACCTCAACTCGTTTTTGACGTTCTGCTAAACGCGCCTTCTTATGACTTTTTGATTTTTTAAGTAGTTATGCAACTTTAGATACGTCAAATAGAAATTGACTGTACATGTAAATGCCAGCCTTGGAAGGCTATTATTCACATGGCTTGCTTGTGGTAATATAATTAGAAATAAAAAAACCAATAAATAAATTCCCATTGTTAAATACGTAAATATAAATAATTCAGTTTCAAGCACATGCATTTTATACATGTAAAAATATAAAAAATAAAGTCGCAAGTTTTACGCATTAGTCAAAAGGTCAAAACCTTCAAGTAAAATAAGAGTTCAAATTCATGGTAAAGTTTTTAATACACAAGTTTTATTAGCATTTTAAAATTTATTTTGAATTTTTCCAAAACTCAAACAATGGGCTTACAGATATTCATTATTTGAGGAATAATTCGTGATGTGAACAAAAAGTGTCCTTTTTGTACAAAATCAAAAGTGTATAATAAAATAGAAATCGATATAAAACGAGCAACAGAAATTTCATTATTCGAAGAATTTCACAGTCTGCAACGCGTCTGTGTATACAAACCTTGATTTTAAATATTAACAAAGGTAATCTCAGAAACTCGGCAACAAACTTAAAAAAAAAAATCATTCCCCCGGAGTTATTACAGCTTTACATTATTAACAAATCGAAGAAACGTCAGTGACACGCGCTGGTATTACTTTTCCCATTATCCCTAATAATAATTCATGAAGACGATGACGCATTATTCGTTTCCCGTGTTTATCTGGTCGCCTCTGCTTTGAATAAAATTATAAAGCTCTCTAAATAATTCTTAAAAGGGTTAACCTTTTGCGGTTTCTGCAAAGTCGTGCACACAAAGCGAATGAATAAACGTTTGAATTATTTGGAGCGTAAAACTCCTGCTTTGCGTAAACGTGAAATATAAAATCATCTCTCGAGTTATTAAAATCATCATCCTACGCAACGCATATTTGCTGAAAAACGACGCCTGGCGCCAACCCATTTGGCTATTTCAACGGGAAAATCTAAAGCGTACTACATGAAGACGTGCTAAAATTTGTGGACTTTTTTTATGACAACTATAACCCCAAGAAATGGGATGGAGATTAGTAATACAAAGTGATTATTGAAATATCTTGTAAATATTTGTGGAATGTTGAAAACAGATCGAATATTTATTAGCCGTTGAGGATTATTTTCAGTTGTGGAAATATTTAAAATTAACTTACAGTCACTCTGATGAATGATTTAATTCATGTGTAGTGGCAATGTCCTGTTTTTATTCAGACAACGGAATACGGCAATTTTGTCAAGAGAATTAACTAAGCTGTAAATATGCGATTTGGGATCAATATATTAAAATTCATGTCTGTATATTCCGTTTGATTTGATTGAAGTTATTTGACTCAAATATAAGTTTTAAGTACGAAGTATTTTGCGAATCTTCAAGTGTTTTGAATGCCATTCTGTTATTTTCTAAGTACAAACTAAAAGTTAGGTTTGTGTTAAGTTATCTTAGGTATTTGGAAGAGAACGCAGTAAAACACGCAGAAAACAATCTGGAAGGTAATGCGAAACGTGAGTTAAAAACAAAGGAAATTAAGAAACTTCTAAATACTTCTGAACAAAGATTAAGACTAAATTGTTTTCTGAAACTTGCAGCTTAATAAAATTCCTTTATCTGCTACGTCTAAACACTTCTGCGATATTATGGCTAACTTATTAATATTTTATCAAACTTTAATTATTTATTTCTGACATTAGTAAATGTAATTTCATTTGCTGGTTTATATTTATAGCCTTAGAGAGACATTTCTAAAAATTATGAAAAAAGTCTCGCAGTTTATGCTGAAAATAAAGGATTTATTTCAAATATTTTATATAAAACGAGCCTTTGTTCATTGTACTTCCAACTTGTAATGCATTTTTGGTAGGTTGGACATGTTTTATTTAGTAAGCGGAATACATTTTTTGCTTAATGAACAATGAGCATAGAATACATGGATCTACGAAAAGTTTTGTTCAGAAAACTGAAAAGCAGATAAATGTAGTTAATTACCTAGAAATCCTTTCAAAAATAAAATTTTATCCAAAAATTGGCATTCAACATCAAATGATTTGAATTCCAATAATATCCAATTTTTGTATTAGAAATACGAAAACAAAAATCAAAGGAAAGCGTGTAAGCCTTTAATTTTTTTGGTTAAATAATTTATTTATTTAATCTAATTCCGCACTTTACTTCCTACAAATTAAAAACTGAAAAACCATAAAACGTTATTTTGGATGCCCAAAATTCGAATCTCTAAATTCGAACTTAAAACTCGAATTCTCCAATCCATATTATCGAATCCAAGTCCGAAAGTCAAACCTTCTCAACTGAATCTTGAATTTTAAGCCTTTGAGATTTAATAATTTTCGAATTCTGAATTTCAATTTGGAAACATTTTAATTTCATAGTGGAGGTCTAAATATCAAAATTTGGGGTTCGGATTTACTTTTACAATTCGATATTTAGTTGAATTTGGTACTGGTTTTAACTTACTTACCACTTACGATTTCGTCCTTAATTAGTGTTGTCGACAAAATTAAAACTAACATTGGCGTGGGACTTTAAAACTGCACGACTCTGATTCGAAATGTTTGTTTGGATGTCAAATTTAATCCTCAGTTTAAATCGAAATATATAATTTGAATCCGAGTTAATCTTCAATTCGGATTTGCGCATCCTTACTTGAGATTGTAATCTTCTCGCTGAACCTAAGCATTTGAATATTCGAATTTAAATTTAAAACATCATCCAAAAATTCAGAATTCAGAATCTAACAATTAAATATAAATAAGCTTGCTCTTCAAGTACTGAACAGTTTGAAAAAGTAAAGTTTTTGAAATACAAAATTTCGACTAAAATTTCGAGTTTCAGACTTCTGATTTGAAATGCTGGTTTAGGTGTGAAATTAAAGAGCTCTAAATCTAATATACAATCGAATTCCGATCAGATCTTTCATTCGAATTTTGGGTTCGAATTCTTATTTTAGAAATTACATTTTTAAGGATATTTTAATGTACTTTAATTAATCCTGAGATTTGAATCATTTTTTGTATATCTTTAGTTGGTTCTATTTGTAAAATTATATCTAGTGTGATAGACTTACTGATGACTGTGTCTATTTTTCAAAATTATTTAATTCCCAATGGGAGAAACATTTTCATAGTCTCGGCCCGCAGCCTAAAAGACTGTCGGCCCCTTGGGAACTTCTCGATTTTTCTATCGCCTTATTCGCCCCTGTTCCAAATCTAACCTAAACATTTGAATATTAGAATTTCAACTTGCCCAAATTTCAATTTCGTAGACAAAATACGAATTCGTGATCGGATTTAATAAACACAAAAAATAAATACGAACATAAAGCTAACAGCTGCAGCAATGATCGTGATCGTGTCTAATTAATTATTAATTAGCAGTTTTCAGAATTCATATTTGCAAAATGCTTTGATGCGGTACTTAAAAAATTAGGTTTTTAAAATTTAGATTGAAACTATTACTGCCTCAAATTTAAATTTAATTCTCATTCTAAATCGAAGTATGTAATTCAAGTTTGCGACTTTACAGTGATTTTTTAAATTTGCCGCCATACCAATGGTCACAAGATATACATCACATCGATTATTAGATTATTGAACATGCAGAATCGATCCCCAGAAAAGTCTTTTCGATACCCTAATAATAAAGATTTTTCCCATATGTTGCGAATTCTTTACCGGTCACTGTATAAAATACATTGTGAAGATAAACAGTTTTGACACTGATTGATTGATAAAAATACCAAAATAAAAAGTAGATAAGTTCCTATATTTTTGGAAATAATATCTTCTAATTAGATTCTAAAGTCTTATATTTCAAATTACCGTAACCCGAAATAATCTGATTTCGTAACTATTTTACTTATTATATTCGAGCATTGACGTTGTTCATTCATTATTATTGTAAACAAGCCCGAGATCTTCCAAAATTAAAGTCGTTTATTACTATATGGTAGTCAAAATAGACGCAGGTTTTATTTATAAATCGCAATTTTATTTTTAAGACCAGGTTTAATTTTAAACAAACTTGCATTATAAATAATTTTAAAAAGTAAGATGGGTATTTGCGTTCAAAATTAAACTACTTTTATAACCTGTTTACTCAGATAGATGTGGAAAATTTCAAACATGCAAACACGGACGGAGGAATATTTTCTTAAAATCAGTTTTACTACTGGCAATATTTGGGTTGTCATTAAAAAAACGAATGTCTTTCGTTGCATAACTAACAAAAATTTTTGGCATCTAATATTGAAAATATACATTTCATAACCATTAGTAAGTCTGCGCAAACAAAATTATTAATATTTCTAAAAATCATATAAACAGATAAAAAAAGGGAGAATAATCCACGTAAATGCAAATGAAGAGATTATAATTATGAACGGCCTCGTTTTTGGACGAAGCTGGAATTTTACAATACAAAACCGATTAACCCTGGAGAAATCATTACGAAAACATAAGTAAGTACTTGAAATTGTAAAAACTTACCTTTATCACATCCCACGCTGTAAACACGTACCGAAGTTAGAAATCACGTACCTCGAGCATTTGATCTGAAAAAATTAAAGTTTTGTGAAAGCAAAAATTAATTTTTAAGAAATATTTGGTTGCTACTTGAAGCTAATGAATATTCAATAAATTGATAAACGGTTTGCGTAAAAATAGATTAAATTTCCAGTAATCAATCAAAGTGAACACTGTTTTTCAATTTTAATTATTACAAGGCCGCATCAAAGTTTCAGGTTCTAAAACCGAACCCATTTAAAATTGGATAGCAATCTAGTACCTTATCTACTTATTTAAGGCGGTATAGCCCGTTCAGAAATTCCTAACAAATTCTTATGCAGCCCACTTTACATCTGTAGTTCACCTTGCTTTTACTAGTTTTACTGTACAAGAGATCTGACGTGGAGACACTTAATAGTGGGTTAAATAGTACGAAAAATGCCTGCTAATCCTTTACTGCTTTTGGTACAAAGTACAACCATTATAATACGCCCAAGGTTCAAGTTAGGCAGGTAGAAATATCATTCACCTAAAATAATTGTCCCTGGATTTTTATTTTACAAAAACATCTTTTATTGTTTTACTATCAAACAAAAATAAAAAGTATTACAATAAATTAAAAATCATTTTCATGCCACATCCAAAAAAAGTTGATTGTACATTTATCTTTATTACAAATGAATAGAGTTTTATTATGGTACAAGGCAGGCTTAACGTTAGCAGTTTATTGATTTTAGTGGTTAAATTTTGGATTAGCATACGCAATTGCTAAAAGAATAAAAAATGTTAAGGGACAGTTTTTGACATACGAAGAGGGTTCAAATTTAACCCGGAATTTTGTTGTAACTTTTTATTTAAAAAAGATCTTTACAATATGATTTTTCCTACATTTCAACATATTGCACTTCTAACTCTACACACTTTTTCCATCTCTTTAGGGTTTAGAAGCTTCATAATCCCTTCTTTATAAAAGTTTTTTGGCTGAGCGGCAAGCCAGTTTTGCATAAAATGTTTGACCTCCTCATCATCTTCAAATCGAATACTACCTATTGCTTCCGTGAGTGGCCCAAACAAATGAAAATCAGAAGGAGACAAATCCGGACTGTAAGAAGGATGTGGAAATGTTTCCCAATGTAATTATCTAAAGTTTCCCTAGCCAATTGGGCGGTGTGCGGCCGAGCATTGTCGTGGACGAGAATCATACTCCTAATCGAACGCTTTCGTCTTTTCGTCTGAAATGCAGGCTTAACTTTTTCGGCAAGCAGTTGAGCGTAATTAGGGGCATATTTTATGCTTCGGGTCACTATTCCATGCTTGCTTTTTTTTAATTCTGGAACAAAATGGGTGTCCTACACTTATCTGAAGTCTTTTGATAAATCACGGACGGAAATTCGTCAATCAATCTATCAATTTCCTGAATATTCAACTCAGTGAGTGAGGTTCGTTGTCGCCTGGCGTGGGATTCATTTTCCACCTGAATTCGGCCTTCCCTAAATTTCTGGCACCAGTGAAACACTTGAGTCTTTGACAGAGTGTCTAGCCCGAATTGTCTTCGACTAGTTAATAAGAAATTTAATGGTAATTCGCTGCGTAACAGAATTATGGACTGGTTGTTCCGTCATGGTTGCAGTTACTAAACAAAAACAATTATAACAACAGCACACAGTTTTATCAAGAAAAGCTATTTCACCATATACAAATTATTTTGTATATGGTCGCAAAATTCCGGGCTAAATTTGAACCCTCCTCGTACTTATGATGTGTAAGGCATATACACAGTTCAGAAAAAATAAGCATTCATTAATTTTTTCAAAACAAATTCATAAATTTAAAAAAAATGAATGCCTTTTAAAAAGGAATGTAAATAAACTCCGCTATTGCCTGTCCCAAGCCAGGATGAGAGAGGATAAAGGGGAGAAGTAACGACCTCGTTAGGAAACATGGGGTTCAACTGTCTCCGGTTGATAGTACCCAGTATAACGGCCCCTGCCTAAAGTTGCATGTGAAAACCGGTTAACAGTCTCAAGGACATAAAAATTTTCAAGGGAGCGGATGAACCAAAAATGGGGAGACTGAACCTCTTCACTGCTGGAACACAGTCAGTCTAGGGGAAGAAAACCCCAACTCCAAATCACCTGTTCCTCCAGGGCATGCGATGGGGCGATGGGCGATGGCCAGCAACCCATTCCTTGTAAAATTTCTTTTCGAAGAAACAACCGCTAAAAATACCAAATCCAAGCCTCGGATGACGGGCGCAAATCCCAAAGCACAACTTCGAAAACGAAAAAGGCTGATGAATTTTAGTACTTGAAATACGAGTATATAGAGTCTTAGGACGAAACGTGTAGAAGTTTTTCAAGAATTAAAGAAACTGAGAAATGGTGTAGCTCCTCTTCCTGAAATAAAGAAGAAAAGAAAGGGACCTGAAGAGACAGGAGACTATATCCACATATACAGCAGAGTGTCGCCAAAGATAGTAGAGCAAAGAGTGGAGGAGCAGTTGCCATATATAAGAGACTAACTCATGACTAAGGAAAAGTATAAACAGTTGAGACCAAGTGAACGAACATCTCATATGGGTAAAACTAGTACTAAAAGAATATGAAACTGTTATCATAGATGCTGATGCACCAACCGACACTGAGAATAATGAAGTAAAATGAAATTTTAAGACCAACTGGCACATTTAATAGAAAATATAAACAGCAGAACAGAAATTATACTCATGGGAGATCTAAAATGGATGGGTTGGAAGTACAAAAGAAAGCAAAGTGGTAGGGCAATACGGAGATGAAGTGATAAATAATAACAGTGAAAGATTGATCGAAATGGGTGAACAGTATGATCTCAAAATTTTAAATGGGTTTTACCGACACAAATTAATACACAAATTCACTTGGATTCAAAACACGTAATTTAAGATGAATTTTGGATTATGCAATAAAAACAAAATAGTTACAGTCTTCAAAGACGTATGAGTTCAACGCGGGGCAGAATGTGGTTCAGACCACTTTTTAGTGAGATCGAAAGCAAACTTCCCATACAGACCTACACCCAAGAATGAAATTAAGCAAGAACAAAAGACGGAGTATCCTGTGTACAAATTAACTAGATGATTTAAACGATGACTTTATAAAATTTCTGTACTAATTAAGACTAAGCACGAAGTTTCAACACTGCGACAACTCTAGCCCACGAAAGATATAACTCAAGCTATACATGAAGCAGCAGAGGACATGGAATTCAATGAGAAGAAAACAGACCAACTTTGGTGGAATGAATTGAATAATTTAAGCATTTTATCGATAGAAAGTATAGATCTTGATTTTCTGGACATAAATGCCGCAAGAAATATATTTAGTTAAGAATTTTTAAAGTTTTATATTTATATTATTGTTTTGTAAATAATGTTTATTTTTATGTGCAATATCAATATATTGTGATACCCATACCTTATTTTTTGGAATTAAAGTTATGTTGTATTTAATTAATTATGTGTATTATTTAATTATGTATTGTTGAATCCAATATGATGAAGGCGCCAATTTTTTTTTAGCCCAGAGCGCTCGAATTTGTTAAGACGGCCCTGGCGATAACTTTTTTTAGTGTGTGAGATACAATAGTAGTTGCAGTAAAACTTTTCTGTAGTATAAGATACGTAGAAATGTGATGAGTTACATGTGGAGATATGATTAAATAAATTAATAATGGAAGCTTTTCATCTTCAACTGATGCAATTTATCAAAGTCTGAAAAAACAAAATACAATGATCGGAAATCGAACAAACCAAAAAAAAAGTTATTTATTCAATAAGAAGTATGTACCTGCTCTTAAGATATTATTTTTGATATTCAGAGTAATAAACCGATTTCCCTTTGTATAAAATGATAAGTTAGTAAATGTATTTAAGAAGAATAATTAATCAAGTCAATCCACTATTTATTTCAACAATGATAATTTGAAAAAAATGTTACTGAATAATTTTCAAGGATAACGCAGCCATTTACTTTTTCCAATAATCTACTCGTATAGTTATTACAGCAAAACAGAAATAGTTCACCTTTGTAAATGGAAAAAACCTAAACAACGTGAGCTTTGCGGCTGTGTAAAACAACAAAGAAACCCTCATCTATAACACTTTTGTGCCTAAAATAACTTCTAAGAATAGCTACTACATAAAAGCAGATTTAATCCATTACAATTTTCAATGGTAGGACTTACGTGATTCGGTAACATTAGTTATTACAAACCCTACAAACTTCATTGTGAGCATGTTATATGTGCTTTTATTTAGTTTTGATTGATAAGAATTTATCGTTTAAAAATAAATATAAAAAATCCTTATACAAAAGGCATGCAAATAACATCAATATTAGGTAAACCAGATTTGAGAAGAATAATGTACAAGTAACGTAAGAAGAAGTAACGCAAATTAATTAATTATAAATAACGTAAGCTGTGTACAAATATTTAAGTAATAAAGCTATTAGAAAAATATATGAAAACAACAAGCAAGAGGAAAGTACAGAAAATGATAACCTTAAAATAATTTTATAATAAAACCAATTAAAGTTATCGACACTGTAGCAATGCATTTCCATAAAAATTGTCTTATCTTTAAGGAAGTATTGCATAAGTTGGTGTAAGTATAAAATTATATGGGGTATACATCGATAATAGCCACGCAAAATGTCACAAAAAGCTGTCGACTGCATGTTAAATATTGCATGACACACCCTTTTGATATCTTTTATCAGAATCGTGCTATTGTTAATATAGAATTGTTTAGTCGTACAAGATAAAGGATAAAGAGTTTAATGCATTTAAGTTGTTACTCTATAAACAATGAACGAAACAATCAAAAATAAAACCCACAAATATTTTTTGCAAATTTTAAATTGTTTGGATTTTCTATAAGCTTGTTTCTCAAACTAGATTTACCTTATTCAGCCCTAGAAATATGTGAAAATTTTTCTTAAGAATAGGAAGCTAAAATCAATTACTAATTTAATTCAAATGAATATTATTTCAGTTTTCGTATTCTAAGGAACACTATAGGGCTCTAAATTTTAATGCAAAACTGATTTCTATCAAACACTAAAACAGCTTTAGCGTTTTTACAACATAAATATTGATTTTTAATTTACGAATTTCTAAAAAGAAGACAAAAAGATGATGTCTGTAGTTTCAGAATAAAATTTCTTAATCCAAAAACCGATATGAAAAATATAAAAAACATTTAATTAAGGATATAGGTAATTCTTTAATGTTAATACAAACATTTCATTAAACCCACATTAATACACCATGGACTTACCAAAAATATATTCTTACAAATTTTAATAAAATTATCTATTGAATAAGAAAATTTATTAATTTAGTTCTGGTTTTGGAACTTACAAAAATTAAACAATTTTAGTTCATTAATTTTTCTACAGAAAACGTAGTTTGACATTTTGTAATTGAATTTAAGGCACCGACTCTTACAAGGTACACATAAAAAGCTTCTTAGACATCCATTATATTTATTACACGGCCGTAAAAATATATCATGAATAAATACCAGCTTAAAACGAAAATAAAATTCGATAAACAAGCTCCTTTGACATTATTTCTGTATCTTTATAAAAGATTCAAAGCCCCGAGTTTAATTTCGCAACTCTCATGCAAAAACGAAGATAAATTATTAAAAGGAAAATCTTGAGATCCTGGAAGAATATTATATTTTGCCGAGCAGAAAGGATTTGATGTTGATTTATGATGTACAGACTGAAGAAAGTCTGAAGTAACTTTCGCGGCCTGAAAATCAGGAGAAAATGTTAAAGTTTTGATAACTATTTGATAAACAACGAAAGTTTCAGCTTGTTTAGTATGGAATCAGTTTTAATAGAAACTTTTCAAATTTGTTTTGACGTAAATCTACCAAAAAGTACATGTTTGGTTATGCTGGAAAAGTAAGTTTTTGGTGGAATTTTCAGATGATTGAAATAGGTTTCTGTAACAAAGTTTAAGCTTGTTTGAATTAATGAATTTTTTATTAATTCAGTTCATTTATAAATTCTGAAACTACGGTTTCGATATATATGTACAAAGCTCAAAGGGCAATAAAAAATAAAATTAAGGATAATTCCAGAATTAAATGAAAATTGTCACTAAGGGTTCGCCTACGCTTTTCACTTGATAACCGAGATTAATTCCGGGATATGTTTATATTTAACGAAACTGTCATTTACAGGATAATAAAAAATTATCCACTTAAAGCAGTGTTCAAACAATAACACCAATTAAGGTTTAAGTGCAACATCAAAAAGGAGCCTGGGTTTATAAAATGACCTTCCTGATTATTACAGTTATCACTGTTTCTAGAATAATTATAAATTTATTAGTTTATGTATCGTTATAAACACGATTTTACCATTATTATGAAACTCCCTTTCAAATTTCCCTTTACTTTCTGAAGTTTCTTATTTAAATTTTACACTTTTGTCGTCTGTAAAACAGAAGACAAGGTTCTAAATACTTTCTGATTATTCATGGATTTGCGACATCAGTTAAAAGGTTTTGACTTTTAAATAAGTCGTAATTAAATCAACTTTATACCTAAACTTACATTTCAACCCACAATCCAAGTTCAGGTGAAAATGGGTAACAAACTAATAGTGACTAGCAAGTCAATTCTATTGGAAAATAATTGACATTTAAAATTCTTACTTTATAAAATGCTTTTTATACGTGTGTAGGAATGAAAGCACCCTATCATTATCGAGTAATTAGAATTCGTTTTTTGCTTGAGCCTTATATTTGTTTTGTATCCATTTTGAAAAGCTGACCTTTAGAAATCGATCTCGAAAGGATTAGAATTTTAAATGTAGGAACAAGAGGAATTTGTCGTTTAATTTGTTAATTGGAACTTCAACTGGAAGTATTTTTCTAGAACTTACGCCGTTAAAAATTAAATTTCGGTATAAAAAAGAGTAATTAAACGAGATACCGAAATTTTAGAAGAATTATAGCATGTTTAGCGTCTATGGGGAGTACATTTTAAAAATTAATGACGTGGTTTTTTGTTTCGAAATAAATAGCGCCGCATTAAAGTTAGAACAAAAGGATCAGGTTCGTGCTCTTGTATAATGAAATATTAAAGTACTCAAAGTTTTATAACCCCACGTGAAGGGCCGCTGCTGAAAATGACTTTTGTATAAAAAATTTGCTGAACGGGAAATTTGTAGCTTTCAGAAACCATTTTTAGCAGACACATGCATCATAATGTAATGAAAAATTACATTTGGATAAGTAGAACATTTTCTATATCCTAATATCACCACTAAAAACGAAATATTTTCAATATTATCAAAAAATGTATGAAATTATTTCTAACAAATACTGTTGTGGTCTTTCGGGAACTCCATGTTTCATTTACCACGAGAAAACATAAATTCAGACTGGATTTTTAAATTTGGAGCCATTAAAATGTAGGTAAGCTAAGATTAACTAATTAACCAATAACAATTTAAACGATTATGATTGTGCCTCTAATGTGTAGATTTTCCTTGCAATTAAGCTATTAAAATTTAAAGGCATCAAGAATAAGAATCTGGAATTTGATGATTTGGGATTCAGATTTTCGGACCTAGTTTTGCGGTTTGAAACTCATTGTTAAGGTCATGGCTTAGTCTCGAAATTTGATCTAAACTTGAAATTCTATCTTCAATTACATATATATATATGCGAAAGATGAATTTTTAGAGCTCCAATGAAAGTGTTTAGTAAATATACTCGTTTAGATACAATCAACATGTTTTTTTAGTTTTACCAAAGAGCAGTATATTGCTTTTACGCTTTTTGGTTCTTTAAAGAGATTCGAAGATCCCGAATCCAAACTTCGATAAAATTTTTGAATTCAAATTCGACAGTTAAATCTTAGAAATTTTATTATTTCAAGCTTTCGATTTCACGAGCATTTCTAAAGAGTCATACTCGTTAATGAAAAGTTTTTAATTTGAGATTTAAAATTATTTAGATTCGGGAAGTTTGAATTTTTTGTTCCAAATAGTGCTTTTCGAGTTCAATTCGATATTGTGGAATTATCTGAAGTTGAAGAACATTTCAAGCTTTTGATTTCATTTTTTTTTTAATTTGGGCTTCATCTTTACTCGGAACGCCCCCTCGAAAGAGATATGTATGTCAACGAAATAAACAGGCGAAGTCTACATAAAGTGGAAGAAGAAGAAGAAGATTTCAAGAACACATTTTACGCCTCAGATTCGTTGCTGAAAGTTTTGAAAATCTAAAATGATTCAAATTCGGAATTTTTTGTACCAGGCATTAATGGAAAATTTTCTTCTTATTATTATTATTCAAATATTCTATGAAATTTTTGATCTCTAAATCTGCACTTCAAGCTGCCGATTTTAAGAATGTCCTAGAATCCATATTATATCCATAACATAGAAATTTTTGAATTCAAAATCGCCATTCAAATTTTTGAAGTTTTGATCTTGCACTTCGTATTTCAAGCGTTTGATTTCAGGCATATATTTTACGGCGCAGATGTTGTATGACCAAAGCCAAGATTCTGATTTAAGTTCGAAAGTGATTTAGGATCCGAAGGTTCGATTTTTCTTCCAAACCGATAGAAATTTTCAAGTTAAATTTTGCATTCAAAATTTCTATGAAGCTTTAAAATTTTTAATGTTGTGCTTTCAGTTGGAAGACCATTCAAAAAACAGTCAATATTGAAGCATTAAATTTGAGATTTAATAAGATTCTGTCTATTCGATCTTCTAAGATCAATTCTTCTAATCTAAACTTCCGCAGAATTTTCGAATTCAATTCTAAATTTAAATCAGTGGAGTTTTAAATGTTTCAATTTATATTTCAAGCTTTCGAATAAAAGAACATTTTTTAAAGTTGCTACTGCAAAGTTAATTAGAGATTTAAAATATTCGAACTTGTAAAATTCGAATTTTCTAGTATAAATGTTTGAGCATAAATTTAATATTCAAATCTTTGAAGTTTTCGATCTTACAATCCATATTAGGCCTTTAATTTCACGAACATGTTCCGTTCCTCAAATTGGATATTGAAATAAATTAAATTTCTGATTTAAGAGCGCTCCGGATTCCTAAAGTTTGAATTTTTTATTCTAATCTTAACGGAAATTTTCGATTTCAAATTCGATATTTTTGTAGTTTTAAATCTTCAAATGTATAGATCAAGCTTTCGTTTTCAGGAACTCATTTTACAGCACGTATTGAAATTTAAAAAGGTTCGAACTTGTTCGAATTTCTACAACAAAGCTCGATGGAAATGTTAGAGTTAATTCAACATTTAAGTCTTTGAAACAAGAACTGAAAGAGTCAAATCATAACTTTTGAGTCCAGACACGCGTTTCATGTCTCAGATTCGAAAACTTCTGGTTTGAAATCTAGAAAGATTCGTACCTGCTCCTAAAATTAGAATTTTCGAATTCTTCTTCATCTTTTCCCGATGCCCTATAGGGCATGATTCTGTGCCTCTCGAGTTGACTCACATTTTCCATTCTTTTCTATTTCGTGTTGTGTGTGCTAATATCTTGAATTGATTTTCTTCTGCTTCTTCCGAGTTATTCTATGTTTTTGAGCCATGTTTTTCTTGGTCTCCTTCTTCTTCACTGGGTAGTTCTTCCTGATTCTACTGTTCTCTTTACTATGCGTCCTCAGTTTAATCTAACTAGGTGCCCATACCAATTAAGTTTTGCCTCCTCTCTATTATTGATAAAATATAGACTCTTGCTTAAGCTCCTCGCTTATGCGTTCATTTCTTACTCTAGATTTGTCATTCCTATAATTCTCCTTAGATATTTCATCATGTTTTTTTCAACAGCTTGTATCTTTCCTTGATGTTTTTGTCGAAGTGGCCATGTTTCACATGCATAAACTCGTGGGACTGTGGGAATTTTTACTGCATTGAACACCCTTAACTTGGTTCCTTCGGTTAACTCTTTCTTGTCAAAAATTGTTCTATTTAGAGCCGAGCATATTCAACATTAATTTCCATTTTTAACTTCTCAATTTCCTCTGTCCAAATATTCAGAAGTCCCCCTGTTATGTCTATTTTTTCATTATCAGTCTGTCCATTACTAATATAAATAATAACAGATAACAGGCTTAGACTTAGAGACTGTCACCTTGTTTTGCATACAGTCTTTATTGCTTGCATTAACGTGTCTAGTATCTTCAGGTCTTTCAGGCATCTCTAAATAATACTTCTGGCTACCATATCAAAAGCCGCTGTCATGCCTACGAATGCTAGATATAATTCTTTGCCTTTCTCAATTTGTCTTTCCATTATATTCCTTAATGCCGTTATGTTGTCATTAGTCTGCCTCTTCTTTATAAATGATGCTTGTTCTTCTTGTATTTTATCTTCTGACACATCTCTTGATTTTTTTCTAGTACTCTAATGTAAACTTTAATACTTACTGGAGCATATTGCTCTCTAGTTATTACATCTAGTTTGATATCCCTTCTTATATAATGGAATTATTAGATTATTTTCTTTTGGTATATTTGCTGTTGCTTCTTTGCAGATCTTCCAAAACTATTCCTTGCCCTCTGCCTCCTTCTATTTAATCAACTCGGGATCTATATTATCATCCTTCTCTTGCCTTGTCCGTTTTTATCTTCCTTAATGCTTCTTCCACATCTTCTCTTGTGATTTCCCAGTTTTGATCGGTTTCTTCCTGTAATTCTATGTTTTCGTCTGTCTCTTAATCATCGCATCTCGTAAGGTGAACTTGTCTGCAAAGTATTGTTTCCACACTTCTAGCATCTCTCTCGTACTTGTTTTTAGCTGGTTATTTGTATCCTTTAATCCTCTTATTCCCTCATTTTTCTTCCTCCTCATTGCCTTTATGCAGTTCCAGAAACTCTTATTATTTGATTTGAAACTATCTTTTATTTCTTTACCAAACCCTTCCCAGCTTTTCTTTTTCACATTTTATAAATATTTCCGCTTTGTTTGAATTCTTCTTTTAATATATTCCCTTTTGTTTTGTCCTGGTTTTGGTCGTTGATACTTTTTATTTTTCACGGTTTTTCTAACTTGCTTATTCCACCATTTCCTTCTTTTTGTGTATTCATTTATCTTCTTTATACCACATACTTCTATTATACAATGTGTCTACGGATAGGTGATACAAGAGGAAAAACTTTTTTATTATTGATTTCTCAGAAAATTTTATTCTTGATAATAATTTTTGCTGTGTTTGATAGTCTTATTTCTCATGTTACTTTTCCTGCAGGTAATCATTTAAGACTTAAATTCACAATTTTCCTCAGCTTTGGACCTTGAAAAAATTTCTGAAATTATTTATTATTGATTTCTCAGAAAATTTTATTCTTGATAATAATTTTTGCTGTGTTTAATAGTCTTATTTCTCATGTTACTTTTCCTGCAGGTAATCATTTAAGACTTAAATTCATAATTTGAAAAAATTTCTGAAATGAAATGAAATTTCCAAAACTGAGGAAAATTGTGAATTTAAGTCTTAAATGATTACCTGCAGGAAAAGTAACATGAGAAATAAGACTATTAAACACAGCAAAAATTATTATCAAGAATAAAATTTTCTGAGAAATCAATAATAAAAAATTTCAGAAATTTTTTCAAGGTCCAAAACTGAGGAAAATTGTGAATTTAAGTCTTAAATTATTACCTGCAGGAAAAGTAACATGAGAAATAAGACTATTAAACACAGCAAAAATTATTATCAAGAATAAAATTTTCTGAGAAATCAATAATAAAAAAGTTTTTTCTCTTGTATCACCTATACGTAGACACATTGTATATTTATTATAGCTATAGTGTATTCTTGAGACGGAGACTACCTCATCTTCTTTCCACAGTCCAGTTGGTTTTTCAGTTCGGAGTTTAAGAAATTCCTTATCTGCTTCCTCTTGGTGCTGCTTTTTGATTTCCTCGTTCTTCAGTTTATTAATTCTTATCCTAATGTATCCCTGCTTTCTTTCTGATTTTTGTAATCTAATGTTCAAATATCTATATTCAGCTTCTTGTTATCAGAAGGTATTTCCTACTTGTGAGCCATTTCTTTGGCGGAATTCGAGCATCTTCAATCCATTTTTGTTTATTATTTTCTCACCATTCATCCTATACCTTTACTTATATTATTGGATAATTATCTGAAGGTTGAATCCGGATTGTAATTTGCGAACTTTCCCAATCCTTTCTTATTAAAACATTCACTTAAAACGTAATCGCAATCGGATTCGAAACCTGACTGAGGCTGGGGAATCTTCTGAACATTTGTTTAATAAAAGGATCAAATTTCAACCTTCGAATGCAAAATTCGAAATTCAGATCCGGATTTACTTTAGCCTACATTTTTAACCATTAATTTAATTAATTTAAAATCTAGGAGCAGGGATTAATGGGACAAGCCTTTCTTGTCAAATTTTTATTTTTTTTTTTAAACTTGAACTTGAAAAGAATTTCTATAGTCGTATGACTCGTATGTATTCGTAGAGAACCCATAGATCTATAAATTTCCTATGTTCACCTTATTGCCACTGGCGCCATCAGCCAGTAAATTTTCGTACTAATCTTAACGAAATCTGCTATACAACCTGTTTGAATAAGTTTGTTCTTCTTTGTTTTTCGGTAGATGGCGCCTTAGATATATCAACAAAATAATCAAATCCAAAGATAGAAAAATCCTGCTTCTTTCCTTTCTACTTTTGAACATTACGTTAACTTTGGCGCCTACAACTTCAAAAGCGCGGATGTCAGTCGCGCTCGAACTTACGCAACGCAAAGAGCGCGAGAAAATTCAAAATGCGCTGCTTATCACTGCCAAGACTGTTTTTATAATAAAGTCATTATCAATTTAGCCGAATTCGTAAAAGCTCAGATAAATTGGCAGCTCTACGACCCGTCTGTAATATTAAATTAGGTTTATTTAATCCGCGTTTTTTTTTTAAATTGTTGATATGTGAGCTTTTTAAAGTTTTTTGAAAATTAATTTAAAAATTTTAGTTAAACTGAATATTCAAAATGTGTAAGTGTGGTGTGTTGCTTTCTAGTGTTGTGATAGTGTCGAGTTTTATATTAGTGACTAGTTTTAATCTTGACACTTTTAATTATGCACAACATAAAGGACCAGATCGATCTATGTTTGGATTTAGTTTAGCAATTCATAAGGAATACGGAAGGAGTTGGTAAGACTTTTTTTATAATATTGTTATTGTCAGTGCTGTCATGCGCTATTTTTATTTAAATTGCAAATACGTATTGCCTATTGCAAAACGAAAGTGTTAAGTAATAAAACAACAGCTGTTTTTTTTAGTACTCATCAGAAATGTTATAACTAGGTATTAAGATGAATTTTATTATTTAACATTTATTCGAGCTCATTTTACTAATTTTATGTGCAAATTTAAAAGCCTTTTACAGTTCTTAAAATCTTGATTAGACATTTCGCTAGACCAAGTCCAACTTATCAAGGACATTCCATCAATAAATTTTACAAAACACGTAACATAATTACTTTTTTATTTTTAAACTCATGTTAAACACTTTGAATTTTCTTGCCAAAGGCGTTTGGTTATTAAAAAAACAAGCATTATTATGACAGGAGAATTAATAAACATCTTTAATTGATGCATATTTTTCATAATTATAGCGTTATGGCTACATAAATAAGCGTTTAAAAATCGAATTTTGAGCAATTTAAAATTTAAATTTTTCAAAACTATCGCCTTGGAGAGAATTTATACGCTTGAAATTTTAAAGTCTTCAGGCCTGTAACCTGAAAGGTTCTTAAGGTTGCCGGTTTTAGAAAATTTGCTGCACACGTGCGTGCCATAAACCAAACGTACGCTTATTTTACAAATGAGCATGGGAAGGAAGCTGGAAACGAAAATATCCCTTGAAATATACATGTTTAGACTATTAAATCATGCTTAAGCTTAGAATTACCGACGAAACATGTAAATGAAAATTTATCACAATCGCCAATAGTTTTCTTATCGTTTTTAGCGTCCGATGTTATCCACTTTCGCAGGATACGTCCGTCAGGGCTATGTTAATAAAAATAATAAATAAATCAGGATACGGGACTAACGTTTGACTCAGAAACGCGCTAAAAATAATCCGGGTGTGCCACGGCTTGTGCTAAAACATAGAAGGCTTGGCATAAAGATCCACGCGCTCATCACAAACCACGGCTGTGATGTAACCCACATTTGCACCATGCTCTAATAATCCGTGATGTCAATTTTTAATGGAAGGAATTATGTATCCTTGAGCAGAATTTGTCTTTATTCTCTGAATTTCTGCAGCTTTCAATTAAATCTTTTTAAATGAAGCTTAGACAAAAATTAAGTGGCGCCGATTTATGAACCCTAAGGGTATCTTCATAATTTAGTATTTACGAGCATAATTAAACAGATAATTTTATTTATACCAATTAGTAAGTTAAAGCAAAAGCAACCAGCTTGTATTGTTTTCTTTAAATTTTAAAGCCTTGTTTTTAAAACACCTTTACGTGCCCACAACTTGTTGTGTAAAGATTATAAGATTAGCAAACTCGCTAGATTTTGAATATTATCTTAAAAAGTTCAACTTCAGGTCCTTTTATGGAGTTAGCGAGTTTTAAAATTAGAAATTACTAATGTTGTTTTAAGTTTCAACAATTTACTAGGAACTTTAGAAATTTGTTTTAAAATTAATATTTTAGAAACTGAAAAACCTACAATCCACTTCGGTAAATGAAATCAAAAGCATGATTTTTTTAAGCAGAAAGACTTAAAAAGACAATGTAAGATTAGCAAACTAGATTTTGACGATTATTTTAATTTTAGCTCAAGTTTACTGAGCATCTTCAAATGTACAGTTGTGGACAGAAAAAAATAGGACAGTGTTTTTTTTCTAGTTTAAAATGGCCCCTGTGTTGTAATTTGATTGCAAGTCAATGTGACAAATATCATAATTATAAAGCCAAAATCAAGTAACTAAATTTTATAGAATAAAGTTTACTTGATTTTTCGAGTTGTCCTATTTTTTTCTGTCCACAACTGTACCTATATAATTTTATTAAATATAAAACATTATTATAATTTTATAAATTAAGTAATATGCATAAATTCTAAATTTTTAGAAACAAATGTGACTAATTATTTATTTAACAAATGCTCTGGCCTTATGCAGTTTCTTAAGTAGGAGTTTACAAGGTTATTGACCATATATGTAAGTTTGCGAATTCTTTTCTGATATTATGAAATTCCTGAAGTTCTGAGATTTTCGTATTATTTGTTAAACATGCTAAAGTTTTACTATATTATTTTTCTCTTTTTGCAGTTGATTTAGATTTAAATTTGACTATCTAGGAGTTTACGCCCGTAAAAGTTATTTGTAAAGATTCAGAATTACAATTTTGTACGAACACGCAGAAGGGTTATATCGCAACTTTTTTCATGTAGATTCCAACTTTTTAATCTATTAAAGACTTTGAAACTAGGCATCCTGACTATTAAACTCGAGATTTGGACTTTTAAAATTCGAAAATTGAAAGTTAGGAAGCCGAATTTAAAGGTCAGAATCCCAGGTTTAAAAGTTTCGATTTGCTTAATAAAGCGTGTTCATTCAAAATAGTTCAAAATTTCGAATACCATCTAGAAATAATAGCCTTAATTATATGGTACACAACGTGGAATTCTAAAATTTAACGCCAGAATTTCGACATCTGGATTAAATTCAAGATTTTGCATTCAACCTGAGTAAAATCAAAATAGTTTTAAAATCTTTTTTCATGATAAAAAACTGATTAACGAGCTTAAAAGTATGGTCTAACAATTTAAAATGTAAGATGACAAAATACCTATAAAACCAGGGTTGAGATGATTTAAATCATTTGATTTAAATCACGATTAAAATCATGATTTAAATCAAGCGATTTATTTAAAAAAATCATTGATTTAAATCGCAGTTTTAGATTTTGACAAATTAACAAACAAAAACAAATTACACAAAAGTACTGATCTTTAGTGGTAAAAAGACAAACACTTCCTAATTGAACAAAAGCTTTATTTAAAGAGTTAACTGCTCTAAATGAAATTTATATTATTATAATATTGTTTTGACAATAAATACCCTCTCCTCATTAGAAGAACATTGAACATTATTATTCATAGTAATTAGGTAGATACGTAAATAGATAACTGTTAGAAAATAAAATTTATTTTGGCGTAAACAAAATTCAAATTTGCATTCTGGAATATAACGTAACATATGAGTTTGATTTAAATCAAAAAAATCCGATTTAAATCAAAAAAATCGATTATTTTGATTTTTTAAAAAAAATCGTGATTTTTATCCACCCTGTATAAAACCTAAAATTGTAGGTATTTTTGTTGAAGATTTTTCATCAAATGAAGTAAAATCCCTTCGCAAATTCGAATTTTCTCTTATTTGTAATTAAATGTATAATTAGATTTAAATTTGATGTTTCTAACATCAACCATCCACTTCCATACAAATATTTCTTAAGATTCAACTAATTGGAATTTTGAAATTTAAGTTTAATTCCCAATTAATTTTAGAAAAACAATGATTTTATCCAAATTTTGATTTGTTAAACATACTCGTTTAGCATGCTAGATTAAAAAGCTTAAAATTTGTCATTAAAAATTTCTGCTTTAACTACGATTATAAAACCGAAATTTAGATATTTGAATTTAATTTTTGAACCGGCAGTACGGCAGAGTGGGAGTGCACGAGTTCATATAGAAAGTTAAACTGAGGCCTGCTTGGTCTGAACTTGAATGGGTGACCACTCTGCGGCTCTGTGTGTCCGGCCCCCTCGACACTGTAAAGGTATAAGAGGGTAAAAGAAAAAAGAAAAATAAAGAAGTTTCGAATTAATTCACACTCAAAATAGCTGTTATTTTCTGAATAATACTTATTCGGCCAGAAAAACCAACAATTTTGAAAGCTATCTATCTATCTATGAAACCATCTGAACGTTTTGTTTTGTTTATCTTAAAAAATGAAATTCTAAACCACAATCTCAGAAGTTTGATTTCAAGTTTTCTTTTTGTAATGTTAAAACGTTAAAATGTGAAATGACAAAATACTAAACACTATCATAAAATCAAAAATGTCCATTTCAAATTCGAAGAAAATTTCCTTTAATTTGTAATTAATTTGATGTTTCTAAAACCTATCTTCTACATGCTACTTTCACAATTATTATTAAAATTCGCATAATTACGATTTTGAAGTTCGGGATTAATTCACACTTTTTGGTCGCAGTTTTGATTTGTTAAATAATAAATGTAAATGTTCGATTAAAATAGCCAAAAACGTTGAAAGCTATTTAAACATTAAATTTTAATCCCAATATTAAAAAATGAACCTAAAATTTAATACTAAAATTTTGACATTTCATTTAAATTTTTAACTAAGTTTTTTTGTACTTTCAACTTGAAAGCTTTGATTTTTTTGTCAAATAAAATATTTTTACAAAGTTATTACATATTTACCAATGTTCGATTTTAAGTTAAAGTTGGATAAAATACTAATACAACATATTTTTAAATTCGATCTTAGAGCTTTATTCATAGTCATAGTCATAGTAATTTACAAGGTCGAAATTTAATGGATCTAAGTAAAACCGCACTACGAGCTTAATTCTACATACAAATATTTATTAAAATTCAGAGAAGTGAAGGATTAATTTATACGCAAAAGACTATTTTTGTCAAGATTTTGATTTTGTTAAATATTTTGACGGAATTCTTAACTTAGTTTTTGTTTCTTTCGCCATCAAATAAAAGCAAACCACTTTTAACTGTTTTTAGAATCTAACAACTTTTACCTTAAGTAAAGTGGAGAAAAACGTTTCTAAATTTTATTTTAGAACTTTAAATTTATTTTATAGCCACATTTTGCGTCCTACAAGTGAGAATTTTTATTTCAAATTCGAAGTGAAAATCTCTTCAAACTTCAAATCCCTTTTGATAAAATTGGAAAACTATAATTACAACTTCTTCTTCTTCTTAGTCTTAGCTACTCCTTATGACTTTCGACGTTGGACAACTACAACTTGGCATAAAGAAAATGTGCTCTCAACGTGTTTTTTTAGTCCATTTTTCGATCTGTTTGACTCTTGTTGAAGACATTTTAATTAGTGAAGATTAAAACTTTAAAGCATTTAATACTTTAATGTTTGAACCGAACTTTTCGATTTTATTGGCAAATTTTTAATTGGTACAGTGACGTAAAAAATTTGAATTTAAAACAAAATAACTGAAAAAATTCGAATTGAAAAAACTCTGCGAAATATGGAACTTCTCAATTAGTTGTTATTTATTTTAAAGCTAAACTTTATGTTAAAAGTTTACCTTTATACTATAAAACCAAAAGTTTAACTCTGAAGTCGTATGCTTCCAGTTGTTAAGTTTCTACCTTGCTTGTATAAAATATGAAATACTAAATTAAACCAAGTTTTTTATTATCTAAGTTAATTTTGCATCTGTTCTGTTAACTCTCAAATTTAACAGTCAAACAGAATGCGTAAACAAATTCAAAAAATAAATATAATGAAAAGGGTGCATTGAATTCAGTATATTTAGCTTCTGCAAGTTAAGTTATTTTTAGAATATGCCACGTTTTTGTCTAAGTCTTCTACAGGAAATACTGTTAATGTTAACACTTACACGCAAAGATGTTTGCATGCATATCATAACGAAGGTATGGTTAAGATGAATGTTTTTCTTTAAGTATGGAATTTCCTTGAATACCTTTTAAGGAAACTGATTTATAAATGACGAGGAAATGAGATTTAAACAAGCAATAATTTGAGTTATATGAATTATAGAAGTTGATTTTATTTTTTACGTACATACGTTCATACGAAGTTCTAACAAATTTACCAATTAATGCTCAAAAATTAGAAAGGAGCTGGTTTATTATTGTTTTGAACAAGTTTTTAAATGAACGCAAGGTATTTTCTTTGAATTTCTGAAATAATTTTTAAGCAGGGTATTTTTAATTCTTAGGAATCCATTGCGAAATCGTTTTCATAAAATAAATTAAAACTTAAAACTCAGTTCAAGTGGAACTACTAACGTTCAGAGTACCCAAAGGTAAATTGAGAGTATGTTTTGTATCACACGCGAGATTATAAATTCGTTACGCTATAGGAAAAGCACGGCTAACAAACAGGAAGAACCGTGAATAACAGGGAGGATAACATTATCATAAAAAATGATAACTAAAACATTGTTCCCGTTCTAACATTTTTATAATCCTTTAACGGTATAAGTGCATCTTTGTTTAAAAAATAACGGCGCCTTCGTTTCGTAATGATTTATGAGAAAATTCTTATCGGTCAACAATTAGTTTTCATTTTACGGTAATAAATTTTATAGTAATTACGACTTTATCTTTACTGTCTATGAGAAATTTTCGATTTTGTTGAATATAAAGGAAGCTGTTGCTTATAAAACTTTTAATTGTTATACATATACAGGGTTAATGATACGTTTTTATTCCTTATTTCGTTCGTAAACTTCGATATGTGCAATTTATTTATTATTTCTAAGTTAATTTTAAAGTGCCAAACACAACTGGATTTTTGTGTTTTTATTAAATTTTCGTATGATTTAAATTAATTGTAAGTACGAAATTAAATTAAACGAAACGCCCTGTAGATCTGTAATCTTAAATTTCATTCATAATACATAAGTAGTAAAGAATTTTAATGTCATTCATTGGCCGTGCCTCAAAACAATATAAAACTTTATTGGAATTATAAGAATAAACCACAATGAGAAGCGCAGTGGGTGCATTTAAAACAAAATAACTTTGAAATTTAATATTTCCTGTAAATGCAAGCTATTGTTTGTTTAGGTCGTAAACATTCAGGGGAATTTTTGATTTACTTAAATAAATAATAATATAAGAAAATAGTTGGTATATCATATATTGATGTTTAAGATAACCAAACTGGGAAATTATTAAAACTATGAATTTTATCTTACGTTTATCACTTTGGCGTCAAATTTTTGGTTTTAAAATTTAAATACTCAAAGTAGGGAGTTTGATCTGTATTTATTTTGTAAGTTTACAGCAGAATAAATAGCCTTTCTCAGTTTATATTTTTTTAAATTTGTAAATAAAGGTCAACACGCGACATGTCCAAAGCTCTGAGGAACAGAGTAAAACTTCGATGCATTTCCCATCCCATATCTAAACCCTATTCCTTCAATCAACGCTTAGCAAACTATAAGATAAGTCAGGGAGTTGACGACTAAAAAAGGCAGTCTACATCCTACATCTCTAGTTCAGGGCAGTTTTTGTGCGAGCCTGACTAATATTTAATAAAATGATGCGGAAATAAGTTCTTCAGACAATCTTGGTGGTATTCTAAAGTAATGTAAGGAAAATACTTTGATTTCTACGATCAAACCCTGACCAATTACTTCTTAAATCTTTTACATAGTTTCTCCTTTTATTTGATATCAAATGATAAAGTAAAGTCTTTGCGACAAAAATCCAAATAATAAAAGAAAAAGGGTTGAATGTTTACGAATAACTAAACTTACAGATAAGCTTCTAAGATCAAATAAAACATTTTCGTCATCTCATGTTTAAAATTTCAGTTAGCAGATTTTAAAACTGCAGGTATTATAAACGAAACTTCTCAAAAGACTGTATTGTTTTTAGATAGATAGGAAGGCAATGAAAATTTCAGATTGCAGAGTAATGGAAAACTAGTAAACTAAAACTTGAAATTCAAAGTTCTGAGCCTAAATATTTAGAATTTCAATTTTCTTGAATATCAAAATTTTAGGCAGTTATCAACATGTTGACTTTTGCAATTAGGATTTAATAAACTAAAACCAAAATTCTACAACAGCTTCGAACATTTTACGGGTTCAATAGAAGACTTGCAGTTAAAATCAAAAATATTATATGTAGTAAAAGGTCAAAACAAAACGACAGTGACATAAATTATAATTTAAAACTGATGTTATAGTTTTCCTTTTGTTGGAGTTAAAGTCAAAATTTCACAATTCATTAAAATTTAAATTTTTCTAAAAAGGAAAATAGCAGTTGTAATAAAAATAAAGTTTATATTCCTAAATATTGAGACATTAATTCTGCATAGAATAAAAAGTTTGAAGTTGCAAAAATATGCTTCTCCACTCATGTCTTAGGTTTTGCTAGAAAGACAGCCAAACTTGAGATTTGTAATTACCTATATATAGTTATAACAACGGTCGGAAACACTCTAAAACGTAATAAATAAGCAGAAATTTTAATTTTTTTAAACTTCTACGGGGGTAATGTTCAACACTTTTGTAAGTCAAAATATTGAGATTGTATTTAATTAAAGTTTTATTTTACAATTTCACAAATTAATATTTTAGCAGACACTTGAAATATCTTAGAATAAAAAGTTAATAGTAGACTTATTTTAGATTTTATATGTTATATATTCTAGATTTTATAAATAACAATCAAAAGAATTTGTAATTCAAAACATAGAATTTAGCAAAATTATCAAGTTAAAAATCAAAATTACTTAATTGGTAAAAATGTTGATCTTATTAATCTGCAAATAAAAAAGCTTTTCGAAAAAGGAGACCTGCTAATTTTTGGCTATTGATCAAAAGTTTTATGGAAGATTTCTTGATTTATAGATGATAATTGAACCTGAACTGGAAATTCACATATCAAGAATAACCTTTGGAAGTTGAAAGAATACTTTTTTCACTTCATACTTTAAACTTTTACACTGTGCCTGCTTTTTATTCCAAATCCTAAAAAGGACGAAAAGGAAACAAATTCAATTATTTTTGGATAAATTTTGACATCGCATTTAAAATTACAATTGTTTAATTAACCACTAAAAATTTGAATTTAAAATAGATTAAGCTGTGGACCTTTCTTTTAAAAAAATTACTCTAAAAAGCATACAATTTTTGGGATTTAAGTAGTGTTTGATTTTAGTCCTTTTTAATTTTTCACTTAATTTATAATTTTTAAATTAAGTAGCAAGATCTACAGCAAGTGGTAAATACGATCTAAAAATAATTTTAAGTTTTTAGTTACAGCACATTAAATACGGGCTGAACAAGGGATACTTAACTTAACTAAAAACTTAAAAATATTTTTAGTCTGTATTTGCCGCTGGTTTTTAAATCTAAATTGTGGATTTTTCTTAACAGAGAAGTCAGAATTTTGAAACTGAAAAGTGAAGAACAACTGAGAAACAAAGGGCTTAAATGATATCTTTGGAAAAAAAATTTAACCTTTCGAAGAAAATTTACAATCAGACTGTGTTGAATATGTAAAACCTCAAAATGTAATTGTAAGGGAAAATTATATTTAAAAATGCCAGTAATGTTCTGCTTTCATGAATTACAAATCTCTTTTCAGTACGTATGCTTTTGACTTTTTATGTAGTATGAAAAGCTTCATTTTGCAAGGAAATAATAAATACTATTATTAAACTAAAAATTCCTTAAAATTCTCATTGATGTGTTTTTAATTTTATAATAAAATTTTAATAAACTCCCGATTGACAATTTATAAAAAAGTCTTTAAACCGAAGTCATAATATTGTAAAATTAAATAAGAGAAGCAAATCCAAATTGCCCATATTTAGCACAACAACATCTTAACAGAAGATTGCCCAATTAATAAATTTTTTATCTTCTCAAACTTAAATCAAAACTATACGTAAAAGTAGATTTTTTTAAAATAATAATAAAATTTTCTAGTTTTGTTTCGTGAAAAATTTCCTAATATGTATTTCAATCAGAATTTTAATTGAACTCCATACATTACTACTTCATATTGTAAACCTCTTTACTCAAAAATCTAAAAAGAGCGAAGAACAGATTCATTTATACAATGAAACTATTTTTGATATATTTTTATCTTCCAATTATGATGGCAATTTCTCAATCGACAATTTAAATTTGAACCTTTTCAAATCTGAAACAATAGTTGTATTGGAAGGATTTAACCTGATATTAAAATTAAAACCGTAATAATGTTTAGATAGCTATAAAAACTTTAAATTTATTTATCAGACAAATTATAGTCAACTTTCGACAAGTTAGCACGATTTTTGAAATTTCTTTTTTCTTTTTATTTATGTCAAACAGAGACGAAACGTTTAGCTTTTTCTTCGGCTCTTTCAAAAATAGTGCCGTGCCCGTCACTCTTGCCAAGTGTTCTTTCAAGCAACGTTGAATTTACCGATTCGTTTACATCGAAATTAGAAAAAAAAATTCTCGTTTAATTAAAAATTTGAGTCAAAAAGGACTAAAACTGAATTATCAAATTCTAAAGTCGATTTATTTAACTAAAACTTTTTAGTTTTTCAAATTAATGCAAATGAAAACCTAGTGTAAACGAAAAGTAGCTCTGACCTAATTCTAAAAACCTAATTTTGAAAAATGACTCAGCCCAGGTATAAACAGAAAACCCGAAGTGGTTCCTGTTTACGTCGAATTTACCTTCTCACCCACGTAACTGGCAAAGGGGATCAAGGAACAACGAACGCACGAATTTTCAAAGTTTTCAGGCCATTTCAGTTTCTTAGCGATTGTGAATGATGGGATCGTGGCCAACGTCGTGGGTGACTCAGAGCAGTAGCAGGACACCCACAATGTTATCTGTTTCTTCGTTGTTCTCTCATGACTACCGCAAACGCTATTTATGTCTATACATTGTTCATAAACGCAGTAAACCATACAGTTTTTATTGGTAAGGTTTTAGCTTTGTGTACGTGCATTATTATAAATGGGGCTATTATGTTTGATACTTAGATGCATCTTTACGAGATGCTTTCCTTCTTGGTATATTTTCACCATTCATAAAACCCAATTTTTCCTAGTTATCTGCGTGTTTTTTCAAATTAAATTTTGAGGATATTTTAGCTGGAACAAATTAAAATAAAATAAATTCCTTTGCTTTTATAATTTTATCAAATGATTTTGCACTAAATCAGTAGTTAGGTAATATTGCACAAGTAATGTATTTATTAGGTAGGTACTATTTTCTTATAACTACTTCTGCGATCCGTGAAGCTGCATATAAATGCAAAAATTAGTTATAGGTTCTCCACAATAATTTTTCAAACATCACAAGGAAACAGAAAAACATTAACAAATACAAATTACACCTCGTTCAAGCTGATTGATGATTCTGCCATTTCAATTTGTTGTTTCCCATTGCATAAATTAATTACATCACTGAAACAAACAACAATTTAAATTTGACTAATGACATCGCTGAACTCATCTCAGTTGCACAAAAAAACCTTGACCTTCTCTAAATCATGATATAAAAATACTAAAGTATTTTCTGAACATTACTTATTGTTTACATCTAGCTTTACAATATTTAAATTTAACCGAAGCTATAAAGCTACAAAAATAAAATTCTATATGTTGCTCTGTATGATAAATTTTATAGCTTATTTTTTTATTGTCAGCGCTATAAACTAGCTTTTCTTAGAAAGTGCATTAAATAAGAGAGTGCACTGAAGAATGGATTTTAAAAAAGGTACCTAATTTTAAAACGTCGAACTTCGGTTTTAAATGTCAGATATGGAGTTATGGGTTTTTATTATCTAATAATTACATATTACTGATAATGTTTCTAATTAATCTTGTAATAAATTTAATGCTCAGAATGTTAACGTTTAGTAAAACATCTTTATTGGGGCAATAAATTGAGTGGAAAATATCAAAGTTTAAAGACTTGTTTAAAATATCAACGAAATTTTCTTTTAAAAAGAACGGACTAAATGAATACCACTAATTATAAGCAAAATGTAATTATAAATAGGTTATTAAAGGAAAACAATTTTCAAACTAGAAGAATACAAAAACTCAAGGGATACATACATATAAAGAACTTAAATAATTTAGTAATTGTTACTTGAAAACTAATCAAAAGGATGGTACAATCCTGATATGAAACTTGGGTAATTCAAAAAGAGAAACCTTTGGATGTGTCTTTCTTGTTCTTCTTGTTCTTCTTCTTCTGCCTCTTATGACCGAAGCCTAGGCCAATGATCTCATAAGCATGAGCCTACTGTGAGCCCTCTTCGCACGTAGGCCAGGAGGTTAACCTTACCCATCGATAGAGGTGAAGAAGATCGCCCGCAGTGTTGCGAGGTTAACGGTTATCAAAGGTGACCTCCGAAGCACGGAGAAGCGTTTTAAAATTCCGGCGAGGGTATCTGTATCGCCTATCTCGAGAATCGAACCCAAGATGCCTACGTGAGAGACCGAAGCCTTTTACACGTGGCTATCCGCTCCTCTTTCTTGTTTTGCATATTTTTGGTTCTTTGTTTTACTGCATTCTTGTAAACCCTTATCATTGTCTTCGTGTTCTTGAGTGGTTTAGATCCTAACTTGTTCCAATTAAACCATCGTTTTGTAGGGCGTCCTATACTTCTACGTCCCTTGGGTTTATACTCGTATATTTTCTTCGGTACTCTGTCTTCCTCCATTCTTGCCAGAGGGGTTTTCCATTTCTTTTTATATCGCAGCACTTTGTTCCACCTTTAAATCATACAGTTTCATTTTTTATTCTGTCTTAGTTAGTCCCATTATTCTTCTAAGAAATTTCATCTCTGGTGTTCTAAATCTTTCTTGTTTAGTCTTTGTTGTTGTCCAGCTCCACTGCCAGTATATTCTATAAACGAATTTGAGTATCTGACTTTGCTTTATTATTAAATGTTTTTGAAATTTCTCCGCACGGATTGATATTTATTTATGTATCTCTATCACTTTCATAAGTAATATCACATCCTAGATAATTAAATTGCGAGATTTTTTCTAAGGGTTTATTGTTTATTATACTATTTTTGATATGATTATCTCTTTGAAAGGACTCTAGAAATGATAGGAGAAGGAAATACAAAAAAGAAGAATGAGGTTCATTGGTTACACATTAAGAAAAGAAGGGCTTCTCACAACAATAATCGAGGGTAAATATGCAACAATCAAACAAATAATAGAAGACGTTGGGTGCACAACACGAGGAACTGAAAAGAAAATGTGCAAACAGAGTACAGTGGAGAGCTGCGACAAACCATCCAATGAAGACCGTAGGAGGAGGATTTCTTTGCCCCATTGTCTTTCCAACTGAAATTCTTCCGCCATATTTTCTTATTGTTTTATCAATGTGATGTACCTAATTGTTTTTGTAATGTATTTTCGTCTTGCGGGATTCGGACTTCGTCCTCCGCAACTTTTGTTCCTTCAACCATTTTAAAGCTTGTGTCTAAATAGCAGCTTTGTACTACTCTTACGAGGTGCATGGGAAAGCTCATATTTTCCATTACTAGCCATAATTGTTTTTTCTCCTTAAATAATCAAAAGCTATTTCAAGGTAGACGAAAGCTAAGTGAATTTGGAGGTTAAATTCTCTCCTTTTTTCGATAAATTCCTTTAGTTTATAGGTTTTCTTTAAATAGTAGTTTTAACTTATTTTTAGAAGGCTTTTGGGATTTTATTTCTAAAGATAAATTACTGTAATAAATTGAAAATTGTAATCAGCAAAAATTATTTGGAGTAGGATGTCGTATTTTTTCAATATCAAACATTCAATAACTAGCTAGCTATAAATAAAAAGGACGTAAAATTGCTTATAAAC
Organism: Melanotus villosus; assembly: GCA_963082815.1. Classification (NCBI taxonomy): domain Eukaryota; kingdom Metazoa; phylum Arthropoda; class Insecta; order Coleoptera; family Elateridae; genus Melanotus; species Melanotus villosus. The sequence goes on along the minus strand of OY720422.1, from coordinate 26,709,062 downwards.
ATTTAAAGACTGAAGTGTTTGTTACAGCATAACACATTTTTTTCTTCTATTGAATCAAAGTAATTGTTCTAAGTTTTTTAATGCAGTAACAAGTTGTAATTTTGTTAACATTATAAAGCGCATATTTTACAGGATGTTTTCTAAAGGTGTTTTGTAGGCGAACTAACTCATTTCTTTTTATAGTTAAAAACATAGGTTTGACAAAGAAACATTTAAAGAAATTAAATAACCTGAATTGTGAATATTGCAAAAACACCTAACCTTTTTAAATAAACCAAAAAAAAATGTGAACAGTTTTGAAACTGGGAAAGGTGAAAAGGTTAGAAACTATAAAGGATCTAAATTATGCCCTTGAACGAAAAACTCAAGCTTTTGAAAAGGAAAATACCTACTGAGATTTTGAAATATGACATTATATTTATAAAGAATTATTCTGGTTTTATTAATTACAAATTTACCCTTTATACTTTTGATTCTGTTAACATAGTGTACAAGGTTTAACTTAAAATAATTGTAATTAATTGCAGAATTTAATAAAAAAGGACCCTATTCAAGCATATCTAATTTTTCTATAAACTTCTAAAGATTTTTATTTGTAATTTTCAAAAAAGTTTAAAATGAAGACAAGGACTTGAAACCAAATTAGAAAGATATTTTCAAAATTTTTGAGAGAAGAATTAAACATAACAATATTTTGGATTTGAAAAGCCAATAAAATACTTAATAAAAAATCAAAAGAATTTTTAAAGTTTTCCAAAGAAAGAAACAACATATGTCCTTTAAGATAAAAAAGGTCTGTCTTTAAAGATTGCTAGTTTATTTAATGTAATCGGTAATCGCATTTTAATAAACGTTTTCTTTCTTTTTTCCAAATGTAATTCCTTAAAGGAAATCCTGAAAGATGCCCTGAAAATAAATCAAAACAAAATCAAGAAAATGATTTTAGAAATAATTAGGAAGATATTTGATATTCGTAAAAGCAGCATTAAATATAACATTACTTGAGACTTATAACAATTCCAAGACCTAAGACAATTCTTAATAACTTTTTCTAGGATTTCTCAAAGGAAAAAGGTTCCGATTAAATGTTTAGTAAACTTTTGAAAAGTGAAAATGTTAATAAAACGTAATTCTAATTTCTTTTGGTGTAGAATAAATATTCGTATCACTGTTGCTGGCCTTTCCAGCGTGTTGGTCATATAAGCTCCTAGGTACTTTATTTTCCTGACTTGTTTTATTTCATATAAGGAATATTTTCTAGAAATTAATTTCATAAAGTAATTCAACGACTCTTAAATTCTTTTCAGATTTCTACTCTTTTAGTAAAACTTCTATTTCTTCTTTTACGAAAACAAATTGCTTAAAGGAAATTCTGGGCAATTTCCTTAAAATAAATCAAAACGGCGTGAAAACAATACATTTTCAAATTTGAAAAATGAAAAAACCTATTTTTAAACCGTACAATAATTATTTGAGACATTAAAATACACATAAACAAGCTTGTTATAAATCTCTTGTTGTATCTAATTAAATATTTATACCGAAAAACAAAGAGGCACGCTATTCAGTAATTAAAAAAGATTTTAAATGGGCGAGTCGGATTTTTCCTTTTTGTTTTAATTTCTAACATTTAATTTTTCATAGTGGCTTATCATGTAATCTTGGTTAATACGATTAACTTGGAATTAATATTAATTACCAAAAAATTAACGGAACACACCCGAATATATAATTTAAAAAAGAATTATATTTAACAAAATATTATGTAAAGCGAGGTACAGAGTCCTCTAATATATTGCAGAAGAAATACAATAACACTAACTTTCCAAAAAGAGAAAAATCTAAATACGTGAAAATTCAAAGAATTAACGAACTGAATGTTACAGGTTAATTGTAACCTGTAATGTAAGTAAATAATTAATTGCCATCCTCATATGCTGATTTCAAGTTCTTTTTATTAATAAATTGCAACAACATATCCTGGGGTGTTGCAAATCAACAATTTATCGTGCATTTCCCAAGAGTACTCGTAAATAATTCCAGTGTAATATCGTACCATTTGCCTTCTAGTTAAATGATCTGTTATTAAAGGTAACGGATTTTAGAATTTGTTTTAGAAATTACATCTATTAGTACGATCTTGTTCCACAACAACGATTTGACGATTTCCGTCAAACGTATTTAAATACTTCAACTAACATAAACATTCTTAACATCTGTGGGAAAGTTGAAACAATTTCTCGAATATGTAAGACGAGATTTTTACTAATTTGGGAATGTTTTCAAGATAATTGCCAGTTTAATTTATAAAACCACATTTTTGAATATTTTTTGAATTCCTCTTGTGTGACAAATCGGTCAAAAGGGTCGACTGAGTACACCTCAGAAAATTCTTTCGGCCTTTAAAGCCATAAATCATAACTTTGCATAAAAGCTAGCTTGTTCCATCAAAAAGTCAACAAAGAATTTGCCTCTGGAGGATTAAAAGAATTCCAGATTTTATCTCTTAATGTCTTGCTGTGTTAAGAAGCTTAAAAAGATAATCCCAACAATAATTATTATTAGACGATGGTAGAAGGAGCGATTTCTGTATACGTTTTAAATTAAATATCATGGAACAAAGAACTTTGGATATTTTATAAATTTTTATGACATTCTAATCCTCTTAACTTGAAGGGATTGGTCGATAATGAAATTGATGCGAGGTGTTGAGATAACAGTGTTATATTAAATTGAATGAATGGTTTGGAATACTAACGATCTCATTGATGGGAGCAGTAACATGACTATGTTGTTTTGATAGATTATTTTTTGATTAGCGTGTTTATTAAACTTAATTTGATATTCGAGAATGGTTCAAGTGGCAATGAAGCGATAAATTGGAAAAATAAGATGTTTTACATGTCAGTTTGGATTGCATTGGCAGTGCATTCCACACAGATTAAAATTATTTCGGAGATTAAGTAGAACTGTGTAAGTTGGGAAAATCGCTGATTGAGAAGAAGTTATGAATTTTTGCGTTTTTAATAACAGAGCTTTACTTATGCAGGACTCATCTGCGGTATTACAAATCGCTTATTTTCTTAAAAAAAAATCTAATTCGATTGCCCACGAAAAAGTAACAAATCTTTTTTTAGTTTCAGACCAAAATTTTTTCCAGAAAGAAAATTGGTTTCCTTTCAAAACGTCAAAAATGTTTCAATAATAACATTTATTTTCTTTTGCATATCTTTTAAAAAAGGAAATAATATTTTTAAAAGGAAGCTAAGTCTTTTCTAACTTCAAACCACCTTTAAAAAGTATTATTTTCTTGAACAAAAGGTCAAAATTTATTTTTCTAGAAGTTTTCTTTTAAAAGATTCTCTAAATATAAAATATTTTCCAAAATGAACTTTTTTTTCTAACATTTCTAATATCTTTTCCACCAGAAATTTAGTTTTCTATATTAAATACTCTAACTTTAAAGTTATTCGATGGCAAAAAATGTATTGGCTGTTTTTGAATTTTTGACAAAAAATTTTCCAAAAAGGAATTGAGTTTTCTTTCAAAATATTTTCTAATTTGAAATATTTATTTGTTTAATTTTTCAAATTTCGAAATACCTTTCAAAATTATTAATCGTTTCTTTACTCGAATACAAATGCTTTAAAAAGAAGTACCTACTTTGAATTTACCGGTAATTTTTTTATTAACGCGGAATAAAATTTTCTCAGGTTATAGAAATTAACACTAGTTTTCATCTGATTTTTACCAAAACCGTTTAAATTTTATTTCGAATGGTTCTGCTTCTGGTTATTATTATCATAAAGGCATGGACTATTGAAAATACGATTATTTAATTTGGTTTTGGTTTTCTACTGTGTATACATATCATCATCATCAGCTATGTAGTCCATCGTCGGATATAAGCATCCCCTAAAGAAATCTATCTTATCTCTGTTCTGCGCTTTCTCTACCCAATTGGTTCTCATCAAGCGTTTTATGTTATCCGTTCACCTAGTTTGGCGACGACCTCTGCGTCCTCTGCTTCTTCTTTCGCTCCAAGGACGCCACTCTATTAATCTTCATGTCCAGCGGTTTTTTTCTTGCGATGTGCCCTGCCCAGCCCCATCTCAGTTTACATATTCTGAGTGCAACATTTGTTACTTTGTACTGTCTGCAGAATTCTTCATTGGTCAGTCTGTCTGATAGTGATACACCCAGTAATCTTCTCTCCATTGCTCTTTAAATAGCTTTCATGTTCCTTATAATTTCCAGCCCAGGTTTCTGTTCCTTAAGTTAGCAGCTGCAGTAGGTATGTTTTGGTGAGATGTTCGTGAGTGTTCGGTATGTTGGACAAAATTTATTTCTAGTAGTGTCTGCTTTGAGATTTTCATTGGAAATTTGTATTCTTTGGCCAAGATAAATGTGTGAAGTTGTATTTGTTTTTTGGGTGTTATCGATCAATAATGTATCGTTTTCACAGAGACTAGCGTTGTCATGAAGATTGTTTTAGGGGTGTTTATTTTTTAGTCCAATTTCTTTCGATATGTTATCAGTTCTTCTTTGCTGGACGTTATAAGCATTATACCATCAGCAAATCGCACATGGTTAAGATATTCCCATTTTATGTTTATACCCTTGTCTTCCCACCGAAGTTAGTTTAACATGTCTTCTAGTGCAAGTGTAAAGAGCTTGGGCGAGATGGTCACTCCCTGTCGAACACCTCTCTCCATTTTGATTTTATTGGTGGTTTCTTTCATTATTATTTGGAATGTTGCATCTTTATATAACATTTCGTATAAATCTTGAATATTTGCCTACGATTCGACAATTGCTCAGTCCGTTTAAAACTACCCAGATTTCTATAGAGTCAAACGCTTTTTCATACGAAAATCATCCAAAGCAGATGTTGTATTCATTTGACTTTTCTATAAGTGTCCTTAATACTTAAAGGTGGTCTAACATGTTAAAATCCTTTCTGAACCCATCCTGTTCACGAGGTTGGTACGCGTCCAGTAGATTCGTGAGTCTAGCAGTTATTATTTTCATGAACAGCTTATATTGTAACGAGCGGCAGGTGTCAGGCGTTCGGTGAATCACTTCACGCTCATGCGTCACCTGGTCTCGAAGGATCTATGACTAATCATTCTACAGTAACGTGGAACGTACGAGAATGAAAGCCTGCCTATATTTAAGGCGCGCTCGCTTACGAGATTTCGGTCTAATCCAGCTGCAAAACGGTCGCGAATATATGTGCGTCGGTAAAGTTAATATAAATATAGGTGAATAGTTATAAATAAACAAACTGTACAAATAAATTAATTAGTGTTACGGGTTAATATTAGTGTTTTGTATTAGAATTAATATTAGTGTTGTGTTTAGTGTTAAGTTGTTATTTCGTGTTTCTTCGTTGCTTAATAATTTTAATATTTGTTAATCAATAATTCACACAACGAACCGAAGTTTTAAATAAACGTTTTAAAGCCGTTACAATATATGTTACCGACAAACTTATGGGTCTATAGTTTGTTAAATTTGTTTTGTCTCCCTTTTTGAACAGTAGCACCATTAGGGCATTATTCCATCCTGTAGAAATCCTACATTCTTTGATACATTTGTTGTATAACATATCTAGCATTTGTAGTATGGCCTTCGTATTGCAACATTTCCACGAGTATCCTATCTTCCCCCGCTGTTTTTCTTTTTGCCATTTTCCTTGGAGATTATGCTATTTCTTCTTTCGAGATGTGCGGTATTTCTTCAGACCCTACATTTGCTACTTGTATTCTGTCTAGTTCTGTTTTGCCTGGTGGTGGTTCAGCGTTACTTTTATAAAGGGCACTGTAGAATGTTTCTACCCTTTCTTTTATTCCATCTGTTTGTGTAATTATACGATTTCCTTCTATAATCTGTGTGATCGTCCTTCACTATACGAAGTTTCTAGGTGTGTAGTACTTTTTCTGTTATCGAAAGTTTCTTTGATTTTTTTATTGTTATAATTTCTTCTATCGTTTGGGTATTCTTTTTCATTTTTTTATTTAATTCTTTAATTTCTGTTGTGTAATCGTTTGAGTTTTCTTTGAGTTCTTTTCGTCTTTATATTACTGTTTCGCCTGAAAGCTTGCCCTCTTTGCTATTTCTCTTTCCTGTGACCTTTTTTGCTGTTTCTACTATGCGTTGCGTTATTAACTACAGGTACTATTAGCCTTATCCAGAAATAAGTTGTCCAAGATGATTTCATATTGTTTGGCTTATGTTCATATTCAGACTTTTTGATGTTCAGTTGAACTCTATGTTTTCAATTTTTTGTTCTGCCATTTTCCGTCTCTTGATTTTTGTTTTAAAATTCATTTTTTCACTAATAATTCTGTGGCCACTTCCCATTTTAACTGTGTTAATAACCCGCGTGTGTACTATGTTCTTGATATTATATGGTCTTTGTCGTTCTTTGTTGTTCCGTTGGGACTTTCCATTTTCACCTTTTACCTTCTTTCTTCTTGAAATACGCATATGAAAACCTTTTTCTTGAGGGCAATTTATTAATGTGTGTCCTCTTTCATTTCTTGTTCTGAGTCGAAATGGGCCTATTCTTCTCTCTTCATTTACATGACGTACAGCCACTTTGGCGTTTATGTCGCCGATTATTTATTAATGTATGTACTATGTATAGTGGGCTGAGCTAAATTGGAGGGCTTTATTTATTCCTTCATAGAGTTCTTCAATCTCCTCATCTTCGTGGTCCATCGTTGGGGCGTATATTTGCACTATTTTCTATCTGTACACATATACTGAGTATTATGTAGAAAACTAAATCTGCAACATATAAATATGTAATCTCTAAACAGATTCAAAGAAGACTTAAAAATAAAATATCTCATTTTTTCAAAAACATTATGTGCGAAAGCATTACGTTCCTTATTATCAAGTATTTAATTACATTACTGATTCTTGTAGAATTATTTTTATGTACTAAATTAACTAAGTTATTTGGAACATTAATAATATATTTTATATTCTTCTAAGTAGAAAATTCTCTGATTTTCTTCTGAAAATAAAAGAAATATCTTAGAGATTAGATTTGTGGAGATTTTCCCCTTGGGAAAAATGCAGTAAAAAAACATATTCTAAAGTAGTCTCCTGCAGAATTTTTAAATTTTATTTACCAGTCTGATAAATCACAACTCCTGTAGCATTTTTTTTGTCAAGAAATATCTTCTATTAAAAATTTAAATTACGCACGTTTTCACAGTTGAATTGAGAAATAATACCCAAGAATAGTAACATCATTTAAAAAGATACAGTTTTTCAATTCAAAACTCTTGTTCTTAGCAGTCTTTGATTGACATTCATTTTATTATAGTCACGATTCCGTAAGTAATTGAATAAAATTTTTCGACCTTAACTTGAACTTGACAGAAGCTTCATTAAATAAAAAAATATGTAATCATATTTTCATTTTACGAAAGTGACAGAGCAAGTTTTAGAACAAATTAGAGAACCGAAGGCTTTAATATGATCGAACTATTTCTGACAGTGCTTGTCAGAACGTTGTTGTTCTTTCGTCTGTTCAAATATTACACTTGACTTTAAGAAGATGCAGATGTAAACTTAACTTCAGCTTTCTTATTTTCAGTTTTAATTATTTTTTTAATTATTCACGTTGTTTTGGGGTACGCTGATTTGTTTAAAAAAATGGTACCACTGATGAAATAATATTTCGTGCACTGATTGGAAAATTAACTTTATTCAAACCTGCAATCTTGTAAAGTGCTAACGATTTTACTAACACTTTGTTGACCAACTGACATGTAGGTGTGACCATCGTAAAGCCAATATCAGCATGTGATTCACCGATTCCGAAGACAATAACTAATTAGTTTGCAAAATGACATGCACTTGTTGGCGATCATAAACGTCAAGTTTCGTATTTCCAACTTCTTGAATGCAAGTGGCGCTAAGGAAGCCAAGGACGATGGAAATTAAATGAAATGTTTTCTAAGCTATAAGCAAATGTCTGTTCATTGCATTAATTAAATTTTTTGCTTCTTCTAACAGGAGCATTTATGTCTTGATTTATAACACGTAATTAAAAATAACGCTTCCATTTTAAATACTTATGGTTTTATCTTTAGAGCCTGACTTTAATTCGTTTCTCACACGATAACCGAATCTTAAGCCCTATATTAAGAAAAAACTCAAATCTGAAGTGTTACCAGACCAAACAGCACGGTAAAAAAGTTAGTTTGTATCTTTCATAATACGAATAAAAATAACACTTGGCCTCGATGCGGTTTTAAGTTTTCTACATCCTTAAATTGTGTGTGGGATACCTAAACTACAAATGTCCTGCTGACAAACAACCTAATATTTAATTTATGGTAGAAATTTGAAGTTTCTTCACAAGGAATTAAAAGTGACCTGTGAAAGTTTAAAACTACAGTTTGATTATGCCATAAATCGAAGAGAACATCACATGTGTTCCAATTCCACACTTCAACCATTCAGATTAATTTACTTACTTAAATTCTGATCAATACCACTTTCTCTCTCTGTTGTTATGAAATTCTAGTTTATTATACCTTTACGTATTCGAATTTTTGGTCTGCGAATACGCTTCTTACGTATATTCCAGCTGGAGTATTAAATACAAAATTAAAAAGGACTTTCTCAATCGATTCGGATGATTAGTCAGAAATTCTTTGTATTTACACCTTATGTGCAATGAGGTGTCATCTCATCCGTTGGTGATGTTAAAGTACAAAAAGGTATTATGAGTCTTGGCATTCAATGGTATTTAATATATCTCGAGTGTTATGCGGTTTTCTCTGAAGGTACCATGTCCAAATATGGTAGGTGACGTCAGACCGCAAGTGGGTTCTCTCGCTTCTTGCAAAGGCGTTTCGACCTGATTTATAATAAATCTACCATACGTTCTTTTTTTCATCCCCTGTCATGCATCTTTCAAAACCCGACCGATATTTTTCTATTCATTTAAACGTGCAATGTCCAATTAATCTAATTGTGCCCTTTTTAAATCGTTTGGAAATCCCTAAATGGTAACTTCATAACAATCAGGAAATTCATTATCGTCGATATATTTTTAATTTTTAATGGTAAACGACGATTGGTGACTACTTTATAAGTAGATTGGCTCCGAGGAACCTATTATGTTGTCTTAATGTTAATCTATTAATTCTACAAATAGTAAAAACTAGAATTTCTTCTTCTGACTGGCCTTGGATACGATTTGTTGTGCAAATACTGGATAAAAGTTAAGTTTAAGGCTCGGACTTTTTTAAAACTTAGTTGCAAAGTCCACAGACACCTATAATTTTTTACTGGAGCCCGTTAGGTGGTACTATTAAATTGAAATTTGCAAATTACTGTTTCACTTTGGAATTTAAAAATCCCGTTTAATACGTTTACTAATTTTAAATATGAGATGCTAAATTAAGTTAGTTTATTCGATTACAGTTAATCAAAAGTTATTTCCATGTATTTCTATTTCTTTTTGTAGAATACCAGAAAGTTTTGTTAATATTTTACAAATAATTTGGAAGACTGGGATTTATTATTTTTAAGTGAAGAATAATTGAAGCCCAAGGTATTTTTTGGAAACCAACCATTATTTTACGTTGAACTTTAATGCACGTCGGTGGAAAAATAAAATGATATTTTATTGAATATTACAGTTTACTTATTTATGAAATTATCAAAATATAAAAGGAAATTATTCATTTGTTTTGTCCGCAGCAATCTAATCTTTTTTATTTTATTTTTTGCAGTCATCGTTTAAATAAAAGATTTATGATTTTTTACGAAGTAAATAAACAAATTGTTACTGACAATTGGAAATTTTTAAATTATGATTCACTTTCTACCAAATTTTGGAGAATATTTTTTAAGAATTAATACTAAACGAAAATTGTGTAAAAATTTAAAAATGAACGAAATCAAGTTATTCTCTTATTCCTAGTTTCTAACAATAAATTAATGAATAATTAAGAACGAAATCTCAAATAAATTGTCCTTTAAAAAACTAAAAACTAAGTTGTGAATTGTAAACCTATAGAAATAAAATAAACATTAACAATAAATTGGAATTTTTTGAATATTTGATAGATTCGAACTAGAAGAAAAGCGCGTAATTTGAATCACAATTATATTAAATTAGTTAGTAATTAGGAATGAGCTTATAATGGCTCATTTTGCGACCTTGCAAATAGTGTGTTAAGTTTAATTAATACGGTAGCACTGTGCATCTTGTTTTACGTATTGAAACTGCATAAAGTTATGTTTTATTTATTCACGATTTTAATTAGGCATCATTTTAAACTTGAGGTTGGAACACGACACACTGATCAGTTTGTAATTCAGTTTGTTCTTGGAGATCCAAGCCACAAGCCGCATCAAAAATGGATTTATAATTCATTTTACGTTAAGAGAATTTCATTACCTTCCGTACAATATTGCTAAATAAATCTTCTTAAATTTACTGCTTCAGATAAATTATCCAAAAGCGATGTCAAGATCATATCAATAAAAATTTTCCTACGCATATAATTTGCAATGTAGTGTAAGTGTAAGTAAAGCAAACTTACTAACAGGCTTAAATTGAAACTGTTTGCTTGTTATTTTAGTCTCAATTGAACTGACACATTTTGTAGTAGAATAGAAGAAAATAAAATCAACCAAAGTGTAACCTCTAATTTTGTTTCGAACTTGAATAGAAGCCAAGTTTTCTGAATCACTAACGTTTTTATTTCTGTATATTCAGGTGCTTAATTTCGTTTTAAATTACCACAGAGTCAACGTATGTGTAATACGATATTTCTTTAATTATACTATTTTCTCGCAGTGCACCAGACAGTTTCATTTCCTCTTTAATTATGAACGGTTTATTATTATTAGTTGAGAGTAATTACAGACTACTGACTGAGCTTCTTTAATTATTTCGCTTACATATACATGTAATGCGAGTTCTTTATCAACTGAAGGAAGAGTCCTACTGTCCTACCCTTAAATGTAATAAAAAAGTAGCACGTGAACTTTTGCCAAAGGTTAGAAGGTAATCATAACGCAGACAATAGCTCATATAACCCAGTAAACTAATTTGATAAATTGAAACAGGAAGAGGCACACCTTTAGTTTGTTATATTATGGTGCAATATTCGAATCGATTAGTACAGGATTCATCCACCATGTTCATAACGCTCCGTTTCATCGGGGGTTCTCATGATTTACTGGCAAAAAAGAAGGGAAAACGAGGACGTAGAGTAATTTTCAGAAAGTTTACATCCCTTATTGTTAGTTTTAATGCCTGCAGTAAACCTAGCCATCAAATCAGAAACTTCACTTTTTACCCTTATCCTTTTTCCTGTGGAGTTAATGGGGTGAGTTTGCACAGTCGGAATTGTGGAGTTTTAGATTTTTTGATGTACTAGCAGGATGACTAAGGATGGCTCAGTAAAGTAAGGAAAAATAAGAGGAAATTTGAATCATAGGCCGAAACTTGCAGAACGTAAAAGGAATTTTCCTTCGTGTAATGTTCGAAGTTACTTGAAAAGCCATAAAATTTTCCGTTTAGAGGCAAAGTCAAACCGACATTCGAAGTTTTCCCCTTGTTAAAGAAGGGAGGGAGCCACAAAGGTTATACGTTGTAAAAATTATAAGTTAAGTTGTTGAATTTTATGCTTCCAAATAAAATATTAAATACCATCTTAAAACTAATTTTTTTTTTCATATTATTTTGAATTAATTTAAGTTAAAAGGATAAATAATCTCCTTGATGTATTTTTATTAATTATGAAAATTCGACCGAACTTCGGAGCGATTTGAACCACTAATCTTCGTGGTGAATCCTTAAAACTTAAATTTCGAAAATCTTAAAAATTTTTAAAATAAAATAATGTTTTCTTGCAGGATAATTGTGGGTGCCCCAGCAGCTCAGGGTAGACAGACTAGGATACAACAAGGAGGTGTAGTATATAAATGCAGCACAACAAACGACGATGAATTCGATGAAATTATCTTCCACGAAGAAAGAGGTAAACACAAATACCTATTAATTATTTAATCAGCACTAACTCTTACTGATAATTTTTAACGCAAACTCTTATAAAAGGAATATTCCCATGTGAGTATTTTTCACGTTGCATGAAAAGACGGTAGTTTTTATTAGGAAGCTTAATTTATGTAAACTGGTTTGGATCTCACAAACCTTTAGTGACGGACGCCTCTGACCTGCTCATGACCGCATTGTATGTAGATGTCCGCACGCTTACTCTATATATAGAGATATATTTTATTACGCCGATTTTGCAATATCGTAAAACTGTTTTCCTTTTTCGAAGAACTGCGCTTTATTCGAATTTCAATTTTTATTTATGCAAATTTTAACAACCGACTAAGATATATCGGTGAATACTAACGCGAATTATTGGTACTTTTTGAAATTCATAAGGTCAACAGTACGGACCTCGATATCTCTATAGCCATACTGATAAATCATTATTTTTACTAAAAACATTACGTAATTATACAAGCGAGTAAAAATTAAAACATGGAGCGAAGTCCTGTATAATTAAATCACGTAAATTTCAGGGCCCGAAAAAACATAAAACCTTTTATTGATACTCAAGTTTTATCGAACGATTCGATAAGACGATGTTCGGCATTCACTATAACTTAATTAAATCGATTAAAATGCAAAATGTATCAATAAATAAATTTATCGTCCCTCTTAATTAAGATGTGTACGTGTGGTCCCTTCAGTACTCGAACTGAAACGCGGCTAAATTATTATTTTATTGTATTTATTGACCGTCATTCAGACTATTTACTGTAGAATGCTAAGCGGTCGCAAGTTGGATTATTCCTGTTTATTTAGATTAATGTGTACGTGAGTTGACTTAAAACCAATCCGTGCAGAATATTTGATTCACGAATTATAATTACATATTGCTGCTATTAAGGTCGTTGTTAATTATAAATTGAAATGTTTTATGGGTTGTAATGTACAATTCTGTTCGCCATTTTAGTTAATCTTTTACAATACAAGGTAAATATTTTTGTTATTACAGTGATTACTGGCTTTGTATATATTTCACAGAATTTAGGCAAATTTAAGTCGAAAAACCTACAAAATAAATTAGGATATACAATATTACGTCGCTTAAATAAGAATTTATGTTTTATACAATAAATAATATCGCAGTCATTATAAAATTCCTAAACAATTAGACGATATTATAAAATTAACAAAAGCTATTTAGTGATTTATGAATTGTTGTAAAGGACCCCCAAAGTTCTCTCTATTTATTTACAATTTTGTTTCTGAAAAATTATTGGATAAAACTTCATCGACTTCTTTAGCTTTATTAACTCTTTACCATAGCACTACCAGTTGAAGTTTTGTTAAATCGAGCCAAAGCCCAATGCAAATTTTAAAAAATACTCGGTGATGCATCAGCCAACTGCCATTTTCATAAACTGCCGAGATTATAAGTTTTGTTAGTTAAATGTAAGTTCAATTGGCCAAATAACCAAAGCAGCCAGTGTTAATTATATAAAATATGTTCCCATATTTCCTAGATATTTAAAAAATGTAGAGCATCGCATTGCCTTCACTTAAATATAAACTAGTAGTAATCTTGGAAACGACCTTGAGCCATAATAAAACGTTCTGAAACGCTAACGAATTACAACTTGGCGTTCACAATGACAAACGGCGGGCTATGTACCTTGCCGTGCCGGATTAACAGCTTATTTAAGTCATTGCTATAGTAACCACTGTAAACTAAGGTCACGAACTTGTTAAATTTTTAAAATGCCGAAAACTTACGCCACATGCTGTTTTAAGATTTCTTAGCAATGCAATTGTTCGAAATATAGTTTAACGTAACTAACCAATAAAACTTTCTTCTTCTTCTTCTTTAATATTAGGTAATACACCTGCTCTTCTTCACACTAGCTTTTGTATATATATCTTATGATGTGTCTATTGAAGATGACAACCAACTTTCCGCCCATTTCTTCTTCGGTCTACCGGGATCTCTTTTCCTGTGGGCTTTGCATCTCTAGCTAGGCTCTGCTGATATGATTATCCCAGTCTTTTCTTCTTTTTCTCTTCGCAAAATTTATGATATCAGTTACATTACATTATTCCCTTATATTTTGATTACTTACTCGGCGGTCTAAACTTGTGTTCCCAGCGATTGTTCTTAATGTCTTACTTGTGTCGCCACGGCTTTCTGCACCATATGGCAATATAGTTCTCACGATAGACTTATAAATTCTCTCACTCTCTACCCTGAGATACCTGTTCCTCCAAATTACATCGCGAATGTATCCAGAAATTCGTGCTCACTTTCCTGTTTAATGTCGAACTTCTTTATAGAGATTGCGATCGCATAATACATCTATTCCCATTATTTGCTCTATTATACGAGTACATATTATTTTCTATTTCCAACTTGTAACGTATAGGTTCTTTATATACAGGCTGAGTCAAGCTATACGACTTTTTTTTTAATGAGTTTATTATTAGGATATTGTTAACTATTTTTGGTATCAGTATGTTTCGAAGGGTGCTCTACAACCTGGAGTAGTCAGATTTTTGATTGGATGTCAAATGTCAAAGTAGCGATTTTCAATTGTTTATTTTTAAATGGAACAGTACACTTTTTTTGGCTTAAACGAAGCTGTAAGATGTTCTTAATATTACTCTAATGTTTTTTTTTACATACGTATTTTCACCGGTTCTTCCAAATACAAGTAACATATCAATTAATTCAGATCTGCTGTAATGTAAAGGCATTTTGCATGTAACCATGAACAATATCTAGCAAGAAACTGCAGGCAATAGAATAGCTTACTTGCAAGAAATTGTTTTGTCATAGTTACCAACAAGTGTTCATTTATTTTATGCAAAAACATCGAGATGCGCTTCGCACGTCACGGCCTACTAGACTAAAATAATAAATTGGGAAATGGGAAAAACAAACGCCTTAAGCTTATATTTTCAACGTTACCCTGAGAGGCAGCAACCCTTCAGTGATATTTTTAAAAGACTAGAAGACAATCTGAAGAATTATGGAAGCTTTAGTAAACCAAAACCTCATGAATATTTTAAAGAAAATAAAGAAAATGATATAATAAACGTTCTTGGGTTCGTGGAAGCTGAACATCGAGTAAGTTTCGGTCACTATTACCAATTGGGTATTTTCCATTTCTTTCAATTTTCGTTATATTTATATTTCTACGCAGAAACATACGCCACTAACGGCCTAAACATATTAAGAACATTTTTACTGAGAGTTTTTTTGCCAAAAACCGCTTTAGAAAATTCCTTAAAATTGGCTATTTGAAACCCGCTTCCGAAACGCATCTCATTGGCTATGACTGTCGTGACGTCACCGGCCATATAAATGGCGTCTGCTACCTTGTTTTAAAGTGGTTTCAACGTAAGGAAGATCGTCTCCGTGTCTTATTTCGGCGTTTGCGATTTTTTTGAGTGAAAATTGGTTTTGTGAAAGCCTCATCCAACAATTTACCATCTGTAGATATGTTTATGGTGATGGAATTCATGTAAAACGATGAGCGGTTCAATGCAGCAGAACTAAGGGGAGCGAAGGCTACTGCGTAAGTATTTTATGTTACTGTTGGAACATACATAATGTAATTATTAAAGTTACTATTATTTAACGGTATTTATTCAGAAATAAACAAAAGAAATTGTTACTGGTTTGGTAGGTATATTATCTATAAGTTAGTTAGGCTATGCAGGAATACCTAATTCTTGTTTTAGTGTTTTGTTTACTTATAACATATGGAAATCGTCACTAATTGTTGGAAAACTGGAGGAATACGTGAAAAGTTACTGAGAAAATTTAATTTTTTTAAATTTGAGCCTATATTTAGCTTTAAATCGAGAGATTTTGACTTGGTGTCCACTTATATTAACTAAGTTCGAGGAATTTTCGGGGCTTTACAGGTAATAGGCGCCTGAATATTATCTTCGGTAAAAAATAAACAAATAAGGACAGCTGTTTTTAACTAAAATAATCGAGCGGTTACAGAGGGATTATTAAATAATATTAATAAATTTTTTTATACAATATGAGCCCCACAAAATTAAAATTTATTAAACCTACTGATTCGAAGGAGTTCCATAAACAATTGAAAGAGACAGAATTGCCTAATTTAGTTTTAACTCCAGACTAATTTACCTTTACTTATTTAACGCTTTTACATCCACTATTTAAGCAATATTTAAGTTTGGTGAATTTTTGGTGATTTGCAGGTAATGGGTGCCTTACTATTATTTTCAGTAAAATATGAACAAATACGGTTCAGTTGTTTTTCGGCTTAAAAGGCGCGCCCTTGATTCAATTTTTACTTCTTTCGAGGACATCTTATCATTCCCCCGCAGTATTAACTTCTTCAAATCTTTGCTGCTATACATTGAAATGATCTTGGCAACAATAAAATGTGGATTTTGATTTTGGAAAATTACGTCTCGCAGCTTTAAACCACATTTTTCTGCGTGCGTAATCCTTTGGCACCGTCACAACTTTTTTCCTGGTGTACTGACAGAAGTACTTGTGCAAGCTGGCACAAAACACCACTTATTTTGCGTACTCTCCATTTGTGTTGAATGTAAATAAAAACGACTGAATTACTTTACAAAAATGCGAACAAATACCACAGGAAACACGAAATAAACCATACGAACTGTGGGACAGCTGTGTAAAGATATGGCCGGTGACGTCATGTCCAACAACGTGACGTTGATCGCGCTATCGGGCGTTTACGCGGGAAGTTTTTAGTTTTAAACTTAAATAATTTTTTTCTTCAAAAACTCAAGCTGCATTGTTTTTTTAGTTAGGTTTTGGTGATATGCTACCAATAATCTAACGTTTGAAACACAATTTGAAAAATGGGAAAATACCCAATTACCTAGAAAAATTTTTAAAATTACATATTTGTCATAATAATGTTGAGAAAATAAAATTTATTTTCAGCAAGGAAATTCTTCA
Source organism: Melanotus villosus (assembly GCA_963082815.1). Taxonomy (NCBI): domain Eukaryota; kingdom Metazoa; phylum Arthropoda; class Insecta; order Coleoptera; family Elateridae; genus Melanotus; species Melanotus villosus. The sequence goes on along the minus strand of OY720422.1, from coordinate 26,692,041 downwards.
TCTATACCTAAAATAGAAAAAGCAGTTGGAGTGTCAAAAACTAAGGTTCAAACGATTTTAAAGACAAACCATTACTTCCCATATAAAGTAAACTTCACACAATATTTGCATCCCGGAGATCATGAGAGAAGAATTCAATTTTGCCGCTGGTTTTTAAATCAATGTAACGAAATTCCCAATTTTTACACCAAAATTATATTTTCCGATGAGGTAAGAATTACAAGTGTTGGAATTATAAATCGCCACAATGAAAGGTACTGGACCAACACAAACCCGTATTTAGTGAGACCAGTTCGCCGACAGGGCAGATTTGGTTATAACATCAGTTGTTTTTTAAAAAGACACAGGCTTGTTTATACAATTTTTGAAGAAAATCTGAATACTGAAAGATACTTGAATATTCTGGAAATTAACCTTTTAAATTTGCTGGACGACGAACCCTTGGAGGAACGACTTAATGTACATTTTCAGCAAGATGGTGCTCCCAGCCATAACGCCTTAAGAGTAAGGCAATATTTAAATTTAAGGTTCCCAGGTAGATAGTTAGGAACATATGGACCTGTTAGATGGCCGCCGCGCTCACCTGACTTGGCTCCGCCAGATTTCTTTTTATGGGGTCATCTAGAATCAGAGATCTATAAACAAACGAACGAAACACATGAACAGCTTCTTGAATCAATTCATGGTGCATTTAGAAAAATAAAACCCATACACGTTATTAATGCCGTAAGATCGGTCAGAAATCGTTGTCAACACATTGATAGCAATGGAGGGCCATTTGAGTATCTTCGTCGATAAAAGTTCCACGTTCTTGATTAGCTCGTTATCATTACTGTTTGACCGTTAACTTAAATTATTTTTCCTATATAAGCAAAAGCAATAACAAAAAATGTCAAATTGGTTTTTATATTATATTAATAACTAACAATAATTATTTTTTACGAAAAATGGGATCTTTTATTTCGGTTTCTTAGTTCATAATGCACGGCCTACTACTGATTTAATATAAAAATTGAAACTGTTCACTTATTTAAATAATAAAATATATTGTATGTTATATGTTTGAAACGAGAATTAAAAATGCATATTTTTTGGCTAAAAATATATAGGGTGTGCCATTTAAACCGATAACTTTTTGACCTGACCCCGTAGATGCGATTTTCAAGCGGCCTCATATTCTACTTATCAAACTAAGAAACTTTTATATTAAATAATTTCTTCTATTATTAGTAATAAAGATTATAGTGGTCAATTCTAAAATCGCCAATTTTTCAATTTACAGATACAGATTTAACATTCCAAGTTCCTAGTTTCAGTATAACTTCTTTCTTTAATCTTTTTGTTCCATGTCTGAGGTTTCCCTTATTGCAATCCATCATTGTTTATTTATTTTGTTAATCTCGTGGCGAAAAAGTTTAAGTAAATCATTGTTCCCCAATCACTGCCTGTTCGTATGCTTGGTTGTCATATGCGAGGTTCTTTGAAAATGTTACCCTGGCCCATTAAACCTCCTCCTTTATTCGGGCTTGGGACCGGCAACAGCACCATGAGCTACTCAGTCCATCTATAATTCTACAGGCGGAGTAATAAACATTTTGCGTTAGGAAAATTAAAGTCCTGTTATTTATACAGGAAGTTTAGCGAAATTATTTAATATTTCAAATAAACAAAGAATAAAATGCCTTAAAAAATAAATCATTTTTAGAACCTTTCCTTTTAATTAAAAAATAGAAAATAGTTTGTAATTTTTACGCAGCTTAGTTTACATTAAACTCATGTCAGTTTTGGGATTAAAAACATAGTAAAGTGTGAAAATCACTAATTTTATTTATTAACCGAACGAGTTGTAAAGTAATTTAACTGTAATGGCAGGGTAATTTCGTATGTAAACAGGCCTCCGTAAATTGCTTGATTCATTACTGGTAATGCCGTTTTCATCTTGTTAATGTAACCACGATGCCGCGTGAGTAAATATCACTAAACTTCTACTCTATCATTACCAGAATTCATGTTTATATTAAAGTGGTATTAATACTATCAACAAACGAACAGATGGTTTAGACATTAGAAGATATCCGAAGCAATTCACAAAATCACCCGTGAATCGAATACAATTTTTTCAATTATTTTTTTAATTTAATGAAAATGACTTGAATTTTTGTAAGTACCACTTAGGTACCTATTTACCAGTGTTTGTTTTATTTCTTGATGTTACAAGGGATAGCATGGTTTGAAGAGAGATTTTCTGAAAACCAAAGCTATGAAAATTAATAATCTGCAAGTTTAGGGAAAGCTCTCACGAGCCTGGAGAAAGTATGCCGTAATAAAAACTTCAGAAAGATATTTTTTTGTTATGTTCATACGTTTGATAATTTTATGGCGGTATATCCAAAAAAACCAATTTTTTAAATCTAGAAATACATCCGAAGTATCTTGACTCCTCGTCAATTTAACAAAAATAATAGTTATTTAACTTCGGAGATATTTTTTTTCATTTTTAAAACCACAAATTTATCCAGAATTAATTACAAAGTCAATAAACCAAGAAAAATCAAACATGAATAGCAAAATCAGACCACTATTTGTTTACGAAACGTCAATACTTTAGCCTTAGTATCGATTTATATTCCAGTTTCGATTATCATATTAATAAAAACCGTGACCATGTGTGGAAGATAACTGTTGCATCAATTTTTTATTAAGTTTGCGTCATCATTATGTGCATCTCAAAGACGTCAAAGAAACCGAAGAAGGATGGGCTGTACCGTTGAATGTGTTGTACGCATCGGAATTAAATTACAATGTTTCGTATTAAAGTTTCATAATCCTAATCTTATAGTTACATCAGTCTATTTTACAATTATGTTATTAATCCTATTTTATGACCCATATTTCGCTGAATTACTAAAAGTCCTGCTGATTTTGTACACACATTTGGATTTTATTGTAAATTCGGTTTGTTTGTCGTTATTTGTGTGTGAAGCAGGAAATAAGTTGGCTTTTACGAAATAACAAAATCTAAATGAATCAAAGAAATCAGAAAATAATCGTCAATATCTCAAGATCAAGACATGATTCGGTTTGATTTAACTACGTTTGTCTTGTCGGAAAAATAAAAGACCAGCCGGTAGAATGCGTATCTTATCGTTAGCATCTTCTGTCAGAAATTTGCATCCCACGATTTGTACTTGTTCGACTTTTATGGTTGTTTGTAGCTACGATTTATGTATTATTCTTTGGCATTTAAATTATGTTTTTAATGTCTACTAATTTCAGATTAACCTAGGCATTTTAGATATTTCTAAATTTTAAATTAGGATAAATGCCTCGAGGTCCGACCTAAGATTTACAGTTGCTTAATTAGCACTTTGATAACGATTTAAAGTTCGGGATTCCATTATTTATTCGTAGCAATTAGGTTGGATTATTAATTATGATCGGAAAATAAGGTTTTGAATTTTTAATATTTTAAGATCTCATTATTTACTAACAGGATTTTGTGAAGCAAGTGAACCATATTTTAAAACTTAAGAATTATTTTTTTCTATTTTCTCTGGTCTCTAAAACCTAACTGTATTTATAGTTTTTCAAAATATCTTAATTGTTAATAACGAACGTCAAATACCCTGAAAACCACCCATCCTCAGTGTTCTCGACAAACATGGTTGGAGTCAGTCTTTGGGAGACATTCTTTGGGAGATATTCTCTTTACAGTCTTTACCACTTTCTCTGGCGATTTGGTGAAGGGTTTTTCTTCAGGATTTTTGTTTCGGCCAATTTGGTGAAGAGAATATCTTTAGAGATTGACTTCAATCAAGTTTTATACTGAGCATGGCAACTTCGTTGCCGAAGTACGTATTTGTTTATATTAATTTTATTTCGTGGTTTTCAGAGCATTTGACGTTCGTTATTGAACCGAACTACAGCTCAGTTCCTTGGATTAATGTAATTTGTTAAATTTAATTAATACAAAAGGAACGGAAAAGTCGAAAACTTTTATAGAATACTAGGATTTTAACGCATTTTTTGGGTGTTTGTTTGTCAAAGATACTAAAAATAAATTTCAACAATTGACGTTTTGCAATGTTTATTATTTATTGTTAATTTTACTGATCATCATAGCTAAGCGAAATATTCAAATGTAGGATAAAGTGTCAGAATCTCTTATTTTTCAGAACGTAATTATATTTCCCTGTTATGACCACCAACATTCTTCAACGAAACTTTCGCCCTAAATATCAACGAAAATAAAAAATCTAAAAATACGAAGTCCAACTTGCGCCTTTTTTGGAAACTGAAAGCACTCCGAAACTTTCAGTAATTTTAAATTTTAAGATAATGTTTTAGAATTTCAGATTTTTTTAAATCCAATTTTGGATTTCTTTTTTATAAGCGCCAATGCCTTTTAAATGCACTGTTCATTTAATTAATAAAATTTTATATTCTTTTAAAACCACATAATCTAAGAAAATTTTCGTTAAAAAATTTCCAGTGTTTCAGAAATTCAGGATAATTTTGGCGTTTGAAAATTATTCGAAGTATTAAATACTACAAAAATCAAATATATTAGAAATCAATGCTTGAAAAGCTAAGATATCAGGAATTAACATATTTAACGCTGTTTGAAGTATTACAAAACTAAACAAATTAGATTATTTTAAGGATGAATAACTTATAAGTTAAAAAGTTTCTTTTACAAAAATTAACAGCTAGGCCTTTGAATATTGCTTAAAATAATAAATTACTGAAAAAATCAACTATTTTAAAAATACTTGATTTAAAAGCTAAGAAGATAGTCTTTAAAAAATTATGGATTTTCAGGAATTAACAATTGTTTGGTATTACAGGATTTAAAAAATCGAATATTCTATCAATCAATGATTTTAATAGCTAAGCAAATATAAAATCCTGGAATGTCAGAAAATAACCGGTTATTTGGTTTATAAAATTGTCTAAGGTTTTAAAATACCTACTAAAAAAATCAGCTACATTAAAGCTGGATCATTTAAAAAAGTTAAAATAGGCGTTTTTTTTAAATATTTGGAATTTCGGAAATCAACAGACCGTTTCAAGAATGAGCAATTATTTAAAAATTGTCGGGTAGGTAAAGTACCTACTAAAAAAATCGAGTATTTTAAGGACCAATAACTTAAAAACCAATAAAATTTCCTTTAAATGTTTTTTAAATTTCACGAAGGAACAGAATGTTTGGAATTTGAAAATCTTCTGAGGAATTAATAATTCAAAAAACAAATATTTCAAGAATCCAGAACGGAAAAGCTACGAACAGCTTTGTAAAAAATTTTTGCAGTTTCCGGAATTAACAAATTGTTTGATTTTCCAGCAATGCTAAGAAAATTAAATATTTTAAGACCAATGAGTGACACGTTAAAAACATTTTCATTTAAAAAATGTAGAAAATTTGGGAATCAATCTTTAGAAACTGTTTGATATATTAAAATACAAAAAAAAAATTAAATTATAAAATTGGCAATTTAATGATTAGGCAAATTCAAGTTTGAAATTTAGGTTGGATTTTTAGAAATTTCAATTTTTTTAACCTAATTTTCTGTTACCTTTTTATAAACACCAATATTTTTTAAATACGCTTTTCAGTCCGTGTTCTTTCAAGTTAAGTTAAGATTTTTTTAATTTGTCTGATTTCAGGAATCAACAGATTCTTTGGGATTTGAAAATTATCTGCTAAATAAAATTTTGAAGGATTGATGATTTAAAAATAAAATTTAAATTATAGGAATCAACGGATTGTTTGGTCCATGATGTAAGATATTATTAAAAAAAGAAAATTCGATATTTAACGACCGGTGATGTAAAAGCCAAGTTTTTGAACATTGTTTCAATAAAAGAATTTTAAATGTTTTATTCAATTGAAAAGGCTTTCAATTCCCTAAGCATACAGGGTGTAAACGAAACCAGGAACACCCCCCTTTTTTCCACAAGTTTTAAGTTAATGAAATGAAATTTTGGGGTTGTTGAATTATTGGTAAAAACGCATTATACGATGTATAAATCACTGAACTAGCGCTTCCGGTTTAACCGGAAGTGACATCAACTTCAGATTTTTAAATAGCACCCTATATATTTTTTAACAGATTCTTGTACTATTCGAAATTCTTTTAATCCAATTTCGTTGGGGGGATTAGTGGATTAGTCCCTTTTCTATATTTTAGATTTCATAATTTTTCGTGTGTCTTAGCCTTAGCTAGACTTACTATCTTCCTCCATTCCATCCTTTGGTTAAATTTAATTGCCCAATTTGGGATTTCCATTTTTCTTAGGTCATTTTCTACATCTTGTTTCCATATGATTGTTGGTCTTCTTTTCTTCTGTTGAACATGGGATGTTAATTTTTTGATTACACTTCCTTCTTCGCATCTCATTACATGTCCGTACCATCTTACTCTTTAGCTCTTTATAGTTTATACATCTTAGTATGTCTCCATGTTCTACTTCTTTTAGTATTTCTTGATTCTATCCACTTCTGTATTCTTCTTTATGGGTCCTAGGGTTCTATGTTATGATCTCTGCTGCGTAAGTAACAACGGGTCTTCGTCTTATATATGTAGGTTCTCTGACGACTCCACAAAACTTAAACAGTAACACTAAGTACATAAAAATGGGTGACTATATATTTGAAAAGATTTATTTAAATACCTAGGTGTCTTAATTAACAATAGATTAGACAGAAACGAAAACATTGGAAAATGCATACAAGAAGGTTACAAAGGATATTATAGCAATATTAACATCCTGAGAAATAAATGTTTAATAGATAGATTATTTAAATTCTAAGAATTTCTAAGAAATTTCAGACATTTTAGTCGAAATCTTTGAAGAGCACCTAAGGTGTAACATACTAAAAAAATTAAATATTTTAAAGTTTGAACTTTTTAAAATATTGCCCTTTACTGCAAATTTTGAGGAATAAATAACATTTTAAAATTTAGTTCAATTTTATTCAGATTTCTAACTTTTGAAAAATAGTCTTCTATTTATCTTCTATAAATTATTTTTTAAATGAACATTTATTCATGATTGTTAATTTTAACTACATAGAAACCAAGAATTTCCAATGAAAATTCAAGATTGCAAAAGACTTGATAGTCTTATCAAATACTAAAACATCAAAGAAGCTTGCTATGATTTCTAACGTCTGACAGTTGAACAAAAGTACTTATTAACTAAACTAATATCAATTTCCTCCTAGGTAATATAAACCGACAAAGTAAACCACAAACCACTGAATGTGCTAGATAGTTTTAAACTTATTAAGTACAGTGAACTTTGCAGGACTAGAAATAATCTGTAGTTTTAATAAACACCCACAAGGAATTTGTGTAGCTGCCTACAAACATTTTTTTTATGTTAAAAATAAATTTCAAACGATCTTTGTAATATTTCAACAAATAAAAGATTATTCAATCGAACCTGCTCTACATGAGGTCCCATATTGGAACAACAAACAACACAAGTACCCTAAATGACGAATATTCTTCATACACAAGACGCGTTTGGTAAATTGTGATAGCTGTCAATATAACAATCTAATCGTTAACGCTGCCAATCATTTTGATTCGTCTTTGAATGCCTTTCTGGGACGTTGATAACCGTTATGTGGCAATTTTAATACGACACTGACAGTAGGTATCTAATGGTAATTTGTAAACTTTTTAATACGAAGAGGCAAGAGATGTAAATAAATTTCGCACGTGCGTTTTTTACAAACCAACAAGTGTTACTGTTTGCTTTATATAATAATTGAATGAACTGATTGTATGATGAATATATTAAACTCTCATTGACGCTTAAAGATGTAGGTTGATAAAATATGCGGCCCTACCTGCTCTTGCTTAACAAGGTCGGTGTAAGATATTAGATAGAAACTTATACTTTCGGCCAACGCAAAGGCGCCACTATGATAACTGTCTTATTAGTAATTTTTATTAACATCTGACTAAACTATTGTCAATTATTTCTAATATAGGGCACTTCACATGGTTGATTAATTAAAAGTTTACAGCAGGTGTGAAATATTAATTAATTTCGAATTATGTTGTTAAAAACTATAAGGAAATTTTATGGGAATCTCGGAAGTGCATTTGTGGGCAGATCAAAACCTGAAAGAGACAACTTTCTTAAAATAGTGGGCAGATCGTGGGTTTTTTAAAATAAATGTCGTCACACTTCTAACCCAATTTGTTTATGATCTTGTGCTTTGTAGTTTTCCCTTTTTAAGGTTGTTTTGCATGAGTATGACGTGTTTTCGTAGAGCAACACGAATGATTAGGATGTAAATTATGTAGAATTAAATACAATACGATATGTTGAGGAAGTAATGGTTTTGGTTGTTAAATTTCAGGTCCTGGAGGAAGAGTTTTCGATGACAAAAATTATCAATGGTTTGGTGCAACTGTCAGCAGTGCTGGGCCTGATATGCCTATCGTGGTAAGTTGATTATTTTTAGGTGAGCTTTTCTTCATGATGAAGCACAAATTATGTATCTGGATACTTTAATTAACTAAATATTAAGTACAAATTAATTCATAGCCACATTTGGTCGTTTTTTCAGTTCTGTTTCTTTTAGTAAAGGGAATATTACTTTTTATATCCCTCCGGTTGACGGGTGGATTCAGAATCACACCATTCGACGGGTTGGGTCTCTCAGACCCAAACTGTGTTTTATTTTTTTCCCCTAATAATACATTGATATGCCCAGTTTCTGGTATGCATTTGTTAACCTGGCCTATTTTGCACTGCTAAGAGTAAAAATAGTTATGAAAAAAACATTAACGTGGGAGTTCCCATTTATTTAAAAAAAAGTTAGATGTAATGCAAGTTTTCAAAAGAAACTATAAATTGAAAAAACAAAAAAGACAATAACAATAACATACAATTATTTGTAAAGTATATGGCTGAATAAGTGAAAAAAAAATAAAATGAGTGTACATAAATTTGACATACAAAATATTGAATGCAAAATTGTAGGAAAAAAACTTACACGAATACACGGATTGGGTCTGACAGGCCCAAAGCCCTTCTGGCAGCCAAACGACAGATGATAAAATTAAGACAAATTAAGGAAAACCTGTCTTTATTACAGTTAGGAAGGTACCAAAAAGCTAAAGAAATTAAAAAAATTATTTTAGAAAATACAACAAAAAAAAGATTTGCCTGGGCCTCACAGACCCAGCCCGTCAACCGGAGGGATATCTAAACCCCAACTCAAATTTTACAGTCATCATACTTCGACAGCTTCTTGCTTCAAAATAAATAAATTTTATATCGAAAGTATTAATTTGGGTTTGAGTTCCACTAGACTTAATTCTTATAATAATTATACAACTTGAAGTCATAAATTTTTAAAATTATAGCCTCGAAGCATATGTGAAATTAACTTTTTTAGAGGGCATATGGTCTGTTGAACTAATCATGCATATTATATGCTAAGACAAGTTTTGTTTTGTGCAGTTGACTGGACTTCTGGGTTTGCTTTTTTACAATGTGTGGTCTAATTTAGAAGATACGAGAATTAAATTTGGCATTAGAGATTTAGATCTGAAATTTATATATAGTACATCTACATATAATGCTTTTAAAAAGAAATTTCACATTGTGGTATTTTACTCTTAATAAACCTTTTAATGAAAGCTAAACAATATTTGTAAAATAAATTACTTAAGTCATCGAAATTTTGATTTTCCCACGGTTGCATTACATAAAGTAGATGAAACCTCACATTGCCTGTTCTTCACAAAACTAAGTTTTAAATCTAACAGAGTTGCAGTAAATAAAGTTATTTAACAAAATTAGAAATTATTCACTATTTTGTGTACTCACTAAGATTTGTTGGCGATTAAAATAAATTATTTTTAGTTATTTGAATGTACCTTAAAACACGATGATTTGAGACGGGCAATTTGGCGCCACCTTTTTGGCACTACCACATCATATAACTTGCCAAAGTTACTTATATTTTCTGTTTTAATTTATTAGTTTTGTATATTTGTATTTCCGTTTTTGTATTTTCATATCCTTCCTTCTTGTTTATTTATAAACTTTTTATTATTTAGCAAGTTATTTTTATTTAAATAGGTTGCTCATCTTTAGGTTAGTTAGCAGCTAAACACGCTGTAGAATTTTGCTTTAGCGTGTTAAAGTTTTATTTTTGGATTTAGTAAAAAATCAAATTTCCAGTTTTAGATTTCTTACCTACTTAGATTTCTTGCCTCTAGTACCATATTCATCAGACTGTTATTTTTAAAAATTAAAAATAATTAAATTTAATATTAACAAAATCTGGTATTTTAAGGATAGATAATTTAAAAGCTAAGAAAAGCTATAAACTTTGTGAAATTTTTAAAAATTAACAGATTGTCTGGACTATGCTCGATGCATAAAAAGCTAAGAAATTTTTCTTTAAAATTCCCTTAAATTGGTTGATTTTTTATGAAAATTACCAGCTTTTTAAAATACCCTAAAACATTTAAATATAATGAGGATCGACGATTTAAAAGCTAAAAAAGAAATGTAACATATTAAGAACCGACAGATTGTTTGGACACAGAATTGTGTGAGTATTAAATTGCTAAATAGATTGAGATGTTTTATCGACGCATGAAAAGCTAAGAATATTAAAATATTTTTGAAAATTTCATTGGTTATAAAAATACAAAAAAAAGAAAACAGACATTATAAGGACCGATGACTTGAATGCTAAAAGATGTTATTTAATAAACTTTTTAAGGAGTGATTCACGAAAAACTAAGAAAATGTCCTTAAAAAATGTTTAGAACTTCAGAAATTGAAGGATTGTTTGAGATCTTAGAATATGGAAAAAATATTTTAAGAATCAATAAAATTAAGCTAACTAATTTTATTAAACAACAGATTGTTTACATTTTCAAAAGTAAACAAAAATGAGATAATTTACGAATAAATGCATGAAAATCTAAGAAATATTTCTTTAAAAGATTTTTGGAATTTCAAGAATCAACGGATTGTTTGGTCTTTAAAAATTATTTCAGATATTAAAATACAAAAAATTAGATATTTAATAATTGATGATTTAAACGCTGCGTAAAACAACAGGTTGCCTGAGTTATTAAACTACTAAAAAAATGAGATACATTAATCGATGCTTAAAAAGCTAATTTTTTTTAGTTTTTAGAATTTATTCGGTTTCTGAGAATTGCCTGGGTTATTAAAACAATAAAAAATCAGATATTTTAAGAATCGATGATATAAAAGCTAAGTAATTTTATTTAAAAAATATTGAAAATTAAGAATTAATCGTTTCATCTTTGAAAATTGCTTGAGTTATTAAAATACCAAAACATTCAGATATGAGGATCGATGATTTGAAAGCTAACAAATGTTATTTAAAAATCTGTGAAGGGTCAAGAAATAATGAATTATCTGCGCTTTCAGAAATGTCTGAGGTATTAAACTAAGTACTAAATAAATTGAGAAATTTCAAACATCGATGCATGGAAAGCTAAGAAAGTTTTCTTTAAAACATTTCTTGAATTTGAGAAATTAAGATCGCTTGATATTTGAAAATTTGTCAACGTTATTAAAATACAAAAAGAAAATCAGACATACGGATCAAGAATTTAAAAGCTCACAAATCTTATTAAAAAAATAAAATATTAAGAAACAACAGACTGTTTTGCACTTTCTGAATCTGGGATATTTTAAAGGTCAATGCTGGAAAAGCTAAGCAAATTAAAAAAATATTGGACTTCCAGAAATTATCGTATTGAAAATTGTCGGAGTTATTAAAATACCAACAAAATTTAGATATAAGGTTTGGTGACTAACAAATTTTATTAAAAAAATTATGAAATGTCAAGAAACAAGATGATTTTGAAAATTGTCTGGCTCATTGAAATACCAACCAAATTTATATACGTATACGGATTAATACTTTAAACGCCAAATTTTTTTATCATCATCATCAATTGACATGAAGCAGATCCCCGTGGATCAATTCTGGATTACGCCAGGCCCTCCCCATGCCAATAAGGTGTGAAGGGATTTGTTATGGCAGGTGGGATTGGGAGCACTGTATAACCACAGTCTAGTAATATAACCAGTCGTTTCACTCGCTGGATTTTGTGGGTCCGAATTCCAGTGCGCCTGTGCAAACCCTAGTATAATGCGCAGTTAGAAAAATAACGTATCTGCATTTAACCGCCTTAAACAAAGTGCTTGTATGTGTTGGAGTGGTGCTTGTTTATTCGTTTATTCAAAAATCGCGCCAAAATATTCACCGAGCAGAATGCGCATTGGACATTTCGGGAACATGAACATCAAAGGTACCGACACGAAGTGAAACGACTGGTTATATTACTAGACTGTGGTATAACGCAGAATACCGCTTCTACAGTGTAAGGTAGTTAGTAGATCACATATTCAATGGGAGTTGGGTATATGACCAAGATGGTTAAACATGTTTTATCACCTTATACTAATAGTATTTCTAGTCTAGGTCTATGATATGAAACGCCTTCATGCCTGCTCTGTTACATGTTACCTAATGCTAGTTTAATCTAATCATTATTAATATTCTTATTTTGATTGTACTTTACATGTATACGTATTCCTTGTTTCCTTATTTTTATTGTTATTATTATTATGATATTTGTTCCTTCGCTGTTCTTCTGCTTCATTCTTCGATATTTGTATTTTCTTCCTCTACTTCTATTTCCTCGTTGTCTGGTTCTTCTCTTAAATCAATTTCCTTCTTCATCTTCATCGTGCTGTCCCCCCCCCCCCCAGAATCATTCCGTTCGAAAATGTTCTATATAGGCGTCGGGTTGAATAGCGGGGCCGAAGCTGTGATCCAGATGATCGTATTTGGGGGCTAAGTCTTTGATATTTTCTTCCAGCTGCAGTTGCATTTCGTCTTGGTTTCACTCTCATAATTTGCGATGTCCAGGGCTTCTTTCTTGAATTCTTCTTTATTTCTTCTACATTCTGTTAATTGGTCCGATATTGTTGTAAATAAGCAATTTCCGTCACCTGCTTTCGCATTTCTTGAAATACTTGCTACGCGGAGTGTGCTTCAGATTCTAGTAGGTAATTGTGACGTCAGTAACTAGTTGCATCCTTATTTCCCATTTGCGCATCTCGACTGCAACTTATACCTATATTTTAAATATTGTAAACACACGCTTCTCTGACATCGGCCAGTTCTTGTCCTCTTGACCCTGTAAATATAATTTATAGCCCTTGGGTTGCTATCCCGTTTTTTTCTTTCAACCGAAGACGTCGGCAAATGGTTTGCAGGCAATCTACCTGTTCGGGATCCGTTGCACGAAATGGTGACAATTGTTATTATTTGGTCTATGCTAGGCTAAACTACATATCTCTACATATCTATTGTTAAACTGCTAGGTTTATGTTCTGATTCCACCTGTAATTTTGCCGCGGAATTACATGTGCTCGGATTTTCCCTAGTCTTCACTGTAGTTGAGCCCTACATCGCCTTGTTCCCACCTTTCTTGTTTACACTAAACCCACTTTCTATTTATTATTTATTTACTAGGTTTATTATGATTACAATTACTCGCACTTTGATATTGCCCTGGTAGCTCTCGCGTACTACTTATACGATTTATTTTTTAAATAGAACCGCGTTTTGTAACGAAAACTCTTAAGAGCGTTTCGCAAAAGCGTGCGTTCCCCAGCACAGTCAACACAAGACTCTCCAAACGCCAAAATTTTTATTTAGAAAAAATATCAAAAAGCAAAATAAAGAATTAATGCATGAAAAGCTAAGAAATTTTCCTTTAAAAATTTTTTATTCTTGAATTTCAGGAATCAATGTATTAGTTGGTTTTTAACTTTTTCATTTTCTAAGTTACTAAAATATCAAAAAAATCAGATATAAGGATCGATGATTTGGAAAACTAACAAATTTGATTTAAACAATTTGTAGAATATTAGGAATCAGCGGATTGTTTGGTATTTGAAAATTGTTTGTTATTAAAACACAAAAAATTAAATATTTTAAGGATTGATGGTTTAAAAGCCACGTAGTTTCTATAACAATTTCTGAAATATCTGAATTGTTAAACTACTAAAACTGGTCCAGTATTGTTATACTTACATATAGGGACTTCTATTTTAAAAGAGTTATAAGTTATAATTAATCCATCTAATAATAATAATAATAAAATATATTCATTCTAGAAATTAATACGCTCTTTGATTTTTTTAGAACCTTAAATATTCGAATCTTTATTAGTAATTACTCGTTTACAAGCCTCTAGAAATTATCATTAGATATTTCTAGTTCTTGCATGGACGTTATTCAAAAAAGGATTAATCACATTTTAACGAATACAAGGTAAATTTCCACCGAAGTCCGTTTGTATAAATATTTTTATATTATTCAAGCACTTTACAGTAATATCTAACAACAACGATCTCGTTTCCTTCAGAGAACGTGCTTGAAGAAGTATTAAGACACTTAAACAGGCCGTGAAGTGCCTTAAGCAAAATCAAAGAAAGCACGTGCACAACCTCCCCTGATTAAATCTGACTCCGTGTAATGAATTCTCTTACCTTTTCATGAGATCGTTTCGGTTTAAATTTACACCATGACTAACTACTCCCTGCGATTAAAAATAACTCATCTTGCTATTTCATGAACAATCAAGGCGTACGTGGTTATTGTGAAAATCCTTTTAAATCACACTTATAATTCCTACAATATATAATCATACCCCTACCCTTCTTAGAAGAAGAATAAAAGAGGCGTCTTCAGTGTACTTAAGTAACTATCGAATGTGGTTTGAGAGAAGTTGAATGCGGTATCATATTTTACTTTACTTAAATAATGATTTAAAAATAATATTTTGTAAGCTTGTTAGACGTCCATCTTGAAGGGGGCGAATTATACACAAAAGAAATTATGCTTGGTGATAATTAGAAACCTCAAAAGCTGTAGGCGAATTAAAGGCTTCTGGTTTAAATAAAATCGTGAATTCGCCTGCGAAGAACTTCTGGTTTACAGAGGTCAGTCTAGATTGATGAAAATCACCCGAGCAGATAGCAAAGCGAGCTTTTTTGGCTCACGAAACATCACAATGCACTCTTTGGCGGCGGCTACCATGAACAGGAGGTCATCAGGGTCAGATATTTGTACTTTTTGTGCCGACTGCTACACCCAAAGAGCGGCAGAAAATACAAAGACGACGGAACCGTACGCGGAAAGCCTATCTCAGAATTAATTTCTTACAACACCTTGCTTGGCATGAGAATGAGTGCATACTTGACTTTGAGATTACACCCTTTCGAGAACGTGCGCTCTCGTAACAAGGTCCTACTTTAGGCATTACATGTAATCGCATAGTTGGTGTCCAACAAATTGGTGTAGTTTAATTTGTTTTGAGCGGGTTATTTGTCAAGGCGGATTTTTAAGATCGCTCTTTACTTTTTTTACCGCAACTCGTTGAAACTCGCAGTGAAAAATTACATTCCAAGCGTGCATTTTTTTGAAAATTTGAAACAAAGTATTTATCGTATCAAAGATTGAATTCTCCAAGCCGTTTTTTGGGCAATTTAACAAATTTCAAAAAACTTACAGAATTTGGCCATTTAATATTCCTAATTTACTAAAGCTTAGTAATAAATTTAGTAATAGCTAAACATGTAACAGATTCTAAAAAGTTCTAACACACAAAATATAAAGTTTAAATATTTACTGAATGAACGATGTGTATGCTATTAAATAATTAGCAACAAGATGTACAGGTCAGGGTTATCATCGATGACATATTTATTATGATGCTATAAATAAATATTAAATATACTAGCAAAATTACATCGAAATCGAATATTCCCAGAGTTCGCATGGTTTAAATTTGAAGATAAATAAATTTATTATAACCTTCCTTTTTTGAATTATTTAAATTTTGGTGGTAGCGCCTGCTTGTTTATTTTCTAACATTTTTTATTTCAGATATAATTTTAATAGACAGTCTTTGAGTTTGTTAAGGATATAACATTTGTAGCTGAAAATTCCATGCAGTATTTACCTTAAAAATCTCAAAATTGAGATGGCCAAATTAATTAGCAGTTAATTGAATTATTATTAGGGCTATTTATTTATAAACCTATCCCAAAGTTTGAGTTTAACTTTTACACTAAGTATTTTAAATTGTAGTTCGGATGTTTGAACTGGGTTAATTAAATTTAAAATTAGTGTTTGTGATTTTGTTGTTTTTATTCGTTTCTATTTGTTTATAGGGGTATTAAGGTTAAGGTAGAGATCTAGTTATTAACTTCAAAATGAGATAACTAAATTTAATTTAAGTACAAGATCCGCAAGCCTAGATTTCGACCAACAAATAAACAGATAAACCATACAGAAATTAAATTTTATTTGCCAAGTTCAGTTTTCATACTTTCATGGTAAAGAGAAACGTTTTACCTGTTGGTGTCGAGGCTGGTGTGTTAGCGTATGTGGCTTTTACGGGTGCAATGCTCAATCCGGCTTGTCTACGTTTGGTATGCCGTTTAATACCTACATCCTAGTGTAAGTGTGTGTACGTATAAGACCTTGTTACTATTCGGCCTAGAACTAACAGCGTTAGCCTGACATTCTACAACTGCTCCTCTTAAAGTATATTTTTAAATCTGAAAAGTATGAAAATTCTCAAGGTTTATTAAATAAAATATTTGCGATGTATTTATTTATTAAAGAATGTTAGAGACTGTTGGTTTTTTCTTAAATTATCTTACCACTGAGTTTTAATAACAAAGATTCAATTAATCGTTCTCAAATAAGGTTCAGGCGAGGAATCTAAAAATATCTTATGGTAATTTATTAAGAGTTGAACATGCACATTGATTTGAAATATTTAACAATGTACAGCAAATACAAAGTTTTTTTTAAGAGATCTCCAAAAATTACTAAGAAATGTTCGGGCTTTTAACATTTAAAAAACAAAAAGCGGCAACTTCTAATATACCAGAAAATAAGCTTTTTAAATTGGAACTTTAGGACCAAAGTGTTTTAATTTTTCTATTCTAACTTTACTTTTTACTTTTTTGA
Source organism: Melanotus villosus (assembly GCA_963082815.1). Classification (NCBI taxonomy): domain Eukaryota; kingdom Metazoa; phylum Arthropoda; class Insecta; order Coleoptera; family Elateridae; genus Melanotus; species Melanotus villosus. The sequence continues at coordinate 26,674,955 of OY720422.1, read as the reverse complement.
AATGTTGATGGCAACTCCAAGTTATTTATTCTTAACATTTTTTATTTCAGACGTACTTTCATGACCAAAATTTCAGTAAAGCAGCTAAAAATCTTACACTTAAGATGACGAACTTAATTCGCGCTTAAGTTTTGAAAAATTATTGAACTGTTTATAAACACATCCCAAAATTGAGTTTAACTCTAACAATAAGCATTTTAAAATGTAACTCGGAGTTTTAGGTTAATTAAGCAGTTTTAAATTTAGAGATCTGATCCTTCAAGTTATTTTTGGGTTTCTTTTGTAGAAGGTTAGAATTATTTTTATAATTTTGGCTACCCATTTTGTTTAATAGCAATACTAAATATTAAATGTGAGCTTAAAAACTGTTATTTTACAAAATAAAAAATACATTTAATATAACAGCAAATAAACAAACGGTATAATAATTCCTTTCATACTTTAACGCTAAATAGAAATGTTCAAAGTATATTTTATCAAAAAAATTCTAGTATACTTATATAAATAAATATATTATTAATTTTATTTGTTTACTTAGTAAAGTTTCTACAGGAATATTTTTTAGAAAATAAGCAAATTTCTTTTTCGTAGGAATTCGGAAAAGTTTTTGACAAAAATGTTTACCCAAAATTTTTTAGATTTTAAATTAACAATCTATTAAACTTTTATTCTGTATTTTAATACCCCAGATTATTTTTAAATGCAAAATCTAAATCGTCAAATCATTAAAATTGCCAATAAGGAAAATGTTTTTAGCTTTTCAATCATCGCTCTTTAAAATATTTAAACTGGTTTAGGATTTTAATATCTGAGGCAACTTCGAACAATTTGTTAAGTGCTGATGTGCTGAAACTTCACGATTTTTTAAAGAAAATTTTATCAGCTTTTCAGGTATGGAATTTTTAAAATACTTATTCAATGTTTTTAGCATTTTAATACGTCAAAAGTTTTCCAAAACTAAATTTGTAAATTCCTGAGATTCCAAAAATTTTTAAAATAATCTTCCGTTGAGTCGTCCCTATGTACACTTTCTAAAAGTAGGGCCGACATTGTTCGTTTCAAAACAACCAAGTGTCTTCGTATTGCGAAACCTCCATCTTTTAATATCCCAAAAGAAGGAAGAGTTGCACTAAACAGTTTACTAACGGACAAGGGTAATACCACTGTTGTCTTATATAAAATTGGATATGTGGCTAAAATGGATGATCTTCTCGTTACCCCACTTCCAAAATCGAACGCAAGGTTGTCACACTCATCAAATCATCTGACCTCCCACAGGATATTCAACATCGTCTAATTCCTCGTGAATCCAAACCGCCTAGGTGATACGATCTTCCTAAAATTCACAACAGCAGATCCCTTTCCGTCCCATTGTTAATACCATAAATTCCCCTACCTACAACCTGGACTAATATCTCGCAGGCATTCTTAAGGCATACACAGGGAAATCTTCTTCGCATATTCTAGATTCTTCCTAATTTGTAAACCTCATCGACAATCTCACCGTAGACCCTAGTGACATGTTTGTCAGTTTTGATGTTACCTCTCTGTTCACAAAGGATCCCTGACTCAGTAGATATCATCGAACAGTTACTAGTTCAAGACGTCAAACCTGCAAGCTTCTTAGCCATTCTCGTTGAAAAGAGCCCTTCCTCCATATATTGCCTTTTTAACAACCGATTCTGTAAGCAAGTGCCAGACGCTGCTGGGGTTCTCCCCTTTCCCCGGTGGTTGCAAACATCTTTATGGAATCCTTTGAGGCAATGGTTAGTCCTGGAATCCTTTGATTTAAAACAATGGTCTGGCTCCGTTCACATCATCCGGCACAAAAACTCTCTTTAATCAATTTTCTCGCTCATCGTGCTATCACACTGTCTTAACCCGACAGTCTTCGTGTCGGGTTAGCCCATATCCAAGACAATCTCGTCAAGAATGGGTACAACGAAAGGGGCGTTATAAAGGTCATCGAAAAACAATTACACCTTTCACACTCTGGAAATTCTCAGAAAAACCAGTACACCTCAGGCTACTGCCTTCTTGCCCTACATTCGCCAAGTTACTGATCGCATAGGTAGTATTCTTAAAAAAACATAACATCAAAACCATCTTCAAACCCCTTCAAAAGTGTCACAGATACTTTCTTCAATAAAAGATAAGCCTCAACCCCTATCATCAACAGCCGCCTATAGCAGCCCTTGTTCTTGTGGTTTAGTGTATTCTTTTCATTTCTGTTTTCTTATTTACAACACCAGCTTTAAAACCAGAAATGAAGTACTTTTAAAATGCACTTATACATTTAAAAATTTTCTTTAACTTCGATTTTGTTATTTTTGTACATTTAAATTACCTTTAGAAACGTTTCGGCAAACCGTGAATATTAAATAAGTTTTCGTGTGTGATTAAAAATATAACTTCAAAATTTTTTTTGTGTTTACACTTTCAGAAATTAAATGTACAAAGTTCATTAACTTACTCCAAAAACTCTGTTCTGAAAATTAATTTTCATATTAGCAAATCTATTAAATTAATTCCTGTCAAACACTTGACATCCAACAGTTAAACAAATGGTTATTATTAAAACCGCAATATTTCCTCATAAATAAAACCGTTATAAATTATATTTTTCAATTAAATTTAATATTAATAGAAAAGTAAAACAAAAGGAACTATTTTTAGTTGACTGGCAGTTGTTCATAACAGAAATGACTCGAGTAATGTAAAACGATAAATCATGAACGTGTAGTGGAATTAATTCATCAAGGGGGAAATATTATTACAAGCTATCAAATATCAGTACGGTTTCTTGACACTTATATAACTGTACCTTGTTTGTTACGCAAGAAATTAAAACTGGAGGGTCGTGAAACTCTGCAATGTTGTGGTATGGTTCATCAAGTGGAAATCTTAAGTCGATATTTTTACTATCTTCATCTTCGCATCTTCGGTTAAAAATTTCCAGAATTTCCTAAATAATTGCGTTTCTTAAAAGTTTACAAAAGAGATGTAGGGCAAAAGGGTTGATTTGGTGTACTGCATGAGTCATTTGACGTAAAATGAAATGATATTTGTATTCCGAAACCTTACAATTATTTTTGTACCTAATGAAACGAAATGATACGAGATAACATCTTAAGCAAGAGAGATAAGTTTTTCATGAAGTTGGTCCGATTTACTTTAATAAGGAGATGGAATAATTAGATAAAAGGCAAAAGTAGAAATCTTTTAAAATTAAGTCTAAAACTTGCGTTAAGAAGATTCTAAAATTAACGTTTGTGTGTAGTACGAGATGAGTTGAGATCAAAAAAACCGAAATGAGGCAAACAAGATTATATGGTATAGAGTCCCGTAAGTGAATAATTCAGTTTAGAAACGGTACAATATCCATCTCTATTAGATAACGTTTAGCACTCGAATGCATGAACCGATTGATTTCAGAATTGAGAGTGATGTGTGACATCATTGACATAAGATCGGAGCTGAACCCAAACCCGATCTACCGCATTACAGAACCGATATGTCCGTATTTGTTGCGAGTGACCGCACTTTTTACAACAAACTGATACATTACGATTCTCCAGACGTTCCAAGTAACATTGACAGTTCAATGTCCATTTCTTACCCTTAATTCGTTTTCAGATCCGGGATTTTTTAAAAATTAACATTAAAACAGAAAGAAAATTGTCTGTGGTTTGTATAAAAGTGGATGTCTGAAACGTTCTTGGTGTATTCTTGAAAACGAAAAGCCCACGCTTTTCCAAAAATAAACACCGCTACAAACATAACCTAATAGCCGCCATGCGATTTATGTGTTTCTATTCCCTCGTTTGCTAAAAATGTCCATCCGTGTGTAATTAACACAATAGGATGGTTCAACACTTGGCACCAACTGCCGTTTCAGCACGTGCGTGCTATTCTGAATGAGAAGATCTGAAAGGATTTCTGAAAATATTAGAACGCTAAACAGATTTAAAGGTCTCGACCGAAACTAATTTAGGTTGTTGTTTTCCAGTACAACTGAAATAGTTCAGTAAAATTTATTCATACTTTTTATTATTATTGCTTTTCAAAAACTATCAAGACAGGCCGAATAGGAAATCCTAATTTTCATTTTTATTGTAACCAAAAGAAATGTAAGCGCGGGGATTTAAAGAAAATGCAAGATTTAGATATTTAAAAACGAAGATTTTCTTTTAAAAGGTTCGACTTTTTCCTGATTTGGTATTCCTTAAATGTAAATAATACATATTCTTGGTGAAAAATAGGAAGTCAAAATTGCGCCTGAAATAAAATCTTTGAATATGTTTATACTGGAAAGATTGCATCCATAAAACGAAATATTCATTTTTAAACTGAAAAAATGTCCTGTACATAAACTTAAAATTTTCTTTTAAAATTAGAAATTCATTGTTAACTTTTGATGTTTTGAAATACGGATTCGTTCCCGAAAATCATATTCCATTTTTTAAATCTAAAAATTCCTAAGAATCTAACCTGAAAAATTCTGATGGTAATTTAGCTGGGAATACAAAGGGCCTCCTGTGATTTGAAAAATTTATAGTAAACTAGCATTTAGGTGTTTAAAACACGAAACTGTTCTGTAATCAAAATAAAAAACTATGAAAAATTTCGGTTCACTAAAATGTTCCAGTTTTGTCAATTTTTTATATTTGAAAATTGACAGAATACTCTTTAATGCTCGAAGTTTGTGCAATATTTGAGATATTGTTTGCAATTGTTTACATGAAAGAGGTTTAACTTTATGCCAAACATTACGTAACAAGATGGAATGTATTTGCAGATTCTTACTTAGCAAAATAAACATTTCTTTAAAAACAAACAGCTTGTTAAGTAGAACATAAGCTTTTGTTTACAGTTTAAACATGCACTTTTATAATAGACTCAGCTTGAAATTACAATAAAACAAATTTGCATTAATTTTTTAAAAGAATTGAATAATCCGTTACTATTCAATTCAATCAATTAATTATAGGAATATCGGAAACGGATGTCCCCTTTTGAATAAATAAATAAATAACTATTAATTTGTATCTTCCAAAGTTACATGCACGTATTTCATCGTTGATGCCTCGTAGAATATCAATAAATATTGCTAATAAATTTAGTAGTATCACACTGGGTGGTCCGTTATAATACTTGCACATCTGGTTGTAAAAACATTGATTTGTTACCGGAATTAACGACAATTGAATTCACAAATTTCATTTTAAATATATTTGTCTATGTCTTTTTTTCAACCTTGGCCAATCAACTACATTTAATCAAGTTCAAATCAAATTTAAGTTTAATTGAATTTCAAGAAGAAAAGGTCCAAAAACTTTGGTTACAGTTTCAGATTATTTTTTGATTTTGATTCTTGAAACAACAATAAATAAACAAAGAAACAATGGTGGTAAAATAAAGTTTTGCAATATATAAAAAGCTCAGTTCTAAATTTGTAAAAGTAAAACCTTGGAATGTTAAAGCGAGCATGATTTATTCTGATTACTTTTTTTACAATTTTGTATTAACAATTTAAACAATTTTCTTTACATGGCAAATGTTTCAGGTTTTCAAATTTGGAGCTTTATTTTTTTTCGGATGAGCCAACTATGGTTGGGGCTGCTTGTGCATTTTTGAGAGCTTTCTTCCTTGCCCATGTTTCTTTCATTTTTGGGCTTTGTCGTTGTTTAGCTTCTGATTTTTGTCGTCTTAACCCTTTCTTAAACTTGATTTGTGGGTCTTGCATCACTTTTCGGAAAGCTTTTCTGTCATATATTTGTGCAGGGGCGTATCCAAGGGGGACAAGGGAGGGGGGCAGCTGCATTTAAAATAAAATAGAAAGAAATATAAATTACGAATTTTTGAAAAATTGATTAACTGGTTTGTTGTTGTTCTTTCAACATTTTTAAAGAAACTAATTACGAAATAGGGACACTCGCGCCATCTGTAAGAAGAACTTCAATTTTAATTTTTCTGACATAAACCTCACTGTCGTTTTCCTTGATGCAAGTTCAGATTTAGCTGTAGTTAATAAATTTGCAGCTAATCCTCGCAAACTATTGCTTAAAAAATAATATTTTTTTAATAAATGGTGTTGTTTCCTTTTGTTATTGTGTATTATTGCATGCCACCCCATATATGGATTTTCTTGTTGGGTAAAAGGTACCGGTGCCGATGTTAAAATCAGCTGCTTGATTTGAAGATTTTCCCTCAGGGCCGTAACCATACCAAATGGACTAAAACTTTTGGTTAGGCGAAGGAACCATACCTGCCCCCCCCCCCCCCCCGTTTCTTGAAATATTCATCATGTTTTACGAGTATGTATATTCAGAGCTCTTCATCAAATAAATATTGAATCAAATTAACAAGTTTTGAAAATGATATTATTTTGTGGCATTATGCCAAGTGTTAATAATCACAAGGTGCTAAAATTTTTCTAAAAATAAAAATATCAAATGTGATATCTAATCAACAACGGTAATTTTCAATTATTACCTTCCTTAGCTGTAAGAGATGCCTTAATAATATTGTTAAATTAATTATAAAAACACAGCAAAATTTTTATTTTTTATCAAGAAATTCTATTACAAGTATATAAATAAATTGATTCCTAATTTTATCTTTTATTTTTAAAACCGATTTAATAATAATAAATAAGAACTCTACTGGAATATTTTTTTCGATAATAATTTTAAAGTTTTTTTCCATGATATTTTGCAGTCTGTTCTACATCTTAAGGAACATACGTAAATTTTATGCTCTAAAGTATTATAAATTGCCATGTAGGGATTGATCCCGTGACCCTTCCCTTTTCTTAATTTAAAACTAATTAACGTATTAATTATTTATAGGACTACATGGATTTCACTGTCTAATATTGTATTACGTTTATTTTAATTTTATTATGAGTTAAGTCTCTCAACTAAGTCTGCCGACTTGAAACGTTTCAATGGCCTCATTTCATCTGTATTGTCTGTTAATTTACCTATATTCGCTAGTTACTTCGGAGGAATTTCAAGCCTATTATGATATCTCTTGCTCTGCTCAGGACGCTCAATGATAAGATTTAGTACGAACTGTGGGGCATCCACTATCAGTCGGAGCACCTTATTCTGGAACCTCGGTAGAATTTCAAATTTGAAAGTGCTGCCACTCCCCCATGGTTGAATGTCGTATGTCCATACAAGCTTAATTATAGCTTTGTAGACCAAAAGTTTGCTCTCCAATGAGACTTGTGATTTTCACCCAATCGTCCACTACATTTGACAAAGTTTAAGACCAAGCTATTTTCCTTTGGTAAATATGTTCTTTCGTCAGGTTATTCTTCGGTCCAAGTGTAGTCCTAAGTATTTGGCTTCATCTGCCTGTCGCACTGGGTCTTCCATTTAGGGTTACCGGTGGGCAAGAACTATTCCTCATAGTGAAAGTTACATGTGTGATTTACCTTCGTCTACTTTGATGTTTCAGATTTTTAGCCATGTTTGGATTTTATCGAGGTTGGCTTGTAAATTTCTAAAGGCAGATATTGAATTCGTATGTGAAGCCAGGACTGACGTATCATCTGCGAATGTTGCCACTGTGGTTAGCCTGGGGGTTGGTAGATCCACCGTATACAATAAGTACAGCACATGGCCAAAAACACTTCCCTGGGGTACTTCAGCTTGGATAATGTTTAGATTGGTGTATTCTCTTTGGCGTTTGACTAGGAATTGTCTGTTGCTTTGGTAGGATTTGAGGATTTGATAGTAATGGTGTGGCAGGTTCTTTTTCAATTTATAACACAAAAGTCGTGCCAGTCATGCCTGGCTAATATCGAGAAATACAGCAGAACAGTACCTTTTGCATTCTTTGTTTATTTGGTTAACTACTCTATGGACCTGTTTAATTGTGCCGTGTTTGTTACAGAAACCAAATTGATCTTTAGAAATTAGCTTCTTCTCTTCTAGTATTGGCTTGAGTCTGTATTTTCTTCATCAGGGTGTGGGATAAATACTCTTGATAGATATTCTGCGAACGCATTGGCATTTTCTTTGTCATTTCTGCGCCATTTGCCATTGTTGTCTTTGATTGGTGGTATTGATTGCTGTAACCATTTCATTTTTCTGGTTGCCTTCCAGACTGCGTAGTTACTAACTTCGGTGACTGATAGACTGCTTAAATAATCATATATAGCTTGATTCTTAAGATTGAGGCGTAGTGCCTTCAGATCTTTAATGGCTTTCTTGAGTTTTCTTTCGTTCTTTGAGATTCCCGTTCTTCTCATTTTAAAGTTTGAATTTTTTTTTAAGTAAATTTCTTTTTGGAAGAGATTTCCAAATTAGAAAAGGTTAAAACAAATTTTTTAGCTATTAATTATTAATCCAGCAAAATTTTTATTTGGTATTTTAATACTTCGTATAATTTCCAAGTACCAAATAATCTATTGATCCCTCAAACTCCACATATTCTCTAAAGAAAACTTCCTTAGCTTACGTAGTATTGAAAGAATATGAATCAAAGAGCATATTTAAAAAATGTTGGCGTTTAGAAAATTAGGTTTTCAAAATTTGGATATTCTAAAAGTCCATAATTTAAAATGTAATTTATCTAATAAATAAAAGTGTGAATAAGGAAATTGTTTTAGTATTTTAGTACCTCAGAAAATTTTCCAAAACTAAACAATCTGTTGATTCCTGAAATACCACAATGTGTTAAATAATTTTTTTGGCTTTTAAATTATCGATGCTTAAAATTCTTCTTCTTCTTCCTCTTATGGCCGAAGCCTAGGCCGATGGCCTGTTATACACTCGTAAGGACGAGTTCTGTGAGCCCTCTTAGCACGAATGCTGGGCAGGAGGCTAACCTAACCCATCGAGAGAGGTGACTTTTTTTAATATTCAAATATCTCAGAAAAATTTTAAAGGCCAAACAACCTCCATAATTTTTTTGCAAGGAAGAGTTTTTAAGCTTTTCAATCGATGCTTTATCTGTTGTTTTTTTTTTACTATTTTCATACCTGAAACAATTTCCAAACACCAAACCTCTGTTAATTCCTGAAATGTCTCAATCCTTTTAAGCAACTTTTTCAAGAAAATTTTCTCACATCTTAAATTATCAATGCTTAAAATACATCAGATAAAGTTCGAAACATTTATGGAAGAAAACCAAATTTTCAAATTTCTTTATGGAAAAAGTTTTAAAATTAGAAGATTTCTCGAAAAAACATTTTACGTTTTACATTTATTTTTTCGAAAATAATTAGTTTTTGATAGAAAATATGAACAAGGATTATGATAAAAATTAAACTGTTTTATAAAATGAATTTGCGTAATTTCAACATAAACATAAGACAATCGTGGATTTAGTTTATTATTAAAACATTAAATCCAAAAGGACTACAATTCCTGCACATTTAGTTCTCTACTTTTGGAAAACAAATCACAACACGTCTTCAAAATTAATTTTGATGCTTAGGTATATTCTTAATGCAAGACGAACTAGTTAGAACTAATTAATAACCATTGTCTTTATGTTTCTAATCAATTATAATAGACAGCTTTGCATAATTACCCGATTTAAACTGTTTTTTCAAAATAAATATGAATAAACAATTTAATTGCTGTGAGCAGCTGAATATTTAATTTTATTTATGGCCTAAAATTTAGAAATTTATTTATTATATTGTCTTTCAGATTTTTGACTATGAAACTATGAAATTACCTTTTGCACCAATTTGTTTTTTATCTGGCCGAAATTTAAGTTCTCAAGGGTAATTAAAGTAAATCTTTTTCGTTGTGGTATCAGCACTACCTAGCTGAATCCAGTCTTTGTAGGTACCTACCTCGAGAACATTAAAAATCGCATAGGCACGGAATCTCCTATTTTACCTTGCATACGCCTGGTTTAATTTTTTTTTCTGAATACTGTTCGTAATTTATATAATTACTAAAAGCTAAGCAATTTTGCAGACAAGTTGTACATCGATTTCTAATATTCCGGATATCTTAATGAGAAAAATTTCAAAACTAATAAATCTACTTAAATCGATTGACATTAAAAGCCGAACAAGTTTATTATCGGGAACAATTTTCCTGTCGCAGAAACAACGAAAAAAGTATTTGCTTAATTTTAAATCCAATTAAATTAAATCAAACCCGGTAAAAATAATTAAACGTATCGTTTGCTACATAATGAAAATCACATATATAAATCATTAATCCGCAAGTAAACCTGTCGTACCAACCAATTACGCATAACGAAAATCAGATGTTGGTAAACTCCCCGGATAAAGAGTGACAAGACAACTAACAAGATGATTGCATAAACTTTTCCTTACAGGATTCCGCTTTAATGATTAATAACAAGTCGTTTTACTTTTTTTTTGTCTTATAAAGACTGATTAAAGTAGATGTACTTTTGTCTCGTTACATTTATATCAAATGCCCTTGACTTTTCTGAACTGATTATGTATAGCATTATTAATACTGTGAGATAATTAAGTTGCCTTTATCACTTGTCACGGCTTAGAAAGAACCGCTTGTAAAGTTTTGATTGATAATTAACCATGAAAAAATTAAAAGCATTAAGTTATTAACTTGTTCTGATCATCTGAATTAAAGGAAGGTGCTGTGGTGAGACTTTTTACGTGAATTAATTTTTAAGTCAATTAATTTTTAAACGAATTAATTTTTTAATCAAATCAATTTTTGCACAAGATAATTTTCATTTAGAACGAAAAAAATATTCAGGCAGGAAATTCTAGTTCTGGTAATAATAACGGAACAACAAGCAAACAATTAATTAACATAGTTTGTTAACATGCCAGCAATTTATGATTTTAATCAACCATTTAACAGCGGTTTGTAATAGCAATTCAATCCCAGCATTTAATATCCCACTAGTTTTATTGCACCCATAGTACCGTGATAACTGCAACTAGCGTTGTTTAGTGGTGCAATTGCACAGAATTATGGATATTTTAACGAATTCCTTGGTAAACAAAGACAGTGGCGGCGTCATCAGTAGAATTTTAAAATTACTCGTTAATATTTTCCCGATGGGTGGCAAAAAATTTCTAACTGTTTTTGTAACTGTAAATGATTTTAAGATCAATGATAGTAAATTTTTCGTTATTAAGAATTTTTAACACGACAACATTTTTTTCAAGTATCCTTACGCTAACGTTGACTAATTAGAGTGGACATTTTGTAAATAACTTCTTGCTTGTTACCTAACTCATGGGAAGGATACCGAAAGTTATAAATTAATGTGCTTTATTTGATAACGTGCTGTGTATTCATCGATCAATATTCTTACTTAAACCTTCAATTTGCGTTTTGTTACGGATCCATTTACAGCAGGCATTTTTTAATACTGAATATATACTAAAGGTTAAGCTAATTTCATGCTAACTTTTTTATAAACTGTATTTTAAATAAATGATCGGACGGATCTTTATCTATGAATTTATTTAATTTAAAAATCCAGCTCTGGTATTTTGTTGCATAAATTAAATTAGTTCGATTCAATTACAAATGGATAATAATTAAGTGGTGTGTGCAGAATTTTTTACATTCGTCAGTTTGAAAATATAAGCAGAAAACTTATAAAAAGTGTGAGTAATTAATTTTTAATTCGCAGGATAATATGTTACATTGCGCTTCAGGAGAATATTACTAACGCTGAAAATGGTTTTTAAATTGATTTGAAAGCTGATTTTTAATTCAGAATCTGTTGGAATACATTTTCGTAATCTAAAACATCGTTCCAGAGATTTCAAATGTTCAAAAATTAAAGTCCAAAGCACCTAAAATCCAACAAAAAGTAGCATTTGAAGCTAACTGCGACACAAAATTATTTCTAAAAGATTATAAAAACAGCCAAATAAAATCTAAAGCCAATCTCAAAGTTTGCAATTAACAAATATAACAACAACCTTAGCTTTAATCACTGAACAATCATATTAGTCCGAGCTAAACAGTCTAAAAATCAAAATTTGCATGATTTGAACGTAAATCTATCTTAATAGACAAATTATAATCGTGGGTTTTAATGTATTTTTAAAACACAAACTCCTTTCTCAACATTTAAATCTTTACATTTAGTAAACATCACGTCATTACATTTTCTATGGTTTATTCTTAATACGAAGTGTTGTTATAAAAAGCAATGAAACTGGTGACACTTAGGTCGATAAGATAGTTTACTTTAATATAAAGTAAGTTACATGTGTGTAACTAAGTTACAAGAGTAACTAAGTAATGTAGATAAGTTGTTGATAAAAATTGTAGAAGTCAAAATAAAAATTTTCACTGGTTATTATAATATACAGGGTTATTGGTAATTCGATACATTCCTTTGGAGATATGATGGGACAGGAGCTAAGAAACAAATTAAACCTAACATACATTATGCAAAAATAAAAAAATAATTTCTGAGAAAAACGAATAGGTAATTTTCGTAGCTGATTTTTAGAAATCATTTTTAATAAGTTTTTATTTAAAATTTTCACATGATCGAAATGTTTCCGGATATTTTCCATTCGAAACGGATGACCATAGAGTGGGACAAGTAATCCAGTAAAAAAGTTCAGAAAATGTCAAGTAGATTTTTTTTTAAATTAACTTTAAAAACATTAAGATCTACTTTTTTGAGAAAAACACAAAAATTGAAATATCTCAAAAACTATTGAGTTTTGCATGATGTATGTTAGGGTTAAATTTGTTTCTTAGCTCCTGTCCCATCACATCTCCAAAGGAATGTATCGAATTACCAGTAACCCTGTATAATAATAAAGGCTTAAAACGATCTTTGCACAATAGGTTACGGGCCCAGAAACGTGTTTCGTGCGCGATTAAGTGGGATAGTGAAATTAGATTAAAGCCGGTGAATTCTTAACCGTCATATTTTGTGGATTAAAGCGCCGTGCGTCAAAGCGAAAACGATTGTGAAAATGGATTTCAAAGTACGCGTTGAGAAATTAGTAGGAGCAGAAAACTGGTCTAAATGGCGTAAGCAAGTAGAATTATTATTACGTCATCATGATGTTTTAGATATTGCAAATGGCACAAGGCTACCACCGCAAGCCCAGAGACCAGAAGCTTCCGAACAAGAAAGGAAAGTCTTCGAAACGTGTTTGAAAGCTTTTCAAAAGGATGATGCTTTAGCTCAGCTGATCCTGATCGGTAATATGAATGATGCAAACGTAGAATTGACGTCGACATGCACTTTGGCAAAAGAAATATGGGATAAAATAATATCAGTGTACGAGCAAAGCTCGAGTCAGCGATTAGATAGGCTCTTAGAAAAGTTCTTCACAAGTGAAAAGAACTCAGCTGAGGATATTATTACCCATATAGCACATCTACAAAAGAACTTCTACGAATTAAATGACGAATTAAAAAGGTTAGTGAATACTGAATTGCCCGAGTTACTGTTAATGAGTAGAGTAATGTCCACACTTCCACAAGAGTACTTTGAGTTCAAAAGTGTATGGGAGTCGGTTCCATTACAAGAACGCTCTATTAATAAGTTAACGGAACGTCTTCGGCTAATCGAAATGAGACTACCAGAAAGGCAAAATGAGTCAGCAGCACTTGTTGTGAAGGTAAAAACACATAAGAAGCCTACTGGACCGAAATGTTTTAAATGTAGAAAGGTAGGACACTTTGCGAAAAGTTGCCCTAATCGGTCTGACAAGGTTGAAAAGGTGAACCCAAAAGACAAGGGAGAAGCCTTTGTGTGCAATGATGAAGTGCAGCCCGAAGTTTGGTTGGCAGATTCAGGAGCTTCGGCTCACATGACCAAACACAGGACTTATTTCTGGAGCTATGAAGCTTTTACAACTTCAAAGAGAATCCGAATTGGCAATGATGAAAAAATTGAAGCCCTTGGTGAAGGCACCGTCCTAGTTGAAATGAAAATAAATGGTAAGTGGTACCAGAATCATCTTGAAAGTGTCTGGTATGTACCTGAGCTAGGACAAAATTTGTTTTCAATTGGAAAAACACTAGAAAAGGGATTCGAGTTTAAGGCCGATAGATCAGGATGTAAATTGCTGAAAAATAAAAAGGTAAAATTAACCGGAAAAAGGACAAACAAAGGATTGTATGTCCTAGATATGCGAGCAGTGACTTCTGAGCAGAGTGCTGAAGCATATCCAGCAATGAAAGGAAAGGAGGATCTCCAAATTTGGCATGAGAAATTAGGACATCAAAATAAAACACATGTTAAAAGGTTTTTGAGTATACACAACATAGACGTTAAACTTGATGAAAAGTTATGCGAGGGATGCATAATGGGAAAGCAAACCAGAAATTCATTCAAAGCTAGAAAAGAACGTCCAACCGAACCAGGTGAATTGGTGTATGCTGATGTGTGTGGACCCATGCAGACAACGTCGCTAGGGGGTTCAAGATATTTTGTATGTATCAAGGACGACTTCTCAAAATTCAGGAGAGTTTTCTTTTTAAAACAGAAATCAGAAGTAGAAATGTGCATAAAAACTTTTACTCAAGAAGCTTTAGTGGCAGCAAATCAAATAAAAGAATTCCTAACTGACGGAGGAAAAGAGTTTGACAATGTTCAGGTTAGAACGTTTTTGCAAACAAAGGGAATTAACTTCAGAACAACAATGCCTTACACGCCTGAGCAAAATGGCGGAGCAGAGAGAGAAAACAGGACCCTAATGGAAAGCGCGCGTTCTATGATTTATATGAAGAATCTTCCCAAATATCTGTGGGCAGAGGCTGTAAACACGGCTGCTTATGTAATGAACAAAACAGGTCAAACGTCAGTAGAAGGAAAATCACCCTATCAAATATGGTTTAAAAGAGAAAAAGTGAATATTGATAACCTGCAGGTCTTTGGAGCAAACTGTTATGTGCAAGTGCCTAAACAGAAAAGACAGAAGCTAGACAAGAAGAGTGAACACGGTCGGTTCGTCGGATATTGCGGAAATAAAGATGGATATAGGGTGTGGATACCTCACAAGAATAAGATAATATCCAGTCGAGACATAATATTCGTGAACGAGAACCTTTCGCGTTGCGTGAATCCGAGTTACGAAAACCACGATCGAGAAAACGATGAGTTTGTCGTGATCGGTAAAAGGACTTCTGAAAGAAGATGTGATTCGAACGAAGTAACAACTCATACCGAGGAAACTTCGGCATCTACAGAAGAATCAGAAATGATTAATGTGGAAGAAGAAGTAACTGGAAGTAAGGATTCAAATGAAAGCGTAAACCAAGAGTATAAAGAAGCAGAAAGTTCAAGAGAACGAAGGACTGTGAAATTGCCAAGTAAGTTACAAGATTACGAAGTCTGTTTACTAATCACAAGTGAAGAAAATGTACCACAAACGTACATTGAAGCAATTGAAAATGAAGATTCAGAAAATTGGAAAAATGCCATGCAAGACGAGCTAAAAATCTTTAAAGAAAACAATACTTGGACAGAAATTGTAAAGCCAAACGGTTGTAAAGTGATAGATAGCAAAGATGACATATGTATTTACAAAGTTTGTAAATCGCACTCAATTCGATAGAATTAAGTCCGATATAGGTCTAAATATTGTTTTTAGCACTCACATATGATAAATGACTCTTTTTGCACTGATTTCCGTGTGAAAAGTACCACTTTAACGCACTAGTGCGAAAAGTAAAATTATTTATCTATTACTATGGATACGGAAAAATATTCCTACTCAGATAGTTTGATTGTCTTTATCCCTTGATTTTATTTATTTACTTAGAGCTATTTGAACGTTCGTAGCTAAAAAATCTTGTATGATACACGTTCGAAAAGTGTCTTTAAGGCACTTATGTGAATTGCAGAACTCGCTACGCTCGTTCAGCAAACTTTCACATGCGTGCCTTAAAGACTCACTTTTCGAACTTGTATCATAAATAGCTATAAAGATATTGTCGAATGAATAATTATTTCATTGAGTAGGAGTGTTGTTATAAAAAGCAATGAAACTGGTGACACTTAGGTCGATAAGATAGTTTACTTTAATATAAAGTAAGTTACATGTGTGTAACTAAGTTACAAGAGTAACTAAGTAATGTAGATAAGTTGTTGATAAATATAGCAAGTAGTCAAAATGTAAAATTTTCACTGGTCATTAATATAATAATTAAAGGCTTAAAAACCAACTTTGCGTAATACGAAGGACGAAATAAAATAAATAATAACGGAAATGAAAAACTCATCTAAAAAATTTAAAGCATATTTAAAATTTTTAAATTTCTATCTTTGTAGAGAAATATGGAATAAATAACAGCTTGAGTAAAAAATGCAAAATATAAATTTTAATATTTAAAAATGCCATGAAATAAAAAAATTAAAAAAGATTTAGTTGAAAGGATGAAGCTTTTTGAAATGAAATTTCAAAATCCAAAGAAAAGCACTAAAAAAAATAGTCCAAATATAAGTGTATAAAATCTTGAAAGCACTGTGACGTTTAAAATATCGTTTCTGAAATCACAATTTTTAGGAAGAACGATGAATTGAAGATGCAGACCAATAATCAGAAAATATTATTTAGAAATTATATTTCCTGTATATGGGCGTTGGATAAATATACTTTGATTTAAAATTTGTTTGATGCACAAAATTTTTAAAGAGAAATTGAAATATTTTAGGTTAAATAAATGTAATTTCAAATATAAATAATTTAGTTTGATAATTCAATAATTTTTTGAATACTTGTTTCTTGATATGTTTTTTTTTATTTTAGTTACGCTTTTAATAGTTAAATTTATCTTTTCAACTTTTAATTTTCAGCAACAAATGGTGACAAATCTCATACATAATTGCAAATTCAAAACTTAATCATAGTGATACTGCAAATACAAATTAAATTTGCAAATTTTAAATTATTGCTATTAAACAGAACATTAAAAAAATAGAAGATTTTTTGAGATTTAAGGATTAATTCAAATTTAAAAAAAAGGCAATTTTCTACTGAAATATTTAACCTAACTCCCTAAAAATATTATTTATAGATTTAATTCCTCTTACTTTAGTTACAGATTTTGATTAAATTCAGATTTAAAATTTTAAATATGACATAGCATGAAGATATAAATTAAAATTTCGAAATACTTTTTTCGAAGATTTAAACATTAATACCAAACGGATAAGTAAGAGCGATTAACTGAAGTAAATTTCAAATTTAATTAACCGAAATTGGCAGGAAATTAACACCGACATCAAAAGGCTCAGGTACAATATTTGAAACTGACTGTTTTTAGTAAATCTGAGTTAAGGTTATTTCTAGATTTTAATCTTTTTGACTTTGGATATTTACGAATTTTCAGTAAATTTGGATGTAAAAACGTTTATAAAAGATAATAGTAGTAGTTTTCTGAAGGGAAATTATGCTAAAACAATTTGAAACAGAATAAACAAAAACGACTGTAGTTAACCAAATAAGTCCTAGATTTGCTACTCGAACTGTGAATTAAGAATTACCTACTCAAACCTAGTATTTCTTAAAATCAGATTATTGAATAAAAAAACTGTATTCGCGAGAATTAAATAAGTTTCAAATATCGTTGTATGACTAATTTTGAAATAGCTGATGACCAATTGCTGTCACCAGCTAAATATATAAATAAATAAAAATAAAATAAATCTGTCGAAACCTACCAAAAAAGCACGAATTTTGGGGACAACTGAAACTCTTTGATCTAACCTAACTTACTGAAAGATACATACATTTAAAGATTTCCATAAAAATCTGCAATTTTTGAAAGATAAATTAACGCTAACTAATCTGATATTAAGAATAAATAAACAAGACTGTAATTAGTTAAATATTTATTATTGTTCAAAATATTCTGTAATCTAACTTACGGAGAGATTCAAGTTTCTCTTAGCTTAAGCATTTAAATATTTAAGGATTTCTATAACACGTCTATAGTTTTTAAAAAATAAATTAAAGCTAATTAATCTTATATTAGGAATAAATACAAGGCTTCAATTGTTTGAAATTTTATGTTTATAATTCAAAATTTTTAATTTAACCTAACTTACGAAAAGTTAAAGATTTCCATAAAAAAATCTGTAGTTAAAGGATAAATTAAAGCTAACTAACCTTACAGCAAGGACAACTAAACAAGACTGAAGACTGCAATTAAATAGGTTTTTTAGATGTAAAAAGTTCCATAAAAAATCTTCAATTTTTGTTAAATAAATTAAAGCTAACTAACCTGCTATTAAGAACAAATAAACTAAACTTCAATTAGTTTAAAATTATAATGTTTATTGTTCAAAATATTCGTTGATCTAACCTAACTCACTGAATATTCAAATTTCTCTCAGTTTAAACATTTAAAGGTTTAGCTTTAAGATTTCCATAAAAAAATGTGTACTTAGCATTTGGAGGATAAATTAAAGCTAACTAATCTTATATTAAGTGCAAATAAACAAGACTTGAGTGAGTTTTCAATGTTTATTGCTTCAAATATACTGTGAATATTAATAACAAAAGGAAAATTTAATATTTTTATTTATATAGCCTTAAACATTTTTCGGCTTTATATTTTCTGAGATTAATTTTGAAGTGTCTCTCGAAAGTAAGATGAAGTAATATAATAACAAACAACTGGAGTTGCCATGGAAGCAATATTGAAGATATTTTCAAGATATTTTCAGCTGAAGTTTTGATCTAACCTAACTTGGAGAAAATTACTTATAAATTTCCATTTCTTCTTAAAATAAATAAAATCTTTTGTTATAAATAATTTGTATGCAAACTCCCAGAATGTGATAAGCTACCGGGTGATCATCGGAATTTATAATTAGAGGAGGCTGTGATTGGTGCTATTTTATGCTGTGTGGTTGGATACACTGAGAAATTAATAATAAATTGACAATTGTTATATTTGAGGTTATGCTCGTGCTTTGTACGACCTTTGATGATATAGTAAACATTATTTTGCTGAAACGCAGAAATAAAATAAGTTTGAAGAAAAATTGAAATTACTTTCAGTGAGAAAAATTTTATGTTGAATATCAAACATTTTTAAAAATAAATGTCACAATTCTGACACTTAAAATTTTTAATTTTAAACTGCAAGCCTGTGTTGCCAACTTTATGGTAAATATCACAGCCTGCTCTAATTATAAATTCCGTTGATCACCCGGTATAACTAAGTTGACTTAAAATATATTGCATTTCTCCAGATTTAGAATTTACAATTTATTTACAAAAATATTTCCATGCCAGTTTTCCATTAACTCTGTCATTGCATGAATATAAGTTGATTTCATATAAAATAAATTTTTATTTCTAAAAAATAAATCCTCACACGCCACTGTACTGAATATGGTTCGTTATTACCAGGCATCTTATTGGTATTTGAGAATTATTTGCGTTGAAAACCTAATTGAACTCGTATACGTACCTCGGAACAATTTAAGTGCGAGATTTATGCGTTCCATTTTAAAAACTAAAATTCCACATACGTCTGCTCATTAGAAACCATTGAGTTGATTTTATGGCCTTTTATATTAATTATCGGCGAGTTACGATCTTATATTTGTACCTTTGTTGTACAAGAGTGGTCTTTTATTATAAATATCTGATAATATCCACGGGCATTTCACTTCGTTTTGAATAATCTTACCTGTTTTTTCATTTATTCTAATTTTAATTTCACTATTCAGACTTCGTTTGATTACGTTGTGCTCGAACAAAGGTTTGGTTAGTTACACTAATCTACTGAAGATTTTTGTAAATCTTTATTTAGTATTAATGACTTACTTAGTAATCCTAAAAAGGGAAAGAAAAACAAATACAAGGTTATAACTTCTCATTCCAAGGGTGCATCAAACAGATCACAGAACAATAACAATTTAACCGCACAAAAGCGAACCAGTAATTATCAGCAATTAAAATTTCACCGTTGTTTCTTTTGTAATTACTCGACTGTAAGACGGATACAAAAAATGTCAATAAATCTTAGTTAAACGTTTAATAACGTGTAATTTCATAGTTAACTATAAATGTAATTAACGTCCGTTCTAGAACAAATCGAAATGGGAATAAGTTTTGGTGTTAACATAGCAGCTGCATCTTCGATATTTATTATTATAATTGCTATGAAATATGAAAATAAGCTCCTATAAATCGATGTGACTTTTGTTGAAACTGTCGATTTAATTACTTGGAGCGAATTATTATTTCTAAGAAGGGTTGATGTATGTTTAACTAGAAAACATAATATTCCTGAAAAATTACTTCGTTTGAATTTACAGATGGAAATAACTTTCCTTATCCTTAGTAGATGTTGATTTACTTCTCCGAAGATTCACAATTTAATAATTTTGGAATATTTTGGAATTGTATTTCTAAATACATATACCTTTTAAAGCTCATGAAACTTTGACAAAACATTTATATGTATTAAATATTTTGGTACAGTAAATGGGAAATTTAATTTCTATATTTAATTACATGAATATTAAAACGTTTCCATTGATTATTCTATGTCTATGTGTATCCTCAATAATTAAGTTTATTTCACCTTGCTGGTAGTTGTAAACTTGCATTGTAGTAAGTTGTGAAAAGTTTGCGATGTTCTTAGTTCCAGCTGGAATTTGGTTAGCATTTTTGAACTTATGAGTAGCAGCTTGTTTTTTGTAATTTAATTAATCTTGCTGACTTAATGTTATGTTATTACGCAGGACATAAATTAAGCTAGCTTCCTGTACATCTTCTTTCTTTCTCTTTTACCCTCTTATACCTTTACAGTCTCGAGAGGTTCCTTTACATTTAAGTCTAAATTATTGTCAACACTTTAAAATTGTTCATAAAATCCAGTTTAGTTCAAACGTATTAATATCAAAATTGTACATCGCATTGTTTTAAATTTTGATTTTCGTCTTTGCTTTCTATTAAGTTTTACTTAATTGAATAAGTAGTTAAATTTAATACACCATTGCATTTGTTGTTCCAAGCAATTTTAAATTTACAAACGGTAAGCTACGTAATATTTCTAAAATTCTATATCATTAATCCTTAAAATTCCTAAAAACTTTTCTGGAATTTACAATTATAATTATATAAAATATGGATTAAACAGCTTCTCGCTGCATCTGCACTCACCGCCTGCTGTTTCTATCCAAGGCATCATTTTCCTGTAGGTGTCGTTCTTCCATGGCCCTTCTCATTCCATCATTCCATTATCGCCTTAGACGCCCCCTTTTTTTCCTTCCTGTCTGTTTCCATTGAAATACTTGTTTGGGCCATCTCTGTTCATCCACACGAAGTAGGTGACCAAACCATTTAAGACCTTTTCTTTCTATACTGTCTAGTTCTTGTTATGTTCATCTGCTGTCTTACTTCATCATTACGGATTCTTTCCAATCTCGATATTCTGGCACTTCTTCTTATGTAGTCCATTTCTATAACAATGATTCTTTTTTTTATGTTGGTGTTTAATGTCCACACCTCACACCCATTAAGATGGATCCAACCATTGCTCTTGCTATGTGTATTTTTGTTTATCGCGAGATGTGTCTGTCCCACCAGATTGCATTAATTTAGTCCCTATTACTCTTCTAGCTTTTTCAATTCCATGCTTAATCTCCGGTTGGCCTGAATCGTCTCTTGTTATCATGGCCCCTCAATAATGAAATCGTTTACTTGATTTACATATACTTTCAATTAGTATTTGAAAATTACCATACTAGGTTTTCTTAATATTGATATTAAGCCTCTATGATATGCCAAATGCAGCCATTTAAGCATGAATTCTAAGTATAAAGTATTCTGGGCAATGACAACTTGATCATCCGCAAATTGTATGTTGAATAGGTATCTCTCTCCTATAGGTATTCCCATTCGCCAGGATGTCCTTTTCCATTCTCTTAACGCCACTTCCACATATAAGTTAAATAATATTGGCGTCAAACTGCATCCCTGTCTGAGACCTTTTGATGGCTGAAAGGAGTTAGATAGTATGTTTCCTACTCTTATATGATTATGCTTCATTATTGAGATATATGTAGTTATTAATCTACTTCTAAAGCGCTTGAGAAAGTTTTAATCTGGGGATCGAATTGTAGGCTTTTTTAAGACCAATAAATCCGAGATGGGTTGCTTCTCCTTGTGAGTTTCGTTTTTCTGTTACCTGTCTACACATGATCTACCCTGCTTAAATCCATTTGATTCTCATCTATTTTATCTACTACCTCCTCCTCCCCATCTTAATAATTTTACCAAACATAAGACTATTTATATTCAGTCCTCTGTAGTTATTTGGATCGCCATATTTAACCATCTCTGGTATGTTACCTGATTACCTCCTCGGCCTGGAGAGCGTCCATTTCTCATTGATTTCACTGCTCTAACCATTTCTTCTATTGTAACCGTTAGCTCTAGTCCTTGCATCATTTGTTGTATCTGTTCCTGTTCTTGGAATTGTTCTCTGGCTCCGTTAATAATAATTAGTAATGGTTTTACCAATCTTTCATAGAGATTATGGGTTTTCTCATTTCTGTTAGTTTTCATTGTCTTCAGATTACTTCACTCGATAGTAATCCTCCTAACTTGTTTTCTATCTCGATTAATTTTTGTTCCCACATTTTATTTCTTTGTGTTTTAATATTTTGTCTTACTTGTCTTTGTAATTCTCTATATTATAATTATAGCGTAATATAAATAGATATAACTTGCATTGCCAAGTAAGCGAATAATTCTCTACATTACAAAGAACGATGGTATTCCTCGGTAATGTTTCCATTCATTCATATTTTGCACATTCATCACAAGTTTATTGCTGTTGTTATCATTAAAATTACATATTTGCTTGAAACTAAAAACGCAAACTTTGATTATAAGCGCGAATAGCCCAGCCCGCCTTTGCAGGTATCTTAGCTTTTATTTTAATAAACTGAAATTTAATCTACGTATCTTTCACTTAAATTATAGAACGATTTTGTTTCTATAAAAGACCGTAAAAATAATCTTTTGATTTTACGACGATCATCTTCCAAAAGAATCTTCAAATTATTTATTGCTGTAATAATTTGTAACGGTTATATTTTAGGAATATTAAATTACAATTCCAAAATGTCCAAAATCGAAGCTCGTAATTAGTTTTCTTGGAAAGTTGTACCTGTAATCAACCTTATTATCGATTATTCTTAAACAATTTTAATTTCCTACAACAATTTTTGCTAAATTTAGATTGAGATTTACTTTGATCTCACATTTAGCTATTCCTCTGCAATTACAGTTAATTTCAGCCAATCAAAATTGTTAGTTTAATAAATGAATCATTACTTTTAGCCAAATTGGCAATTATTTATGCGATGGTAAAGTTGATGTAAATATGAACCACTAAACAATAAATATTAATCAGTATTGCAATTTACAGGCTAATAAAACAATCAAGCTTAACTAATTGATTAATAAATAACATACTACATCTTTCTTTCTTACATAACAATTAAGCATCCCTTGTTAGTCCTCGTAATCTTATTTTAGTACCCGTTAATTCACATCAAGCCCGATAGTGAACATCATTATTCAAATTTTCCATTGACGTTCAACATATGGCTTGGCTTTGTTGTCTTTCTTTCTATGTGTCCAGTTAGAGTTCAGTTAAAATTTATAGAAAAACGACTTCGAAATGTTCACTGTTTATCATTACAATTTGAAAAAGTCTAAAATTTGAGCAGATAAATCAAAAACAAAACTCCACAGAACTCATAATAAAGATTAATGTCACTTAAACTAATTATCAAAGTCGATGAACCTAAAAGGTACGGAAATATCTTAAGAACGCTACAGACAGTTTAATTTTAGAAAAAAATAGGACGCCCCGTTCTACATAAATAAAAAGCAAAATAGGTGAGGCATTTTACATAAATGAATGACAATTTGTTAACGTCTTACTTTAGTATTCTTCGATATATGTACCATGAGATCGAAAAAAAGATGATTCTGAGCAGGCCTTGACTAGTACAACACGATTGGCAAGACTGATTTCAAAATGTGGCAGTAGGTTAGAGGTTAATAAATGTCAAATAAATTAAAACACAAAACAGTATTTATTTAGGGAACAAATTGAAAACTAAGATGAATACATGTTAGAGTAGGTGTTCAAAATGTGACCCTTCACTAGTATTACAACGATAAACTTAAATAATTCTGGAAACAAGATTGCAAAACTGACTTACATTTGAAATGTCACTGTCACATTATAATTCATAGGCATTCTAGAACCAGTGTACCCAATCGTGTTGTACTAGTCAAGGCCTGCTCAGAATCATTTTTTTTTCGATCTCATGGTATTATTCTATTCCATTAATAAATTGATTAAGTAAACATGAATGCTAATAAATCCGAGTCACATCTGGCAGATCAGTTTCAATTCCTCTGGCGCCATTTTTCTTAGTATGTAGGTTAGAATGCATACACTCGTAGTAAAAATAGTAGAAAGATTAATTTGTTTTAAATTGAGTGAAGAAATTGATGCAGCTTTGAACTTATTTAGGTGAAAGTGAAATGATTGAAACGTCACAAACTCATTAGTTTACATAAAGAATTGATTGTTATGACTTTTTTTGGTTTTTGTTAGAATCTAGAATTGTGGTTAGTCGTAGGGCAGTTAATTTTATCAAAATTGCAAATAATAAATAATATAAATAAAATAAAAATCTTAACAAATTTTGACAAATTACGAAAGCATTTAAATAGGTACTGATTTAATACTAGAAACAAACCATATGTTTATTGTTTAAAAAGTTTATAATTCACATTCCAAAACTTGCATTTTCTAGATTTTCTGGTAGCGCAATATCGAAACACCTATAAAAAGGGCAAACTCCCAATAACTTCATTCAAATTGTTTCTAAAATCTTCTAAACATTTTAATACGTTTTTCATTAGGATTTTTAGTAACAAAGTTCGAATTATTTTTATCTCTACCGATTTTCGATTCGATTCTGTTAGAAAGGAACCAAAAAATGAATATTTTTAGTATCCATTCTATTAATTTTCAAGCTTGTGAAATACCAATTCTAAAAATTTAGATTAACATAGTCAAGCTGCTAATTTAGATAATGAAGCTTTCAAAACACGTTTTCTTTCTTTACTGAAGGAATATAAAAATTACATTTTTATCTTTAAAACGTGCATAAGTAAAAGACTGAATCTGATAATTATGTTGTGTAGGTGCTTACTTATGTCGAAACCTAAATTTAAAAAAAAAGCCTATCGAGATTTATGTTCGAATTACTTAAATGCATAAAACGCCATGGTCTGTATTTAAATGTAAATATTTCTCTTTAATTTGAAAGTTCTTAACCCATTCATGGCCAAAATTTTAATTTCAATTTTAATGGTTTATTCCAACTCTTATTTATCAACTGACCACGGAAAAAATTAAAAAAAAAAATTGAAAAGGTTTTGGGCGAAATATGACTGAAATTAAAATTGTTCCAATATTGGAACTTATAGCTACTGATGAGTACAAAAACCTCAATAATTTAACATATATTTATTACTCAAAAACAAGGCATTTTACATGAGATTTGTTACAATAATTTATGGTTTTACGTGGAAATACTTGAAAAACTCTAGCGGATGTAGATTTATTTTACATATTCCGCATCCAAACGTTGTGTTTGTCTTGCAAACCTTGCATCTATTCTGCTTGACCTTTTCCGGATGGTGAAAAACTGCAGTGTTTCTTGATACGGACTCTGGAATATTTCTAAAGGAATGATGATGTGCGTGGGTCTCTCTGTTACTGAGAAGTAGGTATGTAGTCAAGATACTTCTGATAAATCCTAAAAATCCAGTTTTGGTATAACTTCATATCTTGCATTGGAAGCATTTGCTCTATGTTGTTCCCTTTGAATTCTGTATAACATCTAAGAATTGGATAAAGATGCAGAAAGAAGATGTGAGAACACCTGCCAGTACCACTTATTATTACGAATCTTGATTTGATAATTAGATATGTTTCTATCCATGAGGTCTGTTCCGCCCATATGAGTAATGAGTATTGTACATAAAATGCTAGTATTTTCGGCGGCAGAATACCTTCGAGCAGGCTTTGTCGGAAGTACTCCCATATAGTTGGATACTACCTGAACTGTCGGGTTATCATTCCACTGTATAACAATTATACCATTCGCCGCATTTATAAAGGAATCTGAAGGACCCGTGACTTGCTTGTTAATTGAATTTTTATTCAAAGGGCAATTTTCTATTCTATTTTGTGGGATGGTCCCAGTGCATCCAAATCCGTGCTCTGTCATCTGCCTTATGAGTGGTAATCCTGTGAAGAAGTTATCGATGAAAAAATTATAGTTACGGTTTGGATACATCGTTTTCAATTTTTCACCAAAAGTTGCAACCACGGATCCACCTAAATCGCGCTCTTCGTGGTCTAATAAAGTTCCTTTCCCTTGGTAAGGCTCTGTCCTTACCAAGCACGAGTTTGACAAGTTCACTGACCAAAATTTGAAACCGTATCGTATAGGCTTTCCTTGGATTCTTTGTTTACAGCTATGGTGGCTGTAGTATGGCACCATTGATTCGTCTACATCGAGGTTTTCATGAGGTGGTACGTGGTTCAGAAACTCCTTGTTACCCGGTCATCCGGAGGTGTGATGTATATGTCGGCTGATTCGAATGGTTGGTCAACAATTTTATCGAGAAGTTGATTTAGAATACTCACAGTGCAACGTTTCTTGCCATAAACTACTTTCGGATGCATGATTTACAAACACAAAGGATTTTTTATTTTTAGTAAATTTTAAATGTATGTAGATGTAGCCAAGTTCCAATTTTGGAACGTGCCTTTCATATGACCTCATAGTAACAACTTGCGTAATTTTACTAGTTGAGGTTAGGTTTACTACTAATAATAAAGTGTTCTAACAGAATTTATGGCCAAAGTTGGAATCGGAAAGCTTGTTTATAATATATGGGGTGAATGAATGTATAACAAATTATAACACATGTAAAATTGTGAGATTTTACTTATCAAAGCACAAAATACAACACAATGTGAATAACTATAGTCACATTCGTTTTGCAAGCTAGCACAGAACGTTTTAAAATGACGAACATGTCAAACATCATAGCCATCCGTTTTGTAATAGCAAAATTAAGGCAGCGTTCCACAGATGTGGATAAGTAACCGAGGAGTTATAGAATGGCCAGCTTGCCAGCTAGGTCTCCGGTCTTATCTTGTTTAGATTTTTTCTTATGGGGATGTCTTAAGAATAAAATCTATAAGTCAGATATTCAAACCCTTGCAGATTTACGAACAAGCATGTAAATGCATTTGGTTCAATGCGAGACATTCAACGAGCGGTAAATAACATCAAACGAAGAGCAAATATTTGCATACGAGAAAACGGTTTTCAGTTTGACCACCTTCTATAATTACTTGATTTTTTTCTAGTTCTATGTAAATTATTACTTTTCTAGGTATTAGTGGTTTTGTTCTCTTATTAGTTGTTAAATTTAAAAACTTTTTTGTACAGATTAAAACACTCGAACATCTTATTTTTATATCTGTTGTTTTGCACGCCTTACTATTAACATTTTTTTTTTTGGTAATTACGTAATTACTATGTGTTTCCGCAAAACAAATTGCATCGTGTCATACATCGTTGAAATCGCAAAAGAGCAAGCTATTAAACTGTCTCAAAACATAATAGGGCGCCCATAAGAAAAACTGAACCTGATGATGATTCTGCAAAACCGAAACGTCGCATAACAATTTTGAAAATTCTACGATCTTGCTTTGAGAAAGTGTTTACAAAATTTAAAAGTTTCTTTTAGTAACAGAGTTATGATCGAAAAACGAAAATGACATTTTTTTGTTTTTTGGCCATAACTCAGAAACCAAGATGGCTGGGCGAAATTTGTTTTTTTAATGTTGATAAGCATTAAAATGCTCAAGCTTGCCCTAATTTAACCGACCCCCTAACTCGTATAGTTTCCGAGATCCCAATGGTGAGCATCGAATTTGAATAACCCTGTATACAAATAGCTTGCAAATATAAAAATCACTTGCAAACAACAAGTGCTACATTTTTCAGTATTTCAAAAATTGGTAAATTGGGGGATGTTAAGAATTTTCCATGTCGATCTTAAACTAATACCTGAAAATTTTAGTGTAGAATTGAATTTAACGAAAGTTTGAGAGTTCGACCAGATTTATATAAATAAAATATTATTGTTGGTATTTCTTCTTTTAAAAAACCTTTGAGGGAGTAAATTTTTTATGTAAGAATACAATTTCACCAATTTGACTGATTGTTAGTGAACGTTTCCATATAAGAACGTAAGAGTATCAGAATTTATATTATTAATACCCATTCCAAGATTCTGTAAAAAATTAACAAAAGTATTTTCAGATTTAATGAATTTATAATTTATTATAAATCGTATGCATTAATTTTTCATTTGAAATAAAGTATAAAAATTTTTAAAAATTCTATTGTTGTGTATAACACACACGCAAATATATTTTGTGCATTATATGAAGGCCTTGTAGGTTAACCTTGCCATCCTCTTGCATCAAACAAGAATGATTCGGCATTCCATTCTAATTCTCTAATAATTGTATTGCATTAATCTAGATTTAACTATCAACTTTATAAATTCAGTCCTCTAATTGCACGACTTTGGTTATTTATTACACCAATAACATTTTGAAAAATGCAAATGACCCAGAAAACAAACCATTAGTGAAAACCCCACCTTTCCAGCTGTTGCACTTAATGCATTTTAATTTAACACAACCAATAAATATTAAGTGCAAAAACACATTGCGGAAGTGCTACCGTTCCAAAATAGACCGTTCCAATTCAAAAATAAACCAAACGCGATCAGCAATACATTTGAAAATGCATAAAGACAAATATTTGTACTATTTTTATAAACATCAAAAAGCATGAAGTGAAACATACTTTTAAGTATCAACGCTTTAGAATTAAGTTGTTTTAAATTTTAATTTTTGCATTCCAGGCATGCGCTCCCAGATACGTATGGTTCACACTAAGCAGGGAAGAAAGAAGAGATCCCGTAGGAACGTGTTACATAGTCAGAAATAATTTTAGAAACTCTTCCGAGTATTCACCATGCAGAACGTGTAAGTAAACAATTTATTCAAGGTTTTTATTTAGATATTATTCATACTGGTTAAACAACTTCCACTTTTATTCGGAAAACAAATATTGTTAATCGTATCAGTTTGGGGTTCTGGTTTACGGTTTAATCTGTGAAATTATTTTTTAATTTCCTATATTACGACAAACCTCAAATCTGTAAATAAACGAGCTTATCTGTTTGGTTGTGGTTTAATAAAATTGATGTAATCGAAGATCATCACACATTTCCTAGATTTAAAAAAAATTCGTCAAATTTGCACAATAAACCTACCAACGCCCATGTTGTCTTATTCATGTCTTCCGAATCTGATTCAGTTCTGCTCATTTCTCATCACTCACCACAGTGCATGCAATAAAATAAAAATAAAACAGGTGTTTTATACTTTTTTTACAACTTTAACAACCTGACTAATGCGCTTATTTTAAAGTCTGATTGTTTAATTTCATAAACAAGCGTGGGTTGTTATGATGCTGTTATTACTCTTGCTCATTCTTATTAATTTTGTGGTTAAACAATCAGGGTGGAGATTTCTTGAGAGATTTAACTGAATGAAGAGTGAAGTGAGTCAACTTCCTTAGATTATGTCATTTGACCAATATTTCCACAAAAAATTATGTATAAGTTTGATTTTTAAGAAATGACAATAAAAGATGAACTTGTGGGTTGGGTTTAAAATAGAATGTTGTTTGTCAAAATTAAAAATAGAGTATTTTAAACACAATAATCACAATTTCATACAGGTTTACCACAAGCTTGATTTAAGAGAATGAGATTTTTCAATGGTTTGTCCTTTATTTTAGAATATCTGCATTAGAACTGCTTCAATGTTACTATATTAGAAAAAGATCAGAATCAAAGAAAACATTTGTTGAAGAAAATTAAAAAATGAAAAGGACTGCCTCAGGCGTTTTTAATTACAAATAAGGTTAAAATTTTCGAATTTTCTATGAAGTGGAAATATTTGAATCTTAAGTATTTATACAAAAATTTCGTTGACTGGTCACTTAGCTAAGTTCAATTGTTAGAAAGAGGTGATTGATTATTCGGTTGTTTGTTTGCCTTATTCGAATAATTTGGTTTTTTGAATACCGGAACAGCTTCAGTGTAAGTTTTTTTCATGGCACATCGCAGTCACTTTCACATTTTTTTTTTGCATTAAAAATAAATTGTTATTATCTGTAATTAAAATTGGTTCCCTTTAAAATGTATACTTTTAAAATGGATTCAGAAACGGAACTTAGCAATAATACTAAAAAGGGAAAGAAAACATGAAATTTTTAGAAGAAGAACGAAGTTTTATATAAAATTGTTTTTATGCTTTTAACTTAATAAATGAAAAAATATAATTTAGCAAATATTATAATATAAATGATTTCGCATTTCTCTTAGAAAGAATAATTGATGTATTCCCAATTAAACGTCGCTACGAAAATTCTATTCCTACTTATTTAGAATACCGAGAGAAAAAATATATCGTAGAAAAGTTAATCAACTAGCAAAACATAAATAAATGTTAACATGCAAACTGGTATTTTCCTTCCAAAAATAAAGATTATTTGAAGCAAAAGACTACAAAGGCTTATTACTTATTTTTTTTGACAATTTAATTAGTCGAAACTAAATACACAAGTAAATAAAACGATTCCTTCCGATGTCCTACTTACAAATTTGAAATCAACTATGCCTCATTTATTACATAAAAGTGATTCGTTGTATTTTTTAAAACTCTTCCTGATAACGAATAATTTTAAATTGCAAAAACATCGTAATATTGATAAGATTAGAAATTAAAAACAGGGTCTTATGTTATTATTTTTAATAGGAATTGTACAATTTATCGACAAATTTATTACATGTTGTGCCATTTCACTCGCTCATATCTAATTTCCGCAAATTTATGACATATTTTTAATAACTTTTAAAATATAAATCTTTGATAATAACTTACAGTTACATAAACGAACTTTTTTTAATAAAAATAAAATTTTGAAGCTAAAACTTTTATAAAATAATTACATCTGGTTTTGTCACAAGGATTTTCGATTTTTAATAAAAATACATATTAAATCTTTTAAGAATACATATAAATCTTTTCCAAACCAAATTCGCACCTACAACCTCAAACTAACAAATTCAGGGAAAAACTATTCTATTTTAGAACATACACAATTTCCCAAAGGTTATCTTTTTTTACGTACAATCATGAGAATATTTTATCAGAAAGGAAATAAAGAAGGGCCAAATATACTAAATACTAAATTTTTATTAAATTCTTTTATTATAAAATAGCCTGAAGGGAAGACAAGTATTTACAATGTCACCCCCACAATTTTTAAAAATTTATTATTTATTTGTTTATGTTTTTAATTCGTTTTTCATTTTAGTTTTAAACTACCGATTTCATTCAGTTTATTGGAGTATTCTTTGTAAAATTAGTATTTCAAAAAATCAGCCTACCAATGATAATTTTTCTTAGCTGTTTTTCTATCTATACTGTGGCTGTTTGTATGTACGAATTTATTCAAAATGCTTCATTTGCTTTATACGAGGTGTTTCAAAAATGGCGGATAAACTCTCTGGCACGCTGTACCAGATTCTTTCTCTTACATTTTTGAAAATGTGGAAGTCCAAAATTTGGATCTTAATACGCTAATATTTAAAATTATAACCGGATCAATTAATTATTTCAAGTAAATTACGTATAACATTACATTTCCAACAATTTTTGCTGCATTAACTACAAAAATTTCAAGAAATGTTAAAATCAATAGTTTTTAAAATGTGTTCTAAACGCTATGTCATTTGGCAACAAAGCATTTGATTTTTCTTACTTAATATCAAATTTAATTTGAGTAAAACATTATATTCATGGAAACACATGGTAAACATCAGTTTACTTCTTCTTCTTCTTCGGTCCATTCATTCCTATTAGGAATATAGGGCGTCTTCACCAGACGTTTCTCTAACTGGTAAGTCCATAGTATAAGGTAGTCAAACTTATACTACAACTGTTTATATACACATTACACTATTTATTATTATTCACTTTACTTTAGTTTAGGGGGTTGAGTCTTGTTCTTGTTGATTACATAAAGTTTGAACGAGGTCTTTCCATCTGTTTTTGTTTTGGGCTAGTTCCATGTTATGTTTATCGCTTTACATTCTTTAAGTATATTTCTTCTCCAAGTTAAGGCTGGTCTACCTCTCTTCCTTTTTCCTTTAACATTGTATTCGAGAGCTTGACGGATTATATCTGAGTATGGCTTCCTTAATGTGTGACCAATCCATCTCCATCGCTGTTTTGATATGGTTACGTTAACTGGTTCTTGCTCCGTAATATTCCATAGTTCTCTATTTGTGATTGTTATTGGCCAATGGATATTCATTATTGTTCTTAGGCATTTATTTATGAATATTTGTTTTTTCTGTACTTGTTGTTTATTCAATGCCCAAGTTTCACAACCATATAAAAGTACCGTTATCACATTTGTTCTGTAAATTCTTATTTTTGTTTTCTTTGATATCTCATTTGACATCCAGATCTTGTAAAGGATTCTAAAGGATATTTGTGCTTTATGTATCCTTGCTTTTATATCCAACCTACATCATCCTTGTTCATCGAGTATACTGCCAAGACAACTAAAGTTTGTCACATTCTGCACCTTGCTTTGTTCGATCATTATTTCTGTTTTGTCTTCCGTATTTACTCTTATTGTCTTTGTCTTGTTTGTATTAATTTCCAGTCCTATTGTGCTTGCTGTTCTTTTAAGTATGTTTAGTTTGTCTTGAGGTGTTCTCTTTTCTCTGTGATTAAACAGATATCGTCCGCATATTCTAGGTCTTCAAGTTTCGTGTTGAAGCTCCATACTAGTCCTTTTTGATTATCTGTAGTTCTTCTCATTACCCAATCGATTATTATTAGGAATAATAAGGGCGATAGGATGCAGCCTTGTCTCACGCCATTTTCAATTTCAAACCTGTCTGATTTTACCCCATTATGTATTATGCAGGCGTTGCAATTTTCATAGAGTATTTTAATCAGTTTGATGTATTTATCTGGCAGTCCATAAGTCTTGAGTATCTGCCACATTTTCTCTCTGTTTACTTTATCGAACGCTTTCCTGAAATCTATGAATCCTATGTATAGCTCTTTCTGCCATTCGTTACATTCGTCTAAAATTATCCTTAAATTGTTAATGTGATCTATACACGATCTTCGTGGTCTAAAACCGGCTTGGTTGTTTCTGAGTTCACTTAATGTTGCCTCCTTTAACCTTTCTAATATTATTCTCGTTAATATCTTACTTGTGGTGTTTAGTATTGTAACAGCTCTCCAGTTATCACATTCTGTGGTTTTGCCTTTCTTGGGTATTTTGACAATTAGACCTTCTGTCCATTCTTTCGGGATTTTTTCTTCTGCCCAAATTTTCTTTAAAAGCTTATGTAGAATTCTTACACTTGATTCTGCTCCTGCTTTTATTAATTCTCCTGATATGTCGTCTAATCCAGCTGCCTTGTCATTTTTTAGCTGTTTTATGGCTTGTACAATCTCCTCTTCTGTTATTTCATTCGTCTTTATATTTAGTTGTAATTCTGTTTCTTCGATCTCATCATCGTTTTCTCTTATATTGTTACTACCCCTGTTGATACTGTAGATTTCCTTAAAATATTCCACCCATCTATCTATTATTTCCTTTTGTGATGTGAGCATTTTTCCTTCCTTGTCTTTGATGTTATTTGTTGTTATATTTCTTTTCCCATACATTTTTCGTGTTATATTGTATAACGTGCTTATATAAGTCATTTCTGTCTGCTGCTATTTCGGCTTCCTCTAACATATCTTCTATTTGTTTTCTACGATCATTTCTTGCACTTTTTTATTTGTTTGTCTGTCTCCCAGTATGCTTGTTCGTGAACCTTTTTCTGTACTTCTGTTCTTGCAGTTAGTATTTTTTGTTTGAGCTTATTTCTTTCCTCGATTAATTTCTCTGTTTTCAAAGTCAGCCACGATTTGTGTTTCCTCTTCTTTATTCCAATTGTTTCTTCTGCTATTGATTTCAGGATTTCTTTGTATTTTTCCCAAAGCTGCTCCATGTTTAGTTCGTCCATGTTTACTTTCACTTTATCTTCCATTTTCGTGCAAAACTTTGTTTGCATTTCTGTATCCTTCAGTAAGTGTGTGTTATATTTTACTCTTACATTGGTTTTGCTGCAGTTGGATTTTAATTTAACTTTAATCTTTACTCTCACTAAAGCGTGATCAGATCCTACGTCAGCTCCATTCATTGCTCTCACATCTAACATCAGTTTACTACTTTGACTTATTAAACAACGTTGCCAGATTTATTAATCTTTAAACCACTATATTTTCACAAATATTGCCTACAGAATTGAGCTAAAAAGTTTACATTTTTTCCGTTATTTATTCAAAAATGATGACTTCGAATATTTTAAACAAGCCGTTTGTCTAATGAATTTACAACCTTAATTTCGCTGCCAAATTCAGTGAAAATTGTTTTCTATTTTAGAATTTACATAAGTTCCCAAAAATTTCAAAATCAATATTTAAAGAAAAATTTGCAATACACAATCTTCTTTCTCCATCTCAGATGCTATGAATATTTTATTATAAGGAAGTTTATTCCCTTTCTTACAAAATGACCTAAGCGAAAAGTTAGATTAAAAAGTGCCCTTCAGATTTCATAAATTTTGCACAAAAGTCAGTTAGCAAATAATGAAGCTTTTTGTTGATATGAATTAAGTGTTTCAAAGAAGTAAGAAACGCTTTTTTCAAAATTTCATAATTTTCAAAATCAATTCTAGAGGCATCTGTGAAACAGATATGAAACTGATTTGAAACCTGTTTGTTTATAAATAAATATTAATTAAACTTTAGTAATTCATTTTTAGTTTTATTTAATATGTAAAGTCGTAAACGACTGACTTCTTTTATATTGCAATAAGACGTGTCCCAGAAAAAATCCGACCACTTAAAAGATTCTCAAAAATGGTCAAAACAAATTTTTTTAAATAATTTGTTCATTTCAGAAAGGAACGTAGATTTTCTACAATCTAAATTAAAAATAAAAACAAAAAGCTTATTTTCTATAAAAATTAACGACGTTAGATTTTAGATATAACATTAATGTTTTTACATCGTTTTGTCCTATTGCGCTTGACATTGTTTTATATTTTTTTCAAAATCTCTTATGCCAGTTAGAGCTTTTCTTCGTTTGGGCTCAGCAACGTAAAACTTTTGACCAGGTATTTCCTTAAAATCTCCTTTAATGTAAGTTTAAACATCCATGATGCAACACTCAAATTTGGTCAAATGCTGTTCGTAAAGTTTTCGGGCTCGCGATTTGCACACAATTTTCTTTAGATCGATCCGGTGCATTCCCAACTTTATAGCTGTCTAAATATCATTTCTTCTTCGTTCTTTGTAATGTACGTTTCGAAACATCAGCCACATGCCGCATTGGGTTATTGGGATTCCTTTGAAAAATTCTTCTAACTCCTTTCTGCTTTTTTATCATACGGTCTTTTTTTTCTTTTCGACCTTGCTTTTATCTACACAGTAGCTTCTTCTTAAATTCACTGATAACATTTTGAATCGCGATTTTTACATTTCCTAGAAGTTTTTATAACTGCTTGGTGATACCTTCGGTGAACTTAGAAATTATTAATTTTCGCTTCTCTTCTTCATTTGATTGCATTTTAGTAATAATGTAACAAAAGCGGTGCGATAAACAACCTGTGATATCACTAAGCCTGCATTTGTTATTGTTTACGTCAAATATTTCAATTTTGTGCAATTTATTGCTGTTGGCATTAGCACTGACGGGTTTAAGTGAAAGTGAACGAATTGCCAACAGCAATAAATTGCACAAAATTGAAATATTTGACGTAAACAATAACAAATGCAGCCTTAGTGATATCACAGGTTGTTTATCGCTCCGCTTTTGTTTATCTTGGCTGTATCAGTTACGAATAGGAAGGTTGATTGTAAATACTTTAACCGGTGTTTTCTCAAAGAAATGTTATGCAAACCCATAAAAGTTTTATACCATTGTAAGAGAAAAAAATTCTCTATCGAATGGTGGCATAAACTTAATAGGTCCCCATTTAAAAAAATATTGCGTAAAGTCATAACTCAAAAACAATATTGAAGAAACAAATTTTCGTGTATAATCAATATGTAGATAAAAATTTCATAAAAAGCTTTTGTATTGAATATTATTTTCTAAAATGGATATTAACGACATAAAATCGGTGTCTCCATACTTTATACTCACCCTCTATAGGTTTAATTGAGGATAACGTAGACCAACGCTATTTCTGAATTTGTAATTTGGGTTACCCATTCCAATTGCTAATGGGCGCGTTTTATGTGAATACCCAGTATGTAATAAATGGAAAGTAAAAATTTCATTCTAAATTGCAGAAAACTGTATTATCTACTATATTTAATATAAAAGGAATAGTAAGATTGGCAGATTTGTTAAATTTTGTACCATTTTAGTTACCCACAACTAATTTTTACAAAATTATGACATTTTTTTGGCAAACTTTGAAATATAAATTTTTACTAATGACTAATGACTTGCAATTAAATAAAAGAACAGTTCTTCGATATCAATTAGTTTTGAAACCAGTCAGACATGATTTTATTTTATATTTTTTTATTGGGTTTTACATGTTATTGTTGTTATTAGTTTATTAATATATTCCTTTTCATTTTAGCAACTGGTGGCGTAAAACCCAATAAAGAAATATAAAATGATTTTATACCAAAATTTTGGTTTAAATATAAATAAGCACATTTTTTTCTGCATTTTTGTACTTTCTGCTTTTACAATTTCAAATATTACAATATCAAATTCAGACAAACTTTATGTTCTGGAACTCCTGCAAATTTTCACAAATACAAAAAAATGTTTATGAAAAATATTCAGGGCATATTTTTTTATTTTATATCAATCGATTGCATTTTATCAGCGTAAATGAAAAACTTCCAGAAGAGATGAATGAAACAGATTTTTTTTAAATACTTAAATTATTGTGGAACTTTCATTGTAAAATAACCCAAGCAAACTATTGAATTAATATTTAAACAAAATTATCAATAAAGCTTTTTTATTACTGTATTTAGATGCCAGTTTACTGTTTATTTAGATGCCAGTTTACTGTTGTCTTCAGTAAATATCTGTTAAAAATGTCTTAATTTTTATGTTGAAAACTCGATGGTTCGTTTTCATTACGTTTAGTTATTTTCGAAATATAGAGAAGTTACACCATTTTTATCGCGAAAACTTTAGATAAAAAAACCAAACATGAAAAATTTAACTTTCACGGTAGAAAATAATTGAAAATAATTTTAAATTTAGAAAACAAAAAAAACAATTAATTTCAAATTTAAAAAATAAAAAAAAGTTAATAATTTTAAATAAAAAAAATGCTCAGAAATTAATTTTAAATCTAG
The DNA here is from genome assembly GCA_963082815.1 of Melanotus villosus. Lineage (NCBI taxonomy): Eukaryota > Metazoa > Arthropoda > Insecta > Coleoptera > Elateridae > Melanotus > Melanotus villosus. The sequence goes on along the minus strand of OY720422.1, from coordinate 26,637,336 downwards.
AAAATATAAAATTTAAAATCTTCAATAAAAATTTTGCAGTTAGTTTCTAAATTTTGTAGTATCATAAGTCAAAATCTCAAAAGCACCAAGAAATGTATCTGTAAAGAACAACTAAATTTGTATTTCGCCGCAGTGCATGTTTCTACTGAAAAGACTGCAAACAGTTGTTTTTAAAGTAGGTGTTAATTCCCCTATTCATTCCATTACCGCCAATTAAGTCAAATAAATAAAAATCCGAAACCACAAACAAATTAATTGTAACAGGCCACCCATACTCGTCACAAAATTCCGACAAAGCAACTCTTCCCAGAAACTCGTGCGTTATAGAAAACGTTTGTAAAGTTAAGTCATAAAGTGCATTCGCCCTTTTTAACTTCGTCCCCTTCTATAGCCAATTAGTTGGACCGTAATGATCCTAACATAGGTCAACCGTAAACGGTCACGATGGGTTCACTTTAACCAAAGAATATTGCTTTAACGTCTCTTCAAGTTTCTCGTTATAATAAAGCGTTCAAATTGTCCGGTCAAACTTTTCAACAACTGAATTTAGGACGGACTTTAGCAAAATTAAGTGAGATTTTTTTTGTTTGAGAAGGGTAACCGGATGCGTTTTAACTTCAAGCTGTTAAAATGCATCTGGTGTACACAGATTTTCTCAAAATGTATTCAGTATGCAACTTGCACCCCAAACCTTGTCATAAAATTTAGCCGACAGGGTGTCGTATTACATGGTCATTTCTTGGTAGTTTCACGGTTTAAATTCCTAATTTTTGGGATTTTTAGGGTTGCTAGTTAAAAATGCAGAGCTCTGGATTTCATAGTCTATACAAAGAGTATTTGTTAGTAAATATTCTTTGGTTTATATTCACAGTAGGCTGAAGAGCCAAATCTATCACAATAAATGCTTAAATTTTAATCTAAGCAAATCCAAAGCAACAGTCTTACAATTACAATTCCTATAAATAAAAATATTTCTGGCAAGTAAACCACCCGGCAGTATTTTCAACAATCTACTCTGAAAAGTATCAGTCGACATGATTTCGCAGTGCTTATTGCTCAGTGGGTATGAATTAATAACCAACCGATATGATTAAGCAAAAATGCCTAATTTCAATTTAGGAAATAAAATTCGCGTTTCGAATAGTTATCACATCTTTTATTATTGTTTGTAGGCAATTTTTCCTTATTAGTGGCTCCCTCAGATTTCGTAATTTCATCAAACTATTTTAAACGCTTATATTTTTTATCTGCTATGGTTGGTAAGCTCGTAATACCTAAGATATTATTAAAAATTAAAAGGACGGCGAAATTCCCAAAGGGTACGTAGGTACCTTAAGATCATTAAAATAGAAGGAAGTTTAAGTTTCAAACCCCAACCTATCTATCTCTCAACACTTGAATATAAGACTACATCTTTTACCCTAATTTACAAGCACAAACATACTCAGTTAATATCCAGAAGTCCATATTTAGACTGAGAAAAAATAAACAAGGCGTTGTTGCATCTGGTTGAAGTGTATACTTTTAACAAACATAACCGGCAACTTCATCAAGTGTGTGCTGTGTGGATTATCTGTTATTATACTACCTCGGGAACTCCATTTAAAACTAGAATGTTGACGTTACTGATAAGAGAATAACATTCCTGTCTGGAATGATAAAAAGAGTTAATAGAAATGTTCCTATTTTTTAATGCTGATACTAAGGAAAGGAATGCACACAGTGCTAGCACGTCAACTCTTACTTTTGTATTTTGCGGATATCGGAAATTTGTGTGGGTTTTAAGTACTATAACTGTGCATATGTATTTATCAAAAGCAGGGCAATATCAAAAAAGTCGTTTCGAAAGATAAAATAATGTAAAGCTTCCAAAATTACGGTTATTTTGAGAGTATTTTTTAATTTGAGAATTAATAAATGTTTTACCAAAGAGTACTAAATTAATACTCTTTGGTTTTACTTAAAATTTAAACAGAAATTTTGAAAGTTCACACCCTTAAGACGAATTTCAAGGCTAAATATTTCAATGTAAAAGAACTTTAAAAAGGCCTTAGGGAATGAAGTTCAAAAGTGGAATAAATTACCGAATTATTATTTTGATGACTATTGTACCGAATTTTAACATAAAACAAAGTTTCATTACTATTTTTCCAGAGACAAACAGATCTTAAATCAGTTTCACGTTTGTTTCATTAAATGCCTATAGAACTGAATTTCAACTTTTCAACAAGCAAGAAAATTTAAAAAGAACGTTTCTTACTTTTGCGAGTAAAATTTCTAAATAATCATTTAATTTATATTATTAAACAGCAATATTTTTGATTAACTGATTTTTGTGGAAAGAACTACTACAAGTTACAAAGACCGCCATTATAAAATCCGTTTGTTTAAAAGGCAAAAAAAATTGAAAAGAATCTTAAAATTCTATGGAATTTGGATTGCTAATTTAATCTAACAATTTGGAAATACCTTTCCCTGATCTCATAACAAAAGGGCGAATAAAAATCTAAATGATTTTTAAAACATCTGACCTTGATTCGCCTCTTCTTAATTGTTATAGTCCTTGTAATAAATATCCTTATCATTTGACATCAAGGAAGACGATTATGCACTAAAACTTTTTCTTTAAATGTTAATTTTCTAATTTTTGAAAATTTGTGTAAGTTCTAAAGTTTTTTTTTGTAAACCCAAGTTGTTTTACATACTGTTCCACTGGGCATTTGGTAAAATGTTTGACAGGATAAATATGGCATAGCGTAGGAGTGCGCTAATGGACAATTAGTATTGATTGATTGATAGAATTGACCCTTTATTCCCTAGTGGGATATAGGGTTGAAATGTAATTTTTCCTTTTTCTATCCTTGGCAAGGGCTGCAAGTTGCGGAATAGTTTTTCCAGTTTCTTCTTCCAGGACCCTTCTCCATGTTTTTCTTGGTTGTCCCACTTTTCTTCTTCCCTGGGGGTTACATTCTATAGCAAACCTGCAGATCTCATCTTTACTTTTTCTTAGTATGGCCCACCCAACCGTATTTTCGCCTTTTGATATCTTGTATTATACTTTTTGTTTTGTTCTTTCCAGAGCTCTTGATTATTAATTGTTTCTGGCCAATATCTGTTAACAAAGGCTTGTATTTTGCCTGTGGATGCACTAGTAAAAGTCCACGTCTCCGCTTCGCACTGATTTTACTGTGGTTACAATTAGTATACTGATATACAATTATATACAATATATTGTTTAGACTTATTAGGAATTTATAATCATCCTAAAAGCGTTCTGTCAGATCCAGAGGCTTGAAACGTTTAAGCCTCTTCGAGTTTGGGTCTGTCAGTATGTCGACTGATATGTTGTTTGGATGGGTTCTGATACGGCTTCGATATCTGGTACTGTGTTCTTTTATGGTTTCTTTAATAGTAGGCATATTGAGGTCACTGTGGATTATATGGTTCAGCACATACCAAGAGGCTTTGGTTGTGGACAATGTTTGATTCGCTTGTGGCTCCCCATAATTGAATGCCATAGCACCAGATGGGTTTGATTACTACATTATACAGCAATAATTTCAAGAGATAATTGTGAATTTGGTCCAATTAATGAATAGTATTTCCTGAGGGTTAAACCTAATTGTAATCTTTTAAACCAAATATGTTTTGCCCATGTCAGACGTCCGTCTAGCTGGATCCCTAGATTTCCGTTAAGGTGAACTGGAGAACAAGCAGATTTTTTGATAGCAAAGGTGATCTCAGTTGATTTTTGTGTATTTGGTTTAACGCGCCATAGTGTCATCCACCTTTCCAAAAGGTTTAGGTGGTTTTGTAAGTCTGCATTGGGATGGGAAGCCAATATTGCCGTGTCGCCCGCGAAAGTTGCACGGGCCGTGTTCCTGTTTATTGGTAAGTCTGCGGTGAAAATTGGGTATAAAACCGGGGCAATTACGCTTCCTTGAGGGACACCAGATGTTATGGGTAGAATAGCTGAGGTGGTTTTCACGAAAAGGTATGTTTCCGTGAAATATGACTTGAGGAGTTGAAAGAAGCTTGTAGAGTAGGCCTTCTTGCCACACCCTGCCAAAGGATTGGCTTATGCCTATGAATGCCACTGAACAAAATCTTTTGGTCTCCAGGTCAAACTTGATTTTTGTTGCGACTCTATGTTCTTGTTCGATTGTAGCGTGTTGTCGACGAAATCCAAACGGGTAGTTGATTTTCGTCAATTAGCGGCGACATTCGCTCGAGGAACAATTTGCAAAAGCCTTTGACAGGATGGGTAACAGGCTAATAAGTCTATATGAGGTCACGCCTGATGGCGGTTTCCCCAATTTTGGGGCCATTACTATTTGGGCCACCTTCCATGGACCAAGAAAAATATCGCATTATAGATGATTGTGTGATATCAGCTCTAGAACCCTAAGTGAGTTTTTGTTTGCTCAATTACCTTCTTCCATTGTTTTCTGTCCAGGCACTTATGATTATAGTTCTTGATTTCATGATGTTCAAATCTTCTGTAATGTCATCTTGCCATTTCTTAGGTGGTCTCCCGCTTTTTCTGTTTAGATGTGGTTTCCAATCCGTGATTTGTCTTGTCACCTCGTCTTTTGGCATCCTTTTTATATGCCCGAACCATCTTAAACGATTCGCTTTGATTATTCTGACTATGTTTGTGTTTCCATTCAGCCTTCCTATTTCATAATGCATTCGTTGCCGCCACTCTTCTCCCTCTTTTATTGGACCATATATTTGTCGTCGTATTTTGCGTCCCCATCTGAGTAGTTTATCTTATTGATTCACTTTAGTTAATGCCCATGTTTCGGTCTTAATTTTTTGCACATTTCATCGTGATTTTCTCTGTGTAATTCTTGCTTGGGTACTGATTTTGTTTTGCATTGTTCCAACTACCAGGAAATGGTCAGAACCACAGTTTGGTCCTCGATATGTTCTTACACCTAAAACATTGTTTGCTCGCTTTTTATTTATAAGAACATGATCAATATGATGTAGTTTTCGTGTTCTAGGGTCGATACACGTTACCTTATGTGTATCTTTATGTTTAAAGGTCGTGCTTAATATTTTTAAATTATTTTTGGTTGCTAGCGTACAAAGTAATGTGCCGTTCCCATTTGTTTTTTCGTGAAGTGTTTCTTTACCTGCATAATCTTCCTTCCCTATCTGTGCGTTCAGGTCCCCAAGTATCACAGTGGTATCATGTCTTGGTATATTATCTTCATATATCTTTTGTATTTCTGTATAAATTCTTTCTTTGTCTTCTATATTTGCATCTTCAGTTGGTGCGTATATGTTTATGAATGTTGTGTTATAGAAATTTCCTTTAATCTTAATGTACATAATCGGTCGCTTACTTCTCTAAAGTTTATTATAGATTTCTTCATCTTGTTGTTTACAACCTGTTTCGTTTCTGCCTTGCTTCTCTCGTCCGTAGTAATAGAAGGTAAAATTTTCTTCGGGAATTCTTCCAGTTCCAGGCAATCTGGTTTCTTGTATAGCTGTGACATCAATATTTAAGTTTTGTAATTCTTCTGCTACTTCATTTAGTTTTCCTGCTTGTAGAAGTGTTCGAACGTTCCATGTTGCAAATTTTATTGTTTCTTGTTTTCTTATAATTATGTCTTTTAGGGGGTTCCTATTGCAGCTGAGCTTTCTTGGCCACTCGATAGATGATTGTAATCATGCGAAATGCCTCATATGGGAGTTCCTTTAGGAGTTTTCCAGTTATTAAATCGAAGCCTTCTTCGGATTTATTTCAGTTTCGATGACCTTAATTCCTTAGCGTGTCTCAAATTTCTTAATTGGCAGGTCCATTTGGAAAGGGGCTTAACGTTCTAAAGCAGTTCTAAAAAGTTTTTCCCTGAATTTAGGTTGTAAGTTTATTATACGATTTCTTTGTTTAAAATATATGTACTTGATTTTTAATAAAGTCTTAGGTCAAAATTTCATGTAGGAATTTCCAAGCACCATTCCTTCAAATCATTTCATAATAAAATCTAAATAATTTAAAAATCTTCATACGTTCATTCTTGATTTTAATAAAATAAATGTATTTATATCTAAACGAAGAAATTACCTACTGAAATGTTTCATAAACATATTTTCAAATACTTGAGAATGTGTGTAATTTATTGTAAATTCAGATTTGGTTAGAAAGACAATTTATTCTTATTCTTTTAAGTAAAAATCGTTGTTATAAAAGCATATCTGACATTTTACTCCCAACAAAACTTTCTTCTTATTTAGTCATCAATCATTATTGAAAATTCATATTTTTAATTGTATAAAATACCTCATAAATTTGTAAAAATTTTATTGTCTTTTTTATGTCTTTTAAAAATGAATCGCTCCTTTTTCTTTATCAAAATTATGCTGTTTTTGCAATTTAAAATTATTTATTATCAGGAAGAGTTTTATAAAAAAACAATGAATCGCTTTTATGTAATAAATGAGACAGAGCTGATAATTCTTATTAGTAGAACATCGGAAGGAGCCTTTTTGTTTATCTGTTTATTTAGTTTCGAGTCATTAAATTTGCAAAAATAAAATTACAAATTCAATAATAAGCCTTTATGAATTTTGGTTTGATTTATTTTTGTTACAAAAACAATTTATGATATTGTTTTGCAGTTTAATTTTTTAAATTTTGTTTAATTAACTTTTCTGTGTGTTCTCTTGTGTACCCAGAAGTAAGGGAAGATTTTCGTAATGAATGATTATTATTAACCATGAAGGATTGGATTTTAGGAATTCAATTACTCATCATGTTTCACATTTTTAGAAAATTGATTTTTCGAAAATAAGTAAACACATTTTGGAACATTTTTTGATTTAAACATTATTCGTAAAAACGATTTTACTAAAAATAAATGTGGTAACATTTCAGGCCAAAAACCTTTAACAATAGTAGAATAGCAGCACTTGATACCGCCATTTTGTTTTTAATTGGGTCAATCAATTTAATCGATTGCGCAATAATTAGATCAATTCGCGGAATTTTAGGTCAATTCGTGGAATTTTAGGCCAATTTAATTGGATTAGCGGTTTAATTAGATCAATCCGCGGTTTTTTAGGTCGATTTAATGGGATTAGCGGTTTAATTAGATCAATTCGCGGTTTAATTAGGTCAATTAAAAGTTCGATTAAAATCTCGATTAAAAACGGCGGCCATCTTGGATTTAATCAAATTAATCAATCAAATTTAATTAGATCGATTAAAAACTTCGATTAAAAGCGGCGGCCATCTTGGAATTAAATCAAGACTAGACCAATCAGGTTAGCGGTTATCAATCTATCTCTCTCTCACACTGTACAAATGGGGCGTGGTCAGGAGCCGGCGGGTGCATAATTAATTAATCAGAGTGACATATTGAATTATTCTTTAATCAAAGTTATCAATTTAATCAGGTGTACGGCGGATTCGGTATCAATCCGCTGATTAAATAAATATGCATAATGCATCACGAAAAGCACGGTTTAATTAGATCAATCAGCGGTTTATCCCAAAAACTAAAAAAGAAACGCAGGTCTTGACTTGTCTGTTTACACCTGTCAATCAAAGCTTAAAATTTCGTAAATGACGTCAGGGATTATTGCGAACAATAGGTACCTTTCATCGTCCTACGAAATGTTTTTAATTCGGGCTGAAAAGTTTAAAAGGATATATCATTTGTAAACACAAAAGAAATACAGCTATAAAATTATTCATTTTATTTGCAAAATCGCGCTCACTCCAAAAAGGCAGAGGATTCACAATTTATGAAATTAAATATTAATCAGAATATAATTAAAAATGTTGATTAATATGATAACAATGCTTTTTTAAGTAATAAACGTGTTTTCATAATTAAATAAAATAAAAATAAGCCTTAAGTGTGGCAGAGTTCCATATCCAGTAGGAAGTGTGATGTGGGCCACCTGGAACCGCACCATATCTCGTGCAAAGAAATTTTCGTTACTTTGAAGTTTGAGCGCTGACATCCCCATTCGAACCGAAGGCACATATTGAATGATACGGCATTCTGCAAAGCAAAGGTAATTTTTTTAACATATACATATAATTAAGAAGAAACATATTTTTAAGAACTTTACGATATTTCCTATAAATTAAATACAGTTAGTCATCAGCATTTTGATAACGTGTTTATTATCAATAGTTTTTTTCCCACGCTAAAATGATAAAACAGAATTTCGAATAAAAGAACGCTTAGGGAAATTCGATTTTTAAAATAAAAATTTAAAACATGATTTTAGATAATTTTTTTGAATAAAAGTATACGGTATTCCGTCAGGGCTTAATATCAATTGTTTCTTTCATTTTTCTTTGTGGAGATTAATATCAAGAATTTACCGTTATTAAAAATATTAGAAGTATGAGCAGGGGAATTAAATAGACTAAATCGAGATTAGCGGTAAAATCTACGGCACTTCTCGTATATTCGCTATTATTTTCGGTTTATTCCTGGTAAACCTTCAATTTATAATATTTGTTATTATAAAAAATATAAATTAATTTCTGAATATAAAATTGAAGATATGGACCAAATCTAAGTTATTATTATTTCTTTCACTTATTTAATATTTAATTATGTATTTTCATTTTTAGATATATTTTATTTCCACTGACGAAGAACTTTAACGTTCGAAACGTTTGAAAAATATAAAATTTTTTCAAAAGAAATAAAACCTTTTTTATTTCTGAATAATTGGACTACAATAATCTCTTCCACTTTTGTATAAATTAATTTCATTATAAACTTACTCTTTTTTAATGTAGATTCCCCTAAAGTAATTGGAAGATGTAGCCCTCGCTCTACGAGATATGTTCATATAAAGTGCGAACTTCAGGTCTATCGCTGGTAACGTCTTCTAATAAAATCTTAAGACTAATTGTGTAATCAGCCTTAAGAATATCTACTAGCGTTAAAAAAACCCATATTTGAACAAATTTAGTATGCCAGAAATTGATAGATTCGTAAAATCCACCTTGAATGTTTTAACACTAAAACCACTAAAACATGCCAAGCGAAGGCAGCACAGGGACGTCTTCTGACTAGCTAGTTCGACATCCCAACTATATACGCACGGGTGTTTTGTTAAGAATGAGTCAAACCCGTTGTCACTACTATTTTCCTTCCTATTGTTCTGCTTCGGCAACTTTCAACTTGTGTCTTTCCTGTATTTTACGAAAAATGTAATAAACATCTGCAAGCCTCAGCTAGAGCCTTTCACACGGTACAAGTTTGACCTTCAGAATTCAAATTTAAGTACAACTTATTTTACAAATTTAAAACAAAAAGCCATTATTATCTTTTAGCATTAAAAATAAAACTGTTTTTCTAAAAATCTTGCGAACAAGAGAAAGCCTACATTTGAAAATTTAAATCTGTTATTGTCGACGTAAAAATATTTTATAAAACAAAAACTGTGAGTACGTTATTTTAGGAACGTTTTGCAAATTTAATTTTAAATTAACCGTGCTACTGATCCGCACCTTTGGTAATCAGTTTTCTACTTTATGTTTTAATTCAATATTATTAATAACTTCCTTGCCAATATTTATGAACCTTGATTTTGAAATTATTTACAAAAGTCACCGCCTTTTAAACATGATTAATTAAATGAAAATAGAAACCAAAGATAAATATAAAGACAGAAAGACTCAGAATTAATTAAAACAAAAAAAAAACAAATACGGTAAAAAAATTAATAACCAGAGAAACCTTGTAGAGATAATCCCAAAATAGCTAACACTGAAATTTAGGACTTCTTTCACGCTAATAAAGTAAAGGACGTTTTTTACTCTAATAAAGTTAAAAACTCTAATAGCTTTCTCTTCTGCTAAAAACTCTAATAGCTGCTTTCTCATCTGCATCGTCTAAAACGGAATGTTCATGGTTTTGTTTCAAAGACAATTGTCAAATAATCTTGAGAAAATATGATGCTATAACATTTTGAATTCTACACTACTTTGCAGACGGTAAAAGCTGTTCTCGTTTTGTGAAAATGGAGCACGGATTTTTATCTAACTCTCTTAAGCAACAGTTCAATGAAATATTTACCCAAAAACACTTCATCCTGTTCTACCTCTTAGAATACACGGTAAATTGTTTTCAAGCAAATAATCAGGTAAGTTGTGTTTTTATAAACGTACACTAAAAGTTATTGTAGGCTAAATTTTACCGATGACTAATTATCATTTAAAATTTTTAAATATGAAATACTTTGAAGCTGCCAGTCAACACGATCATATTACCTGCTATGTCTTTAATAATTCTTGAAGTTTAAATTTACTCTTTTGCAGGACTAGGGTCTGTTTTATTATTCCCTGATAAAGTTAAATTCCATATATCTACAATTGAACCAGCAAAAGGTACGAAGATACAAATGATCCTAAAACCATTCCGTTAATTAAACAAGCAAGAACGACCGGCCAGGCGAACTTGCTAACAAGTTTTTCAAAATTTAGTAGTAAATATTTTATGGAATGACTTTTAAAGAAAGTATTTAGCTTGTGTTCACTTATAACCTGTAAAATAAGTGATTTCATTCTTCAGAAATTTTTAAAATTATAAATTAATTCACCTAAAATGTATTCGTTTTTTATAATCTGATATATAAATATCTACAATCACAGCGGAAATAAAAAATCGTTAAACACGTGCAACCATCTTATTTTAGTATTCATAATAGCATTGGATTTATTTTCAGTCGAAAAGACTTCACACACTTTAAAAAAAAATAATCGCATGATTCACAGAAACCTTGAAGAAACTAATCGCAAAAAATAATAAATGTTTAGCTTTAAGCTAAATATATACCAAAACAAAATGCCTGTACTAATAACATTGAACAATAGGTACAACATGACTCATTGTTCTTGAGTCCCTTACTACAAAATAGTTTAAATCTAGATCGGATGGTGGTACAATCGTACACTTGATGATGCCCTCTACAGAATTAAGATCAATCTGTTCACATTTATCCCGACCCACATGAATTTTAGGATGCCCTATGGGGTATTTCCCATACTTATTAAAATTTAAAAGAAAAAACTAAATTGTATCTGATTCATAATTATTTTAAAATAAATTTTGGCTTTAATGTAATTCTTTGCTTCAAATCAACTTCGAACGTTTGATAAAAAATTAAAAAGAAATAAACTAAATTGCATCTGCTTCATAATTATTTTTAAATAAATTTTGAGCTTTAATGTAATTCCTTGCTTCAAATCAACTTCGAATGTTTGAAGACTTTTAAAATGAAGATCAATAAAAAATATTGAATAAAACATATTTCTGAAAACCTTAAACAAGATTAAGTTTGAAATAAACAAAAGAATATTTTTAAAATATTGAAAACGTAATAAAATTAAATTAAAAAAATATTAAAAGAAAAAACAAAATGAATTAAATTATAAAATAACTTTTTTAATAATTAATGTAAACCATTATCTTTAACTTTGTCACCTCTGCTAACATTTTTGAATTCCTGTATTACAAAGTGCAATTAAAATGTAAGATATTACGAAGACCTTTTCGTATTTTAGAAAAAAACAGTTTACGCTTATTTAAGAAAATCAAATATTTAAGAAAAAATAATCTTGAAAAGCTTGAATGAAGTTAAATTTGAAATAAAGAAAAACATTTCAAGAAATTGAAAAACTTTTAAAATGAAGATCAATAACAAATATTTAATAAAACATGTTTCTGAAAACCGTAAACAAAATTAAATGTGAAATAAATAAGAGTATTTTAAAAATATTGAAAAGTTTGAATGAAAATAAATTTGAGATAAAGAACAAACATTTTAAGAATTTGAAAACTCTTAAAATGAAAATCAGTAAAACATATTTCTGTAAAATTTTTAGTATACATTTTATAATATCTACCTATCTATTATAGATATGTTGTTCAGGTCCTTGAACGGAGGTGAGCAGCTCATGCCTCGATGCATCCAGCGACTGTTGGGAAACCCCTGGTAGGTCTACCCCAAACGCGAAAGACTGAAAATATTTTAAAAAAAATTTAATTCGATATACAGACAAACTGAATTGAAACTTCAATTTCTTAAACTGGAGATATACGTAAAAGCTGAGTATGAAAAAGTTACTTACACCTAAGTACTCGCTGTACTCCCAGCAGTTCTGTAATATGCCGGTGAAGTTTTGCGAAAAACTGCGAATCAGATGCATCTAAAACAGCACCCTCATGCATTAGTTTGGTTTCACACTGCTCTTCACCAATTATAGTAATTCGCGTGCGGTCGACACTGCTCACACTTGTGAATGCGTACTGTAGCACGTTGAAGATAACAATGGTCGATATGGTGAACCCGACAAGCACTTTGGAGACTTTAAAAAACATTAGTCATTACCCTGGTCACTCAAAACAGTTAATCATCGTAAATACTTCCGGACGTTTTGCATACTGTAAATTCTTAACAGCTGCAGTCAACAAAAAGGACGCCAAAGTCTTGTTAGTCCTGAAATTTGTAAGGACTTAAATTTGAAAAATAAAAGAATATTTAAATTATAAAATAACTTTTTTAGATGATATTTAATATAAAATAATTCTGAAACGCTTAAATGGAAACCATTCACGTGCTGTAGTCTCGACATATATCTTCTTCTCGTCTATAATTAATGAAAATCATTATCTTTAACTTTGGCAGCTCTGCTAACATTTCTGAATTCCTGTGTTACAAAGTTTTCTAAATTTGTTAATGCTGGCAAATTTTAAATTAATATTCTATTTTAGTATAAACTCTCGAATGTTTTACAAAAATTTAAAAAGAAAAAAACTAAATTGTATTTTACTTCATAATTATATTAAGTACTAATTTTGAAATAAAAAAGTAATAAACTTGTTTAACATTCTGGTATGAGCAAAGATGTAGCGAGTTCAGATTACAATTTATTATTTACAGGTAAGTTGAGCAATATGGTTTTTTAGGGATTATTGAAATTTCTATCTTATTTATTTAATATGCTACAAAAGGTGAATTATTTTGCTGAAAAAGAAATCAATACCAAAGCTAGATGATTATCAATTTGAACTTGTCAGATTCTAATATTGAAAAATTGCTTGGAATACCAGACGATGCAATTTATTATAAAACCAAATCAGGAATTAATATTCAAAATAAGTAAATTGATAGACACAAGTGATTTGTGTGTGCCTATATTCAAATTTTGTAAAAGGACCAATATTTAGATTTGTAGTAAATTCGTTGCCTAGGGTACTTACATAAAATCAGCTAGTGTTATCCTTTTTATAGATACATAATATTGAACTGTTTGATAAATTAACTCTTACCTTTGAAGGAGCAGTACGTAGGTGAAAATGTAAATAACGTTAGCGTTTTGATTGATTTCAATAAATTTGATGATCTGAGTCACGTATTGGGATATATGGTTTCAGGGCAGCCGAATTCATTGACACAAGCGGTTTCGGCAAAAAATCGCCTTAATCACAAGTTATTGTGCTGGTACATTGTCTCACGCACCATAGGGATTTCATTGTAAAATGAATTTGAAAGACTTTGAATTCAAAGAAAGGGTAAAGAATCTACAAGAATTTAAAATTGAAATTAAAGAGTAAATCAAATGATCGTATTATAGTTTATTATGATAAAGCTGGACGATTATCAATAATAAATTGAGAAATTAAACAACACTTTCAAAACTTACCTCAAAGCGTACTCGGGCAAATACCAAGCTACAGCGGCCCCCGTCAAGACTTTAACTAAACTCAGTCTAGGATTTCATCCCCACCTTGAAAATTCAACTTCTTTTATTTTCAAGTTATTTGTTAATCAGCTGTTCAGATTTTAATACCCGATTCCAATCAAATCAATTTAATTAGTCCAGTCAATTTAATTAGTCCAGTCATTTTAATCTAGGGTAGGCTAGCTTAACATGTTACGTAAATAAACTATTAAAATAGGTAAATTCAAATCTTGACCATTTGTTACAGGTATGAAGACATTTCAGGTTAGGCTAGGTTAGGTTAGCTTATTTCAAGTTAGACTAGGTTAGCTCATTTCAATCTAAGTTAGGTTAGGTTAGGTTAGCTTATTTCAAGTTAGGTTAGGTTAGTGCATTTCAATCAAAGTTAGGTTAGGTTAGGTTAGCTTATTTCAAGCTAGGTTAGGTTAGATAATTTTAATCTAGGTTAGGTTAGTTTAAATAAGTTAAAAGCTAACCTAACCTAGATTAAAATTATCTAACCTAACCTAGCTTGAAATAAGCTAACCTAACCTAACCTAACTTTGATTGAAATGCACTAACCTAACCTAACTTGAAATAAGCTAACCTAACCTAACCTAACTTAGATTGAAATGAGCTAACCTAGTCTAACTTGAAATAAGCTAACCTAACCTAGCCTAACCTGAAATGTCTTCATACCTGTAACAAATGGTCAAGATTTGAATTTACCTATTTTAATAGTTTATTTACGTAACATGTTAAGCTAGCCTACCCTAGATTAAAATGACTGGACTAATTAAATTGACTGGACTAATTAAATTGATTTGATTGGAATCGGGTATTAAAATCTGAACAGCTGATTAACAAATAACTTGAAAATAAAAGAAGTTGAATTTTCAAGGTGGGGATGAAATCCTAGACTGAGTTTAGTTAAAGTCTTGACGGGGGCCGCTGTAGCTTGGTATTTGCCCGAGTACGCTTTGAGGTAAGTTTTGAAAGTGTTGTTTAATTTCTCAATTTATTATTGATAATCGTCCAGCTTTATCATAATAAACTATAATACGATCATTTGATTTACTCTTTAATTTCAATTTTAAATTCTTGTAGATTCTTTACCCTTTCTTTGAATTCAAAGTCTTTCAAATTCATTTTACAATGAAATCCCTATGGTGCGTGAGACAATGTACCAGCACAATAACTTGTGATTAAGGCGATTTTTTGCCGAAACCGCTTGTGTCAATGAATTCGGCTGCCCTGAAACCATATATCCCAATACGTGACTCAGATCATCAAATTTATTGAAATCAATCAAAACGCTAACGTTATTTACATTTTCACCTACGTACTGCTCCTTCAAAGGTAAGAGTTAATTTATCAAACAGTTCAATATTATGTATCTATAAAAAGGATAACACTAGCTGATTTTATGTAAGTACCCTAGGCAACGAATTTACTACAAATCTAAATATTGGTCCTTTTACAAAATTTGAATATAGGCACACACAAATCACTTGTGTCTATCAATTTACTTATTTTGAATATTAATTCCTGATTTGGTTTTATAATAAATTGCATCGTCTGGTATTCCAAGCAATTTTTCAATATTAGAATCTGACAAGTTCAAATTGATAATCATCTAGCTTTGGTATTGATTTCTTTTTCAGCAAAATAATTCACCTTTTGTAGCATATTAAATAAATAAGATAGAAATTTCAATAATCCCTAAAAAACCATATTGCTCAACTTACCTGTAAATAATAAATTGTAATCTGAACTCGCTACATCTTTGCTCATACCAGAATGTTAAACAAGTTTATTACTTTTTTATTTCAAAATTAGTACTTAATATAATTATGAAGTAAAATACAATTTAGTTTTTTTCTTTTTAAATTTTTGTAAAACATTCGAGAGTTTATACTAAAATAGAATATTAATTTAAAATTTGCCAGCATTAACAAATTTAGAAAACTTTGTAACACAGGAATTCAGAAATGTTAGCAGAGCTGCCAAAGTTAAAGATAATGATTTTCATTAATTATAGACGAGAAGAAGATATATGTCGAGACTACAGCACGTGAATGGTTTCCATTTAAGCGTTTCAGAATTATTTTATATTAAATATCATCTAAAAAAGTTATTTTATAATTTAAATATTCTTTTATTTTTCAAATTTAAGTCCTTACAAATTTCAGGACTAACAAGACTTTGGCGTCCTTTTTGTTGACTGCAGCTGTTAAGAATTTACAGTATGCAAAACGTCCGGAAGTATTTACGATGATTAACTGTTTTGAGTGACCAGGGTAATGACTAATGTTTTTTAAAGTCTCCAAAGTGCTTGTCGGGTTCACCATATCGACCATTGTTATCTTCAACGTGCTACAGTACGCATTCACAAGTGTGAGCAGTGTCGACCGCACGCGAATTACTATAATTGGTGAAGAGCAGTGTGAAACCAAACTAATGCATGAGGGTGCTGTTTTAGATGCATCTGATTCGCAGTTTTTCGCAAAACTTCACCGGCATATTACAGAACTGCTGGGAGTACAGCGAGTACTTAGGTGTAAGTAACTTTTTCATACTCAGCTTTTACGTATATCTCCAGTTTAAGAAATTGAAGTTTCAATTCAGTTTGTCTGTATATCGAATTAAATTTTTTTTAAAATATTTTCAGTCTTTCGCGTTTGGGGTAGACCTACCAGGGGTTTCCCAACAGTCGCTGGATGCATCGAGGCATGAGCTGCTCACCTCCGTTCAAGGACCTGAACAACATATCTATAATAGATAGGTAGATATTATAAAATGTATACTAAAAATTTTACAGAAATATGTTTTACTGATTTTCATTTTAAGAGTTTTCAAATTCTTAAAATGTTTGTTCTTTATCTCAAATTTATTTTCATTCAAACTTTTCAATATTTTTAAAATACTCTTATTTATTTCACATTTAATTTTGTTTACGGTTTTCAGAAACATGTTTTATTAAATATTTGTTATTGATCTTCATTTTAAAAGTTTTTCAATTTCTTGAAATGTTTTTCTTTATTTCAAATTTAACTTCATTCAAGCTTTTCAAGATTATTTTTTCTTAAATATTTGATTTTCTTAAATAAGCGTAAACTGTTTTTTTCTAAAATACGAAAAGGTCTTCGTAATATCTTACATTTTAATTGCACTTTGTAATACAGGAATTCAAAAATGTTAGCAGAGGTGACAAAGTTAAAGATAATGGTTTACATTAATTATTAAAAAAGTTATTTTATAATTTAATTCATTTTGTTTTTTCTTTTAATATTTTTTTAATTTAATTTTATTACGTTTTCAATATTTTAAAAATATTCTTTTGTTTATTTCAAACTTAATCTTGTTTAAGGTTTTCAGAAATATGTTTTATTCAATATTTTTTATTGATCTTCATTTTAAAAGTCTTCAAACATTCGAAGTTGATTTGAAGCAAGGAATTACATTAAAGCTCAAAATTTATTTAAAAATAATTATGAAGCAGATGCAATTTAGTTTATTTCTTTTTAATTTTTTATCAAACGTTCGAAGTTGATTTGAAGCAAAGAATTACATTAAAGCCAAAATTTATTTTAAAATAATTATGAATCAGATACAATTTAGTTTTTTCTTTTAAATTTTAATAAGTATGGGAAATACCCCATAGGGCATCCTAAAATTCATGTGGGTCGGGATAAATGTGAACAGATTGATCTTAATTCTGTAGAGGGCATCATCAAGTGTACGATTGTACCACCATCCGATCTAGATTTAAACTATTTTGTAGTAAGGGACTCAAGAACAATGAGTCATGTTGTACCTATTGTTCAATGTTATTAGTACAGGCATTTTGTTTTGGTATATATTTAGCTTAAAGCTAAACATTTATTATTTTTTGCGATTAGTTTCTTCAAGGTTTCTGTGAATCATGCGATTATTTTTTTTTAAAGTGTGTGAAGTCTTTTCGACTGAAAATAAATCCAATGCTATTATGAATACTAAAATAAGATGGTTGCACGTGTTTAACGATTTTTTATTTCCGCTGTGATTGTAGATATTTATATATCAGATTATAAAAAACGAATACATTTTAGGTGAATTAATTTATAATTTTAAAAATTTCTGAAGAATGAAATCACTTATTTTACAGGTTATAAGTGAACACAAGCTAAATACTTTCTTTAAAAGTCATTCCATAAAATATTTACTACTAAATTTTGAAAAACTTGTTAGCAAGTTCGCCTGGCCGGTCGTTCTTGCTTGTTTAATTAACGGAATGGTTTTAGGATCATTTGTATCTTCGTACCTTTTGCTGGTTCAATTGTAGATATATGGAATTTAACTTTATCAGGGAATAATAAAACAGACCCTAGTCCTGCAAAAGAGTAAATTTAAACTTCAAGAATTATTAAAGACATAGCAGGTAATATGATCGTGTTGACTGGCAGCTTCAAAGTATTTCATATTTAAAAATTTTAAATGATAATTAGTCATCGGTAAAATTTAGCCTACAATAACTTTTAGTGTACGTTTATAAAAACACAACTTACCTGATTATTTGCTTGAAAACAATTTACCGTGTATTCTAAGAGGTAGAACAGGATGAAGTGTTTTTGGGTAAATATTTCATTGAACTGTTGCTTAAGAGAGTTAGATAAAAATCCGTGCTCCATTTTCACAAAACGAGAACAGCTTTTACCGTCTGCAAAGTAGTGTAGAATTCAAAATGTTATAGCATCATATTTTCTCAAGATTATTTGACAATTGTCTTTGAAACAAAACCATGAACATTCCGTTTTAGACGATGCAGATGAGAAAGCAGCTATTAGAGTTTTTAGCAGAAGAGAAAGCTATTAGAGTTTTTAACTTTATTAGAGTAAAAAACGTCCTTTACTTTATTAGCGTGAAAGAAGTCCTAAATTTCAGTGTTAGCTATTTTGGGATTATCTCTACAAGGTTTCTCTGGTTATTAATTTTTTTACCGTATTTGTTTTTTTTTTGTTTTAATTAATTCTGAGTCTTTCTGTCTTTATATTTATCTTTGGTTTCTATTTTCATTTAATTAATCATGTTTAAAAGGCGGTGACTTTTGTAAATAATTTCAAAATCAAGGTTCATAAATATTGGCAAGGAAGTTATTAATAATATTGAATTAAAACATAAAGTAGAAAACTGATTACCAAAGGTGCGGATCAGTAGCACGGTTAATTTAAAATTAAATTTGCAAAACGTTCCTAAAATAACGTACTCACAGTTTTTGTTTTATAAAATATTTTTACGTCGACAATAACAGATTTAAATTTTCAAATGTAGGCTTTCTCTTGTTCGCAAGATTTTTAGAAAAACAGTTTTATTTTTAATGCTAAAAGATAATAATGGCTTTTTGTTTTAAATTTGTAAAATAAGTTGTACTTAAATTTGAATTCTGAAGGTCAAACTTGTACCGTGTGAAAGGCTCTAGCTGAGGCTTGCAGATGTTTATTACATTTTTCGTAAAATACAGGAAAGACACAAGTTGAAAGTTGCCGAAGCAGAACAATAGGAAGGAAAATAGTAGTGACAACGGGTTTGACTCATTCTTAACAAAACACCCGTGCGTATATAGTTGGGATGTCGAACTAGCTAGTCAGAAGACGTCCCTGTGCTGCCTTCGCTTGGCATGTTTTAGTGGTTTTAGTGTTAAAACATTCAAGGTGGATTTTACGAATCTATCAATTTCTGGCATACTAAATTTGTTCAAATATGGGTTTTTTTAACGCTAGTAGATATTCTTAAGGCTGATTACACAATTAGTCTTAAGATTTTATTAGAAGACGTTACCAGCGATAGACCTGAAGTTCGCACTTTATATGAACATATCTCGTAGAGCGAGGGCTACATCTTCCAATTACTTTAGGGGAATCTACATTAAAAAAGAGTAAGTTTATAATGAAATTAATTTATACAAAAGTGGAAGAGATTATTGTAGTCCAATTATTCAGAAATAAAAAAGGTTTTATTTCTTTTGAAAAAATTTTATATTTTTCAAACGTTTCGAACGTTAAAGTTCTTCGTCAGTGGAAATAAAATATATCTAAAAATGAAAATACATAATTAAATATTAAATAAGTGAAAGAAATAATAATAACTTAGATTTGGTCCATATCTTCAATTTTATATTCAGAAATTAATTTATATTTTTTATAATAACAAATATTATAAATTGAAGGTTTACCAGGAATAAACCGAAAATAATAGCGAATATACGAGAAGTGCCGTAGATTTTACCGCTAATCTCGATTTAGTCTATTTAATTCCCCTGCTCATACTTCTAATATTTTTAATAACGGTAAATTCTTGATATTAATCTCCACAAAGAAAAATGAAAGAAACAATTGATATTAAGCCCTGACGGAATACCGTATACTTTTATTCAAAAAAATTATCTAAAATCATGTTTTAAATTTTTATTTTAAAAATCGAATTTCCCTAAGCGTTCTTTTATTCGAAATTCTGTTTTATCATTTTAGCGTGGGAAAAAAACTATTGATAATAAACACGTTATCAAAATGCTGATGACTAACTGTATTTAATTTATAGGAAATATCGTAAAGTTCTTAAAAATATGTTTCTTCTTAATTATATGTATATGTTAAAAAAATTACCTTTGCTTTGCAGAATGCCGTATCATTCAATATGTGCCTTCGGTTCGAATGGGGATGTCAGCGCTCAAACTTCAAAGTAACGAAAATTTCTTTGCACGAGATATGGTGCGGTTCCAGGTGGCCCACATCACACTTCCTACTGGATATGGAACTCTGCCACACTTAAGGCTTATTTTTATTTTATTTAATTATGAAAACACGTTTATTACTTAAAAAAGCATTGTTATCATATTAATCAACATTTTTAATTATATTCTGATTAATATTTAATTTCATAAATTGTGAATCCTCTGCCTTTTTGGAGTGAGCGCGATTTTGCAAATAAAATGAATAATTTTATAGCTGTATTTCTTTTGTGTTTACAAATGATATATCCTTTTAAACTTTTCAGCCCGAATTAAAAACATTTCGTAGGACGATGAAAGGTACCTATTGTTCGCAATAATCCCTGACGTCATTTACGAAATTTTAAGCTTTGATTGACAGGTGTAAACAGACAAGTCAAGACCTGCGTTTCTTTTTTAGTTTTTGGGATAAACCGCTGATTGATCTAATTAAACCGTGCTTTTCGTGATGCATTATGCATATTTATTTAATCAGCGGATTGATACCGAATCCGCCGTACACCTGATTAAATTGATAACTTTGATTAAAGAATAATTCAATATGTCACTCTGATTAATTAATTATGCACCCGCCGGCTCCTGACCACGCCCCATTTGTACAGTGTGAGAGAGAGATAGATTGATAACCGCTAACCTGATTGGTCTAGTCTTGATTTAATTCCAAGATGGCCGCCGCTTTTAATCGAAGTTTTTAATCGATCTAATTAAATTTGATTGATTAATTTGATTAAATCCAAGATGGCCGCCGTTTTTAATCGAGATTTTAATCGAACTTTTAATTGACCTAATTAAACCGCGAATTGATCTAATTAAACCGCTAATCCCATTAAATCGACCTAAAAAACCGCGGATTGATCTAATTAAACCGCTAATCCAATTAAATTGGCCTAAAATTCCACGAATTGACCTAAAATTCCGCGAATTGATCTAATTATTGCGCAATCGATTAAATTGATTGACCCAATTAAAAACAAAATGGCGGTATCAAGTGCTGCTATTCTACTAACAATACTACATATCGAGCACCCAAATATTTTTCTGTGTGAAAATATTCACCGCATTCCTCTGGCTCGAGAATTATTTACAATTTATTTATATAGTTAAACAAGCTTTTTCAATATTTGTTTTGTACTTGTCAGCTTTACAAAGTGAGCAGTTGAAAACAGAGTTTATTAACATAAACAAGTACAATAGAAAAGAATTTAGAAAAATAAAATTTTGACCGATTTATTTTTAAATACTGTCTTTAATAAGATTTATGAAATTTAAGGAAACCGGTCTGAGATTAAGTACAAGACTGAAAACTAAGTATTGCATTTCGAAAACTTCTCCTGTTTTTAAAAGTAATTTTCTAATGCCCTTATTTACTAATTTTAACGCAATCTTTGAAGAAACAATTAAAAAGCATTTAATCATGTTTACACATAAGTATAAGTTCTTCGTGACAGAATTTCAGATAATAAAAATTCTATCGATAGAATTTAAATAAAACATTAGTCGTTTTCAAGTTCAACGTACGAAGTAATCCGGAAGATTTTATTGTTTCAAATTTCAATAAACCTCACCGATTCTGGAGCTGAATAGAATTTAAAATGAGACAATGGCTTTAAAAACAAACAAATAAGTACCTAACGAGCATTTTATGTCTTGTTTTTAAACGTTTTAACTTGGCATAATGATATGGTATTAAACTGATGAACGAGCTACAGAAATTGGTGGAGGCGACGACAACAATCGTCAAACGCATTCTGTTTAATTCTAGTTGCCTACATTTTAATTGATACGTCTGAAATTTTCAAAACGTTATCTGATTTTGTTAATTATATAAAACAGGCAGGAGAGAACTGTCCGAAGGACTTTAACGTTCAGGATGTTATAAAGCAGAAATTAAATTGAAGCAGCTGAAAGTCGTTACAGAGATTTGACGTTTTTATGACGAACAAATAGGCTTTTCACCACTAAGTTTCTGTTTTTTGTGTCTGTTGCACATAAACAAGAAGAAGACAGATTCCGGCCATGTCTGGTTCCTGTGCGAGGCCGCACGTGTATCCGTTCTTCAGGTTAGGATGCTCTACACGTCCGGACATCCATTGGCGCCCGCCCTTTTGGAATTTAAAGGGAACAAAAACCAAAAACCGATATGGATTTTTGTTTGTTTTTGCTGTAGAATAAATACCAGCAAAATGGCCAGATTGATGTAGCAAATGTTTCGTTTCTTTGATTTTTATTTTCACGATGTATAAATAAACTTTCGTTTAAAGTATGAAACAACCCAATTGTACACAAACATTAACTTTTAAACACATTTTTCAAAAAATTGTTTGGAAAAAACAAAGACGAAGTTGCAAAACTTCGATATATTAATACATATATCAGCAATTGATTTTTAGAAATTAGGAAATTATTATTTATTAGTAAGTATTACAAGGAAATGAAACGTTTAAACGAATTGGTTAATAAAGTCCACTTATTTAAAAGTTTTTAACGTTTTTCTTGGGAAGTCTTTAATTACAAAATTATTTGTAAACATTAATCTCATTAAGTAATTTATCAGATAAAGTTGATTACAAAGACAACAAATAACAGGTGATTTTTATAATTGCAAAGCTTGAATAAATCTAAAATTTTTGTCTCGAGGAAAACAATAAATTAAGAATCATTTGCCATGACTGTCACAGCTCGTGATTGATATCTAAGATAATCTTGTATCCACTGCTTTAAAAAGCGTCTTATACATGAAGAGGTTCTTTTATTTTAAAGCCGAAATTAGAGTCTAAAATTTTGGTTTGGTTTTTGGTTTTCTTATAGCTTCCTAAAACTTATACCTACTTTTATTTCTTCTGAGTTAGTTTTTAATTTAAATATTAAGAATCCTATTAATTTATCATGTTATTTATTAATACAAAAAACAATAAGAAAACGTAACCAATTAAAATTTTTACATAAAGAATACAATTTCTGTTTATTTTACATTTAAACATTAAAAATATTATTTAGAAATTTTATAAACATAATAACGAAGAAATTTCTAATCTTAAAAAAATATATTTACGATAAAATGTGTTATTTATTTACTCGCTATCGAAATTTTTGAGAAAATTTATGATGTTTAAAGTTATTTTGATTTTTTACTTTTAAAGTATTTATCGGAAAATGTGGATTAATTTTAAAGTTAAAAAGTGATCATTTATGAAGTATTCAAAATGCCACAATTTCTAAATCTTTTATTTATTTCTTAATTTATTTATTGGACGAGATCTTTAACTTTCAAATTTAAGTTGATGATCTAAAAATTAAATATCTGAACAATCATTTTTATTCCAAAATTAAATTGAATAAAACGAAAATGTTTGGCAAAACAATTAGTATTAACAATTTTTATTTTATTTATTAAGTTTTATTATTATTGGTACTTATAACTGTTAAATTTGATAGAGAAAATGAGTTTCCCAAAAGATCAAGTTTATTCCAGAGAATTTGAATCAGAAGTTTGTTTACAACCATTTTATTAACTTATACACTCAGCGCTGAAAGCTGAAAACCTGATAAAAACCAGTAGGCCGAAAAGCGCATAAATTATAATTATTAATAAAAGAGTTATGGGCAAACCAAGTGTTTTTCTTTTGGTCAAAAGCTATAAGAACCACAATTTCACAAGATTTCTTCATTCAGGCCTAAATTTCAAAGGTTAAAGAGTGTTCTGTATTTTTTGTTCACAAAACTGGATGGCAACTTAGTTGTGGAAATACGTATTTTGTTTTGTGTTTGCAGTACCAAACAGATCTACTTCAATCAGCCTCCGTCTTAGGTTTAATATTTTCAAGAAATTTAAACAATACGTGCAAATGTTTGCAGACGTTGCGTGTAATTCATATTATAAAATTTTGAAAATCCTAGGAATTTAAAACTTAAGTTTTTATATTGTATGAAAAATAAAATACTTGCGCAGTGTTCTTTATTTTAATTATATTTGAAACACAAATTTAAAAATGAATTTTTATATATTGATATAGTGTTTTTCTGTTTTTCAGTGGGAGATACAAAAAATATTTAGAATTTCCAAATCTTCAACATCACATACTTAGTAAATTACTTACTTGCTCCGTGACGCTTAGCAACCCTTTTAGGGTCATTGCCTCCCTGTATGGGCTTCTCAACCATCTTCTTTCTACCAGTACAAGTTGGTTACTCTTGTGCCTGGTCTAGTGCCTGCTTCACCTTTGTTCGAACTTTTTTTCATTTTTGCTCTTTAAAAACCTGCTGCTTCTAAATCAATTTGCATCTTATCCATCCACCGTGTTCGCGGTCTTCCTCGGTCTCTTCTTCCTTCAACGTTTCGTTTAAAGATGTTTTTGTACATCTTGTCTCCTTCGTCCTCTCCAAGTGTCTTAGCCATTCAACTCTGTTACATATTATTTCGATAACTATAATTGGGTGGTCGTATGTTCCTTTCAACTTGAATTTATATCTCTCCATTCTCCATTTTCCATTATGGGATTGAAAGTCTGCCGTAGGATTTTTCGCTCTAAGGCCAGCAGTATTATTTCATCTTTTTTATTTATTGTCCAAGTGGGCATTAATGGGGACAAAAAGAGTGATATCTTCAGATATCACTCTTTTTGTGATAATTGAGCCTAAGTACTTGAAAGAACCTAGCTTTTTGAAAATCTTACTCTCTTCCTCTAGATCCAGCTGTTCTATTTGGGCTTTTACCGTAGGTATACATAAACTTAGATTTTTCATGATTGATTTTTAGTCCTACTTGTGCTGCTATTTTTCCCGGCACATACAAGGAATTTTTCTTTTTAGTATACATAATAATTATAGCATATGATGTATACATTAAAAAAAAAACGTGCCAAACGCATTGTTTTACCCTATATGTAGGCAACCAACTATTCACTAAACGTCACATCACGTGGTGCGTAAGGGTTATGTTCCATGTTTGTAAATAAAAAATAAATCAAAATTAGTGGAATAAAAATAATTTTAACTTAACGATTATTCTAAAACATAAAATATCAACAATACAAAACAGAAATGAAAATAAAAACAGCAACAGTTAAAGACTAATTTTTTGACATTAAGTTAATTTGATTATTTTTGCACAGCGTGCTATTTCTTTCTTAAAAAAATAATATATAAAGTTTAATGCTTAGTTGGTTGCCTACATATAGGGCAAAACAATGCGTTTGACACGTGTTTTTTAAATGTATACATAGGCGATATGTATACTAAAAAGAAAAATTCCCTGTATATGTTTCTTATAGGTATGTCTAATTTTTTTCCTTGATATTATCACTATATTCCATTATCTCAACAATTTTTGGATGCTTTTATTTACTCGTATTTGGCTGATATAAGTACTTAAATAAAGCGACGTGTTTTAACTGAAAGAAGCTTTTAAGGTATTTTCGTAATTTAAACGTTTTAGAGATTAATTTTCTTAGGATTCCCTCGTTATTAGAAATATTTTTTATAAATTCTGCAAACCCTGTATTTTACAAAATATTACATCTGAAGATTATTAGTTCAACAAGTTGCGGACGTGATTTATTTTCTATATGTATAGAAGATTTTCAAAATTAATAAAAAAGGAAGCAAGCGGTCAAGAATGTCAAGATTTTTTGATTTTACCTTATATATTCCAAAATTAAACGTTAGAAATCTTAATATTTTATTAAAACTGAATTTGCAAAGAACAAATTGGATATAAGTATGTAAATCTGTAAATACAGTCAATATTATTACTGCCGGAATTTTAAAGATAAAAATCTTGTCTGATTTTAAATGTTTCAATTAATTTTCGGTCGATTATACTAACTTACTTCAGTATATGTAACTAAAAAATTTCAAAATTTTGACATGATATTCATTGAATTTTAAATGTTTGGGTATGGATTTATCGTTTTCTAAAAATAAGGCGGATACTTTTTTTCTGTATACCTAACTTAAAAAGCTACTACCTTTAGTCTGTACTGCGAACCAGATGAGTATCTAAAGAGTTGCATTAATTCTTCGGTTTAATCTTTCTCATTTTTGTTCAGTTTAGGAATATACACCTAATGTTTCTACTTTCTGTTTTAAGTAAAAACAATATCAAATGTAGTTTTGTAGGAACTCAATATTTTTGTCAATTTCATCTGTTTGTATGTGGCGACTCTTTAATTTTTGTATTGCCTTGCTATGAAAACCCAAAAACCCAAAAAAACAAAATCAGTGTCTTGGATTGGTTTACATACTTTAATTAACGTGTGGTATGAACTAGGACATGCGTATAAGTTCTATAGCAAGCCTTGATAATAATCTAAAAATTGAACCAGTATTTTAAGGCAGTTAATTAAAACAAAAATAAGAAGTTGTTAAGTATTACAACCTGATATTTATATAATTTTAATTTCTTTAAATCTAAAGCTTGCTTTTCAAAAAAATGAAAAGGTTTTTATTCTTTGTGATTTTAAGACAATTAGGAATAATAGCAACAAATTGATACAATATTTCCGTAACTTTGAAAATGGAGCCAAACTGTTATTCACAAAGCTTCCAATGGAAGTACCAACAATTTTATAATATTACATGTTAAACTCTTACACTAATATTTATTTAAAAACAACAATTTATGAATACATTGAAGTACGTCATACGTAGGTTAAATAAATAAATGCAATACAATAAAATGAATAAATAAAACAATAAAGGAACTATGTAGGTACAGCATAGGGCTTTGGCTTCGAATTTAGTCTCATATTTTTTAAATTTTTATCAGCAATTTAATCGCCTTTTTAAACCAGGTAGCTAAGGGAATTTCAGTGTATAATTAGGTAAAAATATAACAACCTAATAATCGTTAAAATGAAATTTTAACCAAACCATAATTCATCATCAATCATTTCCACGACACGGTTTCTAAACAACTTCCCCTTAGTTACACCCATGTTTCCGAACTTGTCATCACAAATGCACCCTGTAGCTTCCAACATGTTATACACCTTGATAACATCATATTACAAAAAATATATTTCTTTGTCTCACCCACGAATAAATTAAACCCCAAAACGTTAAAGTACAAAGGGCCGTACTGTGCTTCTAAAGAAAACCAAGCACATGTGTGTTTAATTAGCTTCATTGAAGTGTGTCTAATCTAACCGAGGGACTTAATTTTGACATAAAAAGCTTTCCGGGGCGTTAAAAAGAGAAATTACATCGCATTTGTGACCTAAAACCGGCTGTTAACGTTCAGGAAGTTACGTTAAACACGGTCTAATTTTAACGGTGTGAAATTGATCGGAAATTGGAGAGGAAATGGGGATTAGCTTTTTAATGGTTGGTGGTTATTTGTATACACCTTCAAGCTGAATTTTGTAAATATGGGAAGGGTAAATGCTACAAACATTTTTATTATTAATATTCGTAAAGCAACGAGCTGTTTATGCGAATCTTGATGTAATTTGTGATTTGCTTTTTTAGTCACTGAAAGGCAGTTTAAGTTTTAAGGTGAAAAGGAACGCTGAAGAACCAGTTAAACCATAAAAAAATAGTAAGAGCCCAAATACGTATCGCGCCAACGAAGTTAAGAGTGGCCGAAATTCGTATTTGGTTTTTAATGCCGCATGGGTGTTGGGATTCTTCAAAGCTCCATTGGGTGTTCCTTTTTACTACTAATTTAAGCCACTACTTTTAAGATTAGAGATACGAGTTGAAATAGGGAAAAAATAGTGAAAAAACTTACCTTTTCATTAAAAAGGCACAATCATTTTGAAATATTTTATATAAGTTACATTAATGAAGTGCAAAGTGATACTATAACATCTAAGTTTATTTAAAAGTGGTAAAAGACGCCATTAATGCATGTTTTATCACTATAAACTACCGAAAATACCGTAAATGTTGACAAATTAAGAGACTTTAATTTAATTTGCATAAATATTTATGAAGTGCAAACCCATGTTTTCAAACTGTCTGAAGATAAGCAGGTTCCAATTTCTGTGTTTAATAAACTTTATTAAGCTTTCAGATATTTTAATCAAAGATGTTAGAAACATAATCCATCTGTAACTACGACGAAATCTAAACATTTTTTCCCTAAATTTCAACATCCTAACAGCTACCGCTTTTAAAAAGGACGACCATTGTGCAACGAATCTTCGGTTTCGTTCTTCGACATTTAATATTTAATTATTAAATAGCCAAAGGGTATTAAGATCGAGTGATGATTGCTTATTCATATTCATTATCTATAAATCTGTAACGTCAGCTAATATCTTAATAAGAGCAAATTGAAAATTTAATTAAGGGTCCATTTAAAGCCCGAAAGCGCTTGGTGGTTTTAATATTTAATAAGGAAGCGAGTAACCTGACCGCCCAAAATTTAAAACGGTGGTTATTAATTCTTTGTTTTATTTTTCCTTTCAGCCCTGTTCGGTTATCACAGGCAAGGTTCGTGTCAAGCTGGTTTTAGTGCTGGAATTTCTAAGGTAAGCAATAATTTTATGTTATTATTGATTCTAGTTACTATAGTCACTTACACGGTGATATTTAAATTAATGATCAAAGGTAGTGTTATTTGAATAAACTGAATGTTTGCTTCTTTGAACGTAGTATTAATTAATCACAGAGCGCAATTTTTGTTGTTACTTGGCCAATTGAAATTCTTGACTGAATTTCTGACAAAGTTTATTTAAAGGTTTTGAAAGCTTTTTATCACTTGTTTGAGGAAGATGGACTTTTAATTCATATTTCTAAAATTCCAAAATAATAAAATGAATTACAAAAAGCATTAGTTTAAATTCTCTTGTTATTGCAAAACGTAGATTCCGAAAGTTCATTTTTGATTGGTTTTTAAACCTTTCTTTTCGTTGTTTTCTAATAGAGCTGTCTTCGATGCTGCTTAACAAAAGAAACTCAAGTTTTGGGACTTTTTGGGACAAGTTTAAATAAAGATCGCCTTTTAAAGCGAACAAATAAAGAATGAATAATGATGTATTGTAAAATTGAAACGTAATCGGTTCTTTTATACTGAAACCTTTTTATAAACCGCCGTCATTTAAATATAAATACAAAATTTATCTTTTACTCTTTAGACTTGAAATCAGCTGTAGGTATTTTTCAGTCGGTTATTACGCCAACTAAATTGTAAAAAAATCACAGCATATACAAATGTGTAGCTTAAAAAAAACCGTTTAAAATGAGGCAAGGTTAATATTGGTATTAAAACAGAATGAAGAAATTTTTGAATGAAATTCCAGGGTTACGTTTCGCTGATGGCGACAGTAATTTAATGAGGTTTCACCTACGTCTATCTATTTCAATAAGGTGTAGGTTTAAAAACAGGCACGTATAAGTAGGCTCATTAATTCACTTTTACTAGAAACGTTTACAACAGATGCAGATATTTACTGCAGTTTATTGCGGTTCTGACTTCTGATGAGGGTTACTAATTTTGGGTATCAGTTTGTTAAAGTATTGCTTTAGCTATAGCAGTGAAAAATCTAGCGTTTTTTCTTAGCAGGCGTAGGTTTTGATTTGAAATTTATCAAATCAGAATAAATTACCAAAAACTGTTAATAGTGGGCGATGTGTTTTTATAAGTAATTATTCGAAATTCTAGCAAGATACACGTTGTTTTAAGAATTGCTGCAAATAACTGAAAAACTAAAATGTTACTTCGTAGAGAATCTTTTGCCATACAAAGAAATGGTTACCCTTTTGGTAGTCAAATATCACAAAGATTATTTTAAAATGTGAACTTTTAAATTGACATTTGTGGAATCTGAAATCATAGGAAATAACGCTTTGTTTGCTGTGGGTCTTACATATAAATATAATTGCAGATTATTAACTTGTTAGCAAGAAAATATGTATATTTTTTCAGAAAAGCAATTATGTTTGGTTTCCAACTACAAAAGTGAAATATTTTATAAATAATTACAGGCTTTTTCAGATTAGTTATTTAAATTTTTTGTAAGTTAGTTAATTTCAATTTTTCGGAAAAAGTGTTTCATGCTTTATTTAACCTGCTAAAAATTGTTCAAATTTGTATACATATTATTTTTTTAAAATACTTCACTTCTTATATCCGTGTACGCAAATCTTAAGTTCCCTTTTCTAAATCAAGAATTTTTTACTAAAAATGTTCGTAAAATCAGACACTGTATAAACCCTTCCGTTTTTGGATAAACTGCAGATCCTAGATCTACTCATTTTGAAAACTGTTACTTCAAAGAAGCATGGTTGTTATGAATAGCGTTATGTTAACAGAAATCATAACCTTAAAGCAGGGGTTCCCAAAGTTTTGCCTAGGTGGGCCAAATTGTAAATTCCAAAATATTTGGCGGGCCAAAAAAAAGTGTTATGAAAAAATACGTTTAAATCGATAAAAAGTTAGACACAAAGGAAAGATTTATACTAATTTTATACCATAATCAGTCTGTACTTACGACAATAATTACTTTTTATTGCAAACTGTTTATTAACACATTTCAAAAATAATTAAACAAAAATAACTAAATAATTTCAAATATAAAAAGAAAAAAATAATAAATTCATCAATTTGAAGTGTGTGACTTGTGCAGTTTTTTTCTTTTAATAATTGGGCGGCCGTTAAGACAATAAAATATATTCAATCTATAATTATAATAACAAGATATATTACATATAAAATTTAGTATTTTTTTAACTGAACAGTTTTTAAGTATAATATGATAACATTTATTTATTTTTTTGTAAAAATGTAAATTGCGAATTATCTCTATGAATTCAAGATCGCGGATGATATGACATCGCGGGCCGCATTTCTAGGGTTTGCGGGCCGCATTTGGCCCGCGGGCCGCACTTTGGGAACCCCTGCCTTAAAGTATAAGAAATGACAATTATACCCAAAAAAAACTTATTTACAAAATACTCAACGCCATTAAATTGATACGTTTAAGTAAAATCCTTCCAATCTAATTTATATTTTTTTCCAAAAACTTGTGGAAACTTAGGCGTCATTATTTTAAATAAGATTAACTGCAAAAAAATAGTTCAAGTGCTCTTTTAATTCACAACTGCCACCATTTGTTTACTTAATTTAATCCCAATCAATTCATTTATAAGAATATTAAATATCAAATAATGAACTTATCCCGGAAATTACAATAATTTATGTAAAGTTGGAGATGAAATTTGCTTTGAGAATGTAAAATTACTTACATTACATCTTCTTCGTCAGCTGTTTGTAAAGTATTATACAATGTAACACAATTTTCATCCACCTGTAACAAATTAAAATTGAGTTTATTTTTTCTTTCTAGAAAAGCTAACAAGCATAATCTTTCAAAATATTCTTGAATTTCCACTAACTCCTAATTTTATCTACGTAAATTGAAAGTTAATTGGGGAAATTGTTTTTATAACGAAAAATATATAAAAAATACCAGTCATTCATTCGTGCATTCCTATGGTTAATTTTGTTTATTAAAGACAATTTAAAGCCTTCAAGATTAAGAACTATAAGCATAGATTCACGAAGTGAAAAGAACAGCAGTTGTCAAAAGCAATCAGCATCAAATTCCTACCAATATCTTCAATAAAACCGCCCGATAATAACATAATTGACAATCGGAACCTACATCTGAACAATTTGGCTTTTGATTGCCATTAAACGTGCCTAGTTTTTTATATTTTTATACTGTTTACAACATGATGTATGTGAGTTGGTTTTAGTTATGGATATGGCGCCTTCATGCTTGGTATTACCATTGTATTTATTTCTTGTAAATCTTCCTTTGCTCTTGCATACTGATTCGATTGTGTATTCAAAAGCATAAATTGCACAAGCACAATTTACCATCCTTTTTTGGTAAGATAAAATGTAAAGAAACAAAACGAAGACGAAAGGATTTAACGTGATGGAATCGGTGGTTTTCTTGTCGAATTTCATAGTTCCTATTTTGGCAACTATGTCGTGTTTGTTTGTACGCGAGTTAAAAATTCAGTAGGCTACGTATTTGTAACAGTAGGGGTCGCTTTTGGTTTTTTGCTGTTTTTTACCGAAGTTTGAAACTGCTCGATATCCATACTTTATATCCCAGGCTGTAAAATTGATATACAAAGTTGTAGTGATGTGTATACTAATCTAATGTAATACTAATAAATATCACGAATCCGAAATATAGAAGGAAAATTTTAATAATAATTATTATGTATGTGAACATTTATCTAAAAATAAAAATTTGTAGAAATTATATACGCCTTGTTCAAGAAACGAAATTTCTAGACAACTTATTTCTTACCTTAACTAAACTTGCAACTAAAATTATCTTGAAATTTAATAGATTATTTAAATTTTTGTTTTTTGCCATTATTTTAATTTAAACCAGAAGCCACTGTGTTATTAAGGCATTTCATGAATTAGACGACGCTTAAATTTTAAGTAAATTTGATACAAATGGGCGGTTCTCAACCATTTATTTAAAATAAATGTTTAATGCTGCGGGTTAACATTTACTTGTAATGAAACTAAGTTTTAATTATTTATTTAATCGATTTTAGTACAACTTTAATAGTTATTAAACTAATAAACGGAGCCTGTTGTCTAATCCAGTGGAACGTTAGAAACCTTGTAAAAATAACAACACTATTAATATTTTGTTAATGGTTTTACCACCTAGTTAGAAACTTTTAAAATATATGTTGTTACGGACACAATGGACCAAAACCATATAAACACTGGATTCTGTTCTTCTACCCTATCTGGATAGTAATAATATCGACGATTCACATTATACCTTTATACGAGATGGGACTCCATGCCACACAGCAAAATCTATAAAAATATAATATCCCGATTCTTCTTTAGTGTGGCAATCCACCAGTTCTGAATGCCGTTGAGAACTGTTGGGCTTTACTTAAAAGTAAAGTTTGTAGTTTTAGAAACACTAACTTAACAGATTTGAACAACAATCCTAAATATATGGCAGAACGACCCTGAAATGTATAAATAGTATGCTTGACCAAATAATTTATGAACAAAATATTGATTATAATTGTTTTTCCAGTAAAGTGATAGTTCTTCTTCTTCTTTGGACGTCTCTACGTCCATAGAAACCTGGCCTGCTGTTAGCTTTCTTAATTTTTTTCCTTCCCCGGATGGAATCGGTCTTGACAAATGTTTACCCATAATCTTCAGATATGATTGTATGCTATCAGCCTACCTGCTCTTTGGTCTCTTTTTGTTCGTTATTAAACCCGGTTCCATTTACTGATCAGGCGATCAGCTTCGGGATCTTATTCTCTTCCATTATTTGAATGTGTCCCCACCAAAGTAATATGTAATACTGTAATATATTTATGTTGAGATTATTATAAAAGCTACGCATGTTTTGTGGAAGCAACTTATTGGGCTTGAAGTAGTCCAAACAACTAGAAAAAATGTTTAAAAATTTCTACAAAAGAGAACTACTAAATTAGGCTCCAAATATTAATGTGTATTTAGTGAATAATACAAAGCCTTGCTATAAAAACAAGTTCTAATTATACAGCGTCACCGTTAAAGTCCGCATCATATGGGACATTTTTTTATTATTTGGTTTACGCAAATTTAAATTTCATGAACAGTTTTGGCTTTGAAAATAATGGAAAATGACGTTGACGATTTTTTTTATCGATCGGCTATACCTGTCAAATTTGACATATTTTCAAAAAAATTACAAAAAGTTCGGTTATTTTTCAAAATTTCGAAAAATGTTAAATGCAAAATTTGTTTCTTTTTCAGTTTTCTACCCATCTACCAAATTTGAATAAATTTGGACAACCTTGATATTTTTAAAAATATTGATAAAAATCACTGTTTCATAATTTTAGAGAAACTGTCAAACATTTTGTTTTCTTAATTTCCATGACATTTAATTCTTTTCTTTCCATAGCATACTTCTTAACTCAAGAGCAACTTGATTGATAATTAATTTTTAAGTATTAGTCCAGAAAAACATTTAATTAAATTAATTTAGCAAGAACTGGCGGTCATTACTTGGCAAATAGATTTCAGAATATCGGTTTATGGCATTTTTGAACTGAACTGACCTTTTTGTACTGTGATAAAAATGAATAAAGCGAATTTTGCTGTGAAATGTTGAAATTAGAGCAACTTTGCATCAAGTATGACATAATTCTATTAGCATATTTGGAATTTTTTTGAAAAAATCCAATTCGAAACATTTTTAAACAGAAAACAAACCCTTTGGCAGATGGGTGTATTACATCTTTACGAGCCAAAATATTGTTATGTTAGGAAAATGTGAAAAATATCAACGTTGTCCAAATTTGTTCGAATTTGGGAGGTGAGTAGAAAACTGAAAAAGAAACTTTTGCATTTAACATTTTTCGAAATTTTGAAAAATAACCGAACTTTTTATAATTTTTTTGAAAATATGTCGAATTTGACAGGTATAGCCGAGCGATAAAAAATATCGTCAACGTCATTTTGCATTATTTTCAAAGCAAAAACTGTTCATGAAATTTGCGTAAACGAAATAATGAAATAAATTCCCATATGATGCTTACTTTAACGGTGACTATGTATAAGAAAAATGTTAACAATTTATTCTGTCGACTATTTCATTCATAACCTTATGAACCAGTAGCGTAACCAGAAACGTAGTTTGTAGGGGGCCCAGTCCACTGTTTGGTTCACCATATTGGGTGGCTTTTGTAATGCGATTCTTTTTAGATACAATTTTGAATAATAACTTTGATCTTGAGGGGGCCTGGGCCCCCTGGGCCTCCCCTTGGTTACGCCACTGTTATGAACCAATCAAAATATGCAATTTTCCTTAAATACCACGTATTCCAACGGTTATATTGCAGTAACCATGGCGAATCGAATATACGAACCTTTGTATAATCGCTGTAATACAAACCTTTGTATATTCACCCGCATGAGACTTAATCCTTAGTATATATTTTATTCATGAAATAGTGTACCTGTATACAACTCGGCGATCTAAAATACTCGAAACTCGACATATTGCCTAAAGAAACACCACGAGACCGAAGGTCTCGTGGTGTTTCAGGCAATATGTCTCGTGTAATCGAGTATTTTCGATCATCTTGTTGTGTAATATATGATTAAACATAATTTTACTTAAATAATATAAATTAATGATAAAAAAAATTAAAAGAAGAATTAGAGAAGAATGAGAATATAATTGATGTATAGCAGATAAATGAAGGTGAAGATAAAAAAGCAAAAATCATAGAAAATTCTAGGAAGATATAAATAACACCGGAAACTATTGAATACCTACATAGATGAAAAAGATAATAAAGGAATTAATGAAAATAATGGACGACGTTATACAAAATCAGCTACCATGACTTAGAATTCTGGAATAATACTACTTATTTCTACAAAACCATAAATAAACGTGCCTTTAGTAATTATAAAAGAATAATTTTATCCGGTATTTTCAAGAAAAATGCTTAAAACAATAATTGAGAAAAGAATATGAAATTGATAAAATAATAGAGGCAACACAAAGGAGTTTTAAAGATGAAAATGCGTGCAAGATAATATTTTAATTTTGGTACGACAAAAAAGAAATATATTTCCCCAAAGGAGTGAATCATATAAAAATTTAATTTATAAACCAGTTGATTGAAAAATGGATGCGAGTTTGTCCGTTTCAATTTTTCCATTTGGTGCTTGGAAGCTGATGGAAAATTAGAATTACATATTAAATTTTGGAACTCCCATATTGATTTGAAAATTCAGGTGATGTAAGGGGTTTGCCAAAGGAGTAATAATTTTTAGTAGGAAAGTGGAAAAGTACAATTAGAAGGAAGAAGACTGCATAAAATACAAGTAGTTAATGCTTACATTGTAAAGAAGTAATTTAAATTTTTCTTAACATAATTGGGTTCGATTAGAAATTTCCCGTATATTAATCAATCTATTTTGAAGCCTCCTGGATATAGGCTTTTGTAATCAGCTTTATTTTATATTAGATTAAAGAAAATGGATCGTGTTCTCACCCCATGTTTAAAATTGTCTCTAACTAAAGTCGTGTTCAACGTAAACATAAACCGATGTAGCTTTATATAATTTTATATGTGCATAACAGAGATAACACTATAATGCCATGGTAATTTAAAATGATTGTACAATTTGTTAGAACAAACTTTCTTCTTCTCTTTTCTTTGCGCCCCTCCCGGAGCATCGGATTGGTGGTCTTACTTTATACCTGTACCTATTTCTTAGACTCCTATAGCTAGTACTCTCATCTGTATATTCGTTTTTCCTCTCTTCTTTAGTATTTCTTGATTCTGTCGATCCATATTCTTCTTGGCCTTCCCCTTCTCCTTTTCTTCTCTCTTCCAGCTTCCAAAACTCTCTTGACCAATCTCTCTTCCTTCAGTCTCGTTGTGTACCCCAACCATTTTAGTTAACCTTTTTCTATCTTATCCTAATATCGGTTATTGTTCAATCTTATTCCTTATGCCTTCATTTCTTAGGTGATCCCATTTTGTTACATTTACTATTTTTCTTAGATACTGGCTAGAACAAACCAAAAAACTTATAATTAAGGAACAAGTTTACCAATTTTGAAAGGGCGTTTGCATTAATATTGAGAAATTAAAAAAAATATAAATATATTCGGATTATAAAATACATTAACATATCGGAAAGACAATTAAATTTGGCTCTGAGTATAGGAAATGAACGTCCAAAGAAATAGCAAAATAGTAATATCAAAAACACTGAACGATGAAATCAAAAAGGCGGAGAAGAAGGCATAATCTGGGACAGAATTAAGAAAATGACACAGGATAGGGAGAAACTGAGAAAAATTCAGTACAAAAGGATAAACTGAATTCCATACGCTTCACGCTTTACAGTATAGGTAGCTCGTGGGTAACTCGTTTGGCGAGATACTTTAGTAATTTGAAAAACAGCAAACCATCCGAATTAAGTAAATAAATAAAGAAACTTGTAAATTATTAGTTATAACACACTAATTCCGCTTAAGAACCCATCAAACCGGATATTTTGTCAATGCGTGATAGTGTAGAAGCTCTAGAAGACAAAAGGTTAAGGAGAAAAAGAAGAATATATCTTCAGTTGAATAATTAATTGTGATGTAAAACGTTGCAGATATAAACATTAAACAAATATATGTTAAACTACATTGTAATTTCATAAAATAAAATCATTAACTTTTATATAAAGCTTTAAAGGAAGAGCAATAGATCCAATTCATTTTTTTTTTACACAAATCGGTATAGCTGTTTGCATAACCAATCCTTTAAATTTTTTAAGCTTGACTTAAACAAAAACATTTTTTTGGTTGGCATTGTGTTGCTATAGCATTTTTTGGTGTAAATCATGCTTTCAGTGCTTTTTCCTGATTGTTTGGAATTTTTGAAAACAATAAATTGGGTTCCACAGAAAACCTCAAAAACACTTTAAGAAAATTACTCAATTACTTCTATTTAAAACACGTTTATGACAATAAAACAAGCAACCCATCGAAAAAAAAATTTACGTCCAACCTATTGAAGTCACCAAAACAGCAACGGATTACTTACAGTATACTTCAATCCATTTTCTGTGCGGCCTTCCTCTTTTTCTCCTCTTATGATACCCCTGTTAGTACTTGTTTGTGGGTCTATTATCCGTCATCCTTGCTACATGTCCCAATCAACGCATTCTCTGTACCCACTATATTTGTTATGCTCTTCTACTATCTTCCCTTCATATATTTTCCTCAATACTCTTCTTTGCCATATATCCAGTGTTTCTTTCTCGCTTTAATTTAACTGTATGTTAAATTCTTATCTCTGTGTTCTTGAAAAATGTTTTGATTTGAACAAATTCCTCAATAATCTTAAGATTTGTTACCGTTAGCCAGTGCTTTTTTTGTAAGAAAAAAGGTGCCGGAACTCACATCTTGTTAATCTTTTATTAAAAAAATTATATATTCAGTTAATATAAATTTAATTTATTGTATTTAAGGCAAATTTTCATAGTAAATTCCAAAGTTTTGTCCAATTCTCGACCGACAAATCTTCTTGACTCCTTTCCTTGCTGTTAGAATCTATGGCCGAATGTCGTCCTCTGAGTAACCACAGATAAACGTACTTTGAAGGATCGAAAAGTCTCAGAGGTGGTCCAACAAGTTTGATGAACAAATGTGCTGAAATTGTCTTAGTCTTCAACGAAGCTCTTGTTGGGGTGGCAAATAGATTCATCTGCGAAAACCCGCGTTCACATTCACTTGAAGAAATGAGAATGGTATTCTGAGTCCGTATCAAATGTCAAATGCAACAGTTTTTCTGGATATGTCTTTTCGAGAATGTATTCACGGAATCCACGAATCATTTCTCTTTCATTTAGTTGCAGTCTGATCGACAAGTTTCTAATTTCCACTTCTCCAAATGTCACCTAATCACCTAATCGACAGGGTGATTCAAGTCCACGTGGACCAAACATCAAATTTTCGGAAAATCCGTCGAAAAAAGGTGTCGGAACGCCGTTCCGATGCGTTCTATGACAAAAAAAGCACTGCCGTTAGCTATTCTCTCCTTTATTTCTGTTTGTTCTTCAGTCGTGCTTGTTACCGTCACGCCAAGATAATTGAATGCTTCCACTCTGACAGAATTGTATTGCACCCCGTCTGCCGTCATAATTTCCAGCTTCCTTTCTTGACTTCTATTTTGCATTTCTTCCACTATCAGATATTAGTTTTCTGTTCGTTTATGTTTAGTTCTATACTTTTAGCCTCTTTTCTATCTTTTTGATCGCTTCTATCGAATTATTTTTTATCCTGGTCGTCCGCATATGCCATAATTTGCACCATCTACCTGTGTATTGCCCCTTTTGTTTTATCCCACCCACTCTTTAGTCCTAGTTACCTAGTTCCCTCATCAAGCAGTATAGTATTTCTCGCTTTATAGTATCGTAGGCCTTTTTAAAGTCTACAAATACCATATACACCGGCAGGTTTTGATCTATGCTGTTATTCATGATCTGCTTTAATAATATGATGCAAACTTGGTTCTATCACTGACCGATTTTGCTTGAACCCACACTGGTACTCTCTGATTCTGTTACATTATTCAACCTATTTTTTAGTGCTACTGCTACTAATTTTTTACCCCCTATAATTTTCACAATTGCTGTAATCCCCATTTTTCTGTAAGGGACAAATCAGGGCTTCTTTCCATGAGTTTAGCATCGTTTCTTTTTTCCATACTTCTTTTACAATTCTATGCAACTTTTTCTCTAGTTTCTCACCTCCTACTTTTAACATTTCCGCGCTTATGCCGTTTTCCCCCTGGAACCTTGTTGTTCTTAAATGTCTTAACTATATTTTTTATTTCTTCGACACTTAACGCTTCGCTCTTCTCTTTTGCATCCTCTTGTTCCATATTTATGTGTTGCTATATAGTTTCGTTTCGTCTTCATATCTCTAAAATACTCGGCATATCTATTTAAACCTTCATTTATTCCGCCTATCAGTTGTCCGTTCTTATCTTTACAAAATAACGTTTTGTTTTTGTGTCCCTGTTTCAGATTTTTTACTTCTTAGTTTCGCCATACATTTTCTCTCCAAATTTTCCATTTGTTTCTTCAAACACTCCCCTTTTTTCTTGCATAGGTTCTTTGCCTCCTTTCTACATGTTTCATAGTATTTCCTGTTGTCCATGGAATTCGTTGTAATCATTTGCATTCTGGCTTTTGATCTTTTTGTTATGATTTCTTTATATTGCAAACAATTCAAACTTACAGTATATTTGAGCTTAATTGAGCCAAGAATTTATATTAAAGGAAATAATCCGAACAATTCATGACCCTTTTCGAAATATTATTGAAGTAAAGATGCCTTACTATATTTAAGTGTTTGTTAAAATTAAAACAATTTTACCAGTTTTCTGAATTTATGGTAATAAATGCATGTTTAATTTGGAAGTAATATGCCCACTATATGCCAGGTAGTGTCAGAGTAGTAGTGAATTTCAATAAATTTTGAATGTGTATTTTTCTGTTGAGAAACTTAAGTACAACTGTTACACGGTATTTAACTGAAATACTTAACTTTATTTTTATTTTAACCCTAGTATTACTTAAAAAACATATGAGTAGGCCAGTTGTTCTTGTGCTCTTGTGTTAAAGAATACTTAATCGTTCTACGTGCCTCTTTAGATTACTTTATTTCATCCTTAAATTCTTCTGTGATACAAAGCATGTAAATTTTATAATGAATAATTAATGTTCGATGTTACACAGGAAATTACAAGTTGCCGAAAAAGGCCCCACAGCCGAACGTGCGTATCTAAACGATGTATATATAATTATTTATAAAAAACGTAGGTTCACCTACTTTTGAATATTTTGATTCAGCGCCTGTTTTCCTTGGAGTAAACTTATAAATTAAATTAAAACATTTAAAAGTCTAGTATTATGAAAAAAAAGTAAAATCAAAACAAACCCACAGCTGTTTTTAACGACCAGAAGCCCAACATGGGAATTATAGTGTTGAGAACCGAATAAAAACCACTTTACTTGTAAGCACTTAAACGAAGTAATTTAAGTAATTAGAACCGTTTTAATCTTAAGTAGTCGATAGAGAAGCTTTTAACGTAAACACCCTGCATGGTGGTGAAAAGTGACAACGGCAGTTCCAACACAAGTAAACCGAACCATGTTCTTTTTTATTTTTTCAATCACATTTTTCCGATTTAAAAATATTAATCCCCAACCGTAAATATTTCACAAACTCAGAATGGTTTGCCGGAATAATCCGATTTCAAAGCTAATATATTTAAATGGATGCAAAAATCTGGGTTGTGTATTGTTGGTCCCGATGTGAATTTACAGCAAACCCTCATATGGAACTCGTACACGCGTTGTAATTTTAAAATATGGACATCCGACAAGAGATCTGACTCACTCGTCCTGTAAAAACTCTTGTATATGATATGTATGCACCGCAATAACATTATGCTGTTTAGCATTAAATTCCATGTCAACGTAGGGCGCACAGATCGGCGTTGTTGTTTGATGTAGAATTCTGAAAGACATCCTCATGCATAATCGATTGACTGCATCTTAAAATGGGATACGATTTTACAAGAAAGCTGGGAAGAATTTTTCAGATTTTACTTAGTTTTGCGTTTGGATGCAACGCATACTTTAAATGATTGTTTTTAAATTATCCTTTTAAATGTTAAACCAATAATAATGATTATTATTAAATTAATATTAATTTAAAAAAATTAAATTTATTGTTTGAAAATTTAAAAAAAATTACAAGTGTTTAGGTACTAAAAAATCCACCAATCTTCCTCAACCAATACCGGAAATTTATAAAATCAAATCAAAAATTTGGCGCTGCGCTAAAGTAAAATAAAATCTCCCCCTTTAAATAATTAAATAATCCATAATTAACAATACTTTTTAAGGTTTTAAAGTTTCTAAAAACTTATTTAGAAATTATTCTTGAAATATTTTTTATGTTGACTCGCTGCCTCACAATGGTATTTATTTATCGAAAGGTCTTATCGAGAAGCTAATAAAACAAATTATATTTGTTAACAAGCAATCGAATTTCATTTAACCAGGCCCATTTAACATTCTGTAGTAGACAAACACGAATCACAATTAGTAATGAATTCTGATAAAATGCCTTAGTTGTCATTGCAAACAATGCGTGCCACCAGCGCTAGCACTGTTCTGCAAATTTAACGCCGCTTCAAGAATTTACATGCATTTCAATAAAATACATGCAAGCCTAAACATGGAATTTACATTTACAAGAGACCTTTTATGAATGCGCTCCATATTTATGGGGATACTTAAAAATCGTTACGCCGATCTTAGGATCTGCACACACTTCGATAACATCTCTGCTCTGATTTATTCACGTCCATGTCCAGCAAATCAAGACTTCTTTTGATAATATCTATAGATAAGTTTTATATTTTATTTGTATGGGAAACACGTGGAATTTATATCAACTGAAACTTGAAAACTTTAGATTTTACATTCACTGAACTTAGAAAATTCTGCGCTGCATCTTTTATTAACATTTAAATTTAGAAGAATTTTGAGTGCAGAAAGTGAAACATGTTTTATAATTTTTTAAAACAAATTCAGGTAAAAATATTGAGGACTTTCATATCTCACATACAGCTGGTTCTTGGAGTCAAGAGTCATTCCCGGATTACACCAACCCATTAGAATATAAAAAAAAATAGTTAACTGAAATTGAACTCATAAGAGGTTCCTCCCACACTATAAGTTTGGTCGAAAAATGTAGAAAAATTAAATAATTTGTTTTTGTTTTTCTTAATTTAAACTTCTAAAAATGTGGTTAATTTAAATACAAGTAATTTAATAATCCTTCCAAGGACTTTATTAGACTTGAATCATAAAGTTAGTTTAGTAGTTTTTCATGGAAAAAATGTAGACACAAATATCCTGACGTTTACCATAGGATTTTGCTATTGAAGAAATTCAGAACTTATTTCTGTTTTATAAATTGTTGAAAATGTTATAAACAATTTAAATATATCTGTGGGTGCTTTTGGCGGTTCTATTAAACCTGCATAAAAGTTGCTTAATTTTGCTTGAAAATTTTATAAACTACCTACCATTAATTTAAAGATAACATCTGTTTTTTTTCTAATTTGCGAAGTCCTAGAACTCTCCAATTTTAAGAAATCTTGCAAATAAAAGGAAGAAAACGGAAACAAAAACCAACGAAGAATTTTCATTTTCATTTTAAAATATGATAAATTTAAATGTATCCAGTCGGATTCCTCCCAACTGTTTTTAACTGGCATAATTATAAAACGATTTCATTAATTTTGTTTAAACAATCCTTACAAAACAACTTTCTGAAAAAAAAACTAAAAGCGAGAATATACGAATATAAAGAAAAAAAAATCAATCCTGGTAAAAAATATTTATTTATTTAGCTACCAAACGACTTTTCTGACTTAAAAATTCAAAATTTTAGTTTTATTTTCGCAATTTAAACTTAATTTTGATAATCCTGGATGATTAGAATTGAATTATGAAGTCAGTTTAGTCGTCTTGCTTGAAATAAGCACGAATATTTTGGAAATTTAAAAAAGTCGAGGTATACCACAGGTTTGAAAAAATTCAAACCTCCATTGCTGTTTTATAAATAGAAGATACAACAATTTAAATACATCTATGGATCCATTAAACCCGCTTACATAAAACGAATTTGGTTAATTTTGTTTGAACAAATCTATAAACGAATGTTTATTGGTCATTTTAACAAAATACACACAGTTTTTTCGGTATTTTCAGTCAGTTTTTAAAATGTGATTGAATTAAATATAACTTTCTATTTTTTTTAAGTTGTTAAAACTTAAAATTTTGACATTTGTTTCTCTATTCATTAAAATTTTTGAATAAATAAGTAGATGAATTTGGAGACTTCTGGAACCACCACCTCCACTCGCCCTTGAGACCAAGGGCAAGGTATCTTTTTAAGATCACCACTCGACTTTGGGACCAAAGCCACCACTCGACCTTGATATCACACTGGCCTTATTTTCAGGCCATCTTCAGTTGAAGGTACTAATAAGTGTTAGTACGTTTGCAGTTGTGTTATAAACAGGTCCCTTAAGTTTTTAGTGGTTCTTTCGTCTATGTTTAATGGTGTCTTATACGTAGCGAAATCACCTCTAACTCAACTTCGATTCAAGGTCAAGTCGTAGTAGTGTAGCCAGCCCGCTTGGCCAGTGATGACCTTGAAAACAGCCCTTGGCCTTGGTCTTAAGA
Organism: Melanotus villosus; assembly: GCA_963082815.1. Lineage (NCBI taxonomy): Eukaryota > Metazoa > Arthropoda > Insecta > Coleoptera > Elateridae > Melanotus > Melanotus villosus. The sequence goes on along the minus strand of OY720422.1, from coordinate 26,593,065 downwards.
GCGAGCGGTGGGGGGTGGTTCCAGAACTCTCCAAGTACATCTACTAGAATACTATAAAAAATAAAGGAAACTAATTAAGCTTCTTCTGATATCTTAAAATTTGCCTAGTTAAAAACAATCCAAATTTGTAAAAAAAAATATTACCAAAATTAAGAAAGAATCTGTAAGGTTTCTTAAAGGATTATTTTAACCAAAAGAAAATTAGGGCTTTATTTTAGTTTTCAAAATTCGATTAATTTAAATGTAGAAATCAGCTTCCTGCCGATTTTTTAACGTGCCAAGTTACAAAACGAATTTCGCAATTTTGTTTGACAAATCCTCCAAACGAATATTCTGAAAAAAAATGAAAACTTCACAATTCGAAGATAAATAAATAGAAATTTCTTCCCATTTTTTAAATGTGCTTAGTCATAAAACTAATTTGTTGTTATTTAAAAAATCTTATAAACCAAATTTGTAAAAAAAAATACAAAAACCACTCCACGCAAGAATTTTCACAACATCCCAGGAGATTATTTTAATTAAAAAATCAGAGCATTATTTCCGTATTAAGTAAGTTTTCAAAATAGGAATAATTTAAATATGGCTTTTACTTGCTAAGTCACAAGATCGCCGAGTTTTACTTGATTATTCCACTCATCCAATCAAATCACAGTATTTTGGTGAATTGAACCAATCACAATCGAATTAAATCGAAAATACCACTAGTGAAATTTTCTAGAAAATTTTGCGACTAGCAGCGTTGCTTAGAGACAACGTCTGTCAAAATTTTTTGAGTGACAAGTATTTCAGTAATTTCATTATACCTAATTCGAGGAATTATCATTCCGAATACCATTCGTGACTAGAATTTTACAGGAAATTTTTGCCGTCACAAACACTCTTGCTTGTTGCTTTGGAAAATCGTAACTCGTGCTGTCGCACTCGTTACGATTTTCGTCGCAACAAGCAGTCGTGTTGGTGACGGCAAAAAAATTTCCGGTAAAATTCTAGTCACTTGTGGTATTACTTCTGACTATACCACTCACATTTTGCTTAACCAATCAGATTGATCGATTTCCTTAGCAACAGCCAATAAAAACAATTTTCAAGTGAAAAAATCACACCTGCGTTTTAATAAGTGAAAAAACCACGCGTGGTTTTTTCACTTAGGTATTTTAAATAACTGACAACAATTCATAAATAGTAATTAACTGTTCGTGATATAGTCTTAACGAATACAACGGGTGATCCGATTTTCCTGTGATAAATTTGTATCGGATAATTAATTCGTGCTAGTTAATTTTGGAAAATTTCACTCGCCCTACGGGCTCGTAAAATTATCAAATTAACTAGCACTCATAAACTATCCGATCCAAATTTATCGGAAAAACGGCATCACTTGTTATATTACTGTTGATAAATCTTACAAACAAATATTCAGAAAAAAACTGAAATAGATATCTCAAGAAACGATCTTCGTGATTTCTCAAAGGATCGGTTTAACAAAACTTCAGGACTTCGTTTTCGATTTATTTTCGAAATATAATTAATTAATTTAAATAAAACCTTTGAATTTGTCTAATAATCATAAAACAAGGTTGACAATTTTTCGATTCAACGACTGAATGTTCTGGGAAAATACTGAAAGTACAGATATAAAAAGAAAATTTGGGAATTTCCATGAAATTATTCTGAAAACTAATTTAGGCCTCCATTTACATTTGCATTTCTTAAAACATGACTCGTTTAATGTCAGCAGTATACGCATCGTGAGGATTTTTAAGCCTTAGCTTTAGCACGAATTTTGCAATTTTATCTAAAAATCCTACAACGAAGTATTATGGAGGAAAATACCTGAAAATATAAAAATAAAACAACAAATTGTAATTTTTCAAAAAAAAAAACTGCTGCAAAACTCCGGTACTTTTCATTAATTCTTTTAAAAAATCCATAATCCAAATGGAATTAAACGGAGTTTCTAATCTTTGTAAACATTCCGAGTTCTGGGAGAAGTTTTGCTGTAAAAAACCTTACACGAACATCCTGAAAATGAAAAAGAATCGGGAGGGGGTCAACCACAAGACGAAAGGCACTTTAAGTGCACAAATTAATTAAACTTTTTTCAAAAAGTTACTAATGAAATTGAATTTTTTAACTATGTAATGCTAAGAACTTGTATTTGTTTCAGGATGGCAAAAGATTATTTGTTGGAGCGCCAGGAAGTTGGTACTGGCAAGGTGGGTACCTTATCTTTATTTCTTAATTTTTCATTTCGAAAAAAAAAAAACCTTTCCGTTTTACAGGATTAATCATAATTTAGTAGGCAGCGATAACTTTCCAATATTAGACCTTTAAAATATGTTTCAGGCCAAATGTATTCCATCGATCCGATGGTCAGATTTCCATATACTCCAGGAATATTTGGAGAAGCATTTGGCTTCAATTCAGGTTCAGGTACAAAACAAAAGCTCTGCCGAATTACATAACCATATTGACAAAACCTCACATTTTAACAATTTCATTAAAAAAAAAGTCAAGGTGCAGGAAATCCGCGGTTATATTTAATAACTAAATTTAATTGAAATTAAAACGCCAATTAATGATTTTAAACAAACGCAAGTCATTAGAAATTTAAAAGGGTTTTTAATTTAGCTCAGGCCGATTAATGTAGTTGTTACGATAATGACGAATCAGAAATTTGAGTAGAACGAATTCATTTTCCGGACTTTTTCACTGATGGGCCGTTTTTTCTCTTTTTTTTTTGTTGGATGATTGAGCATAACGACCATCTGCTTCGAACTTAATTTTCATTAAGCTTAATTTATTATTAAACATATTCTTACGGGCTATAATGCTAGGATTTATAATTCTATTAATTCAAAAAAAATCTCTGTTTCACACAGCCACAGAAAACTAAATTCACAACACGACAGGCATGATTGTTTGCACTGCATATTGAGCAGGCATGTTTTTCCTTTTTATTTTTACCTAGATGCATAGATAGAATAATAGATAGAAAATTGGCCTTGAATATTTTATCCTACTGTTGCAAGGATCCCTTGAATTGTCGTCTAAATCTATAACGATTTCTTTTTCAGGATAACATTTCAGCGCTTTAGTGATGGTGAAAAAGCATTGCTTTATGTAACCTATTAATTATTTAATTCTTGTTTTTAATATGTTGTGACGTGGATCATTTAATGATTTTTACCAAGAGACAATTATCGAAAAAATTAAATTATCCACGTCGATTTAATCATTGCATCCATTATAACAGGACACTATGGACGCTGTAACACAAAAAATCACGGCTATCTAATCACTGACGCATCATTCGTATTGATGTGTTAATGAATTAATAACCATCGATGTCGTATTTCAATGAGTTTATTAATTAAGCAATCAAATAATATATGCAATGGTGGCGGTTTTAATACCGTAGATGCTATTAAAAAAGGTACAACAATCGTATACACTTGCGTGTTAAAATAAGGCCAAATAATTTTTGGAAAATTAAAGATTCTTTTCAATGATTGTAAGTAGATTTTTCTCTTCTGGGGCGTCCTAAAGATTTTTTGTTGACAGGAGATTCATAAAATAAATAAAATTGAAGAAAATTACTAGTATAACTGTTAATTTTAACTGTACAGGGTGTTCAGAAAAACCTACAAATACCTGGTGTTTTTCAAATGCTCGTTGTATTGATTTTCCCCAAAAAATTATTCCACTTCTAAAGATTGGTGTAAAAGCATCTCATTAAAACATTTTTTTATAATTTTATTTATAAAAGTATGTCATGTATATCATTAAAAAATAATCAAAACGAACAGTTTTTAAAAATATTCTTTCTGCGAGTTGAAGCTTTCTTTTCTTGGGTAATTTCTTTGGATTTAGATATTGCAATAACAGAATTATTATTATTATTATAAAGTACAAGGGAAAATAAGAAATGTTTACATCTCATAGTAAATCCTTATAACTACTCTTTTGTTATTGAATAAATCTTTCCAAACATCTAAAAATTAAAACTTAGTTTCGAAAACAACCGAAATTTTCTGTGGCATCTTAAGTGCTCAAAATCAGGAAAATACTTTATAGAAAACTACAAACACTTTATTTTAAATGGAGTTTAAATCGTAAGCTCTAAAATATCACAACAATTTAAAAACTTTAAAAAATACCTGATCCCAAAAACAATCAAAAATAGGTTATTTGATTTTAATTAAAATGCTGAGAAATCTGAAAACAATTTAATGATTTCAGTAAAATCTTTAAAAAATATATTTCAAACCTTTACAAGTCCCTTACTTTCCAAAAAGCTAGCCGAATTTCGTTCTTTATGTTCATACTATTTATTCTATAGATGTTTAGATGCTTCTACTATTTGGCCTTGTTTGCACGAATTAGCCTAGCAGCTTCCAGTGATAGCCTCGCATAATAGGTGTAAAACAAAATAAAAAGTAACAAAAATCTGCACAAATGTGTGGTTTTCAGGACAGGTCATCCAACAAAGTTTGGACAACAGACCCGCCGTTATGTCAACACCAGAAGGACCACCTAAGGATGATGATTCTTACATGGGTTATTCAATGGTTGTTGGGGACTTTAATAATGAAGGTGTTCAGGGTGTTGCTGTTGGAATGCCTAAAGGTGGTGAAATGTTAGAAGGAAAGGTTTGTAACTTTTTTTATTTAGTTAATTAATTAATATTTATGCATTTATTTAAATTCTTATCATTGCTTGTAAAAGTATGTTAAGAATTGTTTCTTAAGATTGACTAAGCCTTATTCAGAATACAAAATCTGTTCTGAATTTCCTCGTAATTACACCTTCGCTTAATATGCTATGTTAGCATAAAGGCTCATGTACACATACAAAACTATTTATAAATTATCTTGCATTATAATTACAATGCATAAGAGAATGGACTTAAATTCTTAGTATTTGCATTCCATAAATGCATTAGCATAATGACATATATTTAACCAAACAAAACACGAATCATAAAATATCGAAAACATCTCGCCCCTTTTAAGTGTATTTATTTTAAAATTTAGATTCTTCTGTACACATGGAGTTTAACAAATTATTTAAACATCACCGGAGAACAATTAGGTTCATATTTTGGCTATGCACTTGCATGTTCCGACGTGGATGGAGACAGAAGGGACGATTTAATCATCGGCGCACCTCTTCACACCGAATCGAATAACGAAAATAAATACGAAGTAGGTCGGGTTTATGTTGCATATCAAGGATATGATGTAAGTGAAAATTTACTATGAGTCTAAAACGACTTAACTCTAACCGATATTAAAAATGCAGGGTAGCTTTACCAAGAAGGGATATCTAGATGGTATTAATTCAAAATCACGATTCGGCCTTTCCCTTACTACGTTAGGTGATCTCAACTTAGATGGATATGGAGGTAAATCAATACTAATTTATAATTTGCAAAGGGCCTATTTTATTTCGTAATCCCGTACTTATATTGAATATGCAACCACCCATACTGCTTACATATACTGGGCGATTCACATGAGGCGCGCCCCTTAAAATCTCCAAATGCAACCCAGCATAGTACATATTTCCAAAACTAATAGAAATACCTACAACTTAAAAAACAAAATGTGATTTAGTTAATAGATATGTTCATAAATACTTATATTTAAGCTTGCACAGGCCTTTAAGCCCATCACTTTATGAACTCCTTCCACTCCTTTCTGCCCCTGGCATTAATTCTCTTTTTCCTTCAGGTCTTCTTCTACTGCTTGTTGGTACCACCTTTTCTTTAGTTTACCGCTCTTCCGCTACCCCGCTCCTCGTCATATTTTTTGTTATTCTGCCGCCCTTTTATCTTTCCAAGTGCCCCAACCACCTCAATCTTTGGGGCTTTATGTATTGTATGATATTCAGGTGTCTATATAGTCTTCCTAATCTCCCGTTAGTTATCCTTTCCCATCCCTCCTCACTACGTTTTCTCTTCTGAAAATCTTCCTTTCACACACTTCAAGCTTCAAGTTTTTGTTGTATCGACTTGTTGAGCACCCACATCTCACACGCATGTACACTACCATGCTATATACTCTCACTTTTGTGTTAACTGATACGTCCTTCGATCTTAGAAGTTAAGAACTCCTGCGCACCTGTCACCTTTTACCACTCGTGCATTTACCTCTTTGTCCTCCTCACATTTGTTCGTTATTAGAGTTCCCAAAAACACAACACTGTTCACTTTTCGTATGCACATCACTCTGTCCTTTTCCAATCTCAGTTCTACTTTTGTGTCTAACTGTGTTATCGGCGTACCTATTTCTACCGTCATAAACTTAGTATTTTCTTAGTCCATCCGTAATCCCATTTTTCCTGCCGCTTCCTTTAAATTTACTACAATTCTGTTTAGTTCTTCTTTCTTAACACACATTGGAATTTTGTATTTGTAGCAGCCTATTATTGCTTATCTTTAAATAAAAATTTGATCTGTTACCGATCTGCCTCTGCGGAAACCGCATCAATATTCTCACAATGATTTTTTGGCATAATTCTCTATAATTGGTACATTCTGTGGTGTCCCCTTTTTTGTGGATAAGTGTTTGTTATTAATGCTGTTTTTCAGGCACTGTTTCTGTACCACGCCTCTTGTAATATATTGACGATACATTCTTGTCACTTGTCACCTCCGTCTTTTATCCGTCTATGATAGTTATTATTTCTTCTTTTGACGGTCTGCTTATCTCTTTGTTTCCTTACACCCCTTGTTGTACATTTTCTCTCTCCTTATCCTAGTCTTTTTCTTCTCCTGTCGTTACTTCATTTAACACTTCTTTGAAGTATTCTCTTCATCTTTTAGCCACTTTCTTCTCTTCTACCGACCAATTTTCCTTCTTTGCCCTTGCAATAGATTGCTTTTCTTGGAATATTTTTTTATTTCTTGATAGAAATTCCTAATTTCGTTGTTTTTGTACCTTGTTTCAATATTTTTTATCTTTATCTCTTTGCCGCTCATCATGTCTGCTTTGTCACCCTTCTTAGTTCCTGGTATTTCATCTTCTTCTTTCCTCGTTTCTATACTTTTATTCCTTAATTCCTGCCTCTTTTGTAGATGTTTTTTTGCAGTTTTCGTTGAACCAGCAGTTTCTACTTTTAGCAGTTTGCTTTCCGTTATTGCCTCCTTGGCTGCCCCCCTTATGCTATTGCTGACTTGCTGTCATTTATTATCTACTGTAGTTTTCCTTGGGTTTTCAGCACCGTATTTCTGCTCGTTGGCGCAATGGTAAGAGGGCCAGGTTTCTAGATATTAGTCTTAAGTTCGATCTCACGCAGTGGTAAGGATTTTTACAAAGAATTCCCCACTGTTCGAGGTCGGTACTTGAGCGAGTGAAGCCATTTAGTCGTTTGGTTACAATTAGCGATTCTGTCTACGAACTTCAGATAGTAACAAGACACATACACGTAATGCACGGTCACAAACTCTGCAGAAGGCACCGGGAAACCAGAACACATTTCCCTAGTATAAGGGGGAATAACAAAGTTCACGGCGCCAAGTCGTTTAAAAATGCGGCTTTGACCCATTCGTCAACGTCCGTAAAAAGGATACGACACAAAAAGAAGAAGATTTCTGCCCGAAAAATTCTTGATTTTCTTTCCTTCTTTCTGTGTCCTGAAGGTCTAGTATGTCTACTCTTGCCGATCTTTCTTTTTGTTTTTATAATTATAGTCACGCTTTGTTTCATCTGATTTTTACCAGGAAATGATCCAAATCTGCATCTGCACCTCTCTGGGATCTTCTTACCTTTATGATATTTTTTGCTTCTGTATAAGACAGTAATCTATCTGGTTAGTTAGTTGTGCGTCTACCCGTACCTGCCACGTACCATTGTGCATTTACTTCCTCTCGAAATGAGTGCTCATAATTTTCATCTGCTTTTCTGCCGCAAAACATATTAATCGTAGTCCATTATCATTGCTATCGTTAGTATATGTTTGCTGTAGCTTGCAGTTATTTCTTTATATTCCTCCTCTCTACCCACTTTCATAAATACTTATTGTTTACTAATTCATTAAAAGTGGCAGAAATTTCCAATTGTGAAAATAATTTCTTTCATTAAAGTTATTAGTAACAAAATTGTTATTTTTTTGCGTTTTTTCCGTTTCGTAATGTTCCTCTTGTGTATTATTATAAATTTATTTTAGGGATAATAGATCAACGTTATTTATAAATTTGTAAGTTGGGTTGCGTATTCCAATAGCTAAGGGGCGCGTTTTACGTGAATCGCCCAGTATACCCGTAATATGTAATACGAGTTGCCTATTCAAAGTCAGTAAGGAGTTATGGCATAACATGTACACACTGAATACTTAATATTTCTTTCTGTATTACGTAGATTTTGCTGTGGGAGCACCTTACGATGGTCCTAGCGAACGTGGTGCAATTTATATTTTCCAAGGATCAGCGGAAGGTGTAATAAAAAAATATTCTCAAGTTATTTTTGCTGAGAATGTACATCATGGTAGTGGTGCTCCTATAAGCACATTTGGATTTTCCATAACAGGAGGTTTAGATTTAGATGGCAATGATTATCCTGACATGGCTGTAGGAGCATACCTTTCCGATACGGCTTTCTTCTTCAGGTATTTTCAGTGTGCGAATATATATAATAAAACAATGCTTTAAAATTTCAAATAAATTCTAGAGCTCGACCTGTTGTAAAAGTAGAAGCGCAAGTGAAATTTTTAGCTGCGAATAAACAAATATTTTTGGATCAAAAAGACTGCTCGAAACCTGGCGATGCTAGCGTTCGAGTGACTTGTACTCATGTTGAAGTTTGTATGAAATATTCTGGAATAGGGACACCATCTCGTGTTGGTATGTACTTAGATATTGTAAAATAAGAATGTTAGTTAAAAGTACCTATCACTTTTAGAAATGGATATTCAGTATGTCTTAGATGCAAGAAAGCCTAAATATACACGTATGTACTTAGGAAAGGCTTCTGGAAAAACGGTAAATGCAACACTGTCACTATATAAAGATGCCCCATTTAATTGCGAGCTGCGTGACATGGTTTACTTAGAAGTAAGGCATAGAAATGATCTTTTATTTCTTTAATAACAAATTATTATTACAGGAACAAATCGTGGACAAATTAACAGAATTAGAAATTGAAGTAAAATATGCTTTAAGAGAATCAGGATATCAAGCGCAACCATTCCAGCGTGATCCCAGATCTATTCTCGTTCCGATTGTAGATTTGTCTATCCCTGCTGTAGTTAATGATTCAATTAGCATCTATAGAAACTGTGGTGATGATAATAACTGTATTCCCAATCTTCGCCTAATCGTGGAGAAGTACGTTTATCAAAGCACAAATTAGTTTTTCTTTAGGTACATTAAATTATTGTTTCAGGAAAGTAGATAAGTATAAGTACGAACTCGGAAAGTCCTTAGAATTCTTAATTGAAGTCACAAATCATGCTGAAGATGCATACAACAGTAAATTTTATGTACACCTTCCCAATGGTATTGGTTTCAAAGTAGCGAGGAGAACTGATAAATCACAAGGCAAAATTTCTTGTTCACAAACCTTCAACGAATCTATATTTGTATGTGATATTGGTAATCCTCTTGTTAGAGACACCGTGGTATGTACTTGTTAGATTAATTTCGTTGTTTTTCTTTAAAAGCAAATTTTAGGTGAGTTTCAAACTTGAAGTGGAACCATTACGCCAACAAAAGCTTTTAAAACCAACTTATTTCTTCTACATGAACGTGACTAGTGTGAATTCTGAAAATCCTGAAGATGTATGGGATAACAAGGCAGAGATTTTCATTAACGTTTGGGTTAACGCTGTATTAGCAATCGAAGGGTATACTTCAGTAATATTTCAATGTTTCGCAATTGTAATTTATAATTATTTAGCAAATCACATCCGGTAAATGTTTATTACAACACAACACAGTATACTGAACCAGCCAAAACTTGGGACACTGAGATTGGACCATCTGTTCTTCATGCTTATACAGTTACAAATAAAGGACCTGCTAACGTTGAAGAAATTGAAGTGTTCATAATTTGGCCTCTTTCTACATTAGGAGGTAATCACATCTACTTCATTTGAGTGATAATTATTAAGCTCTAATTTTTTTTACAGGAGAAGATTTGTTATACTTGCTGGAACCACCTCATACACTTGGTGGTGTTAAATGTGAAGAAGTGGATGCAAATCATAAAGAATTCACGGTAAACGTTTATCTATTATTTAAACTGTAGTAACTGCATTTTACTATTTAAACAAGTACAATTGCGGACAAAAAAATGGAAACAGCAAAGAAATATCGGAAGGTTAAGGGAGTCTTATTATAAAAGCCAAAACAATGACATGAGGTTATGATTCGATGATATGAAAAAGAGACTTTTACAAAATATAAAAATTAGTGTTTCCATTTTTTTGTCCGCAATTGTGTTTGTATATAGGCCTTCTGCTTCCAATTTTCAATGTTAAGTGTTTTCAACCATTCTCCAGTCTTTGCACAAATGCACATGCCCCAGGCCCCAGCCACCTGATTCTTTGGGCACTGATTTCTTGAGATAAGCAATAAGGTCGATTCTCACTTGCGCTGCACCACAAAGCAGATATTAAATAATATCTGCTCTGTGGCTGCACTCAGCTCTGTGGCTGCACTCAGCTCGGCGGCGCGCCGGGCGCAGCGATGCAAATTGTCGCTAGATAAATATTTCATAGTTTTAAATGAATACGTTCTCAGTTGCGCTGCACAACAGGTTACGACGCGTCGCTTCGTCGTGCGGCAACGTTGGTATTGTTCCGTGAGCGTTAAATTATGTTATGTCGCGCTGCGGCGCCCCGCGCCCAGTATCAATCCTGATTTTATGTAGTATACGTGCTGTTTTGTTGTTTAAAATGTGTTCTATGGACGACGAAACGGCAGAGCAATTGATGATCCTTGTGGCTGAACATGTAGAACTTTACCATCGAAGTCTGAATTTTTGGCAAACGATACCAAAAGCATTTTCACTTACTCTGCGTGCTCTTGAAAGCCTATAATTAAAAATCCGTTTATCCTCTGGCAAGTTTGGCCCCGAATAGGGACGCAGCAGATACGTATTTAAGGGAAATGCTTCGTCTCCAACTATGACGTGGGGTAAAGCTCCTGAATTTTCACACGTAGTGTTGCGTCGCTGTCGCTTGTTGTCGCTTATATGAGTCGTCTTCTTGCTTATCTTTTTGTTATTCATTATCATTTTATGTCCGTAGTATACTTTATAGCCCGACTGTATCTTCTGATCTATCTCCTCACATCTGCTGTTCTTCCTATTTATAATTGTCCCTAAGTATTTATAGCTTTCTACTTCCTCTATGTTATATTTTCCTATTTTTATTACTCTGTTGCTGACGCTTTCATCTTTTCTTGTAATTTTCATATACTTGGTTTTCTCCTGATTTATTTCTAAACCTCTCTCTTTTGCCTTTCTACTAATCGTCTCCATTGTTTCTTCCAAACTTTTCCTATCTCTTACTATCAATGCTATACCATTCGCATATGCCACTATTTGTATGGATTTCTCTATTATTGTTCCTTTAATGTCGCTTTCATTCTTTATTCCCTCTATTGCAATATTGAACAATGTCGCTGATAGTCCATCTCATTGTCGTACTCCTTTGTGTATGTCTATTTTTTCTGTTAATCCTTCATGTGTTAGTACTTCTGCTTTTGATCCTTCCATGGTCATATTTATCATCCTTATCAGTTTTTTGGGTAGTATACCCATTTCCCTTGCATCTCTTATAACTGATCCTCTTTTTACTGTATCAAATGCTTGCTTATAGTCTATGAATACTATCTCCACCCCTATATCCTGTTCATAGCATTTTCTATTATTTGTTTCACTGTATGCGTTGCGTCTATTGTTGTCCTTCCTTGCCTGAATCCATTCTGGTATTCTCCTATTCTTTCCTCTGTAAACCTATTTAATCTAGTACTAGTGATGTTAATATCTTATACACTAAATTCAGCAGGGTTATCCTTCTGTAATTTTCGCACAGCTTCAAGTCTCCCTTCTTTGGTATTGGCACTATAACTCCGGACCTCCACTCCTCAGGCATCTCCTCCTTTTTCCATATTTGCTTCATTCATTCGCAAACCCTTTTTTTGATTTCATCTCCTCTTTCTTTCAGTATTTCACCGCATATGCTGTCTGGTCCTGCTGCTTTTCTTCTTCTTAAATTTTTAATTATTTCGTTTACTTCCTCCTCTGATGGCTCTTCTACTTCTACTTCTTCTTCTTCGCCGTCTTCGCTTCTCTTCTCTTTGTCTACCTCTTTTGTTGTCGTTTCTTTCATATATCTTTCCCATTCTCTCTTGTCTATATTGGCAGTGGTATTGCTTTTCATTTTTTGTTTTCTAATTTCCTGGTGTATAACTATGTTATTTTTACTATCTTTTTCTATCTCATTCATTATCTCGTCAATCCACTCCTGTTTTTTGTTTTGTTTTGGTCAAATGACATTCTGTACCTGTCAAATTTGATACTTTTTGAAAGAAATCTTCAGAAGTGGCCCTATTTATGATTTTTTCGAAAGATTTCAGTTGGAAAAGTTGTTCAAAATGGCATTTTACGTCGGTTTGCAAATTTTCAGCCAAAAATTCGGACTTATTAATTTTTACTCGTTTGTTTGAATTTTCCAGGTAGTACTATAAAATTCTCATTTTTTTCATTGAAATCTGATGAAACATGTGGAATCAACTTATTTCGAAAAATAATTGCCCACCTGGACTCTCTTGAAAAAATACTGTTTGCAAAAAACTATTTTCCTTTTGAAAATTCGCGGCATCGTTGATCCAAAGTTGTTTTTATTCGAAATTGAATTATCATTTTCGATATTTTTACTAAAAACATTAAAAGTATAATAACAAGCGAGTCTCATCAGATTTCAATGAAAAAGATTCCGCGAGAATTTTGTAGTATGTATATTTATATTATTTATACAATGTGATTTTTTAAAAACTCAATTGCAGCAGGCCGTATTCTGACTTAATACAGACAGTTCTAAGGTTATTAAGACAGAACACGGCCTGCTGCAATTGACTTTTTAAAAAACCACATTGTATGTAGGATGGAAAATTATTTAAAAAAAAGATGAATAAAAAATAATAAGTCCGAATTTTTAGCTGAAAATTTGTAAACCGACGTAAAATGCCATTCTGAACAACTTTTTCAAATGAAATCTTTCGAAAAAATCATAAGATTCTTTTCAAAAAGTGTCAAATTTGACAGGTACAGAATGTCATTAGACCAAATATATGTGCACTTTTTTTAGTACTTAGACAAGCACAACCAACGCCGTATTGATTTTTTTAATAAATACTTTAAGAAAAGAAATTCCCATATGATCCGTACCTACTTTTTGACAAACCCTGTATATACGATTTCCCATGCTATTTCCCTATGTTCGCCCCTTAAATCAAACGCCCGGTATTGGTACTCTCACTTTTCCACATCTTGATATACAGGATGTCTCTAAAAGGTCTGTACAAAACACTAGCACAAATTCCCTAGGCTAAAATATGAGGATCTAGCCCAATTTACCTTAGTCCAAAAGTTGATAGTTTCCGAAACACAGGGTGTCAAAGTTATTTTTTTTTTTTAACTTTTTTGTAAGATAGATAACTTCGGACACTCTCGCAAACACGTATTCCTTCCCTTCAGCAGTTTTAACTTTCAAGTTACTACTATCTACCTGCTTTGACAAGCCTGAATTGTAACCCATATTCTCCAGCAGTCTTTTCCAACCTAATTAACACATCCTTCATTTCTACCTTAGATCTTGTAATTATGGCTAGGTCATCCGCGTATGCTACTGCTTGGTGGCTATGGTGATATATCAGACCCTATCTCGTAGCACTTTCTCCAAAATTAGATTGAACAAAATTGGCGAAAGGGGATCTCCCTGTCTCAAACCACGATTGACTTCAAAAGCTTCTGATAAATTCCCATCTACTTGCACTTTACTCTTTGACCCTTTCAGCGTCATTTTGACTAATCTTATCAATTTAGAAGCGACTCCAAGTTCTTCTAGGGCATTAAACATGTTGTTCCTCTTAATTCTGCTATAAGTTTGTTTAAAGTCAATAAATATCAGGAACAGCGGTAAATTATGTTCGTAACTATTTATTATTAGCTGCTTTATAGTGAAAATTTGGTCACTCACCGATCTGTTCTTCCGAAACCCGCACTGATAATCGCCGATCGTCTTTTCTGCCATTTCGATTAATCTGGACTTTAAACAGTTGGCTAACACCTTATACACCACATCCAGCAGGGCGATGCCTCTATAATTTTCACACGAAGTTCTATCGCCCTTTTTATTGATTGGACACAGCACCGTCTCCGACCACCTTTTTGGAATTTCTTCCATATTCCATATCAATTTTATAAGATTTTGAATTTTTGCAAGCAAGCTACCTCCCGCCATTTTTAGGAGCTCCGCTGTAACCTCATTTTCTCCCGCCGCCCTATGATTCTTCAATTTTTTGATTGTTATCTCTATCTCCTCCTGATCCGGCACAGGCATATCTTCTTCGTCAGCTACCTCTCTATTGTGCATATCACTAATCTCAGTATTTCTTGATTCCTCTTATGCCTCATTCTCACTGTCTTCATTCAGTATTCAAATGAAATAGGTACTCGGCCCATCGCTCCTTGTCCTTACAAAACAGCGGCAATCTCTTGAGACCTCCTTCCTCCTTCTTCACCTCTTGATATTTCTTACTTCCTTGTTGGCGAAATTTTCTGCAATATTTTGCCTGTCAGTTTTCAGACCCATCTACCAACAACAGATGATTTTAGTATTGGATTCTCTAATCCATTCCATTCATCTTCTATATTTGAAGCACCCTCCAATTTCTCTAGCTCTAACCCTAATTTGTGTTTGTAGTGTCGGGTGATCTCTTCCATTTCCCCGCTGAATCTTTTATATCTCGACCTTTTCTTCTTTCTCGTCTCAACTCTCCTTGGTCTTGATACGCTTATTCTCACTCTGACCTGAAAATGATCAGAGTCAGCGCACGTGCCCCTGTAACTCCTCACATCTTTCACCATTCACAACTCTTTCGATTCAACAAGCATATGGTCTATTTGATTAACTACTCTACCGTCTGGTGACGTCCATTTACGCTTGTGGATTTCTTTATGCTGAAAGTATGTTGATGCAATCTTTAAGTTTCTTTCTAGGGCAAACTCGATTAGCTTTCTATCATTGCCATTGCTTTTTGAATGTTTGCTGTTTGCTCTTTGCTAGAACTTTCTATAACCGGCTTGTATATCTGCTCCCTTCCTAGTTGAGCATTAAAATCGCCTATGACCATTTTAATAACGCTTTTTGGTATAATAATAATAATAATAATAAGTAGCCTATCCATCCCAATTTCGGGCAAAGGCCTCCCCCATCTTCTTCCAACTCTTCTTATTCTTTGCCATATCCTTCCATAGATCTCCACCCGAACTTACTAGGTCGTCTTCCCATCGTGATACTGGTCTTCCCCTTTTTCACTTTCCTCTTCTTGGCTTCCAGAATGTTATAACCTTCGTCCACCTGTCGTCCTGTAGTCTCATAATATGGCCCGCCCAGTTCCATTTGAGTGATTGGCATCTTTCGAGAATATTTTGCACACCCGTTCGTCTTCTAATTTCCACCAGTGGCACTTTGTCTATTAATTTTAAGTTCAACATTGAACGTTCCATTTTCGTTTGATTAGTTGTTAGTCGGTTTTTAAGTTTATTATTTAATGACCATGTTTGGGCGCCATAGGTCATACTTGGTATCACACAACTGTCAAATACTTTTCGTTTAATCCGCATTGGCACATTCGATTTTAAAATATGTTTTAGACTCCAAAAGCACTTCCACCCTGCACTAACACGCCTGTTGATTTCTTTTTCCATATTGTAGTTAAATGATATGGATTGCCCTAGATATATAACTTCTTCGACGTATTTTATAACTTTTGATTTAAACACTATATTATTTGATTTTCGGTTTGAGAGTGCATATGTTTTGTCAAAATTGATTATTAACCCTGCTTCTTTTCCTGCTTGTTCTAATTCCGTTAACATTTTTACCAGTTGGCTTCTTGATTCCGCTACAAGCACCACATCATCTGCGAACCGTAAGTTCGACAATTTCTTTCCTTCTACTGTAACTCCATAGTTGTTCCAGTCTATTTTCCTGAAGAGTTGCTCTAATGCACTGTTGAAAAGGTTGGGAGACATTGGGTCACCTTGTTTAACTCCCTTAGCTATTTTGAATGCTGGTCCTATTGTATCTAAGCGAATCTTTGCCCTTCCTTCTTTGTATATACTTTGCAATAGTCTTATATACTTATGTTCAATCTTCTGTTCTCTTAAGGCTAGTAGCATAAAGCTATGGGTTAGGCTATCAAAAGCCTTTCTGAAGTCGATGAATAACAGATGTAGTGTGATGTCGAATTCTCTGGCTTTTTCCACAAGTTGATTGATGCTCTGTAGGTGGTCCATTGACGAGTATCCCGCTCTGAAGCCAGCTTGTTCGATGGGCTGTTCCATGTTTAACTTAATATCTATTCTTTCTTTTATTATCTTCATGAATGTTTTATATAGCGTGGATGTTATGCTAATAGGCCTGTAATTGTCCATATTTTCCAAGTTACCTTTTTTGTGAAGCAATATAATGCTTGACTCATGCCATTCCTTTGGAATTGTTTCCGTTTCAATGATTTTGTTAAATAAGATTAGTATTAGCTCTTTAATTCTTTGCGGTGCACATTTCAGGTGCTCAGCTGTTATTCTATCTTCGCCTGGGGTTTTTTCTTTTTTCAATAAGTGCAACACTTTCTCCAACTCTTTCATCTCTACTTTCTGTACCCTCTTATCATCTGGGAATGTCAATGATTCTAGTGCTTGTTTATTTCCGTCATCATCATTGTATAGGTTTTTAAAGTATTCTGTTGCAATGCCCATTATTTCTTTTCGATTTCTTTTTAACTTGTTTGTGGTGTCTCTTAATTCTGTAATCCAAGCTAGACCTTTCGACAGTTCATTCCTGATCTTCTTTGTGGAACCCGATTCTTCTATAGTTTTAAAAATTAAATTTTCTTGCATTTTCCTCTTGTCTTGTCTGATTGCTCTTTTTACTAGTTTGTTTATCTCACAATACTCTATTCTGGAGTTTGCGTCATCTTTTATTTTTAGTTGTTCTCTTCTATTAATCATTTCTCTTGTTCTCTCTGAAAAATTAATTTTCCTTTCGAGTCTCTTCGATTCTGTAGAATTTACAGTAGATGCTTCTGTTAATGCTTTATGTAGTAAGTCGTTTAATTGTTGAACTCCATAATTACTTAATTCCTGTGAATTCCAATCATTGCTAATCACTGATAATTTGTTTTTGTACTCATCTTCTAAATGCACTGGGATTCTCTTCATTGGTGGACCCTTCATTCTTTTAAATCTTTCATAACTGCTATTTATTCTCACGTTTAGCCTTATCATTCTGTGATCGGTGCTAAATTTTAGGTTACTTATTACCTCTATGTTTGTTACCGATTGTCTTTTGTTAGTTAATACGTAGTCGATTTCGTTTTTAACTTGCTTATTTGGTGAGATCCAGGTCCATCTCTTACCCATCCTCTTTTTAAAGAATGTGTTAATAATTGCCAGATTATGTTCTTGTGCAAATTTGTTTCTCCACGTTTTTGACTTTGGATTGATCTTCCTGCTGTTGTCGCTTGCGGCTACTATTTTCCTCGCTTCCCTTTTCATTAAAGTATTCGGCTGTATAAACCTCGCCATTCACAATGAGTTTATCATATTTCAAACTCGCCTGTAATCCCTTTGCTTTTGCTAATTTTAGGTACTGTACTAAAATTTTTTTTTTGGTATAATTGTTTTAAAATGTAAACAAGTAGTTTTCTAAAATGTTTACATTTTGTTATAGCTTGCAGTTCAAAGAGGAGTGTGGGAAACTCTTGGCATACCAGTACCAGAAACTCCAGGCACAACATCAGGTATTCACACAGAAAGAAACCAAACAAGACCTGGAGAAGCAGGAAATACTATTACAAAAACTATAACTACAGTTACATTTTATGATATTAGCGGGCAAAAAGTAGCCGAAGAATTAATAACAGGCGAGCCTGCCTTCGCAGAATATTGGCAAAGAATTTCAAGTATCGCTAAAAGATTTACTCAACCTCTAACTGTCCAATCAAACAGTAGTACGATTATTGAAAAACATGTTAATGGAAAAGTTACAACACAAGTTTCTACCAGACCTTTAGGAATTCCATCGATACCTTACACTTCTTATCAGATACATTCAAATATAAGTAGTACGGTCAGTTATTTCGACGCAAGTGGCAACTTACTACACAAAGAAGACATCTCTGAAGAACCAGGATCAGTAGAATTCAGAAAACGAGTTCAGAGCTCTAAAGATAGATATAGAATCCCCGTTACGGTTGTTACAAATACTACAAGACACGTTGTGTACTCCTCCTATGATGATAAATTATTATACCAAGAATTTTTGTCTCATTCTGGTACAGATAATGGAAGTGATATTAAAACATCTACCACAACTTTAGTAACAAATGTTAAATTGACCGGGCCTGATGGAAAAGTGTTACATCAAGAAACTGTTACAAGTGAACCAGGATCAGAGGTGTATTGGGAACATATTAATAAAATTATTAGCCAGTATGAGGTACCTGTTACTATTCACACAACCTCTAAGAAAGTTGTCACATTTTTCGTTAATAGTGTGGAAGTTAATAAAGAAGAAGTTGATGTCAGTGCTGGAGCACTTCAACCTCCTGTTATGTCACATACTGATATCAAAACCAGATTAACTTTCGCCAGTCGTGACGGAAGGGTATTGCATGAAGATATTGTTGCCGATGAACCAGGAACAGTTAGTTATAATGATTACGTAAATAACGTTATTAGTAGGTACAGAGAACAAATCACTATTACCGCAAATACCACAAAAACTATAAGATATCGTACGGATAATGGAAAATTATTATATACTGGACTTATTTACAAATATAGAATGGAAACTCGCAATCCTAACAGACCAGAAACAAGCCACATAGCTACTGTAAATACGGTTATATTTTACGATTCTAATAATAATATATTACATCAAGAAACAATTACTGCCGAACCAGAAACGGCAGCTTATTGGGAACAAATCAATAAAGTTATTAGTAGGTATCAAGTGCCGGTTACCATCCACGTTACTGTCAAAAAATACATTGTCTATACTGTAGATGGTATAGAAGTTCGAAGAGAAGAAACCGGAGGACAAATTGCAGCACCGGATAATCGTTTCACAACACACACTGATACTACTACAACAATAGTTTGTTCTAGTGCTGACGGAAATATATTACATCAAGATAAAATTCGTGGAGAAATAGGAGCAGCAGCTTACAGCAGTTTTGTTACTGACATTGTTAGTAGATATAAGCAACCGATTGTAATTACTGCAAATATGACTAAAACTATTACATATCGTAGTCCTGATGGTAGAATAATATACACAGGTCATATCTATGAAACTAAAACTGAACATCGCAATTCAAATTTAAATGAGACTAAACGTATTAGTACTATTACTGTAGTTACATTTTATGGGCAAGGTGGAAATTTACTACATCAAGAAACAATTATGGATGAACCGAGTACTTCAGTTTACTGGGAACAAATTAATAAAATCGTAAGTCGATATCACGAACTTCTTACTATCCAGGCAAATACCACTAAAATTGTTACATATTATATCGATGGCCGAGAAGTTCGCACAGAACAAATTTCACCATCTCCGGATGTAGTTGAACCTCGCTTAACAACACATTTTAATATCGCTACTACTGTAACTTGTTATGGTTCTAGTGGAAACGTATTATATACAGATACTATACCTGGAGAACCAGGAAATCCATCCTATGATAATCGCCTCGCTTCTATAATTAACAGTTTGAGGGAACCTTTCACTCTACATATAAATATTGTTAAAACTATTCAATATCGTACGTCTGATGGTAGAGTAATGCACACAGGAAGTGTGACTCAACAAAGATCCGAAAAACATAATCAATCTCACAAGGAAACGACTCAGCAAACTGTGACTGTCACCACAATTACATTTTATGGTCCCGATGGAAATATCTTACACACAGAAACTATTAGAGATGAACCTGGTTCGGCTATTTATTGGGATCATATTAAAAATATTATTGTTAGGTTTCAAGTACCTCTCAATATTCGTACAAATACTAGTAAACTCATTACGTATTATGTTAATGGTAAAGAAACCCATTCTGAAAAGGTTGAAGGAAACGCTGGAGTATACAAAACATTCGTAACTCATATTGATATAGTCAACGTAATTACCTTCTATGGCCCTGATGGAAGCATTCTCGAACGGGAAACAGTTAGTGGTGAACTTTCACAAGCAGATCGTAGCGAATACATGGCTCGTTTTACAAGGAAATATAGGGGCTCATTTAAAATGGAAGTAGAAATTACAAAAACAATTTCATATCGTGCTTCTGATGGTCGAGTTCTGCATAATGATGCAGTCGTCGAGCAAAGGCCAGGAAACACAGGAAACAATGGAGGTTCAGGAGGTACTGACACTGTAACTCGTACGGTTACAGAAACCACATTTACTGTGTATGGTCCTGATAGACGAACAATTTTATTACAAGAAACTATCCAAGGAGAACAAGGATCTGACGCATACAATAGGAAAATCACCGAGATCTTTAATAAATTTACTGATTCAGTTAGTGTACACATTAATTCTACAAAAACAGTCACATTTTATACAGCTGACGGAAGATCCTTGGTAAACCAAGAAAAGTTGGATGAACCAAGATCGACAATTTATCGAACGGGACAAGCGCATTCCGCAGATGCAACTACTATGATTGCATTTTATGGACCTGACGGTCAACCAATACATCAAGATACAATCCACGGTGCTCCTACACCAGAACTTTATAGACAATTGAGCGAACTAGCTAGGAAATATGGTGGTGTAGTGAAAAGTTATGGAGGGGAACGCAATGAAGATGGTAGTATAGGGGGTGCGGTTACTTTAGTAGACTCACCATACCCTGGAAATAAACCGCAAAGTTTTGGAGAACATTTTACAGAATTTGGTGGAGCACATGGTGGGGGCTATAATCAAAGTAGCCAACATAATTGGAAAACTCAGGGTAATTATAACTATGGTTCTGGTCAACAACAAACGCACAATCTTCAAGACTTAAATCAACAAGATTTGGGTTCTTACGCTAAAGGAAAAGGATTTGTAGTGGGAGGTTTAGATTTAGGTACAAGTAACAGCGGTAACGTAGATCGGTATGTAGATGGCCATGCCAGGAATAATTTTGATAGGTATAGCAGATCTGAAGAACATAATTATCTAGCTAAAAACGATATAGATAAATCGAGCCGACAGAATCACAGAAGACATAAAAGAGAAGAGGATGATACCGCTAGTGGAATTCAGAAACTTAGTAATTGTAAAACTAGCAACTGCATGGTAATTAGATGTACAACTGGACCTGTGCATAATGGACATGAAGTACATATAGCACTACGATCTCGAATTAATGTCCTGACACTTAAAAATGTAAGTATACTTACGTAACAGATGTTTATGAGATTTTGTAACTAAAGCAAATTGGTAAATTTATTCATCTATAATTATTTTCTTCTTTTATTGCTTATTACTATATACAGTCAGTTTCTTTATTGTTGCATTACAGGAATTTACATGGTAAAAAACTTTACCTGTTAATGGTTTTTCTAGGGCGAATTTGAAAATAATATTGGGTACACTTATAGTTTACTACTACAGATTTGAAAAAACAGGATATATTATGTTAATGGTAATCAAAGATTTCAATGCTATAATAGGCAACGAGGTAAACACACAATCCACGAAGACACAAATTAAAACGAAACAAAACTTTGTAAGTATGCAGCAGCTGTGAACTTAATAATAAGTAGTACGAAATTCAAGCCTATTAGAAGGCACAAAGAAACATGCATTATACCTGGAAGGAATGAAGGAAATCAGATTGATCACGTACTAATATCCAAAAATACGATGTAAAAAATACCAGCGAAAGTTGGGCGGTGGAAAAACTAGCTGAGGAATGGACACACAGAATCAAGCAAAAACAAAGGATGGGAAGCTGTAAATCATGCAATACAAAATGCTGCACCAAAAATAATAGGTTACAGACAGAACAAAAGATAGGTACAAGGTATGATATGATGAAGAATGTGAGATGGAAAGAAACGAAAATAGGGAAGCAAGAATTAAATGGCTAAGAACAGGAAGGGAAGAAGGTAAGTTAAGGTATTTAAAAGACAAAAAGAGGCCAGATAGACCAGAAATTGGAAGAGATAGAAAATAACAGATGAATGAACAAATGTACAGAAACATTAAGGCACACCCGAGAACAAGAAACAATATTAGGCAAAGGGGATTAAAAGATAATCAAGAAAAAGAAGAGAAGATACAAGGAGGAGTAAATGAGAAGGCAACAGCAGAACCACAATATAATGAAGTGAAATAAGTCATAATGGAAATACAAAATGGTAAAACCCAGGCATAGATGGAATAGATGGAGATATAATAACATATGGAGGAGAAGAGCTACATAACAGAATACACCAAATTATTAAAGACATGTGGAAAAGTGAAGAAATCATAAAAAAGGTCTATGAATTCGACGAAGAACTTCCCATAATATTCATAGACTTTAAAACAGCATTCGATGAAATCAAGAGAAAACTATTAATTGATTTGATGAACATGAAAGAATTGAAGGTACCATAAAAAATAGTAAAACTAACGAAAATAGCACTAAGTAGATCAGAAGCAATGGCGAGAGAAAATACGAATATAAGACTACAGCAAGGAGGTGCACTATCTCCAGTTCTATTCAATATAGCTCTGGAATGTATAGTAAGAGAAACAAATTATGAAGACACAATCAAAAATAAACAGATTCAAATACTAGATATGCGGCCGATCTAGTGGTCTTAACAAAAAAGTAAAGACAAACTAATAGAAACCGTGAAAGTAATCGAAAAAAAGCTAAGAAGAGGAGTCTCATAATAAATGAATCAAAAACAAAATACATGAGATGTAGATGAGGAGAAGAAGAAAGTCAAACTCAACTTAAAATGGAAAACAGTATTGAAAAAGTACATGAGTTCAGATACAATTAAATGACAAAAATGACAAGCACCAAACCATCAAAGAAAGAATTCAAAATGAATCTAAAAGATAGGAAAAGAAACAGGATACAAGATGGGAAACACTTACTTCCATATTATATGCTATGCGGACTCTGAGGACAACCTACAAAGGCTACTTCATATCTTCAACCAGAAAGCCAAAATAATTAACACGGAAAAAACACAATATATGGGAACAGCTAAAGAACCAATAAGGTGCAAGCTCAAAATTGACGGGAAAGTTATAAAACAGGTTATGAAGTTTAATTATTTAGGATCAGAAATAACAAGCAATGGTAACAACAAGAACAACAAGAAGGATGCATGAATGACATAATTTGGAAAAACAAATAGGTACCTTAATACTGATAGTAAGATAAGAATATACAGTGTGTCCCCGGATTGAGTTCACTATAGGTATAATCGACAAAAAATTTAAGAATTTCATTTTCATGTTTTGGGATTCCGCCCTGCTTGGTCTGAAAAGAATTTTAAGCAGATTTTTAGTTTTTAAAAATTAAGACGGCCATGAAAAATTTGAAAAAACTATTTTCTATTCAGGTAAAGTGCCTTTTCGGTCAATAATACGGCAAAGTACTATTGAGAAAAGTTGTTCAGAATATGAAATTATGGCTCTGTGCAAAATTTCATAAAGATCGGCGCACTTTCATTAAATCCGCTTTTTTTAGAGTAAAGCGACCAAATATGAAATACCGTTTTTGTTTTTTGCTATAAATATTTTATTTTAAGGGAAAAAAACATAAATTTTGCATAATATATTTCCAAAAAGCTTTAATAAACAATAGATATCAATATCAAGTACAAAACAGTTTAAAGAAAGAAAATATTTGTTAATAATATAAAAAGGAGCATTTTTGTGTTTCACCAAAATTGTTTCAAAAATTTATATTTTATGTAAATTATAAAAAACACAAATTAATGTTCAAAACACAAACAAAAGATAAAATATTGTCTAACAAAAACACAGTTGCAAAAATAAATTCACTTTTACGTAGGTAACTCTTTTATTTACAAAAATCGCACACAAAATTTTCAGTCAAAGCACCTGAACAATCTTCATGCGCCCAGCCCATGCACAAAATGCAATGAATCCAAACTTGACCATAATTATTATTTGGATTCAGGATATATTCCATATTAGGAACTACCCTCATTTTGATACAAAACTAGTTTATTTAAACAAAGGCTGATAACTTCATCAAAAGATTGTTTGCAATAATTAACGAACATGTCTTCTAAGGCATACAAACAAAAGAACCTAATAAAATAAAAAAACTTGACTACAAATTAAAAAATACTTACATGCGAAAAAACTTTCTGCGGTAAAAAAGGTTTTTTGGTTATATGCTCGGTAGGTTTGCTAACATTGATTTGAAACTTTTACAGTAAACTGCTAAGAACTAGTTCTTATGGTCTGCATGTTGAAATGAGAGATGACGCTAGCAGTTTTAAAAATAATTAGGTGTTCCATATAAGGTAACGTATTCCATATTACTCTACGTTTTCTTTTTAAGCTGATCTTTTTGAAATTTTGCACAGAGCCATAATTTCATATTCTGAACAACTTTTCTCAATAACATTTTGCCAAATTATTGACCAAAAAGGCACTTTAACTGAATAGAAAATAGTTTTCTCACATTTTTCATGGCCGTCTTAATTTTTAAAAAACTAAAAATCTGCTTAAAATTCTTTCCAGACCAAGCAGGGCGGAATCCCAAAACATGAAAATGAAATTCTCAAATTTTTTGTCGATTATACCTATAGTGAACTCAATCCGGGGACACACTGTATACAGGGTAAGCAATCGACCGTAAAAAAAGTATACAGTGATATTTTCCAACCTACTGTGAATGCTAAATACGTGTTCTTTTTGTCTTGATGTTAGTACTTTTCTTGTTATGGTCATCCGAAGTTAGAAATTAACACTTTGATTATCTTTGTTATTATGAAAGATTGATGGAAAATAAAGCCATTGAGAGTTTCTTAAATAAATTGACACTCACTGCATTTGTTTGTTTTTGGTTTTGTCTTATCAATTGTAATTCTTCAAGGGTTGAAAATTTGTTAATTTTACGTGCAGAGTAAGTTGCAACGGCGCACTTTATATCCTAGGCAACTGTCCCGTTGTTGACAAAATTATCCTTTATTCAAACAATGCATCAAGGCATTATGATGCAAATTTACCTTTTCTGTGGCTTCGCCGGGTTGCCAATGTTACACTTCTTTAGATGGCAATTTCTCAGAAAGAAGAAGCGACCAAATTTTTAAAACATTTTTCTATTACTTTTGAAACAACTCCGAATAACGTGGTATACTTTTTTTACGGTCGATTACTTACACATACAGGGTCCGGCAGAATGAGGTATCCACCGAGTTTTTTTTTTGTTTTGGCTAAATTTTTATTTAAAAATCAAACAAAAGGTTGTTGAGAAAACACGGAAATTTTATGTTTTAAATATTACATCGGTCAAATGACCTCCTCCTCACCGCTGGCACTCTTGAAGCCTAGCATGAAAGTTGTGCATCAGCCGCTCCAACATTTCAATTGGGATTGCATTAATCTGTGTTCGAATATTTTGTTTTAGTTGTTCCAAAGTTTGCGGTCGATTAGAAAACACTTTTGACTTTAAGTAGCCCCATAAAAAGAAATCGCACGCTGATAGATCCGGTGACCGTAAACGTTAAATGTTTGACCAGTGCTCCATATTCACAGCTAAACTGACATTTCTTGCAAACGTTTTGTCAACTGTCTTAAATTTCAATTTATCGCGAAAGCATGGCGACTTGATTTAAATTTATATCTCATTATAAAATGAAATGATTTAACTTTGAAAATGGATACCTCATTCTGCCGGACCCTGTATTTATTTATACAGGCCTCTTGAGTCTTTTTCCGATTATTACTCGAAAACGATTTGTCCTACCAGAAAAACTCAAGAGGCTTTTTCTTTTTAGCATTGGTTGCCTATTACGAAACAAATACCTATTTTGAAAAAAAGCAGTGGTGTACTATTTTTTGCGTCAGAATTATTCATTTTTTTGCAGTCACGCACGCCACTGCTGGAATTGTCAAAACTAGTTGGATCGAAAAAGAGTCTCTTCATGCCAGTATAGTGCATACCAACGAACCAAGGGACAAACGCTATACTGCAAAGTGGTTAATGAAACGATTATAATGGTTGTAAATACTAAATGTATACCGGGTGTCAACGAAACCTGGGGCACCCTCATAATTTTTTTATTTTTTAAGATATCTAAATGAAATTTGGTATATGTAATATACTCTTTAAATGGCATTTGTTGACATAGGAAACAAGTGTCTGTCGCTTCCGGTTTTGCCGGAACTGACATCAACTTTGTTATTTTAAATGGAACACCCTATATATTTATATATTTTTGGAATCTCCATTCAATTTTACGTATGGTAGCATCAAGTTTGAAAGAGTATATTACATATACCAAATTTCATTTAGATATCTTAAAAAATAAAAAAATTATGGGGGTGCCCCAGGTTTCGTTGACACCCTGTATATATTTAAAATTTGAAAATCGATAATAAATGTATTCACCCAGACTCTAACGGAGAACTAGGCGTAGTAGCAAGTAGAAAGCGTGGAAAAAGTATAACAATTGGGGGTGCGCGAGGGGGATAGATGAGTACGTATAAAAGAAACCTACAATAAACCGATTCCAATAGATAAATCTTTTTACCGATTTAAAACGATATTTACGTCTGCTGAACTCCTGACGCCTGACCTACAAGCTGAATTACATATTTAAAAATAACGACATCCCAATATGCTTAAAAAGAAAAACAATATGAACAATATCAGTGGCGTAGCTACATATTCAGCGCCCTGGAGCAAGTAAAATCGGTGCGCCCCCTTGTTTCTCGGAAGGGGTCTGGCGAAATTTGTTTTGAACATTTATTTTAAAAAACATTTAAAAATGTTAAAACCTTACTTAATAACAAATTCAGATTTAATGCGCTCATCTACTTGTAATTCATCAACGAATTTTTTCACACGACGCAATCTTTTTTTTTGAAAAGAAGGTTCAATATTCCATATAGCTGATAACTCAGTGGCATCATTTTTAACAAACTCGCAATTATTCCTTAAGTTCTGGAATTGGGTTAGGAGTGATGACAGCATCTCAACGGATTTCCCTATATCTTCATGAGCACCTTGCAGCATTTTCCAGACTGTATTAATAGGTTCCAGTATTTTACTATGTACGAGGCATATCCACAAATTACGTTCCGATTGGTCATAAAAATTAGAAGATCTTTTTTCTTTCATTTTTTTTATTAGTATTTGCTTAAATGTATATTAAACTACTTCTCTACATGCTAAAAATTTCTTAAGGTGAAGAAAGAGATGAAAATCACTTGGTGCAAGATCGGGGATATAAGACGGATGATCAAAAATTTCCCAATTAAATTTTGTCAGCACTTCTCGTGTCGAAGCGGCTACATGAGGTCGAACATTGTCATGCAGTAAAACAGTTCCCGAACTGAGAAGACCTGGCCTTTTGTTCTTAATGGCATATCGTAATCTTTCTAAAGTAGCACAGTAAGCATCTGCATTTATTGTTGGACGCAATTGTCGCAATTGGGCGCAAATTTCACAGATACTGGCATCGGATCGGAATTTAATTTGTGGATATGCCTCGTATATACTAACTATTATCAAAATAATTGTTGAAAATTGTTCAAAATAATTAATAAAGTTTTTAGCTTCACGTTGCTCATAATTTTTTTCCATTTAACGATAAATATGTCAATATTATAATTACATCAAAATAACGAGAACGTAATGTATCAAGAGCCTAAATACACGAAGACCATCGTGTTGGACAAACTCTGTTAACTGTTCATAACATTGGCTGACTTCCTGTACATTGGTGACACTGTCACTAAATTCAAATTATGAGAACAGCAGTGCACAAATCTGGCAGGGGGGTTTTGTTGTCTAATTTATTGCTTGTAACTCTGACTAGACACCACTCATATTGATATTCGCAGCCCCATCGTAACCTTGACCACGCAATTTTGATAGATCGGTAAAATTTTCGATAATTTTTAAAATTGTTGTTTCTAATCGTTGCGATGTTTGACTAGTAACCTGAGTAAATCCACAAAACGTTTCCTTTGTTTGCAGCTCGATTGGTTTTCCAGTTTCATCTTTTTTTATTAGAACATAACGGAATATAGTACTTAGCTGATCGATTTTTGATAGATCTTGTGTTGTATCTGTTACTATTGTTATGAAAGCGGCCTCTTCTATTTCACTTTTAATTTGGACATTAATTTCATGGGCAATCAAATTAATTAATTCATTTTGTATATCCAGACTCCCGAATATTTACTTGTATAAATTCTGCGCTGATGTTAACATGTGCTCGTGGGATTCCCCTGATACATGTACCTAACTTCTTTGCTGTAAAACACTTGTAATACGTATAGTGAGGGCCTATAGTTTTGTGCTTTTAAACATGGTTAGCAATCATCATAAATTTTTACAGGTTTAGGTGTATAAAATGTTAAATTTATAATGTATATTCTCTGAAGTCAAGTGCATACTAAAATATATAGGTGCTGATAGTTTTATTTATCTAAAAAATATTTTTTTTTATTTTTTTTATATTTTATAGAAAATCTGGCAAATCGAAATTGTTTTTTATACAAATGTTTTTACAAATTTTCATTTCGGCCTTTCTAATTTTGCGCCCTCATGATTCGTGCGCCTGGAGCAGTTTGCTCCAACTGCTCCACGGTAGCTACGCCACTGAACAATATATTGCACCTGTAATCCACTATGGAGCAAAAACCTTAATCCTAACGTAGAAAACTGCCGAAAAGCTGAGTCACGCAAAGAAAAATGGAATGTGCTATGATGGGAATTACACTCAGAAATCGGATACCCAACCAAAGGATACGACTAACGACAAAAGTCGAAGATATTATAGTAAAAATAACATATAGCAAGAGGACGAGATGATTAACAGCACTAGAAGCAGAAGACAACCTCCAACGAGATGGAGTATAAGGGAGTCTATGTCCCACAGTGGATGTAAACAAAGTCTGTAAAGAAGAAGAAGAAGCTTTGTCAACTGTCATTTTTGAAGTTAATAGACTTTGTCCACCGACACCAAAATAATAATACAATCATTAGATAAATCTTTTTCCCACGACCATATAAGAAAGTCGCTCCTTACGCACAAAAAAGCAGGCACGAAAGTTGACAATATCGTCTGTGCGATTTACTTTCGCAAAACAAATGAAGAACCCATGCGATATGAACACGAATAGGGATATATCACACAGTTTGCGCAATAATAGGAAGCTGCGGCCGGTTCAAAACATAAAATGACGGTCGTTTTATCTAAACTGTCATTGTTACTTTTTGACATGTACATTTTTGGTCGTGGGAAAAATAGTGTTCGTAACTCGTTCGAAAGGCAAATATCTCCGCTCGTGTTTATAATACATCTACTCGTGCTCCGCTACGCTCCGCACTCGTATAATATCTATTATAAACACTTGCATGATATTTGCTACTTTCGACACTTGATACTAAAATAACTATTATGACACAAATAACAAATAAAGTTTTTACCATGTAAATCCCTATGATGCAATGATAAAGAAACTCATTGTACACTTATTATTATATTAAAGGGGCGCAATGGAAGTGATAAGGCCGTCTTGGACCTGTGTCACGCTTCTCCCTATATTTTTGCATATTAACTTAGTTCTTATCTTTAGAATTCAATGCAACCCCTAATTAAACTGAATCTGTATCAACTGGTACCAGACCAACAATTTACTTAATTTCCTGAATTACTAAATTTTAGATAAGTACAACGCAACCAGTCAATATTCAATCAATGCTATTAGCAAGAATTAGTCAATTCCAAGAAATTAGCGGACCACCAGCTGAAAGAACATTGTATCGTCATCAAGTAGTAACATCAGTTATGGCCCCTCAACCTGATATTAAACCGGATATTGTACCATTATGGGTTGTAGTGTTATCAGCTGTTGCGGGAACTCTAATTTTACTTCTACTTGTATTCTTGCTGTATAAGGTAAAACAATTCTAGTTTTTGAAGCGTTAAATTTTATTACAACCGTTTTAATTTTTTAGGCTGGATTCTTCCAGAGAAACAGACCATCTGATGCCCCAGAAAGGCAGCCGTTAAATAGAAATGGACATTTTCAACACGGAGATGAAGCCCTTTAATTATAAATTTTAATATCAGGCTCTCGCTTTTTATTAACAAAATCGAAAGACTTATTACGAATATTAAAAGTGACTGTTGTTTGTGTGTACATATACATCTATTGTAGTCTTTCTACTGGTGCTGTAAGATGGTTTTAGTTGCGATATTTTTCAAACCAATTGTTAACAGATAATTTAGCGATAAATGCAACGACTAAACGAAAAATGTGATTAACAGACTAATTTATTAATTTACATGCTAACTGAACATTTTGTAGTGCCTTAACACCAGTGCCACTCGTTGTAATTAAATTATTTTAGTTTAAGAAATATTGTTTATAAGAAACATTGTTAATTTATAATGTGTAAAAAGTTGATCCGACTACGAAATTGTTAATATTTGATCACCACACGATATTCATAATACATTTGTACATTTTAACTGTTAAAATCATAATTTGTAAATAAAAGAATTGACAGACTTTATACAAATTTATTGTTCACATAAACAACGTCTACATTTATAATGTACGATTATATAAATTAACACATAAAACAAACCACAAGAAATTGGCAATTACGGCACCGCTTAACAAATTTAGTACAAACAGTTTTAATTACAATTTAATTGCACCGGTTAAAACATATTTTAAAAGTAGTACGGGTAAGTAAGTAAAAAGTTGTATAAAAAATAATTTGTACTTTAAAGCATTAAAATATAAAAAATTAGGTTTCTAGAATCACCGTTACATAATATTTCTAACAACTTGTTAAAAGATGTAATAACAATTCTGTGATTCTAGGCTATCAAATAACATGAGAAACAGAGATTATTAGATGATTAAGATAACATGGACGATTTGCTCGCTGTTAGTTAATAAAGTTCCTTGTAAACCAGGAAAATGTAATAATTGATATGAATTTTTCCCTTTCAAAAATTTAATACTTTATGATACCTACCTGCGCTGTCACAGGGTTATTTGTTTGAGCTGCAGTTTCCTCAGTCTTAGATGTATCTGCTGGATTTTTTATGTCTGTTTTATAATTATTTAATTCCATCTCACATTCTTGCATCAACATCATGTGATCTAATTTATCCACAGTATGTTTCAATTCCGATTCCCATACTTCGTCCGTGCTTTTACCTTCGCCCCCGTCTATAGGCCGTATGGCCAATTCTTTCACTTTCAATTTTAATTCATCCAAATACTCATCATCTAGATCTTCACTTTCATCTTTTTCGCTAACTGCAGAACTGGTTGTACCGCTCATAGAGCCCATACTTCGAACCTCGCATTTATCTAATTCTAAATTAAAATCGGGCAGTGGAGATTTGCTAGTAAAATCAATGTTGCTTGAGCTGGGACGTTCACATAATTCTGCACCGACGCCAGGTTCTCGAGGCCTGGTTAACAACTCGTTTTCTGAATCAGCTATACCTAAATTCTTGCGTTTCATATGTATTTCATTTGAAATTTGTTCTAGCTGCCGTAAAGCTTCCGAATATGTAAATTTTGTTTTGTTTATATGCTCGTGCAAATTTTCAATTCTTTCCTTTTGATTGTTTAGCTGTTCTTGGCAAAGAGCTTTTTCTTCAAAGTAGGGCCGAGCTTTTACTATATGTCTGTGTAAACGATCCTCGAGTTGTTGTACCTAATTAAAATAAATGAGGAATCCAATGAATTATTTATTTTTAAAACATAGAGAAGGGTTCATTAAAAAAACATTTAAATTACCTAGAAAATTAGCATGCTGTCACAAGGA
The DNA here is from genome assembly GCA_963082815.1 of Melanotus villosus. Taxonomy (NCBI): domain Eukaryota; kingdom Metazoa; phylum Arthropoda; class Insecta; order Coleoptera; family Elateridae; genus Melanotus; species Melanotus villosus. The sequence continues at coordinate 26,560,751 of OY720422.1, read as the reverse complement.
AGCAACACAGGAGTCATGTGCGAATGACAACTCATTTCGTTTAAAATGCTTTTCAGATAAGACAAACAAGGTTAACACTGAACTAATGAGAAGTAGATTAGATGATAACAAGGTAATAATGCAGGCATATAAGCGGTTATTTAGTGGTACAAGGTCAATTAAATTTATGCTAGCTCGTGCATTAGTTGAATAAAATTGCAGTTTAGAACGCAATAAGAATCGCTTTTAATGTATATACTAATGATACGAAAATGTAAGATGAAATTTTAAAAGTTTTACAAAAGAAATGTTAGTTTTAGATAAATTCAGGTATTCTTATAATCTTCAATATTATCTAAAGACAAGGAAATATTAATTTACAAGGTTCAAGAAGATATATCCGTGATTACAAGGTTAAATAAAGTTCAAGATAAATATTTGCCATTTAAATAGTTATCTATCAACATTCTGTTAATATTATGCACCTCTTCAATTTTGATATTTTGAATTGTTGTAATATAATGAAAATTTACAAACCTTTTGTTCAGCAGCATTAAAAAGTGTAGCACGCTTTTGGTGTTCCCGTCCACTTTCTGCCTTTTGATTTTCAGCCTCCATAACCTGATTATGTACAACGATTATTTATATTGCCATAATTTCTATGCATAAATTCTAATTACATAATCGACTTAAACAATACCTTAATAGTTGCATGATTGAGCATTTCCTGCCACGCATTATCAAACTGCCATTCATGTTTATTGCTCATAAATCTCTGTTCCGCTAAAGCTACCGTCTCCTTGGCTGCCGCATGTATTTCTAAAAATTATCTTTAAACATCAAAAATCACACTTGTTTATCAAACAATACCGTTGGCTCTTTGAAAAATTACAGCCGCACGTTGACATTCCTGCTGCGCTTTCTTTGCTATTTCAACAGCTTCAAAATAAGGCCTTGCACGTTCGATACAACTACCCAATTTTTTGGACAGTACTTTCAGTCGTCTCGTTGATTCAGTTAGGATCATACGAAATGTAGTATTAGCTTCCTGCAATATTACAATTTTAAAAATGAAGGTAAATTACCGTGAAAATGCTTACATCGAGTTCGATTTCTAATTTATTAATTTCGTCTGTGGCTGTGTTGAGCTTTTCCAGTTCAATTTGAATGCGGGGGTCTAAATCATTTTCTTCTTCTTCCATGACAAGCACAGTTATAAGATTTATACTGTACTCGCCGAATTTACACTTTAAATCACATTAAACCACAACACAATCAAATACACTCATTATAAATTCAGTAATGACGTACGATCTATTTTTAAGGCCTGTTGAATGTCAATTTAATTGTGAGGATGTTCAATTTCCACATTTGCACGCACTTTCTGTTATCTCAACGAATTTTTTGAGTGCTTTTGAATAATTGATAAGGCATTTAACGTGAGATATTAATTGTAGTATAGAAATTAGAGCAAAATTTCACTGTTACGCGTTTTAAACGTCACTTTTAAGAAACGTAGTATTTACGCACGACATACGTCTAATTACATCAAGAAGAACTAGTATCATGTTTAATATGAATAATATGAAAATGGTTTGTCCGGTATTATACCTACATTGTATTGACATTTGCGCAAGCGTAGTTTAGAACTGTCAAAAATGGCAGTATTTGTTTACTAATTTTGTTCACAACAGCAATTTTCAGGTAAAAATGAAATATGCCTCGGTTCTGTAACAGCTTTATTTCGTATTTAAAAAGTAAAGAAAATTGTGGAATAATAAGTACCTGGAATTGTAAAACATAATCTTACATATGTGCTTACAATGTCTTACCAAGGGTCAGTATTTCTTCAGGACGATTATGAATTTGAGGACGATAGGTACGATGAAGATGATAGGGAAAATGACGATCCACAAGAAGAAAGCGATGAAGGTAACTCATATAATATATTTACGCAAGTACAGCTATATTGTAAATATTAACCTCCATTTTAGTTATGCATGTTTTCTCCACCAACGGGTGGTTAAAGTATAGTTTTATTAACTTTTGTTCCTTTTAATAATAATAGATACAGAAGAGGCCAGTGAAGCTGAAATGAGCCGTCACGAGGAGCCCTACGAAATCAAAGAACAAATGTACCAAGATAAACTAGCAAGTTTAAAGAAAAAACTACAACAGCTTAAAGATGGCACACATCATGATTATAATCGGAGAGTTCGTAAGCTAGAATATCAGTACAAGGAAAGAATTCGATTGAACATGATATTTCGTGATTACATGATCGAATGTGTGGAACGTGATTACATAAAAGAGAAAAAAGCAGCCGCTAAGGAATTCGAAGAGAAAAAAGTAGATTTAAAAGAAAACTTATTGTCAGATTTTGAAGATAAACGTCGAACAATCGAAGCAGAAAGATTTACATTGGAACTTACTGGTGATTCTATGGAAGTAAAACCCGTAATGACCAGGAAATTAAGAAGGCGTCCTAATGATCCTATACCTGTACCTGAAAAAAGAAGAAAGACGCCAGCTGCACAAATTACATACTTACTAGATGAAAAAGAGATAGATAACGATTTAAAAGTAATTAGCCGAGGAAAAACGTTAACTCCAGTTCGTAAACCAGGTATGATTTTAAATGATGACGGAGCATTTTCTATAGTTAAATTAGGTGAAACTGTGTCAGCAGGTTCAGGAATGGTACAGAACCAATCAGCTCCAGTAGTTACATCTTCAAATGATGTATCGTTAGTAGAAACTAGGATTGAAGATGGAAAATTATTATATGAAAGACGTTGGTTTCATAGAGGGCAATCAGTTTATATCGAAGGAAGAGATATGCCAAAATTTCCTGCAAGTATATCTGCCATTGGAACGGAGGCGGTAAGAATTAAATTATAGTAATATTTCTTAAAATTGTTATTTGTATTTTTGTTATAGTTATGGGTTAAAAAATCGGATGGCACGAAAGTTAGAATTTATGTGTCTAATTTGGCAAGAGGTAAAATTTCGATTAAAAGGAGGGCATCATAAGTGCATGTTTAATCGTGATCTCTCAACAATTGTAATTTAAAAAATATATGTTTTTATAGAGTATTGAATAAACTTCTCAATCATTGATGCTTTGAATTGCATAGGGGGTTTTTTATCAAATCTAAATTTATTCTAAAATAAAGCGTTCAAATCATTTGAATTACTTTATTAGCAATTCTGTAAATTATATAATTGTGTTACTAATCACAACTGCATCGTGCGTGCTACAGTTTTCAGCATCGTTGTCCGTATTTACATTCTGGTATTGGAAAATGAGATAGACAGGGAAAGGAAGGTGTTAATGCAGCTCAAAAAACTAAAGAAGAAGTAGGAAAATTGGAGAATATCTAGCAAAAATAGCATATACCGTAGAAGAACTTTTACGATTACAAAATAGAAAAGACAGCTGAAAGGAAAAAGTCAAGTGGATGGAAAGAACCTTGGGACTGAAAATTAGAATAATTATAAAAACAGTTTGACAAAAATGGCAGAAACAAGATCGTAAAAACGAGCTGTTACCGCACTGCAGTAATGGGAGCAATCTTCTTCTTTAAAGTATTCAGTCTTCCAATTGGTTTGACGCAGCCTTCCACTTCTTTCTATCTTGTGCCTTCCTCTTCATCTCTGTATAATTGCTGCCCCCGACATCTTTAGATATCCTAATACAGAAATAAAGAAAAAGGAGAAAGGAATTTTGGAACTAGAAAATGGACACATTTTAATCTGGAGTGGAGTAAAAGAAGATGAAGGGGCAGCTGCTGGAGTGGGATCTTTATTACATAACGAGTTAAAAACCAAATAAGTAAATGGGAAGCGATATTCAAAAGGCTATTAACGGTAGAACTAAAATATAAAACACATACGAAATCAATAATAGCTGTATATGGACCAAAAGAGCAGATAAAAAAGATAGTTTTTGGGAAGGACCTCGGGAAGGACTGACACTTACTATGGAAACAGCAAAAGGGAAAATATATGTGGCTGGAGACTTCAATGGAAGAGTGAGGAAAAAAGATAACATACGCAAGAGTTATTGGGCATTATGTAGAAGATAAAAGAAATTTGCCATGGACATGACCTAATCATAACGAATACTTTTTATCAACACAAAAATATTCATAAATATACTAGAGAAGAGCCCGAGTAGGAAAGAAAAATTTATAATAGATTATATATTGGTCGAAAGAGATAACAGAACATCGATTTTAGATGCACGAATTAAAAGAGGAAGTGAAATAAATAGCAATCATTACCTACTGATAGCAATAATGAAGAAAAATGAAAATGAGAAAAGGAATATCGATATAGAGGGATTAAGAAAAGCAGATCATAAGAGTACAAGATCGTTTAAACTGGAAGTTGCAAAAACATACAAAAAAGCTTTAAGTAATAAACTAAAAACAATGACTTGGCAATAGTTAAACACACTATACTATGTCTTGTTCATTATATTATTGTGAGATATGTGTTAGTTATAAAGTTAGTAATAACATGACAATCAAATATTACAGTACTATGTGCTAGATATAGGATTAATCAGATGTATCTGCGAAATAAAATAATAATAATTAATTAAACAATAAAGCAAAATATCAGAGAAATGAATATAGAAGACAAATGGGAAATACTCGAAAACAATCTAGTGGAATTGGCTATAGAAGTGTGCGGCACAAGTAATACAACTACTTTCAAAAAACAGACAGCATGGTGGACAGACGAGATAAAGTAGCAGGTTAAAACTAAGACGAACTGGCAAGTATATCTCAGAAATAATCTGTATCTGTATCTACAACCTCTTTTACCTTTCGGTGCCGAGGCTGGTGTGTTAGTGTATGTGGTTTTTATGGGTGCAATGCACAACCCGGCCTGTCTCTGCGAGGTACATGGTTGGTGCGCTGTTTTACTTACGTACTGCACCATGTGTTTAGTGTAAGTGTATGTACATGTAGGGCCTTGTTACTGTAACCTCTTAGACATGTATTCGAAGGAGAGCGTTGTTAATTTGGTGCCTCATCACAAATGGTCTTAATACCGGCCTGTCCATCAGGAGATTTGAATCAAGGACTATCGTAACACTAGCCTGATGCTTTACCACTGTGCCACGCTGGCATCATCTTTAGATTAATACAGAACTAAAATACCAGTTATAACAGGTGGCGCAAAAGTCATCACCCGATTGGAAGATGCTCTCATTTTTGCAAATGGCGTCTTATGTCATCGCGACTTTGACATTTGTGAAGTAAACAGAAGCAGAATACACGTAGACAAACCATGGATCGCTATACTCCTCAAAAACGCGGAATACTTGTGTCAATGTTTTTGACAAATAATGGGTCGGTGGTTTTGGCTCAACGTGAATTTCGTCGTCGATTCCCTGGTCATGTGACACCAACTGGGTAAACACTGCGACGTTTATCCGCTCGCCTCGAGGAGACTGGCTTAACACGGGACAGTTGCAGACGTGGCCGGCCCCGGAGCTGCTGTTCGGCCGAGAATATCGCTGCTGTGGTTGCAGATGTCCAAAAGGACCCTCAAACATCAACCAGATGACGGGCCACGCAATTGGGCATCAGTAGACGGTCTTTACAGCGAATTTTGGTGAAAAACTTGAAGATGTTCCTGCACAAAACGGACATTCTGAAGCAAGTGTTTCCCGGTCGCGTAATCTCTCGTTTCAGCGATTTGCACTGGCCCGCAAGATCGCCCGATTTGACCGTTCCAGACTTCTTTTTTTGTGGTTTTTTGAAGTCACGGGTCTATACGAACAAGCCACAGGCCTTGGTGGCCCTAAAGGAGAACATCCGACTAGAAGTGGAGAATTTATCGCCAGAAGTTTTGAGAAAAGTCATGGAAAATGCTGTGAAACGAGCCCGAATCTACTCTGGCGGCGGCCACTTGACCGATATTATCTTCTCGACTTCATGAAAAAAAATTTAAACGTCTAAATAAACATAATCAACAAACAGCACCAATTCTTTTTATTTACGAACAAAGTTACTGCCCTAGGAATTCGAGTGAGGACTTTTGCGCCACCTGGTATAACGAACAAAGAAAAAAAGTGAAGATAAAAGAAGCAAAGCAAAAAAAATCGGTGAAATTTGAGAGAGACGGCACATGGAACCAAAAACTGTTCTTAAAAATCTTAGAAGCAATAAAAATATAAGAACAACGATTAAAAAACGCAGAAGGTGAAATACTGTCAGAAGATAACAAGATCATGGTGCGTTGGAAGTTCCAGTTCCTTTTGAAGATCCAGTTTTGCCAAACCAAATTCGACTGCAGGAGTCATTCTGATTCAGGCCCACTCTAAGACAGAATCCAGCAAATCAAATGTAGCATGGAGCAGTACAGAATTGTTTCGGTGAGATTACTCAGCGGCTAGCAATGCAATTATTGATGATATTATTCAATGTTACCATTACCCAGGACCGAGACGTTGTTGAAAAATAAAAATGGAGGAACTAAAGAAACCGATCGAATGGCTGAAAAATGGCAAAGCACCAGGTGTCGATAAAATAACTAGAGAAATGGTCCAAAATATGGCCGAAGACGGAAGGCGGTTGTTACTGGAAATATTCAAACAAGTATGGGGAAAGGAAAAACAAGAGACTGGGCAGTAGGCTTAATAGTGCAAATCTAAAAAAGGTGACAACAAAGACTGTAACAACTACAGAGGAATAATGCTGCTAAGTACAATAACCAAGATATATTAGAAAAAAGACTAAGACAAGTAATAGAACCAAAACTAATGAAAATGCAGAGTGGTTTCAGAAAATGTGGAAGTAGGTACTCAAGATCATTTATTCACAATAAAGGAAATAGTAAATAAGTCACCAATGAAAGGGAATATTGTCTACTTAGCTTTTTAAACATGGAAAAAGCATTTGATAGAGTACCTAAAGCCAAAATATGGGAAAACCTACGTAAAATAAATGTAAACAACAAGTTAATTGGAGCAGTCAAAAGCTACAAAGCTACAAAGAAACAACTAAATGAAATCAGGCTGCTTCACCACAAAAATAGGAATACCATAAGGAGGAGCATTGAGCCTTTTACTCTTCATAACTTATATGGATGAAATTATTATTAGAGAAACCAGGACGAAAACGAAACCAATGTATATAGGACATCGGAACCTACAAACAGTACATCTCACCGAATGTGTATTCGCAAACGACGTTGTGATCATGGCAAGGAATGAAAAAGACCTACAAGATAACTTGAATATGTGAAACGAGACTTTAGTAAAATACGGAATCAAAATGAACAAGAATAAAACAAAAGTAATGATAATTGCATAAGAAAAACGGGAACTACATATCCAGATAGAAGGAGTGGAAATAGATTAAGTAAATGAATTTCAGTACTTAGGAGTGACCAGACAATCGAAAAAACGGGAAAACACCATACAGAAATAAACAACAGAATAGAAGAAAAAGCAAATAAAAAATATTATGCAATGAGTAAAGGATTTACAAATAAGTGAAATAAGAAAGAAATATCGAAACAAACAAAAATGAAAATATACAGAGCTACACAGCTATTCTCACATACGGCTGGGAAACATGGTTAACAAGTAATAAGATAAGAGCAAGATCCAAGTGAGCGAGATGAAATATTTAAGAAGGGAAAAATATAGAATAAGGAATAAGAGAGGAACTGAAAATCCAGTCTGTAGTAGATTTTATAGAACAGAGGCAGCTAGGATGGTGGGACCATTTACATAGGCTGAGTGACAAAATTCCAGCCAAAAGAATATAGGAAGCAAACACACCACAGGTAGAGGAAGACCAAGGTGTATGATTTAGTTTAATGGTGATCTCTCAACAATTGTAATTTAAAAAATATATGGTTTTATAGAGTACTAAATAAAGTGTGTTAATTCCCAATTATCGATGCTTTGAAATAAATACAAAAGTGGTTTTCTATCGAATCTAAATTTATTCTAAAATAAAGCGTTCAAATCATTTGAATTACTTTACTAGTAATTCTGTAAATTACACAATTGTATCACTAATCACAACTGTATCGTCTGTGCTACAGTTTTCAGCATCACTGTCCGTATTTACATTCTCAGTTGGTATTGGTATTTCATTCATATTAATTGTCACTTCTTCTACGTTAACATTTCCAACAAGAATAGGTTGAACAATATTAGGTAGAACAACGTTAACGTTTGTATTGTCATTATTGTTATTTACTGCAGGAATAATACTTTGACTAGTGGAAGTAATTTGGTTTTCGTAAGAATTATTGTAGCAAATATTTTGTGAACTTGGTGCTATATATCTTACAACACATTCTCTTTGCCAACAATAATACCATAATCGGCCATGGTATCTTATTACCATGTAGACCCATAAATAATATCCCATAAGCATAATAGAAATCATTACTAATAGAGACACAGAGGTCCACTTAGCTGCTGGTATATTAGAAAACTTTTTGTGGTTGTAGTAATCGGCCGAAAATAGACAAACATATGTAGTAACAATAGCTAAAGGTGTCAAAAAAGCGCAAGCTAAGACGTCGCTTCTTAAACCTCGTACATTGAATCCGATGTTAAGGGGCTGATGTCGAAACCATCGCCAAATTGATTCTCTTGCTGTATATTTTGGGGTTCTTTCTGTTCGATATACGTGATGACATAGTTCACAAGAGGTTGTATTAGATTCCGCTAACCATGTTTCGAGACAACTACGATGCACAAATGCAACGGTACCCTAAGGGAAGTTTAAGTGAAATAAGGAAAGCGACAAGGGATAAAGGAAGCTTCTTACCCTACAACGACAAGGCGTAATAATTGGTTCATCTCTATCACTGTCATAGCAAATCCGACAGACGATACTGATTATAGAAGACTTATCAGGATCACACGTACGAATATTAGATTTTGAACCTTCAGTGGTTTTATCTATCGAATGTGAACTCGTGGGCTTTTCTGGATTAATTTTTTGCATTGTAAAATGACTGTTATGTCATTAAGACGTATTTTTGTTTTTGCCTTTTATATAGGCAACACACAAAACACCTGTGTTTATGAGGTTAACGTATCAACGTTGACATATCGATCAGCTTACGTAAAGTAAAAAATACAGTGATGTAATTTGTTAATGGCACTATTTTTAAATCAAGGTTATGTGAGGTAAATACAAACAATTAAAAATTCAAACGCATAATAATGGCCAAACAATCACAAGTAAAATCCAGAAGGAAACTTCTTAATCCTGTCTTCCATTTACAAACAAAACGGGAAGATGACAGTCAATTAACGCAAGGAATGATTAAAGTTGTCCGAAAGACTGGACAATTAAACTTGTCTGGGCGCAGCTTAGTAACTGGTAAGTCTACTTAAGTAATTAAACAGTTATTAATCAAAATCCATTTTTCAGTACCTGACCGAATGTTTTCGATGTACGATTTAGAGGGAGAAGAAGCACTCGTTCATTTCGATTTAAGCAAACCACCCGACGAGCCATGGTGGAGTTTTAAACCATTAACATATTTAGATTTAAGTTCTAATGTCTTACAGAAAATCCCTGGTGAAATTAAATTATTCGAAGATCTTCTCGTGCTGAACGTAAGAACAACAGATTTTTAAATATTTAATGAATGAACGTGAATGCTTGTGCATGAATGATAGTGAATAACCACATATTTTATTAATGCAACTTGACATGTGTTTGAATTGGTAGTAATTTTATACATGTGCGTGCTTTGTTTTTGTGTAATAATGACTAACTACCGATAAATTTTGTAAATTGTGTATAGGTAATTGCTGTTCTTAATGTTATATGTAATTAATACAAGTTGCTTTAACCCTTATTTGTTGAGATGTACTTATACTGTATTCAAGTTAAAGATAGAGTGGATAAACAAATACCTGAGCTGTTCACCTGCTTGAAAGAAACAGGGTAGTATTAAGGAAATTCGTAAAGATTTGCATACAAACCAGTATAGCAAAAAAATATTTAAAAAATCAACTAAAAACAAATTTGAAATGATGTCAATAATTAGACATTTGGTAATGAATAACATTTCATAAAGAACATTTTTATTCGATGATAAAGTTGGGTACAATAAATAAAAAATAAAATGAAAATAAAATAATTTTAAGCCGGACATGGACTGATATCAACGACGTGTAATTCCAGGGTGCAGTGGTGAGGGTTCAGCCAATCGCATTAGCCAAAATGGAGCACAGGTGCTGATCACGCATTGATCACGCGCCGATCATTGTTTACATCCACTTTATCTTTAACTTGAATGAAGTATAGGTATTTTCTACATATCAAAAAAAAAGGAGTGCATTGTTTTGACGATAGAATTGGTTCAGGGTTAAAATAATTTATATAAAGTTATTTATTCAAGGTGAAAGAGATATATTTTGAAATCAATTAAGGTGTCATCCATAAGAAAAAAATTGCCCTTGATAATAGTAATTTACTGATCGATGCACATTAATAAATTATCAGATGGGTTAAAGGAGCAATAATGTTGCCCGTTTAATAAAATTGCATGTTAGAATAAATTAATTTCTTTATCATTAACATTCCAGTTGCAAGATAATTGTTTAACCGAGGTTCCTCCTGAAATTGGTTCTTTAACCAAGTTAACAAAATTGAATCTTAGCCACAATAAAATTAACACTTTATCTAAAGACTTTTACAAGTTAACAGAACTTCAACAACTTCTGCTTGCTCATAACTGCCTGGAAACAATAACTGATGACATCGGGGATTTAATTATGTTACAGCATTTGGTAATTTGTATTAACCAAGGGAATAACAGGTCTTAATTAATAGGTTTATAGGATTTGTCCAATAATAATTTAACCGTTTTACCTCCAGGAGTAGGGTTTTTGGGTCGCCTAACCGAAATAAATTTATCACATAATAAACTAACGGAATTGCCTCCTGACATTGTTAGTTTGAGAGGTGGGTTACTAAGGCACAAGGAGTACCTACCATAAGTAATTGTTTTAAATTGTAGTCTTACATAAGCTAGATGTTACTCACAATGAACTGAAAATGCTACCAAATTTACATGACTTACGTAAATTGCAACTACTTTATGCTCAACATAACGATATCGAGGAATTACCAGATTTCGAAGGCTGTGAAAACATTCAGCAGCTTCATTTCGGAAACAATTATGTAACGGTAGTAGTAGTAATTAAAGAAATTATATAACCGATTTTTACCGCAGTAATTTTCAGGAAGTGACTAAAGAATTCTGTGAGAATATGCCTCATTTAAAAATTTTAGATTTAAGAGATAATAAAATCGAAAGTTTGCCAGATGAAATCGCGATGCTTCAACACGTCATTCGTTTAGATTTAACTAACAATGAGCTTGAAATGTAAGTAACAGATTAATGTTTAAGTATTGTTACTGATATGGTTATTTACAGTCTACCCAACACTCTTGGCCTTTTACCACATCTACAAAATTTGCAGATTGAAGGTAACAAATTAAAACAAATCAGAAGCGATTTAATAAAAGCTGGAACATCGAGGATTTTAAAACATTTGCGTGAAAAACTTGATTTGGAAAATCAAACGCATCATTTTCCAGCAATTGGTGATTATTCGGGATTTAAGCCTCACAGTTTTCCTGATAAGTAATTACTTATATATTTATATACTGGGTGATTCACATAAGACGCGCCCCTTAACAATTGTAACAGGCAACCCAACTTACAAATTCAGAAATAACTGATCCATTAATTCTCGATTAAACATATATAATCAGAGGTGGCTTGTTTCAGAATAGCAATACATAATTAAATATCATGTCAAGGTTATGTTTCAAACTGGAAACTCTCAGAAGCTATAACTAGAAAGTGAAGAAAAATATTGTAACAAAAATAAATTTTTTGGGCCTCCATCTAGAAACACTCAATTTTCATGTGTGTAAATCGTGTGGAAAATGCTTCTTTCCTGCCTAGGCAGGAAAGTAAAATTATTAGAGTTTTTTTTGTAATGCGGTTGGTAGCGCTGAACCCAACTGTCTCAGCCTACGAATAAAAAGAAACAGGAAGGACACTAAGGTATATGGTGCATAACTACAAGTGCAATGGAAATACGTCACACGCGCCATAGTGAAACACCAACCAGCACGATTTTTTTATTGGTAGACTAACTGTTTCTTTACGATATTATCTTTGACAGTTGACGTATTTAGTTTTCTCAGCCAATGAGCTTCTAAAATCCGCCATATTGATACACCATCTAAATTGCATACTGTTGGTGTTATGCTACTCCCTGTCTTTTTTTATTCGTAGGTCTCAGCCTTCTCATGTCACGCATATATATTTTGTAGATTAGGTTCAATTAGGTTTTTCAAAGAATTAAAGGAACAAAAAGAACACGAACTTTATTGATGAACTAAACATTACAAATAATATTGTAACACAAGCACAGTAAATGTCAAAAATCAAAGCTTACTAGCTACTAGATTTTTAAATTTAAATTCGAATTATTACGTCTTATGCATGGTAATACCAACCCCATAAAAATAAATTCTCTAGCGTCAAATATTTGAATAAAAAAAATTCTTTTTTATAATGAATTCGGCCGAAAAAATATTGTGTATCACACGCCTAGAAATTGCTTTACAAGTACTCGCACTTGCAAAGTGGCAGTTTCTAGCCTTCTGATACAAATTACTATTTCTCCAACCACACGAATAAGACGCCATATTGTCGAATAATTTTGTATAAAAAGTAAGTCATTTCGGGATGCTCACCAATTACCTTGGCAACTGTATAGTTTTCGATTCATATTTGCACTAATACAAAAATGGACGCAAGATAGGGTTTAACGTGGTAGATTTTAAATAAAAAACAAACGCTTCGTCAACATTCGGCAATCGCCTTCGTTGTTGTTTATTTTCTCCGTACAGTGTTTATTTGTGCCATGACAGTTCTCAAAAATATTTGACTATAAATAATAAGTCATATTACCGAATTTTAGAGTAGTTAGAGAAAAAATAGTATGTTTCATTCGCACAAAAAATGCGTTTTCGGGACGCGTAAGACTCTGTCTTGCTTGTCGCAAAATCATGCATTTTTTGTACTAATGAAACAAATAACTATTATATAAATTATTAGTGTATATATATAATCAGCTCTTTAACCGCATGCAGTTATGGCTACTTATTTTCATAAGTTTTCTTAATCCTATTTTGGGACGGATTAATTCCCATTTCTTCTTCTATTTATTTTTATATATTTTAATCTGTTAGCTTTTTACTCGTTCTAGCTTCTTCTGCTATCTTTGCCCATTCCTTCCTCTTTTCGCATTTGTCTCTCCACTTCTTTATCCCTAGCCTCTTTAGGTCTTCTTGTACCTCATCCATCCATCTCAGACTGGGTCTGCCTCTTCTTCTATTTTCGGTTGGTGTCCATTCTGTTATTATTTTTATTACTCTTTTTTTGTCTGCTCTCATTACATGCCCTAACCATTTTATTCTTTGTGCTTTTATATATGTAACAATATCTTCCCCGTTCATTTGTTCTCTTAGTTCAAAGTTCATTCTCGGCCTGTATTCACCTTCTTCTGTTCGTACTGGTCCCATTATTCTTCGTAATATTTTTCTTTCAAATACTTTTAGCTCTTCCTCTTCTTTTTTAGTTAGGGTCCATGTTTCTGTTCCATATGTCACTACCGGTCTGATCATAGTTTTATATATTTGTAGCTTTAGTCTGGTACTTAGGTATTTAGAGTTTAAATAAGTTTTGTTTGCGTAATATGCTTTATATCCCGTTTGTATTTTTTGTTTTGTTTTTTCACTTCCACTATATTTTTTATTGTAAATTGTTATTCCTAAATACTTAAAGTTTTGGACTGCCTCAAATTTATAGTCTTTTATTTTTAAAAATTCCTCGTTGCTGTTTTTACTATATTTTAGATATTTCGTTTTTTTTTCGCTGATTGCTAAACCCATTTTTTTTGTTTCTTCCTCTAATCTCGTGAAACTTTTTATTAGTCCTTCTTTTGTTCTACTAATAATTGTAACATCGTCTGCGTACGCAACAATCTGTGTATTTTTAATATTTATTGTCCCTTCCAGGTCCGCTTTTCTAATTGCGCCTTCCAGGGCTATATTAAACAATGTAGCCGATAACATATCCCCTTGTCTAACTCCTTGTTGTACCTTAAATCTTTCGGTTGTTTCATTTTCAATTTTCACTACTGCGGTTGAGTCTTTTAAGGTCATTTCCACTAGTTTTACTAATTTTTGTGGAGTTCTCATGTTTATCATTTCTTTTATTATCTTTTCTCTTAATACTTTGTCAAAAGCATTTTTAAAATCTATAAATAATATGTACAGAGTTATGTCGTATTCCTTTGCTTTTTCTAGTATTTGTTGTACAACATGTATGGCATCTGTGGTCGACCTTCCTTGCCTAAATCCTTGTTGATAATCCCCTAACTTGTTCTCTGCATGTGCTTGAAGTTTGTCTTTAATTATTTTTGATAGCACTTTATAGGTCACGTTTAACAACGTTATTCCTCTGTAATTTGCGCAATCTTCTAAATCTCCTTTTTTGTGTATTGTAAATATTATCCCTTGCTTCCAGTCATCTGGCATTCTTTCCTCTCTCCATATCAAGCAGATTAGTTTATGTAGCCTTTCATGCAGTGTCTCACCTCCATATTTAAGGTACTCTGTTAATATATCATCGCTTCCTGGTGTCTTATTGTTTTTTAGGTGTCTTATTGCTTGTTTTACTTCTTCTAATGTTGGTTCTTCTATTACTGTGTTATTTATTGTTTTTGTTTGTGTTACTGTATTCGTTTCTATTTCATTTCTGTATAGTTGTTCGTAGTAGTTCTTCCATATTTGTTGTATTTCTTTCTTTTCGTACCTCGTATTCCCTTCCGTGTCTTTATATCCTGTGGTTTTTACTCTAAAGTTTTTCTTTTCTTGTTTTAAGTTCTGATAAAACATTCTTGTATTTTTTTTATTGTATTCGTTTTGTATATCTTTTATTATTCTTTCGCTCCAATCTCTTCTTTTTTGTTTACATGTGTTTCTTGCTAGTGCATTTGCCACTTTGTATCTTTGTCTATCCTCTTCTTCTTTTGAGTGCAGCCATTTTATCCATGCTCGGTTTTTTTTTCACTAGCCTTCTTGCACTCTTGGTCATACCATTCTTTACTTTTTTCGTTCTTCATCCGTCCGACGCATTTTTCCGCTGTTATTAAAATACTAGTTTTAATGCTGTTCCACTGGGTTTCAATTCTGTTTTCACTTTCAGGGGAGATTTGTTGTTGTAGTTCCTTTGTTATCCCTTCTTCAATTTCTTGCTTCACCTTTCGTTCTTTTATTTGTTTTACATCCCATTTGTTTCTTCTTTTGCTTCTGTCTTTTCC
This sequence comes from Melanotus villosus, assembly GCA_963082815.1. Lineage (NCBI taxonomy): Eukaryota > Metazoa > Arthropoda > Insecta > Coleoptera > Elateridae > Melanotus > Melanotus villosus. Next base: position 26,545,357 of record OY720422.1, on the reverse strand, counting down.
TCTTTCTTTATTTTTCTTTTCCTTGATTATTGCAATTATTAGTATGTGGTCAGTGTTTGCGTTGGCGCCCCTGAACGATCTTACATCTTGTATGTTACTAATTCTTTCTCTGGTTACAAGTACATGATCGATTTGACTTGTTGCCGTTTGATTTGGGTGCATCCATGTTATTTTGTGCTTCTTTGGATGAGGGAATTTTGTGTAAGAATATACAAAAAATAATAATTTTATATATAAATCACATTAATGAAAAATTATTTTTTTCGCATTTCGTACTGTAATGTATTACTTTACGATACTCAAAATCGTACTGTAATGGGCCACTTTACAGCATAGCAACGTCAGGTGTCATTAAAATGCAATTTGATAGCTTCTCGGGCAGCATTTAAAATATCTTCTGAATGGTTTTACAAGTTATTTTCGTCACTCAAGTCCATTTCGGAATTAGATTTCCAAAAATAAATGTATTTATTTGTTTGAATCGAATTCTGTTATGTCAAAAACAGTTCCTGTCAGATCGAGAATCCGCCTACTTTTTTCAGTGTTTTTATTAATTTTATTCAGAATGTATCTCAATAAATTTAGATAACTTTTTATGTGAGAATATAAAATGCGAAAAAATAGTGTACGCGCCGCGTCCGAAAAGTGATTTAACTAGACTCGTACGGCATTTAAGTACTCGCTATCGCTCGTACTCAAACCTGCCATACTCGTCTAGTAAAAATCCACTTTTCGGTACTTGACACGTAATCTACTATTACGATTAGAAATTTCTAACTGTCACTTTTGATGAATAAGTATCTGTGGACAGATCTACTTGATCAAATTTTGTTTTTAGTTTGCAGATCTTTCTAGGAGCGCGTCTTACGTGAATCACCCAATAATATATTTAGCACTTTAACCGCAAGCAGTTATGGCTGCTTAATTTTTTTAAGCTTTCTTAATCCTTTGTTTGATATGGATTAGTTCCCGTTTTCCAGAGTTTTATCCTGGTAAATTCTTGTTGGTTCTGGCATCTTCTGCGATTTTTGCCCATTCTTTCGTGTTCTTACATTTCTCTTTCCAATTATTTATTCCTATACTCTTTACATCATCCACCACATCATTTAACCATCTCATCCTGGGTCTACCTCTCCTTCTTACTTCTGTTGGTGTCCATTCTGTTATTATTCTATCTGCCCTCATTATATGACCTAACCATTTTATTCTTTGTGCTTTAATATGCATAACAATGTATTTGCCTTGCGTTTATTCTAGTAATTGGAAGTTCATTCTCGGTCTTAGTTCTTTTTCTTCTGTTTGTCTCTCTCTCTTTTAGCTTTATAACCCTTGATAAGTCTTCGCTTGCTTCACGATACTTTTCCATGCTCTTCTGTTTCTACATTTTTCTTTCTAATTTACTATCTCCATTTCCTGTATATCTTTCTCTACATTTGCTATCCATCTATTTCGTGGTCTTCCTCTCATTCTTGATGTACTTGGCTTCCATCTCATTACTCTTCTTATGATATCCTGGCCTTCTTTCGTGTATGCATGACCTATCCATATTAATCTGTTTGATTTTATGTATCTCACTAAATTTTCATTTTCCATTAATTTTTCAATTTCATGATTCATTAAGCTTCTTGTACCGTTTTCTTCGTGTACTGGTCCATATATTTTTCTTAATATTTTTCGTTCGAATCTCAATAATAGATCTTCAGTTTCTTTGGTGAGTGTCCATGTTTCAGATGGTAGGTAACCACAGGTCGTATTACAGTTCTTCTGTCTGTACTGGCCCTAATATCCTTCGTAATATTTTTCTCAAATACTCGTAAATCCTTCTTCTTTTTAGTCATTGTCCATGTTTCTGTTGCAAATAGCACTAGTGGTCTAATAAGGGATGTCACATGCCAAAATTGCACTACGACATGCAATTGGGGATGATGTTACCCCTTTGGCGCGCGGTTAGACTAAACAGTGGAGATGGGGGGTTCGGAACGATAAAAGACCCTTCAATTAAGGGATGGAAATTCTTGAGCGCCACTATGATGTTAAAATCACCCAAAGATCTAAAAGAAAGAAACCCATCATAGAAGATTCACAAGGGCTCGGAGAAAGGGGGTTGTCGTAGCTGCACCCTGCGCAAGATGTAACTTACCTTGCTTAACTGAAATAAACTATACTTTATTGCAAAACTCTAAATCTTGTAGGCAGGCTTAACACTTTACACATAAATCTTTAGCAGAACACTGAAACACAAATATGAACGGGAAGGACTGAACACAGTAACAAGGCCAGGCTAAATTGACAATGAAATATTTAATGAATCAAAAGACTTACTGCAAAAATATTCACCAGCTTAGTCCCTCAATTCCAAACAAAGAATATAGGAAAACACAAATAATAATACATGGACAAATTCAATAAGCACCACTGCAAAAGTCTGCCAGCAACAGGCAGTCGTTGGAAATCAAACTGACGTTAAAAACACAAACGAAGAAAGCAGGAGCAGCATATAGGAGAATAGTTTTTACCTGGCGAGTTGATCTTATTTGCTCTTTCCGGTGATTATAAGGACCCCAGCTGGATACGATAAACTCGCACTACATCTTAAAAGGCGTCCGATATGGTTGACTAATTGTCACACACTAAAGAGGGGAACGGAAAAAGAATCGAAAGGACGCCACGGAACGGCTAATGCGGCTCAATGTACAGGGGGGGATTCCCCCGCACCGTATCACGAGATGTTGCAACAACTGAACCAAGATGACATCATGTGATGATGAAATACGCAAGAGAATAGGTCACCTTAGGATTTGAACAAAGAAACCTTTTACAAAAATGAAACATACTGAAATGACTTTAAAAATTTCCTTGTCCTCCAGACTAAACGAATTTAACTGTAGCAGAAATAAAATAATTGGCACGGAATCAAACATAAAGGACAGGGCCGTACTCAAGAATTTTAATAATAATTTAAAATGACTTGAAAATTCCAAAATAACACGGGATTGCAAAATCACGTGACAGGGATTCATAGATTTGTAGTTTTGCTTTGTTGCTTAAGTATTTTGTGTTTAGAAACTTTTTATTTGTATAGTATGTTTTATATCCTCCTTGGATTTTTTATTTTGTTTTGTCGCTTCCACTATAATTTTTATTGTAAATTGTTGTTCTTAAATACTGTTTCAAAATTATATCCTTTTATCTTCAAAAATTCCTCGTTGTTGCTGTTGCTATACTTTTTTCATTAATTTTTAGCCGCATTTTTCTAGTTCTAATCTCATAAAACCTCCTATTAGGCCATCTTTTGTTCTACTTATAATTGTCACGTCATCAGCATATGCTATAGTTTGTATGTTATTCAAATTTATTATGCCTTCCAAATCTGCTTTCTTAATTGCACTTTCTAGGGCTATGTTGAATAATGTAGCCGACAACATGTCTCCTTGTCTGACTCCTTCTTGTACTTTAAAGCTGTCTGTTATTTAATTTCCGATTTTCACTACCGCTGTTGTGTCTTTTAGCGTCATTTTAACAAGATTTACAATTTTTTGTGGAATCCCCATACATATCATTTCTTCTATTATGTTGTCTCTTATAACCTTATCAAATGCCTGACTAAAATCTATAAATAGGATGTGAAGTGTTATGTGGTATTCATTTGCTTTTTCCAGTATTGCTTGCATTATATGTATGGCATCTGTAGTCGGTCTCCCAGGTCGACACCCTTGTTGATAGTCCCCAATCATAATCTCCGCATATTCTTGCAATTTGTTTTTAATAATCTTTGATAGTATCTTGTAAGCCACGTTCAATAATGTTATTTCTCGGTAGTTTGAACAGTCTTCTATCTCTCCTTCTTTGTAAATCGTGAATATTACGCCTTTTTTCCATTCTTCTGGCATGCTTTCTTCTCTCCAAATCGTATAGATTAATTAGTTCATGTAATTTTTCGTGTAGTGTCTCACCTCCATTAATATATTCAGTTATTATATCGTTGCAATCTGCTGCCTTATTATTTTTTTAGGTTTCTTATCATTGCTTTTATTTCTTCCAGAGTTGGTTCCTGTATTTAATGTCTGATTTGTGTATTGTGGCTGTTGGCTTTTCGTTTTTAAACAGTTGTTCGCAGTACTTTTTCCAAATAATTTTTTATTTCTTTCACTTCATATTTTGATTTTCCTTCTGCATCTTTATATCCTCTTGTTTTTACTTCAAATTTTTTCTTTTTTTGTCGTGTTTTCTAGTAAAACTTTTCTCATATTTCTATATCTGTACTCGTCTTGAATGCCTTTTATTTTATTTTCATTCCGTTCTCTTTTCTTTTGCTTACATATGTTTCTTGCTATGGTATTTGCACTTTTATACAGTTGTTTATCTTCTTCCACATCTTTCTGCTGTTATTAATATACCATTTTAAATTTTGCTCCACTGGCCTTCAATTCTGTTTGTACCTTCTTTATATTTTTGCTGCTGTTGAAGCTTCTGCATTATACCTCCTTCCAATTGGTGTTGGATATTTAGTTTTTTTATTTTTTAATCAAAGAAGATTTAATCAAGAAGGAAGTAGAGCAGGGAAAAGAAAAAAAAACTAATAAAAGAAGTCCATAGTCTTAAGGTGAAGATAGAAAAACAGGAGAATCTTTGTTTCCCTTTTTATGTATTAATATCATTTTAGCGTAAAGTATTGCCATTGTTTTGGAATTTCTTCTTCTTCCATTATTTTATTAAAGAGTTATTTTAATACCTATGTGCCTTCTTCTGGTAGATGTTTTAGGTGTTCGTTTGTTATTTTATCCTCCCCAGGAGCCTTGTCATTTTTTAACATGCTTAGTGCTTTCATTATTATTTTCTTCTTTTCCTATTCCTTGTAATGAAAATGTTTCCATTTTTGTCTCTGTTACTTTTGAATAGGTCTTTATAGAAGTCTGTAGCCGCTTACTTGCATAATCCGTTTTCTAGTACTTTCTACTTTGCCTTCTTTGTCTTTAAGTTGTCCGATCCAATATTTTCCTTTATTTAGTTCTTTATCCAAGTTCCGCATTGAACCCGTATTTTTTATAATTTCTTAAATTTTTTCTTTTTCACGTGTTCTCAGGTCTCTTCTAATTTCTCTTTATGTCAGCTTGTCCAGCTCAGGATATTCTATTCTTTTACCACTATCTTGTTGTTTTTCAATATTTCCCTCTTCTTTATTAAAACTTTAGTTTTGTCTGTTATCTTTCCAACCTTTTTTGTTTCACTTTCTTATGCTTTCTTCTGCTTTATTTTTTGCTTTTATTATTAATTCTTCTACCATGTTATATAGGTTCTGCATTTGACATCAATCATTCCTTTTATGTTTGCTACTTCACTCTTAAATTTTTCCCCATCTAGTCTTCTCTCTTCTTTTCCATTTCGTGTTGTTTTTTTATCTTTCACAGAGTTTTTTTAGAATTATTGTAGTTCTTATTATTATGTGGCCTGAATTCGAATTGGTTTATGACTTCAGTTTTTGTTATTATTTTTCTCTATTAGTAGTTAGGGCAAAATCGATTTCATGTTTGTATGTCCCGTTTGGTGATGGTGATTTCCATGTCCATTTTTGGCCTTTTCTTGCTTTAAAGAAAGTATTCATTATGTATAGTTTGTTTTTTATGGCAAAGTTTATTAAATCTCAAATTAAGTCCATCTTCATGCTCTCCTATTTTACTGTTAAAATCACCCATTAGTAAAATGTTATTTGTTTTAGTTCTTGCTATTTCTATTGCTTCATCTACTTAATCGTAAAATTTTTCAATGTCCTCTAGATCAGCTTCTGTGGGTGCGTATATTTGTATTGCAACTAATTTTTCTGTATTATTTTTAATATTATTGCTGCTACTCTGTCTGAATATCCCGTTATTTCTTCTATCTTTATCATATGCCTTCCAATATACAGTGAGAATAACGTAAGACTATACATTGGTAACTTTATATTAACATTAATCAATTTGACCATGCTAGTAACAATTGTCATTTTGAATTTGCAATGACAATCGGTTTGATAAATGTCGTTACGTTAAATAACCATCTATTTGTATGAATTGATGTAATTTGTCCAGTTTAAGTTAAAATTTGTTCCACTAAATATCATTAAAATGCAATACATAATTTTGTTTAATTGATTACGATAAAAACAGTAGTCTGGGGACAAGTGTGTAGTTTTTCGTTATTCACCCATAATAAATTGGAGGCTTTGTTTACAATCACCATGGTAATACTAAGTAAAATGTCCTATGTGTAATTTTACATGATTCAGCCATGTGTAGTCTTATATTATTCTCACTGTAGAAACCAACTCCATAGTGTCCTTTCTTTTCATCTTTTGTGTATAATATGTGGCCTGATTTCCTTTGTAATATCGTATCGCCTATTCTCCTAGCTTCTGATGTTCCTATCAAGTCCCAGCTAATATTTTGTAGTGCATTTTCAAATTCTTCTAATTGCTTATGTGTCCTTAGTGTTTTTACATCTATTGTAGATACATATTTTTAATCTATGTGTTTCTTTTTATTTCTATTTTCTTGTTGTTTATTATCATGTTGTCTGTTATTTATTTTGGATGAAGGTGGTTTTGGTCGCTTATTCCCCTGGTGACGAGTCTACTAGGGAATGTGTTTGATGTTTTGTTCCATGTTTTTTTCGTATATTTCTGGGATTCTGGGTATGGGGTTTGATTGTCATCATCGTTTGTCGGTCGGGTTGGTATTTCCTTTATTTTATATAGTTTTTTAAGGATTTTGGTGTTGTGAAAGGTTTTTGGTTCTATCTTTTGTTATTAGTATATGATTTGTTTTACTATTTGTTGTTTGGTTTGGGTGATTCCATATAATTTTGTGTTTATGTGGACTGGGGCGGACTGGGTCGGAATTTTATATGCGGAAAATTTTTCAACCGGCCATCCCTTTTTTATGAAAATGTCAATAAATAAAAAATAAATTACTCTTGGGATAATAGAAAATTAAAATCATTTTATTTTACATTCAATACATACAAACACATAAATAAGAAGCTTGAAACATTTTTTTTAACAAAAAAAAGGTTACTCAAAAATTAACAAAAACAGACATTTCTCTGCAAAAAAAGTAAATAAATAATATTGCAATAAATTAATACATACATTAGTACCTAAATAAAAATATTTTTATAAAGGAAGATTTTCTTTTGAAAGATTGCTTTTTTGAGCAACTAAGTATACCGGGTGTTAATGAAACCTGGGGCACCCCTATTTTTTAAGTTATATTTTAAGATGTCAAAATGAAATTTGGTATATGCAATATACTCTTTAAATAGTATTTTTTGACATAGAACACACGTTTCTGTCACTTCCGATTTCGCCGGAATTACCCTCAATTTTGTTATTTTAAATGAACAACCTGTATATTTATACATTTTTGGAATTTCCATTTCATTCTACGTATGGTATATCAAGTTTGAAACATTTTGATGACAAAGTAGATGCCATGACCTGCGCAGTCGGGGTGCAAAACCCAAAACAACGCTCGTTTTTAATATCCTAGTGTCTCACCCTAGTGCCATTTGAAAAATAGAGTTATTCTCGAAAAAGCATTTTTGCCAACTTTAGGTTATTCTAATACATATAGCAACTAATATAAAAGTTAAAGTTCTAAAACAATTTGTCTCGAGTGTTGGGGCACCTTGACTTTCATTTTGCGTAAGTCATCAAAATATTTCGGACTTGATACTATCATACGTAAAATTGAATGGAGATTCCAAAAATGTATAAATATACAGGGTGTTCCATTTAAAATAACAAAGTTGACGTCAATTCCGGCGAAACCGGAAGTGACAGAAACTTGTTTCTTATGTCAGTAAATGCCATTTAAAGTGTATATACATATACCAAATTTCATTTTGATATCTTAAAAAATAAGAAATTTATGGGGGTACCCCAGGTTTCGTTGACACCCGGTATAGAGTATTGTTATCTCGACTACTGAGATCGGTATCGACGGTTTTTCGCGTTTTTGAACTTGTAATGTGTGAAGCTGGTGTGAATCGCGCTATAAAATAATTTTAATAATTTAGATTTTTTTTCAAACCGGCCCATAATCGGACCGGCCCGTGCTGAAATTTCCGCATCCTCCACATGGCCAGTCCGCCCCTGTATGTGGATGTGGAAATTTCATGCTGACTATAAATAAGTTCGCTGCAGCTGCTAGATTGCATAATCTGGTTTCTTTATGTATCCTATTTTTTCCTGCTACAGATTTTATATGTTCCTCTTGTCCTATCTGAGCATTTATATCTCCTGATATTATTATTGTGTCATATTTTGGTTTTTTCACATTCATTTTCTAGTTCTTCGTCAAATTTCTCTTTCTCATTATTTTCAGCTATTTCTGTTGTACATATCAAGGTGGTATTTGTTAGTTGTCCTCGTATTCTGAGCTTTGAAATTCTATCATTTATGGCTTCAAATTTAATTATGTTATACATTTGCTTCTTATATACCTTATATATCTTATATATCCTGTTCCTTTTTACCTTGTAGTTACTTAACAATTTTAAAATGTAATACCCCTAATAAATATTAAACTCGTAGATATACGATGAAGCATTCAAGAGCACTTTCATTGGCAATGCATGATTTAACGAAAGTACCGGATAATATTTTCGAGGATGCATTACAGGCAGAGGTTACAGTTGTTGATTTGTGTAAAAATAAACTAACAAGTGTTCCTGAAGGGTAAATTAATCTAAACAAATTATTTAAATTGTGGGCCTTGATTTTACTGAATTGCAGATTAAAAATTATTGTGTCTAATATCACAGAATTAAATCTGTGTATGAATCAATTGAAAGACGTACCGGAATTTTTGGATGGATGTATTAAATTACAGTACCTTGATATAAGCAAGAATTTGCTTACCGATTTACCCGAATGTTTAGGGCAGCTTAAAAGAATGCGAGAAATTGTAATTTCTAATAACAGGTATTTGTTTACCTTTTGTTTTATTTAAAAACTGATAATTTAAGCTCTGTTATCTATTTTTCACATTTAAAATTAATATTTGTTTAATAGATTTCTAAAAATACCTGATTGCGTTTACGAGATGGAAGGTTTAGAAATTCTTCAAGCGAGCGATAATCAAATAACAGAAATACACGTTGATGGTTTGCAAAAGCTTAAACGCTTGGCTACGTTAGATTTAGCAAATAATAACATTAATCATGTACCACCTGAACTGGGAAACGTAAAACAGTTACGGTAAGGATGTTATTTTGATGGATTATAAAAATATAACTAATAAAATTTTAGAAATTTGGAGCTTCGAGGAAACAGCTTTCGTCAGCCTCGTTATGCTATTTTAGAACAAGGAACCGACACGATTATGGCTTATCTGCGTGACAGAATACCTCAATAAAATAAAAGAAAACAACAGTATTAACAACTTTTGCTAGTCATATAAGTCAATGCCATAACATAAAATTAAGTACCTATATTGTTATCTAGTTTTAAGGATTAAAGTAACCCAGGGAATTAGTAGTAAATAGCTGGTTTTTATCTGGTATAATTGGGATATAATTCGAATACCTACATATTGCCTCTATATTTTTTTATCAAGCTTATGATGAGGAAGGAAAATTCCTATTTGTCGAGAAAAGTTTTTATTTATATAAAAAGTAACATTTCGTGTTGTGCAACTTGAGTACAAATGTAGCATTTATTTTTGTTTTTGTTGATACTGGCCCAGGATTTTATATTATTTACTATAAATAAAATGTATCATTGTGAGATTGGCGAGTTTTTTTATTTTGTGTTTTAAATTCGTTTTGCTTAAGCTTTGATAACATTTCGTTTAAAGATAACTAAAGAAATTATAGAGTTCAAGTGCTAATTATGGATTTGCGGTTTAAACCTGATAACTAAAATTGAATTTAACAAAATTTTTCAAAAGTAATTATTAAGACAGACAAGCTTTATTTAGACTGAATTAAATATTTGATAAATGTGGTAAAACGTCAATGAAGATATTAAAACCGTGTAATCAAGACTGTTCTATAAATAATGTTTGGGTTTAGTTTATCTGTAGGTAAACCATTTTATGATCCATAATTAGTGATTGCTGTAGGATTTAATAGTCGACATTTATGATAAGAATGCCTATTATCTTCTTATGATTTTCAAGGTTTATATGTAACCATTTGAAAAAGCACATAAATAATATTTTGGGCGCAAACTGATCGCAGAGAGACAACAGATTTCTAACAAGCAGGTAAATTCTATTATTATATCAGAAATATCAAATGACATGGATAACCAAATTTCAGCAAATATGATGTTTAGACTAAATTTCTAGGAATAAATGTCCATTTTGTTATAATAACACATTATTATTTTATTATTATTATAATAATAAGATTTGGGTGTTATGTAAATCTTCTGATTTCATTGTTTGTCAAAATTTACCCAAGCATCACCGTCATTTAAATAAACCCTTATCTGGCCTCAATACGACTACCATTAAGAGGATCAGTTTTTAAGTAATAAATTAATAAAATCATTCTGTTGCCACACTTAGAAATTATTTTTTAATGTTCTAAGATTGTACATTTTTCATTGAACGTTTGCTTTCGGTTTGTATGTATTGATAAAACTCGTAAAATAGCAAATTTATCGAAAATATTTTTAAAAGAATTTATGAATTATCTGTCGATAAGTCTGCTTGGATTTGTATGCCTGTGTTTTATAACAGAAATGTAAGCTTATAAATCTTAATAAATTTGTAATTCTAAAACGTTGTTGACCACAAATTTTAAATTAAACATGTGTCGCGTGAGAATTAAATTTGAATTACTTTGAGAGTTTGTTGATACGAACTATTCTTTTGAAATGTAAAGAGCAAATCTTTGTTTGATATCTAACTGCATGAAGTAAGTAAATAAAAATATTTTTAAATGCAAGTGAAAAGTAAGAGAAAGTTTTGAATGGTGGTAATGCAAAGGCATTAATATAGGTACACGCCAAAGTACGTTGTAAATGATTTCGAATTAACCCTAACTAAGTAATAATGCAGAAGTGTGGGAGAAATATAAAAAAACTATTACGACGGCAGTAACCGAAACTGTGGGATTTACAAAGAAAGATAAAACAAGGCTCTCCCAAGATACAATAAAAATAATTAATGAAAGGAACGCTCTAAAATTAAACATAATTAGCACTACAAATAATGGACACAGAAAAAGATTTGACGAAGAATACCGAACAAGGAACAATGAAGTCAAAAGAAGTGCAAGGAAAGACAAAAGGTAGGTAATTCGTAGAACCACAAGCACAAGAGGCACAAAAAGCAGCAAGAAGACATGACAGAAAGAAGCTATATGAAATTGTAAGGAATTTAACAGGAAGGAAGCACACATCAAACACAAAAATAAGAGATGAAACAGGGAAAATATGCTCAACTGACGAAGAACAAAAAATTCGATGGATGGAATACTTTACATAAATGTACAGGGAACAAGAAACCATAAAACAAACCACAAAAATTACAGCAGATGGGATGCAAGGCATTATAGTAAAATTATTAAAAAAAGGTGACAAGACATGGTGCGAGAATTGGAGGCCAATAACATTATTATGCCCAGCCTACAAAGTAATGAGAATACTAGAGGGGATAAAAGACACCTTTGAAGAGAGGCTATGGGAAACTCAAGCTGGTTTTAGATCAAATAGATCATAGCCGAAAGAGGACAACATGTGTACTTATATAAATTATATTGACTTTGTTAAAGCTTTTAACTCAGCGAATAGGAACAAAATGTGGAATATAATAAGAGAATTATAAGAATGTTATATGATAATCACAAAGGAAACTATACCAAAAAAATCCATACCTATTGGAAAAGGGGTAAAACAAGGGTGCATTTTATCACCAATGCTCTTCATTATCGTAATAGATTGAATTTTGAAAGCTGTAGAAGACCACAAAACAAGAATAAACTGGGCCATGTTTAAAAAATTAGAAGACGTAGAATTTGCAGATGACATTACGATATCAGCAACAAATAAACAACAGGTGCAAAAAAGACGAACAAATGAAGTGGGACTTAAAATAAACGCAAATAAAACAAAATTACTAACAAGGAGACCAAATGAAGATAATAAAATCACGATTAACGGGGAAGACATTGATAAAACAAAAGAATTCTGCAAGGAAGCATAGTTTACAGCCTACGTGGCACTAATAAAGAGAACAGCAAGAATAAGTAAGGCACAAAACGCTTTCAATACGCTAAGGAAAATATGATCAACAGAAAATATCAGTAAAAAGACCAAGCTCCGATTATTCAAATCAAATGTAAAAAGTGCCCACCTTTATGGAGTAGAAACATGAGTGGAAAATAAAATCAATATAAAGAAACTACAAACGTTTATAAATAAATGCCTTGGGGTAATATGCAGAATTTACTGGACCGAAATAATTACTAATAAAGAACTGTGGAGAATATCGGGAGAAGAGAACATTGAAGTAACAATTAAAAAACGGAAATAGGCATGGATAGGACACACATTCAGGAAATCAAACAAGAATATAACACGTCAAGCACTAGACTATAACACAAGTGGAAACCGAAAAGTAGGAGGACCAAGGGAAACTTGAAAAAGAAATATTGAAAAAGAACTGGTGAAGTTGAACGTCACCTGGAGCGAAGCAAAGAAATTGGCACAGAATAGAGAAGAATGCAAGAAGATAACTGGAAAGATCATACAATCAAGTAGACTGGAAATCATGCCATTTTTATCATTGCTTTTTGAAATTCCTTTATGGCATCTTATACTCCTCCTTGGAGTAATCTGCTTAAGAAGAAAAAGTAACAATGCCGGATAATGAGACACCCAACCAGGAAAGCGAAAATAAAGAAGATAGAAAAACAATGTTTAAATAAATAAAACACCTGATAAAAATAGAAAAGAAGGTGGATCAAGGAAATAAAAATGTAGAGGTACTAGAAAGAGGAAACCAGGAAATGGGAGAAATAAATGCATTACTTAAAGAAAGATTATATGTTACGCCGATGACGTGGCAATAATATCAGAAAACGAGGATAACCTACAGCGCCTATTGCATCAATTTTAGCTCACAGCGGATAAGTATAATATGGAGATAAACACAGATAAGACTAAAACTCTCGTTGTTGCGAAAGAACCCATTAGATGTAAACTCGTAGTTAATGACAGGCCAATAGAACAGGTCATGAAATTCGCACTACCTGGGTGTCGAGACCACTAGTGTTGGGGACTTAAAGACAGAAGTATTTAAACAGATCAGTAAGGCAGCATCTCTAAGGTTAGATTATATAAATCATGCATAAGACCAATAATAACCTATGGCATCGAAACACGGGCGGACACGAAAAAAACGAAGACACTGATGCGAACAAATGAAATGAAAAATCTAAGAATGATCTCATGAAAAACGCCACGGGCTAGGGAAAGAAATGAAACAATAAGAAATACATGCGCAACGCAAGATGTAATCAGATGGGGCAGACAAAGACGCAGAATGTGGAGAGAGCATGTCCAAAGAATGGACAACGATCAACTTGCGAAGATATGCATGAACGGTATACCACATGGCACCAGACCGCCAGGACCACCACCCAAAAGGTGGAAGGACAGTTGGACATCTGAATCGCAAGAAAACATAAACTGAATCTCCAAATAAACAGGTCCTAGACCTATATATAAGGAAGAAGAAGAAAAAGAAGACTTAAAGAAAGTGGAAGGAAAAGTATACTACTGAATGGAGTAGAAGACGAGGAACACGAAAAATATGGTCAAATATGAATCGCACAAATCAAGACCAATACTGATGCACCTAACAACAGAAATAAAACAATATCAAATATTGAGAAGGACTTATGAACTGAAGAACACCGCTTACGGAGCATCGGAAATATGCAACAAAGAAGAACAAGCAGAACGATAATGAGAGGAACAAGACCGATAATAAATGGTAAAACATATACGCCCGATGACTTAAAAGCGAACATACAATAGTGGACGTAATTCTGGACACTTTCAAATTTTAACTTTATTTTATTACCGACTGAAAGATTATGAAACTTTCTTTCAAATAAACTTATTTAGTTTAGTATAAAGTTATTTGATGATGTTGCTTATTTCTTTAGTGAAATGTATAATAATCTATATGCGACAGCATATCAATTTATTTATTAATAAAAATTGAATACGGCACAAAAACTGTACAGAATCAAGTCCACTAATGTACATCCCAATTCGGTTCAAGAGGAAAATGAACCCGCGGCATCAAAGAGAACAATTAACCAAAGATTTCCAGAAACAGAAGAGAATAGAAACACTAAAAAGGTAAATATGGACGAAAGGTTGGCTTTTAAAAATCCGGCGGTACATAAAGAAGAAATGAAGAATAAGACAATTCAACAACCACTAGCACCATTGAAGAAGATAGAAGAAGGATAGTAATCACTGAATGAGCCCAAAAATAGGAAGCATTGCTCAGTATAGGGGAAACGGAAGAGATAGCAAAAGAAATTGATAAATAAAAAATACATACCACAGCAATTCAAAAAGTGCGATGGACCGGGACAGACGAGATACCGAAAGAAAAATGTAGCTCCTTATTTAGTGGAGCAGAAAAGAGCACAAATAATGGAGTAGGGTTTTACGTCCGAAAGAAATAAGAAACCAAATAATAAAGTTCAAACCAGTAAACAGCAATGTTAAAGATAAAAATGAAGAATAATAAGATCACATGCTTAAACGTATACGCCCCCACAGAAAAGACTGAAACACACGAAAAAACAACTTTTATGAAGATTTAAAGAAAATTTGTGAAGAGATTCCTAAGAAAGATGAAATAATAATATTAGGGGACTTAAATGCACCAACAGGTAAAGAAGAGTACCTACTTGATACTTGAGGGAGGTGGTAGGCAATGGAAAGGGAACGATACGCGAAAAAACGAATAGTAATTGCCACAGAATGGAATCTTAAACATGGTATCCACAAAGTTTGAACACCCAAAAAGACACAAAGTAACGTAGATACATCCTGCAGGGAACATAGAAAACTAAATAGATCACATATTAGCCACAAAAGAAATCAGTAAGAAAACGTTAGACACAAGATCGCAGAGGGGCGCAAACGCAGATACTATCTATAGTAACAACAAAAATCAGAAATCTAGGGATATCAAAAGTACACAACGTGGGAAAAGTAACAAAAAATGGAATACAGGGGTGTTTAAACAAGATGATGCTAAACAAAAATATATAGAGTAGTTATTATATTACAAAAGGCATAAATTGTAAACCAATAGCAGACATAGAAGTAACCGGGTAAGAGATACAATTTAGACGAAATGGAAGACGACAGACGAAAACATAAGCTTAAACAATTCTATCAAAAAATAAAAGGGACAAAAAACAAACCTTCTTTAAAACTAGAGACATAAGAAACAAATACGAGAAAACAGAACATGAACCCCGCGAAGTAAGAAGTAAGAATATTGCGCTACAGCTCTGTTTAGAGAAGATAGAAGGGTAAGAGAAATAGAGGCAGAAAGAAGCACAAGTGAAGAGAAAGATGAGGAAGAGAAAAAATTCCGGATCATAACAAAAGCCTAACAGAAATTACGGAAAATACACAATAACAAAGCACTGGGAGAGGATGAAATAAAGGCATGGACTAATAAAAAATGGGGAGAACAAACATACTGCATTATGTGTATAGTGTAAGTGTGTGTACGTGTAGGACCTTGTTACTCTACCTCTTAGGCCTGTATTTGGAGGAGAGCGTCGTTAATTTGGTGCCCAACGACGAATGGTCACCAGAACTCAATACCAACCTCCAGACTGCAGGAAAATCCTACCCATCGGGAGATTCCAATGGCATCTGAATAAACAATTATACGAGCTAACAAAATAAATGTGGATACAGACTAATATGCCACAAGAATGGAACACAGAAATCATAGTGCATAGTGCCCATTTACAAGAAAGACGACAAAGAAAATTATTCGAATTACAGAGCAATCCCCTTACTCAACACCACTTATAACATTTTCTCAAGTCTGATAAAACAGAAATTAAAATCCCAAGTAGAAAAACACTGGGTGACTACCAAAATGGATTTAGACCAGGAAGGTCCAAAATAAATGCAATACACACACCACAAAAATTATGGAAATATAACTGGGCAATATGAATATTATGCATAATCTTGACTTCAAAATATCTCTTGATACCATACATAGAGGAAAAATGATGGAAGAACTCATAGGATTAGGAATACCAAAACGAGACGCGTTAATATGTGCTTAAAAAACATGAAAGCAAAAGTGCAGTTCCGAGGGATGGACACAGAAAAGTTCGACATAAATATTTGTGTAAAACGAGAAAACTCCTTATCCCCAACACTTTTTAACTTAGTATTAAAAGGAATCATACGGCAAGCAAAGCTAGACAAAAACATTATAACAGACGTAATACAAATTACACCCTTTGCTGACGATCTAACAATAATCGCCAAAACTAAAGATGAACCGATTAAAGCAGTGGAACGATTAGATAGAGAAGCGAAGAAATTTGGGCTGGAGATAAACCAAGAAAAGACGAAATGTATGAGATTTGGAAATAAAAGTAATGCCATAGGTAGTGATTTAATAGCGCAAAATTATAAATTCGAATCAATCCAAACATTTAACTACTTAGGAGTAACTATAGGAAAAACTGGGAAAGAGAGAGTAAAGGAAAGAATACAAAAGGGAAACCAAACATATGGCGTAAATAGAACATTTAAAAAAATAAAAAAATGAATAAAAAAAACAAAAATCAAATATACAACACATAAATTAGGCCAGTCATCACTTACGCAATGGAAACTATACTAAACAGAAAAGAAGAGCAAGATCTAAACTTTTTACAAAGAAAAATAATGAGAACAATGCTAAGTCGAACCATAACAAGTGAAGGCTATGGATCGTTGGTGTGGTGCCGTAAAATAGAACAAAGCTAAAAGCCAAGATGTTCATTAAAAAAAAAAACTCTTAGAGTGCTTTGAAAATTTGTTTTAAGTATGTCTTAGGCTGTATGTTACATATGAAAATCATTTTCAGGGATTGCGGCGAGTTTTTTTTAAATGAATATACGTTATTGCCTACCTCAGTATTACAGTAGTCATGAGTAGTACTCCAACTGAAGCCATGGGAGCGATATGAAACTTACTTTCCCTAGATATTATAATCAAGGCAAAAGCAAGGATGGGCATGCTACGATAACGTCGTCACAAACTCACTATTAGAAATGAGCAGTGATACTATGCCAATTAGGCAAAACCTTAATAAACCCTTCAACATCCAGCTTGAATGGAATGAAGGGCTAATACCAATAAGCTGTCAGAGAGATAAAATTGTCTGGTACAGACGGAATCGGAGCTGGAATACACAGGGAATCTCCCTGTTTTAATGTATAGGCATCTCTAAGGAAGTACGCTACAGTATTTCAAGCAGAAATACATGCTATTGACGTATATCTACATGATAATATTAGAAGGAACTATCAGGGTAGGGATATCCTTGTCCTGGCAGACGACAAGCCTGCCATAAAAGTCTTGGCGGACTACCGGATCAATTCAAAACTAGTCTGGGGTTGTCTTCAAAACTTTATAACACTTGCAAGCCACAATAAAGCAATCCTTACGTGAGTGTCAGGACACAAGGGAATTCAAGACAATGAAAAGCTGATATGTGCAAAAAAGGGATCAGAAATCACCTTTACTGGACCTGAGCCATGAGTCAGTATTTGAAATTACCAAAAGCACAGCTCGCAGCTGGCTGGAAGGTTAGATATAAATACATCATCAAAACCATTGGAATAGTCTGGATGGCAACAGACACTCCAAATCAGTGTTAAGGGTACCGTCTAGAAGATGAGATGACGAACTGCAATTAAGGAGACTGCAAATGAGGCTAGTAACACGGCCGATAATAACCGGTCACTGTAACCTAAGAAAACACATGCATACAATTCAATGGGCATCTTTAATGAGGAACAAAAAATATGTAGATGTAGTGAGGAGGACGAAACAGCCTCGCATATCATCTTTGAGTGTGAGGCTCTTGCCCGATGGAGACATGAACTCCTAGGAGGGGCCTACCAGTGGCGGCTCGTGACTTTAGGAATGGGCGAAGCAGATTATTAGGTCCCCCCTCCACCTTTGGGGGTCGAGCTGCAGGGCTCAAATTCAAAAAACTGGGTAAAAAATAATAAGTCCGAAATTTTAGCTGAAAATTTGCAAGCCGACGTAAAACGCCATTCTGAACAACTTTTTCAAATGAAGATTTTTTTCAAAAAGTGTCAAATTTGACAGATACAGAATGTCATTTGACCAAATCTGTGTGCACTTTTTTTGGTCCTTAGACAAGCACAAACCAACGCCGTATTGATTTTTTTAATAAACACTTTAATAAAAAAAAGTCCCATATGATCCGAACTTTTTGACAAACCCTGTATTTTGGAAAAACGAAAAAATTGGTGCAATCGATGCCAAAGCGACTCCAGGAAGTCATAGATAACAAAAACAATCAACCAAATATTAGGATAAACGTATTAAATTGTTTTGTTATATAGCAAGCTGTCGATTATGAAACTGTACGAATACGAGTGTCAGCAATTTTCACTGTCTTTCCAATATTTTATTGTTTCGAGTAGAAGTAATCTTTGTACTACTATTGATAATTGTTAAATAAATGATTTATAAAAAGCAGTGCCAAAAAATTGTTGAATTTCGTTTACCTACGTATGTATTTGAATTTGCATTTGAATCAAAAAGGCGGATCCACATCAATAAAAATTTGCGTTGTGTGTTGTATTTGACACAAATTTGTACGTGTTCGTCGAAATTTTTGTTGGTATGGACTGTGCGCCCTAAGTATACAAATGCACACAAATAATTTCGTGACGAACAACGCACGCTATCCGTTGTGCTGTCGGTGTTCCAGCCAACTTCAAAGAGATGTGCGTCGCACAGTAATGTTAATGTGGACTTGATTCTGAGTGCATCTGTAGTTTTGTTTTATTTTACTACGCAAATACCTATGTTTGGGTGATTGTGATTGATCATGTCTCATTAAAAAAAAAAATATTTCTTCACCTCCAATACTACATGCTTTAGATATTTTGTCCCATGCATCAGTGTTTTTTATTTTGCTGTAATGCTGACAGTATTTTGGATTCCATAACAAGTCATGTTTTGAATATTCCTGAATGAGGTGCAATGAATCCTCATTGCTCCATTCCATGTTTTATTGTATTTATTTTATTAGTTATTTTCTTATGAGAATTACAACTACTCTACTCCCGACACAAGATAAATATTTACGTGGTAAAATACTTAACCAGATTTAAATTTGCGCCGCAAATATTTTTGCTGAATTCCAAAATACAACGTACAACATAAATTTTTATTGATGTGGATCCGCCTAAACGAGTGGCGCTGTACGAATGGGAACCACTGTATGTAACACCGAAACCAGAAGGCAGGTTGCGACTGAAGTAGGTCTTGAATCTGCTTCACTTCCCCGTACAAATGAATATGCAAGCTTGCCGTTGCCATGGCAACGGCTCGTATGCAAACATCAAACATACGAAAATTGACGCAGGATTCCTGTATAAAAGCGAACTTGCTTCAGTTGAATGCTTGTGGTCTGCAATATGTATTGCGGCATAACCTGCAGGGGCTTGCTGTACGATGTACTGTGCGCCGGACATAAAATACATAAATTGAAATTATTTTCTATATTAACTGAATTAAAGAAAATGAAAAAAATTAAAATGATTTCGGATTTTGAATTTAAAAAAAAAAAACATTTAACCGAGTCATTAGACGAGCCGCCACTGGGGCCTACTCTCGAGAAACTCTAACAAAAGAAGAAGTAGCAAAGAGACTATTTAACCTAATCAAGGCTATAAAACTTTTTGCCTAACAAGCGATATGATGAGCAACACAATAAGCTTAACTGACTGCGGTGTTAGGTGCCTTTCCCAACCTTCTTCACGTATAAATAGCAAGTCAATCAACTCAATTTCTATAAATTAAACGATACACAACTGTAAACAGAAATTTTTTTGTATTTAACACAACAAATACGATTAAACCAAAAAGTTCCAATTTTTGTAAAAAAAGCAATAAACATTTAAATAGTTTACAAACAAATAAAAAGCATTCTTAATATATAAACCGCATTAATTCGATGTTTACCAGAAAAACTTAAGGAAATTACAATAAAAAAGAACGAACATACTATAATGCTCCCATTTAATTCAAAAGTTAATAACCTTGTCGAATAGGTAAATGAAAGAAAACATGTAAAATCTAATTAAAATACATCAACAAATAAATACCTGGCAATTAATGGGTGGACTTTAATATTTTGGTTGTATTTATATTTTTCATTGGAAGAATACCTAACCAGTTTGGTGGGCATAAAAATGTGTAGGTATTAGAAGTGTTTTGATAATATTTAACACAATGAACAAAGGCCAATAACTTTTTCGAAGTTATTCTTGATATTGACTTTTGAACAGTTAAAAATAATGTTAAACAGTGCTTCATAGTTTTAAAGTATTAAAACTGTCTTAGTAACAGGCATTTGTAATAAGAATAATTAGCTTTTAACCGGAATTAAATGAATTAACATTGGCCTGCTTAAAAAAGAACAACTGTATTAAAGTAATATTAACTTTTAGAAACTAAGCTATTTGTAAGTTCCGTTAAAACACGAAGATTTCATAACGTTCATGTGATTTGCTTAAATTATTCGTTAAGAAAGCGTTTACAAAGTAATTACTCTAACTAAAGCATTACTTACGTAAAGCATTTCGTAAGGCTACGTGCTCTATTCCTGCAATAGTTTCCCCAAATTTTGACATTTTAATTTCAAAAACTAAGAAAACTACATGGCTAACTCTTAAAGAAATCATTAAAATCAGGAACTTTCTGATATCCCAAATAGTATTTTTTTATAATTTTGCTGTTGTGTTTAATTCGAATTCGAATACAAATCGTATAAAATATTAGGAATAGCTTAATGGTTGAATAGCCCAATTCAATTTGAAAAAGAGACCAACGCCACTTAACAATAATAATTTAATCAGTTCAATTTAAAATTTATTTCTGTTTCTGAATATCTCTTCACTGAAATAATCAAATTCCAAACTAAACAAAACCTTTTTTTGCGACAAAAATAATATTTTTTAGGAATAAGAAAAAACAAAATATGTTAAAAATATGGTTGTTCTATAAAAGATAAGAATGTAGCACAACAGTGGAAGATTTTTGTGTTGTGGTTCAATCACCACTGGTCCAGAACATCCTGGTGGTTTTCCATTATTGATTTCTCGTCTATTTTTTAATTACTTAAGCGATTTCAATAAAAAAATACGAGGTTGTTCAGGCCAGTGAAGATTAAACTTGAAAATTAACATAAACGACCTACCTTTAGCATTTTTTAAAAAGATTTTCCTTCAAACCTCGTTCCATCACACCTCACTTAGTGTTTCTGATTAAAACTATGTAAGTTAGGAACACTAGATATTCTCTGAATGTTATTTGCGGCGATTGCACTCTTAAAACATTAAATAAACGATAAATAAGCGTTTACAAGGAACGAATAAACACGTACCGTTTGATACATTAGCCGATTTAACACTGGAAATGACCCAATATTTTTAACCACATACCTATGCAGGGTTTCAAGAGAAGGCTTATCAATCTTAACCTTCCGCTTTGCAAACCAGGTGCCTTTTTTATGGTCGTCTGCTCGTGTTAGATACCGATTTAATTTATTAAAAGAAAGTAGATTTTATACTCTTTCAATTTTTAATTTGGATTGTTGAGTTTTATGTAACAAAACTGAATTTATAAATAAATCAAATGTTTTTAATTTAAATTAACTAATTTGTATCAACACTATAAATTAATAATGGCTCAAAATATTTTAGTTTCGAAAAGTTTTTGGAGTAATTTCAATTATTTTTGAATAGTAGGTAGTAGATAAATGTAATGAGGTTCTAAATTATTTAACTTCCTACCACAACTACTGGCATAACATAACCTAAGTTATAGTCTGGGTTAAATTAAGTTTTTAACAAAATTGCAATTTGACGTAGGCATTTCTTTTCGAATGCCCGTTCTACGTTTTACTTTTTCTTAACCAGAAGGATCTTAATCGAAAAATAAAAATATGTTTATTGACCCAAAGTATTCAAAGCAGGCGTAAGAGGTAGAGTAACAAAGTCCTCCACGTACACATACATAAGTACGCTATACACATGGTGCAAGGTGCAGTATGTGGGTTGTGCATTGCACCGGTAAAAGCCACATACTCTAACGCACCATCCTCGACACCGAAAGGTAAAAGAGGTTACAAATATAAAGAGAGTATTCAAAGCAGATAGGAAAAATAAACACTATCAAACTGTTACCAAATTTTAGATTTTGTTGTGAATTGGTTCTTCCTACGTACATTTTAATTTAAAAAATATACTTGTATATGTATTCCGGTAGTTTTGGCAAGTTAGATAAGATTTAAATTTTGTGAAAGTTCTTGAAGGGCGTTACGGGACGTTTCAAAATTTTATTATTTTAATTTATTCAATCTGCAAGATATGAACAGTGAACTAAAAACCAGAATGTTCCATAAAAGGATCGAAAATCCTTGCGATTTATTAGCCTGGAAAATATTTGTACCTGGAATATTCAGAGAGCTTTTGATTTGGGGTAGGAAGATTATTGCTGAAATCGTATTTTTTGTACATTTCGAATTTATCGCGTATGATGTTTGGAGTTGCGCACGTGGAAAAAGGTGAAGGAGATTCGAGTTTCCTTCTGAAACATATAAGCAAGTGTTTCTTAAAGACTTGAATGTACGCTTCTCTTTATGAAATGCGCAGTTCTTATAAACAAGAATAAAGCATATTATTTACAAAAAATGTGCAAAATTTCCGTCTATAAACCATTTGGAGTTGAGCGTCCAAATTTGTTGGGCTGTAAATTCTTACAAAAAGAAAGCAAAAAGCAAATGTAATTACTGCAAGGTGACGAAAATTTCTGCAGCAGATATATAATTGTGAGTAATCTACATATATAAAACGCCGTAAACGCTTGAAAGCTTTGTTTGAGCGAGGATCTGGGTATTCAGCTTCAGCTTTGCGAATTTTATTCTTTTGGGGCGTATTTATATTTTGTAAATTCTCTAAGAATTTTTGATCAAAGCGTTAATTACAAGATTTGCTTTAATGCTTTAATATATTTCAATTTTTATGTTACGGAGGTGCTTTGTTACGGCATTATTTTTAGGGTTGCTTTTACGGTTTTCCTTTCTTTAATTTAATAATCTCCTTTTGTTCATCTTGAAACAAAAGGGCAGCTGAAAGAGATTTCTGTAAATTTTGAATATAACCTAATAAATGAAAAAGGTTCAACAGCAAAAATATTTGAATGTTTGTGAAAATATTCGACGCAGGTATGTGTTGAATTAACATTAACAAAAAGTACAGTAGATGAATAGGAGTTACAACTGGTTTCCTATTACAATAAACGCTTCCTGTTGTCGAATCAGATAGTCCAGTTTGCTCTGATTAATTTCTTCTGCATGGATGACTTACCCAATATTTTCCCTGGAATATCGTATGACCACCAAACATATATTTTGAAAGCTTCGATGTTTTCATCAGAGCGAAGAATTCAAAAATAGTACAGCTTACTAATTTTTTACAAAATATTAGTCAAAATTTCGACGACGAATCAAGCTTTTCATTTTTATAGATTATGGTCACTGATTATATTCTATGGGTTTGTTGAATGTTGTAAAAGCTTATGATAATTGCAGTCAGGAACAATAAATTTGTATACAGTAAAATCATATTAACCTGAAACTTTTAATAAAGGTTTCTTCTATAGCCGGTAGACTAATCATGTAAAACTGTGTATTAGATTAATAATAATTAAAATGTGTTTTTCTGTTTAGCCAGTTTTGATTGTATTTATAATATATCTATTTTGGCAAAGTGGCATTAGTAGCCATCGAGTCTGAGTAAATGATTTTGTTTTGAACAAAAAACAATTAGAATTCGTATGTGAAGCAAAACCAGTTATCGCTGGATATTCTAAGCAATCAAAGTATAGTTTGAGTTAATGACTTGATTTCTAAAAATAAAACTAGTTCAAGTAAAATACCTATTGTATTTCTTCGAGGTGAAGGAATTGTGAAAGGTGAAGAGGTAGGTTCAAATAAAAATAAACTCATTATAAAATGGAGAGAGCTTTACTTGTGTAACACAGCTGACATGACATGTAGTACCTATACATACACGGGGCTGAGTATTACACCGACAGATATATGAAATTATATACAAGATGTATCAGTACTGAGAAAAGAGCACAGACCGCCGCCAGGGCGGCTACGCGTCGCGGTGTCACTCCTCTACGGTAAGGCATGTCAAGGGTATACGGAAAGGCCAAAACTTAATATACGTACACTCCCAGGAACTGCGGGGACAGGCTGCGCGCCCGAAGATTATCAGTCAAGCGATGCAAACATAACAAACGCCGCGGCCAGCGCGGAAGGGGAGTGAGCAGAGGGGCAGAGGCGCCCGCGCCTCACTGCCGCACGCGCCACCACTGCTGCACCTTTTCGGTGAGCTTCCTACAGAGGCCCAGCAGCCTCCGTCACATCGGAGCTTCGGCCTCTGCCTCACCCTCCTCCAGTGTCACCTGGAATCTGATACCGGGCCTTTGGGGGTCCGGGACCTCCTCGGCCGGTGGACTAGGTGGGATCATGCCTTGATACCAGTCCCTGTTCTCCTCCAACGTATCCAGGATGTCCTGGGCATCAGGGTGCACTAAATCCGCCCATGTTTCCCACAAGGGATGTACGATATAATCGATGAAGCCAACCTGGGTCTTTTCGATGGTCGCCGAGTGTCGATCACACATGGGACTCAACTCCATTTTGGCTTCTCTTTCTCGATCGCCTTGCAGGAAGAACTCTTCCATCAACAAATCCACCCACCTACGATAGATTGCTAAAGGTTTGGTGGGATTGCTTAAATCTGCACAGTGCACCAGATTCTCCAGGACTTGAATACGGTCTGTATAATTATCTAACAAGAGCACTCCAGAACCTGCTACTTTTTTTGTCTCTACCATAGTTTTTAAATCAGCAAGAAGACTCATATGTTTGGACATGTCAGTGCTCAACACCATATCAATGACCATTTTTCGAAGAGTTTGACGCTGCTTTTTGCTCATGTTGCAAAATATATCGCAGCCATCATTTTGGAGTAACTTGAACGCTACTGCTAAGTGATGATTTTCGAGCACGCTTTCGTCGTTATACATTAGCGCCAGCTCTGAACTAGAGTTGATGAGGAATTGGTTTGTGAGTCCTGGGTGATCCACATCGTGTACGCAGGCGGCAAAGAGGGCCGCTGTTATTTCTAAAGGGGTGAAGACCGATTCTAATGCGGGGGTATTAAGCAACACGTGAGTACTTTGGGTCACATCGGCGGCGTGAAGGGAGTTGTGGAAAGGATTATCTTTAACGTAATGATCTTCTAATGTCATAATGAATGTTATAAAAGTCTTTTGTGGTATCATCAGGTGTTTAAGGAGTTCGCGCGACGTGAACGTTGTATACGCCACGCACGTTAACGGTCGTACAATACTTAATTCTTGAATTCGGAAGATGTCGATTCCCCATCGGTCGATTTCTGCCAAACATTTTCCTAATTCCTCTTCGTGGGGAGTTTCGACGCCGTGTACTGGCAACCGTTCGCCCGTAAACGAATTGGTGTGACAAAGAGATTTGCGATTCACCCCCGATATTTGTGACATGGGGGTTGGCGAAGGCCGGGGTCGGTCCTTACGAGGTACTCCCTTAGGTGGAGGAAGACCTTCATTACCACCTTCGTCGAGTCGTAATGATGGTATATCCAATTCTTGTTGTTTATCTATAAAGAAATAATTTTTTTGTTAGTTTTATTGTATCTTTAATTATATTTTGGATAAAGATTGTTATTGCTGCTCAAGCTTACTAAATAGAAATGTTAGAAACTGAAATTATTATAGATTGTCTTGAATTTAGAAAAAGTACAGGCTCTTATGGAGCAACCTACAGATATTACTGGGCACAAAATGGCAACGCTGTATTCTATAAGCCTGTACTTCTTTCGAAGGTTGAGACGGATTATAGTAACTACAAAAGTAGTAGGATAAAGAAGCATTGTTAACTCGATTAAGGGGGATTGTTTAAAAGACGGAAGAACGAGATTGCGAAAGCGGAGAGAAGATCGGTCCGCCAACAATGGGATTATATTTTATTTCACTGTTTTTTTTTAAATCAAAGACTCTAAACTGTTTTTAGGTTGGCATTTCCTTATTTATTGTTCCGCCACTGAACAGAAGCATGAGGAAATTATGCTATACATGGAAGAGACAATGCAGATATCAAATAGAATACTGTAAGAAAAGGAATTCCGTATACCGATTTCATTTTTGTGTTAAAAAGATGTAATTTCTCTTGAACGGTTTCTTAAAATATCGACAATTAATAAATGATAAAAATGTTCAGCATTATTTCAAATGAGTATGGCCAATACTCGATGAAAATCCTTTTCCTCATTAGCAGTAAAGCGAAAGTTAGCGATTAGCGGTACGCATGGCAGGGTTGGAAAACTAATTAACAAAGCAATTTCAAGAGCATATTACTTAGAAGCGCATATTGAAGTGGTTTTGATTACTTACCAAGGAAGGTCGAGCAGATGTACTCGGAGATTTGATTGCCAGATTTGCTAGACTCGGAGAAATGGGACAGTTCCTTATTCAACATTCTCTTAAACTGAAACAGAAGAAAAGTCCGTTAATGCTTTGGGTCTTTTAAGAACTTTAAATTACGTTTCAGCACCGTAATACCGAAACGATAATAGGAATAAATTTGAATCATAATTATCCGGCATCTATTTTCATTTTGTATATATTAAAAAAGAAAGGAGTTCGTGCTGTTTGAGCTTCGCCTAATATGGAACGACAGGAGGAATCTTTATTAATCACACCTACGATTTCTACCTGACAATCCATAAAAGAACAAGGAACATACAAATTGTCTCTATTTAGATACGTAAACGTACAAGCAAAACAAATCCGACCCGTTGTCTAAATTTGTATTTGCCAACAAATTACCCTAATAATTTAATACACCGTATATATCATGCTGCTACGACAAACAAACGTAATACCTTTTAAGCGGTTGCGAACAATACCTTGTTGCAGATATTTTAATCCTTTTAAATCCTTACACTTGCTAAACATACGTAGGTACATTCTAATTCTGTAACTGAATACCTGTTGGTAATCAACAATAAAAGCAGTGAATGGAATGCATTTTCTCTTAGATTTATACGCAAGTCCATGAAAACGATATTCTTTTTCAGCGCGAATATGAAAAAAACAAATGTATTTAAAATAATACAAATTTGAAATATTTGAGGTTTCCTTTTTATAATTAAAATTCAAATTTCTACCACTGTGCAATTCCATCACGTACGAATTTATGAACAATGCCCGTGGAATACGAAAGCAAATGCAATAACACGATTTTCAGTCGACCATAAACTCTACTGCTGAAATATAAATTCATATGCAAATATCACGAAGCTACTTTAAGTATTAAAGCGGCAAAAGATATATTTAAAAAAATAATTAAAATTACTAATGTTAATTAATGTTCATAAGCGATAAGCAGGTGTTCAAGAATAATTAATTAATTTGCTTCAGCAATGTAGAAATGATTAGTTTCAGATAATAAAACAGCAGAACAAACACAGATTCCGCAATTTCATTACAATAAAAATACTTTCATTTGTTAACGACATTCTCGCGAGTTTAATTAAAAAAAAGTAATTATATTAATCTCGCTAATCAAGAGTTCATGAAGTGAATCCCATCTGTACATTTCCAGTTTTAGTTAAGCATACGTTTTTGTTCACGTTCTGTTACAGTGAAATGATTCGTAGAGTTTACAGGTTGAAAATTAAATTAACACGGAACGAAATGGCCTGAATGAGCGTTAATTTTCTCTACAAACAAGTAAATATCCTCTCGTAAAAGAAAAAAATGTAAATAGTTGACGTAAAAAATTATCTTGGTCATGACTGAGTACACGTATAATGAAACACTGACTATTGCAAATATTAAGTTCATATAGGTCAATAAAATCACGGACTTAAAGCATGAGTTTAGGGTGAAAACCTTTTTAAATTAATATTAAATGCGTCACAATTGCTTGACCCAGGGGGCCTATTAATCATTATTGCCATAATAATACTACTGACAAATTTGTTTTTGAAAAATAAATACAACTTATTTCCATTAATATCTGTTAATGTTATTTAAAGTACTTATTGCTCCAGCTTTATTTTGTCTTATCTTCCTTTAAATTTGATTAATGTTGATGAGATCCACATCCTTAACTTTTGTTCTTAAGTGTACTTCTTCTTTTTGCATTTTTTGGTTTAAATAAATGGTAAGAATGCGAAGAACTGTTAAATTCACAAATTATGCTCTTAACAAGGATTTTTAAATTTTGGTGGCAGCGTAGAGCTTGATTTTTAAACTTTCCAAATCTTTCTTTACAATGTGACTATTTAAACAACATAATATATATTTATTTTCTACAAAAGCGTTTATCCCATAAATTTTGTGATGAGTGTTTTGAACTACAATAATGGATTTTACCTGCCAAAAAAATTATTTTTGTTTTGCGGATGTTTTTGGCAAGAATTACCTGCGACTCATTGTTTGTTCGCGTTAAGGTTCAAAGAAAACTTGGAAAAATCAACAAATAACTCCAATATGTTTAGAAACCAACAGAAAGTTTGATGGTGTTAGTTCTAACACCCAAACTCAAGTTTATGAACTCTTAAAATGCCTACGAATTTCAAGGTGAAAATAATTTTTAAAAAGTTCCAACTTTCACGTGAACCGTTATTTACTTCCGGTAAATTTCAGGATATTATAATAAATTTTGGAAAATGCTAAACTTTTTTATTTAATTAAGATAATACGAAGGTAAAGACTATAAGATATACATATAAACTACTCTTGTCTTGTGTTTGAAATTATACTTTCCAAGGTAAAAATAATATCAACCGGCGTTCAAATTTTCTAATTAGATTAGTGATTAATTTAAACAAATTTAGTTTCATATATGAAAATTATTCCTTTTAATTTATTTATATTTACAAAATACGTAGTATTTATGGCTTATTTGATTTTGTAAGTATTTTCTTCATGCAAAAAATTAAAGGTTACGATAAGATTTCGCAATTTTGAACTTTAATACGTTTATCATTTTTAATCTCGATAGGATGACCCATATTACTCAATAAACATATGATTAAAATCGTTTTATGGTTATGTCCGACAAGTTAATGGGGAATTTTAGCCTTGCAAAGTCAAGGTGTATTTTTTTTAAGTGTTAAGATAATATTAGCAGCAGTCCTCCACAATTTGTTACGAGATAAGAATCGGTATTTTTTTGCAAAATTCCTGAAGGTTGTTTTTGGACATAATTTGTGAGTTTTAATTTCAAGAATTACGAAATGAATATTCTGTTAATTAAAAATGTGTCCTGCAAAAATAAGAAAAAAAAATTACCTTAAGTTCAGCAATAGCTGCAGTGATAGCAATATCCGACATGATGCTAAGCCAAGGTAAATTTTCATAAAGTTTTTCAGAATCAGGCGGTATACGTGTTATACACTCTTCGTCCTTTGACAAACTTCTCTTTAACATTTTTCTACGGCTACCTTCAACTTCATTTGCGAACATTTTACCACGGTTGTGGCGAAATAATCACTCAATTAATTAAACGAAAAATTAAAACATCCGCAAGGTACTTTCAAGTAAATATCAGCATAAATAAATTTATTTTATAAAAGCACACACGAAAATATAAAAAAAAAAACTTCACTGAACATCAGAATAAACGCACGACGTGAGTTGATAACATACGAGAGCGTTTTGTATTCTAACGTGTGAGATTCTCTTGAACTATGATCGTGAGAGCAGTCACGATTTTCTTAAATAGCAACGGCAGTTCCACCACCTACTCTTTTCTGCCGTAATCAGAATTCTGATTCTGAATCGCTCTACGCGGTAGAGTTTGTTGATTCACAGAACAAATGTGTCACATATCTCCTCCACTTATGTCTAAACTAATCTCGTTTCGAACTGATAAAAACAAATTTACGTGTATCCTCAAATATTGAAACAAGAATATAGATAAGGTACGATGGGTGTATTTACGACTCTGTTTATATTTTCCTTTATTATTACGATTATTCGCAATAATTCGGACGGGCCTACATGTTTTTGAAAATATTATTGTTGTCCCTTGCATACGTAAATTGGTTCCCTAGGAATTTCCTATCACTATTTTGATTCGTGATTGTTTATCTAACGATCCTTGAATGATTTTGGGACAATAAGGGATTAACAGATTAGTCTTGTATATTTCGATGGGCCAATCTGTGTTACATATTTATGACGTGATCGATTTTATTGTGAAAACATCCCTTTTGTATTAGAAACGAAACAATAACAAAGTTATTTATTTTAAAGACAAATTTATGGCGGATTCGCCCATTTTAATCTTTATTTTTAAACGAATTTGAATAAAAATGTGGAAATTTGTATACAGAAATGTATTACGTCCGCATAAAAAATAATAATGTTAACGTGGAAATTATCTCTCTAATTAAAAAGATAGAATTTTACACGTGTGCGAATGAAATGTTAAGCTGGATTTGTTGTTAAATATTTGGGCATTAGTGTTAAGAGCACACACAAATATTTTTACTACAACCATTGTAAATTTTAAAATGACATACTTAAATACGCATTCATTTTCAAGGAATTTGATTATAAATGAATTACAAAAACAAAAACCTTTAAAAGTTTTTTCAATTATTTTTCAAAATTTATAAATTTATATATTAATTTCGAGTTTTGGGTTAAAAGGCAAAAAAATAAGGATTTTGTTTCATTAATTAATTGTCATGATGCTCCGGTTAACGAAGCCTCTTTTTCAGATGATAGTAAAATAGTTTAATAAAAAGAAACTGTTCAGGTTTAGGTATTCAAAAAGTTTTCAAAATATATGCAAAATTATTATTCGTAGCGTACATGGGAGCAACGGTGCAGGAATTCAAGAATGTTCGTATTTAAGGGCCCGTTTTATTTGTCTTAAATTACCTTGAAAGAAAGTTGGAATTACATAAAAGTATGTAAGCTGAAGAGGAAATATTTTTTTCCAGTTAATTTCTGAAGTTAAACCTACAATTGTTTCTTGTTTCACTATTGAAGTAACGAAAAAGCTTTTTGAATTTATATTTGTTATGTAATACATAGAATATTTGATGAATTCGAAGACTTCTACGGTCAGTGTCGGTGTTGAAAGAACGTCTTCTGGATTGGGACCGTGTCATTGTTGAGAAAGAAGAACTCAAAGTTTCGCCCACTTTTTTAGGGGGTTCATCAAGTGGAAAAATAAGGGTTTCACCTCTGGCTTTGTTTACAAGTTGAGTTACCGTGCTCCTCCTGTTCTTGTTAAAAGTGTTTCGCCTCTAGCGTGGTTCACACGTTGAGTTATCGTACTCTTTTAGTGTCCCCTTCCTGCTGATGAAGTCCCTTAGGAAAGTGGGCGAAACGTTGAGTACTTCTTTCTCAACAATGACACGGTCTCAACCCGGAAGATGTTCTTTTAACGCAATTTCTGATGATTGAAAAACCCAAAATAAATGTTACATTTGGTCTACCCTCCTATGATGGACGTAAAAACTCCAGTTTTAAACCGCCTAGAAGCATTTGAAATGTGGATACACAGAAGAATGCTTCGAATCTCTTCGGCTGAAAGAAGAACGAACAACGAAGTATTAAGGAGAGCTAATACCGAACCAGAACTGTTAACCACAATTAAGGCTCGCAAAATCTCATATCTCGGACATATTTTAAGAGGAGAAAAGTACCATATTCTACATCTGATCCTTAAAGGTAAAATTGACGGCCGGCGTGGTGTTGGCAGGATACAAATACCATGGTTGAACAATATCAGAGAATGGACGGGAATAAAAAAGGTCGAAAACTATTCAGAATAGTCCAGGATAAAGAAGAACTCGCCGAAGTTATTGCCAACGTTAGGGAGACCGGACAATACACGTAAAGAAGAAGAAGAAGCTTCTTGGATTATTCGCAATTTCAACTTTTTTAAATACTGCATTATGTACAATGTGATTTTTTAAAAACTCAATTGCAGCAGGCCGTATTCTGACTTAATACAGACAGTTCTAAGGTTATTAAGACAGAATACGGCCTGCTGCAATTGAGTTTTTAAAAAATCACATTGTACTACCTTGGACAACCTCAACTTTTAAGGGGTTTCAAAGAAGGAAATGTAGGTTACTTGAATTAAACGGATCTTAATTAATCCAGTTAAACTGATCCAAAGTTATATTTGTTGTTTTTAAAATTATGAAATAAACTACGAAACAATAATTTAAAAAACTACAATCCAATTTTGTACAGCTCGCGTTACATTTTTATTTTTTAGTAACATCCAGTTTTGAATATTTTTTATTTGATTTACGGGATTTTTCAGACGTTATCATAACATAAATGTTATTTGGAACATCCTGTATGATTTAAACCTTGAAATTCTTCGAACCTGTGTATTTAAGCATCAAAATCTATTTTTCTAAGCTTATTTTAAAATTTCAAACAGAAATTTTTGTACAGCACAAGTGTCAGTTTTTATTTTTTTCAGTAACACCCACTAATAATTCGGCATTTACGAATATTTTCAGAAACGGACAAACATTTGAAAAATTCATTTGAGAAAGTGTTTATTTTTTTATATAATAAAATTTTCAAAGGTTACCGCAGCAGAAGTATAAATTCGACAATCGTGCATAGTTCAAGCTTTGAAACCAATGTGCTCATGATCATAGATTAGAATTTGTTTTTTTAAGTTTAATTTTTGAGGAGAGAGTTAGACATTAGTTTTAATTTGCGATTAGCCGAGTAGCTTGAAATAATTTCAAGAAATTAAATCAATAAATATCTGATCTGCTGATCTTAAAACAAATGTAATTTATACGATTTTTCAAAAATTTACAGACAGAGCGTCGTGGATGTACTCCGTCTAGTAAGTTTGAGTTCTTCAGAATTCACATATAATTAATTTTGTTCTTTCTAAATTTAATCTGTGAAACATGAGGTGCGAAGAGAGTTCCTAACAATCGAAGTTTGAAATTTTGGAGCCTAGAATCTACTTAGTTTTGAGCGAACCTAAAAAATAAAAACTAAAAGACTTATTCAATAAAGCTCTCAAACAAGCAAATTTAGAAAACCATTATTCTTAATTAATGTCTAACATATTTTAAATTAGGTTTTCTAAAAATCTATGTTTAAAACACTTCCTCCGCAAAGATTTGAACCCCTGACTGCAGGTTTAAATTCCTGCAGAGGTAATATTTGTGTATATTCTAACTTTCTTAAAACTAATTCAAATTCATTAAAAATATATCCTCAAAGGAGCAAATCTTTAACAATGTAATTTTAAACGACCGCTTAATTGATCTCTTAACATTTAGAAGTATTTTTTTTGGATAATTGAAAAATTTAGAAGAAATGCAAAAAAATGCCTAGTTAAGGGTTTTAAATTTTTCAATGCTTTTAAAAACGTTTTTAACAATGATGCTCATCTGTTTGTATTAATTAATCCTTCCACTTAAATATGGAGCACATATTCAATTGATTAAATCAAAATAAACGAAAATTGGAGTGTTTGAGAATCCCTGGAAAAAAATATATAGCAAACTTAAAAAGAACCTTGAATTTGCTACTGAGGTTAAACAATCATTGACTTTGACATTCCATGTAAATATTGCGAAAACGCAATAATGGGTGTGCCCTTGTCTAGAAGACGTTGCTTTGCTACTTGGTGTGAACTGATATAATGTTTAAAGCTACTGATCCTGTTCTGTCCTTAGGTGGCCTAATCTATTATCTTACATTACAAATAATAATTTACATAAACCAAATGGGTACCTGCCGCACATTCAATCTTAATCATAAATAACGAATAGAAAATAAAAGTTAGAAAGCTGAACGTTTCCTATAATAAAATCCGCATTGTAAAATATTGTAAATACAATGCAATTGCAAATTTAAATGGAAAGTTTTAATATCAAGTTCGTATACAGGTAGGCTGGTCAATTTACATATTTCATTTCACTTTCGATGCTTTAAATTTAAAGAATTATGGATTCGTTCTGATAGAAGTAAACGGTATTATTATTTAAGCGATGCATTTATTTTAATGAAAAGAAATTACACCAATTTAACAATTGGTTTACCGAATTGTACGTCCGAATATTCATAAAGCGCTACTTAAATAATTCAAACTATTGTGTTACTTAAAGTTCTAAAGTTAACGAAAAACATGTTAACGAGAAAATGCTTAATATAGCACTTAAAGTAGGACTAACCTAAAAAAAAATACAAAATTACAGGTTAATCTATTGGAAGTATTTAAAGCTTAAAAATAGGTATTAATTTTACGATTTTTGAAGTACTTTACGATAGATGAATGAGAATGCCGACATATTCAACTAAGCAACTAATAATAGTTATTTCGAAGGATTATCTAATTCTTCAACCTTATTTTATTCGCTGATATCGGCTTGGCTAGCTTTTGACGTATTTAAAAGTGCTGACTCTAAAAATCTCGTTGAGTTTCACGTTTATCAGCGTCCTTTTGTGATAATTAATGATGGTGTAATTAATCAAGAAATCAGTAGTTTAATAAGTGATTAACGAATGAATATTCGGTGATTTCAATGAGAGTTTTATTGTTTGAAGCCTTGATCATAGAGTGCTGGGAGCGTTTTAAGGAAATGTTTAGTTTTATCGCACACACACACGTGTACGTAAAATAAAAGGACTGCGAAATTCCAAGAAACCTATTTTATTCGTCTGAATATGAATATATCTGATCTGCCTTACTTTCTCTACCATTTAGCAGTCAGAAAATAAATAATTAGTAATTGTTAGCTAAACGAATGAAGTATGCGTAATACGTAAAAACAGATTACAGTTTTTGAATATTTAAATAACAACCGCAGTTATAAAACAATTACTTTAAATATTTAAGACATTAGTCGGAGTTTAGAATCATTAATGTTAAAATTTGCGTCAAAACTCGTAAATGCGTACCTACGTTTATTTTTCTGCAGTTCAAGTTTAATTACGTAGGTACAAAGTTACAAATATAGAAAATTAACCCGAATTTGCAACAGCAAACAACCTTAATTAAATAATCTCTTCAAAAAACACAAAAACTAGAATCATGGAAGTTACCAGCTGAAACAAATCTTTCGTTTTTCCAAATTTTATTTGGGTGGTTCTAAACGAAAGTAATAACTAATAATTATTTATACAGAGAAACTTCTAGTTTGTTTCTTAGTGGGTTAACAAATAGAAGAAAATGTTTCAACTTTCGCTAAATAGATAAAAAGTGAAAGTTTTAATTACATTTTTCCAAACACAAGCTAATTTAAAAATAGAACCGCCTTTCTTGTTTCGGAAATATACCGGCCCTTGTTAAGGTAACTTCAAAATTAAATATAATTTTTAGTAATTCTATTAGACGTTAATGGATCACTTAACGTGGGTCCACTAAATTTCTGTAATCATTTTAACACGTGTAATAAATATTTAGTGTGTGTTCCATATTTAAAAAACAGTTTCGGGGAATTTTCAACGAAGAAGCTGGTTTTGTGCAAAATTCTGCGATTTTAATTGTTCATTTCTGGAGAGGGCGTGAGTAACCTTACGCTTTGTTTTATTTTGAAAATTACCTAAAATAAACCACAAATCGCGAAAATAATTTATAAAATCTAAAATTAACTTGAAAAACATCACTGACCCGACGCTAGCGCTAGAAACGCCTCCAGTGATGCAATTCTGTGAGAACATCCAGATTTTGTTTGTTCAATCTTTCGCGAATGTTAAAAACAGGAACGGTTTTACATTTTCAATACTTCTGGTATAATTAATTTTAGTCCATCACCGCAGACTGGCACACTGTTTACACGTAATTCGACAAGTTAAATAATAGATTATTTAAAACAATATAGAGCGTGTGTGGGGTTCGGCATTTTTTGCATATTTTCACAACAAAATAGGAAATCAAAACCTACACATCGGGTATAAACGCGCAGATTATTAGAAGTAATCGTGACTTTACACACCTCTTTAAAAAAAATCAACTCCTGTGTTGACGATTAAAATTCTCAGAAAGAGCGTGGGTATAAACTGATCAAATA
Source organism: Melanotus villosus (assembly GCA_963082815.1). Taxonomy (NCBI): domain Eukaryota; kingdom Metazoa; phylum Arthropoda; class Insecta; order Coleoptera; family Elateridae; genus Melanotus; species Melanotus villosus. Next base: position 26,508,895 of record OY720422.1, on the reverse strand, counting down.
TGCGATAACATTAAATTGATCCAATTTATTAAAATTAAAAAATTTAAAATATGTTATGACATTCAAACCGAGTTAAGTAAATTTACAGAAGTCTGCATGTCTCTATATCTATATAAAGCGATAATTTTATAATAAATTGAGCGAATCCTACTAAATATAGCCAGCTGATTAGGAAAATTAAAAACGTTTTAGGATAAATATATTTGTTTGCAACTAAAAGTTACTTAAGATAAAGCTACGCCAGCAAAAAGCGATTAAGAAGTCTTTAGAAAAATTACAAGTCGTAAAAGTTAAGAAATCACGTTCCTATTATTCGATTTATTTCTGTTAATTATTTCGAAGTGTGCCAAGTCGGCCAAGTATGAAAAAAACAAGTATTAACAAACGTCGAGGTATTTTCGGCGATGTTTTTCAAAAAATCTCGCGATTCTACAAACCCGAATGTTCAAATAAACATTAAAACAGCTCCGGGTTCGATAAATCACCCGCAATTAACAATGACTCGAGGTTTGTTTGTGTATTTGATTTTCGGAGGTTACACAAATTGAAATGGGTGATTACAGCCCTGCATTTAATTTAATTCGTAATTTAAACAGAGAAACTGGGCCTTGTCCTAAAACATCAATTACTTTAACCAGACTGTAAAAAAACTTTAAAATATTTACATCGCGCATCATTCATGCTTGTGAGAATTTCCTTGGATGAAAGACGTTTACAAACGGAACAATTTCTTTTGATGATGGCTATTATTAGGCTTTCCATGAAGGCCGGAGAATTAGACTTCATTAATAAATTGACGATAGTCACGTATCGCGAAAAGTAGCGAATGTTCAATTAAAATTCAGCACAAGGAAGAAAAAAGGAAAACTGAAACGATGTTTTGATTACGTGCATGTTAACGAGACGGTCGCCGCTTACGAGTAATATGTGTTGTTTTCATGAGAATATTTCAGCTGGCATAACGCGAGCCTGAAAATGTTTTTATTCGTATCAACCCTTGTGTAATAGCGGATGCTCTGGTTAACCCTAATTTATTTAATGTGACACGCAATCACAGCAGGAGTTAGATCATTATTTGTGATTACACGATTAATTTTGATACAAAAAGGGTAATTGTGGTTTTCATTTTAATCTTAATTTTCCAGGTGTACCAAAAAAGGCTGTTTCATATCTCGAAAAGGACAATCGTGTTCCTTTTCATATATTCATCTCTGAATAAAAGGAATCGCACCGTATAAAGAGATTAAATTGCATATTTACGAAGAGAGAAAAGGGCAAAAGTTTTTCAAATAAAATTTTCAGTTTTTAATAAATGACTATTTATTATTCAGGAAGTTCCTGGAATGGTTTCAGAAAATTTAATATTCTTACTAACATGCGATCAATAACACTTCAGCTTTAGTATGGCCTGCCTTTGAAAACATGTCATCTTACGTTCCACAAGGAAGTTTGCTAGTTAAACTAGCCAAAACGGAGAATTAATGGTAGCAACACTAATTACTAAACGTTATTGAGAAACGTACAAAACAACCCAACATCGGTGAAAACCGAAAACATCATTATGAAGGTTGCATTCAGCGTCGCAAAGAGGACTGTTTTAAGGTTATGCTGTCAAGTTTTCTAAGATGTTGATTTATTTTTTCCATTCAACAACGAATGGCAAAAAGCAAATCAGTCACTAACCTTTGCGGGTTTATTACGAAACGTATAAAATAAACCAACACGACAGTTGCATTAAGCGAGGGTTCACAATAACATTTCGAAAGCTGAAATTTTGTTGATCACACGTTACCTTAACAACGTATTTTACAAAATAATGCGTAGGAAAAACTGCTACTATTAATAAAACAGAACTCTTCCGAATTGCTTTTTTCTTTAATTTTGGAAATCAATTCAAGGAGAATTAAAGCTCTAGAATAAGTAAAGAATCAGATAACTGCTAAATTAGTTAAAAGCGTGGTTATTGCATTTCCTTTTAAGAAAAATACTTTTAAGGCACGGGAATTTTTGAGTCATAAACAGCCCATAACGAAAAGTTAAAACAGTATTGTGTTCAATTGTTGTTGGGAAATATTTAAAAAAAATGTACATGAACAATGACGCAATTGAATTGAGTTAATTACATGATACGTTGACATACGATTTGGTACTGAGTCATTTAATTTAAAGGTCATCTAACACAATAACAGGTTGAATGTCTGTATCTATGCCGAATTACTAGAAATTTGATAAATCAAAAGTTTTCACTTATATAACCTGTAAGCTAAGTACTTCAAAGTTACATCATGCTGGAAATGATTCTATACTTTTCATTGCTTCAATTTCTAGAAAATTGCACAGATCATATTTTCTAATAAAACAATTAACGTAAATGAAAATCATACTAGTTTTAAGCTTGAACAACTCAAAAAGTGATTACTTAATAATCTGATCTTTAAAGTAATAAATCGTATGTAATTGAAAGAGGTTATTGCTCGGCTTTAAATAATTAAGTTGGGGTAAAACTAATGTGAGAGGGTAATATGACGTGTAGATTAACTTTAATTACAAAGTAATTATCGATTAAAGGGCAAAAGTTTGAGAATCTGGAGAACTTTTTAAAAACTTTATTAAGAACTTTTTTAACATTTATTTCATAAGAATATTTTTGGAAGCTTAATTTAAAGGTACGAAAGATTGAATTTATTGAAAAACAAGGTGAATTCAATTTTGTATCATAAAATCAGGGAAAATTTAGTCCCACAAAAAAGTCCGAAAAGACTATAAAAAAATAAAGGGTTAATCGCCTTAAATAACTGGAGGTAGTCTAAATTTTGAAAAATTGCTTTCGTTTTGATGAAAATAAAAGAAGTAAAGTAATTTAAGGTTGAATAGGCAAGAATGGATCGGCGAATATAAAAAGGAGATTAAAGAGTTATTTTGAAGCTAAAAAATACTCATTTAGTTTAAATAAAGAATATCTAAAAATTACTAAAAGCTTTTTAGTTTCAGAATAAAAAACGTAAACATTTAAACTTTAAGCCAGAAAATGTGCAAAAATTGATGATTTTGATAATATACATAATCGTTCATTGCAATGAGGGATGAAGAACTATTACGGGTTTAACTTGTTTATTAAACTTTTACAGCTTTACTGCAGACATATAAAAGAACAAATTTTCAAATACAATGCTAATTTTCAAATTAAAACAAAAATGAAATAGTCATATCCTATATAATTTTCTTATTTGCATTCTAATATCCAGATCGACAATCTGATATCACCTGATTTAATTCGAAGGTCGTCTGAAATAATAAAATGCTGGAAGTCCTTGATTTACCAAGAATTGATATCGATCAAATTCTAGTTTTTATTATCTATATTGGCGACATGTTGTAATAACTTGTGCAAATAGTTTAGCATTGTTCGTTTAATTTTCTATCATGCTGACAGTCGGTAGCACTCTACCTTTTAATATATTCTAGCAAAATTCATGGAAAAATCGGAAGCAATTTGTGATAATCACTCGTCTTCATGACAATGCAAGTTATTGTTTATAATTTCGAAAAAATAATTTTGACGATTATCTGATTTAATTAAAATGTTATCTTAATGGTGTTTTAATGTAACTTTTATCGTTTCCCCTAGGTTTTTGTACCCCCTTCATGAATATTTATCGGGTTGGTATATCATTGAACTATTGTCCTTCAAAAAATTAAAAAGTTGCAGATTTTATAATAAAAATCACGAACGGTTATCTTATTTTCAAACATAAAACAATCATGGAGAGTTGTTTTTAACAGTAAATAAGCATGACCTAGTCCATCTTCTGCAATAAACTGACAATGCCGATAATCAGATATATGTTTATAAAATCTTGAACTTGGGAGTTTGTTTATTAACAGCAAGTAAGATGTAATTGTGCCAATTTAATGTACGAGGTCAGTTGTGGGTTTTTATATGAGTTAATTCACTTTGTATTGTTGCTTGTTTATTAACGGAATGTCTTTTAAAATGTGCGTGGTTTGTATTTAATACACATCAAAATAAAATAATTAAAATGAAGTTATTTTTACAATATTTTGAATGACGAATTAAAGTTAATTTTATAACCATGAAACTTCAATTTCCGGAACAATCAGCACATCAGTAAATTTTTCTAAAAATATGTTGTGTTGCGTCGACATTTGCTTAGCTTGTGCAAAATTATCTTTGAACTTTGTTTAGATATTTCTGGGAATTAATAAGCAAACGTTTATAATTGCGAATAAAATTTGTAAAACAAATTCAGTTTTTTACAGAATTTTCGAGGATGAACTTCCAGTAAATCCAGTTACAAAAAGTAACCAAACCACACGTGAATTTAGCTTCTAAATTATTTGAATTTTTAATGTTTCTCAAAACTAACCGCATTACGGTTAACTAAGCCAATTAAAAATTATGAAGATGCTGTGAATAACAAGGAACCTTCAGTGTTGCTATTTTAGACAAAAGGTGTTAAAGTACATATAAGGTTACGATTTCCTAAAAGTAGTTAAGGCATGTGATGAGAGAAAATTAACATAACAACATGGAGCCTTCCCACCTGTTATGTAAAATGTACGCTGTGCAAAAAATAAGCTAAAAAAACACATAAATAAAGAGCAGGCTACTTATAAGGCTTGCATATCCGACAGACTAATTAAAATCGGCGAAAAATAACAGAGGCCCTATGGTTTATTCTGTGGGTTCTCAGAATTTCTAAAGAAATCTTTTACTTAAAGTGGTAACGTACAACTGTCGTTTAGAAAGGTGAAATACCAAAAGACATGATTCATAAAAATGTTTCAATCGCATAATAAGCTTTTTGACTATTTATGAATTGCAAAATGAGTCAAAGGTGGAAATCAACAAGGTGAAGAGGATGAAACTTAGACAAAGTTCTTTTTCAATATGAGGTACTTGAAATTTGTGCCTTTAAGTAGTTACGCACCGAAAGATACAATCAGATAAAAGAAGAGCTAATATTCGTCAATTTACAAGCATTATTAATTACAGCAGATAATTAACGGAAATTTACGCTGGAAATTAATCACACTACGCCTTGATTTTATTGATTATTAAAACGCATTGTGGTAAAATTAATAACAATTATGTTTGTGGAAAATTGGGATAATTAATAATAACACGAAGTAGGAAAAAGTAATTTGCCGATACGCACACATTTTTGGAATATTTTAAACTGAAAGGGCTGATGAAGACATCTCAGAATAGCTTTCCTGATTTTTACAAAACTGTTAGAAAATGTACGAATTCTGAAAATAAACTCAAGACAAAATTTGTTTATGGAAAATCACCAAAAATAAGCCGCTCTTTAAAAATCTACAGGATTGAATATATTTTCAGGACTTTATTGTATTAACTGGCAGTTCTATGAATTTCCAGAAGTACATAAAGTTACTGACGCAGATCGAAGTTCGGAAACACTTTTAATTATTTGTTTTAAACCTATAAAGTTGTAGAAAAGACAGATTGTTTTATTTTTCCCATGTAGGATTACGTATTTACGTGAAAAATTAACGCTGCTTCTAAGACATACTCAGACCTGTTTGTAAATAAAAATCAAAACATATCAAATTGTTTTAAGATACGAAAAGATACTCGGATCTATTTAAAAATCATATCTGAATGAGAATATTTGTTTCTGCTGTGAAAAACAACTTCTTTTACAAAGATAACCGCTGGTATTTCATTATCAAGTTCTTCCTGAGAGAACTGGGGCAGTTTTTTTTTAAAGCGGGACAAACCTTATTCGCATATAAAACTAATCTTTTTAACAAAAACAAATATGTTTATAAATGCAATCTAAAAGTGGCGAAAAATGAAGTATCAACAAAAAATGTGTGAACTAAGACATAACAAGTTGTTATTATTAAATACAAACTGGGGTTAATGTTCGCTCCTAGCGATCTTAGATTAACTTTTGAATTTTTATTCACGTCCAAAGCCCTCTGATAATTTTAGAAAATTCTGGAACAAAACGTTTATCTGTTACTATAACGGACATGTTTAAAGCGTACTCAGAAACATAAAATATTAACAGCGGTTGTTTAACCCGAGTGTTATTTACGTGCTTTTAAGTATTTAACGTTTCTCATATGAAATCATTTACCCCCAAACAACTTTCCCTGTTGAACTCAAAAGTTATATACTGAAAGAAGCAAAGGAACAATTAAATACTTCAGAAAATATGTACGTTAATTATGAGTTACCTGAAGCTAATCCAAACACCCCCAATACAAAAATCTGCACTTATTTAATTATTAATTAATATTAAAATTACCTACATAGTAAAAGCGTCACGATTTTGATTATATTTCTACGTTATCAGTAAAACTTGTTGATTTAGCTTCATTTTACTAGGCCACATAATGAATATTTTATTAGTGTAGTATTTATTAAAGGTTATTGTCTCCTGGTTGCCAGTATTCACTCTTTATGGTTTTTGTTATCTTTAATGTATTTACTTTAACGATAACGATGAAATTATTATTTTATTATTAACAGCCCCACTTTTCGGCTTAGACTATGTCGTCAATTTGTTAAGTTCATTGTTACAACTTTAATTTCACAAACATTTCTTGGCATTTAATTACACAGAATTAAAAAATAAGGCATGTGTGAGACTCACTGCAGGAGCGAAAAATCAAATAAATAAGGTATGTGGAAATCGACAAATATTGGAAAGTTCAGTAAAGTACAGAAATACAGACGTTATCAAAAATGTATTAATCAAAGGTTTAATTGAACATAATTGTTTTGCCTTGTTCAACTGAAAAATCAACAGGTTACCTTCGTTTTTAACTGCATGTCAATTAATCGATTAGTTACAAAAACAATAAAATATTAAAATGAATGTCAATTTGTCTACAGCTTGTTTTTTTACTTTAGATTATTTTCAGTGCTTTTGTTATTTTTTATCAGAAGAGGAAATAAAGAAATTATAAAAAATAACAAAAAACAAATCAGGTTCATTATACTTTCGCTGAAGTTCGCAGAGTTCGTTTCCGATTCTTAAAAACTTTTTAAAACTTTTAGAAAGGGGTTTTGATGGTTTCTTCTGCTACGTTATTTCAAGATTTAAATTAAAGTTTTCATGAAATACCTCATATGAATATATTTAAAATAGTTATGGTGGAAGTTGAACATACATATACCGAAACTGATACTTTTAATTTGCGCCTAGCACAAGCTTTGCTGGACTTCTAAAACTTTGCTTTGATTTTCAAATTTTGTAAATTATTTAACCTACCGAAATGTTAAGCTTGGTGAATTTTTATACTTCGTTCAAAACCCTGGAAAATTGTTTTTCTACTTCCAAAATCATATTTTTAACCTTTTTTTGCTAATGATAAGGCATTAGCGTAATTTTCAAATGTTTAATTAAATACTGTGTTACAGAAACATTTTTTCTTTTTTATAATTTTGGGTTAACACTGAAAGCTGCCTATTCTTTCTTGACGTTTGAAAAATTATTAGGAACTTTATCATTTTCAATTTCTGAAATTAATATTTTAAAAATCTTAAAGCTTTGGTTTGATTTTCATATTTTGAACGTTTCAGGACTTTGTGCAAGAAAAATGGGATATTTCTGAACTTTTTAATACCGAAACGTTAAACTTACTTAACTTCTTTTTTTTCGGAAATTTTAAGTTTTAAATTAAAACTGAATGTTTCCTGTCCCTTCTTGACGTCTGAATATTAATTACTAGTTAATAAAACTTTATCATTTTGAAGTAATATGAAATTTAATAACAAAAAAAAAAACGATTTTTTGTAGTTTAGCTTAAATGTCAAGCTTAATGACCTTTTGGCTTTTTACCAAACATTTTATATAATTTTATACTTCTAAAATTATATTTAATTTTTTTCTAGCTAGGAGGCATTGGCCTGGCTTTTAAATTTTGAATTCAAACTGTTCAACAATATGTTGCACAAACATTTAATTTTTTACATTTCTGGATAGAACACTGAACGTTTACTAACCTTTCTCTAAGTCTTAAAAGTTATTAGTAACTTACTCCTTTTGAATTTTTTTCTACTTTTCAAACTTGGCTTGATTTCCAAAATTTGAAATAAATTTTATTACAGAAAAAATAAATTTTCTACAACTTACAGAAATGTTAAATTTACGGATTTTTGTCCTGTTTTCGAAAACATTTGAAAATTATAACATCTTACACTTCTAAAATTATATAACTTTTAACTGAATATTTTAGATTTCAGTATTTTAAAAAATATCAATATTAAATTGCCGAGTTTTGATGTTCTTGAAAATTTCCAAATAGTTTGTTTAATGTTTTGAGTTTTAGAAATGCTTACAGCGTATCCTTAGAGTACCATTATACTCTTGTTACTGTTTCACTTTGCATTTTGTTAAATAAAGTTATTCTGTTTTTCACAATGCTCCATTTAAATATTAGGTATTTCAACGAATTATAAAAATTCAATATCACATCCGCAGGGATTTGAACCGTTGACCTTCGGCTTTACGCGCCAATGCTGGGCTTGGTCTACGTAAGTCATAACAATTTTGTTTAAGATTTGAGATGACCCAAGATTTTCAGAAAGAGCTTTAAGGTTATGTTCAGTTGTACAAGTCGAATGACAGAATAAGAAATAAAATCGATCTTTCTTACGGGATACGTTCTAACATTAAAAATTTAATCCTCGTTGAGGATATACACGAAAAATAAAACCTTTAAAAGAGTTATCTTTTTCAAAAATTCAAAAATAAAAACGCGGAAGTGTTATTTGCTAACTATCAAACTCCTCAGCCGTATACATATTTCGGAAAAGGTAGATTTATTGTATTTTCGGATTTCAGAAAGATCAGATTTACTTTTTTTATTCAGCACAAAAAGTACAAATTAATTTGGAAATTTAACTAAGAAGTTTATTAGTTTATAAATAAAGAGTGGAAACAAAATAATAAAATCCTATTTTTAGAGAACCTTTTGTTTTAATAAAATAATTCAGTTCTATCGTATTTTGAAATTACTTTGTATTTCTTCATTAAGACTAAAATAACCGAACAAATACCAATAAATTGATAATAAAACTTCGATAATAAAATAATAACACGCATTTTTCATAACAGCTCCAGGGAGTATTTTATCCCCCAATAAAATTTCAATTGATGACAAGTACATTACAACGTCCAAGTTCAAAATATTTTTCCTTATTTTTCATGGTTAAATTAACAAATTAGCAGAGCCCCATAAAAATATTGCTTAGAAGAGGCAAAAAAAAATTCTCGTTAGTATATTATTCTAAAATAATCCTTCAGTTTGTGAAAACAAACAAGCAATGCCTCGTTGAAACAGCTGCAAACATCGATAAGAACGTCTTAATCCGTAGTTTGTGAAAACAAGAATAACATCCTGATATGCTGGACATTAATATAAACAGACATTCTAGTTTTATGCAAGGATCAAAGATTAAATTGATCATCAAATGTCTGCATGAATAATTTAATCATCTTATAAACAGTGATTACCAACAAGCTGGCTTTATCCTCCCTTCAAAAACGCAAGTAAATAAATAGAAAGCATCCTTCTTTTCCAAGGAAAATTCGTTTGTTAGACTTGAGTTTTTTTGACTGTAAATGCCCCAAGGTTTTATTAAGTATTTTTCTTGGCCAAAATATTGCTTATTTAGAATCCGAGATTTATTATTTAGGTACATTATTTACGAAATTATGACGTCGATAGAGTAGATATTGATCGGTAGGCATCAGAAGAAAAATAATAAATAATAAAAACTGTCATTTTAGTGGTTTGCTCATCAAATATTAGCTTTGATAAGTGATAAGATAGCTGCAGTAATTAAGCTGATATTGACAAGCGGTTGGTGTTGTTTGATGCTTTGCGAATTAAATAATAACTGTCAATTAACACCGTTCCTCGTTCAAATATTGGAAAATGAAACTTTTAGAAGTTCTGGTACCAATTTAATTAAATTTGTGCCGAACATAAATTAAAATGATTGTGTAACGAAACCAAGACAAAAACATACAACAAAATATGAATTTCAAAGCAGTCACGTGCCCTTTTTATTTTTCTTCATAAAAACAACAAAAGTTATCCGGTTATTTGTAGTTAAAGTCAGCTGTTCGGGTTCAGTTGTTATCACTTTATCATAAGCTCTGTCCCTGGCCTCATAATGCTTCACTCCAGACTTTGTGACGCACGAAAAGCGGCTATTATTAGATAACAGTGAAAGACAGGGTTTTCATGCCGGGCTGATGCCGAAATCGTTTATTTAATTTTCTGTTTTTCTAAAGTATTTGGGGTAAAGTGTTAAAACCTGGGCGTGGGCTTTTTCGTAGACCTCCTTTTCACATTTAGGTGACGTGACGAAGCGACGTTTTCAGGAGAGCTATTAATATATTAGCATAGTTTACAAGGAACAAAACTTGGACGTTCATCCAATCAGAGGAAGACCTATCTCGGATTATATCTTTTCTCAGGAATTCGCTTTGGGATAAGGAAAAAACTTGGCAGATTTCAGGACTCTTAACGAAGTTACAGGTTGGGCTTCGAGGGTTTCAGGAATACATTTGGAGTTCTTTCAAATGAATTCATAAAAATTTCTACTCACAGTAGAGCAGAGAAACCTTATCACGTTATCACACTACAAGTTTAATGAAGATTTTGCTGTATCAATTTTTAATAACATCCAGAAGACCAATAAAAATTCTCAGATTAAAAATATAAAAAAAGTGCGGCAAAAAGATAATTATTTGTATTTTGAAGCTTTCAGATAAATGTGCAAATTTTAAAAAACATACGAATTTAAAGATTTGATTTTTACATAAATACATATGTATTAAAGAAAAAAACTAATTTTTTGAAAATGCGGCAATTTTTGTCTTTCCACCAATTTCAGTATATTTTAAAGCAAAAACCCCAAAATAAAATCCAAATAAACGTATATCAAGAATCAATATTACCATATTATGTTCCTATCTAATATTTCGGAATGTTCTAAGATAAACTTTTATCATAATTACTAACGTTGGCCAAAATTTAAATACTAAGAATCAATGGCGCAACTTAAAATGATACACGCTAAGCATCCGTTTGTGAACATGATTTCTGAAACTCCCAATGATAAATTAGTTATGCAGAATAAATTAAAAACAAAAACGTGCAGCACGGCATGTAAACCAATTTCATAATCAACAAACGCTAGTGTTAAGTTTTAATTGCCATAATTAACACTAACTATCTGAAAACCGATAGGATTAGGTAATTAAACAAAAGAAGGTCGCATTTCTTTTGAAATAAGTTTAAGAAAGTTTGGTTCGTAAGTGGTATCTGATCGTTACTCTTGGGACGGAGCCCTTCGGAAAATGCTTTTTGGGTCAAATTATTTTGAAACCATTTGGAGAGCCTTTTCAAAAATTATTTAGTTCTTCTACCATGGATCGCCTAAAACCGAGATTTTTGGATTATGTATTAATTATATCAATTTTTCATTTGAACCAAGAAAATAAGAAAAAAATATTTTATGCATGGAAACTTTCCTTTTTATTTTTAAAATTACATTTTGTTTCACTCAGTAATCTTCCAATTTTGATACTCTGTCGGTAACTTACGTATTCAGAAATAAACTGGAAACTTGTTATTTTATACCAAATACTACAATAAATTATCTGTTTTGTGTTGAAGAAATTCATATTGAAGGTTCTCCTAATCTGAAAGCTTTAAGAGCAATTTGATTCGAATTTTTTAAACTTTAAACATGGCTTACTCTTAAAACGAAATGCCTAGTTGAAACGTTTAAAACTTTAAGAATGGAAGATGCAAATGGCTCCATCTGGGATTTTATAATCATTAAAGACAAAATAGAATCAAATATTTGATAAATTTAATCAGATTCGAACCTGCCTCCTCAGAAAACAACAAATATCTTAAATGTTTCTGCATTTACAACTTGACGATCCAAAGAATCTCTAAAAATCAGCTAAGAATTCTTCATATAAAAATAGTTTTCCCTAATATGATTTTATTCTTGGGTCGATCAGTATTGGAAGAATTAAAAACATGATTATTTGAATATAAAATGTACATTTGTTACTAGGTACTTATTTAGATGAAATGCTTATTAAGAGCCGATAGTTCATTACAAGTCTAAGCAATCACTTAACGTAAGTCCACGTGCGGCGGAGTTTCACTTAAGCCCTAGTTTAAGCCAGCTTTAATCGAGTGTCTGCTTAAGCCTGTTTGAAATAACAGACCTATTTTGTTTTTGTTTAAATAGAAAAACGTACGATTTTCTTGGCATGAATGTTCATAGAATTCAACTACAAATTGATTTTGGTGTAAAATATTGAAGCTTGGGCATCAATTTCATAAAACAATTTAAATTCGTAAATTTTTTTCTGCATGAAAAATGCCTACGCTTAAAATATATTACTTAATCGCTTAAATCTACCTATTTGGGGCTGTTAGAATACCGTTACTAATTTTCAACTTAGTTCCGTTACTAACCTATATATAAACATTTTAAAGAAGCTCCCGAACGTGCAAATGTTATAAAAAGATATGATAAAATTATTATAGTACGTAAAACGTAAACTGAATCATAAGAACAATATCGTATAACGAGTTCCAATTGTTTATTTTCTAAATTTAGACCCGTAAGTAATAAAATAGCAGCCTATTGTCTCAAAGAATTTAACATTCAAAAGCAATACGTTTATTTATAATTTTATTGATCTGTGCCGTTGTACGTGGAAACAATTTATTTTATGAAATCATACGTGCGTGAATTTTATATTGAGCAAAAATGAACTTATGTGGATGCACCTTTAGATAACTAAATAAATAATAGGTAAATCAGTAACTGAAGAAATAAATTAAGAAAGTATAAATAAAACGTGCGTAGAGAAAATAGTGAAAATCTAAAATTAACCATTATAATTAATTGCAAAAAATGCATCAAATTCAAAAGCGGTATAAAACCACCACTTACAAACTTTAATATTACATAAACAAAAGTCATTCTTTATTTTAAATTTTGCTTCTATTTGAATACGTATAGTTCGGTGATTCAGGAATGTTTCAAAGGTTAATCCGGGGGTTTTCAGGCTGTCGCAAGCACAAATACCATTAGATTTTCTATTTTATAACATTTGGTTCCCAGAACGTATAAATAATGGAAAAGTTGGAAGTTCTGCCCTGGAAACTCCGAAATTGAATAAATAATTTATGCGCTCCATAACAAAAGCTTTGCAAAAAATAATAAACTATATCAAATAATAAATCTGAAGAAAATATATATGTTAAAAATGAGTTAGAAATCGTTTTGGTTAGCAACAACTTCCAAAATCTTAACTGTTGCATGTAAGCAAAAAATTCAAAATGGAGTAAAAACGTGGTCTTTGTTAAATTTTGTTTGAGCAATCTCTCATATTCAGTGGGGGTATCAATCAGTAACTGACACGAGCTTTATGTACGATAAAATTTACAGGCAGTTCTATGTATCGTAAAGGCGATAAAAGGAAATACTCGTTTCGAGGCACGTTTTGAAGATAAATTTTGTATTATTAGCTTTAATGAAAAATTGATAAAAATATTTACTTGTGAACTTCTCCTGCTTGAATTTTATGTCACTTTAGTTAATCGAAAATAATTTTTTTTTGAAACGTATAGATAGAAAATTATTAATTGCAGAAGTTAGGTTAGGTTCTCCGAATTCTATACAGAAAAGTTTGAAAAACAGAAGTTTAAAATTTTCGTTTCTAACTTTCTAAAAAGAGTGGAAAAGGAAAACTTTTATAAATTCCTAAAAATAGGCTTTTTGATAATTTTGAATTGTTTCAATTTTTTCCTTATGAGTTATGAATTTCTTCTTCTTCTTCTTTTTCTTCACATGACTAGAATTGCTCCTGTTTGCCTGCCTCCTAATCCGTTTCTGTTGTGGTTGATTGTATATTATCTTTCCACCTTTTTGGTGGTCTTCCTACTGGTCTTCTACTATAGGGTTTGTTGTTCTTACATATTTTTGCTATTCGGTCCGGTCCCATCCTGTCTACATGTTCATTCCATTTATTCTTTCTCGTTTTTATCCACTTGTTAATGTTTTGGATGCAACATTGCTCTCGTATGGCACGGTCGTTTCTTTGTCTATCTCTCAACGTAATGCCTTTTATCGTTCTTAATACTTTCATTTCTACATTATTAATCTTCTGTTTTGTTTTATTCGTGTCTGCCCTTGTCACCGCTGCGTAAGTTAGGATTGGTCTCATAGTTGTCTTATATACCCTCATCCCTCATCTTCCTTTCTGTGGTCATATATCATATAGTTACTCGTATTTATTCCTCCATATGGTTTCTCTTAGGCAGCTGCTAACTCTCGTCGCTTAGATTGCTTGCCTCGTTACCTCAGCTGTCAGGTTTCTTTCGCTGGTGATTTCAATTCCTAGGTAGTTAAACGTCATGACCTGTTCTATGCTTTTTCCTCTATTTCCAGTTTGCATCTACGTGGTTCCTTACTGATTACCATACAGTTAGTCTTTTCCGCTGAAATTCTCATGTTATAAAGTACGTTCATTAAAAAAAAATTCTAGAGTGCTTTGAAAATTTGTTTTAAGTATGTCTCATCAGGCTGTATGTTACATATGAAAATCATTTCCAGGGATTTCTGCGAGTTTTTTTTAATGAACATACGTTATGTCCCTGCTGTCACATTGAAGGTATGGAGTTATCTTTGTAGGTCGTCTTCATTGTCAGCTATCAGTACCGCGTCATCAGCGTAGCATACTGTAGTGATTTTATTTATTTTTGCTGTTTCGGCATTAGAATACGTACTCTAGCATGATTTTCGATGCTAGAATGTGCTTAATTCTTAAACGATTTTTGGCAATATTTTGTTTTCAGAAATTAGTGAAACTGTATTAAATAATACATAAAATACCTACCCGTCAAGCAAAAATCGCTGTTACCAACCTAACCATTTTACCAAAATTTCCCCCACTGGAAATTGTCAAGTATTTTTATAAAAAGAAAAATAAATAATGGAAATGCAAGCCTAACTGAGAAAATAGTATAAAACATTCGTCACAGAAGGCAATTCGGGCACTCGTCCGTTCGGACTCGTGCGGGAAAAGGTTGCTTCTGTAAAGGCGGCCATACATGTTGCGGATACCTGCGCAGGTGAACCGGAGCGTGTATCCCCACCACCGTAGGTAAAACTGTACAGGTATCTCGACTTGTACAGGCGACCGAGAAAGAATCGAAAATTAATTCTTTTTACCTGCGCCAGAGTACAGACCGAAGCGTGTGTGGCACGCGCCTGCGCAGGATTAAGTTGTCAAGTAGTTATGGTAGAAAATTTAAGGCATTCGCATGGTCGTCCTCTTAGAAGGAATCTCAAAGTAGCTGTTAGCCTTTCGTGCGGAGTAACAGCTTTTCTGATAATTGTATATTTCTTTTGAATTAATGGAGACACCATTGAAAGCAATTTTAGGTAAACTAATTCGTTCATCCGCAAGTAGTTAAGGTAATCTGTGGGTTCTACACTCAATTCTTAATACATTAATATGAGTGCATTTATTTCTTTTCAACAGCCACTTAACAACAACTTTTTACGTTTTTTCGTTGTTGTTTCTTATGGTAGTTCACAGCGAGTAAAAGACCCATCACCGCGAACACGTCATCTTGTGACGGTGTCATTGTTTTTAAACCGAAACCAACGCTTTACCCTACCGTGTGTGAGCTCTTTGCCTGTGCAGGTATTCCTGTGCAGTTTGTAACGTATATGGTCGCCTTAACTTGTGTTTTAATATAGGTACTATTTTCCATTTTTGATTTGGTAAGTTGTATATTTACTACGTCAGTTTCTGCCATAAAGAAGGTTAATTTTACCATTTGTATATTGTTTATCATAACAGTAGGTCAGTAGGTAAGTCTGAATTTTCCTTCTTACGTTCCAATATTTTTGGGTGTTGGCTGCATTAAAAGAAGTAACAATAATAACACACAGGGAAAACAAAATAAAATATGTTTCCGATTACAATGACAGTCAATCCTGAAGGATTTAATATGTTGTTCCTTAAATATAGGTGTATCCTTATGAAAGTGTCTTTTATAAGCTTTTACTTGACTACTGCTAACACTTTCAACATTTAATTCAGGGTGTAGGGCGTTGTTGCGCCTTTAATATTAATTATTTTTGATAATTAAGTGTAAAAAATTTATTTTCCTTTAATTTAAATATCCACAGTATCCATTTTACGAATGTTTGTAGGCATAGTTGCACACAAGAGAGTAAATTCGCGAATTAGTCAGTCAGAATACTACAATACCCTGTTTAAATGAATGGAGCTGAATATTAAGTAGCCCATTTCTAGTTTTTACTTTGCCTTTGAATTTGACTTCAAGCCCCATCGTAACGCAGCGATGTCTACCGAACAAGCAGATTTTCGAGCGCAGCAAGAGTATATATAACAAAATAAGGCAGCTGCTTCATGAACGTTGTATAGCGGACTTACATTCAAATATTAATTTGGTTGACTGGCTCAACAATTTCCATATGTTTAACATTAAAAAAGCGCGAGGATAGGCTGTGAATTATTCTATTTTATTAATAGATAATTTATTGTTTTAATTATAATCTTATTTTTGGTGGTTCTGCAGCTCCGCAACTCTTAAAGACGAGCAAGTCGCCCCTGGTACTAAGTGAAGTGATCGATGACAAATGAATATGTTAAACATTATTTAAATTTTAATAACAATTACATATTTATATCGGCGGTGGAAAAAAGTATTGTTCCTCGAATTATTTCCACGTTTAATTCACTTAGCTCGTCTGGTATGCAATGGCATATGGCGAGGTAAATAGCATTTACAAGTTAGGAGTTCGAGAGTAGTCAAGAAATTTCCGAATTGCATATGAGGTTTTCCATTGCTGATATAATTTGCTATTAAAAATTTAGACAACAAAACCATTTAAACTCAACAAAAGTTGGGCGGACACAAAAATTAAAATACCCAAGAATAATTTTCTTTAAACCACTGAATATTGATTGGTTGGTCGAATACAACCATAATAGTTTCGAGTTATTTGCGAAAACGAAATATTTTTCGCTTTGCACTGAATATCATCAGTTCGTTATGTACCTATATCTGATGATGAGCAAATGCCCCGAAACTATGCTCGTGTGCTGTCTACTGATACTGTTCAGTGCTTTACCAAAAATCTTGGATAGTTTTATTTTTAATTTTTCTGTAAATAATAATTTGATTTTTATTTTCACCAACTGAATAACTTTAAGTATTTATGTACTTTCCTAGGACGGTAGGTTGACGCTTGCCTCCCTACTGTCCTTAAAATTAATAAACAAACAACTTTCACCTCCACAGTTTTAGCGTTATCAAATCGGAAATGCTAAATAATAATGGAAACTGTTAAGTTTTGTAATATCGATCAATTTTCATCAGGTTCAAACTTTAAATTCAAAAAGTTTTTTTAGAATTTTATTAAAATAATTTTAAATCAGGAAAATTCGCACAGTTCGATATTTTTTAAACGTTTTTAAAAATGCATTTTACACAACCTTAAAAGTTGTATGTCAAATAAAGAATTTAAAGAAACTGCTTTTGAGGCAACGAAAAAAGGGTATTGTGAGGAATTAAGATTTTAGGAAAGTTTGAACTTCGTTTAGTTTAGCTCTTTTCAGAAATTCATTTATGATTATTAAATGTTCCGAAACCTTCTTAATTTTCTATCTCTTACTTAGCACAATTTGGAACATTCATGGAAACAAACTGAAAAACAAGGAGAAACATTAAATTATTTAGAATATATTTTTAGAATAGAATAGAACAGAAATTAATTTGCGATAGTAAACTCTTCAGTGATTTGATTTATTTAATGCAGCTTTCAATGAAATTTCAAGCTTCAAAAAAACCTTAAAAATATAAAACTACATATTTATTAAAGATTAAACCGAAATAAAATAATTATTGCTGAAGAAGAATGCCAATATTTCAAAAGGTATTTTCTCTTGCTTCTATATCCTTTCAGAAAATTTACTGAAATTTCTAGAAAACCCCATGGAAGATAAGAAAGTTTATACAGAAAATTACATTGGTTTTAAAGAAAAAACTTCGATCAAATATCATTTTCGAGCCTAAGAAAAAACTTACTGACCAGGAATTTAATTTTGAAGAAAGATTATAAATAATTCGAACTATGGGCTTCAAATAAATTTCATGTTTATGTATCTGTAACCTACAAATCGATATTTTGGAACAATTTTGAGCAGAAGTTACAAAGTCGGAGATAAAATATAAGATTTGCACTCATGTGTGAACATTTTTAATTGCATTTTTAGGAGTTACGAAATTAGTTTAAGACTACTGAATTCAAATAAACGAATTTTTATGTTTTCAATTTTAGAAAACACATTTTTTAAGAGTTCAGTAGTTCATTCATAATTTTAAAATTTTCCAATAGCCTAACTTAATGAATTTACTCGCGAAGCATGAATTTATTTCTGGTTCTTATTTAGCACAATTTAAAACATTCAGAGAAACAAATCGAAAAATGAGAAGCACTGAAATTATTCAAGAAGTATTTAAAATATATTTTTAGAATTCTTAATTAATTATTATATTACGAAAGTGGGTTTTAATGCACACTAAAAATTAAACAACCCCAATTACTGCCATTGTTTTATTTGAATCAACTGTTAAAGTAATAAAATGTACAATCGTATTAAAATCACTAAAATTCCTCTACGATTCCATGACGCACTTTTGCATTATTATTTAAAAAATTCTAATGTTTCTCCTGAATCCGCTCACATGATTTTCTATAACACGAAAAACTAATTGTTTAAGTTTGTTATTTTTAAATGGCATGTTTCAATATACAGACGGTGCAATAATCCACCTGGATTATAATTTATGAGTACAAAGGTTTAATATTATTTTTAAACAAGGGATTTAAATTCTGTAGAATTAAGAGATTATGAATTAACAAATTTGGTGCTCGATTTGACGTTGGTCATTTCATAATCAATTATATTGGGGATTATATTGGAAATGTTGTTACGTAATGCTGTGACGTTGTTTTAACATACCAAACGAGGATTACTGGCTTTTATTGTAAATAAAATCTGGAAATACTTTATACTGGAACTGTAAAGCCGTCTAACATGTGGTTAACATCATAACTTTGGAAAATTACAACTACACAAATAAATAACTTAATAAATTCTTGACGTATTTCAGTTTAGGAACTTCCCTTATTTGTTTTAAAAAACGTACTTGAGGTTACGATTGTTACGAGTAAATTAATTAAAATATTAAGACACGAATGGTTATTATTATTAAACTACGTGTAAATCTACTAACGTCAAGAGTAAACATGCTACGTATGAGAAAATAAGTGAAAGATTCACCGTATTCGAAGAAATTCGTATGCATTAATGTGGACGTAATCCAATTTCCATTTGTGCTTTTATTTCATCCCCTGCATATGTGCCTGTCAGAACGTAATTTGATTTTCACACATCCCTGTCACGATTTTCCTCCTTCGGAAAATAACTAATCTAAAATCTGTTGCATATTTCCAATTTCCTTTGCAATCTGCAATTTATCAAATCTCGATGTAGCACAGCAACAAAACGTGTAACTGCAACAGTATGGAAATCGTGCGATTCCGAGGCTTGGTGACGATTGAAATAAATTGTACTCTCCGCAATTTTAATTGTAAAATTAGCATTATTGCCTATGAATATAAATTACTTACTTCACTTAAGTATTTTATCACTACCAATTACGTTGTTTATTCACAAACGCGCCGTGCATATTTACAAGTTCATAAATTATTCAAGATTAACTAACTTTAATAACCAACTCAGGCATTAAATTTAAGAGACATGGAGTAAACTGCCAATGTAAGATTTTCAGCAAAAAAACTATAACAAGAGTTAGATTTCCCGATAGGCTGAAAATTTAATAAACCGAATGGGTGCCAATTCAATTTCGTCGAATTTCCTAATACTTGGACAATATACGTCAAACTCCAGCTGTCAAAGAAATTTTAAATTATGTTGCCAAGATAGAAATTCAGGGTAACCCTTGAATTGCTAATAATAAGTTAATTTTTTCTGGTTTCTGATTGTTTAACAAGCTTGACTGTTTCCGTTGAATAATTAGATGAGCACGGCTTTAATAAGTTCTTGGCATGAATAATTTTTCAAACGAATACGTGTGACGGATAACGTCAGCTGCTTTATTTTTTGATAAGTGAGAGGTGCAAATTTTTTAACGGGGATTATTCATGGTTTTTTCCAAGGAAGTGTAAATATTTTAATAGTAATGCCGGTTTTACCTTCGGTTTTACTAATTTTCTTTTCTTTGTACGCCAAATTCCTTAATAAAACAAAATTTATTACTCAATTAATTCAGTTTTACTGAAACCTGAACTTTTGAAAACGGTCAAATAATACAAAAGTAATAAAGAGTGGTCTCGAGTAAAATCACTTCTGCATAGAAATTTTAAAACCCAAGAATGCGAATATACTGTAAATCATTTTCTTTTTCCTTATTCAAAATTCTTTCGAAAAACTTAGGTAAGTTTCTAATTTAAATTTATGTGAAAGAAAAAACTTCTGCAATAAACCTAGCGGTTAAGCTTTAAATGGAAAATCACGACTTTTTTTTAAGATGAAGGAAGCTTTATATTTATTTACAGCAGGAATTTTATTTTGGAATTAAAACTATGCTAAAATTGTAAAATTAATTTGGTGTATTAAATTCTTCGGCTTTTATTGAAAATTCAAGGTTTCAAAACTTAAAAAAAAAAGATTAAACTGAAATCAAATCACTTTTGCTGCAGACATGTTAATACTTTCAAGAATACAAATATTTAGAAAAATCATTTTCTTTTGGTCTTTTTATTTTCCTCTCAGAACAGTTACTAAAAAATATGAAAGACACAAAACCTTAGGTAGAAAATTACACAGCTTTTGAACAAGGGGAAATTAAGCATTTTAAGATAAAAACTTTAAAATAAGGAGTTTGATTTTTGACTCTGGAACTTTTTAATTTCGATTTCTGGCAATCCTTCAAAACTTAAGTTTTTTTAGCAGAAAATCTTATACAACCTAAGCATGAAAACGCACTTTACGAAGAAAGATTTTAATTAACTAAAAAGTACGAGCTTAAACTGAATTTCATCTGGGCATTTTTGAATCATAATTTTGGATCAATTTTGAACAAACCACCAACTCAGGGACAAAATTTGAGACAGGCAATTAGTTACGTGTAAATATTTTCAAAATTAGATTTAAAGTAGAGATGAAACGAATATTGATTTCTGGCGGTAATCGAATACGAATATTCGGCTGTTGGTATTCAGCCGAATTATTTTATATACGAATCTTTATTAAATACGCATATACATATAGGTAACAGCTATAACCTATAACTAAACATAAAAAAATACAAATACAAACGTAAACTTGCATCCCAAGAGCCGCAAATCTAACTAAACTAAAAATATCAATACTGTCTCCCCAGTATAAATATAGAGCACTTCACTTGCTCTAATCAGCGCAATTTACCCTTTTCGATTTGTTCATACGTGGCTACACTTTTAAGACTCCCTATAATAGTTTTATCTTTTTTGAATATGTCATATATCCATTTGAGCATTATTTGCATAACCTAAACGTCCGTTTGGGCTTGTCATTGTATACTGATCCAACACCCCTCATAGCAATTTCAGACTTATAACGTTCTTATAGATCTTACCTTGGAGTTTAATTGGTATATTTCTGTTTTATGTCACGCTATGAGTTGTTGCCATATCAGACCAGCTGTATTCATTCTCTTCTTTTTAACGTTATCAATTTTATATCGGAAGTGTTGACATGTTGAGTCTGAAGATTAACATCACGTTGGTGACACTTTCACCATAAACTTAGACGCTTATCTTAAATCTGTAGTAAGTTTTTCGTAAACAATTTCAAATAAACTTCTTAACTTTTATGTTGACTTGCATGACAATGTCAGCAAGCAGCATATCTCCATCTACCACTAGATTAAATATGTACGAATTTAATGCATAACCTGGATGTAACTCAACTTTTGCAGTCAAACAAACCGTTTCTCCAACCGGTGTTCTTCCTATAGCTGTTACACCCCCCTACATATCTTTTTTAGATGCTAAGCTTTGACATTCTCTTCAGACATACCATCGAACCCTATTTCAAAGCCTATCTTGCTTTCGGTATTTTTACAAAAGAATATGATTTTTGTAGTTTCAAACACCCCCATTTTAAATATACATAGAAACTTTCTTTTCGTCGTTATCTTCTTTTCCTTCGTATTCTTCTTCTCGATGAGCCCATTTTCCCAAAGAATAATGGCGGTCATCATGATGATTTGCACTTTGTTTACCTTTGGTATTGAACCATGTTCTCATATATTGTAACCATTGCATTCTTCTTCTGCCAGAGTGCATGTTCTTCTTAATACCCTTCCTGTGACTGGGACTATAGTTATTCATTTTGCATCGTAATACTTAGGTACTCCATGTTACTTACTTTGGCGTGTTTCTTTTTCGATTCTGTCTAGTACACCGCCTTTCGTCATGAATGTAAACTGCTGATGGTATATTCGCGATTCGTCAATAAAGCCATATCTGGAATGCCTCAAGTTTTTTACTTGCGCGGATAGTAAATTGTTCTCGACAGTACAGCGGTACTGACAATACATATATAGTTAGTTAGGTAGTTTTCAGAAAATCAGTGCTAACCTTCTCCGGGCAATACTTAATCTTGGGTGACGGTTGTTAGATGTGACATTGTGTAACTATTTACTATTTGCTACTTCAACTCGTATTTTCTGGGTTCTACAGAATGTAGCTATGTATATACATTTTTCAAAAGCTGCTCTGCAGGAATGTTATTATTGTCTCGTACGATGCCGACCAATTAGAACGCATCTTTGGTTTCTCCCTTGGTAGCTTTTGAAAACCACGATAATTATTAACTTAACAATCTAACCCTAACCCTATATCCATCCCATTTACCGGCGCAACGATTCCATACATGAGCAAACATAAATTCAGGTTGTGATTCAAGGCTATGGACAGCTATAGATTAAAAATACAAGTTCCTTTTTACTCTGTTTACTTGATTAAAAAAATTATATTTACCATATTTAATTTAGATTTGGCCTTTAATTTTTTTTTAAGTTATGTATTTTTCTGTTTATGCACATCATGTGACAATGGTGTTAAATAACATGTCACATTTCTTGCTGTTGCTATTATTAATTGAACATAAAACGATTATATCCAAAAATTTGAAAATTAAATATTTAGTGCTCATGAATTAAAAATTTAAACAAACATTCGACGAAATTATTCGGCTGTGCCAAATATTTGGAATTGATATTCGACTTGCTGGATATTCGGTAAAACAGCCGAATATTACGACGGCCGAATAGTTAATCGAATATATGTTGCATCTCTAATTTAAAGCATAAGATTTCAAAATTACGAAATTAATTTACAACAAAGTGAATACAAATAAACGAATTTTTATGTTACCATTTATTTTCTAAAACTTTTTTTTTAAATTCTTGGTTTCTCTTCCCCCAAACAATCAAAATTTTGCAAAGAAAAAACGTGCTAGACAGTAGATCATTTAACAATTCGGGTCCAGCAGCCTTAGAACAATGTATGTAATTTACAATAAAAAAGAAAATAATATACATTCAAAAGTGCAGACAAAATATTTTCGGTCGCTGCTTTTGAAATCTTTTTTTATTAAAAAAATTAGGAATGAAAAAATTTGTAAAAATATTTGTGGAAATATTTTTATTTCTAAAACTTTTTCTAAGAACAAACTAAAAAAGAACTTTAGGGCAGAAAAGCATAACCGTTTTCGAAGTTGAAGGAGATTATTTTTTCTTTCTTTCTGTGCAACAACCTTTTCCAAGGACGTTTTCAAGGGGGCAAAGCCACATTTTTAAACGACTTGGCGCCGTGAACTTCGTTATGTCCCCTTATAAGCAGGTTATACTTTTAAAAATACAAATTTCCAAAATTACGAATTTTATATTGGACTTTGGAGTTAACAAACCCAATATTGAGTGATCTCCTTCGGCTGTTCTAAAAGTCTAAAATGTGATGCTATTTACATATATTCCTAATTAAGAGGAACATTATGGGACGAGAAATGTTAAAGAAGCGAAGTAAAATCAGTTTTGTTATGAAATGTACTGAAAATTATTTTCTCTTTGCTTTTTTAGATTCTTTTCGGTGGGTTTAGTTTCTTATTTTAATTTATGTGAAATGAAAAGAACTATTCAATATATCTGTAACTAATAAACCATTAAACAGAAAATCATAATTGATTTTGATGTAAAATACTAAAAATTAATTAGGAATTATTTTCCAGATTTTAGAATACGAGATGTGGTTGTATTTCATACATATTTTATGTAGTGTTAAGTTTTCAATTATTTCTAAAATACAGACTTAAATTAAATTTAATTTCTAATTCTGGAGCCTTTCTAGAATATTTTTTTGAAATACTGTTTGAGAAGAAGAAGAAGTGAATATTTTATACTGGAGTTTAAGAATAAGAAGCCCATAATTAGAAGTTTAGTTAAGTTAGTTAGCTACAAAACTGTTCTGAAAGAAAAGGACAAAAGTAAAAAACGAAGTAGCTGTTATCCAAGAAACCATTTTATAGCCTTTATAATTAAGAAGTCAAGTGGCTTAAGAAATTTATAAATTTATAAATACGGATGTAACTCATCATCAAAATTTTCAATGAAATACAAATTGCGGTCAGAAAATATTTTTGTTTTCTGCTTTCCTGCTTTCTGTAGGAGGGTTCGTAATTATTGTTTTTATTCGAAGCAAAAAAACGACCGTTTGTAAGAAATTAAAATTAAGTAATTTAATTTACAAGAAAATAAGTACTTCAAACTTCAGTGAATTAAATTGTTTTTATATCCAGTCTTCTGAATTGCTTTCGAAAACTTTAAGGTTTTTACTTCTGTAACTTTATTGAAATAAAAACGATGAAAGAAAATGTCAGCAAGTTTTGGAAAACAAAACATGTGATAGTTTTCGAAGTTAGAGCCAAGCTGTCTAAAGATTTCATACAAAATTCTTCTATAATTTACAACGAAGATAAAACATAATTTGAAATGAAAATTTAAACGTTTAAATTCTTATGTAACGATAAACCAAACAAATAATAAATCGTAACTTAAATCAGCTGTTTATTTACTACTTAATTGCGCAACATATTTTGCAAAAAGTCATATCTCGCGTTAGCTACTCAAAATAAATTTCAACATTTTTAATCTACGCTTTTTAAAAATAATGCAGCATAAATCTACACCGACTGACAGATGAAAACGGTTTATAAAGTAAAGGAAATTCTTAATTGAAAACTTGATTTATTAATATCGTTTATTAATAACGATTAAACTTGTTGCAAAATTCAATGTTAGATCTTATTATAATAACTCACTGCGTTGAGAAATTTAAAACGTATAAGGTTTGCGGTTTTGCAATTTCACAAAATATTGCATCTCTACTTACGGAATAATGCGTCGATTACCATATTTATTCTATAACTACAGTAACCGAGTATTTTATGTAAACGGCCATAAATTTTATCCAATGATTCAAGGAAATCAATAAAAATTGCATTTGCGTTAGTTTAGCATAGATTCGAATATAAATTTTCCTGTCGACCTGAATTTTTTTCCAGATTGTAATGAGTTATTACTGAACGGGTTCGAAAGAACCTTTATTGGTTTACAACGGTAAGCCTGAGTAAATGAAATCGCTGCAAAATAAGCGCGATCTTGAAACATCGATTTTATAGCTCTATCAGTTTTACTTAAACAAATACAAAATCTTTATTTAAAAACACGAAGGTGAGTTTTAACATAAATTACAGTTCGAAAAACCTTAAAGCTACAAAGGTTAATTCAGAATATTTCCTAAATGTAGTTTAAAGTGAGATTCATTTTTATTTTGTAAACGTCAATATTTTTAATGGAGGTTTTAAGATTTTTAACAGCGGTGCTCTATATCAATCAGAGCTTCACGAAACTATTTCGAACGGTGACTCACACGCAAAGAGGCACTAAAAGAAATCTAGTATAGTTCTTGTTTCCCAATTTTCTTGCTTAATGTTATTTAATAAAATGTTTACAGCTTTAGAAAATGTATGCTACGTGACTATTGGAACGTATTTTTGTTTTTCATGATTTGGAAAACTCGTGACACCAACTAAGAATTGTTTTTAGTTTTTTCCTACTTCTAAAAGCGTAGGTAAATTTCGGTTTCCTCCTGCGACGTAAAAGAACAAATTTTCAGAAAAATACCAACGCGATTACTAATTAGTAAACAAATTCTCATCTTTGTTGGGATAACCGATGTGAATTCATTGTTTTGCGAGGCATGCCGTGATAACAGAAAAATTACAACGTTAACTTTCAGGAAATGTTTACTTAATTCTATTTGACCAATCCATTATATCTGATATTCAAACAAAACAGCGTCACGCATCTAATATTTACCTGAATATTATTAAAAGCGTAGACAAAACGTAACGGGAATTTATAATGAGTGTCCTGATTAATTCTGAAAATTGGTTCTGAATAATCCTTACCTTCAAAGACGCCATGTCTGATACTGATCTGTGCGTCTGTATGGTTTCTAGTTGATCTAAACACCAGTCCAATTCCTCCATTGTTTCCAAAGCTAATTTCATGTAAGCCTCATCTGTAACAACAAAGATAAACCTTGTACAACTTGTAACAAAAGAGAAGTCGTAAATATTCTGAATCCTATCTAAAAATTGGCCCTTTGTAATGAACGACATAAAACAAAAGTAACCTTGAAAACGTGTCTTGTATAAATGACATTTTTAGCAAATTCTTATGGAGAAATCCAGTATGATTCATAAAGTTTAAATGATTCCAGTAATTTTCGAAATTACTCCTGTAATTATACGCAATTTTATGGTTAAATTGCCTCATTATGTTATTAGCACACCATCAAAGATTTATTGTTGCTTACAGTGGATGAATTTTAATGAAATTAATTTGAAAATTATTAAAATTCAGAAAACTTCGTTTTCTTTAAAGCCCAAATTCGTTCAGATTTTATTTGCAACATTTACGCATTTCCAGCATTTTAACATTTCCAATATTTCAGGTATTTTCATTATGAAATTAGAATTCAATCGTGCGCTGAAAATACAAAACAACACAAAAAAACAACAGTTCAAACCAATTGATTTATAAAACTTCTAAGAAGGTAATTGCGCATGAAAACTCATAGCTACGTTTAATTTACTGAGAAAATGGTTGTTTTATTTTTTCTGCGAAACGAGGGACATTACGTTTTTGATTAATTGTGCCTGGTTTGTCATTTGTTCCAAGCTTAGTTTTCCTGCGAAAAAGCTCACAAAGAGCTTTCCTGCCGCATTTTTTAAATAGCGGTGTGAATAACCGTTCAGGCTTTGAATGTTCGAAATTGAATACGTAGAACGACTTACTACGAGCGTTAAAATTCAACAGGTTAGAAAAATACAAAAGTCAAAGAACAATGCCCTTTAAGTTTTGTCTACTTCCTCAGCACAATTGGTTTTTGAAATTTGTTTTTAAACAGAAGTAAAAAACAGAGCTGAACGGGCAAATAATGTATAAAACAATTTGTGCGAGTTTGTTGAAATTAAAAAGTTTAGAATTTAGTAATATTTCAAATATTCATGCAATAAATTACAATTAAGTTAATCAAAAATTCTTTAGTAAAGTTAATTTTTACAAAATTCTTTGGTAAATGTTTAATGATTAAAAATCTAGACGTAGCTTGAATAACTTCCACAAATTATTTGTGGTTTATTATTATTAGGAACGACAAGTTTATTAAAAAAAATTGTAAATTAGACAGCTATTTTATAAACCTTAAATTTAATAAATGAAAGTAGAAGCAAAAAAAAGGAGCTTTAATGGTTGGATTACGAAGATACAATATCCCAAGGGTTTATTCATTGTCAAAAAAGTTTTGTTTTATATACTATAGGAAAACTATAAACATAGAAACAAAAGTTTAAAAATTAATAAAGCACTGACAACAAATATGTGTAAAAAACATTGATAACAAATGAAAATTCCAAAGGACTCAGAAATCAATAAATAATTGAATTCTAAGATTGCTATATAACTTTCTGCAGACATTTTAGTAAGATTTATTCACAGAAAGATCTTCATATTTCATAGAAATAATGCAATTAGAAAATAATTTGAAAATAAACGTTTTAGTTTCTGAAGAACATCGAACTGTTTCAACAATTTTTTTAAATAGAATTAGAATGTACGTAACTCTCTTTAGTAAAGCAACTTTTTAAAGATAATGAATTGTTCTTGGGAGTTGTTGTCCCTAAGTACACAAGTGTAAAATCTTTTTGTTTGGCATTTACTCGAGCCTGATTTAGGAAATTATGATTTCCTATGATAATTATTTTACAGATAAAATACGAGGATTGGCAGAAAAATAAAGAGACTGGCAACACTGTGCGCGGACCGACAACGCTGCTGTCTCCCCCTTCACACGGCAGTTAGAATAACTCCTATTCAGGGCACAAGTGTTTTAGAGAGCCTAGAAGAAGTGGAAGACGAACTTCATGCGGGAAGACCTTCAACCTCGAAAACGGACGACAATGTGGAAAGAGTGAGGACTCATGTGATGTCAGACCGTCGATTGGCGTTGAGAATAATTAGTAGATTCAGGAGGAGGGTGGCACGTGTGCGACCAGGCATTGCAGGCACTAGGATGCTGCATCACGACAACGTCCCATGTCACACGGCAGTCTCCATCAACGAATTTTTAACAGAAAAAGCATTCTTATGGTTCCTCAGCTCCTCTATTCGGCGGATCTCAGTCCCTGCGACTTATTTTTATTCCCCCGGCTTAAAAACCATTTGACCATTTTAGATAATATCCAGAAGAGCATAACCGGCGAGTTGAAAGGCACTCCAGCAGTAGCGTTCCAGGATTGCTACGAACAATGGGAAAAACGCATCCATCGGTGTGTAGCTGCCTAACGAAACTACTTTAAAGGAGATAATCTTGATTTGTAAAAATAATAAAATTCATGGTTAATCAGTTTCATTATTTTTCTGCCAAAACTCGTATTTCTGTGTTAATTTCTGGTGCCTAGAGTTGTACTCCTTTTTATTTAAACTTCTTTTGTTTCTTAATTTTCTAAAATTTTCAAATTATTAGGATAAGTTTTCAATACAGTTTTCGAATTACAAAACCTTTTAGAAAAATTGTGGGTGGTACAATTTGAATTTTCTGAGTAAATCATTATTAAAAGGGAAAATTATTTTAAGATGCACCACTTTTTTATTTTTATGTTACATGGGAGAATTTTATAATTTAAATCGCGATTAAAACTGTGTGCACTGTTTAGTAAAGTAATATTTTTAATGTCCGAAAACTGCTTTTGAGAGTCGTCTTTCAGAAGTAAAAAAATCCAAAACCTTTATAACTATTATAAACAAAATATTTCTTAAATTATGATTCCCAGATAATTACTCTTCGTTAGCTTCTAACTATGTATTATAGTTTTTAAATCAACGGTGTTCTTCTTTTTACAAATTACTTCAGTTTGAATTTATTCAGAAAATAATTATCGAAGACGAAAATTATTTTTAAAATACTTGATTACATTCGGTATATCGAAATAACATAGTTTAGTAAATACTTTTAAGAGCTGTCTTTCGTAGATAAAGAGTTTAAAATCTCTTTCTGGCATTTATTTTATCTGATTTACGAGATTTATGCTTTCCTATGAACATTACCGAGAACATATTTCTGCGCTTAATTTCTAGCTCTCATAGTGTAGTTCTATTTAAATGAAATGTTCTTTTAGGTTTCTTATTTTCATGAAATTTTCAAAGTGATCTGAGATTTAACGAAGAGATTTTCGACTTTTATAAATTACTGAAGCCAGCAGATTTTTCTTTCAATGTGAGTTTGTTTGGTTAAGTAATTAATAAAAAGAAAGGTTGTTTTAAAGATTTTCTACGTTAAAATTAATATAATAAAATATGTAGATTTCTTTAGCGAAATAACATTTTTAGAAACTAGTCTTGTAAAAGTAAAGAATGTTCAAAACCTTTCTTTTTGGTTAATACGTACAAAATCTGCCTGATTTTAAGATTTACATTCTTTTCTGTTCAAGACTAGAAGTCATTTAAAAGAACTTTTTTTCGTCTTTGTGGGGGAATTTTGTAACTCAAAATTACTGTTACAATTCACTTTTTATTTATTCATCTTAAAAGATTAGGTTCTGTTTCAATAATTACAAACATTGTGTACTAATTTTCAGGTTTTCATTCCCTTCTCTTAAAGATCTTTGTTAATACATATAAATTTCACAAATATTTGAAATCAAAATACCAAATCCTGACCATTTCTTAAAAAATGTCAATAAACTTCCTTCACAAACTACTGAAATAGTCAAATTTCTTTTTTAACAGAATTTATTGGGTAAACATTACACTCAACTAAGTTAGAAATTTCATCAAATTTTTTTATTGTTAAAAATCGTTACTGCTGTTTGCACCCTAAAAAGCATTAACATTTGAAGGACCAAACAAACGTTTTACATATCTGTATGTTTTGTATGTAATTACTATTTTTATGTTTTCATTCTCGTTTTTGTTGGCTCCATATTTAAATATTCATAAACTTTACGAATTAATGCAATTAAGTAAATTCAAGAAAATGCAGCAATTCTGAACATAACGAAAATAATAATATTTTTGGGCAGAATTTTTCAAGTATACTTTATATTTTAACAAATTATAAATTTGGGATTCAAAAGTTATTTTACCCCGGAATCTAACAGAAATTTAAAAATTAAAATTCTTAAGCTCCCCACTGCTTCTTATATTAAATTAAAAGAACCAAGCTTTTATAGTTCCAAAATGTATGTATGTAATTAATTATTTTAAGATTTCCTAATTCCGATTTACGAATTCAGGAAATTAGTGAAGGAAGTGAGTTATTGTAGAATTTCAAAATTTTCTGAAAAATTCATTCATGGAAAATTAATTAGATAATTTTTCTTTAAAAAACTTCAAATTATGGCCATTTTCTGAAAAATTCCTAATTAGAAAATAATATTTTTAACAAACTACATTAACAATCAAATTTCCTTTTCTAATTACCTCAAAATTAACCTTTTACAGTTGTCAAAGCGATCACTTAATATTTTTAACAATTTTTGCGTATTTTATTTAAAGGGAACTATAATGGCAATGTTTCTCTTAACATCACACACAATGTTTCTCTTAACTTCGCACTTCCTTTGAATTAAAATTTGTTTAAACCTCTAAAATCTTCAGATATTCTATGTTAAAGCACTTTCAAAATTAAATTTTAAAAGTTTTGTCCATGGCAGTTTGTTGAAAACTAAAAAATTACTTCTACTAATTTAAATTTAAAAATTTGCATGTTCTGAATAACAAACCTGTTTGTTTAATTTAATAAAAAAAGCAATTAGAAATAAATTTGGGACGATAAATAAAAACAAAATTTACATAACAAAATCCGTAAATGACCGTCTGTCAAATGCCTAAGCTTCATTGTCGCGGCACGTGATTATTTTAACAAAAAATTGATTTAAATATTTATGTAAACAAAAAAGTGGGACGTGAATTAGGAAATGTTTTATAATCTTCTAAAAGATATTAAAAATTCCGAATAAAAAATCTTGATTGGTGTGAAAATTGTCTTAAAATCAAACCCTAACAGAAATTAAAAATATGAAAACCTACTTTGTCGTAGCCTTCTTTGATGCTAAGCAAAGTTATCCATAATTATTATCGTTGGCAATTTTAAACCCCAAAGTACACATTTTAAAACACAAAACGTCACCTTAATCCTTCCGTAAAACCGCGGATATTATAAACGAGCTTTGAGCAATGTGGTGCGGTTACGCGTTTCATTCATCTGAGGTTTTCATGCGTAACCGATAGTCTTGGGGGGTAGAAAAAGTAGAACAGTATTTTATCGATTTCACTAAAATATTGCATGATATAAAGACTACTTCCGGAAAAACGGACACTGACATGCTCGTAGAACATAGCGACGTTCTATTTTCTATTTGAAGTTAGTTAAAGGGGTGGGTTTTCTATCTTTATTCGGAATGAGTTTAAGGACCTGAAGTTCGACCGAAATGGTTTCAGTTCAATATCCTGGTTTGTGTGGAAACCTAATGCTTATAACGACACATTTGGGAAATGGAAACGTGTGGTTTTATTAGACCTTTTTTGTTTTTCAATTATCCTCGTGACTTTATTGAATTTTTTTAACAAGCCGTATCCTTGCCTTGAAAAGGCCTACTGAAAAGTGTGCGAGTGAAAATTGCCGAAAGGAGGATCGAGCGGAAAACTTAAATTGATGTAATGTGGGTTGTCAAACCATCAGGCGTATGATAAGTAAGTAGAAAGCTCTAATTGGGATTCTATTTTTGGCCACATTCCACATGAAATAAATGAAATCCTATTAAAGGTGTTGTGCTGAACGTTCCGTCTGTCGGCTTATTTTATGCTACCCACTTATCAATTTGATACGAAAGCTGACACAAGCAGAATGCCCTTTTTTAAAAGGAGCGCTGAATTTTCCTGGACTAAAGCTTGCTTGGAAAAAAAGTGTGGCGTCTATAAGTTGGGAATTCAATGTCGTTGATGGGTGAAAATGTGAAGGATTTCGAGTTAGTTGTCACTGTCAGTGGGGCGTTCAATTTTTTTTTATCAAATTGTATCGAACTCGCTTTTGATGACGGGGTTCACTGGTGAAAGGAGTTTTCTGGATTTTTTTACGATGAATGAGAAAAATAACTTATTTGAGGACTTCGAATTGTGCAGAGTTTTAGAAAGTTTAAAAATAAATTATAGATCTGTAACAACGTTACAAAGGAATGGCACATCAGGTATTCAAAAACTTCCAACAAGACGTTTTTTGTTGCTGTTTACAAATGAAACTTTTTATGCAAGCGTGTGGTTTTTTACGATTACACAAAAGAACGAGTTTAATATTTAAAAAATATTCGGCCATTTATTAGCAAGGAATTCTGTCATCTTCATGGAAGATGACAAATTTAAGTTTTACAAGAGTCCCCAAAGAGTAAAAAACCCCAAGTTCAAATAAATTCACCTTTGTATTCTTACCATCAAAAAATTTTCCAAAGAATAATGAATGCCCGAAAAAACAATTAAAAACAATAACTATCACGTTTAAAATTAAAATATTCAGATATAAAACGAACAAACTTAAGAGCAATTTAATAAAAATTTTGTGATTTTTATACAACTTATAAAGGAGAAAGTCAACATTTTGCCCTTCTGATTGTTTTTGATGCAATCTTTCTAGATTAGGAATTTAAAGCAAAAATCAAATGGAAAAATAAAACCCACCAAATACCATAAAACAACTAATTAAAATAAATTTGCCTTTGTCCTTCGCCGTTCACAAAAAATTAGAGGAATCTTCTAATAAATTATTACTGCCTGAAAAAATCGGCTAATTAAAGAGAATACTCGTAATTATAAGAACTAAATGGTCGTTTTTAAAGTTAAAATATTCAATAACGGCAGTTCTTGAAGCTTGAATAATTTTTGGCAAATATTTATCCAACAGAAAGATTAAAGGAATCGTACGCTTGTGGTTGTTAAATGACTTTATAAAAAAACAGAGAAAGCTTTTACGGAAACATAAAGCCTATAAATGTTTATGGATCACGGAATTGTTTGAAAGTACAATTGAATTTTATGGAAAAAAACTGGAAAACGAAATAACGATAAAATTGAAATGAAATAGAAATTCATTCAACACGGGGTTCTATTAAAACGAGAGTAATTTTGGCATTTCAATACTTTAATTTGAATAATTTTTAGTTCATTTGGGAATTAAAACTACAATTTATAATTTTCTTAAATAATAATTTAAGTTTTTCTTCGAATTTCAAGAAATTGTCATGTAAAAGTGATTTGAATTTTCAGGTTTTCGGGTTTTCGAAAATTTTAGGTACTTGAAAAATCAACTAATTTAAACGAGTCAAGATGTCAAAAGGGAATACCTAGAATTTAGATACTTTTTAATTTTTTAAAACCCCTTTTACATAATGAAAAAAAAAGAAATTAGAAAACAGGGACTTTGGAAGTTGAAAATGCTGAAAACCCGATTAAAAATTTTCCGCTGATTTTTCTTGGAAATTTAAGATAAAGTAATGTTTTGTTTTTAGGTTTAGTTTTAGAAATTTTTACAAATTTTGGGCCAAAGAAATTCAAAGCTCTAATCTGGTTAACTGTCCAGAGCCGTTAGAAGATTGTTAAGATTTAATTGAATTAAATAAATACTTAATTATTTTTAAATGCTGTTTAAAACACCACCAATTTCATAACTTATACTTTGCTCGTATAAACTTCGAAAGTTACTGCTTAGATAGGCAACCCTTTATACATTGATTTCCACTGACGACGAAAACTTTTATCAAAGTTATACTACTATTCGCTTTTATACCTTTTGTAAAATGTAGCACAGTTTGAGCATTACGAATCAGATCATTAAAATTAACAGGGCAATAAAAGTCAACAATAAATCTTCGAAGTGCCCAATAAATTTTAGTTAAGTACTTCAGTTGTTTTCAGTAAATTTCTGACTACATTTTCGTGCATTTTCACACCAAGCCCTTACCAGCTTTGATTTGCATATAATATTGATTTAGACAAATAAACTTTAAAATTCAATTTTCAACAGCAATTCAGGATTCAGGAACCTAAACTGCAAGATTTTAGAATGCCATTGTTTTAAGCTCTAGTTGAAAGGTTTACGATATAATTCAGCAATTTTCCAGATAGCTTAAATGTCAACCATGAGTATCCTATTAAGATGATAACCAATGAAATAACTAAACCGAGTAGCTAAGTCTATAAATAGCAACTAACCTCCAGGATTGACGTTCCTAGGCTGTGGGGTAGTTCCAGCCGTCGCACCCGACGAGCGGCGAGATCTGAAACACAAAGTAGCAAATTACTAACTAACGTAATTAACCAAAACGTGTGCGAGTTTCACCTGAAATAATTCTTGAACCGAACTCAATACATCACCGTGAAAATAAAACACATACGTAGGTTCGTTGTGTACAAAAGGGGTTATAAAACAGTAGACGTGGGAATTCGCCTGTGATAAAAATACTCCAAAACTTTAAAATATTCAGTGGCGAAAACGAAAAGTTAATACAGTAATTTCTGTTTTTAGTCCTTATAATAACCACTTAAGGAAGTTTTGAAGACGGATATTAAAACTTCTTAAAACGCGGAAGTCTCCGGAATTTAATAAAGCAGCACTGAACGGCGTTTAAATTTTTGCAATAAAATTCGATGGATTTTGTAGTGAAGATTTACTTACGTGGATAATTACAACCCGTAACGAGGCAACGGCCCGAATTCCTTTTCAAGAGAATTTCGATACGGATTACGTAAAAACGACTTTGTTCGCAAGTGCCACAAAGAGTAAACTGAAGTATTATGAATAAAACGTGTGTTTAAGCCGCCCTTTGAGGTAAACGAGGGTTTGAGGGTCGACAAAGTTTGCGTGTATTTTTATTATTTGCTTCGATAGCCTGGGAATGACGTAAATAGAAGTAAACAGAAGGGATACTACGGATTTACGTTATTTAATTTGCCACACAAATATTTAAATAATTAATTATCTTAATCGGAAAATCGAGTCGTAAAGTTTTAATTATTATTCGAATAACTCCGGTTAATATATTCAATTATTCATCCAACAGATGAACGTGTTGTATTCACCCGAACTTGTATATATTAATTGAATTTTAGAAAATTTCCCGCGAATATTAATCAGCTAGTGTAATTTAGGAGCGAAATTTATTTTCCAAGTTTTGCGATCAGAATTTCAAATGGGGATTAGTGGGGTTTTAAATTATCGATGGATCTCAGGTAAAATTGAATTAATTTACTTGAAAAATAAGAGCAGACTGTTGAAAGTTTTACATTGTTGAATAATGAACTTATCGGATTTTTATCTAAAATTTATGTAAATGCTTTAATAAATTAAATAAAGTCACCTCTAAGGAAATGCTACGTGATTTTCAAACATTTCAGGAAAATTTATATTAAGTTTTACTTAATTTGTTGCAACCTTTAAATTATTTAATTAAAAATATACCACCTGGATGTTCTTGTAACCCTGCGACAGTCTGATACGATACTATTAGAATCTGACTTCATTTTCTTACAAACAAAGAAAGAAATTAAAGGATAATAAATTTAACATTGTAACACTTTTCAAAAACCATGATGAAATATTAATGGAAGTAAGTTAGGTTGGATTAATGAATCAGGATAATTGCTTATAATTAAGAAAAGTGTAGTTAATTTAGTTTACCATTGAAAGCGTGGAAATTCTAGGGTTTAAATTACAAGGCATTGAATGATAATCCTTCATCTTTATGAATAAATTCTAAAAGTAGGAAACTATTTTTAATAACAAGGATTTACCAATCAATTTTAAGAAGTTTTAAAGTTTTTTTTTGTGTGTACAATTTTTACTGAGACATCGTTTAGAAAGCCTTAACACTGTTTAAAAAAAATTGAATTTAATTGACCAAAAACGAAATGAATTTTAAGACAGGAAGAATAATTTTGTTTAAGTATCTCTCAGAACCTCCGAAGAAGGAATGGGTTCAAATTATTATTATTATTAGCCTGTACAAATCCCTATATAGGGTAAAGGTCTCCCCTTTTCTTTTATTTTTTTTGTACCTTTCCAAATCTACTCACTTTTATTTGTGTATTTGGTTCAGTTAAACGAATTGCTTTACAATTTAAAAAATTAAAATTCTAAAATTTTAATATTCTAGTATTGATTTTATTTCACTTAAATAGGTAAAATGCTTAAAAATTTCAGCATTTAAAACAAGTCTTCTTTACACGCACAGTACTTAAATCAGAGATAAAGCTTTCCAGAAAAGACTTCGAAAAATATTTGAAGATTCATGCTTTCCCTGTATTCAATTTGAGACCGAAACTTCTTTCAAACAAGCTACAAATCAGAGATATTCCAGATGAAACTTCAGCATATTTTGAAAAGTTCCTCAAGTTCGTTTTCACAAAAATTTGTTTCTTAAAATGTTTTCGCTATGTTGAGTTACAAACCGAGATTTCTTTTAAACAATCTTGTAATCACAGATAAAATTTTCCAGATAAAACTTAGAATTTTGAAAAGTTAATGAAAATCCCTACTTTTAGGAATATTTGTATCTTAAAATGTTTGTAAAATCATGCTTCCTGCTGTGCCTACTGAATTCGAAATTGAGATTTCATTCCCTTCAGCGACAACATTTTTCGGATAAAGATTGATTTATAAAAAATTCACGAAAAAAATCCCTAATATTTGAAAAATTACGTTTTTCGCTGAATTAAATTCGAGACTGAGATTTTTTCAAGCACCCTTCAAATCAGAAACCAAAATTTCCAGATAAAACTTCGTATTCTGGCAAGTTCCTGAACAATTATTACTTTTATGAATATTTGTTTAATAATTTTTTTAAATTCCCGGTTCTTGTTGTGGCACATTCGAGACAGGGATTTCGTTTAAACTTATTTCCAATTGGTTTTTCCGATAAGCCTGCGTTTAAATTCTAAAAGTTTCTGAAAAATATTTACTTTTACGTATCTTGGTTTTGTAAGATATTTGAATAATTAGGCTTTTTGCTGTATTAATTTTTTCTAGGTGAAAATCCATGCACTGAAAAATTCATGAAATAAATACTTGGAAAGTCAGTGTTTTGTTGTACCGAATCGAGACTACTATGTTTTTCAAATAATCTTCAGATAAAACCTGGAATTCTAAAAACTTCCAGAAAAATCCTTAATTTCAAGTAGATACATTTGTTTTCTACAATACCTGAATAACCTCGGTTAACTTTCTATTCAATTATAAACTGATATTTCTTTGAATCTTCAAATCAGAGGGAACATTTACTATTGTGAATTCTGAAATGTTCATGTTTTTCACTCTACCGACTTAGAGACTTGAGATCCTTTTAACAATCCTCCGATCAAATACAAAATTTCCAAGGCAAAGCTCCTAATTCAGAAAAGTTTCTGAAAAGTCCCCGCGAATATTTGTTTCCCCAGGTATTTAGAAGGTCACGCATTTTGCAGTTTCGAATTCCAGACCGAGATTTTTCAATCTGCAAATCAGAAACTGAACTTTCCATAAAACTTGAAATTCTAAAAAATTCCGAAAACATCCTGGTTACTTTTATGAATGTTTTCTAGAATACTTGAAAAATAGCGAATTTTGCTGTGCCGAATTCGAAACGCAGATTTCTTTCAAACAATTTTTCATTCAAAGAATGTGTCAAATAAAACTTCCGATTTCTAAAAAATCTCTGAAAATCTCTTACTTTACAAATATTGTTTTCCTAAATTCACGTTTTTCCCTGTATCCTCTCGAAACCGAAATTCTGTCAAACAGTCTACCAATAAAAAACAGAATTTTCCAGGTGAAACTTCGAATTCTGTAACCTTTTTGAAAAATCCTCTTATTTTCGTGAAAAATTTTCTTTGAAATACTCGAATAGTCCAGCTTTTACCGAATTTGAACTGAAATTTCGTCCAAACTTTTTAAATTATTTTAATATTTCCAAATAGTTTTTGGACTTCTGAGAAATATTTTTTACCTAAATATTTGAAAAATCACACGTTTCACTGTGCTCTGATGAATTTCCAATCATAACAAAATTTTTTCAGATATACCTGCAATTCTAATAGTTCCCGAAACATTTCAAATTTTTTAATAATAACAATAATTATTATTACTAAATTAAGCAAAGCCAAGAAATTTTGAAATTGGCTAATAAAACTTGTTTTTCTGGTTTCGATCTATGAAAATATAATTTAAGAATACTTACTTATTGGTGGGCACATTGGTGAGGCAAAGAAAGTTGTTCCGAACACTGCGCAGGCTGGCAAGAATTTGTGCGAATGGTGTAACTATGAGGTCCTCGCCATGGCTGTAAAAGACAAACAAAAATTAAGTAACCAGTAACAAAAGCATTACTATCAATTTTCTCCATACATTTAAAGATTCTAAGGTAAGGAAACAATTAGGGTATAAAGTTGCACAAAAGCCTTTTCGATTTTATGACTTTTGCAGTTGTACACTATTTGAATAGCAACGTCGGATAAAATTCCAATTAAAACTTTGCCCCTGGAAAAGGAAGTAAAAATATTCTACGTTCCTGATATAATAAAATGCAGCAGTATGAGCTTACTCGGGCTTGAAAGCTCGGTACGATATTAAGAACTTTCTGATGGACTGATTAAAAGCTCTGCTTTATCAAATGATGGTGCACTAAAAAAAAACCTTTTATGGAAGTCGGTCAAAGAGGTTGAAAGGCACATTTTAAGATTGAAATAAATTTCAGGGACGTTACATAAAATTACGTTCATTAAAAAGGAAATAATTAATTTAAGCTTTACAACGTAACTGAAATTGTCTTGTTAGGGGTTTTGATATTAAGGATAACAAAATTATTCAGTAAATTCCCGTGTACCAGTTTAACTAACTTTTGGTTATGAATATAGTTAACAAAATTTCTAATTTTCGTAGTTTCGTGCAGGCATAATTCCATTGAAGAGAGAAGTTAACACCGCCGTTGGCGACATTTCTCTTATGTAACTCTACTGTGACACTTTCCTTTGTTAAACTTCTCACTAAGACATGAATTACAGTATGCAGTAACATTCAATTCTAATGCAAATTCAATGACGAAAAAGCGGCAGTGATAACGAGACACCAAGCTTATCTTAACACCGCTTGGATCATTTACATTCCGTTTAGAACTCATCATGATTGCAGCATTAAGAAGGACGAGATGTCCGACAGACTCCTAAGATTATATCATCCTTTATAAATTCAAAACAAAGAGACATTAAGCGTAGGCCTTTGTAAACCTTAGAAATTGAGGCTAAAATATCTTCAGAAATGTCAACTTAGCGGCAACAACCGCTTAATGAGTTCACAACTAACAAACAGAGATTAAGCGGGACAAAGTTGTCAAAACTCTGATAATATTTATTTTACGGAAATTAAGAGAAGTCAAACGTACTTATATTTTGTATTCACAATTCACACCGAACGGGGCGTTTTTCAATTTTTAATTACTGATATCTTCTCACTGCAGGTTAATGTCAGCAAAGATTAATTCCGAAACTGCCTTTGGGAATACAGAAAGGTTTAATTAATGTTAATATTGATTCGAATATGGAATTTAAAAACCCGAAAGGCGAAGAAAAACCTTTTCATAATACGTCTGGTTAAGTAATGAACATCTTAAATTTATTTTCAGCTTTGAATTTTGTCGAAAAAAGGCTTAGCCGCTTAGCCCGAAATAGAATTATAAAAAGGGATTTTAATTAACCGCAAATATAATTTTACATTAATTTGTTAATTTGAAAAACTACAACTAAAATAAAGCTCCGAAATTTTAGGTAGCCGAGCGAAGCTTTTACGCATCACGTATTTCGCTAATCGCTTAAACCTATTTCATAAATTCAATTAATTTTCAAGTTTGGTTAGAATGTGTTATTTTATACAACTAAGTATTTGTTTGATTTTTCAGTTTTTGCAAAAGTAAAAATGGCATTCAAGCCGAATAAACATCTTCCCAAATTCTTTTGCTGCAAATTGATGTTTAATGCTTCTTTTAAGTCCGATTTTAAAGCAGGATTTTATTAACACATGGGTTATCCTGAGTGAATTTGCAACGCTCTCCTATTTACTCTTACATAATAAATCAGTTTATGCTAGCGAGTTTCATCCTTCGACCTTGGTTTATAATTTTAAATACTTTAACGTCTAAATAGGGCTATATAACATCAAAGAAGCAATTTAATTTTAATTAAGAGTCTTTTCATTAGCAAGAAAACAAGATATTCGAGGAGAAGATTATCTAATCACCTTTTATCGGCCATAAACTGAAGCCAAACGACTTTAGGCTTTTTTGTAAATTGATTCTTTCTTAATAAGATCGTTTCAAGTTAGTCTTGAGGAAAGTGTTAAGAATACGCAAGGAATACGACCGGTAGTTCTTATATAAAAAGCTTTTAAGTTAATTTGCACAAAAATAATGAGATTTACTTAAAAATGTTTGCTTTTAATGAAATTACCGGCCAAGCGTACAGTGAATTTAAACTGCAAAAAATTCGTTGCTTTTATACGCTGACGAATTTGGTTTTGTTTGTCGGTTTTTAGGTACATAAATGTTATGTTAAACAAAGCACGGGTTTAGCTAACTAACGTTTTGTTATTCTACATTGTTGTTTACTAATAACAAAATGCGTCAGCAAATATGGCGGAGGCGCCACTAGATATGTTATCTTTCACTTAATCAGTATTGTTATGCAAGTATCGATTTGTTTGTTTTTTCAAATGCATAAAAAATTGATGAGTTTTCAAGTAGCTTTTACATTGAAAACTAATTTTTATTTATGAGCAGTATTTGCAGTAAGATAAATTTTGGAACTCATAAGAAATTAAATTGGAATCATTTGTGCGGAGGGAATTTTTATTTATAGGTAATAAATCTAAAATCAATTTCGAGACCTACGAGAAAATGAAGAACTGTGAAGTAATCACACAAAATTTTATGAAGTCCCTTCAAACGTATAAAAAGGGATTCATATTGATGTCAGTTTCTGTTGAAAAATACGGTTTCGCAACGAAAAGAGCAAAATTATACCTCAAAGAAATTAAATGTGATACAGAAGCAAAAGGGAGCGAGCTTTGATAACTTTTTTAATTCCGAAACTTTATACGCATTACATCAGCCTGGCTTAAAATCTAGAAACTTGTATGAAACCCTTAAAATTCATAATTTTCAAAATTCCAGAATATTTTCGACTCTTAATAAACAACCTAGTCAATATTTATTATCCATCTCTATTTCCTCACAGCATTTCAATTTATCGTTGTCTTCCGAGTTTCAAAGCTCTTACGTCTGTCCCGGTCACCATAGCAACTGATCTGGATGAACGAAATATGAGCGAACCGCAAGTTTAGGCCTTACATACCAGAAATATACGGATGATTTATGATTCGACACACTAAAAGAAAAATGTGGAATTTCCTTCATAACAAAACATGACAACCAATAAGAATATATATATAATTCAAATGTTACGGTGTTAGATCTTCAATTCGATTTATATATGGAATCGGGACATTTCCCCATTTTTCAGTTGGCAGGTATGATATTACGATGTGAGGATATTTCCAGGAATTCGCACTTTTTATTACATGCACATGAGAAGAAGAACGCGATAAAATGTTTTTAACTTCCAGCTTGAAATTTACAAGGCCAAAAGCAATCTACTAATTAATCCTTCAAATTTCCAAAACAGCTCCCTTTGATCTCTACAAGTAACATTTAAGTGTTCTTAGTTTAATCTCAATGCCAAAATTGCCCCACAAAATAATGTAATGATTAGGTTTCTTAACCACAACAGCCGAAAAGCCAATATATATGGTTAAAATCGTTGTGTTCACAGACCGCAAGTTGATTGAAGTCTAGAAGTGTGCGATTCTAGCAGCTAAATACGATACAATCAGCTTAGAAAACAGTTTGAGTTCGGGTATTCCTATGTGAAAACATTTACGGTACAGTAAACTTGGCAAAACCAACAGTATTTTAATTGAACAGTTTACGGTCTGTTTTCTTTGGACTCTGAACAACTATCTCATATAAGA
The DNA here is from genome assembly GCA_963082815.1 of Melanotus villosus. Taxonomy (NCBI): domain Eukaryota; kingdom Metazoa; phylum Arthropoda; class Insecta; order Coleoptera; family Elateridae; genus Melanotus; species Melanotus villosus. The sequence continues at coordinate 26,466,009 of OY720422.1, read as the reverse complement.
AATGAAAAGTCCAGATAATTGAGTTCTTTATTTACACGCAATATTTGTTGGAGTTCAAGAGCTCAAATTATGTTACTTTTGGCGAACGGAAGCAGAAGTTTAAATTTTGATTAAAACTTCTGGGCTAAAATCAAAAATTCCACAGAATGAGTTGGGTATTTTTGACTTGATGATTGCCAAAGATATTGCACATTTCGAAAACTGTGCCAAAATCAGAACAAATTACCTCGAACAAATTACCGTCGAACAAATTTCTTTCGAAGAAATTTCCGGGATTCATAAATTATAATGGAAAGTTCAATAAAAATTTGGCATAAAAAAATTAAACTGAAATAGCAAAAGTAAAAAATATATCAGATGCATATACTCATACAGATACTTGTTGATACCCAAACTTCAAAAATAACTTACTTAGAAACAACTCGAAGAAGTGCAGCGATAAACGTCTTTGTTTATTTGAATCCCGGAAATTTCTTCGAAAGAAATTTGTTCGACGGTAATTTGTTCGAGGTAATTTGTTCGAACGGTAACTTGTTCGAACGGTAATTTGTTCGAACAGTAATTTGTTTGAATGGAAAAATGTTCTAAAGGAAAAATATTCGAAAGAGAAGATACACAACGTGATCAAACAGAAAAACTAGAATGATTTAGAAACACTTGTGCAAATGTTTATATGGTGGCTGAATGGAGTGGGGTAATATCAGTACTTTTATTTTTCAGGGAATCACAATGGTAACCTTGAGATAATGGGGATCGGATTATTATAATAATGATCCTCACCCTAATTATGGTTAGTTACATTCCAAGCAGCGTCTTAAAAGATTATTTTGAGTTAAGTAAAGTAATCATTTAAACCAGGGATCGCTAATGAAATACTAACCACTTTTCGTGCACATAACTAACTTAAGAATTGTTTACGCGATGATAAATCTATTTTCTTTAGATAATTATCGCTAATGAAATACTAATCACTTTCCTTGCACATAACTAACTTAAGAATTGTTTACGCGATGGTAAATCTATTTTCTTTAGATAAATATTCAAAATTGTTAAAGATAATATTTTTCGAACACCCACTAGGAAATGTTCGATTCGAAAAAATTTCCGTTCGAACAAATTCCCTATCGAATATTTTTCCGTTCGAACAAATTACCGTTCGAACAAATTACCGTTCGAACAAATGACCTCGAACAAATTACCGTCGAACAAATTTCTCTCGAACAAATTTCCGGATAGGATAATTTATGACCAAAATAATCGAAAAATTAAATTAATAAAAAGAACGATTTGAAAGGTTGAAATTGTTTGCTATATTGTGTATGGGCTGAAGTAATCCATTGCTTTGCATGAAATTAACATTTGTTGCGGTATACAAAATTTTAGATTTTAGAAGTTTTAATTGTTAAACATTTTTTTTCGTAGATTTTCAAAATTGTTGTAAGTACGGGGATTCCAATTTTTAAAGAAAATCTTCAGTATTGAAATTAACAAAAGAAAAATGATTGAAGTCCAAGATGTTTTCAATTTTTTTGAACTTTTGTGGACAGAAATAATCGATTATTGAAAGAATTCTGTTTAACATTAACAATTAACATTTTACACATTTTATGCAATTGTTGAATATTGGAAATGTTACTTATTTCTGAATTGTGACGGATTATCGAATTCTAATTTTTAAAATAATGCCAGTTGTAACTAATTAAATTAAAATTTCAGGACTGGTTTTCAATTTTGGTTAATCAAAACTTATCCAAAAGCAATCCTTAATAAATTAATTTTTAGTACACGCTCCCAAAAGTAGCTATTTTACGGACTCATTTAAGTCCGTAAAATAGGTCTTTTCCGGACTCAATCCCAAAAAGTCTGGTTACTATAGTGACACTCATTTAAGTCCGTAAAATGATATATTTTCGGCCTAGTCCCTAAAAGTTGTCATAGCAACCTTTTGAGTACTACTATAGTGACATGTGCTCTGATCACATTAATCGTACATAATAAAAGGTTTGAATCTGTTTTTGGGAGCTTTAACAAAAAAATGTTGTTTGTAACACGTACCTATAGCTATTAAGACAACAAGTGTTTTATAGAAGGTTTAAAAATCAAGGTCGTAGTTCAAATCCGAGCGAACGAAGTGAGCCGAGGATTTGATAGACCGAGATTTTTAAACTATAAAACATGAGTTGTCTTCAAGAGTTTTTCTAACACTAATATATTTATTAGAAATGTTAATAAATTATTATTTGAGACGCGTCACAATACACAAAAAGAAGATTGCTAGGCAACGACGTATTTTATAGAGAAAAGCGCATTTTAAAGGCCTATAAAATACGTTGTCATTGACGACGTATTTTATAGAGAAAGCGTATTTTAAAAGAAACATAACAAGTGAGCTCTTGTGCACCATAGAAACAGTATAAGATATTAGTGTTAGAAAAAATTGTTTTTTGGGACTCATCTGCTATTCCAGACTCGGCTTCGCCTCGTCCGGAAACAACAACGATTCGTCCCAAAAAACTTGATTTTAGGTACTTGTTACAAAAATAACTATTATCGTAATTTTAGTATACGATATTTCAAGTAAATAGTAACTTCCAGGATTTCCACGAAAACAATAATTTTCCAGAAGAACAATAACGAAACATAATAATTTTTGAAATGAAATAGATTTACGTCATTCAACAATCTACTTATTTAATTTTATTTCGAAGAAATACCTTATGAAATATGAGTAATCAGATTTTCCATTAACAATGGATTTTCTCATAAAAACCTTCCAACGTTATATTCTATACGTACATTTACGTCATCGGTTAACAAGCATTGCGTAGATGTAAAAACTTTATATTAAAAGCTCTTATCATTTTATAAAAGCACAGGGAGTTTGTTATTTTTATTACTGCCGGTGCACAACAGCCTAATAAATTAATTCAAGCCCCACCGAAGCACGGACCAAAAATTAACAAAACAATTTACAACTCCCCCGAGGCAGATTTATTTTTGTTATTATTATTTTTTTGCTGTGATCACGTTATATATTCCGAATTAATGGTCGCATAAACACGCGAGGTACCATTGCGTATTCAGTAGTTTCAGCGAGTTTCACCCAGGATAAGGAAATTCGAGAAGTGGATTTTGTCTGCGAAGTAGATTTTATTACAGTCTACCCAGTAAGACGAAAGAGATAAATCGGACAGTTTGCTTTTTTAAAGTTATATCTTCTTACTAACCGCATGTCAAATTTCCACGTATTTTACAGGAAATCTCTTTGTATTTTCCCGGAGGATCTCGCCCTCGCAATTCTTGTAGAGGTTTTTATCAGCTTACATCGTCTTTATTTCTAGCTTGATGTTTATGTGGGTCTTTTTATGATGAAATTATTTCTGTAAGTCTTTACGTTCACCTCAACGTTTCCAGTTTACCACTAAAACCAAATGAAGTTTTTTACCCTCGAGTTTATAAAGTGGTGTACGTGCGAGTTGCTATAAATGTTCATTTTTCCGTTCCATTAGCAAAAGGTCCCACTCTTGGGGTGTCCGGGAAAATAATACCTTCAATTTAAAGTCCATTCAGAACCATCACTTATTTATTAAAAGTGTTTTGTCAAAAAATTGTTTTACAAACGCTTACATTCCCCTCGCGTTTTTTCTACCTTTTTGGTTTAACCTTTCGAAAATTGCGCCTCGGAGGAACTATTAGAAAAATCCTTTACGTCTGACATCAATCAGTCTATGTCTTACGTCTAAATCTACCCTTCGTTTAATACATTCGTACAGGTAGCAGGTTAAAGCTGACGCAAACTGAGACCTTTAGAAAGAATTACCCCAACGTATAGCCTTGACTGAAATACAAGCCCTTCTTTTTGTAAGAAAAGCACGACTAAAAACTCTTTATTTGAATTGATTATGACCAATAATGAATGCTATGTGGAAATGTGATATATATTTATGGACGTTATGTCGATTTTATATTTATAGAACGAATAAGAAGGGTAGTTTCCGTTGATTCAGTTATACATGCTAACTCATGGGGATTGTACAGGGAAATTTCGCTCGTGCGTCAACAATGTTGCTAGAATTTCCAAGAATTTTTTTACGTGAGGGTTATTTGCCTGATATGGCGTTTTTTGCGAAGTTTTGTACGGAAACAGTGGATTTTTGCATTTTTGAGAGGGATCCTGCATTCATAAAGTTGAACATCATTCAAAATTTTAATTAAAAATTAAAACAACCATTTTCTCATAACCTTCAGGCTTCTGTTGTGGACGTTTTTAGAAACAGTTGAATTTAGAATTACAACCAACTCTCTTCATTCTTTAAAAATAATTCAAGCTCTTTCAATTGAAGATTTCAAGAATATCTATATCTTTGCAATCAAAAAAGTTTTTTGTAGTTTTTAAAAAATTAAGTCTCCAAAGCTGCTTTCGCTGTTGTCGTTCATTTTCGCTTGATTTTCAAGGCTCGCAAATCTATTTAAAAGTGAAAAATTAAATATCTAAATATAAGAATCCTTCAACATTTGAATTTTTGTTAAATATTAATGTGAGAGATTTATTTAATTTTTAGTGCGATTTAAAGTAATTCACAACAAGATATTTTATTTGCTTGGTAAACTTAATTTACAAATATAAATTGAATTAAATCTCACTTTTTCGAATTCCTCCCGTAAATAGTTATTAGATTAAAAATCAATATGTAACAAGTTTACTGGTCCATGTAAACGGATTCGCTTGCCGAATGTGTAGCTTAATTTCGTTATTCGTTGAATTTCTGTATTTGCCTCCTGGCTGTTCGACAATAACCACAGCAATTATTTATAATTGCCTGTAAAACTTTATTACATTGCTCTGAAATTTAATTTTGACAATTTCTAAAACGTAGATTTAATATGTTGGACGTATCAGTGATTAAATATTAAATTATGCGAATTCTGAACATTGTGTTATTTTTCAGGCATTTCCTTGGGTTGTAATAAAACCTGTCGAAACCGAAATATTTAATTATAAAATACCAATTTAACACCTGCAATAAATTATTTTCAATCAGGGATTTGGCAAAAAATAAGGGCTGAAGTAACTACTAAACCAATAAAATATTAATGGTTAACTCGAGCGTAAAATCTGAATTTTTCAAAGTTCACCGACCCATCTGGTAATTTATTTAGCTGATCATCAGGTAGCTCAAAACTAAGTAAATTAATTGAAATCCATGTCATGTGAATTTTGCCTTCTCATGTTTCTTCAATGTGCGTTACATAATTAACTTGGCAGTTTCCACTTTGTTTCTCACTTTTCAAGGTTTTTGTATCAAACCAAATGGGTAAACGAATAAATCTTTATTTCGAAGTTGTAAAATCACTTCTAATGTGTATCCAGAGAAAATGTAGTAAAATTCAAATTTATTCTAAGATTACACGAGAAAAATTCTTTTGAAACATTTCAGCCAGTCGAGTTTTTGAATAAATGTATGTGATCACAGTACAAATTCGATTTAAATCTCTTTTGAGTTCAGCAAAATTCAGATTTTCAGTATATCGATAACAGAAACTCAGAAACATATTGTGATTTTGAATGGAACAAATTTTGGGTTCAAGCACATACACCCACAACTTCGTTCAATTCCGCCGATGGATTTTTTTTTATTTATCCTCGACAGCAACTTTCAACAAGTTTCTTTACAAACTTTGGCACATAAAACGCTGTATACAGCTTTGTTTCTCTTTAATATCGGATATTAATTTTGTTCTACGGTTAAGAAGGAAAGTAAACAAGATTTTTTTTCTCTGAAAGGTATGCGAGTTAAGAATCTTTTCTTCATAAGCAAGAAACCTGCGGCCTTATTCGGCCTGAAAGTCTGGAAATAACTGACCTGTGTTGAATAAATGAAAAGGCTTTGCATTTTTTAGAAAGTGATCGAAGTGGAAGATAACAGTGTTACCTTATCTGAGTATCTTTTACAGGATTTATTTAATTTGGTTTATTAAGCTTCGGGATGTTTTGTACGAGTTTTCATCACTCTAATTTAGATTTTATCTCCCCAATTTTTGCAATTTAATAAATTGCACCACGCAGCACCAAATTATTTAGTAGAGTAGAGTAGAAAATACTAGATCGGAAGGTTGAAAAATTTTATTTGGAATAATTGGGCATTACAGCTGTTTAGGCGTTGATTAATTAAAAGGCCAATTACATACATCGAAATTATTTCATTAATAAACAAATTTAATCAATTATCTAAACTTTAGCGACAAATTCTAATATTTAAACGAAGCATCTTCCAAAAACTGCGTTTCCCGCTTGGCTACAAATACAAAAAAGGTAAAATAATCCCTTAATAAAAACAAAATTTAGAAATCTTCACTGCGTAGCACTTAACGTAATTCATATAGCGTTATAAACAAACATTTGTAAAGTTAATATTTAGAGTAACGTACACAAACTTCGACTGAAAACGTACATTAGAAAATCAACACTTACACTTGAACAGTGTTTGCTTTAGCATTGGCAGCGTTGAAGTTCGTTTTTTAGCAAATGCTCAATCAAAGCACGTTTGGTGATTTTTTTCACAGCTCTCGCTGTTTTAAAAGCTTTGCGGAAATCGATCTCGAAATAATGTTTAACGCAAATGGGTTTAATTTACACCCCGAGGCGCAAACCTTTTGCTTGTGTAAAGCTGTTGATGTGCCCCCCTCGCATTGAGACAGCAAAAGCTACTTAGATATTCTCTAAAAACAACTTTGTAAACATCTACAAAGCAGTAAAGATACAGAGCGGTATTGATTCCGCAATCAAGCTCGTTCTATTTTAAACTTCAGACTCGAGGCAAATTTCAAAAGCACACAATTTTTGAGGAAGATGAAAGTAAACATGACTTTTTTTCCAATAAAATTTAGAAGTTATAAAATTCCGACGACGGAGAATTCACTGCATAATAAAAATGATATTCTTAGATAGCTTTAAAAATTTGCTGAAGTTGAGAGAAATCATGCATTATTCAAACTAGAAATGGCGGCCTGTTTTTTCTTTTGAGTCACACCTGACGCAAAGGGCTTGCCTTAACAGGAACTTTGTATACAAAGATAACACTTATAAAGTACGTTTTGATTTTAGGTCAAGGGGCTTCCAAGAAATATTTTAGAGAAGCCTAATCATTTAGTCAGTGAATCAAAAACCGAATTCTAAAGTGATTTACTTTGTCTCGTTGGATCTTTATTAGTTTTTCCAAGAGTATTTCCAAGATCAAATCTTATTAATTAAGTTAAGCAACAACAAACTGTGTCAAATTTACATTTACAAATTTTTCAAAATAAATTGAAATTCATTAAAAATAAATTAAGCAAACTGCCCTTGCTTGTTTAAGTGTATAATACTCTAATAAAATTACTAGATTGAAGGAAAAGCAGATTTTATCTTATTTTAACTATTCTGTTCAACTTATTTCCAGTTGCCTTTCAAAAATAATGAAGAATTATGCTACTTCGGCAATTAATTAATTTATTTTAAAGCATCTAAAATTTTTTGCAGTTATGTTCGAAAACCTACAGATTTTATTCAAATAGTTAACCTTGCACAATTTGAAGTAAAAGAACTATGAAATTTCAAGAAAAAGTAAAAGTTATTGAAATTTAAAGCTCTGAAAGACGATACAAGGGTATTTTTACAAGGTTACTTCGGTATCCTTTTCGATAAATTTACAAGCAAAAGTCTCCGAACAACGAAAATTTAAATATTCATCTTTAATTTAAGCCTTTTTTGTCGATGTAGGTGTAATTACTTCAGGTTAACAAACTTCAAGTTTGCGTTTCTTCAACACCACAACCTAGAGATTTTCAGAAAGTATCGTTAATTAAAAGAAAAGATTTAAATAACGAAGGGGGAATTGCCTTTGTTATTTTTTTAAGCTCAAATTTCTTCTTTCCAAATTTTTAACGAAGTATCTAATAATAACATCGAGGTATACCGAAGCACTAATCTTACTTCCCACATGATCTCGTTAAAAAATCTAGTAGAAGAGGAAAATTACTCAGAAACGAGGTATTTTCCGGAACGATATTTCAACCCACAACGTTACACTTAACCCTTACAAAATCCCGTAATCGTACATTAAACGCCTCGACTGATTTCACCTACTTTACTTCATCTTCCGTGTTGCTCACAGAACCTACACAAACTTCCAATTAACTGTCATCTTGAGATCTAAATCTAAAACAAACGACCTATGTAACGTCATTTAGAATCCACACGTTTGATAATTAAATTTTCTGTTCTTGAATGGTTCTTTGAGAAACCGAAGACTCTATTCTATTATAAAACGAAATTATTCATGAACGCGAAAATTAATTTTCAGAAATGTCGAGCAGAAACTAGAAATCAGAAATGAAATTTACGTTTGAATGGTGTTGAATATCGTTAATATTGCATGACCGCAGAAATGCAATAGCGCTTTAAACCAAACAGGATTAGTTGGTTTAATAAAAACTGCAACCGCGGAAATCAATCAATTAATTCTTCACTAGGATGGGAATTTTCCAGACGGTGGTTAAAAAAGGGTACATTTTTAACATCGCATAAATGCAAATGTAATTATCAACTTGGTGGTGTTTTCGACGTTTCTTTTTAGATTTTTGTTGGTAAGAAAATGACCTAAAAAAATTCAAGGAGGTTTTTTCCTTGAAAATAACCAGAACTACTCGACTTACATCCTTTGAGAACGATGTAAAAATCTACTGACCTATTTCACTGATGTTCTAGGACTTACAAGGATGCAAGTGCTGGTGCATCATTACATCAGAATTCAACAAGGGCGCGCTTAAAATAGCACTTCAGCTAACAAGGACCTTGCTTTACAACACAGCCATTTAAAATTTTAATGTGGAAAAAGAACTGGTTTTTATGTGAAATTCAATGAATATAAAGCTCTAATAAATTGTGAATTTCGTAACCACTATGCGTTTTATTAAAAGTTACATGTAATAAATTTGCTGTAGACAGGTAATTTCTCGGCATTTAATTGAACATCTAAGAGCAATTTCCTGGGTATAAATAACTAGCTTAACTGTACCATTAAATAATTCTAAAAAAACTACAGAAAAAACAACAAAAAAAGTTAATATCACGGATTATCCAGCGACTTAATGTGGTTACACATTAACTTGATACGACAGACAGGCGTGTTTTAACCCGTATTCAAGCCCTCCTATCCGGAGTATTACATTCTTAATTAAATTTTCAACCTACACCAAATCCCCCATAGGCGAATTTGTACAGCAAAACTGAAATTGGACATTTTAAGCTTTAGTAATCAGTTAAATGTTACCAAAATCGCCAATTTGGTTAATTTTATGTGATTGTTGCGAGGTAAATGTCGGCGCCTCCACCAAAAATTTAGTTATGATGATTGATTAGTCAAATAAAACGATATTATGGGAACAGGTTTTGTTATGCTAATAATTAATCAAGTCGTATTAAAGGTCTAAAAAGATCACGAATGACATTACTTTTGATTAATTTCATTTAGGGTTTCATTGCTCTACTAAACATACTTCATAGATCAACAATAATAAATAAAGACAGATTTTTAACAGTTTTATAGTTCAGAAGAGGGATTCTTTGGATGAACAGAAGCAGCTGGAGTGGACAAATTATGGAAAGAGTCAATAAACAGAGCAGCAGAGATATTAAGACCTAGGAGATGGATATTAAAACGGGGAGGAATGGTTTGAAATGAATTTAAAAAGGCACTGGAAAAAGAAATTAAGCTAGATTGGACTGTATTGACAAAAAAAAAACAGAGGAGGGCAGAGACAAGTATGAATTACTGAGAAAGAAAGCGAAGCGGTTGTGTAGAAGGAAAAACGCTAATTTATGGAACAATAGCTGAAATACCTTCAGCCAGAAACAGACGAGAAACTTTTACAAGGAGATTAAGAAAGAAAGGAGTGGATATAAGAAAAGGGATTTATTCTGCAAGGATAAGGATGGAAATTTAGTGGGAGGAGAAACGGAGAGTTTACAGAGGCGGGCAGAATATTTCGAACAACTGTTAAATATGGGCCATCAAGAGGATGGAAGAGAAAGTAAACCAAGGAACGGCGGATCAGCCAGGAATATGGGAAGAAGCACCAAGCCTAGAGGGTATCAAGCGAATAATACAGATGCTCAGAGAGCCCAGGGGATAGAGAAAACAGCAGAAATGATTAAAGGAGGGAGAGGCGCTGTATACAAGAGTTTATACCAGTTAATCTGAGAAATATGGATAACCGAAAGAATGTCTGTCAAGTAGACGACTGCAGTAATATGCCCGATATACAACAAAAGAGAAAGGGTATTTTGCGAAGATTATAGAGGCAATGCTCTCTTAGATGTGGCTTATAAAATACGAGGACGTATTGAAAAATTCTTAGCCTACTATAGAAGCAAACAAAATTTGAAAGTCAAAATATTTTATTATTCGACATATTCTCCTCTTAATTTAATACATTTATTACACCGAACCTGCAACGCCTCTAGACCTTTCAAAAAAAAAGTTTTATCTTGCTCTGCAAACCAAGCCTCCACAGCTTCTATAACCTCTTCGTTAGAAGAAAATTTACGACCTTTTAAACTTTTTTTCAGTTGAGGAAAGAGATAATAGTCGGACGGAGCCAGATCTGGTGAATAAGGGGGGTGTTCCAGTAATTTGAACCCCAAATCACGAATTGTTTGCATGGCAACATGTGATTTGTGTGCAGAGGCATTGTCCTGCAAAAACAAAACACTTTTGGACAACTTTCCGCGTCTTTTCTCCTTATTTTTTTCTCGTAGAGTGGTCAGTAACGTCGAATAGTAATCCCCAGTTATTGTTCTACCCTTATCCAGATAATCAATCATGATTACTCCATGGCAATCCCAAAAAACTGAAGCAAGAACTTTTCCATCTTCAATGGAAAATTTACCTCTTTTGAAGCTTGCAATCCAATTTTTTACGGTCGCATACGAAGGACATTGATCGCCAAGGGTATTAAGCATATCTTCGTAAATCTGCTTACCTCTTAACCCCTTCAAATACAGGTATTTGATGATGGCTCGATACTCCAATTTTTCGATTTTCACATTTTCGGTCGACATCCTTTTTTTGAAATTTTATTGCGCAAAACTGGTTTGACTTTTTGACGTGAAACTTTACACTGACACTTCTAATAAGTTACTGTTCGTTGCTATGGTATCGCAATATTTTGTTTATCCATGGAAGCGGTCTAGACTAACTAGACATCAATACATCCTCGTATTGGCAGTTAGCATTAGGCAAAATATCAACAGATCAGTTGACAAAATTTTTGTATTGCAACAAATAAAAGCATATAGCTACGGACACAACTTGACCCTACACATCGCGTTCGTGGATTTCAAGAGGGCTTATGACACATTCAGTAGAGACAAGCTTTACGAAGCAATGAAGGACTGCGGAATATCGGACAAGTTAATAAACCTAACAAGAATGACTCTTGCCAACACGAGAAGTAAGGTGATGGTGAAAGGAAGAACTTCCAAAAGTTTTAAAGTGAGTAGGGGGTAGGGGGTTAAGGAAATGAAACTCAAACAAAAAACGAACTTATAAAATAAACATTTTTAAGAGACTGGTAAAGATGGCAAAATCCAAGAGCCTAGAAATCAATGAAGCTAAGACAAGGTACACGGTGTTGAGATCTGGGAAAGTAAAGGAGGTGGATAGTGACGGATTAAAGGTCAAGACAGCAAGTAGCAAATAAGTTCAAACTTGAAAGATTGGACAATTTTACGTGTTAGGTGTGGTGATGACAAGTAACAACGATATAAGTGCAGAAATGAATACTAGGTTGGCAAAGGGAAGTAAAAGTGCGGGTGTGCTAACAAGAGCGCTTACATCCAAAGTAGTTTCAAGGGAGGCAAAAGTGAGAATGTATAGATCAGCGATAAGGCCAGCAGTCAATATGCGTGTGAGACATGGATACTAAACAACAGTGTGAAAATGGGGGTGTGGGAACGAAAAATTTTCAGGAGAATTTATGGAGATGTAAAGGTTGGGAAACTTGGAAAATAAGATGTAAGAAGCTATATGTTGAGGGGGGGGGGGGGGTACTACATGGTGGAATCGTCGCAAAGAAGCGAAGAGGACGCCCAAAGAACAGATGGTTAGACGCAGTCAAGGATATGAAATAATTAGGATTACTAGGAATAGCAAAATGCGAAGGATCGAACGAGGTTGAAGCAGATAGTTAGGAAAACCATGGGCCAACTGGATCTGTAGAGTTTATATAGTTTAGAAATCTCGAATCAATTTTGTTAAATTTCAGCAAGCTATATCAAACGTTTGACTTTAAAAGAATGCCCGACGATGCGAAGATGAAAATATAAATTCGTATTTGGATACACCAAAAGTGAGGGATAATAAACATGCCTTCTTAATTAAAACATAAATAGGGGGGGTGGCTGTTTCTTTCTATGCTAATTTTATCACATTTAAAATTTTCACAATGCCACTGCAATATTTCCATAATATTATTTTCTAGAAAGAAGGATAATAATTTGAGGAAACGTTTTGAATAATTAGGGTTGAAAATTTATCAGAACTTTCCACTCCAATGTGAACATTAATTAAGTACAGGATAATTTGTTTATTCTAGTGTTAAATTAATCTCGTAAACATGTGAATGCTCCCCAGCGTTTGTCACAAACTGCTGAGAACACGTTATGTAACGTTATTATTAAAGTCATTTGCTTTTCAGTTTGCTTTAAACTTGTGAGTTGCATTCTTGGAAAATCTGATGAAGTCTCGAGTGAGATAAAAATTTATTTTTAATAAGCACTTTTGTGATTATTTTTTTAACAATTCTGCCTGTGTCATTTCAGAAGCTTTAAAATACTTACAGTTTCATTAATTTCAAAATAGTTTACTGCGAATATAAATAATTCTAAAATATTTTAAGAAGTTTTAAATTATTTTACCGGTTTTAGTTATTACGTAAGAAAGGCTGGAGTTTAGAAAATTCTAAGTGTATTAAACTAGGTTTTAAATGACAGTTTAAAATGTCAAAGCTCTCTGAAGTTCTTCGAAAAAGCTCTTAATGAAACTTGAGAACACTTTTAAAGTAAATTACGAAAACTTCTGTAAAATTTAGATCCTTCTAAAACCTCCTTTTTGGTGCTATTTCTAGACTTCAATAACTTATAACAATAAAAAGAAAATTGCGGAAATTAAATTATTGATTCTTTTTTATAATCTTAATTTTAAATGGGAAACCAAACCTTTAATTTCTAATCATTGCCAGGATATTTAAGTTTCTGTGAACAAGAAATCGTTCGTTTTCAAACTACCAATTATGCCTTCAAAAAGATGTTACACAGTTTTTCTTTCTTTAAGCTAGATACATCAAAAGAACGTCAATTCCACGTAATTGATTCGACCGAAGTCAATTTCTACCACAAAATCAACAAATCTTTTCTGCTAAAATGAAATAAAACCCCTACCAGACGACTTAGTATTTTCGAAGCTCCACGATCATGTTCGTTAAAATTTTTTCTAACAAAATTCCCAGCAATCAATTTGAATATTTAAACGCACATTTTCCAGCAAAGAGATTTTTACGAGATTAGCATCCCTTAATTTTTTTCTAAAGCATAAATCAAGGTTTCTGTTTTTAAATTTTTAATTACAAAAAAGGGACGAGGAAAAATCCCTTGTTAAAAAAGACAGGGGTTTTAAGTTTCCTAAAAATATCCTTCGAGTTACGTAAAACTGCTAAGCTCGGATGCGATTTTTCTCAATTAAGATTAAACCAGAAGGGATTTTGGCTCCCTTGACAACTATTCTTGTTTACAGACGTCACTAAACTGTAAATACACGAACCCCAGTTGTTGGACGTTAAGTAAACGTTCAGTCAACACCAATCAGGAAGGATACAACATCCATGGAACAATTTAGTTTCAACGTTAAGCTTTGCAATGATGACATAGATTAGGTTAGTTACCCGTTCGTTTGTTCCTGGTTAGTTGTGATAACACCTTAATTGTTTATTTAATGGAAATTCTAATAAGATTGTTATATTTATTGACGTTTAACGAATTAAGCAAACTCTAAACAGTCTAAATTAATAGATCATCTGCTGAATTTTAAAAATGCAAACGAGTTGGAAATATCCGTATCTTAGGTTTAATACAGTTCTAATACTGTATTTGTAAGGATTTAAGCATTGATTTAGATTTGCAGCAAAATTTGGAGTTTTAAAGACGGTGCATTATTTTATCATATTTATGCAATTGTTATTTAAAATTGGGCCAAGCACTTTATTCAGCTTCTTCAAAATACTATCCAAGGAAATTTCGAGTTGAAATCAGAATTTTAAAATTTAATGGAATGTTATTTTTAAATTGTCTTATATAAAACTTGCCTTGTGAATCCGAATTTTTTTTAATAAGGGATATAGCAGATCAGAGCTTTTTAACATTTTTGAATGGAAATTATTTACAATTTTCAAACTGAATCCTCGTTTCCCTTTTTCCAAACGAAACTTTGGTTACTGGAATATTTATGTAATTATTTGGGAGAAGATTTAAAAACTTTTTAAACTGACAAATTAAAGAGTTCTTAAGGCATTCCAAAAGTAGTTAATAATTCCCAAATCTGTACAGAAATCGCAATAAATACAGTAAATTCAAGTTTAATAAATTCAATTAAACTTGAATAAGTATTTACATAAAATTTTGAAGAAACTTTTCATCTGTTTACTTGTATTTAATTGAAAACGTCAGGTGATTCTGATTTCCACTTAGTAATTTTCTAATTGCGCCAGAATAAGCTAAAGATTTGCACAGATATTTGATTCTATTTATAATCAAGACCTTTCATAAGCACCCGAATTCCTTCCAATTTTGTCTTTTATGTACGTCAATTGGAAATCTCGGGAACAACAGATAAGGGTTGAATTCCTCAACGAATTTCCAGAAACATTCGTTTATTCATTATCAGAAAATACTAGAGAAAAAATAGATTAAGTTAATCATGAGTGAAACTTACAAGTATCGTTTAGTCCTGTCTTTCCAGAATTTATCCCAGAACGAGGTACGATTTTTGAAACGCAACGCCGATGTCGAAAGGGTTCTTGGTAAACTCGGCGGAGCATCAGGGCAAGGAGGTGGGGAAATCATAAGGAGCGAAGGGCTTGAACAGTTTCCGATCGCAGATCGCGACAAGGAGCCCCTGTGGGATAAGATCGAAGTTGAGGGTGGAGATGATGGGGATATTGGGGATGTGGACGATGGGGGAGAAGGTGTCGTAGCCTCCGGGGTGGCCAGATTGAACAGGATCGTTAGAGTATCACATTACTGGAGCTTTTGCCCCACAATTTTCGAGATGATGTTATTTGCGCTTCACCCTCATTGTCCCAAACTCAATTTTCGATTTCGAGAATTCACTTTATCGTTATTATTGGTATTATCGTTGGAAACACTTCTAATGTTACGTTGTAGATCGAATTAGTGCCGTGTATGAGTTCCATTCTATTTTTCATCACAGATTTTATTTAGATGCTTTTTATTCTTACATTTTAATTAAGATTCCTGTAAAAAAGAAATTAATGGAATTTCTTTCATAAAATTATGTAATCATAACCACGAAGCTGAAACAACCCTTTTCATTTTGCACTATTTTATCAGCTAACTTTAAAATTATAATTTAAAAAACAAACTTAAAGAACACCAAATCCAAAAGGACTTCGCTCACAACAAAAGTCAAAAATTAACTAACGACAAGTATGTAGTAATTTCTAAATTCCGTCGCAGACATTAAGATATTTACATCACATTCAAGATTAAATATACTCGTGACCAGAAGTAAAATTAGAAAATACATCTGCAGTATTTAAGTTAAGGTTAGTTAATCAGCATAGTTACTTTATTAAATTATCAAACGCAATCGACGTAGCTACTAAATCTGAAATTCTCGCGGGACTACGTTTCGCCATAATGTTTAAAGGGTAAATACTTAGTAGGTACGTGTTCCTCAGGTGTAGACTAACAGAATTTAATCTGAAAATGCCGCATTGAATCCCCTGATTCCGCAAGCTGAGTAGTAAATCGGATAGATTCATTGTTTCGGTATTAAATCAGAAAGTTTCCGTAATCAGATGGTCTTTCATTGAATTTTGGAACATTCTGATATGTAATTATTCGTAAATAATCCTTATTAATTTATTACAGGGGTTGAAATCCGAATTTGTTTAAAAGCAGACGTGGCTTTAGTTTCGGAAATCGTAAATTATTGTCAGGTCTAAATTTACCTATAAATTTTCGTACTTTCAGATAAAATACGGAAAATGCAAATTTTAATTTTTTGATACTTAAGACGATAAACAATATCCTTAATAAATACAAGCTCCGAATTTATTCTTCATGCTAAAGCAGGTTTTTGATATAATTAAGCAAGCAATTTTCTCCAAATATTTAGTAAGAAGTTTTTTAAAGTTCTAAGTTTACTTAAGTTACGACATAATGAGTTTGTTCGCAAGTTGATAATTTAGTAGGAGTTGGATTTCTGAAACGAGAAAAAAATGTACGCTCAAGGATAATCCTTCAAGCGTAAAATCATCCCGATTTTATTAGGATATAATATTAAATGTCCGATTTATTAATGTATAAAATGTATATTTTATGCATCGAATCTTTACGGATCAATTTAATCAACTGTAAAATTACGTTCGTATGCAAATCTCACAAAATCGATGATTGGGGAAGAGAAGAAAAATTGCCCACGTTTTAATTTATGGGCGAAATAAAATTATGTAAATGTAAGGAAAATACGGCTTTTCCAGGGGTTCGGGAAATCTACATTTTTCGTTTTCTATAAAGGATGATTGCGTGAAATAGGACAAGCGTAATTCAAACTATTAGTTATTGAATTTCCTTCTTAGTTTATAACACAGAGCAGTTTAATTTGTGCATTTTACACCAAATTCCAGCTTCACTTTTTCAGCTGAAATTTCTGAAAATTCCAAAATTTCTTTGGATATTTTCAAATTACGAAATGGGCTTTAAACATAATTATTCGTTTCTGTTAATAAATGTGAGGCCATAAATATATTTTCAAGTTAATATTTGTAGTGTCTGAATATTTCGCAATTTATTGCACAACGTTAAGTTGGGTAATTTGTTAAATAAATTGTATTAGGCCTAAATATTACACAATTATAATACAGCGGTTTTCTGTAAAATAACCAAACCTACAATTACAGAAAAGCGTACACCTTTACAAGTTTGACATTATCAACTTACTCTGCAATTTCAGCCAATAAAAATTAATAATAAAAATTTAATTATAACATGTGTTGCTTTATGAGAAAATATCCCAAAGGTCTTTCTTTGTTTTAAAATTGCTTTACTCCAGTATAACTACTTTCAATGATCAACCTACGTATAAACTGCTCGAATTAAACTTAAAGGAAAAATTCAAAAATTGGGTTTAAATATCAAAGGTTTCGATTAAGACTGGTTCTCAAATAACACTTTTTCCTTTCATCAGGAAACCGCCGTTTCCATAATTTTTAACTTGTGAAAATTTTAAACTTCCCTTTGTTTAATTTACATCCGTAATTATAATTTTCCGCACTTAATTTCAGCATGCAAACCCAAAGGAAACGTCGTAAAATTAGGGGTTAATG
Source organism: Melanotus villosus (assembly GCA_963082815.1). Taxonomy (NCBI): domain Eukaryota; kingdom Metazoa; phylum Arthropoda; class Insecta; order Coleoptera; family Elateridae; genus Melanotus; species Melanotus villosus. The sequence continues at coordinate 26,448,345 of OY720422.1, read as the reverse complement.
ATCCTCATAATTCTTGGGGAATTTTCCCGAAAAACTAAAGCCCTTAAAGTTATACTTGAGAACATTAAATTGATTCATTTGCATGAGGGATGAAAAGCCATTCTTATCTGTCAGAATTTGATTGTTCGAACTTGATAAATGAGTTGCGTGTAATTTTACTTTCCCTTGTTTTTATGAGGTTATTAAATTTGATATATTTTTCACGAAAGATATTTTAGCCACTGAAATTTTTGGGGGAACCGAGACTAATTTTGGAGGGTTTAGTATTAAGTTTAATGTTTGCCTTTTGTTGAAAGGTTTAAAGGGCGAGGTTAAAGACTTTTATACTCTTATACTTCAGTATAAATTTCAACATGCACAACCAATTTTGTTGCGTAAAATTCATTTGGATTTTGGTTACATTTTCCACGGCAATAAAGTTTCCAAAAAATTCCTCAATCAGAATTTAATTGAAAGTTTGGAACATTATTCGGGAAAAGTGATTAAGAGGCTCCATTAAGATTTTCAGTAATGAATTTAAATAAAGAATTTAAGGACTTTACGATCGAGATAACAGCAAAGCGAAGGATTCGTCCGTAACTTTGACAAAATCAGTTTAAAAGTCGAAAACAGACTACTTTCTCATGATATAATTTTAATTTCGGTATTCAACTCCTCTCGACTTTGAAGTTTTTGTTGAATAAACGATTCGGTTCACTTCTTTAAGTTTCTGCTTTTCAGAAAATCAATTAGGAAATTGGAAGCTTCTTTACCTTTATATATCTGGCATATTTTTAGATTAGAAAGAAGAAAAATCTTGTCAAGATTGAGAATTTTTTAAGAGTCTGTTTAAATGCCAATGAAATATTATGGATTTTACTGTGTTGAGCTTTAGCAACAAACTTTTAAAACTGATTTTAGTCTAAAATTGGCCTTTTTAAAAGTTTTCGTAAAGTAATTTTGGGAAAAATTGGTTTGGCTGCTTAGTCTGAGAAAAATAATTTTAGTGCGTAAGCAGCTATTGGCTTGTATAAATTTTCATTAAAAGGTCTAGACTAGCTTCTAACAAAATATTTAAAAATAGCACAAAATGGCGTAATAATCTGGGCTACGAGAAGGGTTGTTTCAAGTTTCATTGTCTGGATGGAGTCGTTAAAGGTGTAACCGTATTCACTTTTTTCCCCGTTAGGATCTCGTTATCGGAGCACTAAAACTCAATTTGAGTGTCTCTCGACGCTTCTAGGCCTCACTAATTGTCTTTTCTGTCTATTTACGTTTTCATTCAGCGTCATCCACTCGCGAAAAACTCAAATCACCAAGTTTTTTCTTCGGAATGCCGTGCGTTTCGTCGATATTTATGGTAACTTAATGAATGTACGTCTATACAACGGTAGGAGTTTAGATATAAGTTCCTTTTTATTCCGACTAGTTTTGCCGCATTCTCAAGCGGTATTACGGAACATTTCAATGTTGTATGTAGTTAGCGATGACCAACATAGTTTATGCTCAAGAATAAAGCGTAGGTCGTCACGTTTAAAACCACTTGATGAAATGATTACGGATTGCGCTCGTAGTGCTTAAGTCGCTATTTAAAAAATTACGTAACGCTCGATATTTTGAACACCGACGTTCAGGCCATACGTTTCGGTCTTATCTAGGATATTCGTAAATGTAAAATCATAAAACACACACAAAGACTTTCTGTTTCCAACTTCAAATCCGTAAAGGAATTTTGCGTTCTTTCATAAACAACCTAATAAAACAGCAGTCTTTTAATGTTGATCCCAAGTTAACTCTAATTAAAACAATTAGGAAAATGTTTTGTTATGAATATTTTTTAGTGAACGTTGTTAACGGGGGCTCGTATAGAACGCGCACACGTTAAACGGCGTTTGCAACGACACTGCGGTGCGGAACGAAATGTGGAGGATCCAGAGAGGGGAGAACTCCCGTTCGCGGATCCTCCTACACCCTGGAGCAACCCTCTGAACCAACCACTATTTACATTCAATACATCCAAAGACTACTAGATATTTACATTTTACTTGAGGTGCAGACCATCCTGTTGTTTGCTAAAAGTCAACTGACCAAAACTCGGAACAAATCTCAAAATTTTATCCTGCAGGAACATCATCCTCCTGCAGCGAAAATTTCACGCCAGCTCAAATGTAATTCTATAATTATCAGTACGGGGGGAAATGGGACTATTGAATGAACGACGTTCCCGCTCTGATGACCACAGGGACGTTTCCTGAATGCACACACTCCCAAATGGAACTCTAGCCTTTTAGATTACAATAGGCGTTACAGCTTTTTTGATACTGATGAAAATTTATAAAGCTATACACGTAACTTTTCATGAAACTCCCTTACATTGAAAACTAAAATCGGTTGGTATTTAATATATCTATATAAAATATAACAATTCGCAAAATCAATAACGTGCAGATACAACGTATAAGATAGAAATTTCCGAAATTTAATTCAATTTCCATGTACAAATCAAACAGGGGCTTTACTAGATCTGTTAATTACGCCCTCAATTTAATTCCCTTGTAAATCGTTCGTATTCCCACAATTAGATTACGAGTCGATTTAAACGTTATGATTGAACTACAGTTAATACGTTCATGATTGTTACGAATTAACGGAAGGCGAAGCCTAAAAATATTTTGGGTTTGACAGATATTTTATTTGTTAAAAGTAAATTCTGTAAGTAACTTTGCTGAAAGTTGAAATATTTCTGTGTACATAAATTTAAATGTAATACAGTAATAAAACAAAAGTTGATATATCAAAGGAAGAGGAAATTGAGAAATATGTATTGTTGTGTAATCAAGGTGACCACAGAACAATTTTATTGAACTTATTATGTGTTGTGTGCAGATGTGTGTGTGAATACATAAAACCAAATACCAAATAAACATTCCGTATCTAAACCACCTGCAAAAAACAAACACCAACAACAAATTCATCACATTCCAAAATACATGAACGAAAATTCATAACAAGCTCAATTTAAGTTTTTTACATGGGTTCTAGCTGTAGTTAGGATTCAAAAGATTGCAATAATTTAATGTTGACAAATAAACTTTTGATAACTGAATAGTGAATAAATTTAAAATCATACGTTCACAATAAAAATTCATCAAGTTTCGAATTAACAATTACTTCATAAAATTTTCAATATTTAATCTGACTTTATAAAAATTACCTTATTAACAATTACAACAATCAAAATTCAAATTAATTTTATAAAAACACAAAAAAAAATTATTTAATTGACTTATCTGGTGACTTCTTAAAATCCGGGTAAATCTTGGTGAAGGTCGAAGTTTGGCACAGCTGCATTGATAATCAGCTGTTCTGCGTTGATGCCCATGAATTCCAACCCCAACACTCTCAATGGTAAGTCTTTGTATTTTTACTTGTCTTTATAATTTTTATCACTGTTTAAATTTCACTAATTAATCACTGTTTAAATTTCCAGGTTCCTTGTTTTAGATTAAGGATTACCCTTCAAATACGTAGGTAAATAAAACGATGTTTTATTCAAATAACAATTTAACTAATTTTATTTTCAACGAAGAAAATTCACATTACATTTATTTAATAACCCACTTGGTTTAATTATCAACGTTTACATAAATGTAAATATTATTGTTATTATTACACTCAAATTTTCTTTACGACTATTTATTATTAGTAAATTTTACTAGTACTTTCTTATTATTTATTTTAATTGGTTTTGTTTATTTTAATTCACTTCATTTTACACTTTTAATTTAAATCATTCTTAGATCACGTGATATCTGTTTCACCACATTTCAGTTGCTACCCGATATTCATCTGTCTTATTGTTCTAGAATAAAAACAAAAGAACACAACTACGTCATAATAACAAACTTTGGGAGCGTTTTAGATACGTGCATCCCCAATGGATTTTTACGAGCAACTGCCGTATTTTCTTTTGTTAAAACCAAGTAAAATAAATAAATCTAGCCAATTTTCAAACCATCTTTAACTTTAATTACTTATTTACGCTTAATTATTAATCAAAATTTATTATTAACTAAATGAAAATTATTTATACTAACTAAACTTAACTTTTAATTTAAATTTTTATTTAAATTAAACCTATTTAAACTTAACTTTAAAGAAAAAGTTTCTTTACTTCGTTCTTGGTTTAAAACTCTACTTGATTTACCTATTTTTCAAAATTATTAATAACTAAACTAAAAACTATGTAATTATATTAATTATGACAAAATAATGAGATTTTGTCTCTTATCAATTTTCTCTAAAATTATCAATTTGGCTGATAATTGCATTTGAAATCTGACGTTTACTCAATTTTACATTTTTATTGATAATTTCAATAATTCTTGCTTTTAACATTTAAATTCTTGACAAAATTAAATCTTATATGCTCTAAAACATTTTAGTTATGTTTTATACCTTGTCTCAACCTTTTAAAATAAGAAATTTATAATTTTCTATTTTTCACATACATTTGTCCTTGAAATTTATCTTTTTACATAAATACGTAATGATTTTAGTTTTACTTAATATTTCTAGCACAATAAACTGATCTACATGTTCCAAAAGACTACTTTATCAAGAAAAATCAGCTTTGTACTGTAAATTGAAATAAATATCTGGATATTTGAATTTCTATCCTTCATTGTCAACTTTAAATATCGTTTTTATAACTTAATTGTTGTTAATATTTGCTTTATTGTAATTAATTTGTATTAATAAATCGTAAACAATCAATAAAATGATTTTACATCAAAAATCAATTTGGTATTCAATTTTATATACTTGATGTATGTAAAATTGTGTTAATAAAATGTTCATAAAGTGTATAAACTTGTTTGTGTTTATTGTATGGATGTATTAGTGTTATTTAAAATGTTTTATGCTCAAAATACACAACATTTACCCCTCTTAAGAATTTTCAAAAATATTAACTGGTAAGTAAATTTTTCAAAATTATTCTGAATAATTACAGACTTATATTTATTCTTCAACATAAGGTTGTAACATTTGAATGTTAAATCTACCTCTTATTCTATCTGAATCTACAAATTTTAATTCATAAGAACTACCAAATTTTTGATTTATAATAAATGTTCCATTTTTCAAATATTTGCTTATTAATAAAATATTTACAAATCTTAATTCCTACCAACTTTTCTAATTAAATCCTACCTAACTTATAAATAATATTTACACATCCCCCTCTTAACTGATAATATCTTATTTACCTTTTTGATATTTATTTGCCTATTCTTATCTCATTTATTTACCTATTTTCAAAATTTTAATATTTTGACTTTAATCAACTACTTTGCCTTTTCAAAATCTTTAAAATTTTTTTTAATAACATTAATTTTTCTTTTCTTTACTTACTCAACAGGATTTACCATAATTAATTGATGACTTTTCTACTTTCTCAAATTACTTTCTAACAAGCTTTAATCTTTTCTTATTCATTTCATTTTAATATACACGTTGAATTGGATATTTTACTTCTAAAAGAACCTTCTTTACTACCTTTAACTCAAAAATATAATCTTTTATAATCAATGATTTATTATTCAATACCTTTTTAATCTTTTTTAATAATGATTTCTAATACCTTTCTTAAAATATCTTTCCCCCCAATATCTAACTTCATACCTATTATATTCATATTTATTTCATCGTAGATTTATTTATTTATACATCATTATTATACCTTATATCATCGTAGATTTATTTATATTTCATTATTATTTTATATCATCGTAGATTTATTTATATTTCATTATTATTTTATATCATCGTAGATTTATTTATATTTCATTATTATTTTATATCATCGTAGATTTATTTATATTTCATTATTATTTTATATCATCGTAGATTTATTCATTTTACCCCCCTTTCTTATACCTTCACTTCCTATTTCAACATTTATTTCTGTTAATTTAAAATCATTATTAAAATTATATTTCTCCCACTTTACAATAAAATTCTCATAATTAACCGTTCTTTTATCCGTATCAATTAATCTAAAATTTCCTAACATATTAATTGGAATTCTCATAACATTTATCATCCCTGTCATTAAATTCAATTCTTTTTATTTAAAATATTACTGTTTAAAATCTTTAAAATTTTCAATCCTTTATTTTCATTATTTATTTTCAAAATTTTCATTCTTGGCAAACTAGGTAAATAAAGAGTTTTACTTTCTCAAATCATCACAATAAGCTATCATTTAATCTATTCTTATTTATAACATTATTTTTAACTTTAAATAATTATTTTAACTTTATATAACTACTTTTACTGTACATAATTTTAATACTTTAGAATATACTTTTTCATTGCAGTCGTCAACATTAAACTTTCCGTTTACTTTAAATTTTATTTCTTTTTCTTTTTAGGGGTTGATTCCCTATCATAGGCGAATCCTACCAACAAACTTCTGTTTAACCTACATTGGTTATCATATTTATAATCAAAATTTCTGCGTTGAAACTTAAGATAATTATTCCTAAATCTATTATGAAACTTTCTTTTAAAATTACTATACCTATCATTATCTTTAGAAGAATACTGATTATTAAATCTAAACTTATTTTTATCATCAAAATTATTCCTACTATTTTGACCCTTTTTGGTTTTACTTTTTGACTTATTTTTGGATTTATTTTTATCCTTCTTATTTCTGAAATTATTCTTGTAATTCTTATTTTTAAAATTGTTCTTGTACCTTATCTTACATTTAATAAAATACTTATTTTTGAAATCGTACCTATGTTTGTCTTTATTATAATTTTTACTTTCATTATAACTTTTATGTTTTCCCTTATGTTTGGGCCTTTTATTATTTTTACCTTTCTTTTCAAAATTATCTCCTAATTCTTTATTTATACTATCTACTTCTTTCAAATTCCAATCATTGTTATTAATCTCGTTATTTATTTTTATTTCAATATCTCCTTCTTCGTTACTTTCATGAACTAACTTTGTATCTAAACTCTCATTAATATTCTCCCCTCTTACATTAAATCTTATTTTCATCTTCAAAATTATTTTTAATTTCCCCTTTTAATTCTTTTCTATTATCCTTTAATTCTGTAATCATATTATCTAACTGTGTTTTAATAATATTTACTTCTACTCCCTGTTCCTTAATATTTATAGAATTATTATTAAATTCATTTTTGATTTCTCGTCTACATATTTCAAGTTTATCATTAAAATTTCTTTCTTGATTTTCAATTTTATTTACTAACTCAGTTTTAACATCCCATAATTCTACTTTAACTTCCCCTCTTGAATTATTAATATCATCATTATTTTTGTCTAATTTTGAATTTACATTTATTTTAAAATCATGATTTTCTTTAACTAAATTGTCTAATTTTGTATTTAACTCGGTTTTAAAATTTTCTAATTTTAAATTTAAATTTGCATTTTGATTGTCTAATCCTGCATTTTGCTTATTTAATTTATAATTAATTTCATCCCTGTTTTCTTCTAATTTTAAATTAATTTCTGTTTTCAATTTATTAAAACTGGTATCTAACTCTTCTTTTTGACTATCTAATTTTAAATTCAACTCTGTATTAACATTATTCAATTCTGTTTCTAACTTCTCAAAATTATTTTTATTCTCAGCCTTCATACTATCAAATTTTGTGTTAATATCTGTTTTAAAATCTTCTAATTTTTTATTATTTTGATCTAATTTTTTATTTTGAATATCAAATTTTGCATTCAAATCTTCTTTTTGAGTATCAAATTTTGCATTAAAATTCTCATTTTGGCTATCAAATTTTGCATTAAAATTCTCGTTTTGGCTATCAAATTTTGAATTCAATTTTGTTGTAAAATTATTAAAATTTCTATACATATCTTCATTTTGACTATCTAACCTCATACTTAAATCTATCTTAAAATCTTCATTTTCCTCAACTAAATGATCTAATTTAGCATTTAAATTTTCATTCTGATTATCAAATTTTGTACTTAAATTTTTATTTTGATTATCTAATTTAAAATTAAAATCTGTTTTTAAATTATTAAAATGATCCTTATTTTCTGCTTTTACGTTATCTAGATCCTTACTATTCTTATCTAATTTAAAATTTACGTTATTAATATCGGTTTTTAACTCTGTTCTTAAATCCTCATTATCTTTTTCTAACTTATCAAATCTTGTATTCATACCCATTAACATCGCAATTACCTTTGATAAATCTGATTCTCCCATTTCACCCTTTTCTACCGAGGAATCTTCCTTATCTTTACCTGCCATTTTTATTACCCTCCTGTCTAATTTTGTATTAACATTCTTGTTTTCCCTATTTATTCTCCTATTCCTTTCTTTATTAAAACATTCAATTTTCACTTGTATATTCCTTTTTCTTGCTTCTATACATTCATTTCTTATTCTATCACTTCTATCATTTACTTCTGAACCTAATTCTTCCTTTTCCTTTATTAAATCATTTATTTGCGTTAACATTCCACTTAATTCTAACTTAAATGACTCTGGCAGAGTTTCATACTCTTCCATTAGTTTTGACCACTCTAAATCGCTTATTTTCTCTTCTCTCCAACAAGAAAATCTATTCGCCATCTTTTCAAATTTAATATCAAATTTTTCCTGCACTTTTGAATTTCTTATGCTTTAAAATTTTCTTGTCCGTATGAAGCAAAAATTTCTTCATATAACTTTACAATAGTAATTAAATCAAATTAAATATGAATATGCAACCCTCAGAATAACACAGCCACACGACTTTGGGCGCCAAATTTATGTTGTGTAATCAAGGTGACCACAGAACAATTTTATTGAACTTATTATGTGTTGTGTGCAGATGTGTGTGTGAATACATAAAACCAAATACCAAATAAACATTCCGTATCTAAACCACCTGCAAAAAACAAACACCAACAACAAATTCATCACATTCCAAAATACATGAACGAAAATTCATAACAAGCTCAATTTAAGTTTTTTACATGGGTTCTAGCTGTAGTTAGGATTCAAAAGATTGCAATAATTTAATGTTGACAAATAAACTTTTGATAACTGAATAGTGAATAAATTTAAAATCATACGTTCACAATAAAAATTCATCAAGTTTCGAATTAACAATTACTTCATAAAATTTTCAATATTTAATCTGACTTTATAAAAATTACCTTATTAACAATTACAACAATCAAAATTCAAATTAATTTTATAAAAACACAAAAAAAAATTATTTAATTGACTTATCTGGTGACTTCTTAAAATCCGGGTAAATCTTGGTGAAGGTCGAAGTTTGGCACAGCTGCATTGATAATCAGCTGTTCTGCGTTGATGCCCATGAATTCCAACCCCAACACTCTCAATGGTAAGTCTTTGTATTTTTACTTGTCTTTATAATTTTTATCACTGTTTAAATTTCACTAATTAATCACTGTTTAAATTTCCAGGTTCCTTGTTTTAGATTAAGGATTACCCTTCAAATACGTAGGTAAATAAAACGATGTTTTATTCAAATAACAATTTAACTAATTTTATTTTCAACGAAGAAAATTCACATTACATTTATTTAATAACCCACTTGGTTTAATTATCAACGTTTACATAAATGTAAATATTATTGTTATTATTACACTCAAATTTTCTTTACGACTATTTATTATTAGTAAATTTTACTAGTACTTTCTTATTATTTATTTTAATTGGTTTTGTTTATTTTAATTCACTTCATTTTACACTTTTAATTTAAATCATTCTTAGATCACGTGATATCTGTTTCACCACATTTCAGTTGCTACCCGATATTCATCTGTCTTATTGTTCTAGAATAAAAACAAAAGAACACAACTACGTCATAATAACAAACTTTGGGAGCGTTTTAGATACGTGCATCCCCAATGGATTTTTACGAGCAACTGCCGTATTTTCTTTTGTTAAAACCAAGTAAAATAAATAAATCTAGCCAATTTTCAAACCATCTTTAACTTTAATTACTTATTTACGCTTAATTATTAATCAAAATTTATTATTAACTAAATGAAAATTATTTATACTAACTAAACTTAACTTTTAATTTAAATTTTTATTTAAATTAAACCTATTTAAACTTAACTTTAAAGAAAAAGTTTCTTTACTTCGTTCTTGGTTTAAAACTCTACTTGATTTACCTATTTTTCAAAATTATTAATAACTAAACTAAAAACTATGTAATTATATTAATTATGACAAAATAATGAGATTTTGTCTCTTATCAATTTTCTCTAAAATTATCAATTTGGCTGATAATTGCATTTGAAATCTGACGTTTACTCAATTTTACATTTTTATTGATAATTTCAATAATTCTTGCTTTTAACATTTAAATTCTTGACAAAATTAAATCTTATATGCTCTAAAACATTTTAGTTATGTTTTATACCTTGTCTCAACCTTTTAAAATAAGAAATTTATAATTTTCTATTTTTCACATACATTTGTCCTTGAAATTTATCTTTTTACATAAATACGTAATGATTTTAGTTTTACTTAATATTTCTAGCACAATAAACTGATCTACATGTTCCAAAAGACTACTTTATCAAGAAAAATCAGCTTTGTACTGTAAATTGAAATAAATATCTGGATATTTGAATTTCTATCCTTCATTGTCAACTTTAAATATCGTTTTTATAACTTAATTGTTGTTAATATTTGCTTTATTGTAATTAATTTGTATTAATAAATCGTAAACAATCAATAAAATGATTTTACATCAAAAATCAATTTGGTATTCAATTTTATATACTTGATGTATGTAAAATTGTGTTAATAAAATGTTCATAAAGTGTATAAACTTGTTTGTGTTTATTGTATGGATGTATTAGTGTTATTTAAAATGTTTTATGCTCAAAATACACAACAGTATATTAAAAAAATATTCCCAAATTTCAGGCAACATTTATGGAGGAATTCTTTTCAGTGGGGTGCTTCAGAGTCCTTTTTCGGAAGTCTTTTATGAGGGGTAATAATTAACGTCGAATTCTTTTTTATGATTTATTATTCATAAGCAGTTTTATAAGTTTGCCAATCCTTATATACAAAGCAGATTTTCAACATTTTTCTGTAACATGTTGAAACCATTACATGAATAAAATCAGCGGAACCGCTGTTTATTTAAATACATTCATTCGAGGTTACAGAAAATTTTAATGAATTTAACACTTCTGGAATACCTAAATTGTATTTTAATTAATTTATGGAAAAGCAATTAAATTTGGTAGTTTTTTTCAGGAAGGTCAGCTAAAAATTTGAAAACCCTTGGAATTTATCCTAACTCCTTAAAGAAGATTTTTAAAATGTTTTCGGTAATACGGAAACCATCTAAATGAAAAACTCGGGGGGGGGGGGGGTTTAATAAGATATACTCTTTAGAAATTGCAGAAGAATTAAAAAAAAATTAATTTATTTATTGGAAAAGCAATTAAATTCGAAATCATTGGAACATGTTACTGTAAACTGTAATACAATGAAACCGTTTTAAATGGATAAAATCATGAGAAGTTTTTTTATAGATTCTTTTTAATTTGTAGAAGAATAAAACATATATAATTATTGGAAAAGCAGTCAAGTCGGTAAGTTTTTTCAGAAAATTTGAAAACAGTTGGAATTCAAGCTAATTTTTCAGAGGTTTTGACATTTTTCTGTAATACGTTGAACCCATTTACATGAATATAATCAGGTAATATATTTTTAATACATATATTGTATGAAGTTTATAGAAGAACTAAAAAAATGTATGTGATTTATTGGAAAACCAACCAATTCACTAGATTTTTTCAGGAAGGAGGGCTGAAATTTTAAAAGTCTTAGAATTTACCATAACCTCTCAGAGATTTTTAATATTTTTTTGTAATACTCTGAAGCCATTTAAATGAATAAAACCAGGGAAGGTTTTTTAAAATATACTCTTTTGAATTTACGGAAGAATTAATCAAATTCTCAGTTGTCTATTGGAAAAACGGTTAATTTGGTTTGAAAACCCTTAGAATTTATTCTAATTTTTAACATTTTTCTGTAATGCTTTGAAACAATATAAGTGAACGAAATCAGGGACTTTTTAAATTCGCTCTTTTAAATTTCTAAAAGCAGTAAATTCGGTAGGTTTTTTCAAGACGGTCAGCTGGAAATTTGAAAATCGTTAGAGTTTATCCTAATTCCCCAGAGATTCTTAAAATTTTTCTGCAACACTTTAAAGCAATTTAAGGAAATAAAATAGGGGATTTTTAACGCACACTTTCGAATTAATAAATGAATTTAAAAAAATCTATTTATTAGAAAAGCAGTCAATTCGATAGATTTTCTCAAGCACGTCAGGTGAAAATTTCAAAACTCTGAGTTTATCTTGACTTCTCAGAGTGATAGGGATTTTCAGACTTTCTGAAAAAGCAATGGCGTTTATAACAAATAATTTCGCTTATTGTTATATCATTTTTATAGCATATTTAATAAACATAAACTTGCATTAATTACACTTTATTTCGATTCCCACTTAAGGGGAAGCTACCCGTCCGAGCGGGAAACTTTATGACACGAATTCAGATAATACAAGTACATATGGAAAAGTTCTTGATATCCAAAAAACACTGTTTTATTATAAACTAGCAATTCTCCGAAAATAAATTTACCTCGGTTCTTAATAAGGAAATTAGCGCAAAACATAATTTAGGCCACTTAGAATTAATATTTATGGATTAAAATTTATCAGCCTCTTCCTATTGTTGGTGTCCATGCGTTAACACATTTTTGCTAGAATTGAATTAATTTGAAGCTAAAAATAGTAGATTATTCTACAAGTAAAGAAAAGTGGCAGTTTTCTAGCGAGTGGAAAATGATTGATTCACGAGCGTTAGCGAGTGAATTACAATTTCACGAGCTAGAAAACCACTTTTCTTACGCGTTGAATACGCTATTTTTTTGTGTAAGTACTAAAAGTTCGAATTTTCTAGATAAATTTGTTAAATTTATCAAGGTTAAGGTTATGTTTGTACGGAAACATAGCAACTACAACACGTACATAGTAACAAGTAAACAAACAGACTGTGTTGCTAGGAATAAAGTTTTGGTTGCTAATGACTCAAGCGTTGTAATGAGGAAAAGGTTGCTAACGAGAAAAATGCCACTTTTCTTTACTATTTTCTACATAGTAAAATGGCCGTTTACCATTGAGTATACAAAAAACAATGTTTTTATATTTCAATCAAGTCAGTTTATAGTAGATTATTCTACAAGTAAAGAAAAGTGGCAGTTTTCTAGCGAGTGGAAAATGTTTGATTCACGAGCGTTAGCGAGTGAATTACAATTTCCACGAGCTAGAAAACCACTTTTCTTGCGCGTTGAATACGCTATTTTTTTATGTAAGTACTAAAAGTTCGAATGAAACTAATTTTCTAGACAAATTTATCAAGGTTATGTTTGTACGGAAACATGGCAACCACAACACGTACATAGTAACAAGTAAACAAACAGACTGTGTTGCTAAGGAATGAAGTGGTTGCTAATGAGTAAAGTGTTGCTAATGAGTAAAGGTTGCTAACGAGTAAAATGCCACATTACTTTACTATTTTCTACATAGTAAAATGACCGTTTACCATTGACTACACAAAAAAATTATTTAACATACAAAAATTGAGTTTTATAGACTTCCAATCAATGGAATATTTTCAAACTTCGTTAACACATAGACACTAACAATACGAAGAGGCTGATAAATTTTAATCCATAAATATTAATTCTAAGTGGCCTAAATTATGTTTTGCGCTAATTTCCTTATTAAGAACCGAGGTAAATTTATTTTCGGAGTATTCCGAGTTTAGTATAAAACAATGTTTTTTGGATACCAAGAACTTTTCCATATGTACTTGTATTATCTGTATTCGTGTCATAAAGTCTCCCGCCTCGGACGGGTAGCTTCCCCTTTAAGCCTTTTTATTTAAACTGAAATGTTATCGTCCTCGAAATTAAATAATGTATGTTCCACGTTAGCAACAATTAACTCTATTTTTCGAAATACAAACACCGACTTAATATAACCAGTTTTCATTAAAAGCAATTTGCGTCCTATTCGCAATTTAATTTGTTTAATTATCTATGAACTAAGTTCTCAAAACGTCAAAATCGTTAGAAGCACAGGTTGTACTTTGGAGTTACTTAATATAGGAAAATAAAAACACCGTCTCAAAGCGTGCTTTTATGTACAAAATTAAATACCGAAATGAAGCTATTCTGCATTATTTATAATAATTAAATCAATCAGTCAAGGTTAAATCTAACTGTGTTAATTTATTAAATAAAGTTGAGATTTATTTTCAAGTGTTCATCCTGTGAACGAATGCAACAATGTCCCTAGAAATTCCCTAAAAAGGATGTAAACCTTAATACGAAAAGGTCTAATCTAGTTAACTTTAGGTTTTACTTTACCGTAATTTTAGGGACATCTAATAATGTAAATCCGTTTAACTACGGTCCTGTTGTAAAAAAAATCTTAGCGAAACCTGCGTGTTAATACCAAGATTCAAATTTTGGGTAGGTTTCAAAGCAATTTTGCTTTAGAAAAGCCTATTTCACCAATGGAATGTAACGGAACTAACTAGGCGTTTAATGAAACAAAACATTTGGTTTAGTTTTAAATTAAAGTTCCACTGGAATGAATTTATAACAAAATCGAATTTTCAGTTGTTTCCAGTGCAATTTATATAAATTGCTTCTGCAATGCAGCTGAAAACAAATTACAATGCGATTTTTAAAAAATAATTATTTCCGCTCTCGTCTAGCTTTTCAATTAAAAATATTTTTATTCTATTTGGGGATTCTATTAAAAATTCTGAGGTAAATACCGGCACGTTTAGAGGAAATTACAAGGGTAAAAGCACGGGAACAGGCTCATCTTTCATCTGAAACGAAATTTGGAGAAAATTGTCGGTTCCGCCGAAAAACAGTAGACTTGCAAAAGTTGCAAGTTTAGTTACTTGAAATACCAATTTCCGTCACCGTTTTCTTTCACATAATTTTTGGTTAGAGTTGATGCCAAGAAATTGATTGCTTTTTAAATCGGTTTGGTACTAAAACAAATCACCCTGAAAATTATTTTATAGAAAACCGACGTCGAAAGATGTAGGTGTTTACTAGGATTTTTAAATTAAAATGTGGGTTTTTAAGAGTGCAGATCGGATTTATACTGAAATAACGAACGAGAAAGAAATTTCAGAACCAAATTAGGTTCATTTTACAATTAAAGCTTATGAAAGAGGATTTATGATTCAAAGCTTTTGGGAGCTTTTAAATAGAAATACGCGAATGTTTGCGTCGCAGACTGAATTTAAAGTAAAGGTGTGCAAGGTTGAAGTAATTTTTCTGCTGAAAATCATTTGAAGAAGTCCGAACTAAAGACGAAAAGCACTACGTCTGACCGTCGTTTCTGAAGCAACAAAAGAGCGAAATTTTTTGCCTTTAGCACACAAAGGATTAATCTGCTCTAATGGACGTTTTTTACTTCCAGAAATATCTGCTATAAACAGTCCTAACCATCTATCATTAGCATTTGCAGATTTTAATGTTTACATGTGGGATAATCTGCTAAACAAACAGAGCAAAGTGCAAAAAATGTATGTTTGTGAAAGCTTAAAAGCGAATAATACAAATTTCACACGACTTTCAAAATAAAACGATCTCTCAGAGCAACGACCATGAAGTTTATACGGAAAAAGCACCAATCTATCAGGAATTCTGACGTTCAAGTTACATTCCTAAAATTAACTTCGAATTTACTAATATTTACCTTTTTCCGATCAATACCCTCGAGCATCCTTTAGTATTTCAGGATTTAATTTGGAACGGAACAAAATCCGTCCATCCCTTAATCTAGAAAAGTTCAACTCGTAATAGAGGGAACATCAACATAGTTATATATTAATAGAGAATCTCGGAATTCAGTTTCGCAGAAACATCTTAATGTTACAAACGGGAATGGAACTATTTGGAGGATAGGCTAAAATCAACAGGAAACGAGGCACTTATAACCTTATAAGATACTCGTAACTTCGCCACAACTACGCTTGGAATTATATACATTTCAATGCAGATTCCTGCAGAACTTGCAGTATAAATGTCGAATACATAAACGCATTTAATATGTGAAGCTATTCAGTGGTTGTTCAGCAAATGCGATAATCTGAAGGTTATGAATACATAAAGGCTTGCATTTAATTAACGTAGAACGTTTTAGTTGAATATTCGTTTAATAACTAACTTTTGTAGGTCGTATTATGTCTTTCTTCGGATGAATTTACACAGAATTTTTAAAATTGTGTTTCAAATGGATATTGTTTTTATTGTGAGTTTACCAAATTGACTCTAAACAGTTTGTTTTAAATAACCTGCGATTATAGTACACACATTAAAATTTGATTTAAGTTCTAAAGAGCTACCAATACATTTCTAAAAATTGAAAAATTACGAAATAATTCGGTTGGTAAATTATAAAAAAGAAATTCAAAATTTCAGATTTATTTTCAGTTACTACATTGCAAAGTATCCGAAATGTGATCATAAAATGAATAAATATTTGAAAATTAAAGCTAATTGCTTTATAGTTTCATTGCCAACACCAAAAATTTCGAAACAAAAGAAAACACTTTTAGAATTGTCTCATTATTGTTACTGTTGTTTTATTACAATCCAATTAAACTTTTAAACGTGAAAATATTTGCCCATTTGACGTTTTAAATGACAAAACTTTATAATGAAACTAAGAAAATTATAATCAAAGGTCGACTTGTTGACAATACTAAAGAGAGAAAAGTTTAAATTTAGTTAATTTCGCCGAATGCCTTTGAAAATCTTATATTAAAGTGATGATGAAATACACGAAATCTTGTTTTTAGAAGTTACCGAAATGAATTTCATTGTTTCATTGTTATTTTCGTTTGCAGACTTTACGAAGTAACTTTTCACATTAATGTTTTTCAAAGCACAGCAATTTTGTGTTAAAATACCTTTCATAATTCCAATGCTTGTTTATTAACTTTCCAATTATTTACAGTTAATAATTTCAGTAATTTTCTACAGTAAAAATTTCAATTTTTTATTATTAGATACACATGCACGTTTGGATTTTCTAGCGAAGCTTTGTGGACTTTATTGGTTACATATTTGATAGTTATCTTTAATATGGGATAAAGAATTGAATATCTTAATCAATGGCAGAAGCCTAGGGCTCTGCTTTGGAAAGTGTTAAATTTTGGACAAAGCAAATTCGATTTCTGATATTTAAGCCTTGTGTAACAAAGATTTTACGCTCTAAAAATGACACAAGAATCTGTTCAGATTAAAAGACTAAGACTAAAAGACTACTGGAAATTTTACTTAATTACAAATATAAAAATATTTCTTCTGCCTTTTCCTTCGACATACAAATTAGCCGTATTTTGTGATGACTTTCCTAGCTTTAATTAATAGCTTTTAGTTGTTATTTAAAAGAAGAAGTTATAAGAACTGAATTGAAATTACCTTAGAGTTGTTAGAATTTAGCAGAGCTTAAAAGTGTTTTTATCTTAAAGTTTCCAACATTTAAACCGAGGAAATAAAAAGCTGTAAAAAAGGTCAACAACCTTTGAATTTTCTGCCTGCGCTTCTAACAATTCCCAGAGTACTTCATTTAAAACTGAACGTTCACAAAACCGAAACGAGAGCTAATAATGTAATTAAAAGCTGAAAAATTGTCTTGTGCAATGTACAGAAGTTTCGCGAGGGTGGCATAATGAAATTTTCCGACGACACTTAAATATAAGCGACCTGTACTGACATTAAGCTACATGCTAGGGAAATATAATTTCGGATAACGCCATATCTTATTATGATTTTTATAGTTTTTCACCTTTCCAATTTTATAAATGTCAACAGAAAATTGCCATTTTAGAAATCTATAAAACGCAACAGTCGCCACATGAAAACCCTTCTTTGTTCTCAGGAAACCCGAAGGAAATACGAAATTTATTTTAGTACATGTCAATGACACGACAACAGAATAATTTTATAAAGGAAGGGCCTCTTTCATTAATGTACTAATTAATCGGAGCTGCTTTGTTGGGCAGTTTTAGAACTGATGCTTTGCATCTAATTCTACTGCAATTCCTTTGCTTATTTAATAAACTGAAAATTTCATGAAAACAGCAGAGATTATTACACATTTTTTAATAACTGAGAGGAATTTATTGTCAGAAGTCAAGTTTATTAACTGAAATTCCAGACTAAAAATGTTGCTTTAAAAAGCGGTTTTGTTTATGAAACTCATCACTCTTACTTTATATAAAATACGCTTTTGATTTTAAATTTGTAAATCATGAGAAAAGGTTCCAAACAAGCTTTTATTGACATTTCAGGGAATTTTATTATTTTCGTCATTTTAAAAAGTGAGTTATGTTTAGCGGATTAAACGAGATTGTCACCAAGAAAGCCTTGATATTGTGAATTTTTTGGGTTATTAAAAGTAAATTATCGTGTCAGAGCTTTAAGAAAGGTTTGAAAAGGGTTTCCTGATTAAACTTTACGTGAAAATTTAAATTTGGCACGAGGCAAGGGGTTGGTTTACAATGTATTCTATAACCGAGTGAAACGTCGAAATATTCTTGATTTTATTGTATCGTCAAATGTCAGTTGTAAAATATACAAAGATGTCGCCAAACTCTTTCATGCATTAATTAATTATTTATTATTCTCGGAATATTTAGCTGAATTAAATTCAAATTCTTGCTTCTGCAGTGATAAATCGTTTGTAATTTTAATTAAATAAGCAGACCTTTAGTATAAATTTTATATCTGCTTTTTAAATTGTCTAAAAGTATTTTTTTACATAAAAAGATTTTAATTTCCCAGACATAGTTCTAAATTTTGCATTTACAACCAAGGGTCTACCCCAAATAACTAAATCTAAATTAAAAAGCCTATTAAAGCATGTCCGGGAAGTCGGGAGACATACCTCTTTGTAGGAAATGTGAATAACTAACTGGAGTTACTTATAATTTAGTGGGTGGTTTTGATAGGCATTTTTATCTAGTAACCATGGGTAAAAACAAATTTAATATATTATGTCAAACTGAAAAATGCCGCGTAAAGAAAACGAGTGTTTTGCAAAGTGCGTTATTCAATATTTTGAAAATCATTGCAATGGTGATGTTAAAACTGCATCGACGATTAAACCTATATAGCCTTAAACCCTTCTGAGCAATGTGGACGTACGTTTCTACATGCAGCAAACCATAAACAACTGGCATACGTACATAAATTTAAAAAAGTATCCAAATTTCCGTATAATACTTGATTTGGCAGGCTGTTGATGGAAATGGTCAATTTCAAACCCTGCACTTCTACTAGAACTCTCACAGGAAAAATTTATATTGAAGAATGTATAAAGAAGAGATTGATTCCTTTTATCCTTAAACATCACAATCACGGCGAAATTTTATTCTGACCGGATTTGGGCAACCTGCCATTATTCAAAAATTGTTACCGACTGCCTGACCAGTGAAGGCATTGAATTTGGACCTAAAACAGAAAACTCACGCAATTTTCCTCAGGCAAGAGGAATTAAAAAATTTTTGGCATTGTGTAAACAAAGGTATTCAAAGCGATCCAAGACACCCAAAAATCTTAGATCTTTTAAACTTGTTTGGAAGAAAATAGCCTAGGAGATTTCTAGGGAATCGGGAAAAGCTGTCATGAAATTGGATACAAAGGAGTTCAGGGGGCCATGTGTGACATAACTGACAAGAGGAAATGTTAGACTATTTAAAATGTTAGTTTAAGAGTTTTATGTTCTAACACAATAAAATACAGTTTGAATTCATTTTGTCTCTCTATTTCCCGGACATGCTTTATTTTAATAATTTCCAAAACAGTAATCCTGAAAAGATCTTTATTTAGCACAAAAAATAAGCAACCTTAACGAAGAGTAAATTACCGCTACTTTGTAATAAAATTTAAAAACTTACGTTTTAAAGTTTTGTTAGAATTTATTGAAACTGACACATTTCCAACGAACTAACGTCTCTAAGCCAGTTTGGCAATTCACGTCAGGCGCTGAAAGTTCCCGGAAAATTTTAAAATCAGCTTCAGAAGTATTTCAGACAAACTTTA
Organism: Melanotus villosus; assembly: GCA_963082815.1. NCBI lineage: Eukaryota > Metazoa > Arthropoda > Insecta > Coleoptera > Elateridae > Melanotus > Melanotus villosus. The sequence continues at coordinate 26,428,163 of OY720422.1, read as the reverse complement.
GCGACAATCTACGTAACTAATTTTCGGCGATACTAGCAACACCACTAAAAAAGGATTTATTTTTTATCCTTCTTTGTGCAAAAATAGGTTTGAATTTAAGATTACGATTGTAAAACTTATATAAAACTTCAAACATCAAGACTTACCTTGAAATACAATATACAATCCAAAACAATACTTTAAGTAATATTAAGGTCGTTTTGTTGAACTAAATTCTTCCCAGCATATCTAGGACACGGAAAACTACACTTTTAAGTTGGATTTTTAAGAAAATTAAATTTCAGAAGTTGTTCAAGGTGGCTGTAAAAGTTTTAAAACGCATTTAGGGTAAGTTTGCCAAACTATTATTGATTATGTTAAGAACACTCTTGCAACAGAATTTAGAGTGCTGTAGGATATGTTAAGTAGCCAAATTAACTTAAGTTTTAAACTAACAAAAGCAAGCTTTTGAAATTTTATTCTGAAGTTTCAGTATTGGAGCATTGAGAAACCGTACCTTTTTTTATAATTAACTGCAAGAAATACTCAAAACTAAAACAATATGCAAATTTTGAAAGACTTAAATTGTACCAAACTTCAAAAGTGGGAAGTTACAGACAGGATTGTTAATAATCATTAATAAAATATAAAACTGGAAACTCAAAGGATAAAACACATCAAATAAACCCAAAACTCCTACAAAGGTCAACAAAGTGAAAATTTAGCAATAATTCGCCTTAGCAAACGAATGAATCCTTTGTGAGGGCATAGCCAATTACGGAAACGGGCAACGTACTCATTATGAAATTTAATTGCAGGATGTTCCCCCTTTTCAGTACAATATTGAATTATCTAATATATCCCGTTATAATTATTTGCTTTGGGAGTAGTAGAGGAACAGAAATCGGCGTGTTCTCAATTAAATAAATTGTGCGTCGTTTAAAAAGGGGAGCTTTTGATGCTGATATGTAAGTTCAGCGGGTCAAAAATACAAAGACCGAGCTGAAAATTTAAGAAATAAGGCGAGTTCTTTTGTTTCTTAAACGGAAATTATAGCACGAACATGGAAACTGGAAATAATGGGGGAATAATAACTCATTTTAAACCTGCGCTCATGTAGAAAACTCAAATCAGGACGTCATCATACGAGTTTCCAATTTTGAGCGTGAAGAGCAGCCCTCAAAAAATGGGAGAAAAGAGGAAGCAAATAAAACATGGAAAAAGTCAAACAAAATGCGAAATAAAATTCGTTTCATAAATCACGAAAGGTCATCTCTTTGAATCAATTTGTGTAGCCACGAGAAGCCAATTACTTCTGACGCATCCGAGTATTTGACGTATTTGAAAAACAAATTCAAAAGGGAATCTAATATAAAATTTAAATTATACACAAACACGAACGTTAAACTTCGAAAATTTTTTGCGAAGTTATCGATACGTATACCCTGTTTTTGATAAACACACTTAAATCAAGGCGACGCGACGTTCGAAACACAATTTGTTTTTGATAATCTGAAATTCAATTAATTATTTTCCCAAATTAATTAATTAAATTGCGTCTCCATACACCCCCCCCCCCCCCCCGAATTCTTTCAGAAAGGAGAAAACGAAACAATTATTAGATAACCTTGGATCTATAAAACCCACAGTTTGTTTGAAATAAAAAACTTGTTTACAACACGTAAAACAATAACGATAAACGGACAAAATTGAGTGTACGTCTAAACTAATTTGTTCTACTTGTGAAATGTGATAAACTAACACGCTTACACCTCCAGATTCTGGAATATAAAAGACTTAAAGGACAATCACGCACATTTAGCAGTGTCGAATTAAGCAGGAAAAAGGTGTTCCTTAAATTGTATTAAACGAACGACAAAAGCCTTAATTTTATAAAGCGTAGCACTGACCTAAAAAGCTTAAGATTACTGTAATTTTTATCACTATTAAACGCATACATAAATAATCAAAAATTACTGTAGCCTACTTCTAGTTACGTAAAGTAAATTATTACGTTTACCTAAACATCAGAAGGAAATTTCTATTGTAATTCAAGGGTAAAGGCTAAGTTTATCTAAAATTGTTCATTTAAATGGGGGACCATCCTTAGACTATGGTCTTGTTTGAGTACCAAAGCAACCCTATTCGCTTTGAATAAACTCACTTCCGCCGGGTTTTGCATTTACCCTTATTTCTAACGGATGCTTTCGGACAATTTGAGTAATTTAGAACGAGATGATGGTCCATTTAAATATCCCAAATTTAGTTGAAATCTTCTGTTTTATCCATCCTCCTATTTTTATTATTTTGTATAAGCTATTACACCATTCCGTGCCTTTATTTATTTGGTTTTTAAAAAATGATTAAAATGAAACTTTTTAGCTTAGAGGTTTCCATGAAAGAAAATAAAAGCCGATGAATAAACCGACAAGATTGTGGTTAAAATAATTAAATTCAATTACGAAGACTTCAGGGAGGATTTGACAGGGTACATTTAATTAATATCTTAACCAAAGCAGTAACTTCACTCAAGGCTTTACTTTAATGAACGAGGAATAAAAACAATATGCAAAATACTTGAGCTACTAAAATGCTACGCCAACACAAACTGAAACATTAATTAATTATCTAATTCCTGCAAATTCATGCTACGCTGTTGAAGTAAACAATCAAAGCTAAATATTAAATTATAGAGTGCCACAAATAATTATTTGCAAAACCAAATGTACTGGAAATTATGTAACGTAACCATATCGAATTAAATTATGCTAATTACAGCATATTAAACTGTAATGATCGTTAATTAGTTTACCTGCTTCCTTATGACCTACAAAATTAGAATAGGAGACGTTATTAATTTATTTAGTAATTTTGAAAACATGTAGATATTACCATTTAACATTCTTACAAACTCTCACGTAGTTTACCCTTTGGGAAATTTAGTAACCTTTCTTTTAAAATATTTTTAGAATATTTCGTAACATTTTGTTATTTGCGTTCAGCTTGTCTTATTATATACAATAAAGTTTAATTAAACGACAGCTTAATTCAATTCTTCAAGATCGACGGATTCTGGAATACGTCAGAACAAATTTTCTTAACATCACGTCACTAACCCACGCAACATTAGCATGGTGTCTTGGAGATTAAAACGAAAATTATTGGTTTTTCGAGCTTTCCATTTTGATGTTTTTTTTCGATTTTATTAAGTATAAAGTTTTCTTATTGCCACTACATTTGTTTACTTACAAACGTCTGTAAAAATTATGAATAACTTCAAAATATTCTTAGGGGCATAGTGGTTGATAAAAGTTTTATTATTCTAGACTTAATTAAACTCGAGGGCCAGCTTCCACTTTAAATCCTGAAAACACAGCCTTATATTTAATAATAAAAACCAAACTGCAAACCCAATCCATCATGCAAGTTTAAAAATGATTCGGTTAGAATGAATACTGAAATTATTTGCAAATCATTCAAAAGTTTCACAAAGGCACGTTTAGTTCTTGTAAAGCTCATTTTAAGTTCTGAACCGGATTTAATTACAAAGCTAAAGCCCTAATTCTGTAAATGGATAAAAAATTCCAGGCCTGAGGATGTGTTTTCAATCGTCTAAATATGTTAAATTCTCGATTGCAGTATAAATTCCAACTGTGAATATCAATCAGACAAATTTAGGTCGCCTAATTCATTATAGATACCCATATAGTGAAACTACTAACTGAAATTGGATTTATAACTCGCTTAATCATAGAGTTTAGTAGCGGGATACAAGTTTGTAACTTCATTCGTTTTGATGAAATGCTCGAAAAGTCAATTAAAACTAAACATAGTTTTACTCGAACGACTTTCCGATTGCATTTCACGATAAATGCTTACTGTTTATAAATCATCAAGTTAAATTGGGTTGCTTGTCTAAGTATTTCCAAAATGTTTTAAACTTGATGTTTTCCGGGAACTTATTTCGCAAGCAGACATCACAGTAAAACAAAGTAGAGATAAAGTTCTAAAGAATAGGACAAGACAAAGCAACAAACAAGCAGGATTCACACAGCTGTACATGCTTTAAATCAAATCACAAATGAAAACTATAGAATCTGAAGGTATTAGCATTATGTATGGGGGTAATCTATGGGTGAACTATGGTGCAAAAACAGTCCAAAAAACTTTAGTAGTACATACGATCGTTCCAATACGTTTTCTGACTCCTTGAATCTGCAAAATAGCATCAAAAATCATGTGTTGCACGAAGAAAAGCCATTAAAAAATAATAATATTAAGATTCAGCAAGAAAAAATAGTCAAGTGAGTTCATGTGAAAAGTGTGCGCTGTATCAAGCTAATTAAATATAGGGTGTAAGTAGTTAACCCTATAACATCTTGACCTAACAGCCAGCTATCGGTAAATAAAAGGGCTTGATATCAATTAATTGGTGCAAGAGCAAAAGAGACCGAAAATGATCGATTTGGCCGGGCTTCGAGCTTGTACCTCTCGCCCTCTCATCACTTCGGTTTAATGATTGGCAACGTGATACATCGGTATTAATTTCCTACCCCTAAAAGGGCTATTATTAATAAAATAAGAATTTTTTAGGGAAATTTGATGCCTTCCCCGAAAACATTATTTTAAAAGAACCTACGTAATTCTTTTTCCCTCGAAGGGGAATTTCAAGATGGTGCTTGGTAAATAAAAATGTAGTTGCAGACAGGTATTTGCAAAGTAAGTGTGTTTTATTGATCCTTTGGGAAGCAATAAATATTCGTATCAACTCACAAATGCGCGAACAGAATTACTAGCGCGCTCTATACCACCAAACGTGAATTTTCAGCTGAACGCGCAGGAAACTCCTCGCTTTCAGTGGAAACAGACGCACCAGCGCCTCCTGAGTTTATAAATGCTAGTTTTAGAGTTGTAGTTTAGGTTTTGAACTTGAGTTTATTTGATACCATGTTAATATTTTTTTACTTAGGTTTATTAACGATTAATCTATTTTTAAAGCACATTAAACAAGGCTTATCTTGAGCACCAAGTTTCGTGTTAATTAAAACTCAAAATAAATCGCATCGATAATATGCCAGTTTATATAATTTTGTAAAATCATTGTGGTATTTGTAGCTGTTTTTGTACTATTACCACACAAACTAACTAAGAAATTAATTGAAGCTCCCTATAGAGCTTTGAAGTTTGTCGGAAATTCAGGAGAAAATCTAAATTTTCCAATAATTTGTAACTTAGCAATGATTAAGTTAGCAAATAAATTTCACCAATTTTTGATAAATATAATGTATAGAACTCCTTTTTAAAAAATTCGAAATAACTTCTCATTTAAAATTGAAATTTCAGGGCAAAATATAAATTTCCCAATACTTTCTGACTAACAATAATATTAATTTAGCAAATAAATCTCAGTCATTTTTAATAAATACAATTCTTTCTAAAATTGGCAATAAAATTCTTTCGGTTTTTAACCTGAAAAGTTAGGGGAAAGCTTAAGCGTTCCAAGTTCCAATATTTTATAACTTTATAATTTGCAAGTATTGAGTTCCATTTATTCTCGATAAAATGGTTTACAGGTCTTTTAAAAATCCATACATTCCGAAGTTTCCAAAATTCTTTGTTAAAGATTTTCGGTAGTTTTCAGCCTGAAAATTCGTTGGAAAATCAAAAAATTTCAATATTTTGTAAGGATTAACCTGAGAATTAAAGTCTGTTAAATAAAATTCACGAATTCTTTGCTAAAAATATGTAAAACACTTTCAGCAATTTTGAACCTGAAAATCTACATTTTCCGATATTTCTAACTTATCAATATTAATATGACAAATAAATCCCACGAATGTTTGATAACTATAATTTACAAACCTTTTCCAAAAGTTCAAAATACCAGTCACTTAACGATTAATTTGTAATTTTGGATAATATTTTATTCATTAATAAAGAATGAAACAATGGACAGGATTAAAGAGTCAAAGATCTAAGGTAAATATTAAATCTTTTTGATAATCGCTTGCATTTCATCGATTTGTTTTAGATAAACTGGCGAACAGTCCTGTAGTTTCTTGTTATTTTATTTTTTTTTCTAATTAATCCAAAAGCTTTATTATGCAAAATTTATTTAAAAAAATATTAAACTGAAAGTATTTTGAGATTATACTTAAAGGCCAGTTTTGCTCACAATAACCTTAAACAGGCATAGCAGCCTGATATTTCGAAGTCTGATCGTTATCAAAACTGATAATTATCTTTGCAGTTTGTTACGGTTTACAACTGATAAGACTTTTCCATAGAATTACAAAGGAAACATGCATTTTGATATTTATGAATTCAGCCTAAAGATTTATAAGGAAAAATTTTGAATGAAATTATAGCAAAATCCAAATGCGTAAATTCCGGTATCTTTTCAAAGACTATAAAACTGTCAAAACAACAATCAATGACAATTCGTTCAACAAAAACAAAGGTGCTCGAGATAAACTTGTTTAAATCCCAGAACCAAAATAAAAGCTTACCTTTCGCTGGCGATGGACGAGTTTCTCGACATTGACTTTGGAGACATTTCAAAGTCGCTGTCTGACCGATAAAGGAAGCTTTCCCTCCTCTGGGGAAGGTTTTGGAGGACCAACCCCGCTGAAGGCGATGCTGCTCCATCCAAAGGACTTCTTCCGGGACTTGCGCCATTTTCCACGTCAAAGCTGCAAAAATAAAATTCGTTTTTATACCTGCTTATCATGATAAAACTTGGAAAAAATAAAACAATGCTTAATTATCTAAAATCATCTTACACTTCTAAGATTCGGTTTAATTCGACCCGCCTAGGGATGAAATCGGAATTTCGTCTGTATGTGAGATATTTAACGGTTCTCCGAGAAGTCAAATTGATCGGCATTTTTAATTTAGATTAAATAATGAGGCCCACTGAGGACTTGCGAGAGACACGACCATCACTAATGCTTGTATTATGAAATTACGTATAGAAAACCTAATCGGCTAATTATTATCGCAAGATATGTTATCTTTTATGCTATTTAAAACATGGCTTGTATTCGAACAAAATCTTCTGCTATGGATTGTTAGTATAATAGTAAACACCAGCTGATTACGTTTATTGTGTGTTTGCATACTAAAGATAGAAAAAGGCACGATAGAATTTAAAAACAACATAAAAAAGATTATTGCCGTTAAATTGTGAAATGAAGACGACAAAAATGTTGCACAATTAAATAAACAAATGATAAGTACCTACTTAGGTATTTGTAATTCTCAATACCGGTCAGATATTCAGAGTAAGTAAGATTAAAATATTTATTTAAGAATTTGATAAAAGCGTTGAGAAAACTTGCAACGTTGAGATCTAAGAGAAACCGTTTGCAAATTTCATCAAAATGCAATCCTATAAAAGTGTCACAAAGTAACCAACTTGTTCAAAAACGGCGTTAAACTAGACCCTTTTCACCACCTGTACAACCCTTTCATTCAACAAAACAACCGGTTCAAAAGGTTTCAATGAATAAATAAACAACACGTTATAGCTTTGTGCTTCCTCGTTTTGTAAAAGGAGCTTTGTTCGTTCACGTATCAATAAGAATACCAACACGGATATTTATCCCGGAATTACTCTTTTGTTCGGAAACGGGAAATTAAAAGCGGGTTTTTATACCTGTGTTGTATCGATTCTTTGATTTAAATGTCGCACTTGTCACCTGCATTTTGTTGTTTGTGAATTTTGTTTTATTGATTCCAAATGGTGTCATTTTCCGTTATCAAATGATTATTTTTAGACGTCTATAAAATTTACGTATTTATTGACCTTTACTCCTTTGTGGTATTTAAGAATGTAGAGTAGAATTACTTCTGTTTACATAAACAAGATAGCACAGTTAACACCTATCAACAAACAAAATTTGGAAATTTCTATACTTTTCAAAATTCGAATTAATAAATTGTTACTTGGATCTCGCTACATAATTAAGTAAGCAAAGAAATTGTGGTAAATTGAAGACGTTATTAGTGAAACTTCCAAATCTCAGTCTCAGACAAAAGAATCAATCTACAGCAGTCATAAAAAAATCTAAAATTGAATAAAGCAAATTTTATTTTTGAAACAAGGTAACACTTGATTTATTCAGACAAATTAATATCCACATTTCATTTTAGAATTTAACTTACTCATCACGTGTTTTTTTAGTCTAAGATATCGAAGGTTACCGCAACAAACAGCAGGCCAAGTTGACTCATTTTGATATTTTAAGATAAATTTGAGAATTAAATTTCGGCTGAATTCTCGCATGTTTAAATTTTCCTGATACATTTTAACTTTCGTGGTATATTTAAACTTTAATGATGATATTTAAATATCTATAAACTTCAAACTTATTTAATTTATTTGAAAATTTCGTAAACTTGCTACGACTTCGCTGTAGATAAATGAAATATTTAATCGTAAATAACTTGGATATTCTGGTGCTGCTTTTGAATTAAAGATTTAAGAGAAGCCTGTTGCTTCGATATCAATGTTTGCTTTTGAAAAGGTATTAATTTCCTATTTAAAAGTTGGTTTTCAATTTGTTTTATAAAAAGGTGCGTAAGTGTTTGGTGAAATTTGAAAGATTCGTCTGATTAAAAACTTAAGAAAAGTTAATTAATGAGATTATAACTAAAAATTAATACTAAATAGGTATATTATTACAACGTCTTCAAACTTGTAGTAATGTAGAATTTCAGCAGATTTATTTGAAAGCTTAATTTTATCAAGCAATTAAAATATTTCCTTAAACGAAAAGCAGGATCTTCATTTAATGCCATTTTAAATGTTAATAATTACTAATTTTCTTTATTCAATTATCACAAACTCTTCGTATTTAAAAAGCTCATTTATACCAATTACGTTAATGTCATGAGCCTAATTATAGCTTGTTTCATTCGATACCGTGGAGTTTTTGTGAAAATTCTGTTGAAAATAGCTTAGAAATAAAATGTTGCGTCTTTGATTATTGTATGAGAATATTCAAAAAACATCAAATGGAATTTAGTTCAATACAAACAAACAGCCTTCATGTTTTTGGCGTTATTGCGATTTCTTTCATTCCTAATACGAAATTCGAATAAAAATCCAACATGTTGAATATTTGCGTTTTATTTGACGTTTCTAAAGCTATTGGAAGGAATCTGAACCAACGATATGTGGATTTTGCTTTCAAGGTTACCCTAAATATGTGAACTTTTACTCTTTAATTCTTTAGGAAAAGTATCGACCAGCTTGATAAGTCTACTTAATTTAAATTCGTAAATTTCGAATTTCTTCTCAATTTCTGAAAATGTTTAAAGAAATCGAGCTTTTATCAAAAAATAATTAAATAAAATGTGTGAAGAAATTCTAGTTAGGTGGGACCTAAAATAAAGAAAAGTTCTTATGTTTGAAGAAGTCAAAAATATGCATATACACGAAGATTTCAAGAAGACTTCCGATTTCATAAATTTATAAAAACAACACATCATTATTTTCTAGACCAGTAACCTAAAACGCAAGTTCACGTTCGAGCTTTTAACGAAAAGGTATGTCTAAACTTTCCCCCTGAAATATTCACTCTAATGGATGAAAATTTATTGCTGGAGCTTTAAATATCAAGCGCGAATTTTTAAAATTTTCATAAACTAAAAATAACAATCCTTTCCAGATTTACATAAAAATCCTCTCAATAAAACGTAGAACCTATCGAAACTAAAACCCAGTTACATTAACCTGAATTACAGTCAGTAAAATACGAATATTGCTCGCTGTTTTCATGTTTATTAATAAATAAAAGCTCTTTGTTTTAATTACAGCAAATGCCTGACGAAATTTAAAAGCTTTTAATTAATACGCAGCATGAACAATTCGAACTCTCCCGAGACTTTAATTACGAGAGAGAAACCTATATTCGTTCAGTACATGATATTCTTACTTCGCATTAATATATAAATTACGTTCAATAATACCAAGTGTGAGAAAATATTATTATGCGAAATGTTTGTCTTTTCTGTAACTTTCTCTAAAAGCTCTCCATCATTGTCAACTCTAAATAGCCAACAGTGCTTTTAGTGAAAATGTAAACTGTTGGAAATCTCGAAACCACTCATGAGACTTGCTGTGTATGCGGTTGTTGCTATTCTCAACACAATGTGTGAAATAAATTGGAGAAGATTTGTAATAATGTAACAGTTTTGGCCTTACAATTACAACTACAGAGTTTCTAACCATATAAAATTATTGCTTTTGGTCTGTGTAATTTATATAAAATTTAAAATATCATTAATGCGTGCTGAAAAATTGTTCCAACCTTTTCAGCGCCCTGATTTGAAATTAATAATGTAATATAAACATGGGCCATAAAACAGTATTAAATTGTTTAAATATTAATCAAGATTTATTGGAAAAATTAGATTTTTTCTACGAAAAATAGGTTTCCTAGACCTTGAACTTTTCAGGATTAAAAAATGCAATGAAGAATAATTCAGAGGGATAAAACCCAACCTTTGTCCCTGTACTACGGATAAAAATTACGGTATTTACCTAAATTTGAAAAGATTAAGGAAAAACGCTATTATGTAAGATTATAAGCTTAGGAAAATAATCCATACCGGTGCATTTAGATTAAATTTATCTCTGCAAGGTTAAATAAAAATTATCCTTCCAGGAAAATGTCTTAATGTTTAATGTACATTACTCGTACAATATTAAGTAATTTTAAGGCATACTCATTTGTTAAATTATTAATTTAAATTTTTATAAAGGTCTACGTTCCACAATTTGTAAAATTTATAAAACAACTTTATAAGAATTTATTGCGGATTTTTTACAAACTTTTATCTACCATAAATGAAATAATCTCTGTAAAGCAAACGAAATTACAGCCTTTCTTGTTTACTTTTACAGGAATTTTTAGCTGGTGGGCCCCTGGTTTCGCCCAGGGATCAACTAAAACAATAATAAAAATATAAAAACACAATTTCAGCAAAATTTGAGTCGTAGTATTTTTGCTGTTTTGCAGAATTACAAAACGCCCATTAATCAGTTACTTATTGAGCAATTTTATACATTTGTTTCTATTTAGAATGACTTAAACAAAGGACATCTTGTTCACATAAGATGATTTCAATCCTTTAATCTGTTCCTATCGATTATAATCAAAAGGTTACGATTTTATCGAATGTTTTGTCTAGTATTTAATGTAAGAGATAAGAAAATTTACTCAATGATAGTTAATCGAACTTTTTTGTGGTTATTGATTATTCTATTAGGTTCCAATCAATTTACAAAAAAAATACTTAGACCATTAATAACATTCAGACGATAAATAAATACAGAACTCCAAATTGTAATGGATTTAATTCTAAATTGATGCGATTGAGTTTTTATACAAAAATTAATACCTAGTTTCAATTTTTCACCTAGAAAATTTGTAAAAATTTCAGAATTTCTTGCCCTGTTCGTACAATAAACGCAAAAGTAAAATGGATTTAAACATTAAGAACTAAACTACTTCGTAAAGTTCTGGAGGTTTTATATTCGAAAGTAAGAACTTTCATCAGCTCCTCAATTTTTCAATAAAACCTAGGTCGACAATAAAATAAATATCGATTAAAACTAACCGCAGTAAAGTTAACAAAAGGTAGACTGTTCCCTATAAAGAAAGGTTTCCTTAAGTAACCCATTACTGCCTGCTTCTGTTTTACTCCTAGTCATAAACCTGCCCTACGGTTGGTTAAAGGATTTTACGTCCTACAGTAACCCTTAACCCCTTGACATTTAAGTTATTTTTGTATAATAAATTTCACCTATTTTAATATCAAAATGTAAAAATCTAAAAGTAGCGAATTTAAAAGGTAAAAAGCCTTTTAAAGTCGAAAGGTTACATACAAAAGCAATAAAATAGAATTTAATCCAATTAAAAGTGCTTAAATTAAATTATAAAACTTTTTCAGTCGGTTGAGATATATTAAAATCTCAGATTCTATTATTGCCGTTTTAAAAACGACATTTCCCTGAAGCAATATTTAGCATTTAATAAAACTTTTCATATTTCGGTCGCAAAGGTAAAACATTTTTTAATAAACGTAACTAAAACTTAGATCCATCCGAAATTAAAAATATGAGCGAAGGAGAAGGTAATAAGAGAAAATTGCGAATTTAAGCTTTTAAAATCCCTTAAGAATTACGTAAAATTGGGAATGCTCAGATTTAACGTTCTGCTTTTTCTTCATACAACAAAAGCATACTGTGCTTGAATTCGAAGCAGGATTAATTACTGCAAATGCTGGATTACCCATTTCATTTTTGTATTTGTTGTACTCTCGTACACATAATAGAAGAATGAAGGAACTGAAACGAAATTGGAATTTTTATTCTTTCTATGATTAAAAGAGAAGCTTATTAAATGACATGGACTCCCACTGATTTTTCTATTGCAAACAATTGCATTTATCGATTTGTGGCAGCTTTTAATACTGTTTTAAAAGTTGACAAGACCCTTTCAAAGACAAATTTATTGTACTTAAAAACCTTAAGATGGAAATTGTCTAATAATCTTAGCCCTTTTTCCATTAATGGTAACACATAGGTTTTCAATAATAAAACGTAACAAGAAAGTAAAGATGTGCATAAACAACTTCATCACATTTAATACACTCATTCACAAACCTTCCGGTAGTTCTTCGTCTGTCACCTATAATTGGATATCTTCTAGTATGTCTTCTAATCTGAGAATTCCTACTAGATGATCTTCTCCGACGATTTAAATTTTCGGAATGTCTTCTAGAGCCGTCCGAGGATAACACGCTTCCAACAGAAGCGAAAGAAGCCCTCGAGTCTCCGGAATCGATTTCATGTTCCGGTATAGCTTCCGAGTCTCTTCTGGACGTGTCAGAGGACCATAAACTGGTAACACTAGCCCTCGAGTCGATGGACCTTTGACCCATTATCTCGTACCTTCTTGAAGATGTGGAATATGATGAGAGGCTGGTAATGGATGGACGGCTTTCGCTGCCTAATTCGATAGAGGAATCCCGCGACACGCCGACAGAATATCTGGAAGACACGAATGATGGGCGACTTTCGGTGGTTCTGGTGAAAGATGACACTTCTTCGCTTTGGGGCTCGGGCTCCGGGGAAGGTGTTTGGGATAGTGCTGGTATGTCAGGAGACGGAGTCGGTGACGGTGTTGCAGGTGGTTCGGGAGAAGGTACGGGTGATGGAACAGAAGAAGCTGATGCAAGATAACGGGAGTTCTTCAAACCGCGTACGAGGGACCATAGTAAAAATAATATAGTCAGCATTATTTGAACAGATATAACTATGGGGCTTCCATTTTTGTCCTGAGTGCTAATTGAAAATTATCCTCGTTCACTGATGCAGCCGGTTGGTTCACCGCAAATAATGTGTGCAAGATGCAGTTGAGTGTGTTATTGGAGCAAGGTGCAACAGTGCCCTGACTATATTGATCTGGTATGGAGGGACTCTGCACGCCTGGAGATTGTCATCCGTCCACGACGCACGAGCCCCATGAAGAAGGCACGCACTCACGCACAATCCATGCCTACAAGAGTTTGCTACATAAATGCGCCGAAATCACAGCACATGCGTCTTCTTAGTTCTTTCACTTCAACAAGAGATGACCACTCGCGATCTCTTTTTATCTACAACTTTTAACGCGCCATCTTGACTGCGTGTGTTGTTTTGAATTGCCGGTTATTTATAAATTCAATATTTGTAAAACTCATGTTATCTATGCCTACCGAATCTACGAAGCAACAACTGCGTCGATCTCTCTTTACGATCCAAACCACCTGAGCCTCATTGCGGGTTTCCGTAACTCAAAATTTCCTGTTAATTAAACTCTTGTAAACTTTTGATAAAACGGTTCACACATAGACGGTCCAATTCCCAAAGTCAATAATATAAAAATAGTCTGCTTTTCTTTCGGCGAGTTTTCCATTTTAGCGAGCACACCAAAAAAAGTAAGTCAGGTTTTTAATTAGGTTATCGTCCAGGTAACCACGTCTCTTTAGTAATAAAATATTACCATAAATTAGAAGCAATATAACCACACTAAATGTCACACATTAACATTTAAAAATGGTTCAGTTTGAAAACGAGCCGGTATCTTTAATGTATTTCAGTTGACAAGGGGCGTTTTCTCCGAATTGAAGCACCTTAAATCCGAAATGCTGGCGAAAACCGCACTGCCCATTAAAAAATAATCAGTCTGGATACGCAGCAGGAAAATTTAGCAGGAAAACCGCTCGTCCTGCAGCGTGTCGTATCGCAGCCGCCATGACTGCTGCCCGCTGCGCAGGTCTGTAGTCCTTTTAGTCCTTACCTACCCTCGTTTGTAGATGAGTGGAACCTGGTACCCAACGAGGGGAAACTACCCCCAGAGGCAGATTGAGCAATATCGTATAGGTTTGCTGCTTCCGCTTCCTTCATCTATCTTAAGAAACGTTGCGGTAAAATAATAAAAATCGTTTATGCGAAAAAAATTCCAATTCCACAAACATTTCCTTAATAAAAAAATTAAAGCGTAAATTTAAGTTGTAAAGTGAAAAACGTAATGTTTTAAATTAAATAAACAAATCGATAACCTGACGTTAAATAAATTTCACGATTAAATCAGAGGCGGAATAAAATATATTTAGAACAGGGTACGTCGATTTCATCGCTGGTGACGTTCCAAACTCGCACGTCAGATTTCCACGTAACAAAAGGGACAATAAGCTAGCAACAAAGGCGAACATTCTTGGTGCATGCTAACTACAAGTATTTGCCTTCTTTTTAGATTAATATCCGTTTCGCGCAATAATAAAGATTTGTGGAACGATGTGGCCTCATTCCGGACTGACGCAAGCCGTCCTGACGCTCTGACGTCACATTCAATAGCTTAAGAAGCGACATACGCCATTTTCTGACCTATCTCAACATAGCGAAAGTTCCCGTTCTAAACAGGCACAACCGAGAACGCAACGAAAAATGGTTTTTTGGGTTCAACACTCGTTACCCCACAATTTCAAAATAAATAACGGAAAAATATTTCAGCAAATAAATACACCTTTGTTTAAATAAAAAACTTTTGCCGAAGGAACTTTAATTTCAAGGGTAATTGAATACTTTGAAGGGATCTGTAATGATGTTTAAATCCTTTCGTTAATTGAAGGAACTGCAGATTTTGTGGAATTTCTACTTTAATTTCAGTTTCGTTAAGGTTGAAAATGTAATAACCGCCCTAGTGATTTCTATTCTGCAATTTTAGCCCTTATAATTTAAATAGGAAATTTGATAGGATGATCTTTGGTGGATTAGATTTTCGAAGGAAAAATAAAATTGGTGCGTCATCTTAAAATTGTCTTCGCCTATTAAAATTTAGGGACGTGTACACTCGACTGCCAAGAAATTATCGATAAAATATTCCTCCCCTTTTATGCTCGTTCGTTATAATTTAAAGAAGTCAAATTGAAAATGTAACTGCGACGAACTCAAGTATCCAATTACGTAATAAATAGCTACAAATGAATATTCAAGTCGTCTTAGGTAATTACACGTTTAAAAAGTGTGCAGAGTTTTTAAAGGTGTGACGTCAGGTGTTCGTGCAAAATAACAAAGTATATTAATTCAATGCAAATTTTTTGTATACAAAGACTTTCCTCAGACGAATAAAGGCATATATTTATTTGCTGACAGTTAATCTATACCTCAGCCGTTGTAAACACTGTAATCGCATGCAAAAATGTAATTATTTATACACAATAGTCAAAATCCGCACGGTTATCAATTTCCTATCTGTTGCAAATAAAAATTGAAAAATATAATTTAATGGAAAAACACAAAAGTATCAATGTTAAAATAAAATAAAACCCAGTAATGTACAATTAGCGGACCTTTTCTTTATCTCATCGATAGTTTTTATGCAAATATGACTTGTACTCGTGTTCGAGTTGTATTTTTATTTTTACATCTCAAAAGGGAGTCACGAACACTCTTTGTTAGATATTTTGCGAGAATTCACGCTATTTTATGTACGTCGTTAGATAAGATATTACGGTGGCAGTATTTAATATTCTCTTGAGTTGTTAAACTGATGATAACAATGTTTTATTTTTATTACTAATGAATTTAGTAGAAGGTCAAGGTAGACATGAAAAAAGCAAGTTTAGACCTACTTTTCTTAAAGTTTGGGACTTTCAGCGCAACTGATAGTAAGATTAATGTTATGTAGATTTGAAATTAATAATAATAATTTACTCCGTATGCTTAAAACCTTCCTTGCCTCTTGTGGTTGAACTGAGGATATGTATTTTATGCAAAAGATTATTAGAATTTCAGAATAAGAAATAACGTGTTTAACGCCCAGATCAGAAATAAAGTGAAAGGTTAAGGTTACACAAAAAATCATGATAGAAGCGAGGGTAAAATCAAACTAACAAACAGTGTAGGTGTTTGAATTGTTTATCATCATCTCTCTGATTTCATTCCGTAGAGGGAAGTATGGTGAAAGAAAATTTAACAAGAAATAAAAAATTAAATAACATCAAACCACGGTTCCACAAAAATTACTGAAAATAAAGCGTAATTGTAACACCAACAAGTAAATAATTTTGAAAAGACCAAATGAAGACTTGTTTTAAAGGATGAGTAACGAGTTTCGATTGGTTTATTTTAAGTAAAAGTTTTGTTATATTATTTCTAGCTATAAATTATTTATTAATTTAAAAGCTTAATGCCAAAACTATTATCCTGGGGATGTCGCTGGAGTCTCTTGCTTAACATAATCTAAAGTTTAAATAATTTTGCTTTATGTGTTTTTGGTAAGTATTGTTAAATACATATAATCAATTTTTAGAGGTTACGTTTGTTAACTTGGGTTATTTAAGCCTTGACCTATTTTTGGTAGGAAGGATATATCAATATTTAGCCAGTAAAGACATTCACAAAAATTATATAAAAGGAACTCCAAACCACTAAAGCTTATATAAAAGACAAGAGACACAAGTGCCATCTAGTAGACTTCCAAATGTAGGTTTCTTAAATGTAGCTTTTTTACTTAAAAAGAAAGAAAGCTCTCTAGATATCTGCAGAGTTATTTCTGATTAAGTGGTATAAATAAGGTAGAAATTCTAATATAAACTACATAGGTAGGTGCATTCAAGATGGTTACTTTTAACAGGTGATTAAAAAATTTACCGTGATGGATGTACTCTGAGTCCTGGTCCACAAGGGCAGCAAGAGCTACCGGTGCGCTTTCGCTTCTTGCGAGCGCACCAGTCTTGCCCCATAGCTCAATGGTACCAACTAATAGGTGGAACTAAGCATTTCGCTGCATCGTTGCTGACCTGGCAGGAAGAACGGGCGCAGTGTAGCGCACCCTCGCGATAAATGAGCTTTCGATATATAAAGCGACGAGCTTTTTTTCCTGCGATGCACTAAAGTTTGCGGTTGCACAATAAATCTGACATTATTAAAACGAGGGGTGGTTTTTAGAGCAGTCGAGCTCCCCCAAAAAAAGCCGGGCGACGAGTTTATTTTTGGAAGACTAGTTTCGCGTTGATCCCAAATTTTGTTACAGTTTCCCGTTACTCGAAGGGACGATAAATGACGAAAATGAAGATAATAATCCTTAGGTGCTGCGAATTGACCCAAAGAGAGGTTAATAAAATATCGAGCGTCACGAGATGTGTGACGTCAGCACGTGAAAACTCGACGAGAGCTTTTAAATCGCGTAATTGTGGAGCACATTCATTAAGCTTAATTTCCTATTGCTTTTATTACTTAATTTACGTAATACGCGCTCACTCACGATTGTTTACCTGTTCTCGATGTTTGTTTTAGATTGATTTCAGATTGGCATGTGCTCTGGCAATCGGTTAATTAAACAAGCTCGTGTGTCGAGGGTTCTTACTTAATTATTAATTGAACGAAAGCGATGATTTGATGTACGACGAGTTTTACATATAAAGTTTGCCCTTTTAAATATTTGTTACGGGCACCGAAAGCAACGAAATCAAGTTTGAGAGGATTAATTGGCCAACGTGCGAAATTCAAAAAATAATTAATATAAAACGTAAATATTTGATTAATCCGATTTGTTTACAAATCACACACGGCACACTTGAATATAGTAGCCGTTAGTTTGAAAGGGGTGCGGAGAACTGAGGGCGCGAACAACGCCAGAGACTCTAGTGGAGGTAACCCTCACTAGTACGGCCATTTTGGAGAGTTTCCAGCATCCCTTCCGCCCCCGCAAACATTTGGACCGTTTATCACATTTTCGCAATACACCGCCGAGGAGATACCAACTCACTTTGTACAAATAGACTTTAACCCAAATATATCTCGAAAGTTTTCTATGAATGTTATTTTACGAGAGGAAAGTGTTTTTCTGATTTAATTATAATAATAAATCTCGAGGAAAATGTAAATCCTTAAGAAAACGTGTATTATTGATCTTACTTCTAAGTACGCGGCGTGATATTTAAACTTGGGTTAATCGAGTTTACGGTTCCCAAGCGGTGGAATGGATTTGTAAATAAATTGAATATCAACCAACCACTTTTCATGTAAAAATAAGAAAATAAAGTTGAAGATTTTCAAGTTCACCATCTTCCACTTTTTATAAGATCACAAAATCTGAGGACGTACATTAGTCGAAGAAAAAATCGAGTAATTATATAAAAAGGGCAATGAAAGACTAACTCAATTCAGAATATTAAATGTATAAGGACGTAAACTCCTTAACTTTTAATGCAAAAAGAAAACTCGGTTGAAATGTAGCACCAGTGAAATTGAATTATCACCTTAGTAACTACCAGGGTTTCATGGACTAAAAAGAGACTAAAATCTATAATCACTAATCACAGGCACTTTTGTTCTTAAACGTTATTCGAAAATATAAAATCGAATAAATCTTGTACAGTATTCAGCAAAATAAACGGTACCGAAAATGAAAATTGTATTTATTTTTTAATTTTTATAATTTAAATGTCGTCCACAGTAAACTGCTCTTGCACGTTGGACCGCGGCGTTTAGCCGTAGTCCAGTTTGAATGCGATATGGATAACCACCAATAGACTTGAACAGTCGACGTGTGGATGTTTCACTGATATTCAGTTTATATGCGGATCGTCGAAGGTCGAAGGCTTCTTTTCGGAGACTGTATGACCTGATCAAGAACACGTCCTTGATTATTATTGGTAAGAACTGTTCTTCGACGACCTGAAGAACCCTTGCGCTGACACAACACACTACCAGTGCGACGAAATTTCTTAATAACTGCTAACATTTACACTTTTACTTGGGTCCTCTTTGTTGGACTCTTGTCGATGAGACTTGTCTCAAACTTGGGCCTTTATCTCGTCCATTTCCGTATGAGCGGAAATAATGCTCCACTATAAACACTTTTTCCTCAGTTGTAAGAGTCATTTTCAAGACGATTTTAACACCAGTGCAATGTTAATATGACAAATAAGCCAAATATGACAAAGCATATTGTGCGCGCAAGTCCTCAAAACTCAAGTTTCGGTACTTTTTATTCTGGCGAATATTGTACTTGTACGAGTATATTTAGGTAAATATGGAACGAGGAGTAAATTAAGCATATTATAGATTCATAACCGTATCATTAAGGTTACACCGGAATTAATTAATATTGCAAACGCTAGGAAGGAGGGTAGTTAAACAACATTGTTACAGGATTATAGTAAAAGGTAGTGGTTAACGGAGATTAGAAATCTACCCCTTATTACTGATGGCTAGTCCGTTTCAAAGGATTATTCCCAAATACTGATACTTAATTAATACTTTAGTGGTTTCCCCTAAAAAATTACTTCTTATTAATACTGGGAAAATTTCTAAAAACAAGTTTTGTCAATAAATACTATTTTTAACGAAGAGCTAATATTCTCCAAAACCTGCATGAAGTTTTTGATACCATTTAAGTCGTCACACGGTCACACTACAGACATGTCAGGAGAAGATGATAATATCCTGTAAAAGGCATCCCACCTTCAGAAGAAGAAGTCATCGATTGTTAAGGTAATACGGCCATCTTAGCTAACAGGATTCAAATTTGAAGAAATGAAACTTATATTTACTTTATATTGCCGAAAAACGGCGTCTCTGAAGGATCTGGCACGAAAGTAGATCACCAGTTGACAAACGCAGATTTAATACAGCAGCCAGAGAACAGAATTGATCAGTGAATCAAAAAGCAAATATCTTGACGAATACCTTAAGGGGCTGACAGCTACAGAGGAGACAGAGTTCTCACTCTGGAAAGCCACCAGCGGCCTCAATAGGCCTCAACTGCAAATAACCCCGATTCGAAACGACGCGACGATGGAACATGGGCACGTACTGACGAGAATAAAGTACCTCAGTGGCGGCTCCTGGTAAAAATTTTAAGGTGTTCTGCAATTTTTGCAAAAAAAAAACTTACCTATTTTTTATAAATTAAGTCTATCCTACGTTCTTTTCTGTTCGCAAATTCTGTAATCACTTTGTCTTGTCTATTTCGCCACCAAAAAGTAAGCAGGGAAAACAGTATAAAGCATTTTTTTGTTACATCCACAAATCCATTCATTTTTTAAATAGGTAAATGTCTCTATTAAATTTACGTGTGTAACTTTTCCCTCTACTTACACAAGATTTTTCAATAATAATATCTGGTAATGGTCTACCTTTTTCTTTTAATTCTATCTTTTCTTCGTATGAATATTTAAAAAATCTCTTCACATTAATTAAATTAAAGACCACTTCCATAGTATACAGTTAATAATTGTCAGCAATGCACAAAAACAGAATCGCACGCCCGCACTATATTATAATTGTTTTTAAGTTGACCTCGCGTAAAAATTCGATACAAACAACAATACCGTCTGGCGTCTTCGCGTGTTCCACTTCCGCGCTGAACGAAATGCAGCGAAATCTCTACTTAAATCACGGCTTTGTTTTAGACGGTTTTAGACGGACACGGGGAAGCGGAGTGCCGCGCGGGTGTTCGAAGGAGCTCCTAGAGCACGATCGTGTGGCCCAGATAAATAATAACGCGACGATAGCGTGAGTCGGTAGGTTGTTCCACTGGTCGACTTTACTTCCGTGGTTCTCACTTCGCTTCAGTCTTCAGTTGCAGTTTTTATTATTATTTGCTTTTTGGCAATAGAAAATATTTTAGTATTTTAGTTAGAGTTAGATTACATAATTATTTATTTTTTGGGAGCTCTGCAGCACTGCAGCGCCCTGCACTAGCCGCCACTGAAGTACCTATAACTATTTGCTACCCATCTCAAAAAGTTTTTCAACCACTACCAGGTGAGGATGGATTACAAGAAGATGAAGTGACAAATTTCTTAACGGCCCCTTACCAGCTCTCTTTGCCTATTAAACCTTTCTCATATGGCGAAGTCATGGAAATGATCGATAAAAAGACCAACTGCAAGAAATCATCGGAATATGACATTATCACTGGCAAAATAATCAAAGAATTACCTCGCAACGGCATCAAACAACTCACTTTCATTTTTAACAGCATACTAAGAACAGGAAACAAAACTTAAAGATGTGATTATTTTTAAAACGCCTATCTAGTAATCGCAAGGACATTTTCCAGTCCAATGGGAAATAGCCCAAGTAATCATTATCCATAAGCCCAAAAAACCTCAGAACGACCGTGCATCTTATAGACCCATCAGCTTGTTACCGCTGTTTTTGGATTCAGGTGTCAGCACTCCACCACGGAACAAGTACATAGGCTAGCAGATACCATCAATACGACACTTGAAAATAAAAGCTATTGCTCTGCAGTTTTCCTTGACGTGAGCCAAGCTTTTGACAAGGTTTGGCACGAGGGTCTACTAAATAAGCTAAAGAAAGTCATCCTGCATCCATACTATATAATTCTCAAATCATACCTTAATGAAAGGTTCTTCCAAGTGAAGTTAGGCGAAGCGACTTCTGGTGTCAATCCCATCAAAACCGGAGTCCCGCAGGGTAGTGTATTGGAGCCAGTACTGTATTTATTATACACAGCCGAAATTCCAATGAACCCCAATACACCCATGGTAACTTACGCTGATGATACGGCACTCTTTGCCACGCATCAAGATCCAAACGAAGCAGCAAGTACTTTACAACATAGTCTAAACGAAGTCTGCGACTGGTTTAAAAAATGGCGGTTTAAAATTAACGAAACAAAATCTTCCCAAATCACTTTCACTAAATGCAGAGTTACCGTGCCTGTAGTTAGTATGAATGGTCAAGTTCTCCCACAAGTTGACAGTGTAAAGTACCTCGGACTGCACCTCGATAAATGTTTAACTTGGGGAACCCACATATGGACTAAGAGGAAACAACCAACCTCAAACTAAAGAATTATTATTGGCTAATAGGCCGCAAGTCTAAGCTTTCCCTTGCCAACAAACTTCTCATATATAAAACTGCATTGAAACCTATACGCTATGGCTATGGTATTGAGCTGTGGGGTACTGCATCACACTCCAAAACAGAGATACTGGGACGGTTCCAATCCAAGACCGTTCGGATAATAACCAACGCTCCCTATTTTGTGCCGAACAAAGAAATACGTGACGGCCTGAAAGTGTTAACAGTGAAAGAAGAGGTAGCTAAGTGCAGTGCTAAATATCTGAGTCGATTAGAAACACGTCCAAATCCGTTAGTGCTAAACTTCTAGACAACCGTCAGACCTTCCATTTCGTACTTTCAACTAACTTATTAGATTAAGTATCTATTGTGAACATTATTGTTATAAGTTACTCACAAGGAGAGGTGCCAAAGGGTAATTCCTCTCACATTTTATTTCAATTACTATGTTAACAATTCTGTAACTATCGGAGTTGCTTATTGCTGTTGTAGCAGATTGCAAATTAACAGTACGTAAAAAAATATTCACTTTATTATGTAATATGCCATTTTAAATAATATATAATAGGCAACAGAATTATTTTTTTTAAATTAATGTTTTTTAATGTTTATGCCGTATTAAAAAGACCCAAGACAAAAAAAATTTTTTTTTAATAATTAAGAAGCGTAAAAAAGGGTCGGAATTTCAAATGAAAAATTTTCCCGCCAAAACGAGCACGTATTGCTGTGACGTATGTAGCCGAACGCGTCACCTGCATAGATAACCAATAATAGTCAGCTGTCAGCAAAACATACGCGAACGTTGTAGCGCAACGCGCGATATTTAACGTGTTTATTTACCTCCTTCGCCTGTGAAAATTAACAAGTACTACTTCTACACCAGGCAAAATCTTTCTATCTATACCTAATGAATAGGTACAATATGATACTAACCTTAAATTTTTTCCAGTCACTTTGACACTGCAGAGTCTATTTTATGCATATTACCAGGCAACACCGATCCGTGCGGCGCGGTACGTCACATGCCGTTTTCGATTTTCCGGCGGTAATTCAAAATTGCTGAGATAATTTTCATCGCATCGTAATACGAGTTGTTACGATACTCATATCGTAAATAACTATTACATCATCCTATAACGTTATCATGGTAATAACTCCTTAGCAACGAGATACATTTAACAGCACTAGTGCTGTAAAGCTTATAACGTGCTGTTATGGCTGTTTTACGTTACTATTTATGAATTGTCATTGAACTGTCACTGAAAATAATTTTTTATTTTTTGAAAAAAATTATTATAGGATGATGTAAACCGTGTTACGACACGCGTAACGTTATTTGCTGTTACATTACTCGAGATTTAAAAGAACTCGCTCCTTCGTCGCTCGTTCTTTCAAACTTTTCTCTCGTAATGTAAAATGCTTCATAACGTTACTAGTATCGTAAATTACTATAACAACATTCGTGAAACTACCATAACCTTATTGTTTACAGATTTATAGTAGCTTACAAAACGAAAATGACATTTTATTGTTAATGTTTCGCCCTCTTTATATAAAAAATGATTAAATAATGTTCAAAGACAATCATTAATTTTTTAAAGAATTTATACCAACGGGCTATTTATTATTTTATGTAAATGCAAAACATATAAATATTTTAGAGATTAAGTTATTATGAATATACTTCTTTTAAAATCGATATATGTATTTCCGAATTAACTGAAAAAAAAGTAGAAACTTTGCATTAAAAGGTGTCTCGGGCCAAATTTTTAAGACAAATTCAATGGTGCAAACCAAAATTTTATATCGTATTTTGTTTTCGAGCTACAAGCGAAAATTGAATTTTTCGAAAATTCTTTTCGGGGTTATAATTCGTTTGTTTGTAGAGATAAGAACAATATTATACAGATTGTCCGAAATCCAATCTAAACATACAAAAATTAATGAGTGCAACAAGGAAGATATAGACAATATGGGTAGCACAACAAAGATAGAATGAAATCATGGCTAGGTAAATTTTTAAACTAAAGATCTCTCGCCAATAACAAGCAAGTAAGCAAAAACATCTGTCATAGATATTGCTTGTTATTGGCGAGAGATTTTTGTTTAAAAATTTACCTAGCCATGATTTCATTCTATCTTTGTTGTGCTACCCATATAGTTTATGTCTTCCTTGTTGCACTCATTAATTTTTGTATGTTTGGATTGGATTTCGGACAATCTGTATATTAAAGAGATACAGTGTGTTGAAAGTAAAAGTTTTAATTAATGGTAACTTTCACTTTCAATAATCAATACCCTGTATCTCTTTAACCTGTGACATTTTACTTAGGCAAATTTGGTTCAAAATACCTATTTTTATGTCTATTATCTCCAATTGCTCTATGGCGCATAAGTTATGGTTTTCAAAATTTTCATTTTGATTTTTTTTTCTGCCTTTTTATCTGTAAATGCGAAAATCTGGGGAAAGGCTTGAGATATCGAGATCGATCAAAAGTCCCGTTTTTACGTAAAAATGTTGGCCCTTTTATAGTTTAAAGTATAAATACTACTAACTGTATGGGTAAAAAAATATGGGTAAATTAATTCAACACGAAGCACGTAGCAAGCACCCTCTAGAAAGTGTTGTAACGTTTTTACTACGTTTATTCAAAATAAACTCGGTTCGTGGTGTAATAGTAATTAACGTCACAAGTCCGGGAACTCATATTTTACAGTACGAGTAAGATGTTTAAAGACGAGGCGACGCAAGGAGCCGAGTCTTGAAACTCGAAACGAGTACTGTAAAAAGAGTTCACGGACGAATGTCGTTATGTATTTTATTTCATACTGTCAACAATTTGATTTTTAATTTTTACATGTGACGCTTTTTCAAAACGTCAACATGTGACATTACTGTGTCAAAGCCGGTAGGTGTGGCTTGGTTAGACTTTTACGGGCTCTGATTGGGTGCATAAAATAACTGTCCGGAAAATGTTGCCAAGCAACATTTTCCGGCTCTGATACCGTAATAGCTCATTTTCCGGACACAAAATGGCGCCGGGAAACTGAATTTACCAGACAGTATGAAATAAATTAATTTATTAAACAAACTTAAAGTACGAAATAATTATAAAGAACAATTAAACACTAACGTAAAACTAAAACGGAACACTAATATTAAAACCGAACATTAAAGTAATTTATTTATAACAGTTTATTTATTTAACAATTTATTTCTGCGTATTCACAAACACGCCGCGATTATTAGTTCAAGACTATTCACGGATATTTATATTAACTTTTTTATTCGGGGATAAAATTTTTTTTTATTATTTTAAATATTATGTAACTTATAAGTGACCCCTCAGCTACATGTAAAAACGATTTCACTTAATTTATAAAATTCAGTTCTTTAGCCTATTACTTCCACGCTTGCACCGCGACATAGTTGAGGAAGAAGAACTCACGTTTCGTGCACTATCATAAGTGGCTTCATCAGAAAAGGGTTTCGCATCTAGCGTGGTTAACACGTTAACTTACCGTACTCTTTTACGCTCTACCCAACTCCTACGAAGCTCCTTATGATAGTGGGCAAAACGTTGAGTTCTCCTTTCACAACCATGGCACGGCCCAAGTCCGGAAATTACTTATTAATACTTCTGATGATTTGTCCATCTTCTAGTGGCCTTTCCCACTTGTACGCAACTTACATGCCATAGTCATCTGGAGCGTGGCATTTTAACAATAATACGTTGCCTATAAATATTCATAACTTTCATTCACTATTTTCCTCTTAAATATGTTCCTTTCCCATTTTACTAACTTGATCTCGGTTTCCTTCACCAAAATTTACTTTTCCGCCACCATATTATATTGATGTGGGTCAGATCATTGTTGAATAAACCCTATCGAAATATAGTTTTTACTTTCAAAAAGTTAACTAACAGTTAACATATCCTTCTTCGCCTCTATATTATTCATTGGAAGTATCAATCTTAAGCTTTGGACCATTTCGAGGTTGTACGTGCCTCAACTAGCTTTTATTTTGTAATTAATGCTGATTTATCAACAAAACTAATCACTGCATATTCTACTGGGATTGATAAATAAAATTAGCCAAAAGTAAATGTAATGTATAAAAATGTGGTATCGGAGATAGTGATTAGATTATGGATGTAGTTACGGTTTACGGATTATGATTATAGTCATGTTATGATTATGTAGAAGACTTGGTGATAGTGATAGTGTCAAAATCAGAACAAGAAGTACAAAATTGGGAATATCTAAATTAACAATGATAATTTGGTAGTTATGGTGATAACTAACTACTTACATTTCTTTTATTGTTTCTTCTACACTGTTTTATTATTAAATTGTCACTGCTTAAAGTATGTAACACAAGTTTTGGGAAAAAGTTAGAACCCTTAACCAAACAGAACACATTTTTGATTGAAATATTAACATAAGCGGTTGTTCCTACAAACTAAGGCAGTAAGAAAACTAGTTTTGCAACACCGATAGAGGACCATTTTGTTTAATGTTACGCAATCTTCTTTTTTAACTTATCCCATTTGTCTCTGGATGATATTAACGCCTCACTCACTTCCCGGATTTTCTGAAATATTCCTGTACGTTACTGTTGTTAGTTTTGAGCTTTCCAGTCATTATCGTATATGTAACATGCGATCGAAAAAATTTCACCTCAAGTTGGCTATGAAACATGAAAACACAAAATTAGGCATGCCGACTTTTAAGTCATACAAATGTCAGCTGTTGTTTTATTGGTTATGTGAGGTGTGTGCGGTTATGTCTGTTTTGGTGTCAGCGATGTCAGGCATATAAAATGTCACTAATTCTATTAAACACAGAATTCAAATCTGCCACCAAGAAAATGGAGGTCACATAACTCATCTACTTTAAAATAATTTTCCGTTAATAACATTTTTCTATTCAATTTGTATTTAATTTTAGTTTTTAGAATAATTTAGTCTGCTCTAATTTTTATCAGTTAGGCGTCGTTTTAAATTTAGTAGTTCCAATGGCTTAAGTTGTATGACTTTAGTAAAGACTCGATTTATATTTTTCATGGCAAACTTTGAGGTGAAATTTTTTCGATCTCCCGTTACTTTTTTGCTGAGAAGTGACCAAAAGTCATAAATCGGTCGTGCTTGAGAAGTATTTGAATGATTATCTTTTGTAAGTATAAAATTCATATTATTTGCGGTTAACCAGAGTCTTGAGCACTGACAGAGCTTTGCCCCTAATTCGACCAACGTAAGGTCTTGAAATACCGGCTTTAGATAAAACACACCAAATTAAAACCTTGTTGTTAAATTTCGCTTTTGGCTTATATTTTACTTTATCTTGAGAAATTTCAATACAGTAAACTGTAAAAACCATCATTAATTGCCCTTCATT
This sequence comes from Melanotus villosus, assembly GCA_963082815.1. Taxonomy (NCBI): domain Eukaryota; kingdom Metazoa; phylum Arthropoda; class Insecta; order Coleoptera; family Elateridae; genus Melanotus; species Melanotus villosus. The sequence continues at coordinate 26,400,385 of OY720422.1, read as the reverse complement.
TTCAAATGGAAAAATGTAAATGTCATCCATAACGACTACTCTGTTTTCTATAAGATGTTGACGCCGCAATGTTTTGCAGCATCTGGAGATTCGCTTAAGCTGGACAGCTGTGTATTTGGGACACCTCTTTCTTTTTCGATATTCGAAATCATTGTTGGCCAAAACCCTGCTAACAGTCATATGTAGAATTTCTACTACCTTGGATGAATCTATTGATTCGATTTGGGGGCAACAATTGGGATCGCCCACTGTTTGGTAAATTCATATAAGGTATACCATATACCCCCTTCACATTCCCGTACATTTCTGTAAATGGTCAATCATCCAATATTTTGATTTCATGTTTCGGCATCAGTCCAATTAAATTATAGATAGATTTGCGTATTTACTTATTTGTTAAGTCGAGTGGCGACCTTATTTAAATTTCTAAAACTTGTGTTGCATTCGTTATAAGCTGGACACGAGGTTAACTTCTCCCACCGAAGAATAAGAAGTAATTCTACCCGTAGCGTTATGGGGTTAATAATATTACTCAAATGTATTAGTGTGTTAATCAAAATTGTTGGTTTAATGTGCCCTTTGATATATAAAACTAGTAATATAACCGACACAGGAAAATGAAAGCTTAAAACTAAAGGGTTTCGCCTCTGGCTTGGTTGACAAGTTGAGTTACCGTTACCCTTCTGCCTCTTGCTAGAAGAGTTTCGCCTCTGACGTGGTTGACACGTTGAGTTACCGTGCTCTTTTAGTGCTCCCTTTCTCCTGAAGAAGCCCCTTAAAAAAGTGGGTGAAACGTTGAGTCTTTTTGTCTCAAAATAACACGGTCCCAATTCGGAAGACGATTTGTTAATGCTTAAAACTACGCTTTGGACAACAACCAATAAATAGAAAAAATAACCAACCAAAATTGTTTATTTAATAACAATAAGAAGAAACTGTCAAACTAAGCTAAATTTTACCTACACATTTAACCTGTAATTCAATTCATTTGAGAAGAAGGCTTGAAATGGTGTTAGCATATGAGTAGAACGAAATCAGAAGGAATATGAACCTGACCCATAACATAAGGAAGAAAATAACAAGGCTGTTACGAAACTTATCCAAAAGATAATAAAAAGCCATAAAAATAGTGCAACAATATATTTTTGTCGGAACTCAGACAATCGGCGCAAGGCCAGGATTCAAAATAATTATAAAAAAATTAAATGTTGACTAGAATAATTGTTTAAGACTTGACATGATAAGATACACAAATTTAAATGTACAAGAGAAATATAAATTTAAGACAAAATATCAAAATATAGGCATCTAGAAATATCTAGATAAAAGACAAGCAAAATATATATAAAGATCAAAAATTATATCAATTCAACATTTGTAAAAATGAATCGTAGGTAAAATAAATTTTAGCAGAGCCAAAAGATGCTTTCGTTAGAAAATTCAACGGCCAAAAAGACTCATATACAGAGTGCACCGAAAGGAATGGATTCACAACAATATAAAAATATAATTAAGATATGAAAAAATTAATAACACACAAAAGAATATATACAGAATAGAGTCGGTAAAACCGAAAGAATTTACTTTTGGATGAAAATTAAGACAACAAATGAACTAAATAACCAGGCATCGCTTAAAGATGGAAATTTATGCGCCGGCACAATGGAAATAAAGCATTACAAATGCAGTCGAAACCACAATCAAAAGGAAATCTTTACAAAATACGAAAAGGGAAAATAATTATATGAATTTATCATGTAAAAAATGTGAAATTTTGAAGAAAAGAAAGTTAAACAAGCACAACAAAAAAATTCTTAACGCTAACAACATTGGCAAATCAAAAAAACATGATACGATTTATTGCTAAGCAAAAAAATCGTAACAAGGCAGCTTTTTAAAACTTTAGAATAGAAGAAACTGAATCTAAACTAAAACGGAACGGCTTTGTAAGAGTGCGAGAATCGTTTGAACTCAACACTCGGTCACTGCTGAAATTTAAAAACGATTATACTAGAAACTGAAAAGAAGAAGGAGAGGGAGGTTGAGGAGGCTGAGTGAAGAGGAGGAGAAAGAAGAGAGAAGGTGAATGATGAGGTAGGAGAATAAGAACGATGTGGAGAAGAGGACAGATGACAAGGGGAGGATGAGAATGAGGAGAAGAATCAGGAGGATGAAGAAAACGATGAGCAAAGGGGAAGAGACGATTAGGGGGATGGGCGAGAAAGAGGTTGAAGAGGTAGGATGAAGAGAAGAAAGGGGAACAAGAAAAATGAAGAAGAATGAAAAAATCATTGAAACCTATAGTCAATTACTTATATACAAATTTTTATTAAGAAAAATATATTATTAACGCATATATTAATGTCGAAAGTTTATAAAATTAACTCGAAAACACATGGAGCAGATATTTCGCTAAAAACCAGTAATTAATTGCAACAGCAAAGGTTAAAAGTCCCTTTCTATTCATACCATTAGAAGTTCTCGTAATTACTGGAACTTTGCGATAAGTTACTAATGTAGTCTAGTGTTTATATTTAAACTTGAAAAAGTTATTATAAAACTAAAAATATCAACATAAGGTTAGCTTTACATTGAATTAAAGTTTTTATAATGTAGAAAACTGGTTAAAGCCAGCTTTAATTAAACGTCTGCTGTGATAAGATTGTATTTATTTCAGATTTCTATCCAGAAATCGACGTGTGGAAATTAGCGCAATTTCAAGATGAAAAAATACTGTTTGCTGCAGTTCAATGTTATTTTAATTATTCCAAGCCTATTTCTTTAACTGATACAAAACAATTTTAAATGGGTATTTTAGGCACAACTAATAATTACAATAACATTACTTTAGGTTTACCCGAACTGATAAAAAATCCTGTTATTTAAAAGTATATACAAGAAATAAAATTTTGGTTGTTGTTACGACAATATTCCGATAAAATTGAACCAAACGAGAGTGTAGACAAATTCAAAAAATTACACCGTTGCATAGGAAACCCAAAACCTAATACGTATTCTACAATTAAAAAGTTATTGTTTAGAAATTTATAAAATGTTGAATTAATGCAGTATACGAATAGCTTTATAGTAGCTGCAGGGCTTAATTACTATAGTAAAGTGAAATTATTAAACTAAACTCGAAAACCTACTTTGATAATACTCGTGGGCAGTAAATGAGATATATGACCTTTGACATTTTATAAAATTACACATATAAAACCAATGCTAACCAGATTCTAGTTCGAATGTACTACTGGAATTATTGCTTTATCAAAGACATCGATTTGAAAGCTTACTTTGAAACACAATCCTAAAAAATAAATCAACTTCGGAATTATTTCCAAGAACTTCAAAGGAAGAAAAATAGGTTTATGCAAGAGAAAATCATCCGAAATAAACTTCGCATGTTGCATGTAACAATTACGTCAGTGCAAGATAATTACAAGTGCCAGTAGTAATTGTAGTTGTTTTATTGAAAGCACGGAAAATTAACAAAGCATCCTGTAAGCAAACAGACCCTAAGTGCAAAGTAAAATTATCTGAACAGAAATTCTAAAATCAAATTATGAATCAGTTAACTGGGGTTAACCGAAAGACAAGTAGGTTATAAAGGTCGTTGTGGGTTCCCTGTTGTTCTATAGAAACAATGTTCAATCAGTAACCTGGCGATATAAAGCAAACAGTGGTTAGATAGAATATGGAAACTGGGAATAAAAGGAAAATGCTCAACATGATACAAATAGAGATAAAATTGGCATTGTAGTGTTCAACACACGTAGGTTACAAAAGTGAGCATGTTAGTAATACAAAGCAGTACGTGTTAAGGTTAGAAACGAAGTAACAAAACTTAAACGAGTTCATGAATGAACGAAAACGATAAAGTTGGATAAATTAATTTAACTTGCCACGTGATGAGAGTAAATATCATTTGAACTTGTAAGTTACAAAACAAGAAAGAAAACCATACGGTGGAAATAAGAACAATATTAAGATTTTATCAGCCCATTTTAATATTTCGCCATTAAAACCTGAAATGTCAATGTGAAAACGAAGAATTTTATTTTCCATTTTCCCCCCAAGTTTTCATTGATCCACCAGTTGCAACAAACTACAAACGCGCCATCTATCAGAATATGTTGAAAGCTAACCTAGAGCTGGAACTTTCAGGAACGTAGAGCTTTGAGGGGCGGAAAGTTTACAGCGAAGTTTCACCGCCGAAAGATTGAGGGCGTTTGGTGAGTTTTTAAGTTAAATTGATTTCCAACGCATTTACATTGAAAGGCCGAATTATAAACTGGTTCGTCACAATAGTGTTTTGATTAATTAAGATAAATAAACAAGAGAGTGAAATGCGTAATAACGACGGGACTATTTGATTATAAATATATCAGGAACGGGTTGGAAACGTTTTAATTTTGCGAAGGCAAGAAAATTGTCAATTTGGTTCTTATTGCTATTAAAATTAATTAAAATTATGTAATTAAAATTTAACGTTGCTGTGATAAGTAGTAGGGCTAAATTCAAAGCTGAAGGAAATTGCCTAAAAACTGAATTCCGTCGTAGCTAGAAAATGGGAGTTACAGTTATTTTAGACTTCCTGAAAAATTTTCCACTTTTTTAAACTCAACAAAGTCTTTGGTTAAATGTAAAAAAGTATATATGATTTGCACATATAACAAACAAAATTGTTTTACATAAATAAATGAAAATAATTTCGGCAAAAAAGAGTTGTTTGAATTCTGGCGTGAATTCAACATGATTCGTTTATAATTTATACGAACGCGTAAAACGAGCGTTGGAGAGCCTAATAAAATATACATAAATGCATTTTAACAAAGCGAAATCTTTTAAAGTACAACGATGTGCACATAATACAAAAGCGTGGGTAGTTTTCTGCACTGAAAATTGCTTTAAATAAGTACAATCTGACTTTTTGGGGCAGCTTAAAAACTCAACAATATTCGACTAATTTTAAAAGTTATATATAAGTACAACAAAACTCTCATAACATGCATTAAAAATTTAAGTCTGAACCGTCAAACTTCGATGACTTCTTAGCAAAAGATGTAGAAAGAACCTTTTAGAAATTCACGAATTCATTTTAAAATTTTGTTTGGATTTTCAAGGCAATGCTTCATACAGCTATACATCTGTAGGGCCTTTGAGAAAATTTTCTAAAATAATTAGTAAATAGGTACCTAAAAATACTCTAGGATAATTTTTTAAAATTTCAGGTAAATGAAAAAACAAGGCGTCAAGTTTCAGGAATATCATTTTATTCTTATCAAATTAAAAATTAAGAAAAACGAAAGGTTAATGCTCCATCTTCAAAATTAACAAAATTTCAGAATAATTCACGTGTAAAGTATTTTCTTAATAATGAACATGAAACATCAGTCGAAATACGCGTGTTGTAATCACAAGAACATAAACTTACAGGAATAGTTTTAATTGACTACATTTAATTAGGAAGAAACTTTACAGTCTGAGCCATGCAAAAACTTTTAACTACTATTTGAAACTTCGAGAAGACCTTCATTAGTATTCATTTATCTAAAAAAGCACAACCTATAATTTATAAAAACTGGGAAAGGATTATATAACTCTATTAATATGTAAATGAAGGTTTAATATAGCAATCTAATAAATTCATGCAAAATTTGAAGTTTTAAGCAAATTCGTTCTACAATTTTAAAAGAAGAAGACTGTTAGAAACTATCGAATAATTCCAAAGTTCGTTTACTGGGATTAAGTTGCTATGAAAGTCCATTAGTTATGAAAGTCCATTAGTTATTAAAATCAAAAAAATATCAAACACAAAGTTTTTAAAGTTAAAAGTTAAAAAAATCAGAACAAAAACATATTTTATTTTCATAGCGTAACAAACTAAAACCAAAACTAAATAACGAGACCACCACCATCAAGCGGAAGTCTCACAGTGTAAAGATAAATGTAGTATGAAACATTTACACAAACAGTTGTACTAAAAACAAGCAGCTAACGTTTTATTAAGTGTTTAATGTTTAAGTAAGTAATACGTAATGAGCCACAAAGTAAATATTAGAGTTCGTACCAGTTCGAAATTATAAACAAGCGTGTATTTTATTGGCAACAAGTGCATCTCAAGGTGTGTTTAAATATTTAAGGCTGTGTTCAAAATTCGCTTTAGAATTACTTGAGTTAGAATTTTACAAAATTATAGTAGGAAGATTTGGAGAAGAGATCGAGAACGAAAACGGAAGACAACTAATCACTCTATGCGGAGAACATAGTCCGACGATAGCAAATATGTTCTTGTAACACAAAGGTATACATTTATACATGGCGACATTAAACGCTAGGGCTCAAATCAATTATAGACCTGATAATTGTTAAAGAGACAGAAAGCTAATGATGAAAGACGTGAGAGTTTACAGACAGCCACAATGCGGATCTAACTACCATATGGTAGTAGGGACATTTATTAGTAAAAGTCGAACACCAAAGGAATGGGAAGAAGAAGAGAAAAAAGACGAAAGCTCAGAAGAAATAAAATAGATTGGAGCAAAGAAGAGAAGTCACCGCACGAAACATATGAGCAATTAAAAATAAGCATCGACAAAGTAGCCAGAGAAGCCTTATGTACAAAAGAACAACATAAAAAAAGAGAAATGCTTAGTAGAGAATTGGAAGAAAGAATATAATTTAAGAAAATGGCTAACAAATAAAATTCCAAAAGCAAGACAAGAATTCACAAAGTGTAAACATGAAATTGAAAAACAGGTTAGAGAAGAAAGAAGTCGATACAATACTACAATAAAGAAACCAACACAATTAGTTATAACAACAACAAAGAAGCATGGAGAGTAATCCGTAACATAAGACGGGAAAATAAGAAGGGAGTTAATGTAAGTGTAATTACCCCGAAACAATGGGTAGAGCATCATGAATCCCTGTTATAAGAAAATAGACAACAATACGTAATAAATGGAAGTGAAGAAAGAGAAGAAGTCAATAAAAATAGTGAAATAACCTCAGAAGATGTTAGAAAAGCTCTAAAAGAGAACAAAAACAACAAATCAGTAGTCCCGGGCAACATTGGAATAGATCTAGTAAAGAAAGGAGTGCCTAAAGTTATAGAAGTAATCACGAAACTTTTCCAAAAAAATAGAAATTGGCGAAGATATCCCAGAAAAGTGGAACACATCCCATATAATCTCAATATACAAAAAAGGGGATAAAAAGGATTAACAGAATGATCGTGGAATCAGTATTTTACCATTGCTTGTTAGCTTCTTTGGGAGAGTTAAATTAAAAATAAAATCCAAGAGCACATAAAAAACTTTAGCGAAGAACAAGGTGGGTTTATAGGAGGAAGATCGTGTCTCACAATATCTGTCCGGTGAGACTATTAATAGAGAAAAACAAAGAGAAGAAGAAGAAACGCATACGACGTTCGTTGATTCGTAAAAAGCCTATGACAGTGTACCAAGATGTCTATTACGGCAGACAATGAGAAAAATGTAAATAAAAGAAAAATGGATTTATGTAGTCGGTACAAGCACTATACCACAACACAACAGCACAAATTAAAATAGGCAATAAGTTGACAAACAGCATAGAAATATCTAAAGGGTTAAAACAGGGCTGCACATTGTCCCCCTTGTTGTTTAATATACAGACAGTCACCGGCAAAAAGTGCGCAACATATGGGAAAAATGTTTATTATTACAGAATCGAAAAAACCTTTCTGGGGGATAGGTTCTGCTTGTCCGATAACCTAAAAATCGAATTTGATGTATATTGTCATGCGACCACTGGTATGGTGGCAAATTTTAAAAAATCACTACAAAGTCGTAAAAAGTGGGGTTAGGTGACAAGATATCGAAGAAAATTACTTGAAAAAGTTACTTAGAATTTAATTTTAGACCTATGTGAAAAATTTCAAGCATTTATTTTTAAAACTTGAAAATCGCAATTTTTCTTGAATATTTTTGTATTAATTTGCAGAACATATACAATTTTTTCATTTTAAATAACTCGATTATAATATATTCGCTACCACATTGGGATTCAAGGACAAGTCGGCTTGAAGCCACACCGTATGACTCAAGAGTTTAGAGATTACAGAGCTTGTTCCAGCGGTTCTGAACATTGGCATTGTTAATATTAATACTGTAACGCCTAATATTTATTTATTTTAGCGCGTTTCCGGTACCCTATCTATAAACTCCAGTCCCAATGTGGTAGCAAATATACTATAAAGTAAAACATGTGTATTTGGATATGAATGGAAAAACTTTCTGGTTTTTTCCATAATTGACTGAACTAAATCAAAAAAACATGTTTTCGCTGGGGCGCTCGCTGTTGCGATGGTTTGTATCTAACACTCGCATCAACTTTTCCAAATATTTTTATGCTGGGGCACTTAGAAAGGCTCAATTTTCTTGGTTCTCGTCAAAGTTCATCATTTTATATTAGTATGTGGCGTGACAAATTCGATTTTTAGGTTATCGGACATGCACAACCGATCGCCCAGAAAATTTTTTTCGATCCTCTAATAATAAAAATTTTTCCCATATGATACTCAAGCATATAACTAACAACAATTTCTGGAAACTTGATTCATTAAATTTATTACTTACATAAAGGGTTTATATTTAATAGATTTTTGAAGTAAATCCCAGTAAATCTAATTTCATGTTTCTCGAGGAAAATGTCAACATCATAGTATCACTTACAATTTAATTTGATAGGAAAGAATTTCTAGGAAATATCGAAATTTTCCTTCAACATTTTATGCAATGGATTTATTACGTAGTTGCTAAACAAAATTATGTAATATTTTAAATTTAATTTCCTCGTGAGACAATTTTCCAAGAAAAATCGAAGCAATTTTTTAAATGGCGTTCTGTTGCTAACAGAACATGAAAATTTATAATTAAAAGTCCCAACGGTTGGTGAAAGCCTTAACAATTTCCTTAAGCGACTTAAAACCTTGTTTGGTTTTTTTGAAATTTTTTAATATTCAAAATTGTAATTTAGTTTCCACTAAAGAATTCTTCTGAAAAAAATAACAATTTCAATAGTTACTTTAGTTAGAGGCGAATTGTTTACATTACAGGTAATAAGATTATTCTGTTCCTTGTTTAATTTAATAAATCAACATTAAGGAAATCCTTGATGATTTTCTGATAACTCATTAAAAATTCCTAGGTTATCCAACACAAAACAGTACACAGCATACAAAATATTCGCGTATGAAGTTTGCACCTTTCGTATTTTTAATTATATGAGTATGAAATTGCATGGAACTTCCTGTTTGGTACTCGTAAGCATCATTATTATGAAGTATCTCTTTTTTAAATTTATTTGCCGCATATCTGAGTGAAAATTTATGTACAAAGTTTTATTCGGACGTTAAATATTTCCAGGTCACTAAATGTTTACGACAAATTTAGAAAAAAAAGTTTTTATTCTCCTCGCGGGACTCTACGCCATGTTTTGGTGTTTATACTGACTGTAAATTTAGTGGAGTGATTAGTGTTTTGGGACATCGAAACTCGTGCCAACAACAGCTGTTGTTCGGAATCTTTATGGAACTGACTAAGTTTAAAGTCACGTGGAAAATTATGGACTGGGTTAAACTACTATACTTTGTTGGAAAAATCGCCTGAAACCTTACAATTCTTGATTAACCACAATGCGTATTTTAATAATACAATGTTTCCATTTATTGGTTAGCACAAAAGAAAACAGGAAGAAATATGAGAGCTTTGGTGATCTTGTTATGAAAACCTTCAAACGCGGATTTGTTTTCAAAAATATCACTCTTAAAATATGCTTTTAAACCTAAGAAATATATTTAATGTGTTTTATATTTGAATGAATTGTAATTACCTTTTCCCTAAAAGAGTGAATAGAATAGAATAAAAATTTAGTCTCTAAAAATAAACAAAATCGTTACTAAAAATTCACCTGCTAAAAACTCCAGAAAGAAATACCAAAATGATCCAGGCAATCAAAACAAAATCAAATTACGCTTACAGGTCTAGCTGTAAGTCACTTTTAAAATGTTAATTCATTTATCTTTCTGGATCTCAATATAATATCATTAGTAATGCTTTGAAAGGCTGAAAGGCTCTGCATTATCAGCAAAATTTTGATCGTGAACATAAAAGCATTTACGTTTAAGGTTGTCCTTTTGCTTAACTAAAAAAGTTTAATATTCAATTTGGAGGTAGGAGTAACTGCAATAGAAAATTTTGAACGAATAAAGTCAGCTTTCCACTTGTTTAATGTAATTTGGGGTAGCAAATGGGATTTTCATTCGTGAAATGGATAGGTTTTTTTCACATACCTACCTAATACAAAAATATATTTCTGTGTTTAGGAGAATCATTGAGAATTGTTTACTTTTTCACGGGCATTTTTCCAAGAAAATTGCATAATAATTTAGTCTGATTAGTTCAATCTGGGTTGACTATACGTTTAAACGAAACTTTGATAATTTAAAGAAAGGTACAAACGATTTTCTGCAGTTTTTAATAGGAAAAATGTAATAAAATTACACTTTACTTAAGAAAACCACCAAAAGAAAATAAATTAAAATTCAATCGCACTGTTTTCAAATTCCCGTTGCAGGTTTTTTTAATTAATACCAACAAGTATGATTAAGAAAAGTTAGTAAAATTTCTAAAGTGTCTTTTGGTTCCTTCTTATGGAAATATTTTTACAGCAGCGCCATAAAAAGGAACAACACAAAGTATAATCATAAATTCCGAATTTGTCAGGTTTATGGTTAACAAAGCTTATCAATTTTATTTTGTACACAGATGACTGCCTGTTTATATGAGATTTTTCAGGATTTCCCCAGTTTGGTCCGTTAAACAAATACAGATTTACTGGTTCTTTATTTCTTTATTCGATTTTAATTTATTTGTTAGGTTTTTAATTAGTAGCAATCGTTAGTCGGTTATTATTATAAAAAATAATTTTTCAAGTAAGCCGTTAGTTTTCAGTTTTTAGATTTCATTAGGTAATATAATAAGTTTTGGTTTAATAACCATAAACAATTTTAACGAATTTTATTTTTCTTAAAGTTTTTATATACAAAATAGAAAGGTTGATATACAATAACGAGCAGGAGGTTGGAAAAGCTGCCCCCGTTTTTGAACTTTCAATAAACTTTTCAGAGTAGTTTAAAAAGTTTCTGTGGAATCAAAACCTGTTCCCTTAAGTTTGAAAGCTTTACAGAATTTGCTTCTTGCTTCCTAAGTGATACTAAGTAACAGTAACCGTTTTCCTAATTCACTTTATCTTTAATCCTTATTTATTCTACGTATACGTTCGATAATTGTCAGATTTATGTATTTTTTAAATCGTTGATTGCCATTTTCCTTACACGTTCTTACTAAAACGAATTGATTTAATGTTTTACACCCCAAGGATTTTTAAAATGCCCGAAACGTACAATGAAAGCAATTTAACTCAGTTTAGTAGTTTATTTAAATTTATTCGACAATTCTGCATGCTGTCAAAACCTCCAAAGTAATTAAAACCTTCAAAAAGGAGAAAAGGGCATTTTACAACCCTTCAGTGACCTATCTGAGGGTACTAAAGGTGGATTTTTAGGTTCTAAACATTATTCAAAGGATTTTAAATGATTGGGTGTTGTGGAAAATAAGTTACTGAAATTGAAGAACATTTTTTGTGCCTGGAAGTTTCTGAAAAAACAAATAATTTTTCATTGTTTCGGGCGTTAAAATCTTTAAGGGTTTCTAAATTTGTGGCCCAAGGATACCCAAAAGCTCTCAGCTTCTTTAAGCACCATATAATTTTCAGTAACTTTTCGTATCCTAAAACAATTTTTCACTTCACCTACTTATAGTCAGGAAATTAAGTTAGTTACACTTAATAACATTCCTAATTTCATTCAGTAAATTTAAAACTTCTACCAAAGTTGGGTAAATTACGAATAAATTTATAAAGAGTTTATGTTTTTGATTTTATGTAAATATCCAACCTGCCAATATTTCCCTAATTTTACTTATTCGGTATGACAAAGTTTTCTTATCGATTTTCCAACTTTGTCATTTATCGACTGAAGCGTAAATACTCTTAATAATGAAATGTACTTCAACGAAATTCCACAAAGTTTTAATACGTTTCAGGAATTTAAAACAAATAAAGCAATGAGTACTTAAAAGTTTAATGTATACTTCGATTAAATAAATGAGCATTATTTATTAATGAGGTATCTTAAAAGTGTTTTTCCTTGGAAATATCACATACATGTAATAACTAATTTGGCAAACTACCCAAACACAACCGCATTGGTTTTTTTGGATTACCAGTGTTAGTTTGTAAAACAAGTTAAAACGAAAACTTCGAAATGGTATTTTAACAATGCATTTCAAAACACGAGCTCTATTTTTAGTTCTAAAATAATGAAATACGGCTATTCTTCTGTAAACTACGAAGCTCGCATTATATTTTCATGGTAGCAAGTGCTGTTTACGACTTTTTTATGCAAATTCTGCATAGTTAGTTACATTTTTCATTTTAAAAATAAAATTTCCAGTTTACTAAACTAATTTAAACACGTCGATGTTCCTAAATTAAGCCATTAAATATGAATTAAGTAATGCTGCAATTTCCGTTCCGCACCCTATTAATAGTTAAATTTCTTATCTTTAGGTATAAAGGTTTCAAGATACAATCAATCACGGTGCAGCTGCGTTATATTAATCAGTAGATGGTAACAACCATTAAAAGCTCTTGTTTACTTCAATTACAGCGTAATCAAATTTTGTTTTCTAAAGCCTTTCGTTAGCTACCGGTTCACGTAGTTGAAAATTATCTCTTTTAGGAAGCGTCCCAGTTTCGGAAATAAGCTCTAAAATACAGAATTTTAAAACCTAAAGTTTACTTTAGGAGGTGATACATTAAAGACAAGATCAAAATTACTGTTGGTGTTTTACAATTCCCTTAAGCGGTCCTAGTCACGAATTACTTTTAATTATATTCATAAAGACAGCTGCTAATTGCTTGCTGAACGCAAGAATGAAGTAAATGAAGCGTGAGAATAATTTATAATGATTTCTTAAGCAGGCAGATTTACATTTCAGCTGTTCCTCTTTAACAAAACGACAATTTTTAACAACAAAATTTTCTAGACTTTTCGATTAGAATAGCTATCTTTAGGTCAATTTTTATAGTTGGTTAATCCACGTGGCGAATTTTGTATCAGTGGGTCTATTTTTGCAGTCTGATAGTCAATCATTTTTCTACATGGTGAACCTAATTAATGGAAAAACAACCTTAACAACCCCCATAACCCGAAAATGACATTTATTTAGATTGATAGTTTCAGACTTAAAAGGTTAGATCTTATCATAAACTTGTGTTAGCTTGGAAAACCTTTCTAACTATGAAATGCATATCTTTGTAGTAAATTTCCAAGTGTTCCGCAGCTTCAACCGCAGTAACCGCATGCAAGGATTTTTAGATAAGATCTAACTTTATACAGTGAGTAATGTGAGTATTAGGACGGCAAATGCAGTTTAGTTGATATTTACTCTGGCATTTCTGGAAGTTTTTAAGGTTTGAGGAAGTAGAGAAATATTTTCTTGAGTTTAATTAAAGTTAGGGACCATTCTAACGTGACGGCAACAGCTCAGTTAATTTAAGAGGACCTGAGTGCACATAAGTTTTGAGATATTGCAATTTTGCTATTTTTATAGCGGTGAAACTCGTACTCTAGCGGAAATTGAACTTCTTTGTATTTATTAAACAAAATTATGGGACATATTTATTAAAAAGAAACTTCCTTAAATAATTGACAAAAAATTCTGCATTTTATTGGGCTTAATTTGGGTGAACCATTATTAAGCTCTTCCGGACTTAATCATTCGTTAACGTAAGAGTAATGTTAATCAAAGTGTCAAATACATCAGTTGCTGTCCACTTAAATCCCGTCACATTCATTACTCGTACTGGAATTACACATCTTGGCTTTCAGGTAAAACGACACAAACCTAACAAAACGAATTGTTTCGAGAATAAGATGAGGGAAGGAGACACCTTTTTCAAAAAAGGAAAAAAGTAACCTTCCCTCCTACTTTCTCTTTCATTCTTGTAGTCCTAGTCGAAATTCAACCTACTCATATTTTCATATACGATCCTAATTCAACATATTATACCTCTTCAGAATATTTGAAGAAACTACAACTTCTGAAATTTTCTTTTAAATATTAAACAGAAAAGTCAAGCAGATTGAATTTGTTCGAATCCTTTGATCTCACGAATATGATTTCGACTAAAGTCAAACAAACATTCATATGTCCTGGATATTTCTTTTGTATTTTTATAATTCAATTTGTGCTGAATGCTTACGGATTATATTTAGAGTGCTTTTATAACTACGTATAAATAATTCAATCAGATTTAAGTAGATAAGCACATTGTACAAATAAAACAAAATTCCAAAAATTGTACGAAAATTAACAACCATGGGAAATATAAAGAGTAATCGCTCGTAAAAGTGAAACGGAATAATAAAAGTTAAACAAATACTGTAATTCAATTCACTACTGTTTGCTAAAGCTTGCAGTTGTGGAGTCGAATAAAAGAATGGTTATTGCAGTAGAATTACAATGGAATGTTTGCAATTTAGCATTTGCTTTAGGTTTCCATTTTTTTTTTAAGAAATACGGTGCAATTTTTTAAAATTAGGCGTACTATGAAAATGTCAACGCTGTCACCTCGACAATTTAATAAATTTTAAGTAATAATAATTTAAGACACAGGCCTTAGTTATAGAAAATTTTTATTCAAAAAAAGGTAGAGTCCGACCGAAATTTCGGTTTCGGTTTCGGCCTAAAATACGAGTTTCGGCTTGAGTTTCGGTTTCGGCCAAAAAACAGCCGAATCTTCGTCCCAACCGAAACTCGACCCGAGCGAAACGTAACGAAGTTCGATCGTTACGTCTCGGGTCGTCCTCGGAAATACTCGGCCGGCTAACTATCTATAAAGTTAATTAGTACGTTTGATTTTGTAGTCATTCAGTTCTTGTTTAGAATTTTTGATCTCGTTTTAAACAATTTTAAATTTATTATAAGTGTCAGTAAAGAAATTTTATTATTTTCTTTCTTTCTTCCTTTTTTTATTTTAAGTGAGTATAATTTGTTAGCAAATATACTGAAAGGTTACGTTTCAAATAATATGTTAGTATAAAAATACAATCTATGTTATAAAGGAATAATATGTATTATATTGTATTGTCTGTAACCTCTTATCGGTGCCGAATGTATAAAAGAATAATTATAACTTTTCTTGATTTTATGTTGAAATTTAATTTAGTCAATTAAAAGGAAGTCACATGACTAATGAATAAATACAAAATAAATGATTGGAATAAAACTATGTGTGCTCCTGTATTTCCAACAAGTAGGAGCAATTGTTTACTAACTTCTATGTAAAAAATTAGTTAAATTAATTCAATTTCGGTTTCGGCTGAAACTGGGATGAAAGCCGAAATTCGGTTTCGGTTACGGCTTCAAAACTTACTTTCGGTCGGACACTAAAAAAAGGTGACGAAATTTTTATTTGTAAAACTATAATGTTGTCCAAACAGTTTCGTGCTTAATGCCCAGAAATTCAATGAAAAATATAAACGAACGTGCTTCGAAACATAGAGCTTAAACCTGAAAAATTGGAAAAGAGGGGTGAAAATCTCTCTGCCATAATCGAATTCAAAACAAGAATTGGAAATTAGACCAAACCCGCAACACTGATATTTTTAATGTTACCAACAAGCATATCATTAAACATTTCTAATAAATTCTATTGAGTGAATACGTCTTCATCTTCGGGAAGATTAGTCTAAGTAACTAAATTAGAGTTGTGTAGTGGGTTAAAAAATGTTTAGAACATGAATATTGACAAAAATTTAAATCTTGAACGTGAACGTAAGCATTCTAATACAAAATTTCGATTAGCAATCTCAAGTCGAATTTAAAACCTCTTTTAACTAATACAGGACTCAGCTCCAATTTCCAAACCTAAGATCTAAGATCTAATTTTATAACTCGCAAATATAAAAATACAGAAATTTAAGTCTCAATTTGAGTATCTTCAACTTTAAAACTCATTTCAATTGAAACTCCAAACCTACGTTATTAGGTTCGATGAGCAAATCTCAAACTTTTCTTTTAGATTTGTAATTCCATATATCACAAAATCTTTATTGACAATTCAAAGTTTTGGTTTAATAATTTGAAAACAAAAATTAAAGGCAACCGAAAATAAGTTGTTTCATTTTAAACTGGATTAGTACAGAGTCTAGTAGGTCCTGATTAGTATCAATGTTAAAAGAACGCCTTCCGGGTTGGGACCCTGTCACTGTTGTGAAAGAAGAACTCAACGTTTCCCCCACTTTTTTAAGGGCCTTCGCCAGGAGGTTAAAGGGGGCCCTGAAAGAGCATGGTAATTCAACGCGTTAACCACGCCAGAGGAAGAAGTTCACGGTAACTTAACTTGTAAACCTAGGCAGTGGCGAAGCCCTTCCGAAGAAGGGTTTCGCGTTTTGTTCCCTCCTGATGAAGATTCTTGAGAAAATGGACGAAACGTTGAGTTCTTCTTTCTCAACAATGACAAGGTCCCAACTCGGAAGATATTTTCTTTTAACACTGACTATGGACGTCTTCGGATGGATTAGTATTAACCAAAAATTAAACTAAAATTGGTTATGATTACTGATTAACTGTTGAACAGCATCAGCGAGCAGTAGACGACTATGGTTTCGTGATATTTTCGTCTTATCAGCCATTTATAAAATCAATACTACTTAACAGGGAAGCGAAAAACAAATATAAGGAAATATTGAAAACATTTCAGAGGTTGGAGTTCCAAACTTGCTGGAAAAAACAAAGAAGATTGAACTTTTAGAAGCCCTTTGGATATTGGCACTTGCTTGCCGATTTTCAAAGAAAAAAATCATTACGAATACTTTTTTAATAATCGACTACAGTGGCGAAATTACATCCTCGCGAACTCCGCAATGCGGAGGGTTTCCGTGCTTTGTGGGGTCTGTTTTCATACACAAAACTTTATTTAAAAATTCAGATTTAGAATTTATTTAACTTTAAATTTAATCTTTAGACATTACGGATTACTCCTGAAGAGATCTTAAACTTTAAGTTCTTACGTATGAGGACAGGATCGACCATTTGTCTACTTCCTACGATTCGTATAGTAACGCTTCGGCTTGGAATAATTCATTTAATAGAAAGTGAGGAAATTTATTGTTTTTACAAAATTAACGTTTTAGGTAAATAAAAAAATATTTCTAAATTCTTTAAGTGTACATTTGATGATGAGCCTGACTCTGCAAACTTGGCCATTAATTTATAAATTATTGTTAAAAATATGAAATGAAAGTTAGAGGACTTTAATTAGAAGAAATCTAATAGAATTTCGAAATTAGTATTCTTCAGAAATTAGATGACTGGTGACAAAAAAGTTATAAGCCAGTTGGAGAACTTAATAAGTAAATCAGAATCCCATTCCATCGAACTTTTTATCAAGGATTTGACAGTTGGCAGTAACTCGTTCTAGGAATTATAAATTATAACAACTTGACTCGAATGCCTGTAAAAACACAAAATTGAAAACTTTAATAAATTAAATGAATTTAGATGAACGAGTGTGTCCAACCTTGTCAATAGGAAAACATACTTACCTTGCATTTATAATCTTCCTAAAAATTGATTTTGTTTTTGAAAATAATTTTGGAGTTGAAAAATACTGAAAGTACCTACAGCAATTTCCTTTTTGGAAAATATCCTGTACAGCATAATTTTTGAAAACAACCGAAATTTTCTCTTATAAATAATTTTTTAGTTCGAAAACTTTTTGACAGGGGAAGTTTTTGAATAAAATAGATTTATTTTTGGAAAAAAATTGAGAGAATTTTATTGTAAACTAATTTTGGAAAATACTTTGAACTGAATTTTTTTTGGAAGGCTTTGTTTTGGAGCAAAAAACACCTTTCTAAATTGGAAAACCTTTTAAATTAATTTAAATTAAATTTTCCTCGTGTAAATAATTTCGAAGTTAGAAAATCTTTTGAACGAATCTAAATTCCTTTTTGGGAAATAGGTAACTCGAAATCGGAAACATTCTTTTGAACTTTCTTATTGGAAACGATTCCGAGATTACTAAAAAAATGGAATAAAGATAAATATTCTTCATGGAATAATTCTAAATGCCTTTTTTTTAAATACCTAGTTCTTTTTGGGAAAATATTTGGAAATAAGACATTTTTTTGAAAGAATTTCCAAACGGGTTTCGAAATATAAAGTTTTTTTTTTAATAATTTGAAATTAAAAAATTGCTTTGGAAAAGAGTTAATTTTTATTTTAAATGCTTTGAATTATTTTAACAAAATAGTTTTCCGTTTCCTAAATATGTATTTCGAAATCAATAGGAGAAACCACGTATCTAAAAAATTTACAATTTACATATACATACATCAAAATTATATTTTTAGCGGTTTTAAGATCTTCAAAAGTGTTGTTTACAAAGTATCCACAGAGCATGCTTGTAATACTAAAACTTTTAACGCGTACGCGGAGTAACTGATGAATTACGCAGGAATAACAGTTTCTCATAATTTTGGCTAAAATAAAAACACAAAAAGTTAACTCGTGTTCATGGGGAAGGTATAAATATTTTGTAATAACAGTAATGAAGGAAGAGTGGGTAAATTCATTGCTGTTAATATCAAAATTTAATTCTCTTCTAAATCGTAAAAATTTAGAAACAGAAACAAAAGCAACGTTTCGTTCTTATTATTGGTAATTTAGAACGTAAACTTCTTGCTCGAAGAGAGAGTTAAGGGAAAAGCCAACATTCGAAACCTATTGCTGACAATATTGTTGGTATAATGAGTTGTAAAAGTAAAGCTTATTGCTTGAAGCGTTAATCAGAATTAAAAATTAAATAACGTAAGTAATTCAAAAGAGGGAATCCTATCTCATAAACATTTCATCTATTAAACATAATAAAATTGAATATAACCTTTCGGCAAAACTAGATTTTAAGATATGAGAAACAGCGTTCAAAACCGCAAACCGCAATTTACCTTTAATTAAGCCGTAACCAAGAAACAAAGTACATATTTCATTTCAGTACACATTCCTAATTTGAAGAAATTATTAGGGTATACTAAAAATAAAGCAGAAGTATTTTATCAGAATCTACAAAAGCTTTATGAACATAATTAAAATAAACGCCGCCTTGAATTCACTGCGTCTAATAATGAATAAACAGCTTGTATTTGGGTTAGCACAACGAAGAGTATTGTTTTACGTTTCAGGAAAAGTTTTGCTCAATTGAGCAAGTAACAACAACAAAATAGCAGAACATTATTTACAATAGAAATATACTGTTTGAAGGTTTTACAGCAATAAAGAAAATTCTTTTGCACCGTTTCCTATTCGTTTGTGAAAATAAAATAAACACATAGGTAGGCTAGTTTTCTAAATTAACTAATTTGTATTAAAGCTAGGTTTGAACCTAGTTTACACATTTAAAAGCTTGAGTTAGATTGAGAATTACCAAAGAATAATTATGGTTATCGTTATTGTTCAACAGCTCAATAATTCTTTCAAACTGGAGACCAAAACACTTGAAGTTCCAAAACTTAACCAATTTGGGAGCTAAAGCATAAGATAAGAATCATTAAGTGAAAGGAACTTGTTGCCACTCAATTAGAGGATATAATATTAAGTTCGTCAAATACCTATGATAATAGCTTTATTGCTTACAACAACGGAGAGCTTTTCCCCACACGCACTAATACATTATCTAGCAGTAGCTAAAGTCCCAGACTAATTAAATGTTGATACGTACTGTTAGAGATAGTGCGAATAATATTCCCGATTAAATATTCAACCAGTAGGTAGAACATACCATTATTGGGTATGACGTCAATTGAAACAACCGCCGATGTAATTAAATCGTTTTATACCTGAATACTCAGCTAATATAGGAAAGATCACGAAGTCAGTTGAAATGAGTTCAATCTACTGGCTATTTCATTTTAATTGTTTAAATTTTGTATTTTTAGTAAGCCTAAACTAACGTTTATTTTTATTAAATATACGATAATATCTATTTTCAACAAATTCTAAAATGTTTGTGTGTGGTGCAAGTATCCCAATTCCGGTAAATTCAGTTGGGTATATTTACATATTTAGGAAGAAAAATTACTTTCGACTGGTGATTCTGTCAATTTGAATTTCTAATTTTTTGTTTTTGGAGATCAGACGACAAGGATTTTCAAGGAACGACAGACTGCCATTTTATACTCCTCGTTAACTATCGGAAAAATGACCTTTTTATTTGTTCCAAATAACAAGGTATCTGAAAGCGAACGAAAATAGAGAAAAACAACCTTCAAATGAGCTGTGCCCATTTGGCACTCGCTGTCTTTCTAATAGTAACAAAAACGACAACTTTCATTTTAGGAGTTTTCCTGTCGAACTTTTCTTTGGGGTTTTTCTTTTTTCTATAAATAAATCAACTAACCGTGCATGCCGCTTTTAGAGGTTAACCACAAAGGTTTAATTTTCTTTAACATTTAACATCCTTTGAATATTTTTAACGAATTAGTTTCAAATATCGCCCACGTTCTATAAACAATTGTGTTACCGCATACACCACAAAAATGCATATAAATTCGCGCAGAAACTACAAAAAAGTGCTATTTTTATATACCTAACATTCTTTCAGATAAAATGAATTTAGTTAAGCGGTAGAAAATGGAAAATCGATAAATATTGGAAGCAACAGAATAATAAAATCAGAATAATTTTGAAATCAGAGCTAACAACGAATAGAAAGTGCAAATATAGGAACACGAATATCCCCCAAGAATAAATAATTCAGAGTTAAGTTTTAACGCTGCAAAAGTAGAGAAAATTTCCATTTTATTACAAAATTTAAAGGACATAAATTGAAATTTACATAAGTTTCTTTAGTGAAGCGTGAAATCTTATCAAAGTAGCACGTTTAATGTTTAATGCTAGGACTAACTCAAATATAAAAAGAGTAGTGATAAAAATCTCCGGGGAGTATTTTCAGAGAACTTATGAAAAAATTGCCGGAATAAATTCCGAATTAACTGCTGAAGTGAATGCGGAAATAATCATAAAAACACATATACAACAGTACAAATACCTGTAACGATTTTATTATTTGTTTGAGCTCTTGGGTATTTCTGCGACAGTGAGTTTTGGGTTTGTTACATTTTTAAAAATGAAAGGGGAGGTTTGGTATTAATGCTTATATTAAATTGTATTTATAAGGAATGAACGGAGATAGGAAAAGTGAACCTGAAAAGCTTGTAATCGCAGCTGTTTAAAAATAGGTATAACATTAATTCTATTTTTAAACAGGTTTTGTAAACGTTTGATTTAATTGTGCAATCGGTTTGTGATCGATAAAATAAACTAGATTTTTATTATACAGAGTGTTCCTTGTTCCACATACCAGGGGCGTATGTTATTTTGTAACTGTTTACTGGCTTTGAATAAGCAAGACACGTTACATGTCAGAGGTAGACCTTATACAAGTAATATGAGTGGTTGCCTATTTGGGCCAGCGAAAGAAAAATTTACTAATAACTGGAATAAGCACAGGAACAAATGGAAAGAAAGAAATGAAAAATAAATTAGAATCTTTTTTGAGTGAAAACTTTAATTTAGAAATTAAATTCGATGCAGTCGCCAGAGTTAGCGACAAACATTGCCTAATCAGTACCGAAAATATGCAAGATAAAATTTAAAAAAAAGTAGGCTGAAAAACATACATGATTAGAAACGCGTATTTAAATTTAAATAGTGACTTACAGTAAAAGAGAGAGAAATACAGAATAAAATAAGGAAGGTAGCAGTTGAGGAAAGAAAAGAAGGACAAACAGCAATAACAAATGAACAGGTTTGGAAGAAGGACGAAAAGAAAGATAAATTTGTGATGGACAATATGGAAATGGCGCATAAGGAAGGATGACAAAAGAGGGCACCCGATACAAGCATAATATTGTAGACATGCCAATGGACAAGGATAATGAGAAGGAGGGACACACAACAAAATTAGGAAAAAGATGCACGTGGAACATTAAGAGTATTAATGGAAAATAAATTGAGTTAATTAATCAATTTGAAAGAGCTGGATTAAATTTTAGTCATACCAGAAACGAAAAAGGATGACGAAATTATAGAATAGAAAAATGAGCAGTTGTTAGTATGGAGTGGAATAGATGAAAAAGCGAGAGCACAAGCTGGTATTAGCATGCTTACTTCATAGAGATATCAAAGAAAAATTGAATAAATAGGAAGCCATTTCAGAGAGAATTTTAACATGTTAAAACAAAAATAGCCGTGTACGGACCAAATGAAGGTGATAAAATGGAAAATAAAGACGAAATTTGGGCTAAAGTGTGTTATTTGTAGTAGGGGGCATGAATGATAAGGCAGGGAAGGGAGATAATATACATTGAGAAGAAAAGAGAACTAGAAATGGTGAAAGTCTTTTGGACTTCTGTGCAGTGTATGACTTAATTGCAGCAAACACTTTTAATGAACACAAAAATATACACATTCATACGTGCAAGAGCAGAATCGCGTAGAAGGGAGAAGTTAGCAAGAGATTATGTTCTAGTTCCCCTGAAGATCTAGGAATAGGCAACCCATCAACCAGTTCAGAAACCACTCTGTGTTTTACGTTTTCAATATAATATTGAAAGATGAAAGTAGCAAGTTATGCGACTATCTAGTAGAAAGAGAAACTAATAAAAATAAAACACTGGGAATTTATCTAGTCTAGATGATAGAAAAATCAACGAATGGATTCGAAACAAAACAAAAGTGACAGGCGTTGTGAAAAGTATTGGAACTCTAGAGTGGACATGGGCAGGCTATCTGGCCCGAACAGATGAACACAGGTGGACAAAAAGAATATTGTAATGATGATCATTGAACCACCGACGAACCAGAGGACGACCTCTTAACAGAATGATGGTACAACGATATCAAAAAGGTGGCACGACTAAAATGGATTACCGCAGGTCAAAACCGGGAAAAATGGAGAGCAATGAAGGAGACCTTCTTCCAGTTATGGATAGAAATGGGCTAGAGAAGAAAGAGAAACAGAAAACCCGAAAATAATACGGGATGTCGTTGTCAAAAAAGGTTTTGGAATAGGTAGTGACCATTACCTACTGGTAGCCAAATTAAAAGAAAAGTATGAAGAAAAACTTGAGTCACACTCACGCAGAAAATAAAACGAAAGTAGCAAAAAGATATGAAGAAATGGTAAATAGAAAATCAGAAATTTACCAAGATAAAATATAAGATATAGGCATCGAGGAAATGTGGGAAGTATTCAAAATGGTTACTATACAAACAGCCAATGTAACACATGGGACAAGTAAGGAAAATAAACAAAATAAATACATGGTGGACAGAAGAAATTAAGCAGCAAGTAAAAGTCAAAAAGATGAAATGGCAAAATAGAAAGGAACTACGGGTATTATAAGGAACAAAGAGTAAAAGTAAAAAACTTAATACTTAGAATCTAAGCAAAGTCGTGGAAAGAGTTCGATGAAAAGTTGGAAAGAGACAGTAAAAGCAATCAAAAACCGTGCTATAGAACCCTGAAAAATCTTCAAAACAAAAAAGGTGGATGTACTAGCGATAAAAAGCAAGTAAGGAGAAATGCTGAGAACTGAAACAGAAGTAATAGAGCGTTGGAAAGGATACTTTCAAGAATTGTTTAATGCAGGATATACAACAGAAACACAAGAACTATAAGACCAAGAACCCAAGAAGTAATTTTTGATACTGCAGAGCTAGAAGAATCGATAAAAGAATTGAAAAATGGCAAGGCTCCGGGAAATGATAAGATCGTGACATAAGTGATGAAAAGTATGGGAGAGCGAGGTTTACAAATGCTTCTACATATTAAAATACAGACAGAAGAACTTAACGTTTCGCCCACTGTTTTAAGGGGCTTCATCAGGAGCAAAATGGGGACCCTAAAAGAGCACGGTAACTCAACGTGTCAACCACCCCAGAAGTGAAACTCTTAGTAACAGAAAGAAGGGAACAGTTACTCAACTTGTAAATGTTATAGATATTTAATATAGCATGGGAAAAGTGGGAAGTTGGCTTAATACTATCAATATTTAAAAAAGGACAACACAAAGATTGTTGTCCAGCTTTTAACAGGCCATTAAGGCTCATAGCTTGTCGATGAGGATACACCGAGTAGTAGTGAGCTTGAGCCTGTGCACCATGGGCACCGATGCTTAACTTTTCAGAGCGATGTGCCAGACCAATACTCGCTACCGTACCGCCTCCCCCTAAGGATTACAATAATTATAGAGGCATAACACTATTGAGCACGTTAATGAAGCCGTTTGAAAAAATAATAGAAAAAAGGCCGAGCTGAGCTATAGATTCAACCCTGTTATAAGCTCAAGAGTGGACTCTGGAAAGACAGAAGCACACAAGACCATACATTTGCAATCAAAGAAATTAGAACACTATCAAGAGCGAAAATAACCTATTGAGCCTTCATGGACATGGAAAAGGCGTTTGACAGAGTCCCGAGAACGAGAATAGAGGGATGTTTAGAAAAAGGAGATATAAATAAAAAATGAATTAGAGTGATCAAATGCCTTCATGAAGAGACCAAAGATCGAGCAATAAGCAAAATCAGAATTTATTATAAAAAAGGAGTAAGGTAAGGAGGTAGTTTAAGCCCACCATTGTTTATTATTTTAATGGATGAACTAATTCGACAGCAAAGTAAAGAGTGAAACCTTTATGTATTGGATTAGAAATCTGGAAAGGAGATAGCAATAATAACAGGAAACGAGAAAAGTCTCGAAGAAAATCCGAATGTGAGGAATCAAGTATTATTATAGAGTGGAATAAAAATGAATAAATTTAAAATAATAGTTATGGTAATTTTCGGAGAAAAGAAGGTAATAGAAATCATACTAGATGGAGAATTGATAGAGCAAGTTAACAATTTTCAGTATTTGGGAGTTACAATGGAAGAGTCTAGAAAACAAAGGATTAAACAAGAGAATAGAGAAGGCAGCCAGACTTTATTATGCACTCAACAGCGACTTATAAACAAGAAAGAGGTAACAAAACAAACAAAGATGAAAGTTTATAAAGCTATATTATATACTGATTCTTACATACGGTTTCGACTCATAGGTTTTATTGAAACAAGAAAATAGCAAAATTAGAGCGGTAGAAATGAAATACTTAAGAAGGGTAGTACTTGTGGTAGAAGTCATGAAAATGGACAGAATTAGAAATGAGAGAATAAGAGCAGACTAAAAATAGAATCTACAGAAGAATTTATTCAACAAAGACCAAGGTGGTGGGGACATCTACAAAGAATGAGGAACAAATGTGGGATAGCACATAATACAAAATCCTTAAGAAAAAAGAGCAAACTTGGTTAGAAGCAAAGCAGCTAGCACAAAATAGAAAAGACTGGAGTAAGTTTCTAAAGAATTGAGTGGTGATTGTTACAAGTATTTGTTATTTATTGTTATAAGTACCAGACACGTTCCATGTCAGAGGTAGACAGACACCTTATGAAAGTAGTATGAGTGGTTGTCTATTTGGGCCAGGGGTTACAAAATAAAACGAATTCACCAAAAAACGTAAGACTTAAATCAGAATAAAACATTGCAGGAAAAACGGATATGCTCGGAAAAGATTTTTAAACTTAAAACTAAACATTTCTTTTTTAGTCGGCATAGTTCATGCAATACCAACTGACAGAAGATTTGTTAAATTGAAAGTGATGACGTAATGAGCAATGAAAATCAAACAGCTTGTCGGTTAAATTCATTTTCTGAAGTATAAACCTGTCTTTTCAAGTCGAATTACTTCCATTAATATAATTAACAGAAAAGCAGACGAAGCTTTTGCTATTGTAACCTCAATATCTCACCTGCCCTCCTTGTCTTGCCAAGCGAAAATACATAGAGTTCCGAAAATACATTAAAACCCAATAAATTAAATATTATTTATTTTTTGATGGAAAAGAATATTTTTCTTTAAAGTTTGCGTTCATTTCAGCGCTTAGAGAGACTAAGAAATCCAGGTTAGAAACTGTAAAATTATTGAAATGAAGGATAGCAACGGCCCGTATCCTGGCTTTGTTAATTAATAGGTTGGTGTTACGTGGTGGTAAGCAAGTTGTAATCGAGTGGGTTGGTTTTGTCACAAGTTGTAAGCTGTAATTTATTACTTGCTATGTTTATGTTACAGGATTAGAAATCGTTCTTTCCTATGGTTTTCCAAACTGTTCTAAATTATTGCTTTCTATCTAACTGGAATTAATACATTATAGAAAAAAATCTAAAAGTTTAGTCAAATTAGATAAATAATTGTAATTCTTCTAAAAGCCATTTTAGTTTTCGTGAAAACAAACTAAATAAATATAAATTCCTGAAAAAGGGGTTATATTTATGGTTAATGGAAATGTTTACGTAGAATTGGAAACAGTTTTGGGAGTTTTAGAAAATATGTTCGGATAAAATGGCAAATTATGTTAAAACATGCGATGAGCATAATAATCAACTGAATCGTCGTCATTTTCTGGGTTATAACTGGGTTACCAAAAGCTTACAATTTCTTAAATATATTTTTAGAAATGCTTTTATTGTTGATAAATTATTTTAATATTAAAATTCGGCCTTGGTGCTTTATTTTAAAGATTTATTCCTCGATTAGCTGGTTCATTGAAGTTTAGCAGTCAGAAACATGAAAATTTTGCAAGCAAAATGAAGTTAAGTAGGTTAAAATATAATTTCAACAAAAAGAAACTCGAAATTTAGTTAAAGCTAAGGTTAAACGTTTTAGTTGTTTAATCAGTACTCTGATACGTCTTTAATATTAACAATTTTGTAACAATCGAAGTAAAACATTATTACTCCAAATTACACCCTAAGCTATAAAATAGAGTTTTAAATTATACAAGTTTTGGTTATAAATTTACACATTCTCAACACCACCTGAACTGAGAAGCAATGAAAGTGGGAAATACTTATATAAAAATTTGTGCCTTTAAAGAAAAAAGCCTACTGCCAATGAAGGTTGCTATGACAGTGAAAAATAACCGTGGTTCAAGAAGGGCTCATTTATTCGAAGTTCTTTTGAAAAACTCGCTATTTTATGAAAAAGGTTTCCAAACAGCCAAGCCTACTGCGATCGATGTTTGATGTAATGTGTTAAAAGGAATTTAATAACTGATAACCTTAATGTACTTTACTTTACTACATTAAAAGATAGTTTCATACTTTTTTCGGAAAAGAGAGGATAATTTGGTTGATATACTTAAGAATTCTAATAATTTCCACGTAAAAATCTCACAAACACTTTATGCAAATTTAAAAGTATTTAAATATAAGCTCAATAAAAACACTGTTTGCTTGGGGTACTTGCGTATGTATGTTAAAAATAGATTTGATTTAATGGGTTCTATTTTACCCTGTGAGTTTTCGTTTATTCATTTCTATGATGGC
Organism: Melanotus villosus; assembly: GCA_963082815.1. Classification (NCBI taxonomy): domain Eukaryota; kingdom Metazoa; phylum Arthropoda; class Insecta; order Coleoptera; family Elateridae; genus Melanotus; species Melanotus villosus. The sequence continues at coordinate 26,372,781 of OY720422.1, read as the reverse complement.
ACCAATAAGACTAATTTAGATCATTTTTAATTATTTTTCAAAGCACCCCTGATAACTTAATCTTGATTTGAATTTTTTTTTAGGTATTTATAAGAGCTTGAGAATTTTGAGGTTTTTAATAATTAAAGGAGATGTTATTAACTATTTTGTGGATTTTTTAACATTTATGACAACAAACATTTGAATATTATAAACCTCGCAATTTTACCCAAATCCGTCATTAATAATAAAACGGTAAATTGAAACTGATTTTCATTTAACATTAATCGCGTCCAATTTCATATCGAATTACAGCAGTTTTATATTTACCACGGCCTTTTCGTTTAATCAAATGAAAACTAGACATGATTATCGTTATGAAAATATCCGTTAAAGCTTCAACCAACCATACAATTATTTTTATTACTATTTGATAACCCCCGGACTATTGTATTCCGATTTTCCATTTATTCTTAAAAAAGACGTTAACGAGGCCCAAAGCTCCAGCGATAATACGAGATCCAATTAGGGATTTGTCACAATTACAGCCTCCCAAAATAGCTTATAAGCAATTCTACAGGGACCAACCAACCTTTGGATAACAAAACGAGATAATAAACTCGTATCGTTTATTAATTAATTAAACTAACATATAATCCAGGTTAGTGGAGACGATTTTCTCCTTGTTAACTGTTACCTATTCAGCTACCTGGTCGACAGTTAATGTAGGTCACACCGGGTTTCCTGCGATATTTTATCTATACAGCAATGCAGTCGTCGCTACGGAAAACTACATATGTTTATACAGCAAAGCTCGATAAGTGGTTGTTTGTCATGCATTATCTTTTTAATTTGTTTACATTAGCAAATGTTAAAAGCCTACCAACGTAACCAATAACGAGAATATTGATTTTTTTTGTTAGGATTTTCAAAAGGGTTATTCTATACTGATAATTTTCGGTGCTATATTTCTATATAAGTCGCAGGATATATTTTTATTTAGAATTATTGGTTTCATACAAGCATTTATAAAAACATATTTAAAGGGGCTTTACAACGAAAAACTTCGATAAATTAAATCATTTAGGTAAGAATTCAAAAGCAGAGGTAATATAAACTAAATACGTTTTTAAAAATACAAAAGGGAGAATAATGCACTCTCTACACAAACCGCCTACAGCGGCTTTTTGTAATAATCCAGAGGACCGTACAAAAGTGGGAGTTCTAAATTTTATTATAAAAACATCTGACAAAATTATGCAACTCACGAAATTGACTTTGCGAAAGCGGTGGGTTTACGTTTTTGCAGCTTAAGCTGTGGTTGGTACGACAACAAGAAGCTTTGCTTTAGGTTAAATATTTATTCTTGCGTTTTAACGGCGAAGTACGTTTTAAAACATTTTTAAATTTAAGACAAGATATCTGTAAAACTTTAATAATCGATTACTATTTTGCGAAAATGCGTAATAAAGGTTTAATCAATCCTTACGATCAAAAATAAAATTGGAAATTGTTAAACTAACAAAAACAATTACATGATTATCCATAATTACAACTGTCCAAAGCGCAATTCTGACGATTATTTTAAGGGCACTCTAGTTAATAAATTAAGCAGTAAGTTAGGAGGAGGGTTTATTAAATATGAAATAATTAACTTGCCATTGATTTGATTAAAGGACATCAGCTGGTATTTACCTCTCACCTTAATGGAATTTGATTAACCCTTCTAATTTATTAAATGGTACTCACCTGAAACAAGAAAGAAAAATTTGTTAGCACATTTATCATGCAATTGTCTACGGATATCCAATGATAGTTCAGGAATAATATGATTTGGAACATTTCAAGCAATTACTTTAACAATGTTTTTACCAAACATTAAACGTACGATTTTATTAACAAAAAAAACCAACAACCTTCAGAAAATATTTCATATAATACTCCTTCAATTTTTCAGAACTTTCATTACATTTTACATCAAAGTAAGTCAACTTTCATAACGTTCCATGACATTTCTTAGTGAAAACTATAAAGCAATAATGAAGATACGCTCGTTATTTTTTCTCTCGTAAATAAGGAAAAAACTATCAATTTTCCAAGAGGAAAGGCTCCCTGATAAATGGAACGTCATATACGATTATGCAGTTATTGATTATCTTGTAAATTCAGTAAACCATTACCTGCACTGCGCGGATTTATTTTGGAGGGAAATTTATGGCGGCATCGGCAAATAAATTACAAAAGCCGTTCTATATTTAAACCTCAAATTACAAAGCGTATAATAACAGGTAATCTTCTGCAATTTATGAAATAAAAATACTCGATACTCGCTTAATTTTATGTGGAAAACCAAAATAATACCAAGTCGGTCGGTAATTATCGACTAAAATCTAATTTCGATTGGTACAAAAGGACTTAGTAATTACACATAGAATTTCTAAAGTAAATTCGTCGAACCACTAAAATAAAAAGTAAAAAATAACCACCGTATTTATAAAAGTGACGAATAAAGTTCGCTTGTTAGACCTATTCAGAATTAATTTGAATTTAACGAGGAGTTGGCAACTTCAGTTTATTTGTATCGACACTGAAAAAGGTACTTTAACAAACCTGAAATTCAGGGAAGCTGTTCAAAGAAGCGCTATTATTTGTTTTCATTTTCTGCGCAATTTCCAATTTAAACCGAAATACACAAGTGAAGAGAAAATAACCCGCAATTTATAGGACTCTTTAAAAAGGGATGGAAACTATCCTTAAGACTTGGAACTGTTTTTACTGCAGTGCCTTACTAATTAAATTTTAAAAGGTTTTCTGAAAATTGGTGGTTTAAAGTGCAAATTTAAAATGAACTAAATGCAAAAAATAAAGCAGGACTAAGTCCGGCGTTATCAAAATGTATTCAGGGCTTTCAAAGGGACTAAGCTGGGATATATTTGCAAAATGTATAAAAACTGGTAAATTCACGACCTAGAAATTTGCAAGTATGAAAAGCTTCAAATACTACAAATATTCAGAAATGAAACTAAGAAAACTATTTTCCCTTAATTTGCGATTTACGAACAGATTTCCAGAAAGTAACGAAATTAATTCGATGTAATTTGGGTTTAATGCCATAAATGGTTTACGTTAATAGAACAGCAAATGCATCATCATTCCTCTAAGTCACTTGATTTTCTGATAAACGTTCGGATTTAGCTGAATATCCATATACATCATGTATGTTTGATTTTATACCATTTCAGATTTGATAATAAATGCATACAATAATTAAATTCGACGCGATTACAAACAGTGCTTGCCTTTTCGCTTGGCTCTAAAGCTAAAATTTTTGACCGACATTTAAAATTCAATCCAAAATCAGAAAATCAATTTTAATTAATGGTAACGCATTCTGGTTTGTTGTTTAAATAAATATTGTTGCAAACATGTATCGGGAATATTAACTGATATTAAATTTGCAAATGAACCTATTAATGCGGACGCAAATTCGCTTTAATGACCACAATTACATCAAGTGCTTGTTTTGCGGCCATATTTAATTTATACAGCAAATTTATGCTATCGGCGTGTCACGTACCTTGTACGCTTGAAAAGGGCATAAATATTTCACTTACGCACCACATTTAAAATATATGAGTAAACAGAAACGTGGCTATTAAAAAAAGACTTCCAAACGAATAAGATTTTATGCTTTAATTACTGCAGTATTTTGCGGGGTCGATGTTCTCGAGTTTAAATAAATGTAAATCATTTCCTAACATGAATTAAACAACAAAAATCGTAAAATCGTATTAAAATGGCAATCAGGTTCAAGACGTTCCTAAATGTAAAAGGTTAAATAAGCCGTACTTATTTTGTCATTTCATATACCATTCACGTTCAAGTTTTAATGGCCAATTTCATCACGCGAGTATTATAGTATTAAAGTTAACATCCGCCTTCTAAAGTTTTTAGAGCAAGGAGCGAACCCTCGAAAAATTAGAAAATAAAGAGAAGCACGGATTACAAATAGCAAATCCGCGTAAGAGTTAAACTAACTAATTCGAGCAGCCATTAATTAACTTATTTTAGACTTGTTTAACAACTACGCTTTTGCTTTATACGAGTTAAATTTAATTAGTGCTGGTTTAAAGTAACTTTGAAAACTTATAATATTCTGAAAAATCGATGGTTGGAAGGAGTTTATGCTAATAAGCAATAACTAGCATAAAAAATTGCTGAATGTATGCACGTAAAATATTTTGAATTAAATATTTTAAGAATCTACGAATTAATGGCTAAAAAAGCAAAAATACTTCTATAAATATAAGGAAGGAAAAGTCCGCGGAAAAGTCTATAATTTTTGAAACACAGCTTGCCTTTCAGGCATTTCATCTTAGAATAAATAAGTCAATTTACAAAGTACCTAAACCTAATAAGACTTTTAACTTGAAAAAATACGCTTTTCTAACATTACAATTTACAAAAAATATATTAAAATTATATCAAATTACACGCCGATACAAAATCTGAAAGAGATAAAGTAAATTACAAAATCCTTTGTATTTTCTGTTTCTGTAGCTAGCGGGAGTATCGAATTGTTTATCAAATAACAATTTCGAGGTCAAATCCTCAAAAAATAAATAAAAGCACAACGTTAGCCTGTTTGAGTTTAAGGTTAAAACAACAGAAAGGCAACCCTTCAGAAATATAAGCACAAAACATAAAGAAAATCAACCTTTTAGTTATTTCCTTTCAATTATTCTAGATACATTCTTTTGTTCCAACTTGAGGTTCTAACACACAGCTAAAAAATAACTACGTGTTTTCCAAATGTCGGACATATTGTTCGAAAAGCAAAGACACGAATAGATGTTTGTAGTTTTAAATATACCACGCTAAGGAGAACAATGTGTAGCCACATTCCAATTAGCTAACGCCTGTGCTTGAGTGTACCTTTTGTTTCTCTGATTTGGTTTAATTTACCCTAATATAAGCAAAATTCATTGAATGAAGGGCTCTTTGATCGCGATGAAATCTGTCGAACCCCAATTAAACTACAATCGACTAATCGACAGCTTTCGGTTCATTAATTAGGATATGAGATTTTACAATTACATCGTTTTTAACGACGAGTTGTAATCGATTAATCTGACAAACGAGTTCAAGTTTCGTGTTATTTGTTTTCGAGGTAAGCTTTTCTAAATCGCACAAATCTCCAGAAAAAATGACTCGCGGCAAACCATTATTTTTCAGATTCTTCAAGATAAATTAAGAAATGTGTTCCAGAAACGAAAGAGATATAAAAACGTACAAACGATGCCGTTACAAAGAAACTTTTCAAAAAATTATCGCAGCAATTAAATTATAAATTTAAATTACAGCAGGACCAAGTTATTTAGAGTGAAAAATGCACGAAGAATACGAGTACAGGGAATAATCCTGGAAATAAGTTAGAATTTTACCAAGGTCGGAGGTTGTCACGCAAGATGAGTTTGAAAATTGATGTTAGGAGACTCGCTGTAGAAAAATGATGCATGCACGTAGTCCTCGTTCATTACTAAAAAGCAGTTTTTAAAGTATTATGTAACCGTTTACTTTAAAAAATTGTACACGAGAACTTTGTTTGTTGATTTTAGCGAAGTTTTAGTGAGAGATTATAATCTACAGCTACAGGGACCTCTTCCGAGTATCTTCGTTACATGAAACCACTAATCCTTTGATGAAACCTGGAAGAAAATTTTGCGCAACACTACAAGTAGTAGGTTTCAAATTCTGATTGTGAGGGGAGTCAGTTTGTTGTAATCGAGCTTAAAGCTGGATTTTTCAAAACATTGCTCGCATAAAGTCCACTAATAAAAAATTTAGGACTTAAAACGCCGAGAATTTCTCGGGGCAATCTTTTTTCTTTTTATTACAAAATCACAGTTGGTTATAAGAAAAGCATACAGCTAACAACCTCATTGCCAACATGCCAACCAATAACTTTAAGTAATAGTCTGATTCAGACAATTCATGAAGTCTGATTAACTTAAGCCTAAAAAATCATTTGTTTTCAGATAGAATTCAAATTGTAAACAACACGAGTGACTTTAATCGTTTTAGTGTAGGCGAGATAATTGCCCTACCATCGGCTTCAGCGAAAATTCTATTAAAATTTCCTTAGTTAATATCTAAATTAAATTCATCCGCCATTAAGTGCAACCTTAAAGCTTACTCTTTAGAGTTTAGATAATCTTAAATACCCAATGTTGGTGTGAATTTTGCAAAGCCATTAAGTGTCATCTTGCGTTCATCATGTGCTTATTGTTGCTTAAAATTCCTCAAAGTTGTTGGTTTTCATTTACGTTACTCTTTCATAGCTTGTCAAGTGTTCAGACTTGTAGGAAATTTCTTAATAATTTTGGTTGAAATTGTGTCTTTCATGTCTTTGAAGATTATTAAGTTTTCTTTACTTCTAAATAAATTCGTACAGGGTGGGTTATTTTTGGTGGATGTAACGAGAAATTTAGTCAAATAATGATGTTATAAAAGTACGATGTTCACCAGGTGGAATTTTAGCGAACCAACTGAAAATTTGTGTATTTACAAATTGTAACATTTCAGTTCAACTCTTACAAATTTGAATCATTAGATAAATAATAATATAATAATAAATTAGGTAAATATGTACAACTTACTGAATCGACAGCGGAAAAAACAAATATAATTTACAGTTGAATTACGAAACTAAATTTTCTCAATTTTTAAATTTAAAAAGCATTGCAATTGGACGTGAGAAGTTAAGAAAGGAACATTTTTCAGAATGTTACACTTGGAATGTTTATCTTCGGTTTGATTTATTTTCATTCAAATACAGAACAAATGTTTATATTCTACCTTTTTATGAGATTTTTTTTATGAATTTTATTCTGGAAGAAATTTAACGTACACTTTTCATTGACAATTTGTTGCTTCACATTCCATAGTGTTTTAAAATTTTTATTTTTAATAATTGTTCTTATAAATAACGAACCAAGATGAAATCTTCCATCTCTGGAGTAGCGTAATTTTTACAAAAGTATTTGTATCCGAATTAGTTATTTATCTATTTTTATTAGCTAATACGTTTATTCTGATTTATTTAATACATAAATAGAATTTCCGGCAATCTGCACGTTGAATCGAAGAAAACAATAAATGACCCGTTATTTAAATGAAAATAGACCGACAAAAATTTAATTATAATCTTACTTTTATATTTTTTTGATTTGCTTACTGTTTGCGAAAATGTTTAAAGATTTGAAATACTTAACATCAATACTTATACAAAATTATTAAGAATAATTGGGTTTTCCGTATGGGTGGACAGATACACAAATGTAGAAGGCAAATAACGCAAAGATAAATACAAATATAGTCGTCGAAACGTTTTACAAAAGAGCAAAAGTTAGACACCATTCTAACGAAACCAAACCAAACCTGGCAAGGAAAGCTATAAGCTTATAGAGGAAATCTAACTGACGAAACCGAATATACAATACAAACTGAAAAATATGGTAAATAACAAACAGCTTCGATCAAAGTCCTAGTATTATCAGAAACAATAACACCGGAGAGGAGTTTAATTAAAAATCGTCTAATCAACGACAGGGGACGTTCAAAACGACTGAAATGTAAACACGACCATTTTCTGATAACAAATGAATAATGAAGGGGATAAAATCAACTTACACAATTAATTATCGTCTTATCTTTCTTCTACCCTGACTTTATAAAGTATAAACTGTGCCGAATGTTTTTGGATAAGCTTTTTGGTTTTGCAAATTTGCAGGTTCATTCCGTTACATTTTTTGAAAATCGTTAAACCTGGCAAGCTTCAAAGAAAATGTGTGGTTGTAATCGATAATGCTTCGGTATTAACAGAAATCATAACCTTTGTTAGAGACTGAGTTATTTAATGTACATTTAAGTATTTACATTTATACTAGGATGTATCAAAAGTTCCGCCACTTTTGAATATAGGTACCATATTTAAACCAAAAGTGGCGGAAACTTTTCATACAACCTAGTATTAGATTAGCTTTTAATAAAAACAGATTTAGAAGTGCCGTAGTTTACTATTTCCCAGACGGAAGCCATAAATTATCCCAAGGGTTGACCTAAGCACAAACAAATATGCGGACTTAAGTATATAAGAAGGGAAGGGTGTGTGTGCGCCGATAACCGAGTGTGGTTGACTATTAGTAGAGTATCAGTAATGACGGAACCCTCGACAGTTGAATTATGTTTTGCAGTGATCTGACAATAATAATTAAAGTGTGATAATAAAGTGGTACCTCCGACTTAGTGCTTGTTGGTTGTGTTGCATGTTGTGCATGTCTAATCAAAGGATAAGTGTACAGGAAATATCATTTACAAATAGCTCTCGTGTTAGGTGCTTCTGGTTGTACGTACCTGTGTGGTCCCAGAGTACCTTAGTGGACCTAGGCAGATTTTGCTATAGGGGTAAAGTCTTTCCGGAGAGACTGTAGTAGGCAATTAAGATATTGCTGAGAGTGTGTACCCCTTCGATTCTTTGGCATTAACTACACCTGATGTTGTGTGATTCCGGGTGATGGAAGAAGTGGAGGAGCTCTGTAAGAGAGCTACATAAAATGTGATCGAGTGCTAGCCCGTGAAGGAGATTATAGAAATTCAAAGTAGTAGTAGGTGCAAACCTGTATCCAGTGAGGGGAGCACCGAAACGAGGCGGTCGGATGAGTACCCCTTAAAGTGGCAAAGTTTTATGGCAATGACGAATGCGACGCCACTGGAGCTGCAAAGGGTCGCACGCACTGCATTGTTTGTGTCCCCCGCTTTCTGTCCAGCCCTTACGTAAGAAGAGAGGTTAGCGGTGAGTTTAAACAAACGACTAACATAAGTAACTAATAAACGAACTTTTTCCACCCTTAAAGAACACCTTAAAGAATGAGAAATGAAAATTATATTTAAAAAACTAAATTTATAAAACATTCGGCCTCAGTTACAAAACCTAAATTCTTTTTTCAATGACCAAGCCTTATCCGGACATGTTTTAATGGATATTAATTATAATCATTGAAAATTATTTAACCGCAAAATTTAGAACGAAAACAAAGTGATAAAGGAAGCAGCGTTTTGTAACTGAAAAACCTCAGAGAAGAGCAACAAATACCATGTATTATTTTATTATATATAGCATATGGAATATGATACTGTAGAAGTGTAGAGACTTCAAACAAACATTAAATAGCAGCAGAACTGACTATTACATAGTATCTATATAGTGTTGAAAGTCAATATACAATATTTAAACGTATACAAGCATAAACTCCATTTTGTAGTCATAAATGCAATAACTGCTACTAAAAGAGGAACCATAGAAGACCATGTTATTTCACAGAAATTATTTACATGTGCACTAAAAGACCTTTCTAGGTCTTTAACAGGCCCGTTCCTGGGGAGTCAAGCGCCTGCGTGCAAGATATTTTTTTCCGCCCCTTATATGTATTTTCAAATATTAATTTAACTAAAATAACTAAAGCAGTTTTAGAAATATTGGGATAAATTTTTTTATTATTATTTTAAACACCTTGTATGTCAATAATAAGGCCGTTGCGGACCTATGTTCATATGAACTTTTTTGATCAGAGCAATGTGTACTATACGCCACACCAAATTAAAAAAATTTAAAAATAAAAATAATTTTACAAATGATTACTAATGCAGTTACCTAGTTATATTAAATCACGACAGTTACCTAACTTTTCGTTTTTATTATCAATAATTTAATAATTATCTTTATTAGATCAGATCAGTTGACTAGGGCAGCGGGCAGCTAAATGAACACTAACAATACCGAACATTTAAATCTAATAGATTTTTCTGGCTTTAGCGAATTCGGTTTATTTCGGGGGTTTTCATAAAGGCATATAAATGCATGTGTCTAAAGGTGCATTCAGACTCAGAAATTTTGTCCGGAAAGTTGACGGACAAAACGGATGTTTTCTGCCGGACAAAATTTGGCAATTCAGACTCGCCGGACGTTTCGCAAGTTGTAGCTAACGATTTGTTTTAATTGCGCAGGTGCGAGGTGAACAGCTGTTAGTTGTAACCCTGATCACATAACAATCAGATACGCCAAGTTAATGTAAAATTTGGCAAGCAGTTTTATTATTAGTTTGCATTGGGTTACCAGGCGGCGCCAACATAGCACGAGCAGACGCGACTCTAAAGTGCTTGGAATCAGCTGATTTGTATGATTCCAAGTACGTCAGGGTTGCTTCTGCTCTGGTAGTGCTGGCCCCACCTGGCAACCGAATGCAAACTAACCATAAAACTGCCTGCCAAATTTTACATTAACTTGGCGTATCTGATTGTTATGTGATCAGGGGTTGTTACCTTCTTTAACAAACATCACGTGTTTATTCAACAACTTACTCATGCGCACGCCATGGATAGTTTGCTTGCCTTACCGGGGTAGGTTGTCGGATAGATCGGAGAATTCGGAAATTCACTTTACCACTTCTTACGATTCAAATTCTACAGACCTCCTGATTGGTCCGTTTAAATTTCTCCGTCAACTTTTCGGACAAAATTTCTGAGTATGAATGCACCTTAACATATATTAAAAGAGCCGACGCGCAAAGGCGGCGACTTCGCAAGCAAGGCAGTACGCTGCCGAGTTAAAAGGAGTGCGGTTGCCGCTTTTGACAATCTTCCGACACGACAAAAAGGCGGTATTTTAAAAGGATAAATAAATCCAGTTATTTTAGTTTTGATTGGGAGTTTTTATTATAAAGATAATAATAAAATTAAGTAAGCCTTCTGCCTTTACTAAAATTAAAATGAGTACCGAAATGGCGCCCCAAACTTTTGCCGCCTGCGTGCGGTGCATTCGCTGCATACCCGCTAGGAACGGGCCTGGTCTTTAACATAGCAAAATGCGAATATTAACGTTGGAGGATATATTCGTTAAAGTTTGCTGATGAAACTAGCTTGATTTTAAATTGGTATACAGAACTGTAAACAATTATTTATTAAGTTATAGGACCCATTACTCCCTTTTTGGGACATATGGATGTGCTGTAGCATTAACGTATGAGGTATTACGGTGCACAACCCGGTCCGATTCTTCGGTTTACGTGATTGGTGCGCCGTTTGACCCTACATATTGCACCATATATGTATAGTGAAATGTGTGTGTATATATGTGTAGAACCCTAGCACCCCGTTACTCTACCTCTTAGGGCTCTTAGATCTGTATTCGGAGGACAGCGTCATTAATTAGGTGCCCAACGACAAATGGTCACCAGGATTCAATACCGACCTCCAGACTGCAGGAAAATAAGTCGCAATGTTGTACTAGCTTGGCGCTCTACCACTGCGCCACGCTGGCTTCTAACGGTAAACGATGCTCGTTAATTAATAGAAAATTTACATATCCTTGGCATCTGCAAGACTACACCTCACATAATAAATCCACAAACAAACAAAAATTGTAAAAGTACAGCCGCCACAGGACTAAAAATTAATAATAAAACAAAACCAATAAAGACAATATAGGACATAACAAGTAAAAGCATAACCACTAAACCAAATCGACAAACATATTAATCTTAAACCACAAACCTGAACTAGCAAAGACAGCAGAAATTATCAAAACGACGGGTTTATCACGCACAATGAAATCTGGTATTATTATTGAAAGGAAGAAGTATTTCACGGCACCTTAAGACCTAATCTAGGCTTAACTAACAGAATATGTATCTCGGCGGCTATCTTTTACATAAAACGATCCTAAAATAATACTAATAAATATCAAAAATTAAGATACAAACAAAAGGAAAGCAATAAATGTGGTGAAATTTTAATCACTTTACCAGAAAGAATGACAGAATATAATTTTCTAATAACTTGAGAACGGAGGCTTAGAAGCAAAAAATGAGAGCCCTCTGATAAATATTGGTGAACGCTGATTAGTAAGAAAAATACTGCTGATGCTGAAATCTTCTTGAAGTGCATTTTGATTATTCAGCAATTATTATTTATAAATTTTAGTTTCTATTGAAAACCTTTGAAAAAATTTTTTTGTGCAAGTACTTTAGGTGTACGTATTTTAATCTTTTATTTTAGAACCCTGTAGGATCCCTAGCGGCACCAACCTACCAATCAAGTGACAAACGTTTCTTATAAAACTTTTTAAAATATAACAGGTTAATTTGCAGAATTATTACATTAATTTTAATTTATGTAAATACATAGTTGATAAGTAGTGCTTATCAAAACACCAAACCGACACCTTATAAACCTACAAATTTCCCAAAGTTTTTAATTCTTATAATTGTTGGTTAATTATTTCAACATATTAGAAATAATAAACCAATACGTTATCATCACCAAATTCCAACTCCTAACATTCCATAAAGTAACACGGTGGCACCCAGCAAGTGGATATAGAAAATAGAAGAAGAAATAGAAAGTATAGTATTCTAATGGCTATTACTCCCTCAGACGAATTATGACACTTTGCCTTCGGCTTGTGTCCTAAACTTTTCACCCTCCTCGAGTAATTATCATGAGAACACGCTCGTAGAATAATATTATACCTATTCTTGACCATTGAGTTTATAATGCAAGTTAAAAACGCATAAAATCGATAATTTATGACGCCCGTCAAGAATTATTTTAAGAATAAAGCAACTGCCGTAAATTACGTACCCATACAAAGCCATTAGATAACAATGCAACTGTGAAATAAAAGAGTTGCCGGTTCGCAATTGGCTGAACACCGTGAGTAATGCAATTTGCAGATTTGTGATTGGGCACAACCTCTGTGTTAGAAGTCATGATTCACGGTGTAGACCATTATTTATCAGGATGCAGCCGATGTACTATTTAATAACCATAGACAAACAAATTAATCATGTATCAGTTACACAAAGCAAGATTAATGATGTAAAAAGCGTAATATAGTAGGTACTAATGCTGTCACTGATCATTTTCTGGTAACTGGGGCAATTAATATAAAACAAAGTAAAAATAGGAAAAAGAAAATAACAGAAAAATACAGGAGGAGAACATAAGAAGCAAATATAATAATTAATAACTAGTCTAGAATTAACAGACAGACAAAAAGGAACTAAAGACGTAGAAACACAGTGGAAAATGATAATAGTATATTATACACGACGCTATAATGTATGCTATTATTACCGAGGATAATGTTTGCAACACGAGCGAGCGTGCGTGCGAGTTTTGCAATTATACGAGGTAATAGTAGCCATTATAGCGAGTAGTATACTATACTTTATCCTCAACTACAAAATACTAAAGTTTAAATTTAAATTTAAATAACAACATAACCTATTTCAATGACAACATAACCTATTTCCTTCATTATACACTATAGACAATGATGTTACCATGACACCGTGCATAATGAAATGAAGTTGCCATGACACCATGCATAATGATTTCAGTGTATAACGGATAGCATTATGAGTGACCACAATTAGTGCTATAGACAACTTAGCAACTTAGAATTACATAAAAATAGAGATTTTGAATGGATATTTGAAAGGGTGAATATCTGAATATACTTCTTATCAAATTGGTCAGATTGATTTCTAAATGTCACAAAAATGGTGGTTAACGTAAACGGCTTGGAATCAAGTGAGGGTCGTTCTTTGATAAATAATGTTAAAAGAACAGGGATGGGATATCGGTCCTTTTTAAATTATTTGTGATTATATGGAAAACAGTTAATTAACAGTCACTTTATTTTATGTTTTGTGAATATCAGTCATTTAATTAAAGTACTTTAACAGCTTTCCATTCTGTCATATATTTCAGACGATAAAAGCCCGTACCATATGATTTCTTTTTGTTTGATTTAGCCCAAAACAAATTAAGCTAAGTATGTATGTTATTCAAGGACAAAAAAATATTTGATTATGTATCTTCCAATACATATATTGTAAATTGGACTTGTTCGAAGAAGAAATGTATAAAAAATTTGGATTACGGGACATCCTGCCCAACACTTTGGTTCTGTTGTTACCTCCAAATATATAATACTACTCGATTAATTAATTGGGATAGTACCATGTTCGAAGTACCAGGATGTCGTTTAAATAAGAGCAAAACTTCCTGCATCCTTGTGTATTAAACAAAATTAGGCAAGGATTTTGCCTAAATAAAAGTTAACAGATAAACCATAATAAATGAAACAACAAAATGACTTTCTATTAAATATGTATTAGTTTACTTTAAAAAATTTCTAATTTGACACAACTGGGCACAACAATATAGTTTTTTGGAATGGAATTTTGTTTGCTCTGGGCGATGTCAGACTCATTTCAAAACATTGCCGACTTCTTGGTGTTTTGAGGAAAATGTTTAAATACAAGAAAAGAGTTTGGCCACAAATTTGCTTTTGTATTTGTTGCAAAACCACGCTTTTAGAAAGTTAATTCGAAAAGAATTTAGCCATAATTATGCAGTCATTATTTTGAGCGAAATTATAGTTTCCATTCTCCAAATACGTAAACGAAAATGGTAAAACTTTGAGTATCAAAATTCAGTCAATAGGAATTAACAACAATGTGAATAACAACAGCTTAGATTCAGAGAAAAGTAATCACCATACTGAAAATACATTCTGAAGAAAAGAAATCAAAATATGTGAAGTCAGAAAATCAGAAAAGAAAAAAGAAGCGTTGCGAATCGAAAATTACACTTTAGAGCCAAACGTCAGAAGTTCAGTAAAGACTACAAAATATTATTAATCAAAATAAATACGAATTTCGGCAACTAGGTTGCCATCCGCTGTGTTTAACTTTCCTGATAATGTTGGTTGGCGTCAGCCATTGAAGATACTGTGTTCACCCAATTACAAAAGTGCCTTTCTCTGGCGATTTAATGAAGAGTTCTTCAGTCAATTTCTATTAGGTACTTTGACTTTGACGTTTTAGTGAACCAGGCCACGGGTACCGTCCTTGAATTTAACACAATTTAGAGGTTGTAAGGTTCAAGTACTTAGGAATAACAATTGTAACAATTAGATAAGAAAGGGTGAGAAACACAGAAGGGAGTAAAAGCATATTATGCAAAGACTAAAGAGTTTAGATAGGCACTGAATCAAGATATACAAAAACATTATTAAGGCAAGTTAAACCTAAGCAATGGAAATACAGATAGATATTGTTAGATAAATACAAACCAATAATTGGAGCATGGTGTTTAGTTAAAATACAAATTGCGTGAAAAATACCTAACATTAAGCATCTAATAATGCTACTTACAAAAAGGATTTAAATTTGGGGTTTACTGTTAATTAACGAGGGCGTCAGAAAACCGATAAACACCTACAAAAACAAATGTTTACGTTTATTAACAACCAACTCTCAAGTAGCCGACATTAATTTATTTGCATTATGTCCCGTGTGCAAACGACCACATCGATCTATTAAATCTATGAACCTTGAACTAAATGTACGAGATAATATACCTATAGTTTTCCCAACAACATTGCATGCAAACTCCGAATAGATATTAAAGTCGGCAAAACCGTGACATTTAACTAATGTCGCTGCAGTTGTATTAAATCGTCGTTACAAGCTACTTTTGCTATTTCAAACGTAGAAAATTTCTATGCAGCAGCGTTCTGTGGTAACTTGGAACGTTGTAACGAAGAAAGTTCCAGGATTATGCACCAGCCAAGCTTGAAGCGCGCTCGACGGTTGTTTAATACAAAGCAATATCACTTTCTAAACTTTCTGGTCACGACAATATCAAAAAGAGACCCATGTCATGGCCAACTTTGATAATAATCACGAAACGCAAAGCTGTGGCAGGGATTACGATTGCGACACTTTTGTTGATGTTATCTTGTTTTGTACTACGAGCGACTAGGAGTTATTTATGGAATTATTTTTCTTTACGTTTGAATTTGGAAGACAAATCCTGAAATATATGGCAACTATTCCAAAAATTAAATAATACTTTTTAAAGGACATCTACAGCTAGGTCTTTAAGGGGGCTCAATCAAAAATATAATATAAAAAATTGGAGACAGTTTTCGTTCAGGATCCAATTTGGAGACCCGTAAGATTTAAAATGCACGCAAATCCTGTACCAGTCTAGAATCAACAAAAATACAATATAAGGGACAAAAATTAGATCAATACCAGCAAACCGACCCGACAAATTCCAAACTGCAACGAATGCGTATCAAAAACCAGAATTCCTTCTGCAGTATGTTAAATACAAGGGTAATTAATCACCGGTTTCCAGGAAGTTTTACAGAATAAGTTCTTTATGCCTTGAAAATGGAGCTTTCTCTCCGAAATCGAGCTGTAAAGTAAGAATAAAGGACGTATTGTCCTGATTTGAGGAAACATCAGCCTCTCTGGCTATTATAAGACGATTCTTTCAGAAAAACACAATTTATACATTATTTTTAACAATCATTCAATAAATATCATCTTTAAAGCCTAAAATATGATTTTTAATAGCAATGTCATAAAAAGCTCCCTTTAAAATATAACGAATTCCCGTTTCTTTTGTAACCTGCAGGTTTTTCTTTTGTAATTTAAGTTTTATTTAGCTATCATTTCGAATAAATTAGTAAACAAAACAAGGCCTTAATAATAAATAACGAAAAAGAAACATCTCTAAATTTAATAAATTATCCTTCTAAATAAGTTTAATAAAAGGTGTTGGTGTAGAATCAAAGTAAATAAAGCGAGGTTTTTAATCTAACGTAAAGCGTACAGCAGAGATAAGTATTACATAGCTGCTCGGATGAAACAGGAAATAGAATTCAGAAAATAAGGATTTGTGAGTTTTTATTCGAAATGTGGATGGGAAATGAGAACAAATCGATTTCACATCTGCACTTGGCACATCTTTAAGGTGCACATGGATCACATTTTGATGTGTAGGACTTTTCTGCAACTTGCACAAATTGAACTGTCGGGACTCAGGAATCAGGATAATTTTCAATATCAGCGCATGGTTTCGTTTCTGAGAAGCCAATAATACAAATGTCGAGGTAGACATTACTTTTGAAATTTTATATGGTTACGGTTTCTTTCTTCTTTCTTTCTTTCTCTTTTACCCTCTTATACCTTTACAGTGTCGAGGGTTACGGTTTCGAAAAAGCAAATAAAGGAAGTTTTATTATTTAAATTAAAAATAAAATCAATGAAATCATTGCAGTTTTATGTTATCATCTTAGAATTTACTTCAGGAGCATTAATTTACACAGCTGTTCCAGCATAGAAATCTACATCACCTGGAATTAAATTCAAGGCTCAAGTATTAATCCTACATACTCGGTCTCCACAAGCTAAAACAGTCATAGCTGTAAGGGTATTTAGACGCAAGATTAAATATTAACTCATAGCTTAGTGAAACAGAGTGACGCTAAAAATCGTTATTAAACCTAATAAATGTATAATTGAGCAAGAGGCACGAGTTAATCTGCTTATAAACAGATCCTTTATAGTTGTTAGGGCTGCCTTTGTACAAAATTACCAAACCTCGACTGTTTGGCCCCCCTGTGATGAAATACAACGATAGATTGCGCATTCATCATCATCCAGAAAGGGGTTTATATTAAACTTTGACGTGTTTCATGATTGAAATGGCTGCACCGACGGTCATAACTGAAAGGATTAACGAGATCCTGGGGATTTCTACGTTGTAGATTATCATAGCACAGGGTTAGCATCTTTAATCTGCAAACTTCGTTTATCGCCAGGATAAAAAGGTTTATTCCAAAGCAAATATTTATTTTAAGGGAAAATTTGTAAACGATAGGAATTACAACCGAAAAAAAAAACAGTCACGGAGAACATCAAATACCCTAAAATGCAAATACTACCAAAGTAGTGATATGCCGGTTTTATTCTAATGAAAAGTACTTTTTGTAGGTTTCCCAGTGACATCAAAAACGTTATCTTTAAGCCCATTGATGTTGGTGGTTTTCCCTCACACTTTTTGGGCCTTTTTCGCACACTCTAACTTTAGTTGATGTTTTGTAAACGGTTTAATGTGATTTATAGTGGCAAGAAGTGTAAGCTTGGCTCGGCATCTACAGATAAGTGCGAAATATTAACGTATGCTTTGAATCGTCAAAAAGTGAGGTTGGTAATATGCATTCTGTTTTTAAAAGAACATTAAGTAAGCAAACCCTGGGTAATTTTTAAGATATATGAAAATCACTTGAACAAACCTAGCAAAGATATTTATTTTTTAAATATAAATAACCTTTAAAACTCCTTCTTAAAAGTGCTAAAATTATAAAAGGTATCTGAAAATCAGTATTTTAAGGGTGACACCCACGCCAAAAATCACATCGCGTGAAAGAAAATATTTGTTATTTAATGGCAAAAGGAAAGATTATCCTTTTTCGTTCGAATAAAGCATCCAACACGTATAAATAGCAAAGCAAAATGTCAAACGATGCCCAAATATTGGATTCAAATCACCTAATCTAATCTAATCAACCGCTTATAACATCGAGAGTTACATCTAATTCACGCCTCATTTCCAGTATTATTGCATATGCATCAATTGTGGCTTTGGGATTATTTTATCTTGCTCACAAAATTATTCGGCATTTGGTTATTGAAGTTTATTACGTTCTGTTGTTATTTATAGAGGCAATTTAGTAAGTTAATCACGTTAAAACTTTATATTTAGAAAAAATAGTTTATTTAATAAAAAAATATTTAGTAAAAACAGATAGGATTAAGCAAGGATTTTAAACGAAAGCTATGTTTATTAAGATGGACGTAAACGATTTAGTTTGTTAGTTCAGACATGTAAACAGACGGATAAATGACGTTTTTATTACTGGTCGAGTTAATATAGTAAATTTACTTTCATCCCCTGTGAATTTCCAGAGAAATTTAATACCAGATGACATCTTCGCTGGGGATTAGAAGGGCCAGTAATTTAGTATATTTGAGATTAATCTAGAAGCAATTTGCAAGTTTGATTTTGAAGTTTTTTTTATCATACTTTCAAATGGCTCTAATTTAAAAATGTTATTAAATTTTGTGTGATTGTGACAATGAAGGACTACTGAGGATTGTTATACAAATCTCAAACTTTTCAAGATACTTCGAAGTCTTTTAATAATAAACATATGAAATCATTTTTTTTTAATATATGCTTAGTGGTACCTGCTTAATTCGCATAAATCTTTCGCGCACAAAAAACACATAAAAGAGATAACCATCAAACTAGGTTCAAGAAAGAGAATGTCGCAAAGGTTTTTAAATTTTAAAAACTCCGTACCTATGTGAAATGAAGTAATTCGAATAAGAAAATCGGACCGGGCACGGCAATTTTCAATTAAGTTCACCCGAATCGATTCGGGGAATTTAATTTTAAATACTTTAAAAGGTTGCCATATTAAACTGTCTACATACATTTTATAGTTGGTAAACGTAAATTTTGGAACTCTAAAAGTGCGAGTTCAAAACGAACCGTTTTAATAAAATGTTTTCTCGAGAGATTCCTTACGTTTTTTTTTCTAATAAATGCTCAGGATGGACTACCTCCCTTGTAATTTTAAAATAACATTTAATTAAAATTCTTAAAGGTACATAAAAGGAGGATAAAATGTTCCTATTAAATTTTCATACCAAACGAGACAACCTTTGCATACTTGTTGTTTTATTAGGGTTTTAATAATGTAATTACTTCGCAATTAAGTAACAAGGATGAGAGGATTAATGTGTAATTTCTAATAATTTGTTAATTCCGAAAAATATTGTTTCATGCAAATGTTTTCCACGGTTAAGTAAATTTGGTAGAAAGACAAAGCTCAAAACAAAGTGGCAGAGAGCTGTAAATACCAAAATTTCGGTGTTAAGTGACCTTAATTTATTGCACGAGTTTCTATTTGAGGTAAAGTGGAGGGCAAGTGAATTGATTAAAGTCAAATTAATTAGATGAATTACTTCGTAGGTTGGTGTAAATTCAAATAAACAAATTACTATTAACAACTGAATCGAATCACAGTAATTGGATTAATTCCAAAATTAGAACATCTTTATTTCGATGAAACATTTATTGCTGTTAGAAAGCAAGCAATTCAGCCTAGTTGAACATTTGTTTAATGTGATTTTCATTTAAATAAAGACATTCCTAGAATATATTTACGTTTCTTGTTCAACCCGAAAATCAAGAGTTTAATAAAAATCTTGAAGGTGTAATAGTTTTTAGAAACGTTTTATGAATAAGACTCGCAAACTATTTATAATTGGTTTTCAATACAAGTTTATTGCTAAAAACAATCCAAAAATATTTCCATGATTAATTTTACGGCAATTATAATAAAGTCTGTGGTATTAAAACTGATTTATTTCGTTGTTTCGAATTCGCCTTGACTTAGCTTTGGAACAGAAAGCTGGTTAATAGGTTCTTAAATCGTACGAGTTGTCAATAAAATTATTGTTTGTTTATTAATTTGACGTAATCTATGGTTGCGGGCACTAAAATAATTGAAATTGAACTATCAAAAGTCTGCCAATTTTATTGCCAATTACGAATTAGAAAACAGGTTAATATTAACTTTTACTGAAAAATGAAATAAAAAGCTTTGCACAAAAATTGCTGAAAGAATTTGCCCTTCGAATTGTTTGTATAAATAAATTTTCCAAATTTTAATTAGCTACAATTTATAAGAAAATGTTTGGACTTACTCGAGACCGTGCTCCGAAAAAACTTCGCTAATGTCAGAATCACTTCTAGGCAGGATGAGTTTAGGCAAAATCATAGCTTTCTTCCTTCTGGTTTTCAAAGTAATTTGCGAAAGATGTAATAAATCCGGTACCCTATGAGGCGAATGCGGCGAAAGAATAGTCAGTCTCCTATCTCCAGGGCTCAAATTTAGATAACCAGTAGGTGGTGGTAAGCTGAGATGTTGAGGAACCCTCGTTCTTCCAGACCATAACCCTCTGCGTTTTTCGGCGCTAATAGCTTCTTCGGAAGATGTAAGCATAGAACCTTCACCGCTAATCGCGTATCTTTTTAATTTCATTTCCCTTTCTAAGCTTTCTAACGATTTAGCTTCTACGCTTTCGGAAATATAACGTCTCATGTCACGTTCGCTGACTGAATGATATGTTCTTGAAGCTGTACGTAAGCTTTCCATGCTTCTGGTGGTTTCTGTTCGAATCCCGGCGGTTAAAAATTGGCCCTTGATTTGCTTTTCTTCGTAGTCTTCCTGGGATGAACTAGAATGAGGTGATTTACTAAGCAGTGGTGAATACCTAGGGGACGAGGAAAAGCGGTGCGAGGTCGAGTCTTCGCTCTCTAAGGAATCGCCGCTAGCTTGGTGCGTTACTATTTGGCATTGTGGTAGAACTTCAGGAGTGGTGTCATTTTCAGGAGTTGCAGTGGTGTTAGTTGAAGAACAAGCTGAGAGAGTGGAGGCACTCTGTTGTGTTAAGGTCATCGTCGAGGAAGTTTTTGAAGCGGAAGGAGTGACCTCTTCGTCTTCTTCCTCCATTTTAATTGCAGTATCGTGGAACTACTAAATTAAAGCACTAAATCGGTAACGCGCTTTGTTTTACACTGCCGTAAACTACCAGGCTTTGATTATATCTGTATGCGAGTTATTTTTATACTACTCCCTTGCATGCAGCTCTGTTCTGTGCTAACCGACACAACCCCACGTGCTATCTTTCTTTTAAATGATTTTAAAACGCGGGTTAATGTATGCACTGTATGGAGATATCAATCAGGAACAACAAAGAGAAAGAAAACAATTTCCCTGACCCTACATTGTTTTAAATCTAAATATAAAACCCACGGCGCGGCGACTGGAAAATTTAACGGAATAAAACGTTAGAAGTTGAAAGTTAGAAAAAAAAGATTGTAAAATACCTAAAGCCTCGGTTAACCTTCAAAAAAAAAGGAAAAGAATACAGCAGTACGGAAAAAAAGAACGATACTGGTGGACATTATTTCAGTACGACCGGAATTCGCTTTGGGTTTTTCACGTAGATAAAACTGAAAATAAAATTAACAGCACGCTGCTGCAGTCACGTAAGAGAACGTCAATTGTATTCTAGATAATTGAGCATGATTTGTACTGGAGATAATGGTCACTGACGTATAATACGTAATTATTAAATTCTTAAGAATAGTTGTGGAGGAGTTGCACAACTTACTATTTAATGGATTGCACTTTGTCAGATGTAATTATATACACTTGTTAATGTTAGAACTTAAAGCTTCAACCTTTACTTAAAAGAAGTTTATTTGGTGGTTGGGGTTATTTTTGGAACAAAGATTAATATTTTACAGCATCGTTGTCGTAAAATTAAATTTTTTGAAGTTGAAGCTGTTTGGTTCTTAAAAATAGTTTACTAAAAAGGGACCCTACCTTCTAGAGTTTAACAGTTAAAGTAATTTTAAATTAGGTTTCATTAAACAGTTAGAAAATAATAAAATTCAAATAAAGCTAGCATTTCTAAAGTTTCTCAGCTGACATTTTCTTATAATCGTTTGGAAATTATACAAACACCTAAGAGGCACTGTTGTAGATACTTCAAGAGAAATTTGGTAATTTTTACCTTATGTTTTAAGAAACTAATCACATCTAACTAGTTTTCTTTTTAGTTTTTAAATTAATTTAATGAATGTTAAGCCTACGTACGAAACAGAAACACTTCAATAAATGTAACAAAAAACTTTTTTAATCAAAACTTATCTTTTTTCTTTTCTGACTATTACGAGTACTTACTTTAAACATATATCTTTAACATTGCGTATAACACCTCTGAGCAACCGTTGGATGAACATTTTAAAAATGATGTTCACGAATTTTAATTTTAATTGTCATTAAAGTTCAACCTTTTAAGGTTCATCTGTCAAACACATGCTTTAAATAAATTACAAATTGCAAGCAGCAGCTTTTCAAACACGTAATCTGATTTGAAACACATCAAACTTTAGTACGAAATTAATCCCACTTTATTATTCCAGTTCGTTGTGGATGAAACATAAATGAATGTCGATAAAGTTTAGTCCTGGGAGACAAGGGTGTGTTAAAAGGTTACGTGAAATTAAAGTTTCATTCTAAAGAAATTAGAGAAGTTTTGTTAATATTTTAATGCTTATAATAGCTCGATATATAAATTCACATCACGTAAGTTAACCAACGAGGAAATCCCTAACATTTCCTGATGATCGTTGAAACTATTGAATAATTCAAGAGGACTAGAAAAGAACTATAAATTTTCAACAGATTTGTCATAAATGAATTGTATGTTATTATTCAGCGTAGTAGATTTGTAACATTAAACCAACCATTTTAATGTAGGTGAATTTATCCGACCAATTTATACAACATCGCTGCCGCGCTAATTCACTAATTCGTACAGGCAAAATTACCCATCGATGTTGATAAATTAATAGAACTGTGAACGCAAATGCTCACGAATTTAGTTATCTAAATTTAATTAACGTATATAGTTCATTTCGAGCTTCTACTAATCATAATTAGTCATCTTCGTTAATTGGGCACAATTTTGTAGTTAACCGTTTATAATTTGCTTTTCATCAAATATCCAATTTACTTTCATAAACGAATTCCTACGTTAATAAATCTACCCCAATACAGATTATGAATGTCCATAACGGCAAGTTAATAACAAAAATTGCTTTTCGAATACTTAACGAAACGACTATGTATCATCAAAAGCCCATTTGCTTCTTTTTTTCATTTATAAAAGAAAAGCCACACAAGGTCAGCGCTGCTAAGAAGATTGAGAACTTCGTTCTGCCTTCTTTGAACTTTATTAAGAAAAGTGCCTACTACTTTTTATTCGGTTAGAATTTAATGTGCGCGTTTATAAAATATCTATTTTAACTGAGAGAACATTTTCAAAGCAGTAAAATATATAAAAATTTGATGGAATGCTCCGTATAAATTGTGCTTTATGGGTATAGTTCGTAACGATTTATTCCCCTTGTGACTACTTTTCACTGCTCGAATAAACACTGAAAAACGATAGTAAATCAAAGCCTTATTATACGTGTAGGTATGTATAAAATATAGAAATATGCAGAATGTAGGTAATAACAAACATTGGGAAGCTCTTCGATAAATTGGTGGGTTGATTGCAACACGTAAAAACTTTTGAAATACCCACAGAATTTCTCTGAAAAAAGCAATTATTAAAATCCAATCCATTTAGTAAATTTTCATCAGTATGCAAGAGCACAAAATTGCGAAGGCAATTCTATTTCTGTGCAATCTGGCGCTGCTGTTATGACAGCATGTGTGGGAAAATTTGTTAAGCTTAATACCACCGAAAGTCAGTCAGGATTTTCAAGTAAGAAGGAACCGAACAGATAGAAGGTATTAAATCTTATATCCTATCGATTTGAACTAATGGATTTTGTATCAGTTCCTTTAGAAGATAAATTCTTTCTTCTGGGAATCTCAATTGAATGAATTTAATCTCGAATTGTTCATTACTTCCATGTAGTCCTATGTTCTCGTTTAGTACTATCGCAGATGATCTTTTTGGTAAAAAAATGAAAATCTGTTAAATTAAAAGTTTTTAAGCTAGTGACTACGGAAATTAAATCTAGACTTTGTTAGCTTGCCTCAAAAATCTCTAAACATCCTAACTACTTGAGATATTAAAAAATGATATCAAAAAGGTCCAGGTATAATCCATAAAATGTCTTTAGGAACGTTAAAGAAAACACCAAAGACGTTCTTTGGCAAATAGGTAGACTGTTTATGGTTACAAAAACTTTATATTCGTGAGTCCGTAGAAGAGGAAAGAGGCCCCACAGCTCCTCCCAGGGGAGGCCCCCATCGGCCACAAAGGACAATCCTTTTGAAACATACTTGGTTGTTTAGGTTTTTTTATAGATTTTAGGATTTTTCAGCCATTTACGGGCTCCGTTTACGTTTAAAACAGACTTTTATAAGAAATTAACAGAAACAAAACAAAGTTGCCTTCTATTTTAAAATATTTTACTAAATGCTTATGTTTTGAACTTAAATTTCAGTAATAACTTTAAAATAAGCTCTCGTAGTTATAAAGTCATTTCAGCAGCGGCAAACAAATTTAGATTAAATTTCATTTCAAGTGTATTATTGTTGTTATTAAAGCAATGAGAAAATAGAGTAACAGCTTCGAGAAATTATAAAAATGATGTTTATGTAGGAAGACATCTAGGAAATTTATCGTAAAAACATCACCCACGTTGTTAAGCTTCTCGCTACATATAACTACCCTTATTTGTTACCTTTGACATCCCGACAACCGCAGTATTGATCAAGAATACCTGCAACTTTAGCTACACAAAGTGCCGCCATCAGCAAGGCAGAGGACAAACCACAATTAAATTAACTTAGTTATACCATACACTTAAGATAAACTTAAAGCGACAATAACAAAAGGAAGGATTTCCACCTTCGTTAAATGAAATATTTGTGATAAATTCGTTAAATAACAAGAGACTTCAAATTTTAGAATTGTTTCAGGTTGGTTTTCCACCCTCTGTTTGATTTCAGACGCTGCGAGTTTTCCGGATTTCATTATTTATTTAAGTTTGTTTTGGGGCGCTGTTGCGTTGCTATCTCGTGTCTTTACCTTTTAATGCATTTCTAAACTCCCTCAGTTCTGAAACACATCTCGCTAAGGCAAACAGTTATAGACGTCCTGGGAAGCTCAGCTTGATAATAAAATTGTAAATTATATTTATTTTGCTAGGGTCTTGTGTATTTACTGTTTTATATTTATTTTCAAAAAGGCGATTGCCTCTGAAAAAACAAAATTCTGTTTTTGTTTGGTAAGACGCCGAAGTTGGGAAATTTACATTTTTATTTTCAAAATTTGGGTAGCAAACAGCAAGATTTATAATATCGCTACTTTCGGTAAACTGTGCATTATACTTTGTAAGTTCTCCACCTGACGTGCAATTTGCTTTTGTATTACCATTATCAAATAAATTTCTCATTTCGTCCCACCGAAATTAATCCACCCTGTTCCAATGTATTCATAAGGAGCAAAGACTATTAACCTTCAAAAATACGAAAGACAACTTCAACGAAAATTTGATGGGATTTTGTGTAACATAAACGAAATTCAACAATTTGGAAAAGTGCTCAATAATAAGCAAACAAGAACATGATAAATTTGACTAATTTCACGGCTTCACAAAATTCACACCCAATTTACGATGTGCACTTAGTTACGCTACTGACAAGAGAATTTTAATGAAATTTTCATCGAAGTTTATATAAGGAGCAATTATCTCGTCTGTAGTGAAAAGATTAGTTTTACTTGAGTTGTCTAAAACTACCTAATCTTATTTTCTGAGTTTATGTGTTAAAGAGCAAACGAGTTTTACATCCATGCCATACTTTATACCTCTCGTAATAAAATGAAACGACGTTCTTGAGAATTCTGTAATACGTCCACCTATGAAATTTTATGAGCTAAAGAAAAATAGTTGAAAATGTATTTACTCAGTTATGTAAGTATACTTAGAAAATTACCGGTGAAAATTAGTTTATGTTCCTTGCAAATAACCGGAAAGAGGGAATTAGAGGAAAAGGAAATAATTATCAATAATTTTCGAAAGTGGGACTTAATTTTATATAACTATAAATAATCTGTGCAAATTTATGTAGAAGACGAAGTGTGTCGGTTTTGCTAAATACAACCTTGTTTAATAAAACTAACATTCATTGGAAAAAATGAAATAAATTTCACTCATGAAACTTGAACCTTGTTTTAATAACATAATACAGAAGTTTTATGTTGATGCTTTATTTGAAAAAGCAACAGTAATTAAATATTTAAAAAACAAAGCAGAACGAATTCGCCTGTTCAGAAGAAAAGCAGTATATTATGCGAAAAATATAACAGAGGTAATTTTTTATCAGCGATTTCGATATGTAATTATTTAACGAGCAAGTGTTTCTGACACTTAATTAATAATTCAGCAAAAAAGGCATGCAACCGAGTTTCTAATGGCCCAGTGAATAACTGCCACATAATCCTAGCAAAAAATCTATGCTCCGATTCATAAAAAGACTAAATTATTCTAATTAAGCGAACAATTTCAACGCGTGATTTATTCGTTGCCTGAAAAATGTATGCAAATTTGTTTTAATATTTAATTTAAACAGAAAACGTTTTTCAGTACGTTTATTAATTTTTTCCGAAGAATGTAGCTATTTTAAATCTAGTCGAGAAATTAATAAACATCTACGCAAAATATTAGATAGGGATGCAATTCGAACAAAATTAATAGGAACGGAAAGGCAAAAGTTAACAAGCCTAGCTCAAAGGCTTTTTACATCTGTCTGTTCACAAGCGCTGAATAATTAGTAGGGCGCATTCATGTAACTGTGGGTAAATCCATTTAGCAGTTCTGTTCTCGTTCAAGCAAAATCTGAAAGCTCTAACCTGAATTGTAAATGTACTTATCTTTTACAAAAGAAAAGCATATTTTGCTTCGCGACGGTTTATCTAAAAAGTTGCTTATTCTTAAATTTAACCACAAAGTTAAATTTATTATCTGCTTTTGCCTCATAAAATATTCTGGATAGTTATATTGCAAAAATTTGGTTATTTAAGTCTATATTCGTACCTTGACTTGATCTATCTAGTAAGATAGTTTTAAGTACGCTGAATTAAAAAGGCTAAGTTCGAATTTGAGTCAAATTGGTTGCAAAGTCGACATTTACGTATGGGGCTGCACTACCGAAAGACTCTTAAGCCAACTGGAGTTTTTCTGTATTAAAGTTAAAAAAAATCGAAACTAAAAACAAAGCTTCAACTAGTTAGTACACTGAAAATTCTTATAGTAAATATGCTCGAGTGCGTTTTTGCTTCATAAAAGCACAAAGGAAAAATAAATTATGCATTATCAAAAGGGAATCTTGAAGTGCACACCTAAATAAAATAGCTTCACTCAGCCAACTAAAGACCCACTTTAAATTTAATTACAAACGTAATTTGTTTAAACTAATTACATGGGGGCAAGTTAATTATTCCATTCGGGTTACAGCAAATAAAAATATTCCAGAAACAGATGATAACTAAATTGTAACTAAGCAATCACGACGCTACAACTTCACAATGGTGTAATTACAAAACAGCTGTGTTAATCTACAACTTTAAACAATAAACTGGAAATAAACACACAAATGGTTATTCCAACAGCGGGTTCTATCGAAACTCTTTTCATTAAAAAAATTCTTACAGCTGCTGTTAATTTAAGACTTTCAGAAATAGGATGTTAATGCTCTTATTTAGATGCTCGCCGCAATTTTAATTCCTGAACAGTTTCCTAACCCTCCACACCATCTACAAATATTTAATTTCTGTTAATTTTGAAGTTATTGAAAATTATTATATTTGGTTTAGTTTCTCTGTAGTTTTGTAATTTCCAAACGGCCGCAGAAGTCCTGTCGTCCCAAGGCAAACTAGTTAGGCAAAGCTGAGCCTGTTTATTCCGGAAATAAATTTTTAAAACGGAAAAATAATCCTTGGTAAATACATATAACCGCAAGTAAATTTATAAAACACTTTTAAAAATACAATCGAGCAGTAAATATTGGCACAAAATTCTATGTTTATCGTTTTTGCTTCGTTTCAGGATCCCATCCAAGACTCAAGTTAATTTAAACATTTAGCTATGAGAGTGTCCTAGAACTAGGATTTCGGTATGCGTTGCCAAGATTCCTTCATAAATATTACTTGTATCCCTCTGAAGGCAAAATACGGTGTAACGGATTCAAGTTTAAATTGGGATTAAATTTTAAACACTTCCTGAGCCCAACTACCTAAACTATGTGTGGCATGTTCATATACTTTATTACGGGTGGAAGTTTGGGCATAAATCAAAGAGGACGATATATTTTTAAACTTTTTTTCAAACACGAAAGCATGTGGTGTACTTCGTCATGCACGAATGGTTGCAACAGACAGCAGTCAGAGTGATGACAGAATTATTCTGGCATGCCTAAACAATATGTTTGTGGGTTTATGTTATGACAAATATACCAGCAGTTTGCATACCAGGTGTCGGAATTTATTAAAGCCGATACTACAGGAAGAATCTCTGGTCTTTTATTTTTAGATTACAAAAAATGCCCTACAAATCGGTTGGTGCAGATTTTAGGAGGACTTTGTTGATTAGATTGCCCGAAAATTTCATCACACATTCTGCTGATACAATTTTGTAGGTAATATCGATTCGACCGTCTTACAGCACAAAACATGAAGAAATCCCAGCGTAAAAGGCATGTTATTGTTTTGAATTTAAATAATCAGAATTACCTTAAGAAGCTAAGAGAGTTTTAGATGCACGCGAAGTTAAAATCCGTAAATATTAAAAAAAACGCCAAAAGAAAACCCTCATTAAATAGTAGCCAACTATTCTAGAATTACTTCCCTAACAATTAATACAAATTCTTGGTTGTTTACTAAAGCCAAACTAGGAAAACTCGTGCATTAATAAAATCAATTTTGTATAACTAGCATTCGATTAAGCAAATTAAAACCCTCCAAATATCAACAAAGTTATCTGAATAACTGTTCTCGAAAAATATTTCAAAAACCCCCTTGAATTCGATAATAAAATAATAAACAAGCAAACCTTCCTGAATACCAAAAGAAGTGACATTTTCTAATTTTAAATAAAGTTCGTCGAAGCATCAATATCGGGGGGAAAACTCCAGCATTCTTGTCTATTCATCCAAAAGAAATTTTTAAATCAGTTCGGCTGCTATAAATTTCCAATTTCACGTCATAAAAGATTAGTTTCAGTTTCATGGCTCAAACGTAAAAACATCACAGAATAAAACTATTCTAGGTACTCCTCGTTCTCTAAAGCGTTGCTCTGCATTTTTACATCTCGGCTGGGATTGCTTTAACTGCATTTAATTCTGTTTTATTCAGTTCAAAGGATCAGATTCGGGATTTTAAAAACTTTTTCTTTTTTAATTTAATATCCTGCGGGAATTACTTTTTTAATTTTGTTAGTTAAAATTCTATTTTCAATAAAGCTTCGAAGCTCTTAAAATAACTTATTTTGGCTTTTTTTAAAATTTTATTTACATAACGTATTATTGTGAATTTTCAATTTCCAGGATGTAAAGGAATAGGATAAATTAGCACATGCTTCATTGGAAAGCTTTGACAAAATTCAGTGCTGAAAGAGCGAGCGTTTAAATAAAATATACAGAAAATATGTATAAATTTACATTCTTTTGAAACCAATACGAAAAGCACCGGAATCAAAAATTTAGATTCCCTGATTTTGCAAGACTTCCGCTTTGTAGATTCAAACAAACGTGTTCTGAAAATTTCAGGAATATATAAAGTCCCTATTTTCCGATTTTCGCTATTTTACAACCTTTAAAACTGAGATGTTGGTTACTCGCTCAGATTTAAAGAAACTTGGATATTGAAATTACACCCTTCAAAACATAGTCCTATTATTTTCTCATTAAATCATTTAAACGAAAATTGAAACTATTAGTGAGTTTACAAACTCGCGATTAATTAAACTGAATTGAACAATTAAGGATCACATTTTAATTAAATCATAATGTCTAAGGAGAATAATCGTGATTTTGGCCGCGAATGCGGCTGTTAAACAGCGAAGAAAATTTACTACCGTAATATGAAGACCAACGAAATTATATTACATGTTTGTCTGTCACCTGAGAGTTACTACCCCTTAAAATCTTTTGCTCTAATTAATTCAATAAAATTTTGTTGGTTTTACTAAATTCGAGCACCTTCTTCGAAAACACGACAAACTTTCACTTGCTTGTATGGAAATTCTCATCTTAAGGTGGTTAGTAGAATGGGGACACTTGATACCGCCATTTTGTTTTTAATTAGGTCAATCAATTTAATCGATTGCGCAATCAAGGTCGAATTAATGGGATTAGCGGTTCAATTCGCGGAATTTTAGATCGATTTAATTGGATTAACGGTTTAATTAGATCATTTCGCGGAATTTTAGGCCGATTTAATGGGATTAGCGGTTTAATTAGATCAATTCGCGGTTTAATTAGGTCGATTAAAAGTTCGATTAAAATCTCGATTAAAATCGGCGGTTTAATTAGGTCAATTAAAAGTTCGATTAAAATCTCGATTAAAAACGGCGGCCATCTTGGATTTAATCAAATTAATCAATCAAATTTAATTAGATCGAATAAAAGTTGGATTAAAATTTCGATTAAAAACGGCGGCCATCTTGGAATTAAATCAAGACTAGACCAATCAGGTTAGCGGTTATCAATCTATCTCACTCTCACACTGTACAAATGGGGCGTGACCAGGAACCGGCGGGGGTTGCGTCTGAGAGCAATAAGTGTCATATTGAATTAATCTTTAATCAAAGTTATCAATTTAACCTGGTGTACGGCGGATTCGGTATCAATCCGCTGATTAAATAAATATGCATAATGTATCACGAAAAAGCACGGTAGATCAATCAGCGGTTTATCCCAAAAACTAAAAAAAGAAACGCAGGTCTTGACTTGTCTGTTTACACCTGTCAATCAAAGCTTAAAATTTCGTAAATGACGTCAGGGAATATTGCGAACAATAGGTACCTTTCATCGTCCTACGAAATGTTTTTAACTCGGGCTGAAAAGTTTAAAAGGATATATCATTTGTAAACACAAAAGAAATACAGCTATAAAATTATTCATTTTATTTGCAAAATCGCGCTCACTCCAAAAAGGCAGAGGATTGACAATTTATGAAGTTAAATATTAATCAGAATATAATTAAAATGTTGATTAATATGATAACAATGCTTTTTTAAGTAATAAACGTGTTTTCATAATAAAATAAAAATAAGTCATAAGTGTGGCAGAGTTCCATATCCAGTAGGAAGTGTAATGTGGTCCACCTGGAGCCGCATCATATCTCGTGCAAAGAAATTTTCGTTACTTTGAAGTTTGAGCGCCGACATCCCGACTCGACCCTGAGGCATGGCGACGGTTTTAACATATTGAATGTTAGTGCATTCTGTAAAGTAAAGGTAATTTTTTAACATATACATATAATTAAGAAGAAACATATTTTTAAGAACTTTACGATATTTCCTATAAATTAAATACAGTAAGTCATCAGCATTTTGGTAACGTGTTTATTATCAATAGTTTTTTTCCCACGCTAAAATGATAAAACAGAATTTCGAATAAAAGAACGCTTAGGGAAATTCGATTTTTAAAATAAAAATTTAAAACATGATTTTAGATAATTTTTTTGAATAAAAGTATACGGTATTCCGTGAGGGCTTAATATCAATTGTTTCTTAATTTTTCTTTGTGGAGATTAATATCAAGAATTTGCCGTTATTAAAAATATTAGAAGTATGAGAAGGGGAATTAAATAGACTAAATCGAGATTAGCGATAAAATCTACGGCACTTCTCGTATATTCGATATTATTTTCGGTTTATTCCTGGTAAACCTTCAATTTATACCTAATATTTGTTATTATAAAAAATATAAATTAATTTCTGAATATAAAATTGAAGATATGGACCAAATCTAAGTTATTATTATTTCTTTCACTTATTTAATATTTAATTATGTATTTTCATTTTTAGATATATTTTATTCCCACTGACGAAGAACTTTAACGTTCGAAACGTTTGAAAAATATAAAATTTTTTCAAAAGAAATAAAACCTTTTTTATTTCTGAATAATTGGACTACAATGATCTCTTCCACTTTTGTATAAATTAATTTCATTATAAACTTACTCTTTTTTAATGTAGATTCCCCTAAAGTAATTGGAAGATGTAGCCCTCGCTCTACGAGATATGTTCATATAAAGTGCGAACTTCCGGTTTATCGCTGGTAACGTCTTCTAATAACATCTTAAGACAAACTGTGTAATCAGCCTTAAGAATATCTACTAGCGTTAAGAAACCCATATTTGAACAAATTTAGTACGCCAGAAATTGATAGATTCGTAAAGTCCACCTTGAATGTTTTAACACTAAAACCACTAAAAAGTATGCCAAGCGAAGGCAACACAGGGACGTTTTCTGACTAGCTAGTTCGACATCCCAACTATATACGCACGGGTGTTTTGTTAAGAATGAGTCAAACCCATTGTCATTACTATTATCTTTCCCATTGTCTTGTTTCGGTAAGTTTCAACTTGTAGCTTTCCTGTATTTTACAAAAAAAATGCAATAAACATCTGCAAACCTCAGCTAAAACCTTTCACACGGTACAAGTTTGACCTTCAGAATTCAAATTTAAGTACAACTTATTTTACAAATTTAAAACAAAAAGCCATTATTATCTTTTAGCATTAAAAATAAAACTGTTTTTCTAAAAATCTTGCGACCAAGAGAAAGCATACATTTAAAAATTTAAATCTGTTATTGTCGACGTAAAAATATTTTATAAAACAAAAACTGTGAGTACGTTATTTTAATAAATTTTGAATAAAAGAACGTTTTGTAAATTTTAAATTAATCGTGCTGTTAAACCCGACTATCATTTTCTGCTGGTAATGTTTGTCTCAAAAAATATCATTTGTAAACACAAAATAATTAATTAATGATTTTCTTCCACGTAAATTAATTTGCCTTTTAAGGAATTCAGATATTCAAGAAAAATAACTGCCTAACATATTTAGCTTTTAAAAATTCCACGTTATTGTAAAGAGTCCGTTTAAAAATTCAACGTTGTGAAGACAGAAAAACATATTCGACGCAATACTAATTTGGAAGTGTTATTCTTTTAATAACTATGAAAAATATTATCTGTAAACGCAAAAGAAATACATCTATAAAATTATTCATTTATCGACAAAATAATAAATAAATTAGTACTTTTACTGACATGGAGGTATCGCTAATTATTATAACATCGGACTGTAAAAAATTAATAACCAGAAAAACCTTGTAGAGATAATCCCAAAATAGCTAACACTGAAATTTAGGACTTCTTTCACGCTAATAAAGTAAAGGACGTCTTTTACTCTAATAAAGTTAAAAACTCTAATAGCTTTCTCTTCTGCTAAAAACTCTAATAGCTGCTTTCTCATCTGCATCGTCTAAAACGGAACGTTCATGGTTTTGTTTCAAAGACAATTGTCAAATAATCTTGAGAAAATATGATGCTATAACATTTTGAATTCTACACTACTTTGCAGACGGTAAAATCTGTTCTCGTTTGTGAAAATGGAGCACGGATTTTATCTAACTCTCTTAAGCAACAGTTCAATGAAATATTTACCCAAAAACACTTCATCCTGTTCTACCTCTTAGAATACACGGTAAATTGTTTTCAAGCAAATAATCAGGTAAGTTGTGTTTTTATAAACGTACACTAAAAGTTATTGTAGGCTAAATTTTACCGATGACTAATTATCATTTAAAATTTTTAAATATGAAATACTTTGAAGCTGCCAGTCAACACGATCATATTACCTGCTATGTCTTTAATAATTCTTGAAGTTTAAATTTACTCTTTTGCAGGACTAGGGTCTGTTTTATTATTCCCTGATAAAGTTAAATTCCATATATCTACAATTGAACCAGCAAAAGGTACGAAGATACAAATGTTCCTAAAACCATTCCGTTAATTAAACAAGCAAGAACGACCGGCCAGGCGAACTTGCTAACAAGTTTTTCAAAATTTAGTAGTAAATATTTTATGGAATGACTTTTAAAGAAAGTATTTAGCTTGTGTTCACTTATAACCTGTAAAATAAGTGATTTCATTCTTCAGAAATTTTTAAAATTATAAATTAATTCACCTAAAATGTATTCGTTTTTTATAATCTGATATATAAATATCTACAATCACAGCGGAAATAAAAAATCGTTAAACACGTGCAACCATCTTATTTTAGTATTCATAATAGCATTGGATTTATTTTCAGTCGAAAAGACTTCACACACTTTAAAAAAAAAATAATCGCATGATTCACAGAAACCTTGAAGAACTAATCGCAAAAAATAATAAATGTTTAGCTTTAAGCTAAATATATACCAAAACAAAATGCCTGTACTAATAACATTGAACAATAGGTACAACATGACTCATTGTTCTTGAGTCCCTTACTACAAAATAGTTTAAATCTAGATCGGATGGTGGTACAATCGTACACTTGATGATGTCCTCTACAGAATTAAGATCAATCTGTTCACATTTATCCCGACCCACATGAATTTTAGGATGCCCTATGGGGTATTTCCCATACTTATTAAAATTTAAAAGAAAAAACTAAATTCTATCTGATTCATAATTATTTTAAAATAAATTTTGGCTTTAATGTAATTCTTTGCTTCAAATCAACTTCGAGCGTTGGATAAAAAATTAAAAAGAAATAAACTAAATTGCATCTGCTTCATAATTATTTTAAATAAATTTTGAGCTTTAATGTAATTCCTTGCTTCAAATCAACTTCGAATGTTTGAAGACTTTTAAAATGAAGATCAATAAAAAATATTGAATAAAACATATTTTTGAAAACCTTAAACAAGATTAAGTTTGAAATAAACAAAAGAATATTTTTAAAATATTGAAAACGTAATAAAATTAAATTAAAAAAATATTAAAAGAAAAAAACAAAATGAATTAAATTATAAAATAACTTTTTTAATAATTAATGTAAACCATTATCTTTAACTTTGTCACCTCTGCTAACATTTTTGAATTCCTGTATTACAAAGTGCAATTAAAATGTAAGATATTACGAAGACCTTTTCGTATTTTAGAAAAAAAAGACAGTTTACGCTTATTTAAGAAAATCAAATATTTAAGAAAAAATAATCTTGAAAAGCTTGAATGAAGTTAAATTTGAAATAAAGAAAAACATTTCAAGAAATTGAAAAACTTTTAAAATGAAAATCAATAACAAATATTTAATAAAACATGTTTCTGAAAACCGTAAACAAAATTAAATGTGAAATAAATAAGAGTATTTTAAAAATATTGAAAAGTTTGAATGAAAATAAATTTGAGATAAAGAACAAACATTTTAAGAATTTGAAAACTCTTAAAATGAAAATCAGTAAAACATATTTCTGTAAAATTTTTAGTATACATTTTATAATATCTACCTATCTATTATAGATATGTTGTTCAGGTCCTTGAACGGAGGTGAGCAGCTCATGCCTCGATGCATCCAGCGACTGTTGGGAAACCCCTGGTAGGTCTACCCCAAACGCGAAAGACTGAAAATATTTTAAAAAAATTTTAATTCGATATACAGACAAACTGAATTGAAACTTCAATTTCTTAAACTGGAGATATACGTAAAAGCTGAGTATGAAAAAGTTACTTACACCCAAGTACTCGCTGTACTCCCAGCAGTTCTGTAATATGCCGGTGAAGTTTTGCGAAAAACTGCGAATCAGATGCATCTAAAACAGCACCCTCGTGCATTAGTTTGGTTTCACACTGCTATTCACCAATTATAGTAATTCGCGTGCGGTCGACACTGCTCACACTTGTGAATGCGTACTGTAGCACGTCGAAGAAGACAACGGTCGATATGGTGAACCCGACAAGCACTTTGGAGACTTTAAAAAACATTAGTCATTACCCTGGTCACTCAAAACAGTTAATCATCGTAAATACTTCCGGACGTTTTGCATACTGTAAATTCTTAACAGCTGCAGTCATCAAAAAGGACGCCAAAGTCTTGTTAGTCCTGAAATTTGTAAGGACTTAAATTTGAAAAATAAAAGAATATTTAAATTATAAAATAACTTTTTTAGATGATATTTAATATAAAATAATTCTGAAACGCTTAAATGGAAACCATTCACGTGCTGTAGTCTCGACATATATCTTCTTCTCGTCTATAATTAATGAAAATCATTATCTTTAACTTTGGCAGCTCTGCTAACATTTCTGAATTCCTGTGTTACAAAGTTTTCTAAATTTGTTAATGCTGGCAAATTTTAAATTAATATTCTATTTTAGTATAAACTCTCGAATGTTTTACAAAAATTTAAAAAGAAAAAACTAAATTGTATTTTACTTCATAATTATATTAAGTACTAATTTTGAAATAAAAAAGTAATAAACTTGTTTAACATTCTGGTATGAGCAAAGATGTAGCGAGTTCAGATTACAATTTATTATTTACAGGTAAGTTGAGCAATATGGTTTTTAGGGATTATTGAAATTTCTATCTTATTTATTTAATATGCTACAAAAGGTGAATTATTTTGCTGAAAAAGAAATCAATACCAAAGCTAGATGATTATCAATTTGAACTTGTCAGTTTCTAATATTGAAAAATTGTTTGGAATACCAGACGATGCAATTTATTATAAAACCAAATCAGGAATTAATATTCAAAATAAGTAAATTGATAGACACAAGTGATTTGTGTGTGCCTATATTCAAATTTTGTAAAAGGATCAATATTTAGATTTGTAGTAAATTCGTTGCCTAGGGTACTTACATAAAATCAGCTAGTGTTATCCTTTTTATAGATACATAATATTGAACTGTTTGATAAATTAACTCTTACCTTTGAAGGAGCAGTACGTAGGTGAAAATGTAAATAACGTTAGCGTTTTGATTGATTTCAATAAATTTGATGATCTGAGTCACGTATTGGGATATATGGTTTCAGGGCAGCCGAATTCATTGACACAAGCGGTTTCGGCAAAAAATCGCCTTAATCACAAGTTATTGTGCTGGTACATTGTCTCACGCACCATAGGGATTTCAATGTAAAATGGATTTGAAAGACTTTGAATTCAAAGAAAGGGTAAAGAATCTACAAGAATTTAAAATTGAAATTAAAGAGTAAATCAAATGATCGTATTATAGTTTATTATGATAAAGCTGGACGATTATCAATAATAAATTGAGAAATTAAACAACACTTTCAAAACTTACCTCAAAGCGTACTCGGGCAAATACCAAACTACAGCGGCCCCCGTCAAGACTTTAACTAAACTCAGTCTAGGATTTCATCCCCACCTTGAAAATTCAACTTCTTTTATTTTCAAGTTATTTGTTAATCAGCTGTTCAGATTTTAATACCCGATTCCAATCAAATCAATTTAATTAGTCCAGTCAATTTAATTAGTCCAGTCATTTTAATCTAGGGTAGGCTAGCTTAACATGTTACGTAAATAAACTATTAAAATAGGTAAATTCAAATCTTGACCATTTGTTACAGGTATGAAGACATTTCAGGTTAGGCTAGGTTAGGTTAGCTTATTTCAAGTTAGACTAGGTTAGCTCATTTCAATCTAAGTTAGGTTAGGTTAGGTTAGCTTATTTCAAGTTAGGTTAGGTTAGTGCATTTCAATCAAAGTTAGGTTAGGTTAGGTTAGCTTATTTCAAGCTAGGTTAGGTTAGATAATTTTAATCTAGGTTAGGTTAGTTTAAATAAGTTAAAAGCTAACCTAACCTAGATTAAAATTATCTAACCTAACCTAGCTTGAAATAAGCTAACCTAACCTAACCTAACTTTGATTGAAATGCACTAACCTAACCTAACTTGAAATAAGCTAACCTAACCTAACCTAACTTAGATTGAAATGAGCTAACCTAGTCTAACTTGAAATAAGCTAACCTAACCTAGCCTAACCTGAAATGTCTTCATACCTGTAACAAATGGTCAAGATTTGAATTTACCTATTTTAATAGTTTATTTACGTAACATGTTAAGCTAGCCTACCCTAGATTAAAATGACTGGACTAATTAAATTGACTGGACTAATTAAATTGATTTGATTGGAATCGGGTATTAAAATCTGAACAGCTGATTAACAAATAACTTGAAAATAAAAGAAGTTGAATTTTCAAGGTGGGGATGAAATCCTAGACTGAGTTTAGTTAAAGTCTTGACGGGGGCCGCTGTAGTTTGGTATTTGCCCGAGTACGCTTTGAGGTAAGTTTTGAAAGTGTTGTTTAATTTCTCAATTTATTATTGATAATCGTCCAGCTTTATCATAATAAACTATAATACGATCATTTGATTTACTCTTTAATTTCAATTTTAAATTCTTGTAGATTCTTTACCCTTTCTTTGAATTCAAAGTCTTTCAAATCCATTTTACATTGAAATCCCTATGGTGCGTGAGACAATGTACCAGCACAATAACTTGTGATTAAGGCGATTTTTTGCCGAAACCGCTTGTGTCAATGAATTCGGCTGCCCTGAAACCATATATCCCAATACGTGACTCAGATCATCAAATTTATTGAAATCAATCAAAACGCTAACGTTATTTACATTTTCACCTACGTACTGCTCCTTCAAAGGTAAGAGTTAATTTATCAAACAGTTCAATATTATGTATCTATAAAAAGGATAACACTAGCTGATTTTATGTAAGTACCCTAGGCAACGAATTTACTACAAATCTAAATATTGATCCTTTTACAAAATTTGAATATAGGCACACACAAATCACTTGTGTCTATCAATTTACTTATTTTGAATATTAATTCCTGATTTGGTTTTATAATAAATTGCATCGTCTGGTATTCCAAACAATTTTTCAATATTAGAAACTGACAAGTTCAAATTGATAATCATCTAGCTTTGGTATTGATTTCTTTTTCAGCAAAATAATTCACCTTTTGTAGCATATTAAATAAATAAGATAGAAATTTCAATAATCCCTAAAAACCATATTGCTCAACTTACCTGTAAATAATAAATTGTAATCTGAACTCGCTACATCTTTGCTCATACCAGAATGTTAAACAAGTTTATTACTTTTTTATTTCAAAATTAGTACTTAATATAATTATGAAGTAAAATACAATTTAGTTTTTTCTTTTTAAATTTTTGTAAAACATTCGAGAGTTTATACTAAAATAGAATATTAATTTAAAATTTGCCAGCATTAACAAATTTAGAAAACTTTGTAACACAGGAATTCAGAAATGTTAGCAGAGCTGCCAAAGTTAAAGATAATGATTTTCATTAATTATAGACGAGAAGAAGATATATGTCGAGACTACAGCACGTGAATGGTTTCCATTTAAGCGTTTCAGAATTATTTTATATTAAATATCATCTAAAAAAGTTATTTTATAATTTAAATATTCTTTTATTTTTCAAATTTAAGTCCTTACAAATTTCAGGACTAACAAGACTTTGGCGTCCTTTTTGATGACTGCAGCTGTTAAGAATTTACAGTATGCAAAACGTCCGGAAGTATTTACGATGATTAACTGTTTTGAGTGACCAGGGTAATGACTAATGTTTTTTAAAGTCTCCAAAGTGCTTGTCGGGTTCACCATATCGACCGTTGTCTTCTTCGACGTGCTACAGTACGCATTCACAAGTGTGAGCAGTGTCGACCGCACGCGAATTACTATAATTGGTGAATAGCAGTGTGAAACCAAACTAATGCACGAGGGTGCTGTTTTAGATGCATCTGATTCGCAGTTTTTCGCAAAACTTCACCGGCATATTACAGAACTGCTGGGAGTACAGCGAGTACTTGGGTGTAAGTAACTTTTTCATACTCAGCTTTTACGTATATCTCCAGTTTAAGAAATTGAAGTTTCAATTCAGTTTGTCTGTATATCGAATTAAAATTTTTTTTAAATATTTTCAGTCTTTCGCGTTTGGGGTAGACCTACCAGGGGTTTCCCAACAGTCGCTGGATGCATCGAGGCATGAGCTGCTCACCTCCGTTCAAGGACCTGAACAACATATCTATAATAGATAGGTAGATATTATAAAATGTATACTAAAAATTTTACAGAAATATGTTTTACTGATTTTCATTTTAAGAGTTTTCAAATTCTTAAAATGTTTGTTCTTTATCTCAAATTTATTTTCATTCAAACTTTTCAATATTTTTAAAATACTCTTATTTATTTCACATTTAATTTTGTTTACGGTTTTCAGAAACATGTTTTATTAAATATTTGTTATTGATTTTCATTTTAAAAGTTTTTCAATTTCTTGAAATGTTTTTCTTTATTTCAAATTTAACTTCATTCAAGCTTTTCAAGATTATTTTTTCTTAAATATTTGATTTTCTTAAATAAGCGTAAACTGTCTTTTTTTTCTAAAATACGAAAAGGTCTTCGTAATATCTTACATTTTAATTGCACTTTGTAATACAGGAATTCAAAAATGTTAGCAGAGGTGACAAAGTTAAAGATAATGGTTTACATTAATTATTAAAAAAGTTATTTTATAATTTAATTCATTTTGTTTTTTTCTTTTAATATTTTTTTAATTTAATTTTATTACGTTTTCAATATTTTAAAAATATTCTTTTGTTTATTTCAAACTTAATCTTGTTTAAGGTTTTCAAAAATATGTTTTATTCAATATTTTTTATTGATCTTCATTTTAAAAGTCTTCAAACATTCGAAGTTGATTTGAAGCAAGGAATTACATTAAAGCTCAAAATTTATTTAAAATAATTATGAAGCAGATGCAATTTAGTTTATTTCTTTTTAATTTTTTATCCAACGCTCGAAGTTGATTTGAAGCAAAGAATTACATTAAAGCCAAAATTTATTTTAAAATAATTATGAATCAGATAGAATTTAGTTTTTTCTTTTAAATTTTAATAAGTATGGGAAATACCCCATAGGGCATCCTAAAATTCATGTGGGTCGGGATAAATGTGAACAGATTGATCTTAATTCTGTAGAGGACATCATCAAGTGTACGATTGTACCACCATCCGATCTAGATTTAAACTATTTTGTAGTAAGGGACTCAAGAACAATGAGTCATGTTGTACCTATTGTTCAATGTTATTAGTACAGGCATTTTGTTTTGGTATATATTTAGCTTAAAGCTAAACATTTATTATTTTTTGCGATTAGTTCTTCAAGGTTTCTGTGAATCATGCGATTATTTTTTTTTTAAAGTGTGTGAAGTCTTTTCGACTGAAAATAAATCCAATGCTATTATGAATACTAAAATAAGATGGTTGCACGTGTTTAACGATTTTTTATTTCCGCTGTGATTGTAGATATTTATATATCAGATTATAAAAAACGAATACATTTTAGGTGAATTAATTTATAATTTTAAAAATTTCTGAAGAATGAAATCACTTATTTTACAGGTTATAAGTGAACACAAGCTAAATACTTTCTTTAAAAGTCATTCCATAAAATATTTACTACTAAATTTTGAAAAACTTGTTAGCAAGTTCGCCTGGCCGGTCGTTCTTGCTTGTTTAATTAACGGAATGGTTTTAGGAACATTTGTATCTTCGTACCTTTTGCTGGTTCAATTGTAGATATATGGAATTTAACTTTATCAGGGAATAATAAAACAGACCCTAGTCCTGCAAAAGAGTAAATTTAAACTTCAAGAATTATTAAAGACATAGCAGGTAATATGATCGTGTTGACTGGCAGCTTCAAAGTATTTCATATTTAAAAATTTTAAATGATAATTAGTCATCGGTAAAATTTAGCCTACAATAACTTTTAGTGTACGTTTATAAAAACACAACTTACCTGATTATTTGCTTGAAAACAATTTACCGTGTATTCTAAGAGGTAGAACAGGATGAAGTGTTTTTGGGTAAATATTTCATTGAACTGTTGCTTAAGAGAGTTAGATAAAATCCGTGCTCCATTTTCACAAACGAGAACAGATTTTACCGTCTGCAAAGTAGTGTAGAATTCAAAATGTTATAGCATCATATTTTCTCAAGATTATTTGACAATTGTCTTTGAAACAAAACCATGAACGTTCCGTTTTAGACGATGCAGATGAGAAAGCAGCTATTAGAGTTTTTAGCAGAAGAGAAAGCTATTAGAGTTTTTAACTTTATTAGAGTAAAAGACGTCCTTTACTTTATTAGCGTGAAAGAAGTCCTAAATTTCAGTGTTAGCTATTTTGGGATTATCTCTACAAGGTTTTTCTGGTTATTAATTTTTTACAGTCCGATGTTATAATAATTAGCGATACCTCCATGTCAGTAAAAGTACTAATTTATTTATTATTTTGTCGATAAATGAATAATTTTATAGATGTATTTCTTTTGCGTTTACAGATAATATTTTTCATAGTTATTAAAAGAATAACACTTCCAAATTAGTATTGCGTCGAATATGTTTTTCTGTCTTCACAACGTTGAATTTTTAAACGGACTCTTTACAATAACGTGGAATTTTTAAAAGCTAAATATGTTAGGCAGTTATTTTTCTTGAATATCTGAATTCCTTAAAAGGCAAATTAATTTACGTGGAAGAAAATCATTAATTAATTATTTTGTGTTTACAAATGATATTTTTTGAGACAAACATTACCAGCAGAAAATGATAGTCGGGTTTAACAGCACGATTAATTTAAAATTTACAAAACGTTCTTTTATTCAAAATTTATTAAAATAACGTACTCACAGTTTTTGTTTTATAAAATATTTTTACGTCGACAATAACAGATTTAAATTTTTAAATGTATGCTTTCTCTTGGTCGCAAGATTTTTAGAAAAACAGTTTTATTTTTAATGCTAAAAGATAATAATGGCTTTTTGTTTTAAATTTGTAAAATAAGTTGTACTTAAATTTGAATTCTGAAGGTCAAACTTGTACCGTGTGAAAGGTTTTAGCTGAGGTTTGCAGATGTTTATTGCATTTTTTTTGTAAAATACAGGAAAGCTACAAGTTGAAACTTACCGAAACAAGACAATGGGAAAGATAATAGTAATGACAATGGGTTTGACTCATTCTTAACAAAACACCCGTGCGTATATAGTTGGGATGTCGAACTAGCTAGTCAGAAAACGTCCCTGTGTTGCCTTCGCTTGGCATACTTTTTAGTGGTTTTAGTGTTAAAACATTCAAGGTGGACTTTACGAATCTATCAATTTCTGGC
Organism: Melanotus villosus; assembly: GCA_963082815.1. NCBI lineage: Eukaryota > Metazoa > Arthropoda > Insecta > Coleoptera > Elateridae > Melanotus > Melanotus villosus. Next base: position 26,328,970 of record OY720422.1, on the reverse strand, counting down.
GTACTAAATTTGTTCAAATATGGGTTTCTTAACGCTAGTAGATATTCTTAAGGCTGATTACACAGTTTGTCTTAAGATGTTATTAGAAGACGTTACCAACGATAAACCGGAAGTTCGCACTTTATATGAACATATCTCGTAGAGCGAGGGCTACATCTTCCAATTACTTTAGGGGAATCTACATTAAAAAAGAGTAAGTTTATAATGAAATTAATTTATACAAAAGTGGAAGAGATCATTGTAGTCCAATTATTCAGAAATAAAAAAGGTTTTATTTCTTTTGAAAAAATTTTATATTTTTCAAACGTTTCGAACGTTAAAGTTCTTCGTCAGTGGGAATAAAATATATCTAAAAATGAAAATACATAATTAAATATTAAATAAGTGAAAGAAATAATAATAACTTAGATTTGGTCCATATCTTCAATTTTATATTCAGAAATTAATTTATATTTTTTATAATAACAAATATTAGGTATAAATTGAAGGTTTACCAGGAATAAACCGAAAATAATATCGAATATACGAGAAGTGCCGTAGATTTTATCGCTAATCTCGATTTAGTCTATTTAATTCCCCTTCTCATACTTCTAATATTTTTAATAACGGCAAATTCTTGATATTAATCTCCACAAAGAAAAATTAAGAAACAATTGATATTAAGCCCTCACGGAATACCGTATACTTTTATTCAAAAAAATTATCTAAAATCATGTTTTAAATTTTTATTTTAAAAATCGAATTTCCCTAAGCGTTCTTTTATTCGAAATTCTGTTTTATCATTTTAGCGTGGGAAAAAAACTATTGATAATAAACACGTTACCAAAATGCTGATGACTTACTGTATTTAATTTATAGGAAATATCGTAAAGTTCTTAAAAATATGTTTCTTCTTAATTATATGTATATGTTAAAAAATTACCTTTACTTTACAGAATGCACTAACATTCAATATGTTAAAACCGTCGCCATGCCTCAGGGTCGAGTCGGGATGTCGGCGCTCAAACTTCAAAGTAACGAAAATTTCTTTGCACGAGATATGATGCGGCTCCAGGTGGACCACATTACACTTCCTACTGGATATGGAACTCTGCCACACTTATGACTTATTTTTATTTTATTATGAAAACACGTTTATTACTTAAAAAAGCATTGTTATCATATTAATCAACATTTTAATTATATTCTGATTAATATTTAACTTCATAAATTGTCAATCCTCTGCCTTTTTGGAGTGAGCGCGATTTTGCAAATAAAATGAATAATTTTATAGCTGTATTTCTTTTGTGTTTACAAATGATATATCCTTTTAAACTTTTCAGCCCGAGTTAAAAACATTTCGTAGGACGATGAAAGGTACCTATTGTTCGCAATATTCCCTGACGTCATTTACGAAATTTTAAGCTTTGATTGACAGGTGTAAACAGACAAGTCAAGACCTGCGTTTCTTTTTTTTAGTTTTTGGGATAAACCGCTGATTGATCTACCGTGCTTTTTCGTGATACATTATGCATATTTATTTAATCAGCGGATTGATACCGAATCCGCCGTACACCAGGTTAAATTGATAACTTTGATTAAAGATTAATTCAATATGACACTTATTGCTCTCAGACGCAACCCCCGCCGGTTCCTGGTCACGCCCCATTTGTACAGTGTGAGAGTGAGATAGATTGATAACCGCTAACCTGATTGGTCTAGTCTTGATTTAATTCCAAGATGGCCGCCGTTTTTAATCGAAATTTTAATCCAACTTTTATTCGATCTAATTAAATTTGATTGATTAATTTGATTAAATCCAAGATGGCCGCCGTTTTTAATCGAGATTTTAATCGAACTTTTAATTGACCTAATTAAACCGCCGATTTTAATCGAGATTTTAATCGAACTTTTAATCGACCTAATTAAACCGCGAATTGATCTAATTAAACCGCTAATCCCATTAAATCGGCCTAAAATTCCGCGAAATGATCTAATTAAACCGTTAATCCAATTAAATCGATCTAAAATTCCGCGAATTGAACCGCTAATCCCATTAATTCGACCTTGATTGCGCAATCGATTAAATTGATTGACCTAATTAAAAACAAAATGGCGGTATCAAGTGTCCCCATTCTACTGTGGTTATTATTTAAATAAAACTAAAACATCCCCAAATTCTTACTCAGCAAAAGCTTTTAGAAATAATCCTGAAAACGATGTCCTTTTTGTAAGTGCTTTCGTCATTAAACAGCCGCAACTTTGCATTTTCACAAGTAGGTACCTTTAAAATAAACTCAGTTTTTAAATGCGAGAAGATTACGTCTGAACCCGAAGCTTTTCAAAGTGCAGTTTAAATCAACGCTAACCCCGATCCCGAGCGAAACTTTAGAAATGTGAACCAGAAGAATCTCTAGAGGGTTCGGGAGGAGTGGAAGTTGAGGATACCCGGTGATTACAAACTTATATGGAAAGTTCAGGCATGCATGTACACGGAACTGCTTATCATATAGGAAATTTTCGAGATGGGGTTCATAAACGTTGAACCAATAAACCACGCTTCGATAATTCAATGAATATGCAATCGACTCGTGGAAATGTTTTTTTAAAAGTTAGTGCTCGAGTGAATTCACTGACTGTATTATTAAATTTAGGCCTGATCTGCGTAGGTGTCTATATTGCGAGTTCCTTTCCTAAGGTTTATTCGGAATATAAACTGTTTTTCAATATTTATTCGGAATAAAAATTTCAAATTCACGACACGGGCTCAAAATAAAATTATAATCGATCGGTTTGCCTATTGCAACCGTACACAAATTGCCGAAAACTAGCGCATGCGAGGCACTTATAATAAGAAAACGGGTGATACATCGACAATCAATAATCTAAAATTAATCGCAGAACATAATTTCCCCACCGTAATTTAATTATAAATACGTTCTGATCTTCGTCGCGTTTTCTCAAGCTTCAATGAGTTTTGGGAGGGATGTTCGTGCTACGATTTTGGAAGCGAAAGGATTAATACAACTGCACACACGATTGTCAGGTCAGAAACATTTCAAGATTGTCCTATGAGTTTTCAGGTGTGACAAGTACAAGCTAAGCTTTACGTTATGTTATTATCGAAAAAGCCCACAGAAATAGTTCGAGAAATAAAAAAACAAAAAATGTAAAATTCATTTAATCTTAATGGATTCTCCTTCGTTTTTCCAGGTCAGCACCTGATATGTTTCACAAATGGAGTTCATTTAAGGGTTTTATGCCTTAGAGCGAATTCGTGATGAAGTTACAAAGGCCTCAAGATTTGAAAAACCTATATTATGGGATTTTCGATGAACTTGGCCAAGAAAATACTGTGTAGTTTTTTAAAATCATAAAAAAATTCTTTATTAAATGGGAAATTTATCATACATTAAAACACATTTAAAGGTTTTGAAATCATAAAAATAAATATCCCAAGTAGTTTGAGAAAACACTGGGTTACTAAAACGTTCTCGTTTAATAAAGCTAGAATTAAGTACCTACTTTTAACAGTAATTGTTTTCTGAAAGGTTTTTTCCTAATAAGAATTGAATTTATATTCACTGGAGTTTTCAACATACAAAGTTTTGGGATTAAAAATTATTTATCAAATGGGAACTTAACTAGACATTAAAACACATTAGAAAATTTAAAATTACAACAATAGAAATTGCAATTACTTCGGAAAAACATTTACTGGATGACTGACTTTCCCATTTAATAAAACAAGAAGTACCTACCTACCTAATTTTAACAGTAATAACTATTAAAAGTCTTCTTACAAGAAACTTTTTAAGAAATGAAATTTTGATTCAGTTGGGGTTCCTAATACATCAAAAATGTTGGCATCTTTACCCTTGCCCATTTTTTTCAATGAAGCGTTTGCATTAAAAACTCTTTATCAAATGAGAATTTGGCCATACATCAAAATACTGCAGAAGTTAAAATAAAGTTAAACTAAAATAAAAATAAATATCTGAATTAATCTGAAGCGATATTAAATTTGTTCTACGACTGAAACGTCCGCGTTTAATAACATAAGTGCCTAATTTTAACAATAGGTAACAACGTTGAAGTTTTTCGACGGGGTTTATGCGCACTTAGGCTTCAATTAGGGCCGGTTGTACTGCCCCCATTGCAGCATAACCCTTCCGAGTCTCACTCATCCATCCAACCCTTTCTACGAACTTGAGGATAAAGGAAAGTCGCCTAATTTCGGATAGCTTTTGAAATTTCTTCATAATTTTATGACCAATGTCATTTGTAATTTTTTTTACTTTACTATGTAGATTACGGTGTAAATAAACATGCGTGTTGGGCAAAAAACTTTATTATGAAAAGTTTTATAACAAAAATGGACCTAACCCTAAATAATGTATTTTTTCGTAAAAAAAAAATTGGCGTCTAATTTCGGATAGGCTATCGGAAATAAGGAGCCCAGTAATATATGTACACCAAAAGTTTATGTATCTAAACAAAAGTCGCAGATGTATGTTTTTCTCTTATCATTGTTAGCGCAATCTTCATGTACCCATCGAAAACACTTCATACACTTTATTCATTGTTGTCCTTCACTATCTTCATAACTGTCCGAAATTAGGCACCTTAATAATACTTTTTACGCTACAATTTAATAATAGGTTATTCTTATTGTTTTTCTTTGTTTTAATAAGTTGGAATGTTTAACAAGAATATTTACTTACCACCATCAATAGTTTAAAATTTGGATAACACTAACTCAGCTGGAAAACACAAATTAAGTGGCGTAGCAAAAAAAACTACCGAGTCTCAATTCCAACAAATTATTTATTTGCCATCTACTGGGAAGTATCTAAATTTTAAAATTACATAATATAGGCGAGTTTTGACTCCATGGTTACTTATATAGTGTTGTGTAACCTCAACTGTAAACTGTTTATTAGATATTCCACTATCCGAAATTAAGCAACTGTCCGAAATTAGGCGACTTTCCTCTGTCTGGCAGAAAAGTGCTGTGAATTCCCGCCATGTTAGGTCAGAAGTCCCCCAACATGGGGTCGTCAGTGCATGTGTTTATTCAATTTGCAGTAGCCTGATAGTACTCTTACGATGAGCGGCAGTTTACTCCGGGACAACTGAGCAGGAAATCTTGCATACTCTCTTGAGGGCGCTATAATGACCATCATTCATTCATTCATGTTGACCCACTTATCATAGTGGTGATTTGGCGTTCCTTTGCTAATTATGGTACGAAGCAAGATTAATGAAGATGCAAAAGCTGGCTCGGGGCTCCAAAAATGCTGTTCTGTGAACCCTGCTTTGCTAAAGCATCAGCCTGCTCGTTACCATCTAGCCCAGCATGAGCTTGAACCCACACGAGTTCTAGGTTATTACTTTATTAGTCTCAGCAACTTCATAGTTGCCCCCAACGAAGTTGCCCCAGTGCTAATTCACTGGAGTTTCTAACGAATTTTTACTTTTATCTACTTTTTCAAATACCTTTTGGATTAACTGTTTTGTTCATTTTTTTGCAATACATTCAAACGCATCAGAAGTTTTCAAATCAGAAAGTCAGATATCTGAATTATTTTGACAAACACATTTGATCGATGACTGGATTCTTCAGGTTTAATAAAACGAAAAATATCCAATTTTAACAGCACATGGCAATTTTATCAAACATTAAGAAACAGTAGAAGTCTATTTAATATTTAACGAATATAAGAGCCCTCTAATAATTTTAAACAGAATTTTGTGGTTTAATTTGATAGAATTAATTAGCAAGAATTCAATGTTGTCAAATAACAAAAGATCCTGCCGACAAGGAACCTACATGAACAGACAATTCCTAAACAGTTTTTATATCCAATTTTTGCAGCATTAATTAGGAACCAGGTTTAGGTTTTTGAAGTAAGACAATTTTTATACGATGGGTTTTGTTATATGCAGATGTTGATGCTTGCTTTTACTTCAACCAATTTCATCTTTAAAGGTTTGGAATTAACAATAAACACTAAAATAGCACCTTTCATGGCAACTTACAAAAAAAGTCCAACCTAAACTCAATAGTATGAATATCATAATCCCATTTATTACGGTTATTTGCAAGTGAAGGGAGTGTTTGACAAAGGGAGTTTCAGACAAACGCATTAGACCTTTTGAAATTCAGATTTCAGAACTGAATAAGAAATGATGAGATCCATCCACAACAGGTGGAGAATCAAAGCCTCTGAATATCTGTAGACGCCGACTTGTTATGCATATGCATTCAGTGCTATTGAATATACAAATTTAACCTTAAAGGGGATAAACTGCATCTCCCTTAATCCTTTCTGCGGATATCCTTAGCTAAAGCTCGGTTTAATTACAACAAGATATTCTACTCACTTCTACCGTACGTAAATTTCAAATTATTTCGATTTATTCAAAACGATTTCCCTTGTGAAAAGACTAAAAAGAAAAGCAAGAGAAATATTTGAGTTTAGTTCTATTTCTAAACCTCTGGGGATTTTATTTCTTGTTTGTTTTGTATTATGCAACGTTACTGCAGAAGCTACCGTGCTACAAGTAGTACAAGTTCAGATAGAATAAGAAATAAAGCTATACATGGTTTTCTGAAGACTTGGAGTAATGAAGTGCTTTGTTAAGCTAAATACATTGATGTTTTTGATTTTTCTCTTAATGTAGTAGGACTTAACTCTACCGCAGTTATTTTTATTTTTAACAGTTTTACTTACGAAACATAAGACATCCCTGAAAATTTCCTTAAGGTGTCGGAAGTACCGGAAATTTCTGTAATTGGCAAAAGCTGATGCCTTAATTAATGAAGCATTCAAGAAACGAACTTTGCTTTTATGATATGAAAAATGCTTCCTTTAAAAGGCGTTAATTAATAAAAAATCATTTTTTGCCCATCAATTGGATTAAATAATTGACTGAATCGCCATTTCAAGCAAAATTTAACACACATGTCTTTGATTATGCTGCATGCAACCAACGTCCTTGACCCATCATATTAATGAGTTATTCGAAATGGCGAAGTTTATCGAATACATTGAGATAAAAGGGTTGAGAGCTGAAATTTTGCTTTCTCAGATTTCTGCCCAATTAACCAAACTTTAGTTAAATTAATTGTTAAAAAAGTATACTTCTAAATAAAGGGCCTTATTTTTAAGCTTGTAAATACCATTTTTCAAAATGGACGTGTATGTCTACTTTCTTAGAGGTAAAATTCGCAACCAGTTGTGAATTAGCAAGAGAAAAATCGACTAAATCTCAAATGATAAATTTATGCAAATCTGGATTAATTGCTAAGCAATTCTGTAATTAAAAATAATAATGCCTCGAGCTTTATTGAAATGCATTTTAAACCAATAATTCTTTTTTCTAGCACAACAAATGTTCTTATAACTTCCTTTAAATTTTGTAAACAGTTCTGCATTTGCAACAGAGAAAATATAAGAAACTTTCAAGTTGTACTAATTGCTTTTCAAAATAGGACTTTTAGATATTTAAAAGTTATTAAGGTATTTTCGAGTTACCCATGGAGTCTTATCTAGAATATTCAGGCATAGGTTGTGGCACAAAGTGCTGTCGCAAACTGCACAGATATTTTATAGAAACGGAGCGATCTCTGAAAAGGGAGGGTACCGTTAGAAGCAGACAGTTTAAGTGCAACACACGACGCGTAACAAAAATGCCTGAAATAAACGCGTTACTGTATAAATTAATATTGTAGCATCGTTTAATATTCGTAATGTTGGTTAATAGTTAAGTTCATTATTGTTTAAATAGGTATATAATCTTCAAAGCCGCATATCGTAGCAACATTGAAATGGTTGCTTTTAAACAAGATTTAAGCACTGGAAAATTGGAAATTATCTATAGTTTTTTTTTACAATTTCATAAAAACAACAGATAAACTAGTATGATAGTATAAACTTAAGGATACTACATACGCAAGCATGTTTTTGGATTTGAGATAAGCCACCTTATCCTTTTTATTTCATCCGAAAGAAGTGTGCGCTTCAAAGTTTCGCTTTGTAAAAGAATACTGGTAATTACCTGTGTGCTTTTCTATTTCATTCCGACAATTACCTACACCTCAATTATTGAGAATATACAAAAGACAAAACTCTCCGATTCGTTTTGAAGAGTAAAAACCCACTTTACTGATTAAAAAAGCAAATTGCAGTACAATTGCGTTGAATTACTATACTTAAGGTTTATCTTTGGAATTTGTGACATTTGATGATTTATTTAAAGTTGTTAATTACATTTCCAATTGATTTAATGGCGTTTATTTTCAAAACATCCCCCACCTGTAAACCGTGGTGATTAAATTATTCTTGGGTATAATTTTTAAATGTAGTAAAAGCAAACCGTACACCTAAAATTCCATACACACCGCCTACATAGATTCCCTGTATACTTGGCTAAATTCCAGAGATATTTCGGACACGAGCAGTGTCAAGGGATTCTGTTTAACTATATTTCGTTAAGAGTATGCCATTTGCACTGTTCTAAAGTCAGGAGCAAAAGACAAATAAGCATTAGCTGATCTTATTGAATTAAATTCCCATTTTCGAGGTGGTTCAAAGAAATACGTCTATCGTTATAGACAAAACTCTTTTATCACTCTAAAAGACGCAGAAGTGTCGTTTGGCGATATTTTTCAACATATTTCACAGAGCGGGTAAAGCGTGATGCCAAAAATCGTTACAGCTGTCAAGAGTTCGCCACTAAGTTTAGAGTTTAGACGAGGGATATATATTATTTAATAAGAGTTGCTTTTTGCGAAATAAAGGGATAATATAGTATTCGTACTGTACAGGGTGGCCCATTTTCGATGTTTTTAAATGGGAAGTACCCTTAATATCGGGGATAGGTAAAAACTGATGTCGGAGTCCAGGGCCCTTTTTTGATGCAAGTTCAAGTCCCGAAAACAAAATTCCGCTATCTTTTGTTATTTTTTAGTTATAGCCCAAAATTCATAATTTGGCCATATCGAAAACTTCAAATAACTGTCTTGGTTTTGAAGATATCCAAAAACGGTAAAAACATTCTACAGGCACTTTTTCAAGTAGAATACGATAGTCAATCCAGATATCTTCTAATTTTCATGTTTTAAGAGTTATGACATAAAGTTGGCATTTTTTAAATATAAGTCGTAGTTGGCCATGATACCATTAAATTGCATATTTTTTCTGCTTTCCGAAAATATATAGTTTATAGGGTTTAAATGTACTAACAATGCCTTTTTTGAACAAAATCGGATTATTTGATGTTGTTAGCAATTAGTGGGCCATGGTTCATGATAGCAATAAACAAAGGCTAATAGAGCGGGTGCATGTGATGTCACCAGGCACACAATAACGCGCCCGATTGAAAATGAACGACAGTTTTGTAAGTTAACAAAACTAAATAATTACTTTAATATTTTGTAGAAAATCTCGCGTTATCTTTAACAGCTTTTAATTATCTTGACATATGCAGATTTTACAAGTTTCTACGTATAACCTGGCAAAATTTTTAGTTTCTTGTTTTCCAGAGCTTTTCTCTAACTGCTTTCTCTGGGAAATATCACGTTCCCTAATACTCTTTTTAATTCACGATAAAATTTTCAATTACGTTCGTATCAACTGACCGTGGGAAAAATTTTAAGTAACTGAAAATTTCAAAATTATGTGGGTTAAACCATCCCTCATCTGGTTAAACACATCTTTATTCGGTTTGATATTGTAATATGTAATATTTCCTTTTTGGTAAAATTAGTATACCGATGCATACAAATCTACCCTTTGTTTACCCTACAAGAGTTCAGCTGATGACCTAGTGACGTCACATGCAACCACTCTACTACTTTTTGTTTTGCTATCATGAACCATGGCCTACTAATTGCTAACAACATCATAATATAATCTGATTTTGTTCAAAAAAGGTATTGTTACTGCATTTAACCCCTATAAACTATATATTTTCGGAAAGCAGAGAAAATATGCAATTTAATGGTATCATGGCCAACTATGACTTATATTTAAAAAATGCCAACTTTATGTCATAATTCTTAAAACATGAAAATTAGAAGATATCTGAATTGACTATCGTATTCTACTTGAAAAAGTGCCTGTAGAATGTTTTTACCGTTTTTGGATATCTTCAAAACCAAGAGAGTTATTTGAAGTTTTCGATATGGCCAAATTTTGAATTTTGGGCTATAACTAAAAAATAACAAAAGATAGCGAAATTTTGTTTTCGGGAACTGAACCTGCATCAAAAAAGAGCCCTGGACTCCGACATCAGTTTTTGCCTATCTCCGATATTAAGGGTACTTCCCATTTAAAAACATCGAAAATGGGCCACCCTGTACAACCCCCAAGTACATTGACCTGAAATAAAACATTACACCCTAACAATAACAGTACTTTTTATCAGCGAAATACCTATAAAAGCAATGAACCATAATTCTCGCCTACGAAGAATTGTCTACCACAGGCAACTTACGAACGCAATGAATTTTTAAATCCAATGATTATTTGTTCGGGCACGCAATGGCAAAAAAACGCACACTTTATTTTTACTTCGTTCAATCAGAAGGGTATTAAATGCGGAGTGTTTGTCACCGAAATTAAATTAACATAATTAAAAATTCAAATAATACGTCAAACATCAAAAGCTCTTCGTTCACTTAGTTAATGGAAAGCGCTTTCTAAATTTCTGCAAAGGAACGCCTTTTAAGAGAGATATTATTATTTTAAACTTTTACTATGTTGGAAATGGAACCAGATATGAATTACAAATCAAACTTTTAAAACATTAAGAGTTGATTGTCTATACGTTCAACGTATAATTTACTAATTAAAAAGTTAATCCGTTGGCTTAATTATGTAAAAGCCTAATTAGGGACGATTTATCCTGCGAGGAAAGTGAAAAATAAATAATTTAAGGGGAGAAGAACCAAACTAAAATTAAACCTGAAACCGGAAAGCTTTAGATATCACTTGGGTATCAAAATATTCTGAATTAAAGGTCAGCTAACTTTCAAGCTTAGCAGGTGTATGGCTATTCATCAGAACATTATTAAATAAGTGTACCTAGCAGGAGTCAAAATTTACTGCGTGAGAAATTACCAAAGTAAATTGTTGTTTTGAAATTATTTACAGTCAGATTTCAATTTAGATTTGAGGAGCACTTAATTTGAATAACGGAATAAAAATCATTTCTGGAATAATTAATAATAAATCTGTTTCTGTTTTTAAAAAACACATTACAATTAAGCATATTTTCAAAAATAAGTTGCTCTAATTACTTTTTGTTCTATAATAATTAAAGCCATAATTAAGCATTTAAATGTTTGTCTTTAAATAAGTATTCCTACACATAAAAATGTCCTCCTCTTTTGCGAGATTGTCTTGAACTCGAAGATTAATTTTGGCACCTTGGAAATTCTAACCCTAGTTCATCTCAATAAAGCTAGCGCCTTAGTCTTCTAGTCGTGTGTTTGTCTAAAACAGTGTGTATAATTACAGCTTTGTAGTGTTCACCAAATCTTATACCGTCAGGAATGAGCATTAAGCTGTATGTTAATTCGAGATAATCGTTTCAGAAATATCCGCCTTTAATCAGTATATGCTCTTGAAATTTATAGAGCGCTTAAATTGTTTACTTTTACGCTCAAGGAATTTGAGGAATAAATTAAACTAAATTAACTCCGTTTATGTTATGCTTTTCAAATTTTCGTGGTTTTCAAAAAGCTACTTAGCCTTATAATTATACGGTAGCTGCGTTTAAATTGCATACTTAAAAGCGATAGTCATTACCAGTCATATGACTTGTAGCAGCAAGGTTATATATGTACAAACCAAAGTGCAAGTTTAATTAGAGCCAACGCGACAAAAGAAACTTCATGAATACTAAATTCAGACGCGTCACATAAGGCTATAAAACAACTTGAACGTGTTTATTGGCAGAACTATAAAATTTGAAACCTCCGCTAATACGAAGAAATATACCAAGTCAAACAGAAAAAAAAAATAACCGCGGTTCTTTTGCACGATTGTCGCCCTACACTTTCTTATTTTTCTTGAGAACAAGGCCTAGGGGAACGTGAAACTTGCTACAAATTTTGATTTTAATTAATTCGCCCGAGAGCGAACGAAACTCAAAAATCGCGACTTTTTCAATTTTGATATAGATTTATATCACTGCAACAATTAAATTGCTGATAAAGCTGATTTGAAAACTACCTATTTACATTTCAGCCAGTGGTGTTCATACTCTTGGTGAATTTTTTTAAATTAGAGACACTAAAAAATTCTGCAAGTCAATTCTGCTGGTGTTTTACAAGAATTTCATAAAATTATCTGTAATGGATGTGAAAATAACAACCGATTCTTTCGATATTAATTGATTGATGGATAAAGTTTCAGATATTCAGAAAAAAATTAAGAATGTGAATATAAAGCTGTAAAGGAAGAAAATAAAGTCCCAAATTCCTATATAGAACATCAGAAATTACCTACAATGAATTTGACTTAATTTTGAAAAAAAAATCCGAATAAATAATTAAATAAGTAGATTTTTTTCTACATAAACTAATTCAATCCTATTAAAAACAGAGTTAAATTTTTAATAATTTGACCTTCCGAAATTACAAATTTAACTTGATCCCTTGCAATGAATTGAAGGTTCAATTTTCTCGAGAATCGTCACATCATTTCATGTAAAATGTAGAACATGGTAAAACAAACACATTTATTCAGAACCGAGTAAAAATACAAATACAGAGACGTCTCGTACGTAAGGATTAAGTATTTCCGTTCCGTTCTACGCTTCGGTTGTGCAAAACGAACATAAAACCAGGTTCTGCAATATGTGTTACTTCCTTCGCTTACAAAAGAAAAGTAGACGACCGTGTTTATATATCATATTTGTTTGCATACCGTATGAAATTGTGAATGATGTAATTCGGGATATTTCGAATTTCTAAAAGAATTTCGCTGCATATTACAAAGAAATATAATATGATGGAAAGGAGAGAGCGTCATCCCTCGAGGGTTACAGGTTACAAGCAAACAAAACGAAGAATTTCAGATGAAAAATGCATTTACTTTGTTTTCTGGATAAATGAAATTAGCCGCGGAAGTTTCGTATATGCGATTTTATGTAATATTGGTATTTGAATATTTTTGTGCTTCGTCGAAGTTACCTATCTTGAGGTATTTTTGTACTGATCTTTTTACATTATTACCTTTTGAAAAAGTTCGTACGTTTACTGCAAAGTAACTTTCAAAGTATCACCGAACTAAATATTCATAAAAGTAGAAATATGAAAATTATTTTTTTCAGCGAAAATCTGAAATGTCTTACAAATATTAAAACAAACATTCAGAAAATCAGAGAGTTATAGGTAACTCAGTTCTAATAATAAAAGATAAATGTTTAAAAATAACGGGTTTGGAATGCTGAAAAATGAGCCTGAAAACGTCAGTTAAAAATATTTCCTGCAAGAAATTTCCGATCATTCAAACCACGAAAGTGGTTTAACATTTAAAAAATCCGAAAGACTTAAGGATTGTCTCTTTGAAGCAATAAACTGAACAAAAATGGAAAAGGTAAAAATAATTTATTTCTTATAGTACATAAGATGATTAAAAGCCAAAGAAAATATTGAAAAATGATGGTGAAAGAGCCAATTCAAAACATTTCTTGAAAGAATTTATTTCAGTATTTCTGTGTACATTGCATTACTTCTACAAAACTGTCAATCTCAAAACTACGAAAGATGCAAAAAATAACATTCACAAAAATCCGAAAGACTTAAGGATTGTCTCTACGAAATAAGATAAATAATTTCTTATATTATAAAGACGATTAAAAGCCAAATAAGTAAGTACAACTATCGAAAAATGATGCTGAAGGAACCAGTTCATTTCTTGAAAGAATTTATTTCAGTATTAACTTTCGAAACTAACCTATAAAAAACTGAAAAGATTATCTCTTTAAAACCGAAAACTGAAAAGAACAAAATAAATTGTATTTTGTAGATAAAAATGATTAAAAGCCAACGGAGTAGAGGTGCAGAAAAATGATCCTGAAAGCCTCAGTTCAAAATGTTTCTTAAAAGAATTGAACATTTCATTGTATCTATTTAATTTTTAGAACTCGAAAAAAGACAAAATCAATTTTTTAAAAAGATGTGAACGACTTAAGCATTATCTCTTTAAAATAGAAAACTGGAATGACCAAAAATAATTCATACTTCTTATATGAAAACGATTAAAAGAAAAAGGATCGGAAATTTCGAAAAATAACGCTTAAGGTGCCGGTTCAAAATATTTTATGAAATTCTGATTTTCATTACCTCGAATAACTTTCAGAACAACGTAAACGATAAAACAATTAAACAAAAATCAGAAAGACTTTAGGATTATGACTATCTCTATAAAACATGAAAAGACAGAAGATAATTCACCTTTCGTATATAGAAAGGATTAGAAAAGCAGAAAAATAATCCTGAAAGTGGCTTTTCAAGATATTTCTTGAAAGTATTCTGCCTTTCATTATCTTAACTTAACTTGCAGAACTAATCTGAAAAGCTTAAGAATTATCTCTTTAAAATAGATAATTGAAAAGAAATTTGATCCATTTTTCGCATATAAAAATGTAAAAGGTCAAAGGATTAGAAATGCCGAAAATGATCCCGAATGCGCCGTTTCAAGATATATTTTCAAAACTGCGAAACGGACAAGTCGAACCTTTTCCAAGAAATCAGAAAATTTTCATGGCAATATTTTTTAAAATGGAAACCTCAAAAGAATAAAACAATTTATAAAGTTCAAATAAGGAGCAGTAAAACTGAAAATATGAGAAAAAAGCAATAAGCGCCTGGCTGAAAAAAATTCTTTTTCTAAATAAATTCGTTGAAATATTTCGTTAGCTTTCCTTTCCGTACTAACAGCACAAATTGTGACAACCTTCAGTCACACTTTAAACTTACGTTCAATATGTTTAGGTTATAATGTTATAAATTCTAGTCTATGTGGACTTTTTTAAAGCAATATTTCAGCCTGGGTTTTGATGCTTAATTTCACAACTTTTGCGAGTTTTAAGATGTTAAAGCGATTCAGTTTATCAATTATGTCAATGAGATAATTTAGTGTAATTATTTTCCTATTTTCAACTGCTCACTGCAAATTTCCTACGAAAAGTTAAAATGCCACAACAGAAATAAACCATAAATTGTAGTAATGAGAAATCAATCAGTTTTCGCTGACACCATTTAGTATTTTAGTTTGAAATTTATAGTAAAGCTCTACCTCGTGTATTTTAATAAACAGATTTTAATAATGCGTATGTCAAATAAAATATTTACCCTCGTAAATATGCTACAAAATGCATTCATTACGTAGCCATAACCCTCGAGGTATGTTATTCAATTATGCATCACGATCCGACAGGAGAGCGAGGTTAAGAATGCCGGAAAAGCTCCAAGTTTGAGTTACGATCACAAAGGATGTAAGGGAATTTTCTTTAAAAGATGAATCCATGTTCCAAAACCTCGCCACAACCCTATTTTCTGAAATTGGGTATAAGCATGAGGTTTCTTGGGCAAATTTAAACAAGGCATATTACCGTGCTTACTTTAGTGTGATTGATATGTCTGTCATTACGTACAATTTACGTGGCCTACGGATTCGAAAGTTTTGTTTGGAAGTTATTTTATCTAACAGTCGTACAAAGATAAATTGAAAAATTCAGGAAATTCTTTCGACTGCATGTTAGGTTCTCATAAAACTTTTTCAAACTGCTTATGATTTATGCAAATTTAGTGGTGTGTCGAAAGGGAAGAATTGGGAAGCTTAGGGATTTAATTTTTTTTATCTACAGCGTTTGATAGTTAGGAGATAAATTGCGGAATGACGCGTACGGTACCATTACGTGAGTTTAACTCAACATTTATCATTCTGATACAATCACCGTGCTATTTTAACTGAAGGCTAAGCTGTCTGGTAATGGGTGTTAAAAGAAATAATGCCCCACGCTGCAAATTATGTAGTTAAAGGTTAATGTAGTTAATTCATGTTAGAAAATAAAAGCTCTACTTAAATAGAAATAATACCGGACGCATTTAACAAATCAATCATACAGTAAATCCTGTCAGGATAATACTTTGATAATAACAGACGATAAAACGCTGATGTTAAAAACAAACCTGAAATATGTAAAAAGCCTGAAATGAACTAACCTAACAGGAAAAAAATTATTACATTGATTTTCACTTTACTACAATCACGTGCGTTAATTCTAGGTTCGGTGGTAAATTCGGCAAAGCTTTCTCAATGGTATAAAGCAGCCTTCCTCAACAATTTTTATTACGTAAAGCTCCGAGGAGGAAACACTGATAAATTTTAACTTAGAAATATGTCCAGTTTAAGTTATTAACTGGGTGGTCGTTCAATGTTTAACAGAAATTCATTTAAATGGTTTTCCAAAAGGTTAGGAACCACTGGTTTATAACACAACAACATCGAACGTAATTCCAGAGAGTAACCTGCCTACAAATTACCAATAATGAAATTGAGTTTGTGTAAAACACAAAAAAGGTAGCGTTCCCCTACCATGAAATTAGTTTTCTTTGTTTTGTTTTCATCGATTTAAATGCGGAAGTAAATCAAGCGGTTTTAATAAAAGGGAAATGCACAAAATTTAAAATTTAGCAATTCCGAACCAGAATCGAAACAAACATACAAATCCCAGATTAGGTCACGCTAACTTTCACTAAAATATAATAACCTTATATTTATAAATTTACTGGTTAAAAGTGAAACTAGGTATTTTTATTATCTGAAATCAAACTTGACCTACAAAATGAACCGAAACAGGAAGGGTTTTTATGTGAATTTAGTTAGGTTAGGTTAGTTCGCTGATATGGTTAAATTGAGGTTATAACTTTTGAATTTTAGCAAATTAATCCCGCATTGAAATTTACACAAACGATTAAACATCATGCAATAAACATTCCTGATTAAAGCACTGTTCGTCGTTAAACGAAATATGTATTTTCAGTTATTGGATTTATTGCCTTTTGTAATTAGCGCTAATTTGTACCTTCATTAAGTTTGTACTTCTAATTGGGATTACGGATTAACATTTAAAAAATCAATTGCATTCCGGTAAACATTACTTTTAAATTTTGTATAGTATTTTTAAACAACCTTGGTTATTTGAAAGAATTAACTACGTAGTAGTGACTGAGATTATTTTCTAAATGCAGGAAATGACTGGGAAAATTCTAATTTAAAGATAAGGCGTTCCATTAATAAACCACAAAACTAAATAGAAACAATTTAAAAAGTTTTCCGAGTTAATCGATAATCCTAATAAAAACAATAAAAGAAATACCGCTACTGCATCAATCAGGAATTCAATTAATCACTGGAACTTCTATTCGGAATTCCGCAAAATTTATTGTTTCGTTCGCAAGCACTGAGCAAAAAGTGCAAGGAAAATAAATGTACTTCGAAAGTTCCACAGTGCGACGAGCTTAGGTAATATGAAAGTTTCACGGTGCAGGAGCTTTTAGAAATTTAATAGTGCGAAAATTGCAATCAACCCGACACCTACGGTTGTAGATAATTTATAAGAATTTATTGGTTGAAGTATGTTGGGGAACGTTTTACTCAGAAAATGCCACTTTGGAAAAATTAGAGGCTTTGCAAAATTTCTCCAGGATATCTTTCATACTCTAAAGGAAGATAAAACGTTAAATTCTCTGTAAATTAAGGTTAGATCATATTAATATAATCGAAAATTTCGACCGAAGACTGTGTAAGCTACAAAAGCTTCTCATGTTCCCACATTATTAGTATGGATAAATAAATAATTTTACAAAATATAAATGGAAATAAAAGTAATTTTGGCTACCATTGTGGCGGCAATCGTTTTTCATACCAAATTGTCGATTACATTTCTAGCTTTGAGTTCGGAAATTGGATGGAAACTAAATAGTAATTCATGTTTAGTAGGAAGAATATGAGCGTTTTAACATATGTAACTGACTTATTAGGCCATTAAATAGGAACAAACCGGGCTTTAACTTCGCAATTATAATTAAACAACACTAATTATCATAATCGTCCACTGTTATCGGGCACAAACTTCAAGGCCTTTGTAACGTACCTACAACTACTACAAAGCGGTATACCTATAATTAAGATCCTAAATAGCAGTTTACATATTACAACACCCGAGGTAAATCCAGCTAATTTCATAGCATAAGCAATCATTATTCAAACTATGCTAATCCCACAATTTCCTTTTGCGCAAATTCATCGTTTGTTTTCCCATACGAGATTCGAAAACCTTTGAATTTTAGCGATTTCACAGATCAGAGCTGCGTGTTAAGGTAAAAACCTTAGGTAAAGTTCGCGATACATCAGAGATAAAACAAATAAAACCCGAAATCAATCCAGCCTGGTAATTATAGCAGGACGAAGGACACATTTGCACTACTTTTCTCTATACAAACATTTTGTAAAGCTTCCTGCTAACCTGCCAGAAAAACGATCCACGCACACACACACTCACGACACTCTTTGACCACGTTATTCGAGTTCACTTGTTACAAAGGACACGCTCGTCCTTTTCAAAGGCCACTAGATGTGGCGCGATTTGCGAGTGCACTGGGAGTTCAAATCCAGGAGACGAGCTCCGGAAACGGACGATTCGGTCCGGTCTGCCACGACCCACGACAATATTTTTTTTTAGATTTCTGTTTATTGTTATTGTTATTAATAATTGCACTAATTTTTATAGTTACGTATTAATTTGCGGTTATTACATAAAAAATTGTGTCAGTGGTGTGTTAATCGTCGCGTTTTGTTTATTTACAGTACGGGGGCGGTTTTTGAAATTTTGCCACGGGAACTGTGTCAAAATTTATCCTTGTCACTCTGGCACTTAAATACAACTTTCCAGGACTCAGTAATTAAACAGATACATTACTTATGTTAAATCACCATTTAGATCACTAATTTTAGTTCCTCAATTTTAAAAATACTAAATTACGTCGCTATTACTTTAAAATATTAAGCTTTCCGATTAAATACATTTTTCAACTACTCAACTACAGAAGAAACAAAGTAACCACAGCGTTGAAGAATAACAGAAGAATTCTACAGCAAAAAGTTTTAATTGCGAGGTATCTACAAATGCCTAGGCTGCTTGTGTATGTATTGAAATGTAAAGGCGAATTCGTTACTTGTTTAAAACCGTAATACATAAATAATTTATGGAGCAAAAGTAATTCAGGTTACGAAAATATTTGCCTTTTGCTGTGCTAGTTATTCTCAGCTACTGTATTTTTACTTTAATTTACCCAGGCCCTTTTAGAAGGTCCTGAAGAAAATCGATGTGAACGAGTTGGGATTATTTGCATGCAAAAATGATTTCCACACATTGGGTTTCACATTTACTTTTAAATATAAGTTTAGCTTTCTCATTATCAAGTTGGTTAACTTCTAGAGGGATGTTTTAAAATCGTTCTGCACATAATTAATTTTTTTTTGGTATTATGGAAAAATTATACCTACAGAATTTCATAAATTAAGAAATATCTGAAGATTTATGTAAGTATAGCTTAGCTACTAAAATTATGAAAATTACGATAAAATCCAAACAACCTGTTATTTAGTGTGCTTTTTTAAATTCAGTGTAATTTACTGTACTTTTAAAACACTTTAGTGTGCGTGTAAGGATATGGTATTCTTGGAAAACAGAAAAATTTCTATTTGAATAAACCACCGCATTACAAAAGTACACAGTCAGTTTACAGTTGTATATTAACTTTTATATTCTGCATGTGAAATTTATTTCCAACAATGTCTATTAATATACTACATATTTATTAATTATGTAGCGTTATGTGTACAAGCAAGGTGGATTCTTTTTTTATATTTCCATGTATTAAATTCATCAATTGTTTAAAGTGAAATCTTGTACATTCACAAATTCATATAATAAATTTTTAACGAAGAGACAACTATAATTATCGAATTTCTGTCACAAAGGACAACCTTTAAAGCCCCCAATCGATATCAGACAAATGTTTCAAACGTTATGCTTGATAGTAATCTAATTTTTTTCATAGACCTTTATTGTAACTACAATGATTGATATGTACATGCTAATATTTAGGCAGAAGATATTACTCGAAAGCTGGAATTACCAAAACAAAGCTTTATCAAAGCTGGTTTTTGTAACGATTTTGAACAAGATTTTCTGTATGGATTCCGATATTCATCATCAAAACTAAAATTAAAAATCCACAAAATCGTAAGCTAAAATCATACAATTAATTAATCAAAGCAATAGTTCTAAAAAATAATTTATCGGAATTATCTTGCAGGCCCTTTTGATGCACGGAATTTCTTTTTTGGTGAGCGAGTAGGTACCTGACACATCTAAACTAAAATAAATTTAAAACTAAAATTAAACAAAGATTAAAATATTTAAAATACAGCATTAAATTTAAAAATTTAACTTTATAATTAAGAAATTTTGGATAGAAACTTCAACATAATTAAATAGAAATTTTCAATCCTCAACTGAAAATTTAGAATTACTTCCTTTAGGTTGGATAATAACATTCGAGTGTCAGTTGTGTATTAAACAGATTCGATAACCACATCAAAAATATAAAGAATATTTTGATTTTACCTCTGAAAAATCAAGTACCTACTTGGTCTAAAGTTCCAACCTATACTACAGATTCCGAAGTCAAGTTCAGTGTTGGTATTCGGTGGAATGAAAGTGAAAACTGAAAACTAACGTAGTTCGTATTTTGTTTTCGAATTCGGATTCAATTGCCTACTTTAATCGAAAGGGATTTGGTGATATTACATCAGAAATATAAAAAAAATCTCATGCAGATTCTCTTAAATTCCGTAAAGAAAAATCGTATTTTTAATCCAAATTCCAAAATTCTAGTCCATACCAAAAATATTGAACTTATCTGATTTAAAGTTCGAAAGAATCGGGGACGAGATAAAAACTATTTTTCTCGATACGAATTGCGATTCAACCTTATTCTAAATGGGTTTGATAATCTCATTAAGTTTTGATATTTCATACATTCTTAGATTTAATACAAGAAAATTATCTTGGGGTAACACTTTAGAAATTTCTCCTGTTTAAAGATTTCAAATTTAAATCTGAATAATTAAAAGATGCTGAGTAAGAGATGAAAGTAGAAATTAAAACCCAGATTCGAAGTATAAATTGCACTTAGTATAAGGTTCGAAGTTCAAATTCTAATGGCTGGGATTTGTTTAGATTCGGATTCAGGGATTAGGTGATCATAACATAGCGTGCAAGAAACTAAGAGTATTACCCAAGCTGGAAATGACAGAAGAGGAATAGAAATGGAAAAGCTATTTCCAAAGGCGGAAAGGATACAGTGGGACTAAAAACTGGTTATAGGACAGGAAGACATGCCAGTGTTTACAGTAGAGGAATTCGAGGAAGTGGCTCGCAAAATGAAACAAGGCAAATCCTCAAGCAGGGATGGAGTTCCAGCAGAACTAGTTAAGCTAGTGGTTAGAGAATACTCTCAGTACTGTCTTAGAATGTATAACAACCAATTAAAAAAGGAGATTTCCCGGATGTATGGAAAGAAGCACGTTTGTACTCATAGAAAAGGAAAAGAAAAAGGATGTTAAAGCATACCGGCCGCTATGCTTGCTAGATATAAGTGAAAAACTTATGAATCAGCAAAAGATTCCACAACGAACTGTCGAGAATAGAAGATCTGTCGACGGACCAATTTGGATTCAGGAAAAAAATCAACAATAGACGCCATGAGGGAGGCACAAAAAATAGCAGAAGAGACTAGCAGTGCAGACTGTAGCAGGAGAGACCTGTGTACTATGGTAGCATTAGACGCTCAGAATGCTATTTAACTCAGCACAATGGAGAGGAATTGTGGACGAACTGAGGAGATTAGTCCATATTAAGTAAACATAATATGCAGCTATTTTAAAAACACAACTGACGTATGGGGTCCCACAGGGTTCTGTACTGGGACCATTGCTGTGGAACGTGTACTATGACCAGATATTAAAAATACCGGTTCCAGAAGGCGCAACTTTAATTGTATATGCGGATGACCTTGCTGTTGTAGCAAAGTCAAGAACCACGGAAGAACTGGAAACAAAAATAAATCACGCGATGATACTAATAAGCAGGTGGATGAGACAGAAGAAATTAAAGTTGAGACCGTAGAAATCGGAGGCGGTAATATTAGTCGGAAGAAGAACGGAAATGGAACTTAACCCTTAAGCGCCTAGCGTTACTTTTATGTAACGATTGCAGTGATCTACCTTGAACGTCATTAGCGTCGCCTGCGTTGATTCAAAACGGGGTTTATAAAGCCTGCCGAATAGGGCTGTTTGACAGTTAATCGACTAGTTCAAATTTTCTCCGTGGCGCTACCTATCCTTTCACTGACAGCTGTATTTCTAATTTAAATTTGTTAATTTTTAGTTATTCGTTTAGTTATACCACAAAAAGTACGTTCTAAAAATGTCTTTTTGCATCCCTCCTTGCCATAATTCTACAGATTTAGTTTTAGATTTAGGCTAAATAACCAGTCCAATCCCTGGAAAGTCTTCTTGGTTTGTGCCGAGGAAAAGTAGTAAGTATCTGCACCCTTCTTACACTCTTATTTAGTTAATTTTTTACCAGTCTCATAAGGTTTTGAAAACCTGTCTAAAATTGAAATTTATATTGTAATACACTTTCTGGACTAAAAATTAAACATCCAATAACTCGTATTTGTTGTAAATCGTAAAAAACCAAAGCCAGTTGACAGCTGTCAACGATGGATAACTAGCGCCACAAGCAAGCAGTGGCAAAAATTTGCATAATGGCCATTTTTGCTATTCGGCAGGCTTTATAAACTCCGTTTTTAATCAACGCAGGCGACGGTCATTAGCGTCGCCTGCGTTGATTAAAAACGGAGTATAAACCCCGTTTTGAATCAACGCAGGCGACGGTCATTAGACAGTTAATTGTTCAAATTGCCGGGAGATGGGTACAGGATCGCACTTCAGCAAGGCCAACTGTATCAATAGAGACTTCGTCCCTTATAAGGCCGTACCGTTCCGCGTTTTTTACACTTTATCAACTTTACAGTTTGCGCTCTATAGGGCGACCTCTCCAGGCGAAATGTTAACTACGGTATTGTCAGTTAGTTGTCAGCTGTCGATTCTGACAAAGTTGTCAGTCATAATGGCATTAGTATTGTTTCTAATTTTAACATTTCTCTGTTTAAGGTTTGTTTTAACTTGGTGATACCTTTTTAAATTGGTTTGTTCTCTCTAAATATATGGTAATTTCTGTAAAAACCGTGTCCTTTTATTCAGAGCAAGTAAAAATAGGATTGTTCATTGCGATAGTATGAATATGTTCTCTTATTTGAAGGTAAGAAACATTCATTCTCAAAATGCTTTTTACATAGCACCGAATGCTTAAAAGTCTCTAAAAATAATTCGAGTTTGTGTTTTCTTCAGTGTAATGTCTAGAATTTGAAACTATTATACTATAATTATATAATTTCGTATTAATAAAAGTTTGAAAATGATTCAACTAGCATTAATAAAAGTCCTGTTACTTATTTCATTTACAGCTTTGATAGATTTAACAGGCAACAAAATATTGTTTTTAGCCTTGTTTGTTGAATATGAATTTAAAAATTAAATCGACGTAGATTTGTTGCAAAACTACATTAAACTTTTGGCACACGGAATACCACAAAAACGTCCAAACCATATTTTTCCAATCTTAGAAGCACCTGCAATATGAAAAATGGATTATTACTACAGAAAATCCAGTTCTTGTAGTCAATATTTTGAAATTTTTATTTAAACATTTCCAAATATGTCAAAATAGTTGCAAATACTGCCTTCAGAGGTCGTCCTATAGAGCGCAAACTGTAAATTTGATAAAGTGTAAAAAACGCGGATTGGTACGGCCTTATAAGGGACGAAGTCGCTATTGATACAGTTGGCCTTGACTTCAGAAGCTTCCTTCTGTCTGAAGATTACACGTGTTAGTTTTCAATCCGTGTTTTTCTGTGTTCTTTTACTGAGTGTTGTTGGAGTACCGCGTGAGACCCAACATCAGTGATGGATATCAACTTTA
Organism: Melanotus villosus; assembly: GCA_963082815.1. Taxonomy (NCBI): domain Eukaryota; kingdom Metazoa; phylum Arthropoda; class Insecta; order Coleoptera; family Elateridae; genus Melanotus; species Melanotus villosus. The sequence goes on along the minus strand of OY720422.1, from coordinate 26,304,790 downwards.
CGTAAGTATAATTTTTGATTTATTTTATATACCGTCGGGTATTTTGGCAAATCATATTCCCAAAAGTCATACTTTTTGTCACATATCATTTTTTATCCGATCTATTGTGAAATAATTGATCAAAACATTGTCAAACTCCTGCGTTACTTATATGTAACGCTAGGCGGTTGTACTACCGTAATAGTGATTTTTGTGTAGAATAAATTTTTACTCTCTAGACGAGGCTTTACACTACAAGAAGCGCTGGAAATGGTTCACAATGAGGAAAATGTGGAGGAAATATATATTGAACCACCAGATGCAAATATTCTTACCGACGAAGATTCCGGAGACGAGGACGAAGGTGGAATGGTCGACAATCTAAGCGGATCACAACTTCGTGCCCCAGCTGAAATTCGCTTTACCAATAGTGAAACTTTGGATGAATCGTCGACTGATGAAGAAGCAGAGCAAGAAAATCAACCCACTGCTAATCTTCCATCCTCTTCGAATGCTACATCGCGAGTGGTTGTACCAAATAAATCTCGAAAGTTGGAGTGGATAAATGGAGACATACAAAATGTTGGTAGAGCATTTGATTATCCAAATTCGACGGAATTCAACGGACTTTCATGTGTTCAACTATTTGAAAAATTTGTAGATGATGAAATTATTCAATTTTTGGTTGAACAAATGCGAAGCTACGCTCTCTTCAGCAATTGTGCCGATCCCAATATTTCCTCCGAAGAAATTAAATGTTTTATAGGAGTCCTGATTTTAACAGGATATACCCATTTACCAGGAAAACGGTATTATTGGGATTTCGGAGATGATATGAGGAACAATCTTGTGTTCAATTCTATGAGAAGGGACAGATTTCTCCAAGTTTGTCGATTTGTACACTGTGCCGACAATAATCATCCAGATATGAGTGACAAAGTCTGGAAACTCAGGCCATTTATGGATAAAATAAAGGCTAATGGCCATATTCATAAACAGTATTTAAAGTTAGTAGGGGTTTAGTAGCTACTAAACCAATATAATTAATATATGTTGCTATAGCAATTAGTAACATCTAACTTTAAACACTGTTTATGAATATGGCTCTATAATCCATTCAGAAAACTCCTGTGACATAAAAGTCACCATGTGTTGGTTAATATGAAAATCCCTATTAGGCTATTAAAAACTTTTAGATTTGAGATTGGCGCACCTTTAGATTTAAATTTAATGCTTTTGTTTTTTTTTTGTTTTCACTTTGACACTTAAATTATTTATTATTCAAGTTACGTTTTATAATTCATAATCTTTAGAGAAATGGATGAACAGAAGCACCAACGAAGTTTATTATCATACTTGTATTATTAATAAACCCATTTTTACCTTGTTCTACTTAATTTTACGAAAATGACAAATGATTTATCATAACCTTACATTTCAGTTTGACGTTAAGTACATTCACTAAAAAAGTTGATAGGTTCTGTACATAAAGTACACTCCCAAATTTTCATTTGACAGCGTAAACGTCATGGGAGTTTTCTGAATGGATTATAAGTGTTTATCCAATTTTCAACCTGAAGAAAATCTCAATTATGATGAATGCATGATAAAGTATTTCGGAAGACACAGCTGTAAACAATTTATCCGAGGAAAACCTATCCGTTTCGGGTACAAAATGTGGTGTCTCAACACAGCGTCCGGATATTTGGTAAATTTTGAGATGTACCAGGGAAATAATCCCAGACGGCGAGGTGACTATGAAGAAGCTTTTGGAAAAGCAACAGCTCCACTTATCCAGATGCTGGATGATTTACCCGTCGATAAAAAAAAATTACCGTATAATTTGTTTTTCGACAATCTCTTTACCGGTATAAATGTACTGATACATTTAAAGCAAAGAGGTTACAACGGAACGGGTACTATGCGAGACAATCGTCTCCCCAAAAGCTGCCCTTTGGCGGATAAAAAAACCTTAGCCAAAAGACCAAGAGGGACAACAGAATCTACAATTTTACGCAATGATGGAATTGCAATTGTTAAGTGGGTAGATAATGGAGTAGTTACTGTAGGATCTACCTGCTTTGGTGTTTTACCAGTCAATAACGTGAGACGCTTCTCACAAGCCACGAAATCCGTCATATCTGTCCAAATGCCTAATCTGATAAAAAAATATAATGCCTCAATGGGAGGCACAGTTTTGATGGATGAAAATGTGAACCGCTACAGGATTGGTGTAAGAAGCAAAAAATGGTGGTGGCCTATTTTCTCATGGTTACTAGACATCTCAGTACATAATGCATGGCAGCTACATAAGAAAGCTGGTGGATCACTTACACAGCTCGCTTTTCGCCGAGAAATAGCTAGGCATTATCTCCAAAGTTATGGCACACCACCTAAAGGCCCTGGAAGACCGTCAACTTCAAAATCTAGCGTTAGTTTCAACCGAGTGTCCGATGATTTGCGGTACGATCGAATGGATCATCTCGTAGTATTCATCCCAAACAAAAAAAGGAGAAGATGCGCTGGAGAAGGATGTTGCTCAAGCACAAGGACAATGTGCAAAAAATGCGATGTTGGGCTTTGTACGGAATGTTTTTATATTTTCCATAATAAATAAATTCACATTTAACAAAATTTCTGGTTTGACCCCTCATGCGCCTAGCGTTACTTTAAAGTAACACTGTTTTTTTCAGCAATGAAACAAAAAAAAATTAATTAATAGCACTCAAAAATTTTATTAATAGGTATAGAACCAAAATATAGTTTCAATTTTTAAAAAATGTAGAAAAAAATAATTCAGGCGCTTAAGGGTTAATGTACACATTAGAACGACAGAAGGAATTAAATATCTGGGGATAAGATTCAATAGAAACATGACTACGGCAACACACGTACAGGCAGCTGCTAAATAAGCAAAAGAGTCAGCGAAGGCTATCGCAAGAATTATGCTGAACATCGGGGGAACGAGGCCCAGTAAAAAACGGGTTTTAGCTTCTGTGGTGTATTCCATACTTTTGTATCGAGTCCCGATTTGAAGAAAGGCGGTAACCATACAAAAACATTTTGGAGGAAGTACAAAGAAGGGCGCTCATAAGAATTTGTTCGGTATACAGAACACCAGAAATTGAGGCTCTACAGGTAATAGCTAACAGTTCCCCCATAGACTTATTAGTAGATGAACGCTATAACAGATACGAATAAAAAGACGAGAGAACATTTAAAGAAATTAAAAAGAAACAGTAAGAAACTGGCAGGAACGATGGAGTAACCTGACAGACAAAGCAAGAGCAATAGAATGACTTTGAAGCAATGCCACTGCAGTCCCGAAATCATCCTTGCTCAACCAGAGAGGGGTTTTTAGCGAGTAAGAATCCCGCAGTCCCCCACGGAATAGAAGATCTCTCCGCGGGGACCCTTTTGAAGGTTTCCCCTCTGAAACGGAAAGAAAAAAAAGGTGATGGTGACAGAAATATAATTTCTGGAACTCCATAACATACCAATTTCGAGGCCAGAGCTTCACAATTTCAGTTTGTATTAAAAATTCTGGACTCAAATCTGTTATCGACACTCAAAAGTTGAAGTTGTAATTTAAATCAAATTTAGTAAAAGTTTCAAATTCTGAATTCCAACTGTTGAAATTTTTATCTAGGATTTAAATCCTGACTTACGTGCGAGTCTTAGTTTAAACAGATTTGGTGACAACATCAGAAATATTTGATTCTTCACATATATTTCTTACTTTGTTCGAATTTTGACATTAAAGATTATGAACTCGAATCTTCTGTTATCTGAAGATTGGAGCAAGAATTGTAGGGGAGACTAGAATCAGAATTTGTAATTTATTATTAAATAATATTTAACAGAAGCTTCGAATTTTTAATTCAAATTACTGCAGTTTGTGTTTTATATTGGAATATAGAATTGATTGCCATCTAAAAAACAGTTGGAACCCCCAAAAAATATTTAATTACTAAATTTCTCCAACAGAGTGAATCCTTACAAAATTAAACTTTAAAGCTAAATACCGATTTCGACAACTTAGTTCTCATTTGGTAAAACTATAGACGGTTTAATTCTAAACTAAGCCATTAATTCAGAGTACGACACAACGTACTAGTATTATAATTCTCTAATATAAATTTTAGTTAAATCCGATGACTGATTTGAACGAAAACAGATTTAATTTATAGTCAGAGGGGATTGTAAATTGTGTGAAAGGGTGGGCCCTCATAAAATTAACAAGTCTTATTTGAAGTCGCATTATTTGGCCCTATCTTTTAAATACACCTTGCACAACAGTACATTTTTAATGTTACGAAATTTGAGGGTATTTTAATATTAATTTTTTTTAATATTAATAGGTTGTTAATTTTATGGCGAATTAATTAAAATAATATTTTTGGAAAATGAAAAAAATGCTACTCGGAAGCGATGCTTCAAATGGTTTTCTACAAGGTAAAAAATGTATTCAGCTGGGAACTGTAACCGAAGCATCTAAAGATTTCAATAATTTATATTTACGCCAGTTGCTGATTTAAAATCACATCTTGTATTAATAACTTTCAGTTGCAGTACAACTTGGTTGGTATTTTCACAAAAAAAAAACCAGCGCAGTTCAATGGAGAAATCGAAGATGCAACTCATCCAACTTTTTTAATATCAACGAAATGACACAAAATTAGAGCCCATCTTGCTCGAATTTAGTTGAATTGGATAAGACTTAACTTTGGAATATGTGTCATTTGGATTTTAATTTTAATTCAAGAAATGATATCAACATTTTCGTATTTATGACGTTGTTCGAAATCACCACTCATAAAAAAAAATATTGTGACAATCAACCTACGCACATCGTTATTTAAATTATACTATCATACTCAAATATACGAATTTCTGAAGAATACTTTTATTAGTATTATCTGTGAATTGTGAATCAACTACGAAAATGGCGACTAATAACGCAGCCGCTGACAAATGTTTAGTAAATTTCCAATAACAAAATATTAATACTAAAATTCACTTACAATTAAAACTAATTAAACGGTTAAGGGAAGTTTACAAGTAGTATAAAAAATTCGAAATTCAATGCTTTGTGCAAGTTAATTAGACAAATCCTAAAATCCATTCCACACTGCATCGTAAAATAAAACCAGAGGTAGCACCGTTTAGTTTATAGCGTCCTGTAATAACTAAAGCCTATAAGGTGAGGCCTACTCTATTCTTTATACAAGACGGTGCCATTACACTTAGGGTTAAACATCCGAGTTAGCGACTCTGTTTTACGATTTTCCAAATATTTTACGCGTATACGCGGAGCGACCACGTCAAAAGCATTTACTTGGGTTATTTATAAAATGTAAAAATGCGTGACGTCTATTCAGAAACATCATAAAACGCAAAGCTGTTTTACTATTTATTACCCGCGTTATTATTTGCACAGTTTAAACGCAAAATCGACAAGCTAACTATTATTTTCATCCATAAAGAATAAAAAAATTATTGCACTACGTTTGTTGTTTATTTTATCAATAAAATTAATTAAATTACCTTATGCAAGAGCATATTTGGCCTTTGCATAATTTTCGCGTAAATTTTAATCCGTATACATAATAACTGTTATTCGCAAAGGAACACCTGTAAAAAAATGTAATTTAACTCGAGCTTTTGTTATCCTTTAATTAATATTTGCAGCACGAAATAATTACACTAATTAAAATTCTTTGAAATAATGCTAGAAAATCCCAGGTGTTAATTGGTGAACTCCATAACTACTGCCCTTTAGAAAAGAGCAGAATATTTAAATTGCTTGCAATTTACATCAAATTTATTCGTATTAACAAAGGAACGTCATAGAATTGAGGCGGAAATTAGATGTGCGGTTTCCTACCTTACAAAACGTCTACAAAGTCGGGTATCCCTCAGTGATTATCTTTAAAATTCGACTCACCTGAAAATAAATAACATAAATTAATGGAATGGAAATAATAGCAAGTGTGTGAATAATTTATTAGTACTGCTTACTTACTACTAAGTAACTTTAGTGCGTAGATGTCAATATATAATCATAAAATCAATTAAGCTTTTAAGAACTTTCGATGTTAAGTGATTGTTAAGTACTGACTTTCGAGTCTTAAAAGGTGAGCAAAAAATAATCGAAAACCAAGAAGACTTGAAAGAAAACGGAGTTTCTATTTTAGTTAATTCCAGCGAATCAAAATATTGGGTTCAAATTTGGATTCAATTGAGCTGAAATTGAAAACTGAAATACGGATTTTATTCCTCTCTTTCAAAAAAATTGAATTGTGATAATTCAAACCTGACATTCGAATTTTAGATTTTAATTTTGAATTCAATTTTTATTTTTAAAAATTTAAAGCCTTAATTGCAGGGATCTAAATTTAGATTTCTTCGAAACTCTTAAACTAAAACTGGAAAACTGGAACAAATTTAACTGCAGAGCTTCAGACTTTGAATTCAGATTTAGATCCGACCGATGTATGGGTTCAAACTAAAAACTGAAATTAGGATTATATTCCAATATTAGTAAAAATTCATATATCAGGTTTTAAAAGATTAGATTCGAGTTTGGATTCGAACTAGAGGTGGGAAGTTCGATTCTTTTTGGTGAATCGATTCAATTGAATCATTCATTCCAAATGATTCGTTCTTAAATGGTTCACTCATTCACGCGTTTTGTTTAGACTAACGTGGACTAACGAGGACTAACAAAGGAAGCAGTATTGAATACTCAGAAATCTAAAATTAAATAATTTTATGTTTACATCGCATATACAAGCTTATTTGTAAATATATCTCAATGATTTTAAAACTATTGGAAAGCTTATTCTTTCTAGATTCAGATCAGATGCTGCCACAATTATCTCAAAATTGTTGTTAACAAATGCTACATAAATTATTTAAACTAAGCGTACGCGAAACGCGTAGTCGAAATTTCAGCATCGGGGTATTTTTTAAACTATTTCACATAGATGGGTAATTATATCGTATGAAATGGGTAGAAAAGAATGAAGAAGTTTTTAGTGAAAGAATTACTTGCATTGCTTTATGGTTATAAAAGATATGATTTATTTTTGTTATTAACAAAGACCGAACCGAAGGAATGGTAAATGTACCGGCATTCGTATTCAATACTCAGGTCAGGAATGTAAAATTGAATAATTTTATGTTTACATCGTATATACAAGCTTATTTGTAAATATATCTCAATGATTTTTAAACCATTGGAAAGTTTATTCTTTCTAGCTTCAGATGCTGCCACAATTATGTCAAAATTGTTGTTAACAAATGCTACATAAATTAATTAAACTAACCGTACGCGAAACGCGTAGCCGAAATTTCAGCATCGAGGTATTTTTTAAACTATTTCACATAGATGGGTAATTATATCGTATGAAATGGGTAGAAAAGAATGAAGAAGTTTTTAGTGGAAGAATTACTTGGATAGCTTTATTGTTATAAAAGATATGATTTATTTTTGTACAGCGAGCGCTCCGTTGTATTTCGTACCGCTGGCATTGTACGTTTCACGCATGATTTACTTACTTACTTAATCCTTTCCCCTTTTTACCGCATAATGCAGTGTAGGGGTGTGTTCTTCTCATTCTTCTGTTTTCACTATCTTCTTCCACTTCTTTCTATCCTGGGCCATTTCCTTCGCCTGATTCCATCCTAATCCCTGTTTTTGTAGTGTCGTTATTACCATATCTCTCCATTTCTTCTTAGGTCTTCCTCTGTTTCTTTTCCCTGTGACTCTTCCCTCCCAAGCTTGTCTGGGTAATCTTGTTTCTGCCATTCTCCATATATGTCCGATCCAATTGAGTCTTTGTTGGTCTATTACTTTTATAAGAGGGGCCACTTGTAGTTGTTCTCTAATACTTGTGTTTCTAACTCTGTCTCTTCTTGTAACGCCCAATATTGCTCGGAGAAACTTCATCTCATTTGTTTGTAATTTTTTCTCGTATTTACTTCTAATCACCCATGACTCACTGCCGTAGATTAGCGTAGGCACATAAATTGTATTATATATTCGGATTTTTGTTTTACGCGAAATTTTCCTTTTCTTTATAAAACTATATTTTAGAGCACCGTATATTTTATTGCTGATATTAATTCTTTTATCAATCTCCTCGTCCTCTTCTCCTTTTTCGTCCAGCGCAACTCCTAAATATTTAAAGGACGTTAATTGTTCTATAGGGCTATTATTTATAATTTATACTAATATGAGCATCTGTATGTTGTCTAGAAAATACCATAATCTTTGTTTTCAAGGTGTTTATTTCCATATTGTTCTTTGCAAGTGCCACATTTAACATATCTAAGTTATTTTGTAATTCTCTTTCTGCTTTAGCCAGGATAACCAAATCGTCTGCGTATGTCATAACGCATGATTTGCCAAACATAAATTAATTTAAATAATCAACGCCAAAAGAGAATTATAATTACTGATTTACTTATTTGCCATTTTACATTAAATTTTGAATCTACTTTCAATTTTACGTAGAACTCGAAACTCGAACGAATTGAACGCTGAATCTTTTGACAAGAATTAATACCCGATGGTTCCACTGGCTTCGATACCGAGTCGAGTGATGAATCGATTCATTTTAAAGTACGGCGGCTCTGCAGTCCGCGGACTTCGATGCCGGGTCGAGTGAATTAGTGAATCGATTCACTTGATAGTAAGGACTCGATTCATTTGATTCAGTGTACTGATTCGTTCTTTTTGAACGAATCGTTCACGACCGACACACCTCTAATTCGAACGACACTCATCTTATTAAAAACTAAAATTTCAATTATATTTATATCTCAGTAAATGAATTTCAAAGCTCGACTGTAGAAATTCAAACTTAAATTCGATTTCATTTCGTTGTAATTAACATTTATTCGAATAACATGTTTAATCGCTGAGAATGAAAATTAAAATCCAAATTTAATTCCTATTATATTATATTATATTATATTATATTATATTATAAGGGTAAAAGGTCCGAATTCAAACCTTAATTACAGGGATTATTCACAGTTTAGTTTAAGTTTAAGATATGGAATCGACTAACGCTCTTAAATTTAAATTGGATTCGAATTTGGTTCCGAATCTTAGTAAAACATTCGAATTCCCAATCTTAAGTATAATGATTCAAAGCTTAGATTGATATTTGGATCCAAAATCGCTTAAATACGAATTCCATTTATATCCTAACAAATGTTTCGAATGGCAAATGGATGGATTTAAACTTTGGAATTGATAAGGATTCGACTGCTACTCTTAATTTAATCATGAATTCAAACTTTAAATACAGGTTTAGGTTTGACTAGCATTCGTAAGTTGAAACTGGAAATTGGTATTTAGATTTGATTCCAATCTTATCAAAGGATTCAGATGTCAAATTTCTATCACAACGATGCAAAGCCTAGTTAAAGATTTTGAATAGACGAAATTAAACTTGGATGCTATTTCTATCTTAATAAAAGACTTGGGAGACAAATCACAACTGAAGGGATAAGTAGGGGTTTGACTGCCATCATTAACCACTGAGACTGGAAACGGAAAAGCGGATTCCAGCCTTAATTTCATATTTAAATTAGATTGAGACCCTTCGGATTGAGTGGAAAATTACAATTCGGTTTCAATGGGCACAGTGTCTATTGGTGGTCAGAAAATATAGCAATATAGTAAGATAAGAAATCGCGAGGTCCTTATTCCCTAGTCAAAACAAAGGCAAATGGAGCTCATATGCTGGTGATCCAGAGAGCCTTTCACTATGGAAGAACTACAAGAAACAGCCAGAAGGTTGAAGGCAGAAAAACTGTCGGGACCTGAAGGGATTCCACCTGAAGCGGTAAGGATAGCGATAGAAATATGTAGTTCCAAAATATCTGAAAACAATGGAAGAAGCCAAAGTTAGTTCTTTGAAGGAAACCAAATAAGTTGGGGAACGAACCGTCATCATTCAGGCCCATTTGTTTGCTTGATACGCTAGTAAAACTATTACAGCATCTAATAGCAAAAAGAGTAAGGGAGGAGTCGGAGAAGAACCGCCAAGAATTATCAGAAAGACAATATGGGAGAAGGTCTGTAACGTTGTAAGGGGATGAACTAGAAAAGACACGTAAAACGAGAGAGCTTTGTACACTTATAACAATAGATGTTAAGAATGCTTTCAACACGGTTGCATAGCATTTGATTATGACATGTACTGTATGACGGGATATTAAGACTAAATTCAATGACCATGACATGGCATATGCCGACAACCTCAGTAGTAGTTACAGCAAAAACGGAGAGTATGGGAATGGAAGTAACTATTAGGTTGTAAAGAAAGTTATTGCGGTTTTTGACTCTTTGCATTCAAGTGAACATTATTTTGGCTAACAAAACTTTATTAATCAAAATAGTAACCATTAGATTCAATACATTTTTGCCAACGTGATACAAGTTTTTTTAGTCCAATTGAATAAAACTCTGGAGTTCTGGAAGCGACAAATTCGTTAAATGCATTTTTTGCATCGTCTTGGTTTCTGAAGCATTTTTCCCTTAAGAAGTTATCAAGATGTTTAAAAAAATGGTAGTCAGTAGGTGAAAGGTCCGGCGAGTATGGAGGGTGTCCTAAAGTTTCATAGCCCAATTCGTTTAATTTTTGAAGCGTTAGTTGTGCGACGTGAGGGCGAGCGTTATCATGAAGAAGGATAGGACCCTTTCTGTTCACCAATGCCGGGTACTTGTTCTGAAGTTTCCGATGCATTTCGTCTATTTGCTGACAGTACTTTTCCGCCGTGATGGTTTCGCCCAAATTGAGGAAGCTATGATGAATTAGACCGGCTGCACACCACCAGACAGTCACCATAATCTTTTTTTGGTGCAGCTTGGGCTTTGCAAAGTGTTTTGGGGCTTCACCGCGGTTTAACCATTGAGCCGATCGTTTACGATTGTCGTACAGGATCCACTTTTCGTCGCACGTTACAATGCGATCAAGAAACGACTCGTTTTGGTTGCGAAGGAGATGTGCAGACGACAACTCTAGTCGTCGATTTGCTTGATTTTGGTTCAAATCGTGTGGTACCCATTTGTCGAGTTTTTTTGACTTACCAATGTTTCGCAAGTGGTTGGAAATTGTCACGCATGATACTCTTAGTTCAGAAGCAAGCTCTCGAACAGTTGTGCGTGGGTCGGTTTCAACTAACGCCTTTAATTGGTCGTTATCAACTTCATGTGGTCGGCCACTGCGCTCTTCATCTTCAAGGCAATAATTTCCACTACGAAATTTTTTGAACCACCATTGCACTGTACGTTCGTTGGTCGTTCCTGGACCAAATGCAAAATTAATGTCGCGTGCTGTCGCCGCTGCGTTCCGACCTAGTTTGTGCTGGAACAAGAAAATCGGCCGAATTTGCTTTTTTTCCATATTTTTATTAAACACCCAAAAAGTTATCAAAAATTAAGTTTGAATTAAACTATCATTGTTGACATTGTAGAGCGAGAGTTGCCCTTTAAAATGACATATAATTTCATAGACACCTAGCAAAATTTATTAAAAAAATTAGCATTTGAAATCAAAGAATCAAAAACCGCAATAACTTTCTTTACAACCTAATAATAATGCGCCAACTGAAATTTGCTGCTGGATGGATAAAATGAAAGGGGAGGCTGGCTTTAGGGAAGAAGAGGTACGGACAGGTTGCGTTCCTACTGGGAGATATAGTTATTTGCCCCAAAGATAGTCTCGAATATTTGGGGGCCATGTTACATAAAAGTATGAACTTTAGAAGGCACCTTGTTTACGCGACGGATAGAGCAACTATGGCAGCGACGGTTTTAGGTCGGTTGATGCCCAAGATAAGAGGTAATAATGAGGCTAAAAGACGTACGCTGGCGTCTCGTCTGTAACAAACTCTATAATGTTATATGGGTCACCAATATGGGGGAAGGTGCTAGAAATACAAAAATACATACATATAGCAGAGTACGTTCAGAGTTAGTAAAGGCTACAGGATATCAACCGAGGCAGTAAGGATAATAGCAAGGGTAGTTCCGGTAGACCTTTCAGTAGAGGAAAGGAACGATGTATCAGGTAACATGGAGGTGCAGAAGAAAGAGCTGAAACAGATGACGGCCGGTATACGACTTTTTACGCGCACTAGATGGGAAATAGGGCAGAAGAGCTAAGAGGGCGAGCCATTCGATCAGAGAGCTTCATTATGAGAGTGCTAGAGGACGAACAAAGCTGGAAGCACATCGATGACATGGAAGAGAAGGAGAACGACGAAAAAAAAAGAGGAAGGGGAGAGAATAAAATGTAATAGTGAGACAAAGTAAGGTAGATGGCGTCGTGTTGTAATGCGAGAGCGAGCCCATGGCGCCATTCCGAAGAAAAGGAGGTTCTAGTCGGTATAAGTTAAAGTGTCTATAAAAGATCTTCTCCTCCCCCTGAGAAAAAAAGGAGTCCATTCCGTACTCAAAAATTCGACCACAGTTGAGATTTGAACCTGCATTCTTTAGCTTACAAGGCAGACGTTGCATCCAGTAGGTAACCGACCGACCTCAATGCTCTTATTTTAGTTAAATTTTATTCGACATAGAAATCTTCCAACTAAAAGTTTCTTTGCTAGAAAGATTTAACCATAAATTCCTTTATTATTAAATAAAAAAATATTCAGAATTTCGCTGACGTTTTTATTTGTTTGTTTTAAGATTAAACTTTTCCTTTTCTTAGTACGAATTGTGATGCCGAAACAAATCAGAATCTATAAAAGAAAAACACGACATTTCTGTGATTTTATCACAGCTTTATCGTTTGAGTAAATTGTAACCACTAAAAAATAAACGAATCGTCCGAAAAAAACAGAGTCACGCGAACATAAAGGTTCGTAAAATAACCCCGGCTATTAATAATTAAAGAGTAGCAAGAGATTACACTTGACATTCACACAAATCGCACTCACAGGAATTACTCGCTCAAGTATTTGTTGTTGGTCGTGGCAGCTTTAAATGAATACTTTATTCTATAATTGCTCTAAACGACAGTTATTTTTCGCATCAGATTATAGTTTAATAAATAAATAAAGAGAAATATGAAAAATCAAATCCATTGTGATTTAAGATTCCTAAAGAAATAATAAATTATGAAAAGAAGTAAAGTTTTGGAAAGTTCAGATTTCAAATATTTTCATCAAAAGGATCCACCACAAAATAGGCAAATTTGAATACTAATTTAACAAAAAGTAGCGTAACATTTGGTGGAGGCGCCACTTTAGCTAGGAATCTTACGAATTATTAAAATCAAGCAAAAAAGGATTAATAAAATCTGAAAGATAGTAAATTCGTTTTAATTTTTATAAGCCAAATTTGCTCAGATAAAATTTAATGTTTAGTTGGATATAAGTCTTGTAAAGGTGTATTTTGTATTCTAAATACTATTCTTGAGTGCTTGAGTCAATCATAGTAGTCTATTTCGATACATTTGATCTCTATTAAACTTTAGATTACCTTATTACAATATCAACATTGTCAAAATTTTCATTTCAGTTGAGTGAAACTTCTCATTTCCGGCAGATTTACTCCCAGACAATCTTTCTTATTGGCGAGCCCTTGTGTTCTCCTTTTATTGATTTCCTTTACACAATGACTTAGTTTGTATTGTTTCCTAATTTCGGTTTATTTTGAGTATATAAGACCCTTGAAACATTGTACAAATAAACTTTTTGTTTTATTACCAAAATAAAGAGCATGAATGCCTGTCCACCGTGGGTTTTCATTGTGATTAATCCGTAAATATAAAACGTATTCTCCGTAGTAGCATTTCTTTGTTATAACAATGTTCTTTTATTTTCTCGACTTTCCTTTGGGAGTATATTCACATTTAAGTTTTTCATTTCTATTTATTTCAGATTCAATATGCGTGTTAGTGACGTTTTACAAAAAATATTAACGTTTACCTTTTATTATTCTTATTACGTTATAGATTTAGTGTCACTCACATTGAATGGCATGGAAGTTTCCAGTTTTGATTCTACTGTAATGTTCTGTAAATGAGGTAAACTTGAGAAATGGGGTATGGAGAACGGTTTCTGTACTTTTTACAAGAGTTTGAAACGGCGAGGCGTTATCTTAAGCCGGGTTCTCATTAGTCGATTTCATTGATCAATGAGATTGAATCTATCCCATTGAAGATACAATTAAATACGAAAATTGTTCACACGATTCAAGGGCATTGAACATTCTGTCAGAAACGATCAATTTTAAAAATTGCTGCAAAGAAGAAAATTGTGCGTGCTGGAGTCCGCATTGTGTGTAAATATTTAGTAAACCAAATCAAAAAGCGAAAAACGAGAAAACTATTTGAAATGTGTCATGTTGTTAAAATGACGCAGAACTCTACGCAATTTTATCCAGAGTGTAGGTGCCAACAATAAGCTGAAGATGCAACTTTATTTGTTTCAATATAATTGAACTTTTGTTCTCACATTTCAAACACCGTTCAATTTCATTGAATCAATCCCGTTGATCAATCAAAGTAGACCTGCCTTTCACTTCCATTGAAACGAAAAATCATTGATCAATATCGTGGAAATGATGTTCTCATTATTCAATTTGTTTACAATGACATAGATTCAGTCTCATTGATCAATGAAATCGACTAGTGAGAACCCGTCTTTAATGACTTACAAGATGATTACCAATAATGTCTTTCTGAAGAATTTACGAGGCTAATAAAAGAAAATCTATTTAACGTGAATTAACTGAAACCTTTTTAACGTATAACCTAATAAATTTATTCTGCAGCTGTGTTCACAGAAAATGTAAAGATGAAGATCTAATATTTTCATTTGCCTTTTGTATACGTTAGATGAACGCAAGAAAAATTAGGAAATTAAATGTACATAAAGAGTAGTCTAAGAAACATAAAACTTTCATTATTTGTTGAATGGCAGTCACACCTTACCCAATTTATTTATTTTTTATTGCACTTAAAGTAGTTTTTTCAAACAACTTCTTTTGTAAATTGTATTTTCGTCCTAACTAATCAAATTTGTTTTCAAATTCAGACCTTCTTCGAATTTAAAGAAACCAAATAAACTAAATTACTGTAATTTTCAAAAGAAGATGTCGTTTAAAACAAATTTTCATTCAGAGAAATATTTACTGGTATTCTGAAAGTTTGGTTTTAAAAATACGTTTAAAACAAAAGTGAACATTTGTAACTATTTTCTGTGCGATTTGTTTTCTGTAATTTACGTCCATTTAGAATTTGAATAGCGCAAAAATTTTGCAAATAGATTGCAAAGATTGTGAACAAATGATAAATCACTTGTGTTGATTTAATCTTTGGTTGGGCTTGTTTTAAAAATCGAATTTAAGCAGCAACAGTTCCAACTTACATGAGCGAAATCCTCGGTAAATTTCTATCCAAACAGACTTTGAATAATTTACAATTCGTTTACGTTGTCTTTAACCTCTGGTTGGCCATGGTGTGGCGAAAGTCAGCTTTTGATGTTTTAAAACTTAAGATTATTTGTAACTTCTAATGTAATTTTTGTCAAGTGACAAAATTGCAGCGACCTGCGATTGCAGCAGTTTTTAGTGTTTTCAATTTGGCCAGTGTTTGGGATAATTCTACACACTTATCGTCTTGTCTGGTTTCTACAACAGTCATTTCATTGATTGATTTTTTGGAAACTGCAGGTTTCTAAGTGAAAAGATCTGTAATATTGTTGTATCGAATACCTTACAGCTATAAACCGTAAGGGCGTTAGTAAAAAGTTATTTATTTACTAGCAAAATTTCCCAGCCTGAATGTTGAAACTGAATTATTACTCATATACGGATTACTTAATCTTCAGAATATTCCAAAAATTTTATTTACAAATCTAACGCTTGCATGAACCTCAGAGATTAAGTTAAGTATGTGCTGCTTAAATATTTACTTAAATGTTCAAACACGGTTCTAAAATTAATTACACGATAATTACACACCATGAACAGGTCTTTAAAACTGAGATATTTCTAAAAAAATTAGAAGCCAATTTCAATTTTAGAAAATAAAATAAATTACCAGATAATTTTAAATTTAGAAAATTAAAACGAAAAATAGTTTTAATTTTAGAAAATAATAAAATAATTTTAACGTTAGAAAATATCTTGATCCAAACAAGAGTCCAAATTGCCGAAAACAATCTAAGAATGTGACACGAGAAATAAATGTACTTAGTTCATACATTTTTAAATTTTTTGAACCAAAGTTCCTCTTTTAATAACTTAAGACTGTAAATTCAAGCCCTTTTTCGCCAGTGCAAAACAATCTAGACTACTTTACTATGTAAATGCCATTCGAAGGAATATTATTGAAACAAATTCGAATTTACGAAGATTGTGGACATTAAGTAAAAGAAAATGTTCATTTATTTGAATTTAAAGGGCAAAAAAGTTCAGAATTTTTGTTGAGTTCAACGTTTTAAAATTTGAAAATTCCTCTTGAAATTCGGACTTTTTCCTTTAAACACACTAAATAACCAATTGATGTATTTTTCAAAGAAAAAATAATTATTCAGAGAAAAAACTACATACAGAAAAGTCAGCGTTCAGAATACAAACAAAATAACAATTCAAAAATATTTTTGTTTTACAAAGGTTTAAACTAGAATAAATAAATGCAACTTACATTTTTTACTTTGCAGTTTTTTTTTTAAATTCATTAATTCGATTTGAAATTTAGAATATTTATTTGATCGTAATGATTTTAACGACAACGTAGGAGGGGTGGGATTTATATTACACCGAAAAATAGCTACACGAATAAAAGTATATAAAGGAATTTTAAATGACTGAATTTTATGTGATCTTAAAAATAACAAACAAATGTAACCTTAAAATTACTCGTATACGTAAAACACATGAAGATGAAAAAGTCGAAAATTTCTATGAAGACATTAGACACTGATCCTTGCAAGTGTATGCTCGCTATCGGTGATTTTAATATTAAAATAGGCAAAAAGTGAGACGGAAGTGAAGATAAAATAGGCGAATTTGGATTGGGAGAAAGAAATAAAAGAGGGCAAATGCTTATTAATTTCTTGGAACAGCACAATCAATACGCTATGAACACATTTTTTTTAAAGAAACCTAATAGAAAGTGGGCATGGATTAGCCCCAATGGCGAAACAAAGAACGAGGTAAGTTACATTAACTATATATCGTCAGAAAGAAAAAGAGCATGTGTCAGTGTTAAACAGCGTAACCATTGGAAGTAAAAGTAATCATCGAATGGTGAGACGAAGAGTTGAAATAAATTTAAAAAATGGAGAGAATGAAATATATAAACAAACCACCTTCAAAAATAGATAGAAACATACTGAAAAAAAAGAAAGAATTAGAAATTAGGATTCAAAAAACAGAAAACGAATTAAATTTTAAAGAACAAAAGCGTACATGAAGTTAACAACTTATTAAAAACAGTAATGCTTGAAAGTGGCCAAAAAGTAGCACAATTGTAGAACAAAAACAAAAACGACAAGAAATGGAGTGCAAGAACGACAAACCTGTTCGAGGAAAGAAAAAACTTGCTAATCAAAATAAACGTAATATGATACAATACGTAGTTAGTAGAATAGATTATGAAAATAGTAGAACACTACAAAAACATGAAGAGCATAAAAGAAGAAGACTCGGTAAAGAATATAGCACCCTGTCCTGATGGAATACTAATAAAATTAATGAGCGGACGGAAAAACTGTACCGCAAACATTACAATTTTACTGTTAAATAAATGCATTTGGGAAGGAAGACTGGAATACCTCTGTAACAGTACTATTGTACAACAAAAGGAGATAAAAATAAATTGGAAAACTATCGCCCCATCTCACTTCTATCACAAATAATGTACAAATTATTAAGATGGTAGTAAATAGAACAGGCAGGGTCCCGGAAGGGCTATAGCACATGTGATTATCTACTTACCCTAAGAACTTTAATAGAAAAATTTACCGAATATAATCTTCCTTTATACAGGGTGAGGCAGAGAAAAGAGCGATTTTGAAAAGGCAGTCAATTTTTCCAAATTGTATTTTTACCACCTTAAAGTACACAGAAAAGCATTTAAGAAAATTAAGTAAACGTAACTAAGTTTTAAAAATAACTCCAGTAAGGTGACGTCCATTCAGGCGTAGACATTGTTCGATTTTGAAAAGCGCGGGAATCCTGCTCAACTGTTGGGAGGTGGTGGGGATACAGTCGACAAGTCCTGACAAGTTAGCATTCAGTAGCAATGAGAGCAGATCGAGACAGAAATGAAAACATTCGTCAAAAAACCACAATTAACAAATTGATGTAGTAGAACAAGCAACCTCACTAAAATGAAGATGGAAGAAACCACAATGAGACAAACGGATGGCCGATGGAATAAAGAAATATAAAACTGGAGGCCGTGGACAGAGAAAAGAAGTAGAGGACACCTACAAACTAAATGGGAAGATGATTTACAAAGAGTAGCCGGATTTGGATGGCGGCGAACTGCAGAAGATCGTGAAAGATGGAGAAATTTGAGGGAGGTCCTAATAAATTATTTGGCAAGTATTTTCTATGGAAATAATTGTATTTACAAAAGTTGCAAGAGAAAACAATTGGGAGATACATTTATTATCAGAAGTAATATCACAAGACCTCCTGATTTTATCGATAAATTTTTATTTTGCACGAATTTTCTTTGCGTAGTAACAAACACGAAGGCAAACTGCATGGTAAATCCCGACTCCGAAGGAGGAGGGGTTTTACCTAATGTCAGTTTGCTTGAGTGATTTTGCTTAAAAGCAAAAAAATGAGTGCTTAAAAATAAAAGTTTATCTGAGAAAATCAGAGTGGTCGTGTGGTATTTGGTGAGATAAATTCCAAATACAACGCAAAATGAAACAATTTAATTATTATTATTTTATTTGACGATTTTAGAACAAATTTTAATTATATGTAAATGTACAATTATTAAAAACAAATATTAATTAACTGTCACACTAACAGTTATAAACAATAACAACTGTTTATTTACTTGGTAGCGAAAATTTATCGGGGTAACGGAATTTTATCATACAGTGAGCACGTAAAGGTTGGAACAAATTCGATAAAATCTTTATTGGGTAAGTAAGAAAATAATGCTCGGACACGTCGATTTTATTTTTTTGATGCGCATTTTTTGGTATGCGTATATTTTTTATTACGCCACCCGTCTTCGAGTTATGACGTCATCATCTGTTTTTTTAAATGACAACACCCTCTTTTGATAGTACCATTTAGAAGAGCACATTTTTTTGCTTATGGACGCCAAAGTTTACGGTATGTTACATAACAATATTTTTGAGAAATTAGTACCACAATTGTTGCACAATTTGTTATTGGCGGCGCATTAAATGCTGAAAAATATTTGAATTTGCTACAAAAACAGATAATTCCTGCACTTATAGCACTATATCCAAATAATCAAAATCCCCAAATGCCGGATGAACCAATATGGTACCAACAAGAAGGCGCGCCACTATATTATTCACGGATTGGGCGTCATTATCTAAACACCGTTTTCGCCAATAGATGGATATTGTCAAGAGGTGAATGACATGCAATTTGAACATTCAATTTATTGGGTTTTAGTTGTATTTATTATTTATTCTATTGTTATTTCATTACATTGTTATGAATTCTAAAACTTTTTTTTCGAAAATATTGTTATGTAACATACCACAAAATTTGGCGTCTATACCCATAAAAATGTGCTCTTTCAAATGGTATTATCAAAAGAGGGTGTTGCCATTTAAAAAAACTGATGATGACGTCATAACTCGCAATAAAAAATATACGTATACAAAAAAATGCGCATCAAAAAAATAAAATCGACGTGTCCGAGCATTATTTTCTTACTTGCCCAATAAAGATTTTATCGAATTTGTTCCAACCTTTACGTGCTCACTGCATGTAATATACCAAGAGACAGGTATATTGCCGGAACTTTTTTCGAACCGCTCATGCCCCAGGGTTTGTTGCGAGAGAACTTTGAACAACAAACACGAGGCCTGGGCGGCGAGGCAAAATTTCCAGGCAACATACCTGTTCTGAGGTGTATTCGGCAGAGAATCGCCAGAAATTTTTTACTACAAAAACAAGAATAATTTAATACTGTTAAATTTGTATGTTTTGTATACGTTGCAATACAACAAATTTTATTATTAATTATAATAATTGTACATTTAACATCAAGTAATTATAAATTATGAATTTTGTTAAGACTATATTTGACAGATTTGCACTTTTTCCCTAGGGAGATTTTTTTGGAAATCTTCCCTAGGGAAAATTTCCGGTTAATTTATAATAATAATTGTGATTGGTTGTTACTCAAAAAATTTAACGTTATGATTGGCTAATGTTACTCATTTGACATGTGAGGGCGATTCTCAGTATAATACTGTTCCCATTAGTTGGATTTTTAAGTGTTTTGCATCATGATTGGTTAAAAACTAGTCGTTGGAATTTATCCAAATAAATTTTTGATATAAATCAAGCTTAAAACTTTAAGGGCACAAAAGGCCCCTAACGGGATGGAAAGATTGAACCTAATGAAAATCAGAACGATAGTTTTTGCTTAGAAGATATTTAGAAGAAATTCAGAAGACAAAGATAAACTTCGAGCTCAAAGGAAAGATACAACACGAGGAAAGCTTTAAGTTTCATAAAAAACGTACACTGTGAGGGTGAAAACTGAGTTTAAAAAAGGTATTTGGCTCTAATTTAAAAAGGCCTACCGCAAATGAAACGAAAATTCCGAATTTAATAAAATTATAAAATGAACTTGAACTGCCCTACAAAATATGGAAACAATGAAGAGAAGTCAGAGAAAGAAACTTAAAGGAAAACGTTCTAGATTTTACAAACATCGAATATGAAATACGAAATCCCAATGTGTAACAAAAAATAAAAATGTCTCTAAATTTCGGAAAACATTAAACTATTTAACTAAAACCGAAATTTATTTGCAACAGAGTTACTTCAATTTATTGTACTGCCGAAGTTGCCCTTTAACATTGGATTATGCCATTATCTTGTCATATCCGACGGATTTCGAACATACATAACTTGTGCTTTTCTGATATCGATAGCGTCAGTAATACAGAATTAACACAGCATGTTTCAGTTAATTTATGTTCGGATCTATTGTGTTGCAGTAAATTAACTTAGGATCAATCGAGCTTTGAAGCTGGGAACTACACATCGTACACGCATTGTAATCTGTGATTAAAGCTAAATCAATTTAATTTGTAATTTTTAATTTTTATTAAAGAATTTGTTTAGGATCATAATAGAAACTGTTAACTGTTTACATGATGGATATGCCCGTATATTGAAATATTTTTTTTCTACTCCTACTATTGAAAGTTGATCTTTCCACATGATTTTTAATGCTGAAAGCAATTGTTTGTCGAAACTGTGCGACAAAATACAAAAGTGTGTTGCAAAGTACTTTGCAACACACTTTCTTATAAGAATCAAATATCAGATAGCGATTTTTCGACTTTTCCGGCAATAAATTGAGCGTTGCTTCATTTGCCTGTTCTTCTATTCCGGGAGGAGTACACACTGTACACAGATATGCTATTTCTTCAATATTTTCGTCCATTTCTATGTTTATCTTCGAGATTTTTTAAATCTGAAACACTCGCGAAAATGGCGCCGGTTAACTGTATGGTTTGTTTATATTTGTGATGTGTTTATTTTTATAGCAACGGACTTATTTCCATAGTGACCATAGTTTCCATGAGCATACTTAATATTCCACAAAAAATTATAAAATTTGCTTTAAAATATTAAATAGTGAATTAAATGTCTTTCTTCTGTAGGAGTAGAAAAAATAGTGTGTAATAACACTTGTTGAAAGTGTTTTGCAAAACTCAAATGAATGCAGCCTTCGACTTCGTCTCAGGCTGCAACCTTCATTTTCGTTCTGCAAAACTGTACTTTCAACACTTGTTATACAAATTACTATTGTATTATTTAAGATGTGATTTTAACTGACAACTGGCAAAAATAAAAAGATGTCTTATATTTAATACACAGTCATGTATCTTCCTTTATATATTGTAGTCTTTTTAAATTTACTATTTTCTTTGAATTTCAAAGCACCTTAGCTTCCTCTCATTTCATTCAGAAAAATCCGTGAATTGTAACACCTAACTTTAAAATATCTCCTAGGCAATAGGTATTTACAAAATTTATTTGAAAATAGAAAATAAAACATTTAAATAAATCAATTTCACCCTAATATAACCCAACATTTAAAACGTTTCCTCGAATACTCCTTCCTCCAAGTATTTAATTCAGAATTCGAAGCAAAAAATCTTTTAAATAAATTACATATTCAGTAACTTTGAATCAACTTCATTTCGCTGATGAATTAAGAACGATTCGTAGCTTGAATACAGTAAATAATGAAATCCTTTGCAGGAATACACTTCAAAATTTACCGAGCTCGCTAACCTCTTTCAAAATAACATCTCGTACTTCGTGAAATTTCTGTAAATATTTACAGAATAATGCACAATCAAGTGCAAGAAATTTTGAACTTCATGCAAACACTAATAGTTTTCTGAGAATATTTACTTCAAGTTTTAATTACGAGGAAGATTTTTCTCTTATTTACAAAAATTACAGTACGCAGTTATTTTATTGAAATTTTATTTTATAATTACCGAATAATTAAAATTGTATAAATTATTTCACCATCTGGGAGAGAAAACACGAATATTTATTTTTCAGCCTGCCTCGTTATTAAAATGAAGTGGCAGAAGAATTAACGAGCTATAAAAAACACATCAAACAAACTTGCTGGCTAAAGAAGAACTGAAAAATATAACGACGGACAATAGATATATAACTTTGAAATTATAATCCTTTCCCTTCTGAAATTCAGATTTATGAGATTTAATAAACTTGCTACGTTTGTCGTTTTTCGTTCTCGTGGGAGTTAAAAAGTTCGAATTTCAATCACCAATTAATTAAAAAGCTAACATTCTGGGTCGTTTATCCAATACCTGACATTTACCACAAAGGAAACTTTTAAAATTTCTTGAATTACCTTTCTTTCAGTTGTATCAAAACCTTTTTAATTTTATTACCTTGCCTGAAAAGTTTTAATTAAATTCGATGCACGATAAAGTTAATTGGATAACCGTGAATCGGACGTCGATGTAAACTGGCGAAATTTAAAGGAACAATGCTTGTTAGAGACCCCAATTTACGAAACCGAATGCTTTACATTTTTATATGTACGAGGTAGCGACCAAATATTCCTGGCCTAACCCGCTTGCAGTTGTTTGAGAAATAAAGAAATCTGTTCATTTTTCAACATAATCACCCTTTACTTCAACACACTTCTTACATCTTTTAATAAGCAGCTCTACCCTTATAAAAATACTTTGGAGTTTTGTCTTCAAAATACTGAAAAACCGCCGCCATCACTTCGTTATCATTGGCAAATTTCTTTCCCCGTAAATCTTGCTTAGGTTTATTTTGATCAAGTTTTTACAGTTGATAACGATGGTCCACTGTCATCGTAAACTGCATTCATCCTTTGTTTAATTTGATCTGGCATCAAACCTTCTTTAGTGAGAAACTTAATCACTGCCGGTACTCTAGTTTTTCCATTTTTGAAAAATATTCCACTTGTTGTCGGTCTACTGACAGCTATTTGTAAACAACGCAATGGAAGCAAATGAAAATTTACGTGGAGTCTGAGGAACAATGTAGCCTACTATTACGTATATTATTTTGCATTTCACACTTCTAGAAATAGGTCGGGCCAGGAACATTTGGTCGCTACCTCGTATTTATGCGTGTACGTATGAATACATCAGGGAATAAATATTAAAACAACTTGTTCGGGTTGTTACTCTCTGAATTTTAAAATATTCACCTTAATTAAAAAAGAATGAAAGGCCGAAAATAATTCACGTGTCTACAATGTTTTACTATGCGAAATTCTAAGGTTATGCTTTTTGGTCTTGCTTTGTATGAATAGGGGTTTAACTTTGCAAAGCCAACACGGAAAGGTTCTCCTGGAGGCTCTAATTTAGGTGTTTATAAATGTGATGCTGTTAGAGAATTCTGTAATCACATTTAGAAAACGAACCCTGAAAGTAAGGTTAAAAATATATTAGTTTAAACTGATGATGATGAGCATTTAATTTGATTGTTTTAATTATTTGAAGTTGGTTGTATGTGCTACAAACCTTCACATGAGAAAAATTAGATTAATTATTTTTTAAAGAACAGATTTTATTATAAAGCAGTATTTCCCAGAATTTTAACAACTAACAATAACCAAACATTTTCATATCGTCCATGAATTAATTCAAATTCGATATGAGGACATGAAAATAACTTTCCCAATAATTCGAATTTTTTTACAGTTTACGGTTTTAGGCTTTTGAAGTTTATACTAAAATCATTTGTAAAAAGAAAAGACCAAAACTGAATCTACTTAAAAATAGTACATCATGTAACAACTACGTAAAGTGAAATTGTGACACGAGTAGAAGGGAATTTATACACCTATCGTAGACTATTAAGCTTAAGAGATTCACTAACTTAATAGAATGATAGAACTCCAAGACATTTGGAGAACTCACAATAATGTTAACCGTTCATAAGAAATACATCAATTATTGTTGTTCATTGTGCAATCTTTATTCTGGATTGAAAGCAATAAAGAGAAGTGGCTTGTAACTAATATGATTAGTTTAGGGCCTACGTTAGTGTTAATTTATTAGCAAGAAAAACCCGTAACAATAAAAGCAATGTTTAAAAGATTTTGAGAAATTGTTTACATAAAAAATATATTAGAGGCTCATGTAAGTAATGGCTTAATTATTTTTATCTACGTACGTAGACTTTTACGCCTTCGAAACAGTGTGTAAAGTTCTACCTTAGCGCATTAGTGCGATACTGGATACTCAGTGCGTAAAGTGAATGACATAAACTATGTACTTCCGTTTCTATGGGAATCAGCTCAAGAAAATACAGAAACGAATAACTTATTTCGCGGCTGAAATTAATGTTTAAATAATATATTTTTTTTGCTCGTAGATAAAACAATATACGGAACACGTACTAAAGTGTTACAATGGAACTCGTGTGGAAATTCGCTTACTCGCTCCACAATCAGTCACTTTATGTAATTTATTTAATGTCCTATTATGTGTAGGTATATAGTAACAATTCCCCTCGCCGCCGCCGTAGGAGATAACTAACTACCCCTAACATTAATGCTATAATATAACCTTGAGTTAAAATGGACATAACAAGGACAAATATGTTTTTTTTATGGTAAAGGTTTTGGATACGTAAACAGATAACACAGCATATTAAAATTTATCTAATAAACTTAATGGAATGATCGTTCAACTAAAATCACTATCAAGATCAATTTCGAATAATTTAATGATATCACTTTTCCCTCAGCTGAAAATTATTGAATGGTAGGTTAATGTCATAACAAACTTGTAACGCGTTTGTTTGCATAAAATTAGATACTGAGTAAACAATAAGCTAAAAACTTCGTTTCATTTCCATTGAGACTTTCACTCTGTTAAATACTCGTATTAACTAAACCATGTATCAACAGCAGATTAAGCAATTGGGCGATAACTGGCTACCTTTCCATGTTATTTATACAGGATGTATCCAAATTCGACCAATAATCTTTTGAGAGGCCGCCGAAAATCTAAGATAATAACGCCAGAGATACCAAAAAAAGCCTTAGAAGCGCCTTAATGTAGGCAACCAGTTATTAGCCGCTTAAAGTCGGCTATAGTGATATTTAGAATCTCAACTGACAACTGCAAATGTTAATATATATTTTATGCCAATATTTGATTTAGTTCAGCGGAACATATAATATGCCTAATAATTTAAGACGTTTCCAAACGGTGTCTTTTGACATCCCTCAACTATGCTTTAGATTGGGAGTTTATTTACAAATGTTGCTTCTATTGCTACCCTCCATCATCCCTAATAAAATATTGGTCGAATTTTGATACACCCGGTATACAGTGTGTCCCAAATTCAATCCCCACCATTAGGATCTTGGAAATTATAAAAGCTACAAAGTTGGTTAAATAGAGAAAGTTTTAGGAATTTTAATGCTCATTTCATATCCGTTGAGAAATCACAGCCAACTTTGACCGTTTTCGAGATATCTTGAAAAAACCGAAATGTTGAGTTTTCTGTTTTCCAAATATCTCGGAAAGTATTAAGTTATTAGTTTCAAGACTTGTACATTGTGAAGGCCCTTTTTACGGAGAATCGGGTGGTACCATATGTTTATATTTATGACGCTTTGCCTCTATTCTATGAATAACTACTTTTGATTTTCATATGGCCGCCAAATTGAATTTTGTCGTAACGAAACTCAGCTCTTTTTTCTCTTTTGAACGATGTGTCACCAGTACGAGGTTTTTGAAGAAGAGCGGGAATAAAATACTTTTTTTTTATCATAGCCTACTACGCGAATAAAGAAAAAATGTATTTTATTCCCGCTCTTCGTCATAAAACCCATACGTGTGATACATTGTTGAAAAGAGAAAAAAGAGCTGAGTTTAGTTACGACAAAATTCAATATGGCGTCCATATGAAAATCAAAAGTAGTTGTTCATAGAAGAGAAACAAAGCGCCATAAATATAAACATATGGTACCACCCGATTCTCCGTAAAAAAGTGCATTCACAATGTACAAGTCTTGAAACTAATAACTTAATACTTTCCGAGATATTTTAGAAAACAGAAAA
This sequence comes from Melanotus villosus, assembly GCA_963082815.1. Classification (NCBI taxonomy): domain Eukaryota; kingdom Metazoa; phylum Arthropoda; class Insecta; order Coleoptera; family Elateridae; genus Melanotus; species Melanotus villosus. Next base: position 26,277,979 of record OY720422.1, on the reverse strand, counting down.
CTCCAAATTTCGATTTTTTCAAGATATCTCGAAAACGGCCAAAGTTGGCTGTGATTTCTCAACGGATATGAAATAAGCATTAAAATTCCTAAAACTTTCCCTATTTAACCAACTTTGTAGCTTTTATAGTTTCCGAGATCCTAATGGTGGGGATTGAATTTGGGACAGACTGTATAAGAAAAAACCAGTGATCCTCTATAATTGATCAACTGATCCCTGTGTAGCATGGAATGCCTAACCAACCCTAACCTACCTAAATCATAGAAAGTTTCACTAGAATAGACAATAAAATCTAATGTAGTTTCGATGACCAAGCATTTTTCAATTTTCTAGCAACGACTTTAGTTTATTACATCTATACAAAACATGAACCTATAAAGCACAAAACCGTGCTAGTTTCGCACATGTTTTCAACTTTCGATACTGTATCTATCTCGAATCAATAATAGAAAACAAAGAAGAAGGAGAGCATGGAATAGAGAGGAAAGAGCGCAGAATATCAGGAAAAAAATAGAAGAAGCTGAAAAGGACAGGTGCAGAAAGGAAAATGCAACTAAGGAGGAAGAATGGAAGACTATGGAGGAAATAATAAGAAAGTCTGCAGAAACCACATTAGAAATGAGGCGGTTGTTGAAATGCCCGACAAGGAAGAGATTAAAAAAATCTTAAAAAGGACAAAAGGACAAAAAACAGGAAAAGTACTGGTGAAAACGGCATTGAGGCTAAGCTATTGAAGTATGGAGGGGAAACTCTAAACGATATGATAACACAATTAATACAAAGAGTATGGAAAAGAGAAGCCTGGAAGAGGTATAGTGTGCTTGTGTGCTAGACACGACCTATAAGGTGTTGGCGACGTGCTTTAGAAACAAACTGCATGAATAGGCCGAAAGTGAAATAAGAGAATATCAAAGAGTAGAGTTGTAAAAAAACGGTTTTTTTTTCAGAGCCTGTTTTTTCCAATGAAAAAAAACGGTTTTTTTTCAATAAAGAACCGATAAAACTACTATCAAAAATTCAGCTTGCAAAGTGAAGGCAAATGGAATTCTGTCATCAGATATTACAGTAAACAGAGGTTTAAGACACGGTGATCTGCTATCAGCCATGCTCTTCAATATTAAACACGGGTTAAACAGAACAGAAACTTTGAAAACCCAGAATCACCAGACGACGTGACACCGCTGGCAGGGAACAAAAAGGAGCTGGGAAAGCAAATTGGAAGGTTAGAAGGCACAGCACAGGAGAGCAGGATTAAGAATTAACGAAGGTAAAATAAATATGGGCTTGAAAGGAAAGAGAAATATGGTACCGATGGTAGGACTAAAAAGAAAATTTGCATTGGAAGATGGATTAGAGATAGGAAAAGTTCAACAGTTCGTATATTCGGAGGTCTTAATAATAGCGGAAGGCAATGAAATAAAGGAAATAGAGGCTAGGTTAATGAAAGCAGATAGGACAACGGGGACACTAAGTAATACAAGTGTCGCGCAGTGCGAAGGTGCGGGTGTATAAGTTAGTTCTACAGTAAGACCAACAGTGGCATACGGATGCGAAACAGGGGTGATGAGGTAGATGAGCAGTGCAAATCAAGGCAGGCTGGGGATATGGGAACGAAAGGCTGTGAGGAAAATATATGCAGGAAGAACGATAGTGGAAGGCTGGGATCGCAGGGTATATAAAGAAGTGATAGAGTTATATGGAGAAGCAACGATCAGTAATCATATAAAAGCCTAACGTAAGGCTGGGACATATCGAAAGGCTGCCGGACGTTATGGAAGAAAAGAAGAAGAATGCCACGTTTAAGATGGCTCCAACAGGTGTCAAAGGATTTGAAGCAAAATAATATACGGAACTAGAGGGAAAAGGCCAAGAACGGAAAGATATGGAGAGAGATTGTACAGCGATAGGCCTAAAGGTCTGTCAAAGCTATCATATATGTACTATCACGTGCAAAAGTAATGACACGCCTAAGATTTGTTATTGTAGCCTTGCAGCAGTCGATGAGTTACTTGGGCATAACCATATAAGACCTTGTAGGTAGGATTAACAAGTTAGAATAAGAAACTTGCTCATCGATTGCTGCAAGGCTGTTTATCAGACAATAACAAATCTTAGGCGTGTCATTACTTTTGCACGTGATAGTACATACACTGTTTGATTCTCATTTGGGCATTTTAAGTAATCAAGAATTGTGACGTTTGTCTTAGGTTACGTGGAAGTGCGATTCTCTGCCAAATATTAGTTTAGTCAACTAACATGGTAATATTTGCTTTACATTAACAAATTTGATTTTTCAGAAAAACTTTTTCATAAAACCTAATACGACATTTGGCAACAAATCGTTCCTCATATAATCGAAAATTAGACAAATGGCTCATTTTTAGAGTGACTAATTTTTACTACCAATACAAGTAAGCTGAAGTAAAACCCAATTATCGTTCAAATAAGAAGTAAACGGCGTACATGCTGTTCCATGCCTTGTCTGTGCTTATTTATAAAATGAGTTGAAACTACTTAATGCACGAAAGGGGAATATGTTATTTACATTATTATTTTCCATTGGAAACCAAAATTGTAAACTAAATTATTCATGAGGAGGAGCTCACAGCCACATTTTTAAACGACTTAGCATCGTCAACACTTTCTTTACCCGACGTAAACCTGAAATTTTCAAAACTCGAGAATTTAAAGCCGGATAAAATTTTAATTAATTTAAGTTCAACTTTGAAATTACTAGAGTTCTGGGAATTACCTATATTTAAGCTCTCCGAGTTAAGAGGCTTAACTGAAAGGGCTTGAACTATAATTCTACTTAGAAACTTCAATAATTCCAAAATTAACTTCAAAAACTTTCGTTTTCTTGAATTTTCAAAGAATGGAACTGTAAAAACTTATTTTAAACTTAAAAATATGAAATCTTTAAACGTTTCAATTCAGGGCTTTTAACAGGAGTACAGTTATGGCTAAGAGTTAGTACCGAATATTAATGAGATCTTTAACGTATTCAATTTGACTGATCTAACTGGTTATAAAAAACATTTTCAAAATAGCTTCCCGATTAATCCGGCATTACTTATATTATTTATAATAATTTACACACCAGATAGCTTTAATATTCAAGAATCATTAATAGTTTTGAATTTAAAAAAATACATATTTTGAATCAAAATCTGGGCAAAAGTATTTGTCTGCTAAACTCAAAATGATATACTCTGAAGACAAATTACGTGGAAATATAATATAACTCCACGGTTTAACAGAATTTATTGCCTGACCGATGTTTATAAAATTTAAGATATTATAAATATTTATAAGCAAGTTAGGTACTTGTCTTCAAGAACAATAAGCACATGACAACTTTAGCTGAAGATATTTTCTAACATTCTGCACTTCAGGTCATAGAAACTAAATAAGTTTCCTTTTTCTAATTGAAAAAATACGAAGCCCTTCAGTTAATGCTGTACAAACAACATATTAAAATTTAATTAGTTTATTAGATAGTAGCAAACCTTAATAAAGCTTAAACTATGTTGAAACCTCATTTAATAATTGAGCTTACAACGTATAAAACAATATCTTAATGGGAGGATAATGAAGTGAACATACTTGAATTCAAGCGTAGACCCTACCGGTACTTTTTGGTTTATTTAACTTGGAAGTTCTTCATTTTTAAGGGAAATAAACACCTTTTCTGCTTCTGTATTAATTTTAAAATACTTAATATAGCAATATTTTATTTCTGACTGGGAAATTAGTGAAGTTAACATATTGTTTTGCAAAAATAATAAATTTTAAAGCAATAACTTGTCAGCATTTGTTTAAAAAGGTTAACCAAAAACATTTCTGCCTTTATCTTGGAGGGATGAATTCTAATTTATATGTATAACTCGAACAGATTTCAACTAATTCGAGTGAACGTACTCTAGCATGCACAAATGCATTTGATAAGCCAGCAAATTACTAGAGCATTAGAGATAGTAACAACCATTCTGTGGAAATAATTAAGTGGAAAACTCTGTTAGTACAGTAGAACTAATAATTCTGACCCGTTTACAGTACAACTAACCCTCGAGGTAGTCTAGGTAAACCTATAATATAGGGAAATGGAGTTGGGTGTTGTAAACATCGCGGTTTCCAACCATGCAACCTGCTTGCATAATTACTAACATTTAACAAGGTTTGCAGCAATCACAAAGATTGTTAAAAAGCTTAAATAATATGAAAACTGACATTTAATATATTTAGTGATGTAATTATACGTATTTTGAATTAACACACGAATCTTTTTTATTTGCAGATAAAGATTAAATTTAACAGAGTGCAATGGAAACTAGTTGGCTTCTACAGAATAAATGTATTAATTACGGATTCTGTGCAAAACCAGCGGGGTCTGACAATAGACACGTATATAATTAGTAAATTCGGTAGCACGTTAAATCAATATTCTCAGTCACGTCTGCGTGTGAAATGCATATCGCTAGTTACTTATGATCTTATAAGATACAACGTTAACGAGATTATTTCTGTGATGTTTGTCTATTTAATTCTTTGCATGAAGAGAATGGAATGATTTTGGTAATTTGAGCCTTGCACTGATTTTAATACGTTTATCACTAACGACTGAGCTTTTTAGCTTCAAATTGAAAGATTTAATTAGGAGATTTTTATCTCGTATTTAAAATTAGCAAATTTAAAAGCGTTGAGGATGTTTGCAAATTTTATATAAAATAACATTATTTTATTATCTCAAATGCTTCGTTAAACTAAACATCTGACTTTTATTAGCTTTAAATTATTACCACTGAAAATTAGAAATATAAAATTTTATTCTGATTTTAAAACATTAGATAATAATTAAACTCGCAGGTATAACTAATTTAGAGTCGAGGATAAATTCATTAGGTTCAGTAAAATTTTAGAATTGTAGTTTAAATTCTCCATAACTTTAGTAATAGGCTAAAGAACTGAATTTTATAAATTAAGTGAAATCGTTTTTACATGTAGTTGAGGGGTCACTTATAAGCTACATAATATTTAAAATAATAAAAAAAAATTTTATCCCCGAAAAAAAATAGAAAATTATCTCAGCAATTTTGAATTACCGCCGGAAAATCGAAAACGGCATGTGACGTACCGCGCCGCACGGATCGGTGTTGCCTGGTAATATGCATAAAATAGACTCTGCAGTGTCAAAGTGACTGGAAAAAATTTAAGGTTAGTATCATGTACCTATTCATTAGGTATAGATAGAAATATTTTGCCTGGTGTAGAAGTAGTACTTGTTAATTTTCACAGGTGAAGGAGGTAAATAAACACGTTAAATATCGCGCGTCGCGCTACAACGTTCGCGTATGTTTTGCTGACAGCTGACAGCTGACTATTATTGGTTATCTATGCAGCTGACGCGTTCGGCTACATACGTCACAGCAATACGTGCTCGTTTTGGCGGGAAAAATTTTCATTTGAAATTCCGACACTTTTTTACGCTTCTTAATTATTAAAAAAATTTTTTTTTGTCTTGGGTCTTTTTAATACGGCATAAACATTAAAAATCATTAATTTAAAAAAAATAATTCTGTTGCCCATTATCAAATTGATTTACTTTCATTCAAAGAAAAAAAATTGTTGAATTAATTTTATAAAAGTTTAAGTATGATTAAAAATTTAAATATATGGTCGGAATAGTCTTATGCCTATCTAATTTATTAAAGCAGTCCTTTATAATCCTTCGTTATTATTTCATCCAAGCTCATCAACATAGAAAAATTGAACCAATTAATTAATAATCCAATTAAATTTAACTAACTTGGGTTCCGTTATATTCGAAAAGTTGACAAACAGTTAATCCTTCCAAGTGATTGAATAAGGTTTTTATGTAACTAACTTAATTTTACCCGAAAAATCCACTTGAATAAATTTTATACTCAAACGTCCTTCATTTTACTAAATGATGGATTAACAAAGTCACGTTAGTTTAATTAAATCACAATAAATGTCCCTGCAAGTTGTGCAGGTTTATATCCTGAAACATAAAATGAGTTCACCAATTAAGAAAGTCAACGTTTCAGGAAGCGTTACAACTTAAATGAGCAATTCGTTACAACTAAAAGGCAAAAGGGCAAAGTTTAACTTCAAACTGATCGTTTCGCTGAAAGTATTTAATCAGAAATTGATACAAGTTTAATTAAACTACCTACTAATGTCAGAAAGATAGAAATATCATTTTGAAGTCGCAATAAAACTAATTTCCTCTGATACAGAAACTTCAGTTCAAAATATGACATCGAACTAACGCCAATCAACAATAAACGGAAAATTCTGGATGAAACCTGGAATTTATTGACCGAATTTTTAAGTGAGTTCACTGGGATGTGCATGAATATGCACGATGTAATAACGTTCTGGATTTGAGAGATAACAATGTGCCTTCCTAGTAAATGAGAACTGGCTTATTGTAATCCGTGCATGAAATCAGTCTTCAGGATGGGAATCTTTTGATGCGCATCGAGAAGTGTATTGCAATTTAAAACACACTCTTCAATATTACACAAAATTATAAGTTTGTGAGTAGGTACTAATATCTTGAAGCTTTCCAAACTCGAAGTAATTTCACGATTAAAAATTAAATCGCGACCTACCAGCCTATCGACGTTATTAACTACGGCTAGACAGACCTCGTTTACGAAAATGTCAGCATCAATAGAATAAACTAGTGTTCCAGGACAATTAAGAAACCGATTCAAAACGTTTGAAAGAAGAATTTAAAGCCAATTTATTGGCAAGAAAATCTGCAAAGTAGTATTTGCCGAATTCCAAAGAATAAATCTGTGGCATTTGCTTTTGGAAAATAAATCTCGCTTGCAAAACCCTCGAAAAGCTATTTAAACATTTTCTTCCTGAAAGTATAGGCTTGAACAAGATCAATGCTGTTAAATGTTTATACCTATAAATCCCTGGATTTAAGAGGCAGTTTCGGGGATTTAAGTAAATCGCGGTACCCCCACGTTTATAAGTTTAAATAGTCTATCGAACCTTAAGGTTAGGTTACTCTCAAACCATTAGTTTGGCGGTTTTACAACACCCTTTTTTACAACCCTTTGGCAACAAAATTCTTAAGCGTTATTAATTTTATAGATAATTTTCCGAATAATATTTCTTAGAAAGGAATTTATACTTGAATAAAATGACACGTTTGCAAAACCTTTTTATCACTAATTTAATTTCAAGCAAACTTTTTTAATTTTAAGCATCCCCCTCTTTATGCAGGAAAAACTACAGCGAAGAATTTTAAACTACGGAAAACAACTTCCTCGCTAAGCTGTTTATTCCAAGCTTAAAAACACAACATCTGCATATTCAAATAACTGATTTCTAGAAGAAAATGAAAATGTTAATCTTATTAAACTCCAACCGTAAGAATAAAGTTGGCTAATAATTTAATAAAAATGATAATTCAGGCTTTGCCCGTATATTTTTCTTATTAACCTCATTTCTTGAGCATTAATCTTAGAATCGTTAAATACCAGCAAATCCTTCCCTTCATTTTTTCACACGGAAGAGCCAATAATACTAGATAAATTAGAAAAATTCCGAAGCATATTCAATTTAAGGCATTTTTAGACTTTGATATAGCGATCATAACAAAACCAGTTTCTCGGTTCAATTCCATACAGAAGCAACAATAATTAAACCAAGTGCATTTCAGGAATATCTTGCAGCCTTAATTGCAATTATCGTACCTATTTTACATAACACACAAAGCTGAACCCGAACAAGGACTCATCTTATTATCGTTCCTAGTTCGTTGTTAAACCTAACGAATTGAAGATGCCGCATTAATTAGCCGAAATGTTTCAGAAAATTTTCATGCAGGATGCGAACGTGATGTAAAATTTAAAGCAATTAAGCGGAGAAAAATCCTTCTACATGAATTTCCTTAAGCTAAAGCTTGGATGTTTTCCTTTGCTTACCTTTCTGTGGAAATTATTTTGTTTTAAAGTTTTGTATGAACAAAATTCGTGGACATTTTTGTAATAAAAAAATTATTAATTTCAGGATAAGTTTCAGATTTAAGACAGATCTTAAAGCTTGTTAAATAGGTAAAAATTTGAAACAAGGAACTTCGCTGTTTTATAAAATAGAATTCAAATTGTAGAAACTTAATTTTCAACAACTAATACATACATACGTGAATAGGAAACATCAATGCAAGCATGCAAATTACGAATTCAAGCTAAGCAGCGCCACAAGTGAGGAGCGGTGGAATTCAACAAACAGGCGTCTGGTAGGTTTGCAGAAAAACGGCGTCGGGACGCTCTATTTCAGCTAACAGTCGCCTGATGGCAGCACCAATCGACCACACTTATAGAAAACTAACTTTTTGATTTATTTATAAATTCACTTTTCATACTGAATACTGAATTTTTGTTTTAATAATTAAAATAAAATTTAAATAAAAGCATGAAAGCGTCCACATTTAATTTCTTACTCATTATTCGGTGGTTTTTAAAAAATATTTAAGAAAGATCGTAGCAAAAAATTGCCGACAATCGAGGCTTGTCTTTATTAAATAAACAAGAATAAATTTACCATAGAGAACATAGAAAATGGAAATCGAAATACGCTCTCAACAAAAAATAGAATAACAGCCCGGGGCAAGTAAATCTTTTTGTAATAATTACGTCAGCAGTATAAATACAAAGGAATTTTTAAAATGGCAGAGTTTTCTACAAAAGAAAACCGCACAATATTTATAATCAAACTAGAAAATACACTCTGTGAAAGGGTGAAAGAAAAATACAAGCATTCCAAAGCTAACGAAATACAACAATGATTACAAATTAATATTCTATAAAATATATAAATATTAGGAAATTAAAAATGAGGTAAATTTATTAAAATATTGTTATTTTCCTTTGAAAATAAGTTTTTGTCGTAGTACAACCTTAATTAAAATTACATAAAATTATTGTTTCAGCTTATAATTTAACGGATAATTTTGAAATAAAGTTAGCATTGGCAAAACGGACCTTTGCCTAATTTAAATCGAAAGATATAACATTTCATGCGAATTTTAAATTTATAAAAAAGGCATACCAGAAAAACAACCGCTAATTTCTTCATTAAACCAGAAGATCAAGTTCGAATAAGTCCTCAAAAATAAACAGAGAACACTTGAATGTAAATGAGAACATTCCAGGAGAAACCACTCATATTTTAATATTGTGCTGGAACAGTGCCTCGAAAAAGATACAAAAAAGACTATTAAATATCATAATGTAGTCAAGGATCGTTTTTACTCGACATGGTTAAAGCTTTGAAAAACATTTATTATGTTTTTTCGAAGTGTCTGTTGTATATTTGCTTTTGATGTTTCTTGTTCGGTTACATTTTAAGATTTAAAGTGAGCTGTTACTCTGGAAACATTAAACTAAAATATTCGTTAAATTTAAGTCAGAAATAATTTTCTAGTTTGCTTTGAAGTTCATTTAATATCGTATGGAACAAGTTCAAATACAAGTCTCCTAACTGGAATCTTTTTGATTTTTAGTTGTTCAAAGAAAGAATTTTAAATTTTACAGTTTTTTTAATGTTTGGTGAAGTAAATACTTAGGTTAAAAAATACAAATATTGATGCTACCGTCTAAAAGGGGCTATTAAGAAATTATTCTCGGATTTGGTATATTAAAAAAAAAATCGGCGAAGTATAAACTTCTAGAAATGTCCCCAGGTTATAAAAAATATATTCGTTAAAATACATTTATGCTACGCCATTCAGATAAAATTGAAAGCATTGAAGGATTTAGATTGATCCGATTTTTGAAAAACCCTCCACAAATTCCCAATTTCAGGAGTGCTTTGAATAACAATATCAGTACATCTACGGGGAAGACTACGTACTCACCGCTTGGAAAAATTGGCCTTTAAAAATGTCACGTTACAGCGGACTTACCTGAAAATAAAATAAGTCAAATTAATTAACACTGCAATACAAAACAAAGTGTTTAATTTACAGGCCGAGAATTTGGAAGTGTCAAAGAACCTTCCTACTTTTGTATTGAACGGTAAACACTATACACACCAATTAAACTAATGGAAATGATAAAGTTTTAAGTCCAAGAGGTACAAGGAAACATCAGATAATTACAAAGTTTAGCTGTAAAAGTGAAATTTAAAATTAACTTAGCGCATAATGAAATTACATTCATTCATTCCTCCAACTTTTCACTACGATCATTAAAAATTACTTCCATCCTTACGAAAACCCATAAAATATAAAAGCTACTCGAAATAACAACGAATCTAATTTCCTTTGTAATCACAAGATTTACTCTTCTGTTGAACGTTATGTCTTCGAAGTTACAAGCAAGATTTTAATAACTAAAAGGTAACATCTTCCTGAAACTTAGGTGTGATCTTATTAAACTTAAGCATCGTTTAGTGTTTCGGTCGAGTTTATTCTCGAGACGTCGCCTCATCAATTTTATTTACGCTTTAGAGAATCGTACAAGGAAGCAGACAATATCAATAAAGCTGCGAATGTTTCCTAACAATATCTGCAGGGGGTGCGAATGTTTGCCTTTTGAGAAATTGTCGGGTTCAAGATATCTGTCAACACCAGAAGGGAGCAAAAATATCACATAAATTAGGGTGGCCAGAAAACGTAACCCCCTGGGATAAAAGTGTCTGTGTTCAATTTTGGTTTATATTTTGGTTGAAATGTGGATTCTTTCTCTATTGGGCAATCTAAATGCTAAACTTCTCGAAATTTTTTGAATTTTTCTGAGCTTATTCGTTATTTCTTTATTATTTACATATAGTAGTGTGAAAACAGCGGGATACTTGTTTTCGGACGAACAAATATAAAACTTTACCAAAACCTTGGACAGAAATAAATTTGGCTCTCATAATCAACCTGGTTAACCGAGTTGCCGAGATTTTTTTGATAATATACATATTTGATCGAAAGCTTTTGTAAAGTGAGTTTTGTTCAACCCCATCTACGTTCGTATTATTAACAAGATTTAACTGCTGATAAGGTGATAAGGGACAGTAGGTTAGTTTTGGTCCTTGATGTAATGGTAAGCAATGAAAGAAAAATGTATACCGAATGTCAGGGGCACCTACGACGGTCCAACCGCGATTCCTCCGACGCAATCGCTGCTCCATGGCAACAGGATCTATGACTTTTCTTCTGACATTAATCGACGACATCTTTTTAGTTAAGTTAGCAAAAGCACATTTGCACTACTTAGTAAACCACTCAATATCCGGTGGATGTGAGCTAGCAGGCTTAATTCGCAAACTCGAGAAATCACTCAGTCCAGGTGAATGTACATTCGCCCGAAGGTTCTTAGAAAGGGGCAACGATAACCTGATAGAAAATTATCGGAGAGTTCAGGGTATGCTTATAATTCAAATCACGCGATCTTCCCGTTGCTACAGCTACGCCGGAAACTGTGTATAATCGAACAGGACCAAAGGAAGGAAATTTCAAAGGCGATGGGTGCATTCGAGGCTTGTACAAAGAACACCGAAATACTAAGGCGACAACGTGAGAACGTGCAGAGGGAGTAGGTAAAACGTATTCAAAATAGAAAATTAATTCGAATCACCCTAAATGAGCGGCAAAAGCGTCTCAAAGTAGCATCACATTTAAAATGGAAACATCTGTCCGCATTGTTAACATTGTGTTACTAAGAAATAGTTGACAAAATGCCACAAAGGTTTCTCAGTTGTAGACAAAACCAAGCTCTACTGCGTGGTTATTAAATACCATAGTTGTTTTCTATTTACGCACGTTGTAGGTGTAGGTGGATTTCAGGCATTCGCTGAAAATGATTCAGAAACATGTTGTACGTCTGAAAAACTTCACGGAGAAAATATTTAAGGACGATTCGCCAAATAACCTAAAAAATCGTGCAACTCTACACGCAAATTGGCAGGTGCTACATTTTTATTTACATTTTAAACCGTTTGTCCTTTTCTTTCAGTTAACAAGAAAATGTTAAGCAGCAAGTCATTGCCCTGAAAATGCAAACAAAATATCCTTTAAGCGAACTCAGGCTGGAAATTAGTTTATTCAGAATGCAAATCAAATTTTAACTACTTCAGTTCAAAAACATCTTTTGTTAGTACGAAATATCTGCAAACAAATTTCGCTTGAAATTGATTTCAAATTACATCCTAAATAAATGTTATAATAAATAAAAGCGCATCTATCTAACTTATTTCTACAGATTATGAATATCGTCTTGTTATAACCGAGAAGCTAATCCTAAAATGCAAACCCTTAATTTTCTGGTGCATCTCCCAAAATGAGGTTATTCCATCAATAAAAACTAACCCCAATCTTCAAAGCGGAAAATTGCAAGAAACATCATTAAAGAAAGAAAATAATGGCACCAATTTAATTCCAATAGCTGTAGAAAACTCGAGTGCATCCTTATATATGCTGAGAATAATACAAAACAGTTAATCAACGGAATATTCGTGTTAAACTGTTTGAATTTTGGATCTACGCCAGGAAACTGCAAGCGGATACTAATTGGTAAACAATGAAAATACGGGATCATTTTGAATAGAAGTAGACGTGAATGAAATTTAATTGTTTGGGTTGGATTCTGCGACTTTAAATTTTATGACAACATAAATTCCTGCAGTTGTAAAACAATGTAGTAATGTTAACGTAAAGTGAAAATTACTAGCACAAATTCAGCGGTGTTATTCTTGGTTTTATGGACAAAAGTGTAGCATATTGCGAAGTAATCTTTCTGCCATCTGCAAAATGAACGTTTACTGGCCCTAAAAAGTTCAAACATTTATGTATAATTTTGAAAATACAGGACAGGATTAAATTTAATCCTTCAACTTCTATCAAAGTACAACAAAACGCATTATACGTCCAAAAGTAAGATATTAAGAAATATTTTGAACCAAAATATTGTGAATTTTAATTCAATTGGGGCTTGCTACAACGACACCCAACGAACTTCATATTAAATAAAGCAACAGCAATCAATAATAACCCGGAATAGCAAACTATAATAGGAGTTTCCATTTTGTCACGTTCAGAGAAAGCACTTCATTGTTTTTGCGTCTTTTTGGCCCTATTGTTAACTAAGAAACAAACTTTTTTATAAACGGAAGACTTTCCAGATGTTGTTTACACGACTAAACTACTCTAAGCTAATATTAACTAAGCAATAAACAGGGAACATTTTAGCAATCGCTTTAACGTTTACGATTTATTAAACTTCTGCATGAAAGTTAACATGAACGAGAGCACAATTAATTTTAATGTCGACAGGTTAACAATAAAATCTTTGACAAAGGCATAACTTAAAATTAATACTGCTTTAATTTATTAGTAGGTTGAAAACGGTCTGTGTTGCAAATGTTAGTGTTAATCCGCCCTAGATTTTAAAGGCAACTAATATTTCTTGACAAATGTGACAACCTGTACTGTAACTTCATTTTACTGGCTTGTGAAGTGTGGCTAGGAGTTAGCCATCTATTTCTAAAATTTGTGGATATGTAGTGCCACCTTCACGTTTTCCGCGGTAGGAGTGTTTTCGGCATTTTTATTTACTCGATGCCCAAACGTTTCAATAAGATTTTGATTCTTAGCAAACTGCTGTAAGATTTTATATATTACAGGTGTATTCATATATTTCGCCTGACGAAATTTTAAAACTTTCTAAAAAATCAACGTAAAGAATTAGAAATGTTACTTTAAGCACACTTTAGGGTTTAGTTCTGTGGATTCGATTCTACGGATGAATTTTAAAATTTTAAAAGTTAAACAAATATTATCAATTTTTTGGTCATTCATTATTATTACATAGAAAACCCCTGAACCATGTAACTATAAAGTAGTACAAACGCGAAATCTATTTTAGTTGCTATCCTCAGTGAAATGCTTCCTTGACAAAATTGGCTAGAATTAGCATTTGAAGATGTTATCAAAAGGATAATTTGGTGAAGACTATAAGTATCTTTCGGAGTTCTGCTTCATCATTTATCTTCTTTGGTCTCGGATAACTTAACTGTTGCCACTTGATGAAGTGAAAATCTCCACAGATTTCAAGGAAAATTTCTGCGGTGGATGGTTAACAGAAACACTCTTTATGGTTTTTAGGGTTCTTACATTTCACATTTGATGATACAATTAGTCATTCAAAGACAATTTCCCTTTTTGTCAAGGTGGTAGATGTTTGAACCATAGTGGTTTTAACCGTCCTGGTCAAAATAAATATTGTTCTCACGTCAATGAATTTAAGAGGAAAATATCAAACCGGTGAGTAATAATAGAAACATAACATTTATTTAATTTTTTATCGAACTAAAAGTATTTCTGTGTATTAAAAACATGAAATTATCTGCATTTAAAAAAAACAGTAAGTAATAACTTTCTAAGAACTTGTTTATTTTCGCCTGAGCCATATTTTACATTGCTTGAACATTTTATAGGAATTTACCTTTTTTGCATTCAATTTCAACAGACAAAAGAAATGTAATCATGCATTTAAAAATGTGTGAGGAATTAAAGATTGATACACGTAGTAGTGATGGGCAAATACCGGGTAAATATAATTTAGGTAAGTACCTTGGGTATTTACCCGGGTATTTACCCAAAATGGGTAAATAATAGTTTTTTTTTAATTTAAATACCTTTTTTCTATAGCAGCTGTTAAAGTGCTATTTTATCTACTAATTTGTAGAGGTGAAACGAATATTCGGTTAACTATTCGGCAGTCGTAATATTCGGCCATTTTGCCGAATATTCGGCATAACCGAATATTTCGCCGACTTTATTTAAATTTATCATTCATGGCTACTAAAGAATGTGCATACTTAAATTTTCAAATTTTAAATGTCATCGTTTATTATATAGGTAGTTACCAACGAAAAAGGGTGACCTCTTTATTTACAAACATTGCCATACATATTTACATAAATAAAACAAAGACATTTATTAAAAATTAAAAACTAATTAGAAATACGATATTTTAATAAAATTAACAAAAGTAAAAGGAATTTGTATTATTACTCAAATACAATCTGAATTTATATTTGCTCAAATTTGGTTAAATTATGATGCAGAAATATAATCATTTCAGTGTTTTCTTTTGTCGGAGTAAACATTACCAGCTTCTAATTGGATCACTGTCTTTATCGATAACCGGTCCATCGAAATAACTATTTATTTCTTCATTAAGAGGATCACGATCATATCCCGTTGTTTTTGCTTGTTTTGAATTGGTGACAAATTCAGTAAAGCAACTCCATAATGAAAATTCTATTTAATAAAATTTGGCGCAAAAAATATTCGGCAAGGCCGAATACTAACAGCCGAATATTCGTATTCGGTTACCGCCAGAAATCAGTATTCGTTTCACCTATACTAATTTGAGTAGATAAAGTAGCACTTTAACAGCAAGGGTACATAAAGTACTACTTTAACAGCAAGGATAGATAAAGTACTTTATTTTTTGTTTTTAACCCTAAAACGCCCATACTAATGACATATTAAAACGTCACTCGATTTGTAATTTTTTAAACGTCAATGTCAAATAAATGTCAAATAAAATTTATTTTATAATTTTTTTCCTTTAAAATAAATAGAGTATTATACACGACGATAAAATTTAATTATCTTCTCGAGCATAATTAGCGTCTCGATGCTAAAATACGCCCTCGAAGGGCGTTTATTTTGTACATGTATGTACACGGTTAATCTTATTATTTAAGTAAATTTAATTAGAGAATGGTTGGAGTCATCGGTGTCACTGTCCATGTAAGGGACCATATCTGCATCGCTTTCATCTTCATCGTTGCTACTCGTTACAAGTACTAGTTCTTCTTCATCATCAGCATCACTTCGTTTCACTTTCTTTTTTGGAACTTCCGAACTACGTGTAAGAAATCTTTTGTTTAATCCAGAGCTAGAAGCTTCTGAATCATTAGAAACTGATAACAATTCGAATTCGGGCACATCTTTTTCCTTCCTGTTATATTGTTGCACACCTTCTTGTAGAAGTTTCCAGTTAAAGGCAAGGTAAGTAATTTTCCCTGCTCTAATATTGGTCAGACGATTACGTCTTTTATTATGTATCCAGCTAAATGCACTAAATGATCTTTCAGTGGCAGCGGAGCTAACTGGAGCTGATAGTATGTGAACCGCCACCTCTGAAAGGCGACTGGTCGTACAGATTCCCTTCCGCCATACTATTGGTGTTACTGAAGCTGCCGAAAACCAAACGAACTGTTTGACCCATAGACCCTCTTTCGCACAATAATTGGTCAAGTCTGTCGAAATTGATGTTCCAATTTTCATATCATCAGCAGCCCCGACTAACACTGCTAACCGGTTACGTTACTACGTTAGTAATCAAATATTAGATCTTTTTAGCAAAAAACCCGATTTTATGGTGGGTAAATATTTTTTGAGTATTTACCCGATATTTACCCGGTATTTATTTATCTACCCAATGAGTAAATACCCACGGCACATCACTAATACGTAGTATTAATACATACAACTAAATTTTATTTGTATAGCAATAAAAGTAAAAAAATAGACATTTAAGTTGAATAACCAATTTTGGCCATTTTCAGACGGCTAAAACTAGTTTTGGTCACTGGCCTGTCAAAAATTAAAAAAAGTGCATTTTTTTAACAACTCTGCTTTTTGTATTATGTAGTAAAGTTATCTAAATTAGTAAAAATGATACCCTTGATGTACTTAACTCTTGCTTTTTATAATATAGTCAAGAATTACACAAATATCCGATTTGATGATTCAAAACTATTATAGAACAAAGATTCAAAACTATTATAGAACAAAATTTATTAAGAACTAATTTAAAATTAAAAATAAAGCTATGATTGATTTAGCTAAGTTCACAAAGTATCACAGAATACAGTATTTTTCATCTAGCATTTGGGTTGACGTCAACTTGCCCCGTCCAAAAACTGTCTGTTTAGACACGCATTCGTGCGCAGTAGGTAATGAAAACCTAGTTTAGAAAGAGATGAAGTATAGAGTATAGTTGGATTGTGAATTTATCAACGCACTGTTGATAAATTCACAATCCAACTGACGACACAACCCAAATCCTAGGTGAAAAATACTGTAGTAGCAATATTTCGGAACATAGTAAAACTAAATTAATAATAATCTACTAAACAACAACGAAAAGTACAGAATAACTTAAGGTATAATAATTTTACGGTTAGCAAAGGCTGACAAAAGCAGAGTATTGTAGGGAAAAGTACCCATGTAAAAAGTCTCGAGATTAATTAATAAACAAGATTAAAAATTTAGAAAAACCTTTTAATAAGAATTTCCATCCTCATGATGTTCCTCTTAGATTGGTAGAATTACAAATTGGTTCATCAATGAGCTCAATAAACAAATGGTTAAACAATTTCATTAAAGAACATATTACTTATCAATCCATCTTTAGTATCAAAAATACTAGCAACTTAATTCATAAAATTAAAAATATTATAATAGGAAAACACAACAGGTTAACTGATATTACAACGTTTTTTCTGAATGTGTCCACAGAAGAAACCTTACAAATTTTCAATATCTCAAGTTCATAATAGTGTTACATACGATACATTTAAAGATTACAGTTATTTATAAATTATAGGTTTAATAAAGTTTTGTATGAAGCACAATAAATTTAAAGATAATAGTATATTATACACGACGCTATAATGTAGGCTATTATTACCGAGGATAATGTTTGCAACACGAGCGAGCTTGCGAGCGAGTTTTGCAATTATCCGAGGTAATAGTAGCCATTATAGCGAGTCGTATACTATACTTTATCCACGAATACAAATACGAAGAATTTTTAATTAAAATTTATCGACGACTTGTCAATAATCTGTCAATTAGGATTAGAAACATAACCTATAATCTGTCCATTAGGATTAGAAATATAACCTATTTCCTTCATTATACACCATAGACAATGATGTTACCATGACACCTTGAATAATCATTATACACTGCTGGCAGTGTATAATGGATAGCATTATAAGTGACCAAACACATGAATAATTGACAGATTATTAAGTAGTCGTGGATAAAATATATTTATAGTCAGAAGTCCGGATCGACTATGATCGAGATTTGTCATCCCTGATGAGTGAAATTTTCATGAGTAATCTAGAAAATAAATATTTAATTCATAGTGAATTGTACAAAAAAACTATCATTTGTTAGTCTTCTTAAGTAGAAAACATATGTTGTATTTTTAATGGTAATGCTACTGATCTCGTTGGGTTTTTTAATTGCATGAACACATGGCACATTAACATCGAATTTTTTCATTAAATGGAATATTACGCTTCTTTGCAATTCAAAATTAAAAGAATAACTGATAATCTTGAATCTTCATACCTATTTTAGCAACACTACGAGATAATACAAGTTGCCATTCCCGAGATCTCTTATGTAAGTATCGGCTTTATAACATACCCCTATAAAATAGTGAATTTGAGAGAGAGAGAGAAAAATAAATACTTATAAAATCTCGATTGACAACGGATACGATAGAAAAAAGTGGCGAATAAACATCGAATTAAAACTCTTACTATAACAAAAGCAGATAAAAAAAATTGAAATATCATATTTTGTCTTATGTTGGAGGTACGTCACAAAGCATTGCTAATTTTATTAGGTATAAAAAACTCAATGTTAATATGTCATTTAGAATACCTCATATTAGTCCTTCTTTATGTAGTTTTAAGGATAAAAATTATAACCTACTAAGTTCAAGAGTGTATAAACTGAGTTGTAAAGATTGCAGTGCCTGTTATATCGGTATGATATCTAGAAATACAAAAACAAGAATTATTGAACGTAAAAGACAAGTTAAAAATAATATCCCAGGCACTCGATTCTCTTATTTTGCAGAACATATTCTCATTTTTTGATAAAAAAGTTAATTTTAAAATATTACAAAAGAAAAAAGAGCTTTTTATACACAAATCCAACAGCGCTAACAAAGTTACTCAATGAAAGTATTATACGACCACCCAAGTAATAACACAAATAGAATTAATTTAAAGTTCTCATTTGTGCAGAGTACGAAACAGAAGCGCAATAATTGTGTATAGTTTTTATATTTTTTATTATACAGGGTGTTAGATAATGCTTCTGCCAAACTTTGGGGGTGGGTTTGTAACGATAAAAGGAGTAAAAAATTCTTATATCATTTTTTTCTGTTGCTAGTTAATAAAGTTTTATTGTTACTTGATCTATTAGACTATTATCTTTCTGCAAAAAGTTTGTTCCTGCATCTTTAACCCTTTGTTTTTGTTTTTTTCCGAGAAAGTAAAATTAAAGCATGATTTTTCTCAGAAACTATGCATATTAGAAAAAATGCATAACACTTTTTTGCTCCATTTGTCATTATAAAGCTTTTCCCAAAGTTTGGCAGAAGCATTACCTAACACCCTGTATATTATTTTACTTTTGATTTTTGGAGTATCAACTTAAATGTTCTATTTTTTTTTATTATTAAACTGTTAAGTTTTATAATTTTTGTAAATTAATAATTTTTCGTATTTTTATATTGATATTGCGTTTCCTTGTAGTCCCTGAAGAAGACTACTAATTTTAATAAAATCGAAACATACATACGTACATACCTATTACATTTTAAATAAATAGTTTTTTGGGAACTAATAGTTGTGAGTTATTATTGAACTATGTATTTAGAAAATATTTTTCAGCTCAAAATCAAAAATTGTTTTATGATGGTATGGGAAATGCTGTGGGAAATTTCATGAATTGTATTACCAATTTCAGATAAACTCTACGAAGTTGTCTTATCTTGACTGATTTTAAAGTGGCCCTATTTCAAGCACTTTCGAAATTAATTTTCTCTGTTTCGGCATTAGAATGACAGTATTTTAGGATTCTTATACATTTTGTTTTCAGGAATTAGTAAGCTGCATTGAATGATACACCAAATACCTAGGTAACCATTGCTGTTCTTTATTCAATGCTAGGCAACCAAATATCAAATGTCAAACTTCTGTCAACTGTCAAATACAAATCGATGTTACCAATTCAACTCTTTTACCAATATTCACCCAATATTAAGAATTTTTACAAAAATAAAATAAACAAATAAAGCAATTGGAAACCGAAACAGAGAAAATAGTATAAAACACTTGTTACAGAAGGCAATTCAAGCACTCGTCCGTTCAGGAAAAGGTTGCCTTTTGTAACTTGTTCTTTAATGCACATATTTTATTACTAATATTAATTATGGTATAACCTCATTAATTTATTTTTCCTATATCGTGTTCACAAAGTGAATTTTGCACAACTGTTTTTATCAAAAACAGTGCTACATTGAACATTTTTGAAAACTGTTTTTAGGGAATATTTTATCTGTAACGTTGGCAACGGAGTCTATATGTCAAACACATCTGTCATTATTGCATATGTAAAAATACTGCAATTGAATTAATTACATCGTCCTGTGAAATGTATTTTTTTATTAAATTAAAGTGTTTATTTTTAACTTGATACCAATAATTATTAATTTTAATCTTAACCTAATTTAACATAAACGTCAACATAAATTTTCAAATGTTTATTGGAACTGTCAATCTTACCAAGCTTGACATTTAGTATTTCTACTTAATATTAATTTTTTAAATTAAAATTGCTGTGCACTATAATCTCGGTAAACGATCACTTCATACTACACTTAAACGCAAACTGCCGATAGATCTCCTCGTCTGCGACAGTGTATAAAATAGCATATTCCCTATAGTTCTGCTGTCATCTTTACTTAACTGTGCCTTTATGTTGTGTTACATACTATAATTAGTGCCTAGTAAATAACGTTAAGAACTATAATAATTATCTCATGTATAGCACTTTGTGCTGAGCTGACAATAATGTTGTTAAAAAAAATAAAATAAAATAAATTATGCGAAATAGGAAAAATAGTTTGAAAAACATGTGTTACAATGACGAGCTGTAATATTCGTACATTGCGAAATTCGCCTACGGCTCGTTTACGCAAGCTGTACTCATATTACAATAAGGGTCATTGTAACACTTGTCTTTCAATATACTATTGTATTATCTCTGATATTCTTATTGCTATATTGCTAACATTGCGCGGATTGATAAATCTGTTTGCGTGTGTCATGATTACCTACAACTGAATTCCTGATACTTGTTTAGGCTTTTGATTTTTTAAATCCCGTGTAAATAGTAGTCACATTTCTAATAAAATCATCCCGGCGTAAGCAACAATTAATATCGAATTTTTTAAGCCTTCTTTGTCTTTCCAACATAACTTAAGAAGTAAAATCAAAATTTACATGGACAGTGTTACTCAAATTCTTCCTGGTTTTAGTCAGTAAACTTACACGGTGCCGAAAATATTTTTTCAATCCATGTGCATTCCTGTTTTTCAAGTGTGTAGACTTGTAGACTATTTCTGCATATAAGTTTTCCTTGGTTATCCACTTTTTTCTTTTGTTGCTTCTCAAATAGTTATTATTAACCTTTTTGTTAGTACAAATATGTCTTTCCTCTAAAACAACAAAAAAAATCAATTTAAAGTTAAGAGTCCATTTGCCCAACGGTTTTGTATTCATTATACCGCGTTCACAATTACGCAATTTTATGAAAATGACAAAAGTTAGAACATTCAAATAAAAACGAAAAGAAAGAGGAATAATGAAACTACATCCGTGCTGTAATATTTTTTTAAGTTCTTGTGTACATAAAAAGAACAAGAGTCGGAAATAAGCCGAAAACACCTATTATTTTTCTTACCAAACTATTATTATAATCAAAATTGAACAAATTCTGTTACAGTAGGGCTATCAATTGACACTTGTTGTAACTATAAATGCGCTTGTTTATTTAGAGAATTTTGAAATTTACAAAATTCTTTGCTCAGACCGGAATAGCTGCAACAACAAAATCGTCTCATAAATCCGCTTAGCTGGTGGTGCCGGTTGTGAATATTACTAGAACTAATCACCCCACTCCTAAAATGGCCAACATTTAACGTGAATTTGTACAGGGACGGATTCAGTGTTGTTTAGTGTATTGTGTATTATATTTTATAGTACTTATTTCTGAATTTTAACGACATACGACATGGACTACCGTAAGGGCAGTAAAGCAAAACTGAGGTTATCAGCCAGGCGTAAGAAACAAACGAATATCTGTAAATATAACAGGTAAGTAAACAATGTTTTTGTGTAGGTGCCTATCGTGTATCTAGTGCTCGCCCGCCGAATGATAGGGTAGCTTCATAAACCACCCTATAATTGTATTTGCTCGTGGGTTATATATGAAACCTGCTATGCCGATTGTTTTATTCCAGCAATTTTAAAGTATAGGTACAGTGTTAGTCATATGTAACTATACAACAAACTGTGTCAGCAAATAGTAACTAAATGGATCAAAAGTCATAAACAAATGAAAATTTTAGATGTAACAAATTGTTTATATAATAGGTACCTTTAAACTGCACATCATGCAAAAGTAAAGAAAAGTTGCCGTGGAAAATAGAGGTATTTTATTACACAATAGATACATAACAAATAACAATGCATTTTTAAACATAAAGTAATATAATTTATACTACGTTTAATATGTTTTTTAGTGCTCGTAAAGCTGACTTACCATGCTTAACAAAGGCCATATTGAGCATTGAAAAGGAAGTACGGTAAGTAAAATTAATAATCTGAAAATCTCGGGAAATAATACATCTAGGCTATAAAAAAATGTCTTCTCAACCTTGGTATATAAAATTACCATTATTAACCCGAATAGAGTATCATACAATAATTTTATAGGGAACCTCAAAATGTTGACTTTAGTGAAAACGGCGCTGCATCTTCTAGTACCTCTTTCAACGAAAAAATATTACCAGAAGCAGTAGAAGTATCAGTTGCATCTCATTCTCCCCATAAGGACATACTAGTATGCACTTCTACAACAACAACCAATGGTGCCAACAAAAATATGACAAATAATACAAATCAGTAAGTTTTCTAACAGGAAGGTATGCTAATTTACTTTTAGAAAGCATCACTTTTCTAATTTTTACAGAAACAGTTTTTGTGAAACAGAGACAGTTGCAATAGAAGGTGCTCGAATCGTACAACTGCAGCAATTTATGGAGGCTTTGATTCGTTTAAGTAATCATGCACCAGCACTTGGATGTACTCTAAATAATTTAAAATTAGTTTCCGAGCAGAGACATGGGCTTCAATCAAAAATATTTTTTAAATGCAACATGTGTAATTATACAGGTTTTGTACCTACATGCCCAGAAAAACCAAATGTAGTTGATTTAAATACAGCAGCAGTCATTGGTATTATGAACATTGGTGCCGGATACACTCAATTAGAATCGTTCATAAGTGCACTGGATGTACCGCCGATGGGTTTTAAATTATATAAAACCGCTCACAATTTAGCATGTAATGCTTGGGAAAATGTAGCGTGGCAAACCATGAAGGAAGCTGCTGATGAAGAAGCACGAATAGCTGTTGAATGTGGAAGTGTTACTGCAGATGGGATACCCATGATCACGGTAGTCTGTGATGGAAGCTGGGCAAAAAGATCTTACCGTGGAGGGGGAAATTATAATTCATTGTCGGGAGTTGCAGCCATTGTGGGGCTTAAAACAAGAAAAATATTATTTCTTGGTGTTAAAAATAAGTATTGTACACTTTGCCAGAGGGCCGAAAATAAAGAAGTTGATGTCAAACCCCACACGTGCTACAAAAATTGGAATGATTCATCTACCAGTATGGAATCATCCATAATAGCGGAAGGCTTCTGTCGCAGCCTGGAAATGTACAACATTATATATAATAAAATGATCGCAGATGGAGATAGTAGTTGTTATAGGAAGATTTTAAATAGCCACCCCTATAAAAGTTGTATTGTTGAAAAGATAGAGTGCCGCAATCATTTGTTGCGTAACTACTGCAACAAGTTAAAAGAAATATCCAAAACAAGAGCTATTCCAACACCACTTAGAAACGCACTTACCAAAAACGTACTAAAAGCAAGAACGGCAGTTACAAAAGCAATACAACATAGAACGAATGAAAAAATAGAAGAAGATCAAAAAATACTTAATTTAAAAGGAGATATTTTAAATAGCATTAGTCACATATTTGGAGAACATAAAGGCTGCGCGAAATTAAAATATTTTTGTTCTAAAACTAGTCCTGATACTTTAAATTACATTCCAGATTTGAGAAGCTTTGGTTTAGAAGAAAAAATAATGACTGCTGTTAGATACTTGGCTAATCATTCAAAAAGCCTGCTTGCAAATGTCGATAACAACACGGTTGAGCAATTTAATGCAATTATTGCTAAATATACGGGTGGCAAAAGAATCAATTTTACGATGGGACGATGCTATCAGAGCAGGTGTATGGCAGCAACTGTTTCTAGAAATACACGTACACCTCTTTACAGCATCCATAAGTATCTAAACAAAGGAAGAAGTCCAGGAAAATGTTTAAAAACTATCGAGATGAGGAAAGTTGAAAGACTGCAGCTTCGTGCAAAATTGAAAGCAAAACGAAAATTAACTTACAAAGCAACTAAAACCGAAACAGATAAAGATTATGGTGAGGCATGTGAAAAGCCAGATTTAAATGAAACAGCGATGTTAGAAGAAAAAGAGGCATTTTTAAAAAATCTGGAAAAGACTGACGAAGAGCTACAAGAAATTGAAAGAACTACGAGGTTACAAGCTGACAGTATCGAATGGAGACAACAACGCAGGCATTTACTTACAGCTTCTATGTTTGGAAAGGTATGTAGATTGCGTCCCATCACTAGTTGTAAATCAACGGTGAAAGGCATTTTATATAAAGAAGACTTCTTTGCCAAATCGGTTATGTGGGGAAAAAATAATGAGGATAGAGCAAGGCAACAATTAGCAAGTGGTTGCAATATAGAAGTTTCAGGATGTGGACTTTTTATAAACAAAAAATGGCCCTATTTAGGAGCTACACCAGATGGAGTAGCCAATGATGGCTCACTTGTAGAAATTAAATGTCCATTTTCAGCACGAGAAATGAGTGTTGAGGAAGGAGTTCAAAGAAAACTTATACCATTTCTGCAGCTATCGGGAAATAGTTATATACTGAAAGAAAATCACGTATATTACTACCAAGTGCAAGGACAATTAAATATATGTAATAAAGACCTTTGCCATTTTGGTGTTTGGACACTTAAAAACTATTTAGTGCTGAATATTCTCAAAAATACGGAATTTTTCGAAAATGAGATGGTACCGAAACTGAAATCGTTTTATTATAACTGCTTGTTACCCGAAATTATTGACCCTAGACATACAAGGAGCATGGAAATAAGAGACCCCGACTATATTATCGATGCTCAGAATCAGTTAAAAGAAAAGCAGAAGAAGAAAAGTTAGTATGGCGATTAAAATAATTTTGTTATACAAATTTTGATGGTACCTATATCATTTAGTAATTTGCTTTACATATAGATACTATTTTTGCTAAAGAATTTAAGAAAAACTAAACTAAAAACTTCTTACTGTGTTTATGGAGGACTATAGTTCTAATTATTTTACTGTAAATAGTGTAAATAGAAGTTTTGAATTGTTACTTTACATGTTTTTGCTTTCGGGTCAAATTTTATTTTAACTGTAAGTCACTTTCAGTTTCTTTTTGTTTAATGTAAATAATTATTACGTGTTTCCGTTTACAAATAATAATTAATATTAAAATTTGTTTTCTGTTATTGACATAATCTTATATTTTTGTCGGCGCGATTCCCATAAATGTAATTCTAAGGCTGTATGACCTGGGAAGACCCCGTTTTTTTTTTAATTTGAGGCTCTTGTTATTTTTGCATTGCTTTTCGAGACAATTTTTTTTCCATTTTCCAGGGGCGAAAAAAGAACTGTAATGTAGAGGGGGCGCAAATTTTTTTGGGAACAAAGTTAAATTAAGAACATTAACTTATAAGGGTCAACATAAGCAGTATGCAGTTATATTATTCTAAGAAAGTCTGCCAAAAATGTGCCAACTAACCGTTATCAAAGCTATTAGCCACCTCGAGACCGGAAACCCTAAATAAATCATTAAAATAATCCAAGTTTGCAACAGTTTCAAGTTTCATAATAACTACCTACTAATATCCTCTACTTATTAATTTCAATTTTTATTGTTTGTATTTAGTACAATTACTATAATTAGAAGAGATATCAAAAATAAAATAAAATTTCCAAAAAGCACTAGTATCCCGGTACGTATATCAAACGACATTATTAATGAATATTTCTAAATAAACATTTTCCCTAATCTGGTGGAATTGAAACTACAACCAATATCTTTTATTTTCGAACAAATGGCCAAATTATGATTTAAGAATTTTAAGAATTATTGTGTTTATTTATGACAAAAGTTAATTTCGGTTCTAAATTCTGACTTTTCTGGCTCTATTATTCGCCTTTTGCCATACATTAATGTTACTTTTTGTAGGTATATCTAGTTTCACTGCTTGCAGAGAATAATAAATTAAATTAAATTATCCAGAGCATGAGATAATTAAAAGTTAGTCGCTTTTATTCTGTGATCGATCTTACAGTCGTAAAATCTTCAATAAAAATAAGACAAGTGCTATAAAAGTTTTAAATTTCATTTCAGCGGATTGATTTTTGTAATCAATAGTACATAGTACATCTAAAAACTGAAATAAGCCCTCTAAATTTTTTTTAGTCCGGCTGCACTTTAGCGACAACTCGTCAACGTCTCTAGGCTAGTTATGCTCCACCCATTTCACTCTCCGTTCTTACTTCGTTCTCACCCCCGCGGAGAACGCTACCCTACGAGTGTTGGGCAAATGCACTCTTAAGACTTTTTCTTATTTCAACGATTTCACAACTTAAATCGCCGTTTCTGTAAACTTCGTCTATGTTACGTAGTACGGTCTCTTGAATTTTTAGTTTTAAGTTTTCTATGAATTACGATTGGAAGAACCATTGTTTTGTCAAGTTCGATTTTTGTATATTTTAATAATTTGTATTTAATTAAAAACATGAAGATCTTAAAGGACGGAACACTTTTGAGGTTATATTAATCTGTTGTTTAAATCGTGTTCGATTTTGCTATGACCCTCTACAATGAAATCGAGATATTTCGTGCTGCTTTATAAGGTCTATTCGTGTTTCTGGTTACTAACATTACCCTATGTCTTATTAGCATTTATTTTATGCCTTATTGCTCTGCTATTTACTCCCAATTATCCATTATGCATGGAGCTTTCCCTTACTTACTGCTAGCACTATTATGTCATGGGTATAACGGAATTTTTTGACAATTACTGAGTTCGGAAATTTAAAGCCTGTTCTTACTGCTTTGATTTGTTACGTGTCTCATCATTTTATTTTCAAGTAAGCCTTTTGTACCACTACGTTTATCGGTAAGTGTTTTAAATTTTTAAGTGATACAGGTTAAACATTGTACCAATTTTCAATAAAATCTTCATACAAAAATTAGTTGTTTGTTGATACGAACGATGAATAAACAAATTTATAAACTCTGACAACTCAGCGGCTTGGGTTGGTTCTTGGATAATATTAACTTATCGTGACCTGGAACATCGAATGTTCGAATGTTCTCCCTAAGGTTCAAATAAAGAAATCACAAATTTAAGTCACCTTAAGTTTATCAAAACCGTATTAGGTTTTTACAAATGGATCAAGATTGTTTTCTTAACCCCTGACGTATAAGCAAGACTTGCGCGTTGGATGCAGCAGCAAAATCAACATTATTACCAAAAAAATAATTTATATTTCTCCAGTGAATTTTAATTTCTTGTCCTGCACTGGTGCTTTAACCGAGAGCTATGACACATCTATAACTTTTATAAACACAAAAAAACTGAAAATTTTCCCTTGGCGACCTCCTTTATATACTTGAAATTAGTCGTTATTTTCTCGAAGAAACATTTAATATCTGTGGTAAAGTTAGTCCATGTTTTTCTAAACTTAACCGTATCAATTTTCCCGGCTGTGTCAAACGCTTCCGCCAAATCAATCACATAGGTATAGTTTTCCATTGCCTCTTTATACTTTGCCACTTATTTATCTTACGTTGAAAAGCTTTTCTTGATCTATATCTCTATAAATTTCAATATTCCATTATTTCCTGGTGCTTTCCCAGTTTTAAGCTTTTTTAGGCCTTCTCTATTTTTCTGTCTCCATTTTCCCCCAACATTTAAGTTAGCACCTTCTTCGTACTCTTCTTTCATAAGCTTTTATTCCGTGTAATAATTATTTAATTAAATCCTTACACCATCTGTCATTGTACCTTGTACTTAGGATTAATAATTTCAAAAGAAGTATTACCTACAACGTACGATGCTGAAGACGTTATTTTCAGGATAGAAAAATGTTTTAAATGAAATAAGATACTTTCTTGAAGTTAAAGGATATGCGAATTTTAATATTTAGGGTTGATGTTGTAAAAATTCCTTCTTATATCGATTTAAATAACAATTACATATGTGTATCCGCAAATTGTTGAAGCATTTCTTCCTTTAATAAAGACGTGGATTAAAGTGAGGCCTTAATTTGAATTACTAATTTAATATAAAGTAGGTGTATGAGTTTTTTAATGCCAATTACCGTACATTTACACAAATAGCGATTAAATTAAATTGCAATAAACTAATATCGAGCAGGCCTGAATATAAAGCTATTTGCTAGGATACATGAGTATTCATTTAACATTGTTTTGAAGTAAAATTAGATTATGTAAATTTGATATATGAAATACCTATGAAATTTCTCTGAAATTTAAAAAAATATACCTACATAAATATATTGAAAAACCCTTTTGTAAATTTAATCGGAACGATGTATAAAACAAAAATTATGTTTTGCGTAAATGAAACAAGATTCCATTTATTCCTGTGTGATATTAAATTTCCAAAAACGAAGAAAAATTATGTTTTTGTAAATTTTTAATTTAAAAGAATTGCTAAACATTAGTTCCAAATTTAATCACTTCAGAACAACTGGTAAAGGTGTTACGAAGCATATTAATAAGTAAATATAAATGTAAAATAAAAATAATACGACTTAAAAAGGACCAGTCTGGCATCTAAATTGCAATTCCATAAATGAATGAATTTTTTGCCAAAGTTAATTCAATTAAACTTAAATAAATATAACACATACACAATTACACATAGAACCATTAGAAGATATGAATAATGCACGTATACAATGCTGTTTATTATCATGTTTACCATGATTATTAATCTATTCCATGATTATAAAACGATTTAGTTCGATATCCATTTTCCATTTTATGCAAGCGTTATAAATTCAGGCACCACATGTTGACCTATAACAACGCAACAGTTCAGAATTTCAGTTTCAAATAAATAATACTGCAACGGGACGGAAAACCTTTAACCTATGTAACGTCTACGATCAATAAACGCAAAACAGGTAAATTCCTTTCTACAATTGCATCGATTGCAGTAAACATTTGAACTTCCTGGTGTTTGTCTGTGGCAACGGAACCAATTCGCCCAAAACGTTCCGAAACTAAATGCATATAGGATCGATAACGCCCTCGCACAAAGCTTTAGGGAAACAGTCTAAGCTTTCATGTACCAAAAACCGAGGTCCTGGGTATTACTACCAGTAAATATTTATTACAGGTCGGTCGGTGTGCTGATAATACGTATAAAATGAGCCTGTAACGAGTGCTACACAATTCTGGGTGTTTCTCCGGGATCTTTTGGGTTACAGCTACAGCTACAGAATGTGAACGAGCTGGGCTGTGCAGCTGCAACTACACACAAAATCGATGTGTCCTACGTCCTCGTATCTCTGGTTTTGCATAGCTAACTGTATCCGGCTTTCCAGAGCTTTTAGAACTTTTAAAGCGTAAAAGAAGTTCATGAAGAAGTTAACGTCCGCCCTATTTGACAAATTAAAGCACTCTGAGATATTTAGATAACAACTTCGCCTGCTTGTGGATTTTTTGTTCTTCTTTTGAGAACCCACTTCAGTTGCAGATTAATTCCTGATATGAAGGAATAATGTTGATAATTACCGATCCCAATTACAATTATTTTTATTTGCTTGTATGCATTTTCAATCATTCTGCCTCGCCAAAAGTAAATAAACGAACCAAGCATGAATAATTCATAATTCTATTATACTCAGTTATGATTTTTGGTTACTATCAATTCCAAACTTTATGTTTATCCAAAATAAAAATGAGGGAACACAAATTCTCGATCTTTATAAATAAATGTAAAATATATGAAAATAAAAACGTATAACCTGAAACATAAACAGAAGCTTCGCATAAATAATTCATTCCATTAGAAATAAAAAGAAATATGAAGCTTAGTTGACAAAAAGAATCTTGTAAACGCCTACAGTTTCAGTTTTATTAAAAAATATCAGGCAGATGTCACCGAAATAAACTTGTTATTCGAAAACCAAACGATAGGTAAATAATCATTCGTGCCAAAATATTTGAGGAGTAAAAAGTTTTGTTATTTTTAGAAACTTCCGACTTACATTAAACCGTCTTCAAACTATTAATCATTGATTATTGGAAAAAGAACCGTCAGAATCATAATTTTCAATTAAAAATGTTATTAATGGGTTCTCATAATGAAAACGTGAGAACCATTTAATCCATCCAATAAAAAAATATTTTGATATTAAAAGACTTCTAATTTTATGAAAGTTTGAAGGTTGAGCACCAGAAATATACTCGTATAATTTAATCTCTTCAGCCACTAAAATCTAAAATGAGCGGTGGAGAAGGCTGTGTCAGACATTTATTAGTCATAATATATAGAGGTCCTTTATAAGCTAATTCTAAGCTGGGAATCTGCATCTAATCAGAGTTTAGGATTAGAGGGAGCAAAGTTCAGATAAATGCTCATAATTAAGGTAATTTCGAATATACAAGCTTCACCAAACTTGACTATCAAACCCAAAAACGGATTTATACGCAATAAACATGTTTAGCACTTTTAAAAATTGGTATTAAACAAACATACACAGAACTCCAAACATATACATCCAACTTAAAAAAATCTTGCTAAGCAGAAGCGATTTTAAAAATTAGTTGTGTCTCAACATTCATTACAGTACATTAAAAATAAAATCAGGTGATTATTATAAATTTACCAAAGAATATCAAAAGATCGTTGGTTTATAATGACGACGGCTCAAACAGAAATTATTCATTCTTTTTGTTTGTTTATTTATTTACTGGGCAAGATTGAGGATTGCTGGTAAATTCTTTTCGTTATTTCCTATTTAAAACTAATCACTAAAACTTCAAACACAGAGTTTTTTTACTGTATGGCTCTCTAATGAACTCGCAAGCTTGCTTTAGTCGATTTTCCATATTATTTTAAGTTTGGTGATTTTTCAAATAACATTTTCAAGAACATCAAAGCCAATTATTTAGCTTTTATTCCCAATATAAAAGATTATCCGTCCAATTTGGAACTTTTGTTACTTTTTTCCTTAAATTTCGAGTATCAATTAGGACGAAGATTTATTCTATAAACTCGGTTGAATATCAAAATATGCTTCTACATCAAAAACGCAAAAACATCTCGAATAACATAATACAAATATTGGTCGAAAAAGCTCGGTGCTTACAAAGCCACGTCTATGTTTACAAAAAAATGAGGGGTTATAAAAATTTATAGCTTATGGAAATGTTGCTATTGTTCTCCGTTATATATCGTGTGCCGTTGCAAATGATAACATTCAACGTGTTCGGAATTCGTACGTGTAGTTCATTTTGTGAAATTAGAGGGATTTGATCACATACGCGCCTGTATTGTGAGTTCAACTTTGTTTTTATTAGCTTACGTCAGTTGCAAAAGAACGAATACTTTTTTGGCTTAAAAGCTTAGCTTTTTTTATACTTTTGCACACGTAGGAAATACTTTAGGCAAATATCTGTAAGACAGAAAAATTAGTTAAATAAATAACTTTATTGCGAATTTCTTCACTTCTTCCGCAGGTTTAATCATACATTGTTGCTATAAATGAGCGAAAAAGGTAATAACGCAAGTCAGATAATGTTTTAAAGTGCAAGCATTAAACGAAACCGTTCGTTTTTCTTAAATTTATGTGCTCCATCTATCTACGACAAAGGAGCTTCATTAATTCAAATCGAGGCAATATTTATTCAGTACTAACCCCGAAAATTTCTTTTGCAAACACGAGGGATAACATGCATCGTCAGCATTTTCTATAAATTACTTTCAGGACAAATTTTCAGAGAGGATAAAGTAGGTATTTTAGTGATACCAAAACCAATATTTGATTTTCAGACGGGGTCTAAAATCTATATACACACATCTCCCATTATATGCATGTTTATGGAAGATCCGTGCAGCGCTTATGTAGGTTTCTATATTGAAATAGAATTTTTAACCAGTTTTGAAAGCGAATTTTACGTATGGAATTATTAGTCTTGGTTAGTTAAAACCTAAACTCTTTAGTCTGAGAAATTACGTTTCAGTGTAATACTAATAAAGACAAATTAATTATCTCTATAAATTCCAAAGACCGTCAATGCTACAGAATTCGGTGTGTTGACGCAGATGTAATCAATTTCGCTTAGTGTGTTCGAATCTATATGACAGACTACATAACACAGAAAACGTTAGCTTATAATAATACGCCGATGTAATTAAATTTCTAGTTCTGACGCACGCACGACGCGTACACCTCCGTTATTATCACGACATTTAATGAACTACGAAGGTAAAGAAGTAATTAAGCTTCATTAAGTTAACAAATGTATCTCAAATTTCTAACACTTTGGAAATTTAGGCGAAATTCTCAAACTCGTAATTATTTCAGTACTTTAGAGAACTTTCAGTAGAGTAGCGTACCAAACAGGTTTCGTATAAGATAACGTTTGCTTCCTAAAGAAAATATCTTTATTTTTTTAAGAAAAAACAAAAACTTGGTTTATCAATTCGAACTTTACGTAAAGTGGATGCTGGATTGTTCTTTAAAGTTGGTGTTAAGAAAATTAGTGGTAGTACTCGACAGAAAATCCATTAGAACTGCCGAAACAAAGAACAAATGAGTGAATTATCGAGTAATATGAAATTAATGTGTTTACTAGTAAGTTAAAATTGCAAGATTTCGTGAAAATAACAAAGCCATCTCTTAATTCAAGGCGCCATTTTCAGGCCCTCAACATTTTTCAGGAGCTGGTTTGCCAACCAAACTCATTAAACGCTGACTTGATTGCAGTAAATCCAAAGCTTTATATCCAATAACTCCTTTGATATTTTCAGCTCATCTAGTTTATTAGGCGATAACATTTCTAGCCCTTGCTATGCCCTAGAATTGTGTTTATAATTTATAACACTAATATTCAAACAAAACATTTCGAACTATTCCCATAAAATGCTTGCCCTTAAAACAGTTATTTTCGCTAGTTGCCATTTGAAACTTAACCTTGTCCCGAATGGATGCCCTTTTGATATCGAACAAAAGCTCTCATGGTCTAGAGTGTCCTTGAACTGCTTCGTAAGGATTCAAGGGGATTAAACTGTTTAAGAGGGCTGCATGCTCGCTTTGTTCATGTCTTTAAATTCAGTACTCTGAATTCAGGTTGCTTTGTAACAAATCGTTTTTTGTTTCAAATGTTCGGAATTCGATGGATAGTTGCGG
Organism: Melanotus villosus; assembly: GCA_963082815.1. Taxonomy (NCBI): domain Eukaryota; kingdom Metazoa; phylum Arthropoda; class Insecta; order Coleoptera; family Elateridae; genus Melanotus; species Melanotus villosus. The sequence goes on along the minus strand of OY720422.1, from coordinate 26,244,212 downwards.
ATTTTATTAATGTTTTGCTACAAATATTGCTGACACTCCTAGAGGGAAATAAATGGACAAGTGTCACCTGAGACAATTTATCAAGCTTTTAGCTAAGTATTTCAAACCCTTCTCAAAGTTTGCTGAAATTTGTCTTGGCTGTAATGGAATTTGCATATTCGGTTACAGCCTGAATAAATGAACTTAGGTAAATTCTCAGCAAACAATAATGATACCAAAATTTCAACTTTAATGTATTTGAAACGTTGGAATTTATACAAAAGTACGTCTTCATTCAGAAATAATCAAATTTAAGAGCCAGTCTGGAAATTTGGGTATTCAGGAGACAAACTTTTCGAACAGAATAGTAATTAAGCAGAAAGGTTCCAAAAAACTCAAATATATTTTGATGGGGGTAACCAAAACCGCTTTTTACACATTTCAAATAAAAACTTCACTAACAGAGTCTAAATCTTTTAGAACAGAATTTTTATCCAGTAAACGCTGATTTCCACAATTTAAATTTTTCCAAATTTATGCGAACGTCAGAATTCATTAAATCTATCAATTCTAAGACAAAATATAAGAATCCCAATTAGGTTAACTTCAAAGAAAATGTTTACAAGGAAGTAAACATACAAAATATTTTAAGTAACTCTCATTTTCTAGCTTTAACTTTAAGCTTTTCAAAGAGTACAAGCTTCATAAACGTAGACGTTCTCATTAATTTTCAGGTTATTGTCCTGTTGTTAAAATAAAATCAAGTGTGACTGCCAAGCTAGTTAAAAAGCTTGGCAATAATTTCATTCTATTTGCTCTGTTGTACGTTGTCGGGAAGTAATTCCGATTTGGAAAAGGTTTTAACTCCCACCTGTTTTCTTAAAGAAATCGAGGTTTGCTAAAGAATTTCATCTTCATTTCGATTAGAATCGCCTGAGTGAATTTCCAAGAGAAAAACAATCACACAGGGTAATAGGTTCGATTGCGGCAGAGTAAACACAGAAATTACTTCGACCAATAACATTTAATTATTCGCTTTCCAATGAACGTTTGTTATCCTCGTTTTATCTTTCATTATTCAGCCTTCTTTTAATTATGTTCAAACATGGATTCATTACTATCTTATTATTTTATTTTTAATTATATCGCAAGCGAACGTATACTTTTTCAAATTACTTTTAAAAAATTTTATTATAAAAACAAAACTTGAAGAAATGGTGAAATGGCATTACCCAACAGGATTGTTCTGGGATACGAATCTACTTTAATACTATCCGTATATGTTTTAGAAGCCTTGGATATCGAACAATCTGAATTTAAACTCGGATACACTTCAATATAAGTTGGAGATAAAATAACAACCACGGAAAGAAAACAATTTTTACATTTAAAGATATTTTCTTATTAAAAAAATTCTTATTTAGGAAAGTCCTCCCAGATTTTGCGGCTTCTAAATTTACCTCATAAAAAGGAATTTCAAGTATGAATAATAAAAGCATTTTTGTGTTGCCCGTGTTTGCATGTGGCGATATACAGACAGAATATGAATGGCGGCGAAATGTAACATAAAAATAATTGAGGTACTCTTTGAAGTGAATAAACCCAAAGGGAAGCCAGAAATATTTCAAAGAATAGCAGATTAAAATTAGCCATTCCTATTTTTAATACGAAAAATTATGTTTTTGTAATTCATTTCAATTAAACATTTTTCGAAATAACTTTACAGCAAATGAAAGTAACTGAAAGTAAAGTTTTTGAATTAACGTACTATGTGCATAAACAAAAATTTAATCATCACAAAATCCACTGAAAATAAATTATCATGTGTGTGAACTCACAAACATAACATTCAGTTTATTTATCCCACTCGAATAATCACAGGCGTTCTTCAAGTTAATAAACAGATTAAACCGTTGATCAAATTAGTACCTAAACTTATTGAATTAGCGTTAATCTGTTAAAAGTAGCTGTGATATTTTAGCGCGTTTAGGGAATTATATTCCTTCAATTTAAATATTCGGCCGCTATATAATCTTACAGAAATTAATGCTGAAAAGTTCGAAGTAACTTGGAATATTAAGAACTTATTTAATTACTTGCGTGGTAAAACTTTCTAACTTTTGAAATAATTCAACTACTCGAATACTTCTTTTCAACGTTTCGATGCTTTCAAGGAGAAGAAATCAAACAAAACAAAAGCTGAATATTTCGAACACTTTGGGAAATAATGAGAAAATTTACTGCAAACAATTAAATAAGTACGAATGTAAGTGAAAACAAAATTAAAACAATAATAAAATGCCTTTTACTAGAAAGCTTGGAAAAGTTTCTGGTTGAGGTAAGGAATAAACAATCCTTACGAGGAACTTCGTAAGCCTTTTTCTCTCCCCAAAAGAAAAATCTAAATAAAAAAAGCATACGAGCCCAGTTTTACGCCTACGTTAAGGAAATACGATTATTCAGTTGGTGGACGGAAACATTCCAAATTTAAGGCTTGCCTGCTATTTGAAATAGTTTTAAGGTCGCTTTTAAGCATATTATAAATAATTCTACGATTAAATCAAATTTACACCGGTCTAAATTAATTTGTTCGGATAAAATTCCTTGTTTAACCACAAAACCCTTGACCTGTCCAGGTTTTTGACGAAATCAAGTTGATCGATTACGTTACGTTTTTCATCCCGTTCTGATGTTCTAAGCGATACGTATACAATGCAAGCGTGTTCGCCCTTTAATGGTTCAAATTCGGAATTTTAAAGAATTTTTTGTTGAATAAATAACAAGCTTAAAATTCAGATTTCTTAACATGTTCCAAGTATGATATATGACTTTCGGAGTTAAGGAGCAGGGAATGTTCACGCCTGTCGTGCTGTAAATAAATATTTTCAACTGCCACACTAAAGAATATATAGGACCCCGTTTTGTTTAGTAAACAAGAAACATATCCATCTAATCTCGAATAGAAAATCCTTCGCGCTTGTCGTCCAAAAACGAATTTTCCGGGATTCTACAAGTTCTGATCCATAACATAACCCTCCTACATGACAGCTTTACTGAGATACGGACCCGATAACATTCAAAAAGCCCTTAGGTCTAAGTGACTTACCCACAGATCCAGCTGTGCCTTCTACGAGGAGCTGTAGGGGAAGGGGGCACCAGCAGATGGGAACCTCCCTCGGGAGGCCCCAGCCGCAGCTCCGGGACGCGGAGTTCCCCGCTCATCACGTTACGCTTACGATTGCACGCATCGTTAATACGACGCGCGCTTACGTTGTTGACCTTTATATACTTAAAACTTCGACTAGATTAGATATTTTTGAAATTACGCCAGTATTTGACCCTAAAATAAATTCGACATGTTAATTACACGCCGAAATACACTTGGCTTATATGTACTGTTTTAATTGGATGCGACTTTTAATCGAGAATACATGGACGCTGAAAGCTAGGAATTTACAAAGGAAATTGGCCAAAGGCATGTTCTCTTATTAAACACCAGCCTGACAGTTTGTTTTGTGGCGTAAAAAGTGGTTATTAATTACTTTATCTTTCAGCTTTTTCTATTTCTTTGACAAAAGTTCTTGGTATTTAAAGGAAAAAGTTTAGATTTTTTTCCTTTTGAAAAACCTCCTTAAAGTTTGCTAAAAAACAAATCAAGCCAAACCATTCCATAAGACATTGTTCTCGAATATATCTAACCTCAGGTTGAAAATTAGACTTATATCAAACAGAAGCATCCAAAAACTGCAATCAGAAACAGTTTGAAAGTGGAAAATTAAAAGGTTATCACAAACAAAACGAATTAGGAGAACTAAATTTTAAACAGTGGACAAACAAGGATCATTAATTATAAAAGCAATTTATCAGCAAGTCTTCGTTCTGCCAGAAACAATTAAGGATTCTACTTTATCACGGTTCCTTTCTTCAGAACAGCTGGAGCTCCACAGGGCAAGATCTATGAAAAACTCGTTTACCTTACATTTCTTTCCAAAAAAGGGGACGTTGATAAATATAAGGCAAAAAGAAAAAGTTTTGCGGTTCGTTGGTAACGAACGCAACTGAGCGTGGCGTGAAAATGAAATAAAAATTATTAATTTAAATTAGTAATCAGTTCCGCATGGTTTGAGAAAATGATTTTCGAAAATACAGAAAAATTTGACTTGGTAGTTTTTTCAAAGTTTAGAACTTTTCTAGCTTGCTTCAAAAATTAAGATTAGTCGAACTGAATTATAATTCGAAAAAGTTCCTGAAGTCGTAAATGTAGACAGTTTACTGTTTCAAAATGTAATATGGAGTTAACAAAAACACACGAGGCAATGAGAAGCAGCAAAACTATTCGGAAAAATATACAAAGTTTTTGTAGAAACAGTTGCAGGGTTACTTAAACTACAGTACATGACGATGTAAGACATTTAAATAATCATAGGATATTCAAGTAAGAATATTCTGGTGAGAGCCTTGATATAAATTAAAATTTTTACAAGACCCTCTTCTAATCTCAATCTCATAAAGAAAAAGAAAAAGAAAACAAAAATGCCCTTCTGTTTAAATGGTAAAAATTCTATTTTCAGAATATAATTTAAAAGCTCGAAATTTTACACAGGTGGCACGAAATGTCATATTTATGAGAAAACATATAAAAAGGACCTCCCTAATTTGTGATAGTAGGAAACATAATTGGAGATAATGCTGCAATGCGAAGGCAGGGAACATCTAATTTTGAAATAAGTACTGTAAAGAAATTTTTAGCTTTTTAAAGTGTATAAATCCTTATTTCACTGAAATTCGTACGCGTAAATGCAGTCCTTAAGATATAATTTGTATAATTACTAAATAAGATTTAAGCTTATGAAAATGAATAAGAGTGAAACGCTCACAATTAGTTTAACTCCAACGCCGCCTACAAAAGCGTAATTAAATCGTTCGTTCTTTTTTGAAAAATACTGGGATTTACAAATGTTAGTTACTGGTTTCAATAAATAACATTATTAATTCGATATTTAGTTAATGATTTTGACTAAAATTTGATGCGCAACGATGTATTTCTAAACCAAAAAAATTTAATCCAATAAGTTAGATAAAATGTGGAAAATCAAGAAATATAAATATTTTCGGCAACTGAAATTCTATTTCCTGTGGAGTTCAAGCTTTTGACTCACAATGGTCAATAAAATACAAGAATATCTTATCCTAAGTAAATTAAGGCATTAGGAGCATTCGATTTTCTAAAGGAGTCGTTCAACTTCGCCTATAATTCGATGGAATGGCTTAATGAATATTTGACTTCGCCCTTTCTACCTCTGATTGGAATTTAAAGATTTTTATCAACACTTAAAACTGTCAAAACTTGCCTAATACTTGAAGATTTAAATTGAATTTTTTATTTGTTACAAATCTGAATTATGAAAGCAAGCTTTAGGAACGGTATGGAAACAACTGGAGCTTACGAAATGTGTAGGAAGAACGTATTCGAAATCCAGAAGTAGCAAGCACTAACGGTTATATAATTCGCAACGAGTCAAAATCAATTATATTCAGGATTCTAACTTGTAATGAATTACCGCCTCACAAGCAAAACACAACTGTCCCAAGTGTCACTCTCGCAACTTAGTATCTAAATTCAAATCCCTGTAAACCCAATTAAGTTTTTGCGCTTCCCCACTACACGGGTAGGGAGAAGAGATGATTCTCGGAATATGTCATTCTAAAACGCGCAAAACGCAATCTCTAATACTGAAATATATTCATATATAATATACAATTTATTAAAAAAACAGGCCGGATGCCAAGTCGTTACTATCCAGTTTTACATCAGAAATATTAGCCTGATTTACGCTAACGGTACTCGAGGGACTCGTACTTATCAGTGTTCAACAGGAAAATTGGGAAACTAGCCTTTAGGAATTCTGATCTGGGAATTTTATTAATCCCAGCAAGTAAAATTCTGAAAATTCTGTTCGGAAGTCACGGGACTTCTTTCCAGAAGAGTTTCACTTTTAGTTACGGACATCAAAGGAGACTATAATGTCAGTTTTCATTTGGCACAAACAGTTTTTTTTAAATATATCAAAAATTCCAAATAGGTTTTGACGCAAATAAATGACTTCCAGCTGAAGAGCGGCCTTATGGATATTTTAAAGAAGATGACTGAGAACCTCCGTTTCTCATCCATGACGATGAATATGGTAGATTAATAACGCCTAGCCTGAAATAGACAGACTATCCTGGACCTCGAGTATTATAAACGACGTAACAATTTTTGTAAAATATTGGAAAAGGATTTTGGCGCCAGGTGCTTAACACAAGGTCGCTATTTTTCATAAACCAAATATTAAATCTGGGTGGTCACTTTAAACATATCTGCGTAGTTAAAGTTAGTGTAGGTCAAAATATTTACGTCTTGAAATATTTCAGTGCGCAATAACACACGAATTTATGATTTCTATAAATTTTATTTAGAGGTCATTGTAACCTAATGTCGGCGAATTGTTTAAATTCTGGTGGTTTGATTACATGCTTGGGTGCAAATAGAAACCATGCTCTTTTATCATTGTTTTGAAACTGAACTTAAATTAATCACAATTAAACTTATTGCTTCAATTTTCTTAATTCGTTACGTTGGGTTTCGGATGTTCTGGAAGTACGACGATTATCAACCCATTAAGGGCGGTGTGGTTATTCTGGGTAAGAAAATCAGAAATTTGCAATCACAGAATTTAGCTCAATAGCTTTCAACCTTCTTACTGAAAACCAAAGTTGATGCAAAGTAATCTAAGATCTTTTTTTAACTTTCAACTAAATCCAAACGATCCATTGAGATGCATATTATGTATAATTTCGAAAAGAATTATTTTCAAAAAAATTTCTACAGTATTTGAATGTGAATTTCAGGCTTAACTTCGTGAATTGCTAAGGCGGAATCGCATTTCTGCTAATGCGGATCTTAATCTCAAATAGCCCAAAATTTGTATCAGTATTTCGAATATTTTTCTATATTTTTCAACGCGGTTTCCATATTTATTTTAATATAACGGCAAGTTAAACAATTTGTATAAGAACAAAATTTAATTAAATAAAACTTTTCTTAACTCACTTAAAGTGCATAAAACTAAAAAGAAAGTAAATTAATTGTCCCTTAAGTAAAAGCTTGTCAACAGTAGTTGATCTATTTATCTTGCTTACACTTTAATTACTTTAAATTCATTAAAAACTACAAAGTAATTACATAGTAAAATGTGTATGCACAAAGAATTAGGCCAAGGCTATTACATCGCGATGTGATAACGTTGTCTTGTTAAGTTCAACTATAAACTTAATTACGACTGAAAAGTTTGCCCTTAACTGACATTTGTTGACTATAATCTTGATTTAGTTGGTTTATTTATGGTTGTTACCTTTAGAAACGAAGGTTTGCTTATTTTTGCAATTTTTTTTCTAAATCTTAGTTAAAACAAAAATCACAATAAATACCTATATTTATTTTTTTAATAAATATTTGCTAATAAAACTTGATTGTAAAACTGAAGCATTTCCTTATGAAACATTCGTAGTTATCCTGATGGAAATTTCTTGCAAGTTCAGTTGTGTGCCTAGCACAATATAATATATATATAAATAATAATAGCTGTAATTTGTAGCTAAAGCCCTACTTACTGCAAACAACATTCAGTATATTAAATATTAAACTTACAACTGTTAATTATATTAATAATTAAAATACAGGATAAGCATTTCTAGGGTTTTTACTAACTTTCGTGTAAAATTTTCGATATTATAAACAACGAAAACCAGAGTGTTTATAATTAATTAGAACATGGGCAAGCAAAAACGAAATTTCATTTTTTGCGAGTTCACTTTAATTAATGTTATATTTTTGGATATAAATAGGTCATCTAATATTAATCGAGTAATTTACGGATTGCAGCAGACTATAAAATTACAAGGTTTTGCAGCTGCTTCGTTTAATTTTTACAACAAAGCAAACGTTAGAATTTATAATTAAAAATTCAATTTCACAAAGTTAAGTAGCTTATATTTTTTGAAATTTAAATACCATTGAGGTAATTTTTAGCAGAGATTCGACGAAACTTAAAAATTTAAAAGCAAAACAAGCTTCTCCGACACATTAAAATTATATGAACCGTCCCAGAAACTTAAAATAGTTCCTGGAAGAGCTGAAAATCCGACGAAAATAAAAATTTAATTCGAGGTTTATTCCAAATTAAAAATCAAAATGACATTTTCCCCTTCTGATTCTAAGAAAATCTCTTGTGATATCACCCTTGAAGCGAGTGTTACATTCAGCCAAGCATTCACCTGAAACTGAAAGTTCCAGGAACTGAAACTTTAGAAAGTCGATGCTTTGTTTGCCTGTCCTTTTATTTTTATTTATCGAACATACAATACGTAGGTTAGAACTGCAAATAATGGTTAATAAACTAAAAATGAGTTGCAGGAAATTAAAATAATCAAAGGAGAACTGTAGAGATTCTCGTGTTCACAGTATATTTTCCAATTTGTTCCAACCACGTAACAAATGCTTTGGTATGCAAAACATTAGTACAAAACAGTTAACACAACGCAACGTTTTGGCACAAATAAAATCAACCTCGTTTCAGCACACGCATCCAATTAACACCCAGGACGAAAGTAAAACGACCCCTGAAATTTCCTCAATTAGGTGAAAATATTGGTGGAATACATTTTTTCTCTCTGACGATAACGTAAAAACGTTTAAAAAAGAAACGCAAATAAAAAAGGTTTACATTAAACAAATTTAAAAATGATCTTCAAGGTGGATTCTAATTTAAACAGAGTTAATACGTCCTGACAGGTGTACGCCGTGAAGTAAAACCGCTGAAGGATCAAAGGTGGAGTTGGAACACCTGACTCTGAAAGCTGTCGTGATTGATTTAGAAAATGAAATATGAGAGTTTCCTTAAAGCTAGGAAATTATCATAATATGCTGAGAATTTCAGATAAGCTCGAAATAACGTTCTGATTTTAAATTGAAACTGCGAGGAAAATTTCTTTTTTGTTTGCAGAAAGATAACAAATTAATGGATTTTTATAAGATTAAGCATTACAAGGGTAATCTATTTAATTTCTAAAGGAAGCTTGTCAGGAAACTTATAAAAAAATTCTAAGAGTTCTGTTAAAATAAATTAGAACGTATTACTTGGAATAGTTAATTTTACAAGAATATTGGAAGCTTAGTTAACTATTAGTACTATATACTGGCCTGTTTGGTCGCCCGCGTTAAGTTTGCAAAATTTCTTTTGCATTTTTATGCCTATGAAATGTGCATGCCAAATTTGGATTATATTACAGAATAAGCGGATTATCGTGATACGAACTAATGTAAATATTTCATAGTTTCAATTGCACACTACACTTACGGAATCAATAATGTATATTTACAGTGGCAAAGCTTCATTACTGCAGCTTTAAAGTGATTAAACCAACAAAACCTCTAATTTGGGTCAGTGGTTCAGCCGAGTTAGGCGAGGTAATTTAACAAAGAGAATAAAATTTAATCTTGTTTGATTAGCTGAAACGCTCTAAGGGAAGTTTGCAAATACAACAACAAGCCATTTCGATAGTGTAACACTATTTATTGCAACTGAATTTTAAAGACTTAAGCCATGTACGTAAAGTATTAAACAAAATGTAGGATTTCTTAGTAGCGTTTTAAAGCTACTTCTATTTTAATAAAAGCGTTTTTATTTGTTTTTAGAAAATTTATTAACGTAACAGCGCCAAAGAATTACGAATTTACTATTCGGTGGTTATGTAAAGATACAGGAAAATATTAAAAATATTATTGAAATATTACACATATGACAGCCAATCATAAATTGGAACAAGTCCAAATGGTATTTACGCATTATTTTGTAACTTTCGCAACCAACGTTGATATTTAGTAACTTCGAAAATTTAAACAATCTCTAACTGAAAAATATTTGAGAAAACTTCAAAAATATGAGTTTTAAAATCCATCTTACTCTCCCTCTATTTTATCAATCCAATCTCTCTACTAATCCCTCTCTCTTTCGCCACTTTAATGATACAGCAGTTTTCCTCCATTTTGTTGATCATTGGCCTCTTTCTTTTAATCTAGTACGTTATTCTTCTGAAGAGCTAGCATTCTTTGTGTGGCCTTCGTTTTGGTATTGTTTTTGATTGGTTATAAAATACTAGTAGAATTGTGTTGGAATTCTTTTAGGTTAAATGCTGCGAAGGTCAATTGTTCTTTTGATTCTTCTGCCAGTTGTCGCTATTGAACATCAGATTCCTTGTGGATTTTCCCTTCCTAAAATCAACTTGCCAATGCCTGGTTTGCCCTCTACATATTGTTTTAATCCCCAGTGCTTCTGATAGGACTTTATACGATGTTGTACATCTGTCCAGCAAATAAGAAGATATAAAACGCACAAATATGTTGTTAGTTTTCTACATTGACTTAATTGTTGTACAAGGTGGGGCACGGGAACCAAGTGTTTTTGGAAAGGCTAGTACTAGGCCATTAGGAGGGAGAGGGTCGTGCGGCAGGTGGCATTCCATTCCTTGGCTCATACCATTTCACTTTCAGTTGCCAACATGTAGCCGTGGACGCTAGAACACTGCATGCAGCGGTTTTTCATACAGTTGTCGCGAATTTTCAGCAGCCCAATACCAACAATTTTCTTTGTTGACGGCCCCATTAAGGTGGAAATGGGCTTCATCACTCATTGCCACCATTATGTTTTCATTCTGCTCATAAAGTGCAAGCATTTCCTGTGCAAAATTCAATCGTTTGGGGTAATCCCTTACATTCAATTTCTGCACAGTCGCTAACTTGTATGGGTGAAAACGTAATTCTCCACGCAAAATCCGTCTGATACAGTACAATTGCTGATTCGAAGTGCAGCTGAATGTCTCTGCGGCGAAACTCACGCTGAACCGCGGTCACCGACTCGCCACTCCTAACAAAACAATCATATGCGAACGTGCGGTGTTCTAGTGTTCATGGCTCCATGATGGCAACCAAGGAGAATAAATGGCAACTGAAAGTGAAATGCTATGAGCCAAGGAATGGAATGCCACCTGCCGCACGACCCTCCCTCTCCTAATAGCCGAGTACTAGCCTTTCCAAAAACACTTGGTTCCCGTGCCCCACCCTGTATTTATTGAGGCATTATTGTCATATCGTAACACTAATATTCTTGTATTTCTTCGTTGAAGAAGTTTACCACCAAACTTCCGATGATTCCCTAGACAACCAAAAATCTTGTGGAATCTTGTGGAACAACTAAGTGAAAGTAGCTAGAAGCAAGCTCGGGGCTGTATACAGAACCCCCAAAAATGCCCACCCAAGCTATTCCAATTATGCACGTGCATTGAAAGTGGTAAGATATCGTGCCTTGTCATACAAAAGACAAGTGCCCTGAAGGCAGTACCTCAAGTCGTCAGTTTTGAACTGCTCGGTGCAGTTTCTTAACGGTTGCACAGTATCACTCTGCAGTTATGGTAGTCCCCTGGTTCATAGATTCCATTACAATCATGCATTAAGTTTCTCAAATGAAACTATAAGTTTTGGCAACAATTTTATTTTGAACACTTCGTTACAAAGGTTAACAGAGCCTTTCGCCGCTTCTTTCGGTAACTAAATGATAAGTACATGTCTTATTTTCCTGCTCTTATACAATTCTAACTATCTTAACCGTTTAACTAATGATTGAAAGTATATTACGCAGGGTACAGTCAAGCACATAACTCATGCCTTTGCGGTCCCAATAGACGGTGGCCATGGTTTTTCGAACCGACAACGTTTGCCTGAATTTTTTGGCTTTGAACATTCTGGATACAGCCAGTGCCAACATTTTTACATGCTTGCCTTCTATAGCCATCGTGGGTTCGATTCCCGGTTTCGAAGTGTTTTGGTCAGCACCTTCAGCTGGCATTTCCTTTCCACCTTTGAGAATCATTAACTCCATAATATTCCGGTAATTCTTCTTTTTTACCTTCTATGGGTGAAGCTTTGTAACTTTCTATCCGATAAAACTCCTAGTACGTACATTGTAGATAAATAAGGAGCCATCGGTAGGGTTGGCAGATTTGGTGATTTTACACCAAGTTAGCGATCATTTCCGTTTAAAAGACATCAATTTTTGCAGGATACCATTGGGCGTTTTTGAAATAAATACAGATTTTTTATGAAGATATAATTAACCTTCCCCAAGAAGGTTAGTGGTATCCAAGGAGTGTTCAAGACGCGGCGCCCTCTTTCAAAGCAGATGTAGGACTATTATATTAAAAATATCTGAAAATTTTGGCTATTGATCCACCGAAGAGCAGAAGAAATTTTATGGCCCTTTTCAGATTTTAGTAGTTTTGCTAGAATATCTTCATTTAGCGTCTTCATTTTATTAACATTTTCACATGCAAATTTTAATTGTGATTCTTCCTCGTTACTTTTGATATTTGCTGTTTTCTTATCTTCAATTCATTCATTGTTAGTGATTTGTGAAATATGTTCCTACTCTCTTCAGTTCGTAATTCAACATCATTTTTATTTATCTCTTCTCCTATTTTTTATTCGTAGCCGGAGTGGCCCAGTGGTTAAGGCACTCGACTACAGCGCGGGCGATCTCGCAGTCTAACCACAGTATTATTTTCTATACTGTGGTCTAACCAGAGTAGGATGCTCGGCGGGTGGCTTACTCGGTCACTGAAAATAATTGGGAACACAGTGGTGGAGCAGGAAAGGTAGGCGGTTGTCGAAGGCGTGATAGCGTGCGAGACAACCGGGTATAGAAAGAGACTTAGGAGGCCCTAAGCCCTAGCCCTCCATGTTGCCGGCCATACTTTTTCGGGAAGTGTACGTGCCGAGACCATTCTATACACACATGTTTGTTTTAGATTCGAAACTATTCCTAAAGAATTTAATTTTTTATAGGCAAATCTTTTTCGTTTTCTCCTGCCCCCTCTTACATTTCTCTTCAATTGCGTTTCAGCGACTCACTCTTTTCCCCTTTAAAATTGTTCTAACTTTTTTTAGGTTTCTTCAAAGCTTATTTGGGCTCGTCTCGTATTTTTCAGCGTACGAATTCGTGCTTTTTTGTTTTTTATTTTTCTGTGGCTGATATGTGTTTTACGTTAATCGTCAAACTACTGTTTTGTTTATGATTTTGTGGTACCAACGACTTTTTAATACGTTTATATCCTACCGCACCTTTTGAGGTTCTATTCTTTTTTTTGTTTCTCTTTCTGGCTGTTCTATTTAGCCTTCTGGATAGTTGCTGTTAATATCCACCTGTAATTTCTAAATTATTTATTTGATTAGTTTTTGTCTTAACCTAGTTTGAATCGGGAAATGATTACAAGGACAACCAGCACATGCAATTTCTAATATATCCTTACGAATATTTGTGTTGGGGGCAATCGTATTTATTAACAAATGATCGGTTTGAATCCATTGCCATTGTTTTCTTCTTGTAAGTTTTGGTTTCTAATTATACGTTTAGGTCTCTTTATTTCCTGTTTGTACATTAGAATCGCCAAACGCAACGAAATCTTTTTTTTTGATGTTATCTCAAATTTCCTTTGGAGTTCCACAAAACTGTTCTTCTCTTTTTCTTCTGCGGACACTGTCTGCTTATATTTATATCGAATAGTTTCTCTTTGATTCTGATTAAACGTACGCTTTGTAAATTGAGTCAAAGTTCATAAATTTAATTGGTTAGGTAATTTCTTTATACCACAAATCGCCAGAGTGGCCAGGCGATTAAGATACTCAACTACAGCCTTGAAGCTTGTCGGTTCGAACCTAAGTTGAATGCCTGGTGAATGGTATACTTTGGTATTGACAACAATTGGGAATCGAAACACAATAGTCGAAGGCCAGATGCTTAACACACCATCCCGCGCGCTTGGTGTGAGGAGCACACCTCGGTATGAAAACAACTTAGGAGGCCTGAACCCTCCATTTTGTCATATATATCTTTACTATTTATGGCAAAATCTGGTTTACTTTTCTACCCTCTATTCATTTTAAAACAATTGTCTCAAAAATAATTGTTGGAAATTTATAAAAGAATTAGTATTGTAAGTGCTATACAATTTGTATTGGTTAATATACAAACGAGTATTAGGAAACAGAACTTCATATTTAACTTTTCTGGAAGTTTAGAATTTTTTAAGAATTGAAAAAGTTCAGTCTGCGTAAAGCTTGCTTCATCATTGTGTCCAATAAAAAAATTAGTAAGTCTAGTAAAGTGTAAGAAAATTACTTTTTATAATAAATCTGTCAATTTACGCCGAAGGCCTTGTACTATCTCTAAGCCTAAGTATTTCTTTCACTCAAGTTTAACAGAAACTCTTAATAATTCATTAAATAAATCGATTGTCTCCATACACGTGGATGTTTACCAAATAAACCGTTGTTTACTTAACCTTGTTAATTTTCTTACTAAACTAAAAGGATTTTAAACAAATTTACTCAGTACCAAACCTACTAAAACAGTAAAGTTGCAAAATGAATTTATTTTATTTACCTCTGGAATCTCCTAAAATACCACATTCATTTAGAAAATACAGGACGAGCGCTACATTTCACATAAATTAATTACTTACGTCATTTTATAACACTCAACCTAGTTAGAGTTGCAGTTATGAAAGTTATACCAACCACTGACTATGACGAATGTTTCCAGATAATACCAACGAGGGGTCAAAAATAATGAGAAGTGCAAAAGATATCAAGATAGATGCACATTACATTAATTTCTAGATTCAAGCTTAATCGTTGTAAGTCACGAAAGCACGCAACCAATACAAAATGGAACCTAGAAACCTACTGAAATCCAGATTAACCAATTCCCTCGTTCATTCTTAAAGGGAAACAGAAAAAGTTGGTTAATTCTGATAAGTGCGCGGAAGCATATGCATACCAAAACTTGGAATGCAAAATTAAAGCAGAAAAACTTAAAGTGGAACCACTTGTAAAAGATCCACGAGGAATTGAGTTTCTTTATTGTTAAATTTACAGTACGTTCTAAGGTTGGTTTTATCGCACACTATACAAGTTTGACTAACGATATTAGATTCACCCTCTGTGAAATTTGAATAAACACACGAAAAAGGAGTTTTCTTTGGACTTTGTACGGGATAGACTCACATTTCACCGGTTGTTATTAAAAAGAGCAAGTGTTGGATGAAATATAGCCGGATCGTGTGTCTTAAAACCTCTGGTTTCTTCTGCTAACAATTTCAGAAAAATAACCGCGTTTCGTTCTGGATTAAATTGCGCCTTTCTTAGTCTGAATTTCAAAGTTGTAGCGTTGCCATAAAATCCGAATTAAATTCGTGCAACCTCACATTTGTTTGTGTATCCTCGAGATTGGCTATTTAAAAAACATTTGGTTTTGTAGTGCAGCGTTATGAAGACGATAAAAGTTCCCAATAGAAGTTCTGGTTTATTCCTAACATCGAACTCGCAAGGGGTTCATTTTACGAACCCCAGTCTACGCCTCTAAGGGAGTTAATCTTAGTGTTTCCATTCTGCATTGTTCTACAGGAGGTTATTAACGGGAGTGCACGCTTCTATTTCTTCCGGTAAAAGTTATTGTTAGCATGATACGGGCTATAAAGGGGTCGATTTTTATATTTAATCAAATCTAGGGGAAAAATCACTTAAAACAATGTCTTATTCAGAAACATTTTAGGTCACAATAAACGTTGTAATCTATTGTTAAAACTGCCGAGTTTCGACAGCTATTAATATTTGGTAACTGTTGGCGTTGATATACAAAGCAACAAATACGGGCTGTTCCTAGTCAGTCGCTTTTGATACATCGCCCTTTTGTTTCCCCTTCGTACTTCAAGCGTCTGATGAAAACTTTTCATGTTTTTGTTTGATCCTGAAAGGTGAAAAGTAGGTGCTTTACTTAAATCCTGGCTTTCGAGAGGTAATGAAAAAAACTCCCTTCTTTACACTGTACGGCATTAATGAGAATATCTCAGCGAGAAAAAATTGGGGCACAGCTTTTTCAAAGTGATACAGAAATATAAAAAAAGTAGCCAATACAAAGAATACAAAATTATTTGACTTCGTATGCGAGTGACGTTGTTTTTTGTAATTCTCTGCGCAGAATGCGTGAGGGGAATTAAATTTGTTAGTGCAACACGTTCGAGGTTCAAATATGATGGTGAAATTGCCACTTAGTGAGAAAAAAACGCCACACGAGGGAACTCTCATTAAAAATTATTTCACTAATTAGAAACGTTAAAGGATTTTCCCGAACATGGAAGTTAGCTGTAGCTAATCAAAATTGTTTCAAATGAATTTCGTTAATAAATAATTTCGAGCCGGAGATTTTTATTCAGTTGAGTTTAGGGATTATGTGCTACTTGTGTCCTCAGTGGGGATTAATTTATTCTCTTCTACACCTTGGCCTCTTTACACCCTTCTTTTTCGTTTTCAATTTAGGAAGGTTTACGATATAAAGTCCATCGTTTTAGTTCCTTGGAGTTTAATGTGCCTTTTTTTGAAATGTTTATTCCAAAAAGAAAATTAAAAAAATATGTATTATGAACTTAGAGCAAATAAAAATAAGTTCTACGTTTCAAGGTTAATCCAACTAGTTATTTGCAAACATTCCAACTTTAAATAAAACGAAATTGTTAGAAGTTTCATGAAGAAGCAATGCTATCAAGTTTTATAACGACATTTAGTTACTGTCAAAACAGCACCACCCACATGTCTAAAAGAGTACAACGACAATTTTGGATTTTTTTTAAATTAAATATTCTGGAAGCTAAATATTCTGAAAGCTTACAGTTTTAACAATGGAAGTTTAGTCCGCACAAAAGCGTGGTTTAAATTCCTAAACCCTTAGAAGATTATAAGGGCATTTTAGGTTAACTTTATTTATACGTTCTCTCTTATAAAATACGTAAAAATTTATATTATAGATAATAAAAATTAAAAATTTTAATTTGGTCGGTTTGTTAAAAAAAATTACATATGTTATAATTAATATCACAGCTTCCCGATTTAGAAATTCACTTTGTTTAAAGATCAAATTATTAAAGGTTCATTCCTTTGGCGAAAGCTGAAATTTACGCTTTAGATTTGAGTTGAGTTCCTCACCTTAGAAATGTTGGAGTAAATCTGTTATTTCTTGTATTCAGATGAAGAATTTAATTGTAATAAATTAGCATTTAATTTGTTTGAATCAAAAAGTTTCTTGAACCAAAATCAAATTTTTAATACAGTGGAACCTCTCTAACTCAAACCACCAAAATCCCAGAAAAAAATTCGAGTTACAGATAAATTCCAGTTAGAGAAATTCGAGTTAAGAAGATTAATATGTATATAAAGTCAAAAGTAAACGCACAAATATTCGAGTTAAAGAAAATTTCGAGTTACAGGGGTTCGACTTACGGGAGTTCCACATTAATATAAATAAATTGATTATGCATAAAAACGGTAAATTCTATAAATCACCTCTTTTTTAAGTTTTCTGTTTAGTTTAAACTTTAGTAAATCGTAGGTAAGTAATCTATAAGTAGGGTAAAAAACAGTATTTTTACGTTTGCGTGCACAACTTTGTTTCAAAACATCGAGTCCGTTGTTAACTTAAATCACAGTTTCTGTTGTCGAAATCCTATTAAATCCGAAGTTTACTGAACAACATTTGGTGGAGTCTTACTGGAAACGTATTTTCATGTGATATTTTCTTCAAGAAACCACTTAAACAAAATGGGGCAGTGTTGCATTTCAGAGAACGAAAATAAAAGCGACACATAAAAATTATTCAAAAACTCCAGAATAAAAACTTTCGGGATTTAGCTTTATAGAGCTTGATTATGCTAAACGTTGCACATTTATCATACACAAAGGCAGAAATGTTTTTAGTTAAAACTTTTTAAATGAAAAATATATTTATTATAATCTCATGTTTTAATGTAACTTGAAAACAAAACAAATAAATGTTATTATTCGTACCAAATTTTGGATGATAAATTTAAAAATTCCTTTCAAAGCCCTCGCAGAAATCGAAGATTACTAACGTATTTTATAACTTGACATCCCTCAAAACGTTGAAACTTTCGAGCATTTAATTACGAATGGATGTTATTGTTAAGAATATAATTCTCATGCTTGTTTCAAGTACAGATTGTTGCTTATACCCCCGTTGTTAATGTACCATGAGATAAACATTAAGTATTGTACGGGCAATATGAATTTTGAGCATAACAATAACAACCCCTACGGGGAAACTCAAACACTGAAGTATAAATGTTAGTGTTAACTAGAAACATTCAACAAGATTAATGCGTTGTGGCAAATAATCTGATCTGGAAATTCTAATTTATTAAATGGCTACACCGGGTTTCCAAATTCTCCCGAGATTTTAATTAATTTTTTTTACGGCCAACATGTTTTTATACGAACACAGTAGTACAGGTTGATATTTAAGTAAATACAAATGAAAGATGATATTAACGAAATTGATATGCTTTCAGCAAAAACGAAAAATCAATGTCCCATTTTCCGTTTTTGGCCTTCACGTTTATAAAAAGATGACTTACTTTCTACTTTTTGTACCGTTTCCAAAATGTTTTATTTGAGGTTTTTGCTTTAATCTCTTTTCGATTGTAAAATCACGAACCGTTATTGTAGGTATTGATTAAAGAATTACTTACGACTTATAGGAAATGAAGCAATGTAGTTAAATGGAAAATGAACCAGTATTACATTGCATTTGATGTCTTTAAATATGTATGTAATACCTGCATAAGGTTTTCTGAGAACACAAGATAATAGCAAGAGTTAATATAAATGTCAATTGAAATCAATAAATCAATTTAGAATCGTTATTACATTACATAAATCTCACTCTACTTGCCTTATACGTAATTTTAGAATATCATAAACGTACAGTGATTTTCTTTGGGTTTGGAAATTTATCAGTCTTAAGAAACACAACCATTGATTGTCCTTCGATTTTGTGCTATTTAGTCCAGTAGAAGCCTAACGGGTTAGCAAAAAAGTCCGAATAATGTATTTCATTTTCGTTAAATACTTTGCAACTCCACGTTTTTAATATAGAATTTGTGTTTTAAATAGTAAGAGTTATTTATTTCAAATATTTCAAGGTGATTTTCTTGTATTAACATTAATACAAACATTAGATATTTAGGTTTGCGGATTAAAATCTGTTTACGTTTTATAGCTTTAAATGCCGGCGTAAAGCAGGCCCTTAAGGATTTACAGCTCATTCATTTACCTCAGAGTTCAGGATTGAGCATCCGTGTTGTAATTAACCGACTTAATTATTTACTCATTACCTTATTTATCTTTCATTCAGAAAGCTAGGTTAAATCAAGTGGAATTTGAGCAGAACTTTTTACTGGATAATATTTGTTAAACAATAAATAAGGTATTTATTTTATTTTTTAAGCAAAATTTAATGGAGCAGAATTGACGTTTTGTTTTATCTTTATTGTGTGCGTCGCCCTAACGAGGATTAAGGGTTGCTTAATACTTTGAGATTTATTGCAGGTTTTAATGTGACTGGACGAATAAAACTTTGTAGTTTGTTCAACAAAAAACAAAATCCCGTACAATGAATTTATTTGTTTTGTATCCAAATATCATCAAGGAGCGAAAAACGGAAAATTTAAATCATTAATCATTAGTGAATTAATTACTTAGAATGTCAGTGTAAAGTTCATTCATGTTCTTATAATTTCACACTAGGCCATGTTAGAGAGGTAATTTCGTTGGTGACTACATTCAAGTTAGAGAAATATAACGGGCGTCCCAAAGATTTTTGAATTCGGCGTGTCTGTTAAAAGTACACCATAATTCAAATCAAATACTCTGAAATAATAATTCAAACTAAGTTTGAATTAAAACGAGTGTTCCAAACGGGTTAAAAAATGCCATAATTAATAAATAAAGCGCTTTATAATAATGTTATAATGGCAAATGTTGATCCCAAGACATTTGGGAAGCATGTTTTTTTGCAACAGAGTATTGCATATACAGTGTGGTACAAAAGTATGGAACAAATTCAATATCTCCTGAAATAATTGTTTTTTGGCAAAACGCTCGGACAGGTATAGCGATTTAAATTACGGTGCATATTTTAAGAGGAATCGAATTTTTTTTGCGACAGTCATTTTTCTACGGTGACGTTTTTTTAAATAGGAACTTGCATATTTGACAATTGCAGTAGATAGTCCTTTTTTTTCTCTTTCTAACCGTGCAAAAGTTTTATACCCTCACATAAGATTTTTATTGAGAAAATTGGCAAAATAGTTTTACGTCCAGTAGGCCTGTCAACAACAGCAAAAGCATCTAGAACTCGATACATTTTTTTATTTGAGCTAACTTTCAATCAAAGTGTCAAATTAGTTCGACTTAGTGTAGATATTAAGCAGCAAGATTATGCATCTTACAGAAACAGAGAGAATTGAGATATTAATTATGATTGGATGTGGCGACAGGAGCAGAACTCAAGAAGAAGTCTGCCGATTATTCAATGAAATTCACCCACACCGTCCACTAGAGCTGGGCAATCCGATTCCTTTCGGTGAATCGATTCCTTCGATTCCATTCCACAACATGAATCGGTTCCTTCGATTCGTTCTCGTTCCTTCGTTCCTATGATTTAAATCGTACTTTTAAGTACGGCACCGTACTAGGCGTACTATAACGAGTCGAATTGGAACGAAAGCCGATATTCGTTGACTGTGCATTCAGATTCAGAACGTCAAACGTAAATTATTTTGTCTACAATAATAAATGAGGGTATAAAAGACTAAACAATAACTCGCTAAACAAGAGCATAGCTATGCACAATTTCAAAATTGCATGAATGTTGCAACAACCTTAATACATAATTATATGAATCTCTACAGGCGCCAAAATGCTTAGATAATAGATAATAATAATAATAGGTAATTTATACTGAAAGAAAATTTCGAATTTAAATACATACTATCATTACAATTAAAACTAAATTTCAAAACATTAGAGGTTTTATTAAACGAATTTTCAATATAAAATGCATGTTTAATATTTAATTTACAATATCATTTGTATCTCGTTTAGTTTATACCTATCTATAAATTATATTTTGCTGATACATAAAATACCCCCTGCAGCAAAGGCAAGTATCAAGTAACTTTATAACACTTATTTCTGCATAACTAATAAAAAGTTTCGAGTTTCATTTCAACAATTAAGCCTGTATATCGGCGACTTGGGAACGGAAAAATTCATTTTAAAACCTCCGAGCCTTATAAATAAATCAATAAGGTCTACTTTTGTTTGTGATAATTGAATTTAAACGAGTGATACGCGACATCGTGTCTTAATAGCATATTATTAATATAGCTATTTCTTATTCGTACTTTCGCTTTCTTTACTGTATGTATTCGCGGCGCGATTCCTTAGGAACGAATTGGATTGAAATAAGTGAATCGATTCCTACGATTCCATGCGAGGAGTCGTTCCTTTGGAACGACTCGTTCATGAACGACCCACCTCTACCGTCCACCCATTACAAGATCAACGGTTAGTAAAATTGAGAGAAAGTTTCATGAAGAGGGTCATGTTAGAGATTTACCCAAAGCTGGGCTCCCTGTAGTGGCAGCAGACGCACAACTTAACGTTTTATTACAAATCCAAGAAAATCCTCACACCTTGCTACCATAAAAACTTATTAAACAATAATAAAAGCCATAATTAAATTGGTAACGCTTTATTTTACGGTACTCTTACTTTCGGCGCAAAAGGCCAGGGTTTAAAATTAATTACAAAAAAACAATAATTAAATGTTGAATAGAAAATGGATTAAGACTTGTTAAATAAACACACAAAGTTAAATGTACTTAAAAATACAAAGTTAAAGTTAAATATAAAAAAAAATATTAAGGATTCATTCATGAATTAGAAAATATTAAATAGCAAAATTTATAAAAGATTAAACAAAAAGCTAATTCATGATTGAATTGAATTACCATGACAAAATACAAAATTTATCTAAGCATTAAATTTTACAAAAACGAACAGGTGGACACACACCTGTGCGGCATTTAATTTGAATAATATGTAAAATTTTATCAAATACAAAAAATATTAATAACACTTATCTTAATCTTCCTTGATAATGAATCATAAGAAATCTGGAATTCAGCAACACTTGAATTCAACTGGAAAAATGTGGTTGATCAGATATGACATCTAAACGGCATAGGAAAATGGCGTCCCTCCTCGTGTAACGAAAATTACCAAAAGTTAATTTCCAAAGGAAATTAAAATATTCCATCCAGGAAAATACACAAAGCTCTTCCAGAAGGAAAAATATTTCTAATTAACACCATAAAATTGAATATAGGTGCAATTAGGAGCTGAAAATTCCAATGCAATCAGAAAAATGGAGATTAAAGAAATTTACTAAAAAAAGGTAACTCACCACTAAAGTGCGAAAAAAACTGTTAATTAAACATAACAGCAACCCATTCCGAACATCGGATCAATTAAAGAAATTACGATCATTAAAAATGAAACGTACTAAAATTATACCTTTCCACAAAATTCAAGCGTGCGTTCGGCAGGAATTCTAACGCCAAAGAGAACTAATTCGTGTCAAAAATTAACAGCGCCTCCGACAGTCAAACTACTGCGCAGGTTCAGTACATTAATAACCAGCATGACACTTATGCAAATAAAGCTGCATAATAAGTAGGCGAAGATTTCACTAAGGAAAGCATTATAAATGAAAACAAATAAGTTATGGTAATTTGAATAATACAAAAATAATTAAAAATATGAAATTTTGAAAATAAATTAAAGAATTTAAATTAAACAAACACAAAACACACAACAAAAAAATTCTTCACGCTCACAACATTGGCAAAGGCTTGATAAAATTGGTACAATTAATTTGTAATCCAAAAAATTGTAACAACCTCAAGTCGTCAGTGTGGAAGAGATCATGACATGAGCCATGTTACAGCATTGCGTATATTAAAAAAACAAAAATTCCACCCATACAAAATACAGTTGGTACAAGAGCTGTCTGATGATGACTATGATCGCAGGCTGCAATGCTAATCCAATGTTTGTTAGACACGTAGTTTTTTCCGACGAAGCTACTTTTTGTTTGAACGGGACTGCGAACAGGCAAAACTGTCGCTACTGGGCTCCGGAAACCCCCCATTGGATGCATGAGGCACATTCTCAATACTCCCGAAAGATTAATGTATGGGCAGGAATTGCTGGAGACCAAATCTTAAGACCATTCTTTTTCGAAAACACACTAAATGGTGAACGATATTTGGAATTTTTGCGAAACGAACTTGTTCCTGCATTATCAGTGTTGTTTACGAATGAAGAAGACCCCGATATTCCGAATGTTCATCTTTGGTATCAACAAGATGGGGCTCCTCCGCATTATGCAGCTACAGTGCGTCAGTATCTGAACCAAATCTTCCCAAACAGATGGATTGGCAGACGAGGTGCTATAGAGTGGCCTCCTAGATCTCCAGATCTAACGCCGCTTGATTTCTTTTTATGGGGTTACCTAAAAAGTAAAGTGTACATAAGAAAACCTCGGGATTTAGAAGAGCTGAAGCTGCGAATCCGAGAAGAAATACGCAGAATCACACCAGAAACAATTCGTAGTGTACTGCAAGAATTTATTTTTCGATTGGGGTATTGCCAAGAGGTTAATGGCCGTCAGTTCGAACATTTACTGTAGTTATTGTTTAGAAATGTACCATTGTACCAGGCCTACTGGACGTAAAACTATTTTGACAATTTTCTCAAAAAAAAACTTATGTGAGGGTATAAAACTTTTGCACGGTTAGAAAGAGAAAAAAAGGACTATCTACTGCAATTGTCAAATATGCAAGTTCCTATTTTAAAAAAAGGGCGATAACGTCACCGTAGAAAAATGACTGTCGCAAAAAAAATTCGATTCCTCTTAAAATATGCACCGTAATTTAAATCGCTATACCTGTCCGAGCGTTTTTCCAAAAAACAATTATTTCAGTAGATATTGAATTTGTTCCATACTTTTGTACCACACTGTATAAGAATATTTAACGTTTAACAAAATGACAAACAGTTTAATATTTAGTTTAATATGATAAACCAAACGTAAAAGAATTATTGTATAACTAGACGAAATTCATGTAGTTATCTAGAATTTCGCGAAATAATTTAGAATTTTATTTAATAAATTAAATTTTTAAGGGTTCACTCCTTTGGGGAATAAAACCTACCGAAAGACTTGCCATTTTTCATAACTTACTCATTGAGGTTCTGTCATATAAAAAAGGTATACAACGGTATGGAATTACGTTCAAGTTCCATAAAATTCCTGTGAGATTTCGTAGAATTTCTATTAAAAATAAAATTCCCGTTTAAAAACAAATTCCGGCCTTAATCTTAAAAGTCAGAATTTTGAATCTAAATTTCTGAGAGATGGGGAATGTTAATTTAATTAATAATTCGTCAAAACGAACAGAATTTAATCAAAATGCAACTTCATATCGCAATTATGCTAATATCCGAAAATTTACCAATAGAAGCTATCTAAAATACCAAAATACACAATCTAGGACACAAAGCAGCCGGACGGCATTGCGCACAGATGACCAGCGATCATCGTTAACAGCTCTATCAAACACCACGAAGTAGATAAATACAGCAAAGAATACTTACAAGCTACCAGTTTTGACGTAGAAGACTGGGTAGGACCAATAATCATTTCTGCGGTTTATTGCTCGTCAAAACATGCAATAACAAAAGAACAATTTGAGGAATATTATAGATCTCGGGCGGCGGCTACAATGCCAAACACTCATAATGGGGCTGGCGGTTGACTAAACCCAAAGGAAGAGTACTCCTAAAAACCATGGAAGCGAGTGTTCTCGCTCTCGTCTCGAAATTCGAAAACGAGAGGTACAAAAACTCTCTCTCGTCTTCTTCTCGAGGCGAGATTTCTCGACTTCTCGCACTCTCGCAAGAAATGGCTATGAAAATTTTAACAGTTGTGATGCAGTAAGGCAGAAGCTAACCTGCAAGCGGGAATGATTTCAAATTCCCTTATGAAGTCGGCCTTCCTTATTATTATTATTATCATTACTGTAACGAGATGCGTCAGCACACGGTGGGATCATATGCGTCCATCCACCGAGAAGCTTCCAGAGCGGTCAACGGTTACTCGCTCTCGGGCGACTACGGGAACTTTCTGGAATGGAGTTCTCGAAGGACGAAGCTGGGATATACAGTAGGGTGGAACGAAAATACCAAAAAAAAATTTTTTTCAAAATTTTAAATTGTAATAGTGCGGAAAAGTTGCCCGTTGGCAAACTCTTTTATACCCTAAAATCTGAACGTTGTCAAATAAAATCTTCCAGTGCCCCAGAAGGAACGAATTTTATGTTCATTAAAACATAGTTTATCTGATGATAATATTCGCACATTATGCTTTTAATATAGTTAAAAAGCTATTTTATGTACACAATATCCCAGAGCTCCTCACGAGCAGCTTTTCCGCACTATTACAATTTTAAAATTTTGAAGAAAAAAATTTTTCGCCTCAAACAGATAATTAAAACAACAGGTATTTGGTTAAAATGTATACTCACGAGCTTTGGTCTTTAACAAACAAAACAAAACAAAATTATTCACTTGCTAATTGTCGCTTGGTATCGAATTGTGGCATTAATTTACGATATTCTAATCTGGAGCGACTGGATCCATCTCTAGAATCAGGACCACAAACTGCTGAGGACGCCTACGTTACTAACACAACGCACCTCTCGACAGCTTGGGTGTAACAAGGAAATTTTGGAAATTCCATAAAACTTCTTTCCAACCGCCAGAAATTACCATGTCCTTTAACTCTTTGTTTGAAAATTAAAAAGTTAGTGGCGGTTCCGTTAAATTGCAATCTTGCCATGATATCAAGTCTATGTATTTATGTAATCTTGAGCTTCAAAATATAATGGTGGAATTTGGAAACATCTTATTTTATTTGGTAATCTTGGTTCTGACTTAGCATTCAGAATTCTCTTAGAGCAAGTTCCTTTACATGTTGTCTTTTATCACACAACATTGTAAGAATAATACTATTTCCGTGGTGAGCAAAGTACGTATTTCTCTGAATTACCGGATCTACGATGCGTTTTGGATTACGACTAAGATAACTTCACCGTTTTGTTAGTTCAAGTAGTTCTGAGAACCATTTTTGCAGTCTGTGTTGCACTTAATTCTAAACCAAACTACAGTACCTATATACTTTTACAATATACTCCACCAATATTTTAAGATTTTCTGATGGAGGCGTTGTTCCAATATATAATCGAAGCAGCCTATTAGCTGTTGTCAACCATCTTGAATGCGATACTGTCCCAGGATCTCTTCGAGCTAAACTTTTACTGCACTTACCAGTAATAACCGCACGACTTATTTCCAACAAATATTTTTGGTCCGTACTTAACTCTTTTTGATCAACTTCAACATCAACATCCGGTAAATCTGATTTGATTGGCATGAACTTCATTACTTGAAGTTTCTTACATTCAGCCATTTGTTTACCAATATGCTTAGAAAATCCACGAGGTCCAAGATGCCGCAGGGGAAGTTCGTTCCCATGTAATTGGCAAATAAACCATTGTAATGGTCTGCCACAGTATTCTGCTAATAACCTATAGCTCCACCTTTCGGCCCCGTATTCACTGCTGTTCCGTCACATCCAATTGTTTTAATTGTTGTCATATCAATCTCATTAGCTTCTAAATAATTAATTATGCTCAGTTTTAAATTTTCAGCGGATTCGGATAACGGTGTTACATGTCCTATGTATTTTGAACCAGGTTCTTGAACTAAAACATAGTGTTCCTCTGTAATAGTTTTGCGATGTGACTTGGCTCCGGTAACTTTTAAAACTAGAGTTTTATCTTTGCGCTCATCGACATATAACCCATTTAGAGATGACACATTTTTTTTTTCTTTTCTTATGATGTTTTTTCGAAGCTTTTGCCTTTGCCTTCGAACTTTCATTCTATTTATAACACTTGTTAAATTGCAAACCTGTTGGGGCACCGGAAAGAATTCTAGTAGGCCAACCAGATTTTAAGGGTTACATACTCGTATCATAAGGCAACTTTCCCCCACTATTACGTTTCAAAAAAATAAATTTTATTTTTTCAGCCATAATTATATTTTGTTAAAAAGTTTTAAATTTCAAACCTGTTGGGGCACCAGAAAGAATTCTCGTAGGCCAACCAGATTTTAAGGGTTACATACTTGTATCACAATGCAACTTTTCCGCACTATTACGTTTCAAAAAAACAACTTTCATTTTTTCGTTCCACCCTAATATACAGGGTGGCCCATTAGTAATGGGACACAGATCAACAGTAGATTCGTGAGGCCAAAATATTACGATTTACCTAAAATTACCTTAGTCCAAAAGTTAATATTTACGGAGCTACAGGGTGTCAAAGTCGAAATTTTAATTTCAATTTTCTTCTGTAATTTCTAAAGTTGCCAACGACTCACATTGGTGGCAGCATTCGCTGACCACACGGCCATGCTGGCATCACACATTGACCCAAGATTGGCATCACATAATCTACAAATACATCTTAATCAGTGGCGGCTCGTTGTTATTAGGATTAAGTGGGCACGTTTCAAACTTATAAAAATACATATTTATGTGTAACTTAATTTCCATACGCAATTCATGTATTAATACTTCGTTTTTAATCAAAAAGTCAACCGTATTAAGAGGTTGTTGCTGCATTTTGATGTTTTTCAGTAAATTTTAACGTACCTACTTATTTAGTAAAAAATCAAAATATTCAAAACAATTTCATAACAAAACAAAACTGAAAACATTCCTACAATTCAGCGAATCATCAATTTACTTGGCCGTCATAAGCCTATCATTGTCAGCAACTTTCAAGTTAAGATACGGCTTGTTCGAATTCGTCCGAATATTACACGAACGCCACGATGTCACAGTAAATTTGTGACCCTTTCGTCTTATCTCGATTGGTATTTTTAGTTGAAAGTATAGGCAACCGCCTGCATGCGCCTGCATGCATGCATGCGGTGGAATGGTCACAAACACCCGGTGTCCATCATTAGTTAAATCATGGACACAACTGAATACGAATGGGTTTAAGTGGCTATTGTATTACTTTTCTCATTATTAAATTTAAAAAAAGAGGTGTTTTAATAATCAGTGAAGTTCAAAAGAAATTAAAGACTTAGAAAACAAAATTTAGAGCTGTGGGCACGTGCCCTTGTGCCCTTTAACAGAAACCGCCACTGATCTTAATAAGATCCAGAACTAGCTAAGCAGATGGCGCATTAAGGCTAACGAAACCAAATCTAGTGATGTAACGTTTACAATGCGCAGACAAACATCTCCAGCTGTCACGCTGAATAACCAGAAACCAGCACAACAAAAGAGGTAAAATATCTCAAAATACATCTTGACCGTCGCTTTACCTGGAAACAACATATCTGGACAAAAAGAAAACGACTTGGACACAAGTTCAGAAAAATGCATTAAAGAACAAGTTGTTGTTATATGTCTCTAAAAGGTCTGTACAGATTCCCGAGGCTAAAATATGAGGTTCTAGCCCAATTTACCTTAGTCCAAAAGTTGATAGTTTTGGAAATACAGGGCGTCAAAGTTATTATTTTTTTTTACTTTTTTGTAAATATTTATCTTAATAATAGCATAATTTGCACCAAATTTGGTACTTAGGGGCTTTTTAGGATGAGAAATCGAGATCTGATCAAAGTTTCAAGTACATTGCAGAGGGCGCCACCAGCAGCACTTCGCCTGCATCTAAAGCTTCATAACTTTTTTGTGCCTCGGTATATTAAATTTCTGGTTAAAAATTCTTATTCCTTGGCATCTTTTGTCCAAAAAAGGTATCCCTAGTAGGTGTCCCTTCGAGCAGCCGTTTCTGAGATAATCGAATTCAAATGTTTTACTGCGTATTGAAACTTGTCGTAGCAACGAGCTAACAATGATAAGTATTGTCATTAGTTACAAAAGCGTATCGTCAAACGATTCAATCTGACAAACCCATATCGTTTAATTTTAAAATTCATCATTTAATTCTTTTTTTTGACACCCTGTATTTCGGAAACTATAAACTTTTGGATTAAGGTAAATTGGGCTAGATCCTCATGTTGCTAGATCCTCATATTTTAGCCTCGGGAATTTGTGCTAGCGTTTTGTACAGACCTTTTAGAGACACCTAAGGGTAATTATGTAAACAGACAACTGTGTAGTAAATGCAACTATAAACATAATGTAGGTCGATGTCCTGCAAAAGGTAAAATGTGTAGTTTTTGCAACAAACCAAACCATTTTGCATCAGTCTGTAGATTTAATAAAAATAAGAACACAAACAAACCTAGCTGTTTGTCATGTTGTAATGTTCCGATGTGTTAATAAATATTTAAATATTGAAGTTTTTATTAATAATAAAAACATAGTAATAAAACATGGCGCAGTCGGTAGGATTCGAACATACGCTCCCAAAAAGGGTAGACTGAAGCCAGTAAGGACCTATGGAACCCAGCTCTGGGGATCAGCCAGCAATTATAATAAAGAGCAAAGTGCAGTGAAAAATACCGTAACAGACTTAGTGTCCACCCAAATAGTCTGACTAGATAATACAAACAATATGTGTAGACTTAATGTCGATTAGTCTAATAGTCCAGGTTTGGGTCCAGACAAATGGTAATTCAACTTTGCATTTTAGGTATGCAGCGACCTTTTTTGTCGGTGTATAGAGGGGCCAGTGGTAACTCTAAATCAAGGTTTTCGGAGTGGAATCCCCCTCCCATTCGGCCGCCATTTTGAAAAGTAGGGTTAATTAGTTTTTCGGCTATATCTCCGTAGTCGTGAATCTTACAAAAAGTTTGTATACAGCTTTTTTTGTAGATAATCGTATTATCTACAATATTTATTAATAACATTTTTACATTAGCATTAATAACCAATAAAAAAGTTAGAAGCCGGAAAAGACAAAAACTTAAGGACGTATAACTTTTTTATTATTAATGCTACGTAAAAAGGTTATTAATAAAAGTTGTAGAGAATATTATTTTCTTATAAAAAAGCTTTGTACAAATTTTTTGTAAGATTCACGACTATGAAGATATAGCCGAAAAGATAATTATCTCTTCTTTTCAAGATGGCGGCCGAATGGAGGGGGGGTATCAACCCGAAAATCCTGATTTAGACTTACCACTGACCCCCTACACATCGTAAAAAAATCGCTGCCTACCCAAAATGCAAAGTTTGCCTTTTTACTTCGACCATTTGACTGGACTAGTCAGGTAAAAATAATGATAATTCAACTTACATTTTGGGTAAGCAGCGAATTATTTTACGATGTGTAGCAACCTCCCCCCTCCCCATTTAGCCGCCATCTTGAAATGAAGGGTTAATTAGTTTTTCGGCTATATCTCCATAGCCGTGAGCCGTGAGTCTTGTAAAAAGTTTGTACAAAGCTGTTTGGTAGAGAATTATATTTTCTACAATTTTGATTAATATTTTTTTTACGTAACATTAATAATAACTAAGCTATAAGCCCTTAATTTTTTGTCTTTTCCGGCTTATAACTTTTTTATTATTAATGCTATGTAAAAAAGTTATTAACAAAAATTGTAGATAGTACGATTCTCTTTGTAAAAACTTTTTGTAAGACTCACGATTACAGAGATATAACCGAAAAACTAATTAACCCTTTTTTCAAGATGGCGGCCGAATGGGGGGGGGGTTACCACCCCGAAAACCCTAATTTAGACCCCTTTATACACCGATAAAAAAATCGATGCCTACCCAAAATGTAAAGTTTGGCTTTTTATTTCGACCATTTGACTGGACTCTAAGTTCTGTAAATTCTAGGTGTCAAAATGCCTAGTTAAACTGAGATGTGTGAGGTAGCATATGCCAATGCCTCTATATGTTACTATTACATCATACAAATTGATGAATGTCTACTGGATAGACTGCAAATGTACATAGAAGTCAATATAAATTAGTCACCAATTTTTGAAATTACCAAATACAATACCAAATTTCAGCTGAAATAAACCGAAAAACGAAAGATTTGGATGCCCCTGTTCCTGACAGTGATTGATAAAAGCTTTTGCGTCTATGTGTTTCTAACTATTGGTGTTATGTTTCATAAAAGAAGATTTATTTGATTGTTTCTAAAGGGTAGGATAATTGAAATGATCGACAATTATAAGCTAAATTTTTCTTTATTGTACAGATAAATTTCTAACTGTTCAAAACTTTTCATTTTAATTTTACAGAGTTTAATAACAAATTTTTACATGAGGTTCAGAATTATTTCGCAATTAGAAAACAATTTGTCGAAATAAAAATTCATGAGAATAATAAAATAAAATTATATAGAGATCAAACGAATATTGATTTCTGGCGGTAACCAAATACGAATATTCGGCCGCTAATACTTGGCCTTATCGACTATTTTATTGCCAAACTTTTTATTAAATGTATGTGTTCCTAACATAAAGATAAAAGTACAAAGGTAAACGTAAATCCCAAGAACCAGAAGTGCAACTTTACTAAAAATATCAATTAACAGCGATAATTATTAATATAGCAATCCAACCCTAACTGTAAACCCTATTTATCTGAGGCATGATTCCATAAATTAATGAGCAAAGATAAATTCAGATGGATGCAGTAGGCTATGAACGGCTACAGCGTAAAACTACATACATTTCGTTTAAAGAATTATATTTATATGCTGGCGTATCATAATGAAAACATTATAAACCTCAATTTCAGTACTCTAATGGCTTTCATTGTGGTACTGAGTACCATAATGAAATTCAGTCCACGACATTTTCTGCAATTTCCTTCAAATCCGAAGGTAAACTTTCATCAGAATCACTCATTTTCTTAAATTTTACTACAAATTCAATTTGCAAATTGTGAAATTGCGAATTAATTTTAACAACGCTTTCTACTTGACAGCAGTGTTTGACGGTAAATAAAGCGCAGCTTGCTTACTATTTTTTAGAATAATAACTTAAAGCACCTGTCGTTTCAAAAATAACGAGTGATTCAAAAGTAGATTCATCAAAGTCGGCCTTGGAGGACAAAGATGGACATATACTACTACCATAGATTAAAGATCCCTTAGATCTCTCAACTAAATGGCTGGGTGGTTTTATTTAGAATAGTTCCGGACTCGCGTGGTAGGTGGCGAAAAGATTTACCTAACTCTCGCATTGTAGCAGACCAAACAAAACTGTGGCCTAACAATAAACAGAACTTGATTGGCCAATAATGTTTTATATCCATAATGCTGGTAGTTCTTGGAATCTGCTTAATCCTTATTACCATGACGGGGACTATTTTGCTGAACTTTTTAAGGCAAATAAAATATTCTTACTCCATACAGGCATACAGATTTTATGAATTAAAAAAAAAAATACTGTGTAATTATCTGATAAACGTTAGTTCGTAACTTTATGCGAAGCTACTTTTTAAATGTTTGATAGCTTGATATGTTTCCTCACTTTATACTCGTAATTTTTAATTTTTTAGTTTGTTTTTTATTTATATCTTGTTGTGTATAATAATGTAAATATTCTATAAATATTTTTGAAAATTTTCGTTTGCCAAAAATAATAATAACAAATGCCTTTATTAAATCAAAAATAACAGTTTTGACTTCTGAATATTGTATAAAACTCAATACCTGCAATAATTTAGAACGTTGGCATTGTCTATAATTAAGTAAAAAGGAATTGCGAAAAACTTGCATCCCAGTTTTAAGGGAAACCAGTGATTAGTCATAACTAACGCCGACTGTCAATCACAACGATAATCCCTGTAATGAGATAGGTACTAATGACTACAGCTCGGAAAAAATGCGTTTGCATATATTTTAGTTTACGTACAGAACAATATTTTTGTTACATAGCCGGATTATGTTCTACAAAACCACTTTTTTAACTTTTATTGGCGCTTTAAGAATTTCTTGGGTCTTATTTTATAAGCACCTAAAGATTGGTACCAACTAAAGAATTCGCATTTAAACTTTCTAGGAATGGATTAGAAAAAATCTGTTATTTGCGTATATGTCATTTATTAACATAATATGTAACAGTTACAGTACTGATACCAGTAATACTTCTTGTGTTTAAATAGCAATATTGAAAATGTAAAGATTTTATTTTACTAGCACAGGAGAAAGTTTTACTAAATCCCTAAATATTTACCAGCATTTTTCTAAGAAACTACCTACCTCTTGGCTTTTCTTGTTAAGTAAACAAACAAATTCCTTGTCGTCAGACATAGATGAAAGAACCCCATGCGTCAGATCATAGGATTAAA
The DNA here is from genome assembly GCA_963082815.1 of Melanotus villosus. Taxonomy (NCBI): domain Eukaryota; kingdom Metazoa; phylum Arthropoda; class Insecta; order Coleoptera; family Elateridae; genus Melanotus; species Melanotus villosus. The sequence goes on along the minus strand of OY720422.1, from coordinate 26,210,805 downwards.
GATTATAGTGACCAGCTGACCAGTATGAATTAAGAAAAGAAAAGAATACATAAAGGCATTTCACTCGGTTAAGTTACTTTGATGTACGTAACGCGAAACTAAATTCGGAATTCTTAACGATCGCAACGACGTCTGTCTGAGATGTCCAGAACTGAAGCATTTTTTGTGACCATGTATTAGAGATCTAAGGGATCTTTAATCTATGCTACTACATGTCTGATATTAGTACAGAAACGCAGAAAATAGTTCATGTAGGTATTGTTTATAATTTCTGTCAACTATCAACTCGGTTGATGTTATCGTGACTTACACTTATTTATTAATGTGATTTAAGTCCATTTTCAAGCCTGATCTGTAATAATTTGTTGAAATAACCTGCAAAAAATTGCGGATTTTCAGCATCTACTTGAACAAACTCTAATTGGTAACAGTTTTACTATAGAGGAACTTATTCTGCATACACCGTAAGTAGTACAGTAGAACTCCGATTATCCGAACTCCAGCTATCCGAATCGCCAATTATCCGAATCGGTTTTAGGGGACCAAAAAATAAATACATACATAATATGTAAATTTTATTACTGGAAAGCACTTTATGTAAGTACATTACATACCATGTAAACAACATTGTTTTTGATGTAAAGTATTTAATGTATGTAATATATACAACTTATTTGGGCCAAACTATCTCGTTTAAGAACAAAATACAAAAAGAAATCCAGATGAGAATAAAGGCAGCGTGGAACAAATTTCATTCATTAAAACACATTTTGAAAAGCAAAAATTCAATGTTTTTAAAACGAAAAGTATTTAACATGTGCGTATTACCTACGTTAACATACGGAGCACAAACATGGGTATTAACAAAAAACACCGAACAAATGTTGCGAGTTACACAAAATAGAATGGAACGGAGCATGTTAAACATAAAAATCAAAGATCGTATACCTTTGCATGAAATAAAACAGAAAACAAAAACCGAAGACGTAATAAAAAGATGTAAAATGTTAAAATGGAAATATGCAGGACATATTGCGAGATCGGCCGAAAATAGGTGGGCCAACTTAACAACAAAATGGAGATTAGCAGGCGGAAGACAAAAAGGAAGACCAGAAAGTAGATGGGAAGACGAAATAAAACAGATTGCTGGAGAAAATTGGAGAGAAATAGCAGGAGACAGGAGGAAATGGCTCAAATTGGGGGAGGCCTTTGCCCGACAGCGGGATGGTGGCTTATATTAATATTAAAAATATATACATTACTACATTATATATCAGTAAAATGAGCTTTTTTTCTAAGAAATTACCTTTTTTTCGTAAATTATCCAATTATCCGAATATTTGATTATCCGAATAGGGTCTGGTCCCAACTGATTCGGATAATTGGAGTTCTACTGTAACTGTTTGTAGTAAAATACGTAAAATTTAATACAGCATACGAAATCAAAACAATATGTTTAATTTGCATATTTTAGATTATGGGTTTTACAGATCATCAAAAACGGTGCATATTACAGATTTACTTTAGAAATGGCCAAAAAATCAATGGCGTTTGGATCTACTCCACTCGAGATGCATTTGCTGAATTTCGTCAAGAATTTCCAAATGTGGCGGTTCACTATGATATGTTTAGTAGGGCTGTTCGTCATATTCTGGATGTTTATAGGGAAACGCGAAGCGTAGCTCATAAAGTAGTTACTGGCAGGCCGAGAGTAAGGAGTGAAGAAAACATTGACGCTGTAAGAGTTGTTATCGAAGAGCAACCGCATACATCAATTCGACATTTGCAACAACAGGTCGATCTCTCATACAGTACTTGTCAACGCACCCTTAAACAAGATTTAAAACTTTATCCTTATTGTATATAAAGCATTCCATGAAATTATCCCAAATGATATTCCCCAGCGGCAGATATTTTGTGAATGGTTTCTTAATAATCTTGATAACCATGATGAAGCGTTTGAAAAAGTATTTTTTACTGATGAATGTTGGTTCCACCTCTCTGGGTATACTAATTCACAGAATATGCGGATGTGGAGTTCAAATAATCACTTACAATACCACGAGTGGCCAAAGAATTGTGGATTATTTTTTGCTGTAACATCACGAATGTTCCTTGTGTTTGCATATGAATATCACAAGGAACATGAGTGATTTTACAGCAAAAATAATCTACAATTCTTTGACCACGATTTGAGGGACTATTCAACGAAAAAAAATCATTTCCATCGAATCATTTTTCATAAATTAGTCCACATTCAAGTTTGTTTACATGAAAATTGTTCTCTGTTGAATATAACTAGCAATAAACTGTTCAAAAAATTGTCGCTTCGTATAACTAGTGAAATTTTATCGATTATTCCACTCATCCAATCAAATCACAGTATTTTGGTGAATTGAACCAATCACAATCGAATTAAATCGAAAATACCACTACTAGTGAAATTTTCTAGAAAATTTTGCGACTAGCAGCGTTGCTTAGAGACAACGTCTGTCAAAATTTTTTGAGTGACAAGTATTTCAGTAATTTCATTATAATTCGAGGAATTATCATTCCGAATACCATTCGTGACTAGAATTTTACAGGAAATTTTTGCCGTCACAAACACTCTTGCTTGTTGCTTTGGAAAATCGTAACTCGTGCTGTCGCACTCGTTACGATTTTCGTCGCAACAAGCAGTCGTGTTCATGACGACAAAAAAATTTCCGGTAAAATTCTAGTCACTTATGGTATTACTTCTGACAATTTTTTGTAGTGAAAATTGTCGATGCAATTCGTTTTGATTTGCTCAAAAACGTCAAACCTTGCATTTTGATTGGTCGATTTTTGACAGATGACATATGAGTTGAATAGTCCACATTATTTTATTGAGGCACCTCTACATCCACAGAAACTTGGAGTTTGGGGGGCTATCAGTACAAGATGCATAATACGACCTATATTTTTTGAAGGGATAGCTACTGAATTCTGAACGATACCGCCTACAAAATTTAACTCCTTTTATAAATCAGTTATTGGATGATGAACTAGCAGAAGGATATTTTCAACAAGATGGGGCTCGAATACATACCACAAGAGAAAATCTTAATTTTCTTATGGAGTACTTTGAAAATCGTATCATCAATTTAAACACGCCAATTATATGGCCTCCAATATCATGCGACTTGACTCCATATGATTTCTTTTTATGGCCATATCTGAAAAATTTCATTTTTAATACTCCTGTTGGCGATATCAATGACCTTTGACAGAAAATAATAAACAAAATCGAAGAAATTAATGATAATCCTGAGTTATTAAATAATGTTGTGTGTAGCTTTAAACGAAGAGTTAGACTGTGTCAAGACCTTGAAGGTGGCCACATAGCACATCTTCTTTAACTAAAAATTGAAGCTTTTCCATTTGAATTTATTATGAGTGTTACATTTTTCAATTAATTTTGTTTTAAGCAACTTTAGCATGTGCATAACTAGCAAACTTAAAATGTGTTCAAATGTTTGTTATTGTTATTCCATTACGTACAATAAAATTTAAGATACATGAAATTGGCCCTAAATAATTAGTTTGCCTTGCTGTGTATTCAGATTTATAAAATTAGTTTCAATGGCATGTAAGTAGTTCACATGTGTCAATTTAAGTAAAGACATACTTAACTTTTATCATGGCACGCTTTGATGAATCTACTTTTGAATCACCCTTTACTAAATTTTGAATTTTTAAAAATTATATACTGATGCCAGCAGATAAAATTTTGAATGTAATTCGGATCATAAACGGTCATTATGAATGGTACACGCCGCCGTGTTATCGGGCTCGGCTAACGCCTCGCCTCGATAATATTCACGGCTAGTACCATAATGATCGTCATTATGATCCTTATTACATAAATAACTATTACCGTACTTATTTATATTTCGATTTTAATTTTTAAGAAATGTATGCTTGTTTCGTTCTGTGTATTGTTTAGTTTAGTAGTTAGGAATGAAAGATTAGCGAAATTAGTCGGTTCTGTCGAATATTCGGGCAAACGACCGATCATTGCATCTCTAGTTTTTGATAAACAAAAACTGTGTTTATGGCGTTTATGGAATTAAATAAGCTAAAAGCCTGCTTGGAAATTACTAATTCCACTGAAAGCAAAAAATAATTACTTGAAGAAAGTGAGCGTTTTAGTAGTAACAAAGTGTGTAATTTTAAGGTAACTATTTGTACTGTTTCGTTAATTTTTATCAGCTCTAAAGGCAAAATTTCAATAACTTTAGGGATTATTTTTTAAACAGTCCTGTCAGCCAATCATAATGAGAAAAAATTTCAAATCGACCAATAGCATCAAAATTACACTGACAATTTTTCTAGTAGCTGATTACAGCGACAATTTTTTCACGTTGTTTCATTGGATCTTTGTTTAAATAAATACATAAAAAAGTTAGCCTTGACTTGGTTGTTAAGGTAGCGCAGCCATTTGTGCCAATACAAATATTAAAAATTTAGTACTGTCATCATTGTGTAGTAGTTTAAAAAATAATCACGTGAATTACATACGTGGTAATAATTTTTTTTGATAATTTTAACTAGACTAGCACTCATGAAATTTCCATAGCAATAAAGATTCGTGAATCTAGTTAAAATTATCAAAAAATTATCACCACTTATTTATTACTGTTGAAAGTTTTTGGAAAAACATAAATTAATGTTTTTATTTCTTCCTTAGTTGTAGGGGCACAGAGAAAGTTTGCAACAAATAATTTTCATTATTGATTTACCTAAAACTGTCGTTCTTGGTAAAGATTGAAATATCCTTGAAAAATGCATTTACCTAAAACAATTACATTGCTACAAAAGAAGTTTCCCATTTGTTTTAAACCTGTCCAATTGCAGAGTACAACAGTGCCATCTAACACAAAATTTTCAAAAAACTTTGTTTAGAAACTGTGTAATTAGGTCAATGTACCCATAAAGTAACATCCTAGTTTTTAAAACGAACATCTCGTTGTCTGTGTAAACATAAAGTAATATTTAAACCCAACTGTGTTACAAAGATAAAGATTACTGACCGTAATTATGACTCGTTTATCCTTTGTGTTTTTACGTTTCGTTAAATTACCACAAGTCTTTTGTCAGCTTTTTCGCCTGTAGTGCAGTTTTAGTATTGGACCAATTTACGGTACAAACGAGTGCAAACTTGGAGAGGTCACAGTGAACCGAGTTTATACAAGATAAAGTTAATTAATGCTATTCAACGTTTTTGGCACAAAACCCACCAACTAACACTACTGTTATCTCTTAAAGCCAACGCAATAAAATGCAGCAGCTATTGTCAGGGGAATTTGTAAAAGCACCGGCCAAGAGTAATGGCAACAAATAAACTAAATGTTGTGTGCATTATTTCAAGTGCAATTGTCAGCGTGTGATATGGTATTTATCATAGTAACAAACCATGAACACAGGGGCGTAGAACGAGGGTATCTTAAACCAAGTCAAGTGCAGCATTGAAATGCGTACAAAATCATTTGTTAGCGCATAAACCCATTAGATGACGTTTTTCTAATCGTTGCAAGTAATGAAACGCACTGATAATACTAATACCCTATTAAAACATTTTATAATACATTCTCGTGCAATTTCAGTTCTACGTGGGTTATTAAGTTATCCTTTAAATAGTTTTAGTGCTCATTATGCGTTGTGTATTTGCAGCGCCATATAAATTATTAGCTTTTTTAATCATTTAGTCACTTTCATAAAATTAACGGCCAAGTGTATGCCAATTCGTAAAACAAGTAAAATATATGAGTAATAACAATTAATCAAATTAATGCTGAAGCTTTTAAGGATTCTTGCGGCAGATGTTAGAAAAACATGTAAGTAAATCACAGAAATAAATTCTCAACAATTATTGCCTAATCGTCGATTTGAATTAATGGTAATCGTTAAACTATATTTTAAATAAAACAAAACTGAAGTTGTTTATTATTGTTTAACTTGGAGGTTACTACATATTACTATCTTTCCCCCAAACTCAAGTGAATTCTAAGCCAAGTAAATTATTCAACTGGAAAGTGCTAAATTATAGGGAGAACCTAATAACAATAAAGTAAACTAAAGAAACGTTATGGCTATTGGCTGAAATAAATCTTGAAGGTTGATTTTTACGTCTTATGGCTTTCCAAGGATTCTTAAATAAAATAAAGCTACTAAAAGTTAGAGAGTAGAAAACATACAATAAAGAGCCCACCATATTTGAACTATGCGGGGGTGCTTTCGGTTTTTGCTACAAATTTTCATCAGTTTCGAATTGGTTTAATGTAGCATACGTGACTCTTAATATCCTGAAATATAAATCAGGTACGGTTTGTTCATTTTCAGATGACTGGAAGATTTATATTCGTTTTTAAAAACACTGATATCAGCCAGATTTTAATTTTGTTGAAATATCAGATTTTAAAATTTATTACATAGAGGAAAGCCTTCGTTATTTTTGCTGCAGCAGGAACTTTACGTAAAGCTTATATCATTGTGTTTTATTATTACATTCTGAGAGCAGAATTTGTGATTAACTTGTAAGTCTGAAAGTTCAGATATTTAATATTAAATACTTACATATTTCAAGCAAAAAAGTTTGGATACAAAGATGCTTTGAATTTATTACGTTAATAGTTATTTCTTTGAATTTTAAGAAATGACAGACAGACAGAAAAGTTAGGTTGAGGTAATCTAAATATGTTCTATAACTTACATTAGAAAGAAAAATTTGGAATATTAATTTGAATTTCAGAACTTTCTGCAACCAAAAGCTCTCAAATTTTCACCCAAAAAATTTCAGTTTCGATTTAATGAAGTATTCCAACAATTTTGAAAATTAAAGTAATTTACAAAGATCAAATATAATAACACAATTCTTAAATATATTTTTATCAAAAAAAGTTACTGGGAAAAAATAATTCAAGAAGTAGCAGTAACAATCTTGAATAACATGACGTAAACGAGTTTCCTCAATTTATTCCATAATATAAAATTTTAAAGTTCAGATCGGAAACGACGAAAAAACTGATTAAAATTTAACCACAATACTTTGATGTAGAGGTTTATTATTAGCTACACATGTTTTTAATTTGAATATTTTATTAAATCAAACACGATATGAAGGGTGTTAATAATTCCCTCGTCACCAATCACATTTTGGGGCAGAACTACTTTATTAACCAATTACAGAAATTAAATTATTGAAAATTTTGAAGTTTACTTTAGAATGTTGAGGGGCAATTTTAAGTTTTGTTTTTAAAACTTTAACTAATTGTTTTGATAAAGAAAAATTTTCATCCATGAGGTAAAAAGAAGTAAAGATTCAGAATGCCTTTCTTATTCTTAAGCAAACAGAATGATTTGCGGCTTCAAATAAACGAACTAAAATGTGGAGATATTAAATTCAGAAAATTAATACGCTTGTTTTTAATATGATTTATTAACTTTAGTGTTGTCTAATGTTATTACAGAAACGATTAAAATAAATATAAAAGTCCAGAACTTGTCAATTAGCAAGTCCTACACACACATCCCTGGTATTCACTTTAGTGATGGTGATTCCCAAAGAATTTTGGGAAGCGACTCACAATTAAAATTACTGGAAGTAGCAGAACTCGCGCCGCCACAAATTACCTAGGAAATAAATCTTCCAGGGCATGGTAGAGGACATTTACAGGAAAATTCCAGCGAAACAAAATGGCGTCGACGAAACCTCACGATTCCAGTTAAAGATACCGGAAAATCAACGGAATAAACGGGTCATTGTTGTTGTAAGGACGTGTCCTGAAAGGGCTATCAAACGAGATCGATTCTCCCCATATTCAGATGTTAATGAGAACAGATTTACTTTGCTGATGGCCAATTTGCACCGGCGGAAAACGGATGTTTCCTCGATATCACGGAATGTTTCATAAATAATTGGAACTTTAAGATCGATTGCGTTGTCGAACACACGATTCTGGATAAATTTAGGTGAAAAGTAGGGATCTGCAGGAAACAATCAATCAGATGCCTAGCTTTTTGTTGGATCATTCGGACATCATATAAAAGGCTGGTTTTAACAGCGTGACAGCTAAATCTGAAATAGCCATTAAAATGTCATTTATCAAATCATTTAGGACACATGGGATTATCTACTGTGAAAAAAGGTGGCGTTTCCAGGTTTTTAAGGGTACAGGATTTAGAAATTCCAACAAAATGATCCCGGATGGAAGTTTTCGTGTTTTATTTTGGTGTTACAACAAGAAACAGAATTTTAGCACAAGCAAAACCATTACCTAAATAAAAAAATAATTGCAACTACTTCAACTTTAAAACATCTAAAACCTAATAATAAATTTTGAATAATACTCTCTTTCTTCCAGCAATTGTAGACAAACCACAGAATACAGAAAATATATTGCATATTCTTTAAGCATTTCTACTTTGAACTGCAATGTATTTAGATAACCTTTCAATTACGTCAGGTTTTCTCAAAGGAGTTAGTTAAGTGAATTAGTTATCCGCCCCTTGTTTGACATTCGTAATTGATACAGATCCATCCTTGTTACACTAACAGACGTCTAATAAACTGATGGCAACAGATTTACATAAATTACGAGTGTTAGCTAAATAACGAGTAACGCTAATCCTCTGTTCAATTAATTTGCAGATTTCTCACGCATTTTTGCAAATAACTATAAGAAATTAACGACAGCAGAAGTGCAAGAACTAGTTATTTTAGACACAAATATTCAACATCCTTGAAAGGAGTGTTCACTAATAAAAACCCAAAAGTAAATGCTGTGAACTGAAATTTAAATAAAACAGTTGTGAAAACTGAAGAGATCTCCAGAAATTTGGAAAAATATGTTGTGATTTTTTTAGAATCAAAATTCAGGCAAATCAATTTAATTAAAATTTAGAAGGAAATGTTACATCCCTTCTCAGTAAACTCAGCTATAAAACCCGAACCGCCGAAAGGCTAATATGAGAAAGCAATATTTCCCTCATAAAAATTTAATATTATTCATACGTAAGCTTTTGTGGGGATTTCATAAAACGAACTTTAGGGAAAATGAGCCACAGGGAAAAAGATAGGTCAAGGTTTCACTGGTAACGCAGCTAGTCAGCTGTTAAGGGTAAACCCAAGGGTCCTAATTTTTTTTTAAAGAAAACCTTAAATTCACTGGAGTAAAATCAAAAACAAGAGGGAGAGAAAGTATGTTTTTTAAAAAAAATTGAAAATTTCTGTACCATAAACTAAAATTTGCAATGTCAATTTGAATTTTAAACAACTGAAAGACTTGTTTCAAATCTGCATCGAATAAAATTAAATTTTCATTGAATACACCGAAGGTGATTCCCACAAAAATTAGTGTGATTGACCAGGAAGAACTAAAGCAATTTATTTAGAATCAACAGAAAGTTAGATTTCGTAAAGGGTTTCTATTAAAAATCTAGCCATAAAGGTAAACCAGAGGTCTACAACCCACATAAATAAATGAACCACTAAAAGTTTTAAATAAGGTTAAAGGGTAACTAAATAAAACGAAATCTAATGTGTGGATGGGCAAAATTCTGAATTTAAGGGAGGAAAACAATATTTATTTATCTCCAAATTAAAATTAAAAAACGGTTTATAAATCAATTCAGGTCGTTACGAGTTAATACGATTTGATCAAAGCGCTTCTCATCATAACCTTTTTATTTTTAAAATTAGCAGTACACTTTACAATTTATTATCAAACAGACTATATTTTATATAATTATTAAGTTTATAGTTGTTTCTATGGAAATAAATAACTAAACTAATAAAAATTAAAATTTTTGTGCTCAAAATTTCTATAGGCTGAAAAAATATTACCTAATAAGCTGTAGAAGGTCCTTAATAATTAGCAATACAAAATAACAGAAAAAGTACATATTTTGTTGGAGTTTCGCCAAATTCTTTAATATATTATTAGTGTTTCAGGGTGAATTTTATGGTTCTTAAAACTGTTGTCTTAGGACTAAATAAACAATAAACCAAATATTACAAAATTAAAAAGGCAACTCACTAGCAGGCTGAATCATGGGTAAAATCATGCCTTGGAAAGTCTGTCAACAACAAACTCACCCTTCTAAAAATCAAGTAGAAGAAGAGGCGTGATAAATTTTCCCCATCGAGGATAATCGAACGTTATTATTTCAAGTGCTTCATTTTCTACGTTCGTTGCATGTGAAATCAAAATTCAGGCAAAGAAAAACAAAGGGGAGAGGTTTGAAATTTAGGAGTTTAAAAGGAATGGTACCTTGAATAACCTTCATACCTACAATAATGTACTAAAAACCAACTGAGTTTGTCATCTTAGATGGAAGATTTCCGTAATTAAATTATTTAACAAGAACGTTAGCAAAAATTGAAGATTTATTGATTAATCCAAGGCCATAATTATAATTCCTTACTAGTTTTAAACATTTTAACAATCAATACCTTGGCTGTACATCTTTATTAACAAAAGTAAATACTAAACAAATTAACTGTTAATAAAATAATGTGATGGTTGTTCTAATTCTTCCAAGGACCCCTCGCCCACTACGGACTTAAACAAGGGTTGAAATTTTTTGTAACAATTCAGTTTGATCTGATAAATGACAACTATTGTGTTGAAGAGAAAGATGGCCACGAGTACGATTTTTCATGGCAATGATGCGGAAAGAAAACAATATAAGTCCAGATACAGAAGCTGTTATTCTAAATCATCTTGCTGTAAATACGCCACATCTTTGTCCTTATGTTTAGAAACATAAAAGAAAACACGACATTACTTTGATGAATCATCATGCCCTACTTGGATCTGAACTTAAAAAAACCTCTCTTTATAATAGCTATGATAATACCGGCGTAGTTAAATAGAAGAAAATACTTTTAAAGTGAGCGAAGTGCCTAACCAAAAAGAATCGAATAGACTACTATAGAAAATCATTTCAGAGTTAATGCCAACCTAGAAAAGCAATTATTGCGTAGCATTGTTAAGTTCCACACAAAAGCTCGTCCAGTTGGTAAGAGTTTAGTGGATAATCAATGAAAAACTAGCAGAATATTGGAGCTAAAAGCAAACACCGCCAAAACAAACAATTTATTTCATCGATCTTCGTGTTTTAAGGTTCGTTAAGTGCATTTGAATTAATAGTTTCAGCGGATTCAAACGCGTATTGCAAATATCCGATTTTTTTTGTGCAAAAAGCGTAAATCAGTTCATTACATCGAATTAAAAGTGTGATTTGAGTTTTACAGGTTATTCAAATTCGCGAATTATATTTTATGCAGCAAACAAAACGTCCATGAGGTTTGTGAGGTTAAACAAACTCTTTTTTTATATCAACGATTGCAATTATATAAATAAAAAACCCACGCAAAGCCTAAGGGAAAAGTATCATACAAAAATATTGTTTATTCTCCAAGTAAGTAAATCACAAGGATTTACATTTTCTGTTTACCTTTCCACTTCCGTAACTTGGATCGTGCACAGATTTATATAAATATCGAAAAAATAACGCAAGTGAAGCATTAAACTCTCTACCACCACGCATACTCATTGAAAATAGCACGCATCAATCACAAAAAACAATTCCAATATCGCTCCCGTTTTTGTGAAGCTGAATCCGACGTAAAATCCCATTTGTTACTAGAATATACTAGCGCGAGCTCTCCTGAATTGCATCTTCGGTGATTTATTTGTTTGCAGTTTCCGGCGGTTTATTTTCATATCTGTGACAATATGGTTTCAGGAGACAAACTAAATTCTGGAAAATCAAAACAAATACGGTCCTACGATAAAGTGAGCCCCCCATTAGTGCTGTAAAAGAGATGTGGGTCGAACCCTAAAGCCATACTGATAATTCGCTTCGACGATTCGCCTTCTGTCTCAGTTCGGTACCTTGTTTTCAGGACATTTCAGGATAAACCACTCTAAACCTGAAACGTCTGAGATGAAAGATAAAAGAGCTCGGTTACAATTTTTTTTCATTATAAGGGTTAACAATAGTTTAAAATAATAATTAATTCTATTACAACCTTATTGCAAGTTTAATTGTAGCCTTCGAAAGCGAAGAAAAAGTTGAAGCAGTTAAACAGGAACGAAAAGCTCATCTACATAGACTTAATGTAAAGACTGCCTACAGCAAAACTTACTTTCAGAGGGCTGAACATAAAGCGCTTTATTCTGTCGGAAAATGTTTGACAAGTGGGTTAGCAGAAAAAGGTATTTCTCTCGTTTTAGTCAATTTGATCTCCTAAATGTCAGGTTTCTGATCTCGTTTTATACGAGTGTGACTGAAAAGAGTTCACGATCCTTTTAAAAACCTTTTCAGATAGTTTTTCATTTCCTACTTTTTAGTATTTTTTATACTTTCGAGGTAAATAAAAGGAATACACAAAACTACATGGAAACCGCAAAAAATATTTAAATATTTGGTTAACAATACCACTCTATGGGAATTTGAATTTGATAAAGACTTTCACTTAAAGGGAAAATAAATTTGAATTTCAAATTAAGATAATAAACGTTTCGAACATTACTAGATTTTTAAATACTGAAACTTTACATTTCTTGAGTTTATTAATTGATAAGACGTTCAAATCATGAATTTCGATCTAATTAATCGCTTTGCATACAGATTTATTTTATAACTAAACATAAAATAAAAATACTCGGGATAAATTGCTTTTAACTTTTGACTACCTTATGATTCAGTATAAAAGCTTTTAAAATTCAATAATTTAAATTTAGAAAATTAAAGCTGTTAACTGAATGTTAATGAAACGTTTGAAAATCCTGGACAACAATCACAGTTCTACTTTCAGGAATTTAAATAATGTTTGTAAAGTTAAATCAACTACAGTCCAATTTTTAAATAATTTTAAAAGCAACATCAACTAAACAAAATTTGTCAGTCAAGTCTTGCTTAAGCAAAAAATGCATATAGCTATGAAAAATTGAATAACGACCAAATAACAAAAACAAAATTATCTGGTACAGACATGACTCAATTCAAAATTTATTCCAAGGGAAAACCCCCAACTTCGTTTGAAATATTCTACATCCCCAACAAATCTACTCCAAACTTCTGTAATAGAAAACTAACGACTGAATTTATCTAGACATTTTTCTGACTAAATCACTCGCATTTTCTATTTCCTCTAGCTTATAAATAATCAGTCGCATTTCTGCGAATGACGTAGAAACAAGCCGGAAATCTTTTCAATAACTTATTCGACTCTTTTATAATAAAAATTTTGGATTGCTCTGCACTACTTATTTTTAAAGTATTAATAAAATATGTTCGGTTATAAAAGGGCACAGCAACAGTTTAACTGAAAATAACGAAAAGTAAAACCATAAAACAGGTTTAAACTGAGAAATCGTTTCAACATACCAAAATTTACAACATGTCTTTAATAATTCCTTAATACTTAATAAAGCAGTAAAAGTTTCTGCAATTTTAAGCTGTTTTTAACAATAATTGGAATTTGAGGAGTATAGAAAATATTATAATCCTGCAAACTTAAGTGAATGAGTCGAAATCCAACAATTAAAGAACACAAATGCACAGCCAACTACATTCGCCAAGATTAAGATATAAAATTGCGGTAATTAATTCAACCTTCTGTTTTAACATACACAAACAATCTTGTTAAGATTCTATAAAGGAGTACAATTTATGTGGGTTTAATTCTGAATATAAAAAATTTTTGCACAAAATTGGCACGCACACACGTTTACAGATATTTTAACCAAAAAGAGAACCTTTGCATCTGTTAAGCAATTGTTGTTTTGAAATACACAAACGGAACAATGTTTTTTATATCTAAATTTTATCAAAAATAATAAAAATAAATCAGGAACTTAAAATGCTTCAACGATAACGCCTGGTTTAAAACATAAACAAGAGTATCTCCGACGTATTTTCTAAACAAACAAATTTTCCCGACTTTTGAAAAGCTATCAGGCTATCCAATCAAAGTGTGGCCAAATAAATTTCATCAACGTAGGACCGTAAACTTTTTATCTCAATGTATATGGTTGTAAGCGTTTCCTATCTTTACATTCTATAGCTTGAAGGTGGTTGTGTAAATGTTTACTTGAAGGGTGACAAGAACAAGATTTATGATACTTAAGCGATCACTGCTTTTCTCTTTTCGTTTTCTTTTTACAAATGATAGGATTCATTATTCTTTGTTTTCTGTTTATCTATTGGATTCGGATCTTCAGGCAGTTACTTTCATTGGACAGTTCAGAAAAATAAAAGGATTTTTCAAGTAATTCCATAATGTAGAGAAATATCCTTAAAGAAATGATCAATTTAAGTTTGATTAAATTTTTTTGCTTCTGGGGTTCTCTTATAGCCTTAAAAAAAGGATTTATCGAAACATTCTTTAGATAGAAAATCAAACTTCGATCAATCTTTGGTTTCACTTAATATTTACAATCATGTTTACTCGATATTTTACAAAAATAAAACTTTACTCTAAGCATATAATATACCGGGTGGTCCATCGTTCTGTATTTTTTTTTTACTCGATTATTTTAAATATTACCGAAATTTTATTTTACATTAAAATGCCCAAATATCTGCAGTATAAGTTTTTCTACCGGGTGTTCCATTTTCGCGCAATGATATGCAACTTTATTAACTTAAAAAATCTATTTGATTTTAAATCAACGCTTCTTTGATGATTCCGCTCGAATCTTTTTTTAAAAATTATCCTTACGGATTTTCGAGAAGATCCCTTAGGAAGATAAACATTCTTCAAACTGTAGGTTCAAATTCAAATTTAAATTTACAGGAGTACGTTTATTCTATATTTCAGAAAAATAAGGATTATTGCTGATATTTTAACTTTGCGTGAGAAGTATTATTTAAGGATTTGTAGAATGCAAGGAAAAAATCTTAAAATAATTTCTAATAATTTTAAAACTAAAATCTCGCGGGAAACCTTCGAAGTCTTTTTTTCGAAGAATTATAGTCCTAAAGTTTATGCAAACCTCATCTAGGAAAGAAAATATCGATCAAACTTTAGTTTGCATTTACAGGCACTTTTCGTAGTTTTATTTAATGTTTAAGAAAAATAAAAAAGTTTATGCTGATTTTATCCGTGCGATACGTACAAAATAGCGTCTTCAAAAATAGCGCCCCAATAACCGCGCCTCCTAAATAGCGCCTTCAAAAACAGCGCCCGGCAAAAACAGCGCTCATCAAAAATGTCGCCATCAAAAATGTCGCCACCAAAAACGTCGCATAGAAATAATAGCGCCGTTCAAAAATGTCGACGGTAAAAATGTCGCCTGCAAAAATAGCGCCATTCAAGAACGTCGTCGGTTGAAAATGTCGACATCAAAAACGTCGCCCGAAAATAATAGCGCCAATCAAAAATGTCGCCTTCAAAAATGCTGCCCGTATATTACGACGTCGCGTCTGTTAAAAATATCGACATTAAAAAATATTATCCAAAAATAATAGCGCCAGTCAAAAAAAAAACGTCCCTAACATATTTTCGTCAAAATTATTAGATTTAGAATATCCCTTGCAAACAATAAATAATCCTATTAAAAGTGTTCAGAATATTAACGTGTAGGTGTATTGTTTTCTTGTTTAGTTATTTATTACGTAGATAATATAATAGTAAGACAAGAAAATGATATACTCAGCAAAAGATTTTTTTTGTGTATGTAAAATAATATAAATGTAAAAAAAGAGATTTCTAACGCGCATTACAAGCTTATTTAGCATTTAATGATAATTTGCGATGCGATTTAAATCTTTTTGAGTTAAAAACAAACAATTTGAATATCACATAATCTGAGTAAATACAGTGAAAGTAGGTGAATCTGGTGAATTCAAATTCCAGATAGAATAAGTAATATTATAGTTTTGGAGCTTTAAAAACGTGAAGTTTATTACACTGGTCCTGGGTTAAAGGGTCGAGTGTACCTACTGTCTATTGTAATTCTGCCATAAAATGTTCCATCGATGTTTCGACCGACAGCATAAAATTATTTGTTAGATAAAGCTAGTCTGTAGATATCCCAAGGCTTGAAACTTTAAACTACCTACCCTATTTTTATTTGGCGCACGTGTTTATAAAACTTGCCAGTGGCATAAAGCAAACCCCGTAGACTTCGGGTTGTAGAAGGTATAAACACGGAAAGAGAGTAGAAATATTTTAATATACATACGTACTGATTTTTAAAAAAATCCTTGAGAGTAGCTAGTGGTGACGCAGTACAAACGGGCCTTACAAAAATTAGAAGCAACATTAAACAAAAATCCAGGCTATGAAATTCTAACCGATATTCAAACACTATTAAATGGAGGAGAGATAACCAGAAGAATTGATGTAGAAGACTGGTCAATTTATAAATACGCAATAATCACATCCTGCGATGTAAAACGTTCATTTTCGTGGCTAAAAAATATATACCTACTAACCGACAAAAGAACAAGTTTTACTCCAGAATATCTTGAAAAAGTTATTGTATGTCACGCAAATAATACAAAATAGTTATTTTTTGTGTTAGTATTGTTTTACCAACATTAATAAAAATAAATTAAAAAATGTTAATTATTTTTTAAACTTAGAACAGTAAACAAAACAATAACTGAATATTGAAGAAACTAATTTTTGTTACCTAAATTAGAAAACTTGTTTTTTTTTACAGTTTAGATGCACATCTATTTTAATTTTTATTCAGCCTATTTTTGGGCAATAAAAACTCTTTTCTCTAATTTTATCACCTATTTTAGATACCTTTTTTAATTTTTTTTACATCCTAAAATCCGAGCTTTAGTAATAAAGAACAAAATGGCACGCTTATAAATTCGGAACACTTTTAATGGGATTGTGATTGTTTATTGCTTAGAATATTCTTTAAATTTAACAATTTTGATGAAAGCATGTTTATGACGTTTTTTTGATTATTATTTCTGGATAATATTTTTGATGTCGACGTTTTAACTGACTGCGTAATACTAATACTGCGTATACAATGGCGCTATTTTTGACAGCGTCAATTTTACCGCCGACATTTTCGATGGGCGCTATTATTTTCGGGCGACGTATTTGATCCCGACATTTTTAACCGGCGACATTATTGAATGGCGCTATTTTTGCAGGCGGCATTTTTACCGTCGACATTTTTGATCGGCGCTATTATTTCTAGGCGACGTTTTTGGTGGCGACATTTCTGACGGCGACATTTTTGACGAGCGCTGTTTTTACCGGGCGCTGTTTTTGAAGGCGCTATTTTGGAGCCGCGGTTATTGAGGCGCTATTTTTGAAGGCGCTATTTTGACCCCCAACCATATATTTCAAGGATTTGTAACAACTCAAGGAAATATCATTCAAAAATAGTTTCAATCACTTTTAACACAATGCTTTTTGCAGAATTGTTTTAAGTCCTTCTTTTCAAAGAATCGTCCTTAAAGATTTAAGAAAACTAAGAAAACAACGTTTAGGAAAACAAAATCGTTCAATCTTTAGTTTGCATTGAAATTTATAGATGTTTATGGTACCTTTAATCCACATTTCAGAAAAATCAGGAAGCTTATTGTTAACAGAACATCTTCTGGGTTGGGAGCGTGTCATTGTTGACACAAAAGAACTCAAGGTTTCGCCCACTTTTTCAAGGGGCTTTATCAGGGGGAGAACGGAACCCTAATGCCACCAAGAAGCGTCTATAGTACCCCTGTTCTTGTGGTTTAATATACATTGGAGAAACTGGTCGCTCAGTACACATACGTATCTGTGAACACAAATTTGCTTGAAATCAGGCATTCTCTTACACTCAGCTGTTGCTGAATACAATCACGACAATGGCCATAAGACATTGTTTAAAAAATCTTCGATCGTCGCCAATGTCCCTTATGTTTTCAATAGAAAAATCCGCAAAGCCATTGAAATCATTAGGACCCTTAAAAACTCGAATCGTGACACTGTTTATCATCTATCAGTCATATGGAAGTCTGCCATCGTTACTGGCTACTAGTCGTCTTCATCCGTCTTTCCCGGTTACAGTCGGTATAAAGCCATTGCCTTTCTGTTTTTCTTCAGAAGGGTTTCACTTTTGGCGTGGTTGATACGTTGAGTTACCGTGCACTTTTAATGCTCCCTTAAAAGGTGAGCGAAACGTTGAGTTCTTCTGCCTCAAAAATGTCTTAGTTGGGGTTTTCGCCACCAGTTGCTAAAATATAATTAAATCAATAAACTAATAACTCATGTAACGTTTCGGAGACAAGTATAACTTCATTTTCAAACAATTCAAAATGGTTTAAAAACGAGTCAAGTTTTGTAATTTTATATGACATACAAAAATAATTATATTTTAGCAACTGGTGGGGAAAAACCCAACTAAGAAATATAAAATTGTTATTCTTTGCGTTAGAAGTATCTTCAAGCATCTGTAGAACTTAAAAAAACAAACTTAAAAAATATTTTCGAACAATTTTAAGTTAAGGTTCCGTTCTAAACTTCTTTCTCTTCCCAACCCTTCTTTTCAAAGAATTATCCTCCTAGGATTTATGAGAACATCCTTTAGGAAAGCAAATAAAAATTAATCTTTAGTTTGGATTAAAATATAAGTATTTATCGTGCTTATCTCTAATCGACATTTACAAAGTAAAAATGTTATTTTTGATATTTTTACTTTACTTCAAGCAGGAGCACCTTCAAGTTTTTAAAAGATCTTATGAAATATTCCTTAAATAAATCCATTCGACTGATTTCAAGCCAAATCTTCTCTCAGGGTTCTTTTTGAAGAATTATCCTTAAAGCATTTATTAAAACGTCCTTTATGCAAATAAACATTTTTAGTTTGTATTGGAATTCGTCGTCGTTTCCTTTGTTCGACGTTTTACGAAAATAAAAAAATTGATTGCCTTTATTTTACAACAAATTCTGTCGATTTTAAGTCAAGGGTTCGGCCAAAATTGTTTGATCAAAATATTTAGGATTTATGAAAATATTCTTCAGCAAAACAAAAACAAACCTATCTTCGATTTGATATCAAATTTACAGCCGTTTATCGTAGTTACTCTGAAAGTTTACGCTGATATTTTTACTTTGTTTCAAAGGCAGAAGTGTCCTTCCAGGATTTTATATGGACAGAAAACTTAAATGTTTGCTAAACTTGAGCATCTACATGATAGAAGAATAAAACTGCAGCAATTTGTGAATCTCTCTGTGGCCTATCATATAAATATTCGTAATTTAAGCTAACTCATGTATGTATGTTTAGGTAAACCTAATGGCTAAGTCTTCGTTTATACAGGGTGTTAGTAAATAAGTGCGAAAGATTTGAATGGGTGATTGCTGAGGTTTTTTTAAAGTAAAAAGTTCATATAAATCCAGGTCCGAAAACGCTTAGTTTCTAAGATACAGAGTGTTTAGTTTCTCGTTTTTTTTTTATATTTTTTAAATATTTAGACCTGTGGTGTCCGTACGGCCATGCGATGACATATTTTTAAAGAAAAAAAAGACACGCCACTGATTTGGTTTATATGAACTTTTTACATAAAAAAAACCTCAGCAATCACCCATTAAAATCTTTCGCACTTATTTACTAACACCCTGTATAGCGATTACTTCCAAAATAACCGTAAACAAATTTAATTGATTTTAAGTCAAGGTTTCTTGTAAGGGTTTTTTTCGAAGAATTATCTTCCAGATCTTACATCACAAGACCCTTCACGATAAAAATCGAAGAAGCTTTAGTTCGAATTCAAATTTACAGACATTATTTGTCGTAGTTACTTTTATTCGACATTTCACGAAAGTAACAAATTATGCTTGATATCTTTAACGTTAGTTCAAGCAAAAATATCCCTCGAGAATCTGTACAATTTAAAAAAGTGTCCTTCAAAAAACAAAATCGATTGATTTAAAGCTAAAGTTTCTTTCAGAGTTTTCGCCAAGAATTAATTATCCTTTCAGAATTTATGAAAATATTCTTCAGGAAAACAAACGTACTTTTATATGATATCTACCTAAAATAAAAGATTTTAGGTATTTGAAATTATTTTCCGCTTTATTCAAGCAGAAGTAGTTTCAAGGATATAATATTATTTTGAAATATTAATTGTATTAATTTTTGAGGCAAGACTTTGTTCGGGAATTGTTCAATCTTCCCCTTTGAAGAATTATACTTTATGCAAGTTAGAGGAATGTCGTTTAAAGAAAATAATTGCTCTTTTGTGGAAATAAGTGTCCTTTAGGGATTTATAAGATTTGCGACAACATCCTTTAAAAATATAAACAGCAATTAATCTTTAATTTGCTCTAATTTTAAACCTTGAGATTATATTCTTTGAAGATTTTAAAATTTCTCCATCTTAAAATTTCATTATTTTTCAGATTTGCAGAAAAGACCTCATAGTTTACAATCACTTATCAATTTTATGTAATAAAAATGGTTAATTATCTTAGATAATTCCTTACTTAACAGACTTAACGACAAAGTAAAGCAAATCTCTTAATAAATATGAACATGCATTTGGTTACAATACGTATTAAATTTTAAAATAAAATTTGCACTGGGATTAGTACTACTGCATGTAGAGATATCAAATTCAGCGGCTTAAAACGTAATGCACGAGAAACCAAATAACTTTGAATACAGCTACGACTATGAATTTTATCAGGAAAGCTACAGGAATTTCATCCAACTGTAGGTTAATCCTTGCGTCGAGCTTTGTTGCCAGTCCGATTAAACAGTGACCGAAACTCGTTAAAGTTTGTAAATCAAGCAATAACACCTAACATATCCAAACAGCAAACAAGACTAATACAGTCCACCTATTCATTACCTATAATTCCCTTGACATTTTCTCTGCAATTTATTCGAACTACTGTTATAATGAAGTTATTTGTATTTCTCGCGTTAGCGCCAAGTTTAATAAAATTATTTAAAGGAACGAATATGCATCAATGTAGAATTTATTTTAATAATAATAAATAAAAATCACGTACATAAATTATGCAAGATGTACCTGAATACTTTCACGAGATTTCTTGATGTTAACAACTGTCAACTTTCTAAGATTGAAGTGATAAAATTAACTGTAGTTTACAATAATTCTTAATGGCTAATATAAAATACTTTAAGCATAACTGTATTTTGTATTAGGTTAATCCATAAATATTATGTTACATCACACCTTTAAAAATATTTTATGAAACCCGACATTGGAATAGGAGTTCCTGTAAATACAGTCTATTTCTCAAATGTTCCGCAGGTCTTGGAAAAAAAGCTTATTAGAAATCATTTTATTTAGGGCACTTGTTATATTTTAATCCAATAATACTCAGATTACCGAAAATTCCAAAAATTTTGGAGCATTTTGATAAGATAAAAAAATATTTTAGAAGTTTCTCAAAAGTTTGATTTATTCACTTATCTCAATAAAAGTTCTTCTTTTCTTCTTCGCCTACTTCAAAAGAAATTATTAGCTGATTACTACGAATAAAAAGAAACAGGAAGGATACTAAGGTATTATGGTGCATAACTACAAGTGCAACGGAATACGTCACACACGCCATATTGAAACACCAACCGCCACGAATTTTTATTTGTAGACTAACTGTTTGTTTACGTTTTTGTCTTTGACAGTTGACGTATTTAGTGTTCTCAGCCAATGAGCTTCTAAAATCCACCATATTGATACAGCATCGAAATTGCATACTGTTGGCGTTAAGCTACTTCCTCTCTCTTTTTATTCGTAGGCTGATTATCATGATTATTAGAAAACCATGGAAATAAATTAAAAGATAAGCTTAAATCTATTGGAGTTACAAATAATTCGAGTTTACAAAGAATATAAATAAATAAAACCTTCCCAAAGAACCAAACAGATAAATTAACTTCTGGAGGCTTAAATGGTCTATTTAAATGTGTTAAGTTTTGAAAAACAACGAAAAACGGAAAGGATTGAACTCAAAGCTTGCTATTAATCTTCCATAAATCCCCTTTTGGCTAGCTCAGGCAGCAAGTCAAGTAACTGAAGTAAAATTTAAAAAACTACGGTGAAAAGCTGTTACCTTTCGATAAATAGACGAAAGATTAAATACTGCACGAGTTCGTTCTAAGAATTTAATAGCAAAAAACTCTAAGGTTAAATTTCCTATTTTCCTACGTGGTGAAAACGTTAAGCCAACATAATCTTAGCTTATTTTTAGCTTTTTGGATTTTAAATTAACTTAATTGTGGATTTTAAATTAACTTAATTGTGGATATTTTTACATTTTCTGTCTGTGAAGAGTGACCACAACTTTTTTAAGTGGGTTTTTAAGTCCTCTTTTACATTCTTTTGAATATGAGAAAATATAAACATTACTATAAAAGGTAATCAACAAGAAGTTTCGTTTAAGATTGCATTAATTTTAAGTTAATTTATTTATTTCGGTATTTAATAAACGGAAAGCAGTGACGATAATTTTATGCAATTTGTTACGGAACAGTCTTAACTAAATTACTGAAATATTAATTACTCATATTAATTATTACTTATTGGTTATTAATTATTCATTATTAATGTTAATATTAATTATTCAGTATTAATGATAATATGAATTATTAATATTAATATTACCAAGCATTCAACATTCGAAAGGTAAAACATATTAACCAACTAAAAATAAAAATGTAAATGGAATAGAAAACTTAAAATTTTTGATAAATCTTAGCACATAAATGATAAAAGAATAAAGCAGCGGCAATTTTTGACTCTTTCTGTGACACGTCATACTTATAAATCTTCGTAATTTAAGGTTACCGATTTATGTTTAGGTAGATGTAGTAGCTAACCTCACGTTTATACTTATAGATTATTTAACAGTATCATTTACAAAAATAAATTCCATTAATTGTAAGCCAAAGTTTTTTCATGAGTTCTTCTGCAGGAAAAAGACGACAAATCTTCAGTCTGAATTTTGTGTAATTTCTTACTGAATAGCCTCAGTTTAGACATTGAATAAGAATATAATATTCGATGGTTCAGATCATTGAAATATTAAACATTCAATGTTCGGAAGGCAAAAAACGTACACCAAACCAAAAACCAAAGTAGAAATTGTAAATCGGAAAAAACTTAAAATTTTGAAGAAATCTGAGCATATAAATATAAATGATCAAATAGAACTGGGTCAATTATTGCCTCGTTCTGTGACACATCATATAAATCTTCGTAATTTAAGGTTACTGATTTATGTTTAGGTAAATCTAATAGCTAAGTCCTCGTTTATGTAAAGATTATTTAAAAAAAAATAAATTCGTCTGATTTTAAGCTGAGATTTGTCCGATTTCTTCTCAGACCTTTTTACGAAGAATTATTTTTCAGGACTTATAAAAACATCCTTCAGGTAAAAGTCGATGAATCCTTTGTCTGAATTTGGTTGATTTTGTTACGGAGGAGGCTCAAATTACTGAAATATTAAACATTCAATGTACTCCTTCTTCTTTCAGTTTTTTCAACCTCTATCTGGGTCTTCCGGAGTTCAATAGTTTTTTCCATTCTTTTCAATCTATCCAAGCCCCCTGCTGAATATACCATTTTTGTTTTATATTATGAATTTCCTCATCCCATCCTCTCTTTATTCTTTCTCTTAGTTGCCATTCCATTGTTTTTTTCGGAAGGCTACCAGTTTTTGGAGACGTCCGTACCGATACAATACAATATAAGAATACGCTAAATAATACACGAGAAAAGGACCGTTGAAGAAACGTTCAATGTCCAAAAGGCAAAACCCATAAAACAAAAATTGTGAATGGAAAGAAAACCTTAAATTTTGCATAAAGCCGAGCAATTTATAATAAAACTGCGGCAATTTTTGGCTCTTCCGTACAGCAAATAAATCGTAATTTAAATTTACTCATTTATGTTTAGGTAAATCTTTTATATAAATTTGCTTGCCTGTCACGTTTTTGAGCTGTGAATGCGTGAATGCTCACGCCAATTTTAATTATTGTGGTTTACTACGATGATTACTTGCATTCAGTGCAAAATATGTGCTTCACGCCATAATAAAAAAATTCCACCATACTGATCATAATTGTACCTAAAATGCTAGAATTAAACATGTTTTGTTCGGTCAAGTACAACATGAAACAAGTACAACCAGCAAGTGTTTTCAAGAAATTCCAGAAACAAGACAACAATTTTAACAGAATTTCAATTTCGAGAACAGCTCGTTAGGTATATACTGCAAATGCAAAATGCTAGTAAAATGTCAACTTGCCATTACAGTACATGGATGTGTGCTCAGTGAGGGCAAGCTTGTCGAATGGTTTTACCTACATCAAACAGAAATACGGTTCCGCACAAAAAGTTACCGCAAGTGAATGTACGAAAACGTTTGCGTACAGAAACAACTACGTAAGTTCATGTTTATGCAAATATTAAATTTAATTCGCGACTTTATTTATATAGAAACCCAGAGGAAAACATTTTTATATAGAAAAGTCACTCGCTTCTCCCCACTACCAAATTTTAATAAATTGAGGATTATATCAATTAGAATGAAGCCAACAACTTGACGCGTAATTGATACGACATCTGTAGATGTGTGTCATCGTTCATCGTGAACATTTGGCACACGACTACATAAAATGATACGAGACCCGATGCTATTAAGTGTCTGAGTTAATGAAACAAACAGTGGCATCCAAACACAAGGGATTTCTGTATCGTTTTCCTTAAATCCCTGTACTACCATTAAAGCACGTCATTGGTGTAGTCTTGGGCATTTTTCTCCCTAGCTCTGAAATCCAGAGATTACGGCATGAAACTTGAAACGTTGCTACTTTTTCATCTGTTACACTTTACTCTTATCGGAGAAGTACGTGTGTTTCACCATGATAGTTTCCTATTTTTCACTACAAGACAAAACCCTATAAATATTCGAGCTCAGTGAGGTTTATAACAAGAGTACGGCTATTAACGATGATAAACTAGCCTTGCCTCGTTTTGTTCAACCGTTCTGCCTGCAAAAGACCACACGAATTTGCTTCAATGGCCTAGCAATAATCTGAAGATTTAACGAAATTAACAAGAAATAATGCGAAGAACCTCTGAACACTACGGTTTCGTTACAAGAAAAAATTAATGTTAGGATATTCTATAATCATTAGACTTATAACCTCAGGCCAATAAATAAATAAAACTAGTTTGATTATGGCTATTATGTGCTGTATCAACTCTAGGAATTTTTATACGAATCTTGCTGACATTGAACAAAATAAACTCCTAAAAAAACTTCGTCTAAATCACCAATTAGTTTTAGTAAATTAAATACGATTTATCTTGACGCAGAAAAGTCAGAATGAAATGGCAATTTTGCACACGGTTACCTGCGATTTTGTAAAAAGACATCAAAGCCTAATAAGGTACCTTTTCATTTTTAATGAAATATTGTTCCATATTCTTCATCCACAATAAAAATTTAAATTCGTATTCCACGTCTGCTAAAATAGGCTGCGAATTTTATTATAAAAGGAAATTTAGTATCAAAGTGCAGATACGGGAAAGCCATCGAAAAGCCATAATTAAGTTATAAATTCACACAATGCACTTAATTATCCCACAAAGATATGTTAATGTGACAATTACAATTCTGATGCGAACAAAGCAACCGCGGATCGGTGAAATTGCATATTTAATTGCGTTAAAGTAGAAAAGAAAATGAAAACGAATTACGAGTACTTCACAACCTGCTTTAGTTGTTTTATATAGAAGAAAACTAGAAGCCATAAGTTTCTTAATAAAATAATTTATTCGAACTAATTGGCAATTTAAAATGCGCACTAATTACATGCCGTAAAATATTTAATAGACTTTACGGCTGAAATTATTAAAATAAGAAGACAACTTCCTAATCTAATGGGTAATAAGACCATGCTGAGCTATAAAATTTATGAAAGCATCTAAGATTATGTAAGACTCATAAATTCTACCAATATCTACTAGATTAAAAGTGGCTACTTTAATTACATCTGATGAGTATTTATAGTGGCGATATTTCACTTTTTTACGTATTCATAAATTACGGAAACATAGTTTTTCTTCACTATCCAATTACCCTGGAAAATTGAGACCTTAAAAATAATTTGTGCCATAAATCTTAAGAGAATGAATTGTGAATGAACTTCTAAAAGATATATCTTCTTTCAGTTCAAAGTATAGTTATAAGTACAGGATTTGAAAAGAAACAGCCTTATGAAACCTGTGTTTACATGATTTCTATAAAATGTCAAAAGGTCATATAAACTTCCAACTAACTCTACAATTACTCTCTAACATACTCGATTATACTGCAAACAAAGCTTTCAGTTTCCAAGCTTTTGAAATATGAAATGCGTATACCGGAGTATACTAAACAAGCTTGACTTTAAAACAACAAAACTCAATTCATCCATTCTTGTTAAAGTTCTCAAACCTATAAATTAATAAAAGGTCACCTAAGCTTCTATTCTTGGTTATATTAAATTTAAAAGGATACTTATTTCATTTCCAACCACTCTGTTAAAGTTATATTTAAATCTTTCCTCTGTGTTTTAATTGATTATTTCGTTTATGATGTCCCCAGAGTTGTGTGCGTCAGAGATCAATATAATATCGTCATTTTTTTCCTGTATAAGATAATCGAAAGGTCTAAACCTGAAGCTAAGGCTGATTGTTTGAAATGTTAAAGGTTAAAAGCTCGAGTTTTAAGAATAAAGCCCAAAGCTTAAGTACAAGCAAAACATTAACAAAAGTAATATTCAGAAAGTTACGAATTTTAGCTCTAACAAGCACACATAAAGATAATTAGGTGTATGTTATTAGTTATTACATAAATGAAAACTTAGTTTGTGTTGGTTGGTTGGTTAGGTTTAGCAGTCTTTTAAAAAAGTTATTAACATCGTAAATTACACCATATAACGTGTATAAAATAGTTCAGTGATGTTTAAAAACAGTGACGTTACATTGAAGCAATTTTATAAATTGAATGAGGGAAATCTCTTAGGGAGGGACAATTTATTGTTGTTATTTAAGATTTAAAGTACCTAATACGGCTTAAAAGCAGATAGCTTTTTTATGCACAGTGGGTAAGCATTACAGAGAAATTATATTTTGTAAATGAGCACATTAACAAACGGTTTTAATTTACTGAACTTCAAAACTAAACGTAATTTTTTCTTTACATTGTTTTAACCTTTACGTCTAAACTCATTGAACAGGTACAAATCAATAAGATGAGAAACACCTAAATAAACACATTAAATATTCAGAATTCCTCGAGATCAAAGTATTGAAGTAATTTCTTAATTTAAACGTAATTACGAATTATTTCAACGAAATAGAAATGCGAGTTTATTTAATAGTCAGATATAAAGCAAAGATTTATGCCAAAATTGTGCATAATGTTACATATTTACAAAGTCAAAGAAATAGCCAAAATTCAAACCCAGTTCTTCAAAAGGCCATTATTTTGTATTTTAAAAGTGTCCTGGCAATTTGCAGGTATAAAACTAATCGAAAACCTTTAAAATACAGAATCACAAGCGAAGAACTTCAACGATTTTAAATTCAACAAGCTTGAAGCCAATAAATAAGGCTTTTTTGCACATTTAGATAATTTCCCCACATACTTAAAATTTCAGTCATATCTCGAACGTATACGAACGTTAGAGCATTCGTTTGATAAGAAGCCCGATATAAAGAAACCAGATGTGGATGTTCGATAGTAAAAACTGCAATATATAGAGCGTGATTTGCTCTTAAATCGTCTTATTCGGCTAGTTTTTTTCGTATCGAAAAGCAGGAAATGTTTTTAAGAATTCCTAGATGATTTTAATTAATGGTTATGATATAAACAAATAAAAAAGAAGGCCGCGTATGATGTTTATAAAGAAGGCATAAAGTTTATTGGATTTACATAACGAGTTTGGTTCATTCAGATCGTTGATGTTTATTTGGATACTAGAAAAACTAGAAAACAAAAATGGAAATTTTTATGGCGACTTTCAATTTTGTGGAATCAGTATTCACAATTTAAAAAATAAACCAAGCAACGCCTTGTTGTACTTAGATAATATAAAATGTTAAAATATATATTTATTATGTTTGAGAAACACGACATTTATTTTAATAAACTGAAAAAAATAATAAACAAGCTTGGGAATGATGTAAACATTTAAAAATTATTTCCAACCCTCAAAAATAACCAAAATTATTTGTTTTCCAGAAGAAAATGGTATAAAACTGTATTAAAACGGTTTCAGACAATTTAAAAAATAAGACCCGTTGAAGTCACCAAATAACTGTTGCTAACAAGAGAGAAATCACTTTCAACGAGTTTCCGTTTTCAGAAATAACCGACCGACCGACCCTTCTGAAATTCTAAAACAATGCTTCTACATTTACCGGCGTCATTTCTATAAATTATTTACGTTAATTACTGCAATACCGTGAATTTCTGGAACTGAAACAGTGAAGGCTGACCTTCCATTGAATTTCATACAACATGCAGTTTCGCAAATTAATTATTGAACAAAATTGATATTTAGACGACCAATATAAGGGTTTATATTTATCATAATACACATTTCAGACTAACAATAAGAATGTTTAAAAACACAATAAATACAAATATAGCGCACAAATAATCATTTCATTAGGGTAAGTACGTGATTGATATATTTTTTCCTTTATTTAATTTTGTCGAAGACTAAATAAATAATGGTCGCATGTCTGGATGTAATTTTATTAAAATCTAACTCCTACTTTTACTAATAAAGGAGTTGGTAACAGTAAACATAAATAGGTGCAGTAAATATATGCAAATAATTTAAAAAAAATCAATATACGTAAGGCGAATTTATTCAAATAGATTTTGATTGAAAATTGCCAAATCCGTCCGCATCGAAAAATGTTAAACTTTATCACTTCAAAATCTAACCGCAATATTAATTCCCAACGCGTTTTCCGTCGTTTCAAATAAAAGTTTGTAGTTGGTCCAAGCCGGAACTGGTGTGATGATAACGAATTTTATAAATACAAAGCCTCAAAAGATAACTGTTTAAAACATTTGGTTTTGTTTGCTTTGGCAGCGAACGCTAACGAACACGTTTTAAAAAATATACATAAACAAACATAGAAGCGTCAATCATGTAAACGTTCCGACAACACTTTTTTTTACATTTTTCGGATAAGTTATGATCGGCCTTAATTAAAGCCGTTCGTCTTCATGGGTGATATTACTTAAGCCGATTAGCGGAGTCGCGGAAAAAAGTAGGTAAGTACAGGAATTTGAAATAGCTAATCTGAATTCCTGCAAGGCCACAGCTGTTTTGCATGCCTCTCTGCTAATAGCAAACCAGAATTATCAGTTACGTTAACGAAGATTCTAAAACAAATCCTTCCTATGACAGCTATTGAAAATTTCATTACATCTCCGGAATAACGATATGATATTTCGTACGTGAGTTATTTAAACAATGGGATTAGGAAGGTAATGAGAATTTCTACGGAAAAGATAACACCAGGGTGTTAGCTCCGGGGTTTTCCGGGCACA
Organism: Melanotus villosus; assembly: GCA_963082815.1. NCBI lineage: Eukaryota > Metazoa > Arthropoda > Insecta > Coleoptera > Elateridae > Melanotus > Melanotus villosus. The sequence goes on along the minus strand of OY720422.1, from coordinate 26,181,218 downwards.
TAGCAAATTTGGAGCACTAAAACCGAAGGACTTTTGCAGCTGTTGCATGTGGTTTTTAATATTTCTTGATTTATAGCTCTATAAAAATCTCGTCGCACGTAATAGATTTAATGGTTCTTTATTTGTTTGTTGTTTAAATATTTATTGCTAGTAACAGTTTGCTACTAACTGTTATTGATTAACGTGTTTTAAAGCAAATTAGAATTCAATTACGACAAAAAAAAGTGTAACGGAGAACCTTTTGCGTCATTGTTTTATTTAAAACGGCATTGACAAAAAATTGGAATTTGTTGACATTTACGGGTGGTCAATTTTTAAATCTGAAAAAGGGGCGATTTCAAAGCAAACTCCTTTTTTTCCACAAACAGTACATATAAGCCACGCGACTGGAATTAATTTAGGTGATTAACTCACAGTGGAAGACATGTCCAATGTAAATCATGGGAAACCACGTGCTAGCTTGCTCACTTTCATGTCTAACACGCACCCACAACACAAACCCGTCGTACGACACTGAACAGCGCGCAAAACTATGTAGAGGAACGAACCGAGAGGCAGCGTAAACTTCCGGAAACCAACGAAGAAAGGATTAACCAAAAGTCCTGGGCAAGGATAAACGAAAAAAACTGTAAAATAACGGAATAGCAGAAAAAACATCACGATCAGGATATATTGGATCCACCTTTTTGATAGACACTCTTTTGTAGACAATTCGTGACCGCTGTATAAAAAGGAATAAAGGATAATCAGAATTTAGAGAACTCCCGGATTCTGGATGATCAGAACGAACTAGGAGCTTCCGGGTAGATGCAGATGGATCACAAATACATATCACGTACTCTGATCTCCAAAAAACGAGTTGTGAAAATGAACTGCAGTTGGAGTTTTTCCTTGGGTGAATTGATATCCTGTCAAAAGGATTCGTCTGGAGCGGAAATACGGGGCAAGAGTAATGTGCCATATTTTGCGAAGCCTCTCTAAATCTTCCTTTTTCCTGGATTAACTTCCTTAAAATTTAAATTTTATTTTAACGAGAATTCTTTCGGCAAGTACTTATTTTTGCATTTATATTTAAAATACTAAGGACTTGAAAATGCCTCGTTATAGAAAACCAAACCGGGTCTCCGCCCCGATACATAAATCTTTTGCTAGTTAATCCTAAGACACGATAAAGCGCACCTGACAGGTTATTAATACTAAACGGTAAAGCAAATTGCATCGGAATAGAACAAAGACCTCTGAAAATGAAATTGGACGATAATCGTATCCGTTTGTTTACCGAATATTTATGTTTAAAAAGACTTACAAATCGATGTCTTCTGAAATTGGAAGGTTAATAAGTCAAAATGCCGAAAGTCATTTTTAATTAAGTCACGGAAAGCAAATTCAGAAAGGACAAGATTTAACCAGACATATCTTGACGTTCGCCATGAAGACTAATTTAAAAAATAAATATGTACGTCGAAAATAAGTCCAAGATTGATTACTTTAAACGTTAAAATTTTTTATATGTACAAGAATTACCTAGGTAAATTTTCCTAAATTGCAAAAACATGTTCAAAGTATGCAGCACTTGCTGTCAACTTTAAAAGTTGCTAAACTAAAAATAATTTTTAGAAATGCAAGTTTTGGCGTTACATTAGGTAAAAAGCTTTGAATTCGTATAAAACTGTCCCGGCTGCATTTAAATTTAAACCTAGAACTTCACAAAAAGTTTTATACTTATTTTAAAAGCCGACCCGCGGTTCAATTAAATATTTAAACCGTGGAAAATATTCGTTATATTAAACAAAACAAATAGTCAAATCATAAGTTTTAATTAGCGTAAATTACTTAGAAGCGGCGTTAATTTGGTAATAATTTAAAATGGATATTTAACACCGCATGTCTAATTGTTGGAAATGTAATAATGTGAAATAACATGAACAGGCACAAAATACAAAGCTTAATTTACACCAATTATTATTAAATTGCAAGACTAATGCGCAATAATATGAGGTAGAATTCTACCTCTGACAATCTGACAAACAAGCTTCGAATTTCAGGATAATAAATTTATAAAAATGAATTTTTTATATTTCCTCACTTTCCAAGTAATTCTATAAATAAATAAACCAGACGAGTTTTTTCAGAATAATTGTCTGTAATTTTATTATTACAAAAAATAACTTGATGTAAATTTTAATAAGAATATGTTTTACAAAGTGGAAAAAGCTGATGAATATATTACGTAGGAAGTTACAACAAAAATCGAAAAATCATAGCTCATAAAAATTCATAAGAATTTTAAAAAGAAAACTTCGAAATACGACATTACTTTTCTTATTAAAATGCATTAAGGGATGCTTCGATACGGTATAATCATAAAAAATGTAAATACGGGTTGACCATGAAAAACAAAAACCCCATTTGCAGAATTTATTTATCAGGGCGGAAAATTTTTGTTACACCTTGCTTATATACTCGTTTTTATCATTTGGTTAACTTTAAAATTTGTTATTAATTACAAAGCTAAACTTTATTGATAGCTAAATCAAATTACAAAGCTTAATATACTAAACTGTTTTGATAATTATTAGGAATGTGACCATTATGAAAATGAACGCCGTCAAATTAGAAATAACAAATACGAAACCAACCTGTCTTAATTATTTTAATAATCTCTAACTTACGAGACCAATACACAAAGAGTATTCCGTATTTCGACGTTAGCAAGATTTCTCTCAGTTTTTATAAAAGACTAAGTCTACAGGTACCTTCTGCCTCGATTTTTTAATATAAAACCTAAACTAACAACCCGAATTAAAAGATAACATCAGCAACACTGCCGCGTGCTTTTTCACGCGTATTTGCTTAAACCCTAACATCAAAAGCGTTCAACTCTAAGAAACGTATAACTCCCACACTGTATATAAACATTTTATAATCAACATTTAAACTCACCAATTACCGGAAACATTAACGGTTGCTTTATAAGGGAGTAGAGCGACTTACCTGCAACAGAACATGCATAATAAGAAATTTAAATAAATTATTGTTATTAATCTACACGGTTATTATGCAGAGAAACTGTATCAGAGCAGAGAAACGGTTAAAGATAAAACTGGGCGCCTGAAATTCTTAGGCAACGTAATATATTGCAGAAATTTTCTGCAGTTTATTTGAAACATGGTGGGATTTAAGTGGACAATCATTTTTAGCCGAAGATTAATGCACTGCAGCTTTTTATATTATTACCTTAAAAATGTAAGTTTACTCTGCATTTATTTACCAGTAGTACTAGTTTGTACGAAGACAAAAGTGTAAAAGTGTAGAGTTTAAAATCAAATTGAAAATACGACCAACATAATGCATAAGCATAATATGGTTGTAGTGCACAATTAATACAAAAGAGATGTTATTTCCACCAATGAACATTATGTCAATAAAGTTAATGGACCTTATTAAAGTGACATTAATTTATTAACCATGAAAAAATAGTACACGTGTCAAATACTAAAGTCATATCTTCTTAATTATTTAAGTCCTTTTTTTTAGATGTGATAATAACTAATTCGGAAGACAACTTAATTCTTATTTTTGCATAAATTAATAAATAAAATAATAATTTGTCAATACTTTCAATTCAATTATTTATATTCTTTATTGAGTATTAAATGCCACCTTGCTTATAAAGCAATTTTTTAGTTGACTTGAATCTATTAGGTTTTTTTAAAATGTCAGAAATTACATTACGTTACAGGAATTACAATCAATTGTTTTCAAATTTACAAAAACCAAAAGTCGTGGGATTTTATCTCAACTTAGTAAAACCAAGCATACATATAAATAAATAAAAAACCAGTTGCCCATTATTTAATGTACAAGGTACAAGACAGAAATGCAGAAATTCGTACTTTAAATATGTTTTTGCACAGTCGCCTCTAAAGTTGACGTTTTACAAATTCTAAACAGTTGCAAAAGTCGATGTTTACAAAACGACTGCCGTAACTAACACGTAAAGATGGTATCGAACGCATAATGAACTTTCATGATGTGCATCTTCATTCGCGGCCAATCCGATGTCACGTACTGGCAAATGTTTTTTCTTTTATTCTTTACTTGTCACATTAAAAAATACCTACGTACGAATGTTGTACGAAATAATAAAATAAGTATAAAAACTGTTTTCAGTTTATTGAAATGAATTACTACAATATGGAAAACGAAATTAATAATTCTGAAAAAGATGAAATGAATTATTACAATATGGAAAACGAAATTAATAAATTCTCGAATAAAAAATTTTTAAATTTGGGTATAATCTACTATTTGAATTTATACTGCGTCTGTGCAAAAAATAATGTATGCAACACGTGTGTAAATAAGTTTTATGGCATTCGTTCGGATTTTTTCGTGATTCGACTTCGTCTCATCACGAAACTCCCGAACTCATGCCATAAAACTTAATTTTACACACTTGATACATAAATAACTATTAAGAACTATAGCTTCAAGCTTAAATCACGTGGCCATAAAAAAAATGATTTCATTATAAGTTTAACATAACAAAACTAACTGTTTCATATCATAAAAGTAGAAAAACGATTGGATGATATAAATAAATGATGACAATACAAATAAATAAATTGGAAAAGATATAAGAAACTACAAGATTCTTCAAATCGCAAGATTAGTCAAAAGAAATTGTTTTAATCCAAACTATAAACTATGGGCAATATTTACTACTTCTAACGGTAGAACGAAATACTGAGCATTTAAAAATATTTACAAGAAAAATTTCTAAAATAACGAGCATCATATACAAAATAAAGCGTTATAAAACGAGTCAAATCGAAATATACTCCAAAAGTGGGTGTCGTTTAAAGGATTTACTCAATCTTACAACAGATAAAATAAAAGATGCCCTGGAACAATTATTAACTAATTGATAAAAAAATTTAAATCATCTTTATTAATTTTTTTGCTTGACAATGTCTTTTACAGTTTAAATGAATATTTTCTTGTTTGTGCTTGTGATTTGTAATGCTTATAACTATGTAGATAAATGTAAGACTTTGACTGAACGGACAATGGCTGTGACATTTTATATGTACATAAAGCTAAAACAAATATTATTAATATTATCATGCGATCACATAGAAAAGGTGGTATAAACACAGATTCTGGAAGTATGTACTCTAAAAAGCAAAAGTTTTGTTATGAATTGTTGAATGTGCCTCTACGAAACAGCAATAACAGACGCTGTACGAAAGCTTACATAAAAAAAGTTTAGGAACTTTGCCATGCAATTACTATTAAATTAGAATAATATAATCATTAGACTTGGGTTAACGTTTTTAATGAAACAAAAATTACTAACATTAAAAAGAAACTTCTAAGCACGTCTACAATTCACTGCCAATCCAAACCTGGATAAAATGTGAAGGGAAGGAAGTTTCTTTTCAATACAAATTTTTTAATTGCCTATTTTTCTTTCTTCTTCTTCTTCTTTTTTTTTGAACATAGGCCTCTTTCATGGTGTTCCATTTATTTCGATCCTGGGCAGCTCTTATCCAATGTAGGCCAGCCGTCTTCTTGATATCGTCTGTCCATCTTGCTTGTGGTCGTTCCCTTTCTCTGTGTCCAAGGTATGGTCTCCATTGTAAAATGACGTTGTTCCATCTTTTGTCTTCCAAACGTGCCACATGTCCAGCATAGCTCCATTTTAATTCGGATATTTCCTGTGCTATGTCTTTCACTTTCGTAACTGTACGTATCCACTTATTCGGTTTTCGATCTTTCAGAGATATGTTAAGCATTTGCCTTTCCATAGCTCTTTGGGTAACACGTAGTTTTTCCATATTTAATTTTGTGGTGGTCCAAGTTTGTGCTCCATATGTGAGCACCGGTACCAGTAGCACACATTGGTTGAATAATCTAGACCTTAAGTTAATTGGGATTTTCTTATTTTTGAGTACGTGTGAGAGATTTCCGAAAGCTGCCCACCCCAGCCTCCTCCTTCTTAGTATTTCATTGGATTGATTTTCCTTGCTTAGCATGATTTCATTACCTAAATAGATATATCGATCCACATTTTCTATTTCGTTATTGAAAATTGTTATTTGTGGGTCTGTATGTCACATTACTTTTGCTTTTTTGTAGTTCATTTCAAGGCCTATTCTTATTGATTCTCGTGCTAGGTCTTCCAGCGTTTGTCCAAGGTGCTCTATGTTATCACAACATCGTCAGCGTACGTAATGTTGTTGAGTCTTCGTCCATTAATAACTATTCCTTTGTCGTTCCAATCCATTTTTCTGAAAACATCTTCGAGAGCTAGCGTAAACAGCTTCGGGGAAATCGTATCTCCTTGTCTTATTCCTCTTTCGATTTTTATGGGTTTCGTGTCTTCGTGCATTTTTATGGTAGCTGTTGCTGTTTTATATATGTGTGTTAGAAGCTGCGTGCAACGGTGATCAATTCTTGCGTTGCTAAGTGCCTTTTCTATGGCCCAATGTTCTATAGAATCGAATGCCTTTCGAAAATCGACGAAAGCAAGACAGATATCTAAGTTGTACTCTCTACATTTTTCGAGTAGGATTCTTATCGTTAGCAGGTGGTCGCTAGTACTATAATTTTTACGAAATCCGGCCTGTTCGATCGGTTGGTAGTTATCTAGTTTGTTCGTTAACCTATTTGTTAGGATTTTGCTGAAAAGCTTGTACACCTGTGATAGTAGCGAGATTGGTCGATAATTTTCTAGGTTCGATTTGTCCCCCTTTTTGTGTAATAAGATCACTATGCCTATTGCCTGTTACTGACAAAAATATCAGTAGTAAAGCTACGGTTTGTTAGGACAGTTCGCGACGCACGACGTAAGCGCAAAGCTGACACGCTAAGCAGAACGCAGGTGCGCTTTGCGCTAGCATGTTTTGTTAGAAACTATAAAAACGATTATCTTAACGTGGTTATGTTCATATGTAGGATGTCCCATAACTTATGGGTCATAGAGCAACTGGAGATAATAGACATAAAAATACGTATTTTGAGCCAAATTTGCCTAAGTAAAATGTTACAGGTTAAAGAGATACAGGGTGTTGAAAGTGAAAGTTAATTAACAAAACTTTTACTTTTTATTGCGTACAAGGGCTGATTTTGTCTGACTAAATCTAAAAACTTCTCATCTTCTTCCGGTGTAAACTTGTGGGCCATTTTGATTTAAAATACTGCTAATAGGAATGGATATCTGCGTATAGTATTTATTAAAATTCGCAATCTGTCTGTGTGAGCTATGCAAAGCGAGTGCGCTGAAACCTATTCAGATTAGCTTTCGACGTAAACGCACAACGCACACATTGAGCAGAACGTATGCGCTCAGCTAAACTTACTGTAACAATCCACCATGATTTAAAAACAAAGCTTGAGTTTTAGCGTTCATGCGTCGCGCTCGACTCACGGTAAGTTTTACGTCGCGCACTGTCCTAACAAACCGTAGCTTTTTAGACATTCTACGCAAAACTTCAGCGTCAAAAAGAATTTTGGTTATTTTGATCTATATCCACCGCCGCGGAAAACGAAATTAAAAAGAATACAAGTTCTAAATGTAGGTTCGGAAAAAGAACCAGATATACTAAAACAGACATTTCCAAATCCTTAAACAAGTTGGCAAAAGGTCGAGCGTCAAGCAAGGATGATCATATTGTTGAAATGCTACACCTAAGAGGGAAACCGATGCTAGAAATGCCAGAAAAAGTATTTAACAAATGCCCGCAGGATGTCGACACTCAGACAGACTGGGACAACGCAGTAATGGTATTGCAACGAGCGGCAGGTGTCAGGTGTTCGGTGAATCACTTCGCGCCCATGTGTCACCTGTTCTGGAAGGATCTATGACTAATCATTCTACAGTAACGTGGAACGTACTAGAATGAAAGCCTGCCTATATTTAAGGCGCACTCGCTTACGAGATTTCAGTTTAATTCAGCCTACATAAACGGTCGCGAAATTATGTACGTCGGTAAAGTTAATATAAATATACGTGAATAGTTATAAATAAACAAACTGTACAAATAAATTAATTAGTGTTACGGGTTAATATTAGTGTTTTATATTAGAATTAATATTAGTGTTGTGTTTAGTGTTAAGTTGTTATTTCGTGTTTCGTCGTTGCGTAATAATTTTAATATTTGTTAATAAATAATTCACACAACGAACCGAAGTTTTATATAAACGTTTTAAAAACGGTTACAGTATTTTTGTACAAAAAGAGCGACAAAACCAAACTAAGCAGTTACAGACCTATAAGCTTGTTTTCAGTGTTACATAAACTTTTCACCAAAATAGTAACAGAGAGATTGGCCAACAAATTGGATAATGATCAACCCTTGGATAATTATCAACCCTGGGAGCAAGCCGGCTTTAGAAAAGGTTTTAGCACTTTTGACCATATCCAGGTGATGTGAAAACAGATAGAAAAAGTTAATGAATACAATATCAAAGTTGGGATAGTGTACGTCGAAACATGGGTCAGTTTTAAAAGTTCGAGTAACTAGGGTACACAATGCTCGTTCAAAAGATCTATATCTATTACAAAGCAACATTCCAGGTAGCTCTCAAAGAAGGTACTAACAAAATATGACGACGATGACTCTTTTTGGAAAATTTTCATAATTCGTTAAAATACATTCATAGTATTTGTATACCTGCTTAATTACTTAGTATTCAAAATTTTGTTGTTCATTTTACGATTTTTTGATAGAAATGGTGTTGGTCGAGCTACTTACCTAAAATAAAGTTCTGGCGAAAATACAAATTACTGCCGAGATTTGGATTACGGAATTTGATAGTTATAGGCGTTCTTGACTTTTCCTTTGTAACTTACAAGAATGTGCTCAACCGACCAATAAATTTATAGACTCGTGTCAACTATCCCAATGCAAAATTCTGATTGCAATGTAGTATAAATGGCCACCCGAACGTGGCTTTTGAAGCTTGTAAATTCTGAAAAGCCTTCTGAAAAGTGCACTAAGTATAACACACTTCAGTCTATAGGATAAAACTAGATTCTTACGAGTCATAGATACTTCAGCAGATTGTTGGAAGGAACAATTAAAAGTAAACCACCCGCAGCATCTGTTTATATACTGAAATCTGTAAATCGCAAAAGAAGTAGGCTATAGAAATACTATTCTTCTAAAATCATTTCCAGCGATCGTGGAATCTTCTAGGAGCTATCATGCGTTTATGGAATATTATTCTTAAAATGACAATAATACAAATGAACGAATTTTCTACCTAATACAATCAGTGGACTTCGTGAAAGGGTTTTATTCTGTGTTGAAGAACAATATCTTGCGACTGAAAAAAATTCTACAGAAAAGTATGCATGAATAAAAGCAAAACGAAAACACGAGGGCGATTAATCATTGGGTTATGATACAATGTGAAGCTTGATATTTTTCATTTAAAATAATCTGTTTTATAACGTCGTAATTTAGTTACACAATAATACAATAATTATCTCGTATGATCAGAAAGTCGCGGTTGCTGTGGAAATTACATGTCATCTCTGAAATTATTTACTTCTATTATTTCTACTTTATTGACCATTTCCCAAACTTCTAATAAATAGGTTAGGCATATTAGGAAAAAAATGGGGGTTCAGAGGAAAGTTTTGCTATAGTTTTGATTTTCTCGCTCTCTATGTTTTTTGGGTCACTGAACATGAATTTGAAGTTTGCAGGCAAAAATTTGGCCCGGAACTTTGTTTTTTTGGCACTTTTTGCCCAAATTTTGGCACTTTTTTCAGTTTTTGGCCTATATCTCAGAAAGGAAGCGTTTTTTTCGACAAGCCCACTCTATACAAAATTAAAGTAGACAAAATTTCCTGCATTTTCCATATATCACTGTTTTTTTGTAAGACTAACCGTTCCGCCGCTAGAGCGCGCCAAAAAAGGGCAATATTCCCATATCTAGTGAAATTTATATGATATAAAAGCTTGTCGCAAGAAAAAATGTATGTATTTCATAAAATAAATTTATACAGGTAAATCTTGCGACAAGCTTTTATATCATATACATTGTATAATGTAATAAATTGATGGGTTTGATTTAATTTAAAGTTTATTTTCTTCTTTTTCAACAGTAAACATGTGCAGATTACTACTCACCTCGTCTATCAATAAATCCATAAAATAACATCTCCTATTTGTTCCAGATGATTAAGGCAGTCCAATTTATGACGGCAGCGACATTCATCATTCGCAACATTTATCATTATAATGATATGAGTATATATTATACTACTGACTATAATACACTGTACATAACTACTTTAGTAATAACTGCATTTCATTCGTTTGTCTCAATTTTTTCAATTACTTTCCCTATATTCATTATTCATGTAAGGTATACTGGGTCCGCGAATATGGCCCTTTTTTGGCGCGCTCTAGCGGCGGAACGGTTAGTCTTACAAAAAAAGTGATATATGGAAAATGCAGGAAATTTTGTCTACTTTAATTTTGTATAGAATGAGCTTGTCGAAAAAACGCTTCCTTTCTGAGATATAGGCCAAAAACTGAAAAAAGTGCCAAAATTTGGGCAAAAAGTGCCAAAAAAACAAAGTTCCGGGCCAAATTCTTGCCTGCAAACTTCAAATTCGTGTTCAGCGACCCAAAAAACGTAGAGGGTGAGAAAATCAAAACTATAGCAAAACTTTCCTCTGAGAATCCTAATATGCCTAGCCTAAAAAGCGAATTTTCAAGCAAAAAAGGTTTAGCTGAGATTTACAACAAACAAAGAAATATCTATTTGGAACATTTTTAGTTACAATGTATTCACTTTTGAAAGATGTCAAGTAAATGTCAATGACATAAAGATAATAGAAGTAACCAAATTCAGAGATGACTTTTAATTCCACCGCGATGCAAAGACTTTCTGATCATACTATATTTATGTTTTCATACCAATAGCATAATAAATAGTTTTTGGTTTTTGAACATGAATTTAATTTCCTCTTCAAGTATCATCTCTTTTTATAGTTAGGATATAATTCTAGCTAGCACGGACAACTGAACAAGATGAATAGATGAGACCCAAGTATGGGTTGCCTTTTGTGGTAAAATAGATTATAAAACTTCAAAGTTACCCTCCTTACCCAACAATCTGAAAAGTTTTCTGCCAGTGCCAAATGTTCTCCAGTTCACTTAAGGGCTGAGACAGCGACTACCTTAATTAAAAACTAACAAACCACAGAAGATGTTAAAAATAAACGACATTTCACACTCAATGGCAAATTGAAGTTAAAAATTAAAGATTGGTGGGATGGGTTGTTGATACATGAAGGATTTTCAGTAGTGACTCTACTAAAATAGCACAGAAAATGAAAGATGGGGTAGTTTTAGGAGGTATGTTCTACGTTACTAAGTAAGATAGTTTCGTTGCAGCCTCATCGAATTATCCAGGGCAGTTACTATTGGAATTTAATCGTGAATAAATTCAAAATATTACAATGTTATTGAAAATCTTCAGGTTAATTATTTAACTAAAATTACGTTTAATTCATTAATCTACGATAATTTCTAAAGAATTTATTTTCCTTTAATAAATAGGACTTCCATCTTTTTGTTTTCCTTTTTACATAGGTACTATGCCTCGTGTAAATGCATAATGATGTCAAAGCATTTCTTCACATAGGTGGAATCTTCGCGAAGTTTAAGGGAACAGTTTGGGAAATGTAAACTGATATACAAAATAACAAAACACAGTAGATTTGATTTTTAAGTTCAGAGGAGGATCGTTTTTGAATTTTATGTTTTATTTTAATTTCAAAGGATTTTTACAAAGAATTCCCCACTGTTCGAGGTCATACTTGAGCGAATGAAGCTATTATTTAATCGTTTGGTTACAATTAACGACTCAGTCTGCGGAGTGGTCGCCCTCAGATAGTAACAAAATACACATACTATACACTTAATACATGTTCAGAAACTTTGCAGAAGGCAACGGGAAACCACTGCAGAGAACACATTTCCCTAGTAAAAAGCAGCCAACCAGCTCTAAGAGCTGATGACACACACACTTTTATGATGCGAAGCTTTTAATTATTAAATTGTTTCGTTTCTACCAATTTCACTTTTCCATTAGACATATTACATATTAAAATTTCAATGCAAAGATTTTAAAACAACGTTTCTACCTAATGGTCTTTAAATTCAACCCTGCACAAATTACCTCGGAAAATGTTTCTCCGTTTTCCTGTTTTCTTGCAACATTAATCGGACTTGAAAACAGGAGTTATTTCGTAGAAACAGGAAATAAACGACACTCAAAAGATGTAAACCAGAAATCAGAAAACGCTTAGCGTCCAACCTGCATCACTACGAGGAAATAAAAAGGGATGGAAATTCTTGTACAACTTAGAAGTTTCAACATTAATTTCAGAAGTTTCCTTTTATTGCGGATTCATCATTGAGATGTAATATTGTTGTCTGGCAGAATTGAAGGGATGGATATTCACAATGCCCACTGATTTGAAAATATCGACTTCGCATGGGGACATTTAAAATAAAAATTTCTAATTAGATTAAATAATAGTATATTATAGACCAAGGTAGAGAAGACATTTTTCTCAGCCGAGCAGTATTATTTCCCGACATGCGAAGCATGGAGGGAAATAAGTTGTGAGGCTGAGAAAAGTCTTCTCTACCGTGGTTTATATACTATTTTTTTCACTACTAGCACCTTTATTCCTTTTAATTAATCATTTTTACATAAATAAAAAATAAAATGACAGATGCGTATATTTATTTCTAAATATGTATCCACAAAAATCAAATAGCCTTGCTTGAGGTTAATTTCAATTGACATTTGGGTAAAACATATTTAAAATAGGCACCTGAGCGCATAGCAATTGTTTTTATTATTAACCAGTAGTCAATAATAAAAAATTATTGACCACTAGGAGAGAAATTCATCTTCTGGGCTCGAAAATAAGGTCAATAATGACATCTTCTAATACTAGTAGTGAAAAAAATATTTTAATTTAATTACAAGATTTCGGTTCCAGGTTTTTCAGTATATTTAAGTAACCTGCAATTTTAAACATTCACGTTTCATCTCCGCTTGAGATCCAGGCAAATATTTGATGTTCTTCTCGTATTGCAAACACAGCCAGATGAGATATTTTACTTAAAACGACTTTTAGAGGGTTGGCTCAAGAAAAATCTGTCTATTTCTCAACTCTCAAGAGAAAACAAAATATTTTAATAACAATTAATTAACAAAACCCCAAGGACGTGTTTCGCTCCACAAATTCAATTTATCAGTGCATAACATCGTTAAATTTTCAACACTTGCTTATTATTAACCAAGCCACTTCAGGGTGAGGGTGTAGATAACAAAGATTTACAGCATAATTGTTCTAAATCTAGAATGGGGTAGTTTACTAAATGGTGAAATTACCCAAATTACAATACAGCTCGAAACTGGGAGGAATTAGATTTAACTGGTCGTTTAGGACTTCCTATTATCCTGTGGAATGTTTATACACTTTTGGAGTTCAACACTATAAATTTTAGGCGACCGATAACTTTCATTTTAAGCTTGAATTTCAAGCTATCGGATTGTTCTTGTGTAGGAGAAATGGAAAATCTAAACCAACGTTTGTACTGTAGAATAGTGTAAAATATAGAAAGAATCCCTAAACTTCATGTTTTGTATTTTGTCATTGATTTGCATTATTTGGTCAGGGTGGAGACCTATAAATTTATGAAAAGTCTTTTAGACTGTTTAAAGCGAGAGAATTAACGTGTTAAAGTGAATAAAAATATAATATTTTTTTAGTATTAAAATAAATGTCTTAACAAACAGTATGAAACCGAAAAACCGTAGGATTCTAGAACAAAATTAGAATCAAACCCTAATCAAATCCCATTACGTTTGTTTTCGGCAAAATTAATTAAAATCTCCGGTCCTGAACAGAAAATCTATACAACATCCATGTTTTGAAGCAAAACATGCCCGGATTTGAAAAAAATGTCGATTCAACAATGAGCTGGCATGTTTTAAAATACACCTTCTATATGACTTTTGTTCTGCTTCTTTACAATATTTCAGACTATCGAAATACGTAGCTAAAGACAAGATGCTTGTCTATTCAGTAAGGTAAGTGAATCTGTGCATCTGGCATTGCTGATTTAATCTCTTCTGTTCATTTTTTTTATAAACTTTATTAATCAAGAATCAGAATAGTTTAACATTCTATAGGCTAATATGATAGCATAGAACCTAAACGTTGCGAGTCCTTTTGGCAGGACGTGAACTCTTCCAGTAGGAGTCCACTTGTTTATCTTCTAAGCTCGGTTGGCCAACATCTTTTTAATCTTCTGATTTCTTGTAGTTGTAATTTGTAATAGTGGTGTCATTAGGGGATTACTGTGAGATTGTAGTCTGGCATGATGCTTGTCACTGGGTTCTTGAATAACATCTTTCACAAATGGGATGTCAAGGTCATCGTGAAGCGTTTGGTTAGGTATAAACAAAGAAGCATTGACCATTGCTCGAAGAATCTTGGACTGGCATCTTTATTGGACTTGCTTGCAAAACCCCATAGTTCGATGCCATAAGTCCATATGGGTTTGATTACTGCCGTGTAGATCAGGATTTTATTTTCGAGGGACAATTGTAATCTTCGTCCAAGTAGCCAATATAATTCGTTGAATCTAAAGTTTATTTGTTTCCTTTTCTTAGATATATGTTCCTTCCAGTTGAGTTTTTCATCTAGGTGTAATCCTAGATAACGTACTGCTGACGAATGATTGTGTTGTTGATAGAAACTGGAGGGCAAAGACCCTTCCTTAGTGCAGAGGTTATCTGCATTGACTTGATTTCATTAATCTTGATTTTCCACCTATTAATCCATGCTGGTAAGTGGTCTTGTACGTATGAAGATGCATTTAACAGATTTGCATGGCTTGCAAGGATGACCGTGTCGTCGGCGAAGGTCCCAGTTAGATCATTAGTTGTGGTGGGTAGGTCAGATGTATACAGTATGTAAAGTGATGGGCCTAATACGCTACCCTGAGGCACTCCGGCTTTAATTGGAGAGGTGTTTGGTGCATCGTTTTAATGTCAATTTGATAGCATCACACCGATTTCTTAGTTATTAAATTAAATAGCCAGTTAGTTGAGTTTATTTTTCTACATAAAATCGATGTGTATAATATTTTACAGGTATAAAAGGTTAAATCTTAAGAAGAAGCCTTGACGTCAAACTTTGTTGTTTATAATTGGCTACAATTTATTGCTTTATTTATTTTACTAATTTTTTGATTACTCTTACTAATTTTTTAACAAATTAATTACGCATATTAATAATTAAAATTTATTATTATTATTACAATTTACTCCACAATAAGAAAATTGTTTACGATTCCTGAATATAAACAGTCTAATATTGACATTTAATAATTTATGAATTATTAACCCCTTATTTCTTCAACAGAACCTATTAAATACCATCGCAGTTTCTTTAACTGTTTACCGCTGCGAGATAATTGATGTTTAACCTCAAATTGGCATGCCGTGTTACCTCGTGTTTGACATTAATTTACGTCTTTTACCAAACATTAATTGATCAACGCCCACGTCAACGTAAGTAGGTACCTAATATTTCCGTTTGCTTTTGCACAGATTAAAAAATCAGTTTTAGCGTGACTAGCTAATGTTATTTCATAAAATAGAAGGTCAAAACTGACAATCAAATCTAAATACAATAGTAGAATACGAAACAATCTCGTAGAAATATGAATAAATTAATCGGTTAAAGTCTTAATTTTAGCTTTGTTTACGGAATCGGGGCTTGTTTTGATTTGTTCCAAAACGTTAAGCCATTTCGTTGTCCATTTTGCACGAAATAATAATTACGTACGTGCAATAAACTTTATTGCTTTTTCATGCGTTCCGTGTGCATCATTCGAAAGTAATAAAACCAATATTAAAATCGTGACCTAGAAAGACTGGAAATGAAAACCAACTAACCAAAATCGTAATTTTGTAGAGTGCTAAACTTTAAAATCCTCAAGCCGGTCTTATTATGCGAAATAAGAAGAAGCAGAAACCAAAAACGGGAATTATACACACACTTCCTAGATTAACACTAAAACCAACACTGAATAATTCGACTGTAAAACGGTAGAATGGCTATTTTGATTGCTTTCCCAAACGTTCTAAGGGAAAAGTGTTACATTAAGAAATTAAAATGAAAGCTCTTGGAGAAGCTGTTATACTTTTAGTAATCCAGATAGATGGCCCGTTTGTACTTGAAACTTTGAAGGAAAAATCCCAGAGAGAATTATTGGCGTTTCGGAACGAACTGGGAGGTTATGCTAAGCCAACTGGATATTATTATTTCTATAAATAATAGGAATTTAAGTATTTGAATTCGGAATGGTTTTTGTTTAGCTAATTCTAATCAACATTAAAAACTGATTTTGCTTATTTGTCAAATAAAAAAAGTTAACTTTTAAAGCCTGATGTAAGCTCGAAAATTTAAGTAAATCATCTGCGATGTTTCCGTAACTGCTCTGAAGTGCTTGAATTTTTCAGCAACAAATATAAAACCGATTCAAAATTGCAAAGAAAACGGAAATATATTCATTTGAATTACCAATGAATAACAGAAATAAATTACATTGTGTTTCATTCGTTGTTTCAGTCTGGGTAAAATCACGTGCGGAAACAGAAATCTAGAAAAAATCTCAATTTATCGTTTAGTACGTGACGGTGGGTTGATATTGAAACAGAGTATTATTATCGTCGGTAACACACACGCAAATAACAATCTGGAGATTACGTTTTCGACTAATCAAACAAAGAGAACTACCAAAGTTTGTCTTAGCTTGAGTACAAAGTCAAAGTTGGTCTCTTAAGAAAACCCCAATGGGATAGAATGATACGTAACTACGATAAATACCAAGGCACTCGAGCGTTTAGTATACACAAGTATGTTTTAGTTTAAACTTAACTTTAAGACATAACCCCTGAGAGAAGAAAATCTTTGAAATGTTCCTCTTCCTCGAAATAATAAAAATTTGGTTTTACTTCGACATCTTGCTAGCTTAAATAAGGCTTAAAATGTTAACAAGTAAATTTAGTCTCCTAATTTATACACTTAGTGGGCAACAAAACGTATCTTGGAGGAAATAAAGCCTGCCAAGAAATTTCTAGTACGAGTGGAAAATGAGGTGATGAGAAAATACGCCAAGAAACTAGAAACCAGCAATTTCTCCAAGACGTCGTATAAATTTGATTAGGATTATTTGAAGGGCGAGGGATGAGCGATTAACGCCAACTTGTGCTAAAGTCAAGTAGGTGGTTATTCAATTTAATCCAATAATTCGCTGGATAAAGCCATATAACTACGTTTTATTTAGAATTTACCTATATTATCAGCCTTGTTTCTTTTTGATTCTGATAGAATTACTACAATTTAATTTACATATTTTTTCTTTGACAAAATTAAGGTTTTAAAATCAAAATTAATAATAAAAATAATAACAGTAAGCAGAAGAAGAAAAAATTATTTTTATTAAAATGGAAATTATAGAAAATCTTTTTTGAATAACCATTCAATTCTCATTAAAAAAAAATTCTTTTTTGACAAAAAGTACCTAACAAATATCGATCGAATTTATTCTTATATTTCTAAAATCTACTTACATCATGACCATAAAATATTAATTTGCAATTTTGCAAACATTAAAGCGGCGTATTTCGTGCACAGAGAGCTTTGCAGGATGTGACTAATGTTAAGAAAAATTTTCAGGTCAAGTTTTAAAACGTCTACGATTTGAAAAAGGCTCATTAAAGACTATAAGAAAACGCCAAGACGAGGGTTTATGGGAAAAGTTATGTTATAAAATTTACATAACGATTTAAAGTTACGTTCGACAGCTGTTTACTGCTTGAGTTGAAAATAAAAAGTTTTTCGAATAATTAGATATTTTATTTTCTAAGTTAGCTTTTAAATAAATATCTCCAAATGTGTACGAAAATGGAAATAATAAACACGAGCTGCCGAAATGAGATTTTGTTAAGCATCAAGAGAATCCCCCAAAAAGTGACCTAATTTTCTCGAGTTAAAAAATGCCTTTAATTGCCTTTAAATAAAGAACGTGTTCACAGGCACGCCGAGCTATTGAAAATACCTATTCTTAGATAATATCTCCAGTTTTAAAATTCAAATTACCTAATTTGCAAAAAATATATAACAATGCAAGGTTAAATTTCCTACTTAACGTTTCATATTTCAATAAACTTTCTACAATTATCCGCACGAATGTTACTGTAATAATTTCAAAAAAGGTTATAATTACGTTCCCAATAAAATAACTTTCGATAAAACTATTTTTAGATCCCAATCCTGGACATGCTCGGTTTAATATAATTCGAAATTGCGCACACTAAAAGCTTGATATGAATCAGTAACAAAACATCAAAGCTTTGTTTAAAGGTCGTGTTTTAATTGTTAAATGTTGTGCTTTATATGAAAACTGTGCTTGTATGAAAAATATGAACCATGCGTACGTTTAATCTTAATCATACATACAACTTTGTTGAAAAAGCTTCAAAAGCTTTTATAACAATGCAGTTGCATGTTTTTGAACTCCATAAATTTAAACCAAAAATATTGGAAGTTTTGCTAGAGATTCTGGTGGGAGTAACGCCAAACCTAAACCTTATCTTGTTAGGACAAACGAGATGAACATTAGAATCTTGTAAAATAGCGGTATCAAAAAGAACAAAGCCATGTTTTCCCGTTTAACGTATATATCATCACATAAAATGAAATCGCTTTATGGATTCCCTTTCCTTGTATTTTATTGGTAGTGAATTTATATGAATTACTCCTGAAAGCGTGGAAGCAGTTCATAAGTTGCTTTTATCTATTCCTTTATGATCCTCAGGCTTAGTATGTTTCATCATCATCGCGGATAAAGCTCCTGTCAAAAATATTATCTGACCTTTCTTAAGAGACTGTATGAATTTCTATATAACTTCCAACTCCTAACGATTTTCTAAATTAACATTAAAGCCTGTTTTTCGTCTACTTTAGGTTGATGAGATCTTATAATAAAAATTAAGTTGCTGATTGTCAACTTCAACTATTGCCTTGGTTCAATCATAACATTTTTCGTTTTTAAATATCCTTTAAGGATTAACAAAAAAGTTTAATCTATGAGGCATATAAACTTTGATGACTTATTTCAGTAATTAAAGATTATGCAAACTTTGTTTTTTTCAAACATGCCTTAATTACAGAATTTTTGTAACTATCACGGGGCCACCAATAGTTAATGCCTTAAAATTATAGACCACACACGCGGCAGCCGTAACAGAAGTGCCGGAATCGAAATTTTTACAAGCTTTAACTATTTTAATGTCCAAGCCATAAGTATAGTTTGCTTACCAAACACCTGTAGACTAAATATGACCGTAATAAACATAAAAATTTATGTCCCGGTTTATTATGTTGTCCGAAATGTTAAAAAACTAACTTTTACATTGTTGACAATGTTAGAACGTTTCCTACTGATATTTTTCTAAGTTGTTAAGGTATTCGGTTATCTTATATTTTAGATTTTAATTAAATGTTAGTAATATGTATTTATTGAGCGAAACTAAGCTTGCGGGTAAGATAACCAGTAATTCTTAAATCTTAAATAACTTTCTGCTTAAATAAGATATCCACTAAAGCATGGCATCACGTTAATTTAATAAAACAATTAAGAAAACTAATAATGCCTGGAAAACAAAGTTTAGCTGAAATTCCAAAGAATAAACATCGAAGCATAAAAAACGCAGAGGAAGGCTGGAATTTTTCATAAAATCCTACGTAAATAATTTCTTATAACTGAACATTGACTTCGCCCAACCAATTCTGTAAAAAATCTGTCTTTAAAAAAGAAGGAAAAAGCAAAAATTTTAATTTGTTAAAAAGAATCCCCCGACAAAAAATATTAAAGCGAACTTCACCATTAAAAAAATATTAAACCCTCGCAGGCATAAAATTTTGTTGTACGTACAATTTCACGAAGGAAATTTATTTCACTGTTATTAAGTTTCAATAATTAATTAGGGATTCTGTTTTAGCTTATTTTTTTACCATTAGCAACTAATTTAATACGTGTTGTTTCCAAAATATATAAATTTTAACTTTTACCTTTAAAATATGATATTGCTACTTGGTTTGCTATACATCTAATTGCGTGGGTTAAAATACAATGTGATTTTTTAAAAACTCAATTGCAGCATGCCGTATTCTGTATTAATAACCTTAGAACTCTGTATTAAGTCAGAATACGGCCTGCTGCAATTGAGTTTTATTCAATCACATTGTATATATTATACTGTTTTTGTAATGAGTTTATTCTATATCTCAAGAGTAAGGATTCATATGTTGGTGGCTGTGGACGTTTACTTTGCTTCCGAGAGAACACAGGTTCAAATCTGGGTCGTAATCGGAATTTTTTAAAAACCTTAAGAGAACAGTTGAGGTCGTAGGTCTACAGGAATAGTTTCACTTGCAAAAACACAATTAGAGTAATGAACAGATACTTAATTAATTCAGAAACCAAAATAAAAATTTACTTCCATAGTGTTACATTTTTATCCAAACTTGTTCTTTTACTACATTACTTTTGGTGTACTGTCTGCAACTTGAACTATTTTATTAATGAAGAAAGCGTTCCTTTAAAGCAAAATTGCGTTTGTAGTAAATATAAACATGTAGTTTCTCATTTTTATGCAAATTAAAAACCCTAATAAAAAATCAAGCAGGATTACTTTGGCCTGTTAATTAAAAAATAATCCCAAGGAAAATAATAATGTAAAAAATTTCTCACTGAGTTTCCTATCTTAAATGCAAATAAAGGAATACATATTCAGGACTTTCGGAAACATTAATCACATAATCACAATATACTAAAGTTTAAAAAAAATGCAAGCCTTTGAAAGGCAACTAGTTGAATAATAATAAATAAAAATAAAAACACAATCTTTAAATGTTAATTTTAAAATGAGAATTTTAAAAGGAGCATTTCTTTGTTAATATAACTGTGCGAAAGTTATTTGATTATTAAAATTGGCAACAATAATAATTAGTAACTTGTTTAAGTTTTGTAACGACATATTTTATAAAAGCTGAACAAAAAGCTTTGCTTTGTAAAAGCTGTAGGGTACAGCCGACTAAGAGTACGCAGCGGATGGGTGTTTCTAGAAACCTGTAAGATAAAAAAGTTTCTTACATTTGCCGATATGCACCTCCCCTATCGTAAATTTAAGTGTAACTACATTCACACTGTTAGATATTCGCAAACAGTTCCTATAACGCGGCAAAAATTTTGCATTGATCAACTACAATATCCAGGATTTCTTTTGTAAGTCATTTCTACTTTTATATCGTTTTTATTGTTCCACATTTCCACAACCATTTTAAACGATAAATCAATAATTGCTGTCCAATATTTTCTCGATTTAATTGCTGAAAAGTGTATATAACTTAAGATTTTCCCTGAAACCTGTAAAACCGAGCAATGGGGCAAGAGTACGCAAGGTTTCGGGTATAGTACCTGCGCGTGCAGATTATGCAGGAAAGGGGCAATTCGCCTGCAGGAACTGTTAAAACTATGTTGCTTTTAAGTTTCTAATTTTTTCTGATGTAGAAATTCAACATTTTAAGTTTTTTCTTGTATTTAATGTGTTGTCTTTTTTCTTGTGCCTTATGTGTTAGGTTTATTATGGAAAAACATTTTAAATTTTGTTTTCGTTATATACACCATTATGTTTCTTAATGTATTTTAGTGAAAGTTCCAATAAAAATATTCGTTACGTATTAAGAAACTAGTTGTTTCAAGAGCACTACTAATTTAGTACACAACTGCATAAGATAGCATTACGCGAACTCTTATCCTATCCTTTGCGTACTCTTAGACTGTAGGTAGTACAAGAGTACGCAAACGCATACTTCTAAAAAATTAGTTATACTTTTATAGCTGTCGGAGAAGAAGTAATTTAAATGAATTTACGATGTTATTTACAGAATAACAAATAGTAAGATATTACTTTTGTTGAATTATAACCCTTAATATTTCTTGTACGGATCAAAGTAAGTAAAGTGCGTACTCTTACCCTACTCTCCCCTAATGCTGCATTTGTTGGTAAAAAATTGTTTTTCTGACAGGCCTTACATAAAGGAGCAAATATAATACTTAATTTACAGTTTTTCGATTTCACCTTTAGTAAATCAATCAATTTGAACTTAACTTTACAAAAACAACAATAGCTCCCACCTCTGATACAAATTACGAATTCCAAAATAATAAGTGATGTACTAATTTTAAAATTAAGGATTATCCCGATTATTATTTAAACATAGGTACATGTTTCTGTTAATTTTCGAATTCGGCTATTTTTCATATGTAAAAAAAATAAGTAAAACATTTCTGCTTTATGAAAAAATACGTTTATTAAAATATGAGAAAATCTGTCCACTTTTCAAAATCTTACAGCAAATGTTTAAGAAGTAACCAAATCGAAAGTTTGAATTTTTGGTATTATAGTAGAACTTCAAAGTCAAATTTGCGATATTGGTTTCTTTTATTCGCAATAAAATTTTGAATGTTTAAAATTAAACTCAATAAGTTAGTTCAATAAAGAAAAAAGAAAAAAGTATATAACATTAAAGAAATATTACACATGAAAGTAGAGATTAAACCATTTAAAAATCCCAAACTATTACCACAATGAAAAAAAAAATCAAGAATATGGACATACTCAAACTACTGCTGTAGAGAGACAAGGTGCGTCAAACCAACAACACCGAGAGAATAAAACGCGTAGAAAAACACCGTACAAAACACTGCCAAAAACCAAAAGATATGAAACCCAAGTGCATTCGTCGTGGAGGAGCACACCCGGCCAATTATAGAGGCTGTAGCACCGCAATAGTTTTCAAACCCTAAGAAACAAACGATTGAATAAGAAAACCCCAGAAAGACAATAGGTTAACACGGAAAGTGTTGAAAATAATTATACAGAACAAAGACAGATAGAGCAGAATGCAACAACCTACGCCCAATTAACAAAGAATGAGACGCAATAAAACTGATGCATCAACACTAACACTCCGGCAGATTATGAAACAGAACAGGAAAGAAAACAAGAAATATTTAACAAAACAACCTTAGAAAGATTAGCTATAGTAGCAAGCATCAACATCCAAAACTAAACATCAGTTATGGCTATTCCTAAATAGAATGCTAACGGACTTTTGCAACACCAGCAAGAGTTATTAGTAATACTGGAAACTCAAAATATTGATATATTATGCCTAATTTCGGAGTCACACTTCACGAGCGAAATATACATCAAACTGAGAAGCCATTAAGTTAGTGTATCACGCCTTATGATCATGTCAACGCCAACCGATACTGGACCACAATATATCTTTCATACGGACTATTTTGCCCTGACACGGTAAGTTGACTACTGCAGTCGACAAGCGTGCTATCATTGGTTTCGTTGAAAACGAGAGGTTCCGTAGTAAGCTTAGAATTTAAGAACCATACCAAGGATGTATCTAGAGAAAAATAAAATATCAACCTAAAACCGGCTCTGAGATTCGATCTGATCAGTGGAAAGATATTAAAACAGCTACCAAGCAAAGGTATTGTGAAAGTTACCTACTTAATAAATGCTACATGTTCCAGTCTTGTGAGCAGCACAAACATATTAACGATGTAAGCTCATATAGGCCAATATTATTGTTTAGTCCAGTCAAATGGTAATTTCACTTTGCATTTTGGGTAGGCAGCGATTTTTTTTTATCGGTGTGTAGAGGGGTCAGTGGTGAGTTTAAGTCAGGGTTTTCGGGGTGGTAACCCCCTCCATTCGGCCGCCATCTTGAAAAGAAGGGCTAATTCGTTTTTTAGCTATATCTCTGTAGTCGTGCATCTTACAAAAAGTGTGTACCAAGCTTTTTTGTAGAGAATCGTATTATCTATTATCTATTATTAATAACTTTGTTACATAGCATTCATAATAAAAGAGTTATAAGCCGGAAAAGACAAAACATTAAGGGTTTACAACTTTTTTATTATTAATGCTATGTAAAAAAGTAGTAAAAGTCATAGAGAATGTAATTTTCTACAAAAAAGTTTTATACAAAATTTTGGTAAGACTAACGGATACAGAGATATAGCCGAGAAACTAATTAACCCTTCTTTTCAATATGGCGACCAAATAGAGAGGCGGGTACCACCCCGCAAATCCTG
Organism: Melanotus villosus; assembly: GCA_963082815.1. Taxonomy (NCBI): domain Eukaryota; kingdom Metazoa; phylum Arthropoda; class Insecta; order Coleoptera; family Elateridae; genus Melanotus; species Melanotus villosus. Next base: position 26,156,907 of record OY720422.1, on the reverse strand, counting down.
ATTAGACTTACCACTGACCCCCCTACACATCGTCAAAAAATCGCTGCCCACCCAAAATGCCAAGTTTGCCTTTTTATTTCGACCATTTGATTGGACTAGTCCAGTCAAATGGTAATTCAATTTGCATTTTGTGTAGGCAGCGATTTTCTTTTTACGATGTGTATGGGGGTCAGTGCTGAGTCTAAATCAAGATTTTCGGGGTGGTAACCCCCTCCATTCGGCCCCCATCTTGAAAAGAAAGGTTAATTAATTTTTCGGCTATAGCGCTGTACCCGTGAATCTTACAAAAAGTTTGTTCGAGGCTTTTTTATAGAGAATCGCATTATCTACATAATCTATAACCTATAACTTTTATTAATTTAACCCCACCCCTCCATGCGGCCGCTATCTTGAAAAGAAGGGTTAATTAGCTTTTCGGCTATATCTCTGTAGTCGTGAGTCTTACAAAAAGTTTGTTTGAAGCTCTTTTGCAGAGAATCATATTCTATACAATTTCTATGAATAACTTTTTTTACGTAGCATTAATAATAAAAAAGTTATAAGCCCTTATGTTTCTGTCTTTTCCGGCTTATAACTTTTTTATAATTAATGCTATGTAAAAAAGTAATTAACAAAAATTGTACATAATACGATTCTCTGCAAAAAAGATTTGTACCAATTTTTTGTAAGATTCCCGACTACACAGATATAGCCCAAAAACCAATTAACTCTTCTTTTTAAGATGGCGGCCGGATGGAGGGGGTTACCACCCCGAAAACTCTAGTTTAGACTCACCACTGACCCCTCTACACAACGATAAAATAAAATAGCTGCCTACCCAAAATGCAAAGTTTGCCTTTTTATTTCGACCATTTGACTGGACTAGTTACCTATAATATCAAAGTTGTTTGAAAAGCTGCTATTAAAAAAATGAAGAAAATAATTGAACAAAACAGCCCATCCCTCCACATTAATTTGGGTTTGTTAGTTAACACTCTACGGTAGATCAAGTGATAGAAAAATTCTTTGAGGAAAAGAAAACATTCTCGGTGATCTTTTTAGATATCGCCAAAGCAGTTGAAGTTTGGCAAGAGGGTCTATTAATGAATTCAAAAAGATGCTTGCCAACCTAATATGTTCAGCTTAGCTCGTGCTTAACAGACTGAACCTTCAAAATTAAGCAAGAAAGTGAGTATTCCGAACTTAAAATAATTAAAGTGAGTGTTCACCAGGGAAGTGTCCTTGGGTCAGCACTATACTTGTTGTATACATGTGACATGCCAGAAAAAGAAAACATCGGATGACACCGCAGTACTAGGCGTAGAAAATAATGCAGAATAAACAACGGCTAACCAAGGCGCAATTAATAAAACAAACATATGGATGAAACAGTGGCGCATAAAGGTTAATGCAGGAAAATCTATTCATGGTAATTTCATGAACAGAAAAATAAGCTCTCCCAGTGCACCTATGAACCAGGTTAGCACCCTACTATTAGGTGTAACTTAAAAACTGCACATAGCAAAGGGAAAGCCTCCGAAATAGGACGGATACGACGAAAACGACCCGGCAGCGACAACTGACTAAAGGAGTAGGGACAGAAAGTACTTTAAGATGTGCAACATGGAATTTAATGCCTTGGAATACGAAAGACGTAGAAATAATAATGGAACTGCAAGATAAGTGGATTGATATATATGCACAGTTACAGAAACAAAGAAGAAAGGGGGGGGAGTTACTAAACATTGGAAATCACATATTGATATATAGCGGTAAAACAAAAGACGAAAGAGCCAAGGAAAGAGTCGAAATAATTATCCATGAAAAATATAGACAAGACATAGAGGACATCGTCTACACCAGCGAGAGAATACTTTGCATAACTTTTAATTCAAATAACAACAGAGTACATATGTATTCAGTGTCTATGCCCCGGATATAAGCAAACCAAGAGAAGAAAGAGAAGACTTTTATTTACTACTACAAAAAGACCTAGACAGTCTAAAGGCAAATGAAAACATAGCGATAATGGGAGACCTGAATGCAAGAATATAAGATAACATAATTCTCGGCATAAAACAACGTTTCAATGAAAGTATCCAAAATACTAAAGGAGACCTGTTGATAAACCTATGTACACATAACAGTCTTCGGATAAACAACACCTTCTTCGAACGTAAATGACAGTATAAATATACATGGGGAAACTCACTCCAGAAAACAACAGTCGATAACTGACTATGTAATAACCAATAGATGTTTTACACCAGATCAAGCACTCGCCGTAAGAACATTGAACTCAATAGATGTAGAAAGCGATCACCGCCTTGTCTTATGCAAAATTCGAATATTACATGCTTCAAGCAAAATATAATATGAAAATAAATTTGTTGAAAAATTAAACATTGAAACTTTGATCGATGAGACCACTAGAAACCTATATAAAAATCGCTTAAATGATAAAATTCTAAATAATAAACTAAACCCAAGCGATACTGTGCGAGAAGGGTGGGAGAAACTAAAAACCAATATATTAGAAGCATCAGCAGAACCATGCGGCAAAAGAAAATATTACACCAATAAAAAAGAATAAAACACCATGGTTCACCGACGGAATGAACGAAATATGTTAAAAGAAGAAAACAGACTACCTAAAAAACAAAAGTATGTACAAAAGTACAAAGTATGTGGAACAACGTAATATGACAAATAGAAGGATTGGCGAAATAAAGAAGGAATACTGGGAACGTTTTACCAAGTCAATGGAACACGATTTATATGGAACACAGAAGAAAATATGGAGTGTGCTTAGGAACAGAAAGGCAGAAACAAATGAATTAGTACAAACAAGTAAGATTAGTCAAGACGAATGGAAAACTAATTTCCAGGAATTATACCAGCTAGAAACTGAAGAAAATCCTGAAGAACGAACATTTGAGTGCGTAACAAACAACATCCACCTATCGAGCGAAGATATAAACAACGCGATACGTACTTTGAAAAACAGGAAATCACCAGGGCCTGATACTATAACTAATGAATTACTTAAATACAGAGGAGATTCGTTCATAATTGAAATTCGAACTCGGTTGCAAAAATTATTTGACACAGGGAAAATTTCCGAAGAATGGAAACTAAGCATAACAATTCCAGTTTTTAAGAAAGGGAATAAAAACAGCCTAAAAATTATCGAGGCATTACTCTGCCGAGTGCGGTATTAAAACTAACAACACAACTAATTCTATAAAAAATTGACATACATATTCCCATGAATGAAGAGTAACAAGGTTTTCGACAAAACCGATCTTCATATTACGCCAAATGATCCATCGAATACAACCAACCCATATATACAATGTTTCGTGGATCTAACAAAGACGTTCGATAGAGTAAAGTTGGGAGATGTTATAGCCATATTACATACAAGAAAAAGCACCGGAGTTAGTGCGGCTAATAAAAGAAATAAACATCGACTCAAAAACCAAAATGAAAGTAAATGGTGAACTTACAGAAGAAATCCCAGTGGCCACAGGAATAAGACAAGGTGATTCCCTAAGCCCCAGATTATTCAATTTAATAATTGACAAAATTATTGACTCAGTGAAGCATGCAACAGGATACAAAATGGGGCAAAGTAAAATAAGCATAACGTACGTCTCAAAAGTTTTGTCACAAAATACAACTCTACGAAAAAAATAAAAAATATCAAAATATCGGGTTGGCTTTGCAAACAAAAGTAATTCAATGATTTGTCATTTTAATGATAGTTCAGTTGCCGAAATCGATTGCGTTGTAATGGCTTATAAATTAGAGCTTAGAAAAAAGCCTTTATAATTTAGTTGGGCAGATGCCTAAAGTTCAAATAGTCCGACTTTTTGAAAATCAAAATGTGTCGCGGAGAGCCATATATCGTGCGATAGCAGAATGTGAACAAGGTTTACCATGTCTAAATCTTCCGAAAAGTGGAAGACCTAGACTGTTAACTGAACATAGACCAAACCAGTTAGTCGAAAGTGCCAAGAATAAAATTGGACAGTCTTTGAGAAAACTTTCACGACGTTACGGTGTTTCCAAGGATACAATTTCCAGAGAACTGAAGAGAAGAGGTGTAGAATATCACAAAAGAAAGAAATGTCCTAAATATACGCCAAATCAGTTAACTAGAATACCGTGATGTTTCCGTGCTTTAAGGCTGAATGCTCACAACATACCTTTTGTGCCGAAAAACGACAACCCCCCAAATATACCGCAGGCTCGGCCAATTGAAGATTTCTGGGCCATTTTGTCTCGAAAAGTGTATGATGGAGGTTGGGATCCGAAAACGAGCAACAATTAAGACGGCGGATTTTTAGAAAAATTCGAGAGATTGATGTTGAAACGGTCCAAGGCTTGATACGAGATGTTCCCAGAAGATTGCGTATTGTTGAAGACTATGGACCTTTACATTTAATTAATAATCACGTTGGAACTTACATTAAAAAACCGGCCGGTAACGGTTATTGGAGTATATGCACCAAACGAAGACGCAGACGTAGAAGTGAAAAATAATTTCTTTGACGAACTCTCGGCACAAGTGGAAAAGGTAAAAAAACATAACGAAATAATACTCATGGGAGATTTTAATGGTCGAGTGGGGAAAAAAACAAATAACATTATAGTTGGACGATACGGAGAGGATGTGGAAAACGACAACGGACAAAGATTAATAGATCTGTGCGAACAGTTTTTATTGACCATACAGAATGGACACTTCCAGCACAAAAATATACATAAATATACATGGACGAGACCACGCCTAAAACAAAAGTCAGTAATAGATTATATTATCCAAAAGCAAGATTCTACCATCAATACTTTGGATGTCCGGGTATACAGAGGAGCCGAATGCGGATCCGACCACTTCCTAATGAAAGGGAGGATGAGTTTCACATATCACAAAGGTAATGGAGATAATACAATCGACGAAGGAATAGAAATGACGCAAGTATACTATAACGTAGAAAGTCTTAAAGACGAAGGAACATCGTTCCTATATAAATGTAGATTAGCACAAAAGGTACAGAATGTGAAAGAAAGTAGCGCGAACGACATGTATGAAGACCTAAAAATGAAGATAAAAGAAGCAGCTGAAGAAGCGCTAGGAACAAAAAACAAAGTAAAAAAAGATAAAAATAATCTGTGGTGGAATAATGAGCTGGAAGAATTGGTAAAACAGAAGAAACAACTATATGAAAAATGGCTCACCACAAAAGATCCAAATGATAGAAAACAATATACCAGATACAGATACTTGACAAAAAAAGAAACGAACAAAGCTAAAAACACTGCTTGGGAACGAAAGTGTATTCAGATTGACTCTCTTCTGGGAAGTTCAAGATCTCGAGAAGCTTGGAAGTGTATAAATAGCGTAAGGAAAAACTGCAAGAAACAACAAAAAATTGAAATAATAGGAATGGAAAGATGGGTACAATATTACAAGGAACTACTGATTGAAAACAGGCAAACTTACAAACAGCAAATAATAGAAGAAAATGGTACAGGAGAAGGCAATAGGCAAATGAACATTGCACTCGAGGACATCAAAGAAGCTCTGCGACTTATGAAAAATAATAAATCCCCAGGTCCTGGAGGGATCCCTATTGAGCTGGTTAAACAAGCGCCAAGTCAAGCAATTGAAATACTTCAAGAAATATTTAACAAAGTGCTGAATGGTGATAATATCCCAGAAGAATGGAACAAATCCTATATAACCTCGATATACAAGAAAGGAAACCAAAAGGATTGCGGGAATTATAGAGGAATAGTAGTGACCTCGTCAATAGGGAGACTGTATGGACGAATTTTAAGGAAAAGAGTGGAGGAGGAAAATGAGGAAGTCGAAGAGCAGAGTGGCTTTAGAGCAGGAAGGTCCTGTATCGATAATATTTTCAGTTTGAAACAGTTAGCAGAGAAATGTTTGGCGAGAGGGAAAGAGTTACATGTAGTTTTCATAGATGTTAAAAAGGCATATGATTCGGTACCCCACATAAAATTATGGGACGCGTTAAGGAAAGCCAACATAAGCAGTCAAGTTATGGAACCTATACAGAGACTATACAGTGAATCAAGTAGCCAGGTCAAAATTGGAAACCGATTGTCTCACCCGTTTAAAACTGATAAGGGACTAAAGCAAGGATGCCCGATCTCACCCACACTGTTTAAAATATATCTAAACCAAGCTCTGGAAAATTGTAAGAGGAAATGTAGACCTATGGGAGTAAAGTTGGACGATGAATACATCTCTACCCTCATATTCGCCGATGATCAACTGGTACTAGCACAAGATGAAGACGACGCCAGTTATATGATGAGGAAACTGGTTGACGAATACAAACTATGGGGTTTGGAGATAAATATGGACAAAACGCAGTACATGGTCTTCGGGGGATCTGGTAGAGACTTGGATGTGGGGGGAAATACAATCAAACACACAACGGAATATAAATATCTCGGAGTAACAATAACACAGGACGGAAGGGACGAAACAGATGTAAGAGCAAAAGTTGGGAAAGGAAAAGCAATAGTAAGACAACTACATCCATATCTGTGGAACAATAATATAAGAGAAAAAACAAAGAAACAAATTTACTCGACAATCTTCGAAAGCTGCATCACATACGGTGCCGAAGTATGGGTATTCAATAGAAACTTGAAAAATAGACTATCCGCGGCAGAGATGGAATTTTGGAGGAGGAGCGCGCAAGTGTCACGTATACAACATATTACAAATGAAGAAGTAAGAAGAAGAATGAACGTTAAGAATAACATCATAGACAAAGTACAACAGAGACAACTTACATGGTACGGTCATATGAGACGGATGGAAAGGTACAGAATACCCAGGAAAATCTTTGAATGGATACCGGTACAAAGAAGGAAAAGAGGCAGACCTAGGACAGAATGGAAACAAAACATAGAAATAGCTATGGAAACGAGAAACCTAGAAGAAGGAGACTGGAACGACAGGAAAAAATGGAAAATGGGATGCGAGAAACGGCAATAGAAGCTGTAGCAAACTCGCTTATATATAAATAAAAATTTTATTGTTTATAAAGCTGTTAATTATATCTGTTCTGAAAAAATGCCGTAAAACCATTTTTACTTTTTAAAATGTTCTAAAGAAATTTGTGCCAAAACTTTTGAGGCATACGTTACTATGCTATGCGGACGATGCCCTGTTAGCCCTTGAAACGGAAGACGATTTACAACGATTATTACACCGATTTGCAACGACTATAAAACAATACAACATGGCCATCTCAGAAAATAAAACTAAATGCATGACGATATCCAAAGAACCGCTGTAAGCTAGAACTGGATGGAACTGCAATCGAACAAGTAATGACTTTTGATTTCCTGGAAGTGAAAATCAGCAGCAATAGATTTGTATTTAAAGAAGCCCAACAACAGACAAATAAAGGGTCCAGAATATCATGATACTAACGAGATGTTAGTTGGAAAAATAAAGGTATGACAATAGAGAGTAAGACAAAAATATATAAGACCATGGTGAGAACTATTCTTAACACACCCAGCGGAGACTAGGGCAAATACAAGCAGTACAAAACAATTGACTAGACTAGAACATCGGAAATGAATACTCTAAGATCAATAATTTATTGTCGGAAAATCACGTATAGACCGAATACCGAACCAAGACATCAGAGACACATGCGAAATAGAAGATATCCATAAATTTATTAGAAAACGCAGAAAAGGGTGGAATGCACATGTCGATAGAGCGGGCCCCTACCGACTAATTAAAATCGTAAGAGAGGAAAAGCCCAGCGGAAAGAGACAACCTGGGAGACCACCCAAAAGATGGAAGGAGAGTTGGATATCCTCTTCAGTAGGGACTTCATGAATCAAAACCCTGATTAACAAGCTAAAAGTCTCATAACAATAAGAAGAAGAAGAAGTAAAGCAGAGCATAGTGAAAGTGTAGCCACGACGGGGTTTCTGTACAAAATGTTTCAAAAACTACGATAGAAACATCCGGGCTAACAAATATTCTTTAGTAATTTAGGGCATAAACAATATGTTACCTAGTTAATCTTAAATATTAGGTGCATTGTTAATTGTTAAATAAAAAAAAAGGTTAGTGTTGATAATTCTCAAATCAGCATTTCCTTCCTATTTCGGAATGTGGGATTCGGTTACAAAATCAAAACGCCACATTCAGATCTAAATCTGAATGATTAAAAAACTAAGGATTTAAATATTCGCTCATTATTTTCCGAAAATTATAGATATTAAAAATCGGCATTTGGCTTCGGAATAAAATTTGAAAGACGATTTCTTTCTGAATTCAGAATTAATGGATTCCATTAGGAATTTCAAAACTTCTGTTTCAAATTTAAATCCATCAAACGTACGGATTTAAAGAATTCACAAAACTGTGCTAATTTTCACATTAAGATTTACCTACTTACTTTTTCTGAAAATTGTATTGGCATATGCAAAAAGTAGGTAATACCTTGTTCCAGATTTAAAGTTAGATTTACGATTGAACCCAGAGTTAAATAGTTCACTGTGAATTTCAAAATTTAGATTATTTTTCTGAAAGTATTGCTAGTTGAATACCAAAAATCGGCACTTGCCTTCGAATTTAAATTATTTTCTGACAGAATTCGAAATTTAAGAAATTTCAGAACTGGAAGAATTAAATAACTGCTCAAATTTTTGAGGATTGCTTGATAATCCTGACAATCTTGATTTAATGCAGACTGCACTGAAGTTACTTGAAGACTGGTGTGTTGAGCAGACTTTGGCTGTGAATCCTTCAAATACGGAGATGGTTTTGTTCACCAATAGAAGAAAATTGGTAAACTTGCACTTGCCTAATTTATTTGGTAGTACCCTTAGGCTCTCGGAAGATGTCAAATATCTGGGCGTTATATTTGACAAGAAACTGAACTGGGGAAAACACTTAAATACAAAGATTGAGAAAGCGTGCTTGACTTTCTGGCAATGCCGCCGCGCTGTTGGCAAAAAATGGGGTTTGTCTCCAAAAATTGCCCTGGTACTCTAGTCTGGTGGCTCAGAATCAGACAGAAACCAGCAGCAACCAGACTAGGACATGTGCAACGTTTAGCTTGCCTAACTATTACTGGTGCGATGCGTACCACCCCAACTGCGGCTATGGACGCTCTCTTATGCATTCCTCCTTATTCATAGAGGAGGTAGCGCTAACGACAGCTGTCAGACTGCGTTCTAAAGGACTGCTGCGCCTGGGAGATGGAGTGGGCGGGCATCTGCGCATTCTTGAGGAGACACCTCTCCTGGGTGCTGTGACAGATTACCTCCCCACAAAGTTTGTTTTGGACAGACACTTTCGGGTGAATGTGGACTCCGTAGAGGACAATCAAGCTACAGTATCTATCTTTACAGATGAATCTAAAACTAAACGCGGGACTGGTTCCGGAGTTTTCTTCGATAACCAAAATCTACATGTAAGCATACCACTGGAAGGTCCTAATATAGTTTGTGAAACGCCAGCACATTGCAATATTTAGCGACAGCAATGCTGCACTTTTGGCACTTAAAAGTTACGCAATTAGCTTAAAGCTGGTGTATCAGTGTTACTGCACTCTTGAACTAATATCCCAAAACAATGTCGTTTCACTAATATGGGTGAAGGGACATGATGGCAATCGTGGAAATGAGGAGGTTGATAAGCTGGCAAAACAGGGTTCGGAGCAAGCCTTTTGGGGTCCCGAACTTAGTGTTGGTCTCTTTTCCGCTATACTCAACACAATGATACGTCAGATAACCCACCATAAACACGCTCTTAGGCGGGAGAATCTAAAAACCCGTAGACAAGCACGGGCTGCCATTAAGACACCCACACTCAAGACAGCAAAATATTGTCTACAGCTACTCCGAAAGAAATTACGCATTGTTGCCGGAATACTTGCAGGACACTGCCAACTCAACAAACACTTGCACAGAATGGGGCTGACTAACAGCCCCAGCTGTAGAGCTTGTAATCTAAAGGAGGAGACGGCAGAGCATGTTCTATGCCAGTGCCCTGCTCTGGTCTCAATTAGATGATCCATGTTGGGGGATTTCTGTTCGCGCATGGCCAGTATTAGCAGTACTCCAGTGGCAGATATTCTCAGGTTCATCACCAGGCGTGAGTAGTCTGACAATGGAGGGCTGCCTAGGATGTAGTACAAAGGGAGCATTTAGTGAGGCGTCTGGCTTTAAAAGCTACCTCCATTGATAATCCAGAATCCAGAATCCTGATAATGCTTAAATCGAGATTGTGTTTTTTATTATTTCCTAAAAGTAACCAACGTTTGGACATTTTATATAGGCACTTGAACTGAATTTTTAGATACGATTCTCAACTGGGGACTTCTATTACAAATTTCCAAATTTTCATGTGTAAAGTCCTCTCTGGAGTAGAAGCGCAAGCACTTCCGTGGTTCGGAGCCCACGTTAAGCTGTAGGTCCCCTATGAATGTAGGCTACTTGACACGCACACCACAGGCAAATGGAGAGAGGATCGGCAACGCCCTGTAAAGGGTAGCCACTCTAAGAAGAAGAAGAAGAATTTGATTTCGCAGAGTTCAATCTAACGGCTTAAACTTTTCATGATGGAGAAAATTTCAATAATTCTCAAAAAACAACAATATTGTGTGAATATTACAATCAGCTTCTCCAATCTGAATGCGAAGGACTCAAGACCAACTAATCCAGATAATTTCCAAATATTTCCCGAAATTCAATGTTGTTTGTATTACGAAAATTTCAATTAAAATTTTAAAATTTGGATTTCTAATAGTTCTCTAAAAAAACTAAACCACGCTAACTATAAAATCGAGTAGTTCAAATGAAGTACATACTTTTAACGAAAATGTTTACCGTCGAATAAAAACAAAAAAAAGAAGTTCTGAGATTCAAACATAATTTTAGACAAATAATTAACCAGAAAATTTTCAATAACATTTTAATATTTTGAATTTATTCACGTTTAAATTCCAATATTCAAAGCAACTGCGCACTCCTATTAAGTAAGCCCATTACAATCTGAAATTGTTGATTTAATTTTAGCAAGTACTAATTAGTTCAGCAATGTAAATTAGTGACCATCCTGACATTTAAGTAAAATTTGTATGTACAGCTGGTTCTAATTCCCAGTGAACCGAATTTTATTTACCCGCCAACGTAAAGTTTCCGTTTGATAAAATACACATCTGTAATATTTCCTAAAGGTCTTTTATTTTATTTATTTATTTATTTTATTTATTTATTTAATCTAAAGTCCATTTGTACCGTTAGGTGTTGGACTGTATAGTTAAACATTTACATCTTATTATTTACATTTACAATAAGTATATTTATTTGATAATAGTTACACATTACATTTCATCCTTATGCCTCCTTAATTTTTCTTTTCCATAATTTTCTGTCTTTTGACATTATTCTTACTTTTCCCCATCTTATTCCTCGGTTTTCGGCCACTTGTCTAACTTGTTCTTCCCAACGAATTCTTGGGCGTCCTACTTTGTTTCTTCCTTGGGTTCTCGCTTCGTACACTTGTTTGGTTATTCTTTCTTCTTTCATTCTATGAAGGTGTCCCAGCCAGCTCAGTTGTCTTTCTTCTATTATCTTCTCTATGGGTTTTATCTTCAACTCGTTCACTATTACCGCATTCCTTATCCTGTTTTCTCTAGTGATCCCTTGGATTTTCCTTAAGAATCTCATCTCAGATGCCTTGATACGGCTTTTATTTTTTTTCGTTAAGACCCAGGATTCACTTCCATAGGTTAAAGAGGGTCTTACAACCTTTTGGTATACTTGGGCTTTGATTTCCTTTGGAATCTCTTTTTTTCCAAAGAATGAATTTCTAAGGTAGTTGTATAGCCTCCCTACTTTTCCTATTCTCTCGGATATTTCTTTTTCTATTTTCCCGTTGTTTTCTATTATTGTTCCCAAATAATTATAACTTGTGACTTGTTCTAGTGTTTGTCCGTTTATTTCTATCTTGTGTTTCTTTTCTTTGTTGGCCATTATCATCGTCTTTGTCTTATTTATATTTATTTCCATGTTTATTCGTTTTAGTTCTTTTTGATATTCATTTAGATTGTGTTGAAGTTTTTCTTCCGATTCTGCCACTATCACCATGTCATCCGCGAATAACATTTCTTGAAGTTGGATTGTTTTCATTTTCCATGTTCCTATTTTCATATTTACACATTTTTCTTTGCATTTCCTAATAGCTTTATCTATTACAATTGAGAATAGTATCGGGCTTAGCACGCATCCTTGCTTCAATCCTATCTTTGACGTAAAAACTTTCGATTCGTCATTATGTGTTCTTACTTTATTTATATTGTTTCTGTATAGTGCCTTAACTATTTCTATCATTTCTTCCTCTATTCCCCTTTCTCTTAGGCATTCCCATACGTCACTTCTTCTTATCTTGTCGAAGGCCTTTTTCAGGTCTATGAAGACCATATGTATGTCCTTCCCTTTCCTTACTAGCTTTTCCCCTACTTGTCTTAATATAAATACTAAATCTTGGGTGCTTCTTCCCCTTCTAAACCCGTGTTGTGCTTCTCCTATCGTGACTTCTATTTTTTCTCTTATTCTGTTTTCAATTATTCTCGTAAATACTTTACTTGGTATACTTGATATGGTTATCCCTCTATAGTTTGTACATTCTCTTACATCTCCTTTTTTGTACAGTGGTAGTATTATGCCGATGTTCCATTCTTGTGGTATTACTTTTGTTCTAATGATACTGTTTAGTAGGTCTGTGAATATTGTTCTTGTTTCTACCGCCATGTATTTTAACATTTCCGCTGTAATATCATCTTGTCCCGCTGCTTTCCCTGTTTTTAGTTTGTCTATAGCTTGAGTAATCTCTTGTTCTGTTATTGGTTGTATAACACTTCTTTCAGTAACTTCTACTTGTGTTGTTTCTTGTTCTTGTTCTTCATTGTCTGTTTCGGTTAGTTCCTCGAAGTATTGTTTCCATCTATCTATAATGTCCTTCTCATCTGTTAATATATTTCCTTTTTTGTCTTTTAAGTTAGCCAGTCTCGGTGATTTTTTTTGTCTAATCTGTTTCAGTATGCCATAGAATAACTTCTGATTTCCTGCATAGTGTTCATTCATTTTCTCGCCAAAATCTGCCCAGGATTGTTTCTTGGCTTCCTTCACTGCATATTTGACTTCCCTGTTACTTGTTTTATATAATTCGTAGTCTTCTTCTTTTTTTGACCTTAGATATCTTTTCCATTTTTGTTTCTTATCTTTTATTTTCCGTTGTATTTCTGGAGTCCACCATTTACTTCTTTTGGTATGTATGTTAGTTGTTTTGACTGTCCCACAACTCTCTTTGGCGGCTAGAATCATATTTTCTTTAAAGTATTTCCATTTATTTTCTACTCCTATTTTCTTTTCAGCTTCTTGCATTTTTAGTCTATTTTGTAGTTTGTTTTGGTATGTCTTTTTGGTTTCTTCATCTTTTAGTCTGTAACTTTTAATTTTTTCCTTTATTATTATTTTCCGTTTGTTTTGTTTTGTTTCTTCTTTTTTCTTTATGATTTCCATCCTTACTAGATAATGATCACTTCCAATTTCTGCATGTCTTTGAACTTTTACATCTTTAACCGCTCTCCTATATTCTCTACTTACTATGAAGTAGTCTATAATGGACTTTTCATTTCTTGATTGTACCTCTCTGGTGTATTTGTGTATGTCTTTGTGTTTAAATATTGTGTTTGTCAGTATTAAGTCATTTGTCACGCATAGGTCTATCAACCGTTCGCCATTATTATTTATTGTTGGTTCTCCATGTGGTCCCATATACCTTTGAATGTTTTCATTGTCCTTTCCTACTCTCCCGTTCATGTCTCCCATGATTATAGTACTACCTGTTCCATTATCTATCTCTAGTTGTAGCATTTGGTAGAACTCATCTTTTTCTTCTTTTTTCGCATTGTCGTTAGGTCCATACGCTATTATTATAGTGCTATTTTGTCGGTCTTCCCAATTTATTTCTATGGTTAGTAATCTTTCGTTTATGTATTTTTCCTTCTTTATATTTTTTATTTTATCTGGGCTTACTATCAGTCCTACTCCTCCTGCTGCCCGATCCGTAATTTCTACCCCTGACCATAATAATATGTATCCCTCCCTTAATTCTTGTACTCCTTTACTTTTCTTTTTTGTTTTTCAGTTATTCCGAGGTAATCTAACTTTTGTATTTTCATCTCTTCAATTATCTCATCTTCTTTACCATTTAGTCCTCTAATGTTCCAGGTTCCCATTTTTATTATATTTCTTGCCGCCTTCGTTTTTCCTTTTTTATTTTCCTTACTATTTCTTGTATTTATCATATTGTTTTCTGATTCACCCTCTTTATTCGTAAACCTTTCCGTGTTCCATTTATTTGCCATGTTTGTTGTTCCGTTGATCCGTCCAGTTATCCTATCTTCTTTGTTTAGTTTTTTTTCCAGGTTGTTCGTGTTACTTTTCTTATTTGCTCCTCAAAATTTTGTCCTTCAGGTGATCTCTCTGTTACTGTTCTCTTATTATTAAAATTTTGTTTCTCTGTGTTTAGTTCTTGGTTTTCCTTTTGTGTCTCATATGTTGTATCTGCCTTGTTGATGATTTTTAGTTTATTGTAACTTAAATATGCTGTTTGTCCTTTTTCCCTAGCATCTTTCAACAGTGGTATTAGTTTTCTCCTTTCTTCTTGTACTTTTTTCGTGTAATCTTCGTCAATCCATATATCTGATCCCTTCAGGTTCTTTGCATTTCTTAATATCTCTTTCTTTGTACTTTGTCTTTTATTTGTATTTAGTTTATTTTGACGTTTTGATATATAGCATTCGGGTTTACAGTCGACGTAAGCACGATTTTGACAACTTTTTCGATTTAACGTTTTGTTTTCTGCTCGCACATTTAGAATTATTTTTAGGATTAACCAATGAATAGGTTCACAAAAAAAATTATTTTGAAGAAGTTGCTCGATTATTTCTGTGACGTAAAGATTTTACAGCTTCAAGAAGTATTTTTAAGAAGAGAAAGGATAAAAAATTCCCAAAGGTCAGACAATAACAATAATTTTGGACGAATTTCTAATATCTTGTCAAGAACGCAATGAAGTTCTTCGTTTTAACGCAAAGCAATTCCGAAACCCAGTAAGGCTTTCACTAAGCCAACTAAGGGGGGCTATAAAGTTGTCTCGTATAAATCCAAAATTTAATCTCCTGTTTTCCTCATTCCGCTTCGAGCAATCCTAATATCCATTTTTACGATTGGCGTCATTTTTCACTTGTCTGCTTAAATTGCGACCGCATTGTTGCGCTTCTGAGTGCCCAATTCGCAACGTGTTTCCTCTCGAATGACAAAATTTCGAGCACGCAAAAAGCACCAATCGAGTTTCGTAATACTATAAACTTTATTTGTTCGGAACGCGAACTTCGAATACATAACGAATGTGTATTCCCCGTTCGAGTATTTGATCGGCCTGTTGGACATCCATGTTATTATTTTGAAATATTCAAGCTTTAAACGGGAGATCGATAAAGCAATTTGGATTTCAGCAAATTTTCCTTGCCACGAAAAAGCTCATTTACTTCTGTTGTGTTAAGCTTAGGTTTTCTTACGTCGCGTCGTATGTTTGTTGAAAAGACGTGATAAAAAGACTAACTAATAGATCTCTTTGAGTATCTATTTGGCCTCCATTTGCGACAGATCGCAGGAGGGAACTTTGTAATCAGTCGTGAATCGACTTATCCTTGACCCATAACCTTAAAATTGAATTAACAACACGCGATATCCAATGTCTGCTGTCCCACCCTGATACATTATCCTTTGACTATGGAATAGAAGAACCGTATTTTATTTCAGAGGATATACATTTCATCTTCCCATTATGTTCGGCCGTTTGAATTTGGGAGCGTCACTAAAATTGTCACGTCATATAGTTTCCCTGACCCAGTACGCGTTCGTTGGCTAAAATTTATGGACTCGCTTTACGTGAAAATTCGCAACATAAGAAGTGCCCCAAAGGATGCTTAAAAATTCATCATTTTCACTCGAACGATAAGAGAAGATGAAAAGTTTTAATTTAAACATTGGAATTTAATTTTCCATTTTCTCTTTTTGGAGTAGGTAAACGTGGGTATTTCCCGAAGTTCATTATAATTCATATTTTCGCTTCCTTGTGGCCGGAAACTCGGCCTATCCTAACGATTCCATTTATTTTACTGTTCATTTCAAGAGCTTTCGTTGAAAAGAGCCGCCCGAGTAATGCACGCGTGAGAAATGAAAACTCTGCAGATATTGTGTGTCTTGGTTTCCTTATATTCTGTTCCAGGCGGTGTTAGGTGTTTGAAGAGGGTCTTATTAGAGTGCGTTAGATCGCAGCTGGGGTCTGAGTTATATCGTTATCAACGCCAAACTGTATAAATCTACTACCTTACTTAGAAATCTCTCGTGTTATTTATTGAAGTAATGGAAGAAATTTAATATTTGTCAATGTTTTGCTACCAGAATAAGTTGATAATAGATTAAGTTAGTGCTTTTATTGGTAATTACTTATCTAAAATACTAGAAAAAAGTCATTCTAATAAAATCGTTCAAGTTTTAATCAACGTAAAAGCTTTTAACTTCATTTGAACTATTCTTTAGCTCTTTGTGCTCGAAGCGTGGGATGTCAGAATGATTTAAAATAAAGAATTCTTTACCATGAACAGATCATTTCTATGAATTTTTCTTATTAGATTCGTTTAATTGATAACCCAATAGATTATGTTTATTTTACTTGGTTTGTGAATTTCAAACTTAAAACGATATACAAATTTAGAAGACCGGAAGATTAAATAAACAAAGCATCACATCTTACAAAGTAGGAAAATTGTCTAAAAATTAGAAATCAAAATAAAAAAAAACTATGAATTCAAAGACTTTCACGGCCAGTGTCAGTGTTATAAGATCGTCTTTCGGGTTGGGACCGTATCATTGTTGAAAAAGAAGAACTCCACGTTTCGCCCAATTTTCTAAGGGCGAAACCCTTGTCTCTTTGGGGCCCCCTTTTTCCTCCTGATGAAGCACCTTAAGAAAGTGGGCGAAACGTTGAGGTCTTCCTTCTCGACAATGACGCGGTCCTAAAACGAAAGACGTCCTTTTAACTAATATGAATATCCCCAATGGAGTTAATCTTTAAAAAAGTTATTTTTAAAATAATACAGTATTCAATATGCACAGCTTAAGCATTTCGTTATTAATCCCTTTTGTGGACTAAACATTAAACCAAACCCTATCAACACCCGTCCCGTAGAATATTTATTTTGTTTTTGTATTTTTACCAGAGCAACCTTGTTTGTAAACTTGCTAAAGATTTTTGTTTTGCCATCTAATTTAAACAAAAAACCGCAAGGATTTAAAAGCCCTTAATATAAAAGTCTTTAGAATTCATTACGTAAGGATTGGCTTTTCTCAATTAATTATTAATGGAAATGAAAGAACTCGGTTTGCAAAAGTAGATGACTGACCTAGCCCAACCTTTAATCAATAAACCAGGATTATTCTTGGGTTTAATTTTGATTTCGTATCCCATTATAATTCTAGAAATCAGATTTTTCTTTAATTTATTTGTTAAAACGCCAGGCTTGATATGCCACATAAATATGCTATTCGGATTTGATTTTCCATAAAGTTTGCTGTTTTAGTATGTAAAAAATAAATAAATCAAGTAAAAAGTAGTATAAATAAATAAAAACGCTAAAAGCTTAAATAAAATAGTGGAATTATTTTTTCTTAAACAATTTGTTAGGAACAAAAAGTAATAATCTTAAAGAAATAGCCGACTATCCTTTGGAATATTAGTTTGGATTCTTATATTTGGTGATCCTTAACAAAAGCAACATGGGGATTTCATTGAATCATCATTTGAATAGTAACTGGAATTTAGATTTAATAATTTTATTGGGCTGACTCTATCGTAACGTTAATTCGATTTCAAAAAAGTTTAGTCGATCACCATTCTTAACATTTTTAATAAACATTAAAAAAAAATTGAAAATTTAAAAATCCTAAATCACGGAAATGAATTACAAATAATTCAAGGATTCTAAGGCAATCCTGACATACTATGTTTATGTCGTCTGTTATGTTGCATTGCGTATTGAATACAAAAGGTTTATTTACGAGCTATTTATAATTAATCATTTTACAAATTAATAAAGCTCTTTCAGATAAACAAACACGCGTCATAGCATCCCTCGTTAAAAAATTATCAAATCCTGGAATATGAATACAACATGCCTACTAAAATAAATAAACGAGTTGTTTTTATTAAAGATCCCAAATCAAATTCGACGTTATGAATAGGTGCTTTATTTAATTAAATGTTTGACGTCATTTGTAACGTTAAAGAAGTGCCTAACTAAAGTCAAAAGGACTTTACTTTTCTAAAAAGAGTGTTCTGTAAGAAACTAATTAATTTGAAAAACTGCCTATGAATTAGTAAACAAGACTTGATTGATGAAAGTCTTTCTGTGGACAAATTAAAAGAAATAATATCAGCAACAACATGACGTAAACAAAGTACTTATAACGAACGCAAGGGATAGAAAGGAAATTTGTAGCTTTCGAAATTTTGTGATAAATTTGGCAAAGACTTTGGTAACAGTACGTTGGGATTTTTATGTTATTTTAAATTCAAGTTAGAATAATAAGTAAATACTAACAATAATAATATATAATAAAGCCATATTAAAGCAATATAAATCAGGACTTTCTGGTAAGCCAAAGTTAAATAATTTTGACAAAAACATCCTTATAAAGTTTTCCCAAACCATAAATATTCGAAAATTTTGATTTTACCACTACAAGTGTTTCGCTAATATACAGATAAACAAGCGTTGTTTATTATTATTTATTATCAACAGACATGGTTAAAAACACCACCATAATAAAGTTTAAAAATAATCCTCAACAACTTCGAAAGATTGAAGAATTATAAAACAAAATTTTCAAAAAAAAAAAAAAAACTAAACTAGTCTAGAAAAGCGAGGAAAACATGTAAGTTAACCAATATATGGGTTAAATATAAAAAACTCTCGTAACTCGTTTTAACATCTTCCAACGTAAATTCTGTTTCAGGTCTCCCTTTTAGCGTTAAACTTGTAGTTTATCCGCCTATCGAACATTTAATGGAACTCCTAGGGAATTATATGATCGGAAAGGCATAAATTCAAACGAATGTGAGTAGTAATGTAGCCTTTTCTTATGAGACATCGACCAATTGCTAGGGGTAATAACGTAAATCGGTGAAAAACTACCGAAAATCATGTAATAAAGACAGATAACTTTAACTATACCGTTTCTCTTTAAGAATGATATCCAGATATAATGGTGAAAGTTTTGTAAGTGAAAATATGCCTTTTGAATTTACTGTATATATAGAATTTGCTTGAAATTTTTGGTTTGGTAGTCTGAAAATAAAATGATTTTAAATTACTGGAATAAAATTCGTAGAAGTTTCGTTCCAGTTATCCTTTTGAAGGAACTTTATTGAAACTCAAAAAATATATGAAAACCTAACAAAATATTTACGGAAGATACAAGGATTCCTGCGAACCATTAAAACAATATTGTGTTTTCCACAAAAATCACCAGAGTGAGCTGCATTTATAAAAACTATTAAATTTGTTTAAGCGTTGGAGTTTCTTGAAGTAAAAAGTCAGGAGAAGTAATAAATTGCAAATAGGTCTTCGTATCGGAAAACTTCAATCTAAGCAAACGATGATGTATTCTCCCAGCTGCTACGTCCTCAATAAAAGCACCGTTGCACCGTTAAATGTGATGCATTTGTCTGGTTTCAGAACATACTCGTGCATAATGGTACTTGGAGAGTTCTTTATTGTTGCATTTCAACCCTGGGTTTGTCCCGGTTGATATCGACCTGTTACTGACGCGAGCATGACGCACACAGAGTGAGCCCCTCCTCGACATCCAAATATTGTCGGTTACAGCTCTGCTTCAACCAGGATATTGCTTTTGCATGCTGCATGCACTCCTGATTCCCGTTGCATTTTCATTATTGACGAAACGTACGGATGGATATGCGCCCGTCTGGAAACTGGATAAATGTGGATCTCTACATCAATTGGAGGAATGAAATTACTTCGGTTTTTTCCTTACTAACGACTAACCATGCGAGAGTTGCATATAAAATATTTCTAGGTTACCAAAGTAACTTCCCGATTCCCGATTCCTACACGATACATCTAAACTACGATCTAAAGATAGGTTTATAAATATTTTATAAGCTGCTTAAAAATAAAAGTGCACTCGAATCCTTCTACCCTTTTATAGCTACAGGTAGGTAACCCAAACCTCTTGATTTTTTTCAGGTTTGACAAAGTTTGGACCGTAAGTGCAACTTTCATTTTAAACCCATCAAAATATCCTTTGTTCCTTAAAGTTGCTATATAAACATCAAGTCTTGCATATATTATAACGATGATGCTTAGGAGTTAGGACGCTGCTTTCCTTACATGAATCCTTAATTATCCTGAATTTTGAAGAGGGTCGGTTTAAACTCAATTTAGTATCCCCACACCAAAAGATTCCTTAACTTCTTCCCTCAACATATACTTTTAAACTTCAAATTAAAAACCTATGCTCCCAGTTAGAAGAGAAAAACGGATTCGATAAATGAAAACGATATAAGAATGAAGTATAAAACTGAACAAGGAGCTTTAATTATCCCTCGGGAAATTTCAAAAGCACTTTTTATATCTAAAAAAGTTTTGTATTACTTTCTTACAAATTTTAAAAATTCAGATCCTTCACGAAAAGGATTCAAAAATTAATAACAACGTGTATCGCAACAAAAGGTAAGAAAGGAAAATTAAAGCTCGTTAATCAGGGAGATTTAAAAATATCCGGATTAAAAGTCCTTAAAAGCTTCAAATTTTCTACAGAAAAGTTTAGGCGTATCACTAATCGAGGTGATATTAGATTAGTGGAAGCAATCAAGGAGCACGAAGAAACCCGGTAAGCTTTGAAAAAAGTCTCCATCCGAAAAGTAATTTGTCGGAATTGTTTAAACGAAAAACTCACTGTGTAGTTTTTTTCTTAAAAGATCGTTAAGGATAATGAGCCTGAATTAAGATTTTCCACATAAGAGAATCAGGCTGGAATTATTTAATGCTGCTTCTCATGTGATGCTGAGTGTTTTCTACGGATGTAACGACTTTAAACTAATATGCAAATAATAAACAGAACAGCAAAACTTTGAACTAAGGCCAAAGGTTAAAGATCTATAAGTAAACTCAGAAAAAAGCTAATAAGCATAAATTTGAAGCGAAACTTATGATGCAATTTCGGTCCTTGAAGATCATTACGTTTTGTTTATGAAGAATCTGGATTTGAGTAATTTGTACAACACATTTATTTCACTTTTTGTTCGAAAAATGTATTTCATTTTTTACTTTTAGAAAGCGATTGCACATTGCACAGCAAGATAAAATACTAAATGTATTTAAAAAATGTAAAATACAGAAACGGTTTTAGAGTTGAATAAAATAATAAATACAACTTCAACATAAAAAATGTGTATTTAACGTTTTAAATATTAGTTGGAATTTCATCACCTGTTCTCTACATTTAATATTTAGTTTACTACACAGGTGTTTGCAAATATTTTAAATCACGTTCAAGGTTCTAATTACCAAAGGTTCGGTTTATAAATTTGCATATGTTATATAATTAACACAGAGAAACATGAAAAGAATTTTAAATAAACAAAAACTTAGTTGTTTGTACTGGTTTCGCGGAAACGACTTACTGCTTTTAATTATTTTTAAAAATCGAATGAAATAATCGTAATTAAGAGCACACCTGTTACTACTGGAGAAATGTTTCTAAAATGAAAATATTTTGAAGCCAGGAAAACATTTCAAAAAATCAATGGAAAATTTGGATGGATTGCATCAGGAAAGTGGAATTTGACGTCAAGATAATTACAAATAATTCAACTTTAAATAATTCCTCAAATAAATAAAAATGAACGTAAGCAAAGCAATCTATCGTTGGTAATCAAGATTTTTTCAAGTAGTTTTTTCTACACCTAGCATGAGATTTGTCAAGTGACAAACAGATTTACAGAAATGTTATGCGTCATTGAATGCCAAATTCAAACAAAAGCCTATAAGATTAACCCATCTCTAAATTATTATTGCTAAATATCATAAATCATTAAAAAATATATACGGAAGGAAAAGTCAGTATTACTAAATACTTAATAATAATAAACGGCTTTCAGATTTGACAAAGCAAATTGTAAAAATCGCAAATTAGGAAAACGAAAAATCAACAAATACGTACACAATTCTCCAGCCTCGGATTTGTAAGTGGTTATAAATGCATCAGTGAAATCAATACAGGCATTCATTCGGTGGAAAAATAACATCACTTCTTTACGATTCATTGACAGCAATGCAACGAAAAATGTATAATTGAGTAGCAGCTGATTGAAGTTATTCAGCCGTATAAAACCTCTCGTTCGCACTACTTCAGTTTTCAGAAGTGAAAAATAGCAGAAATTAAACGAATAAATGCATTGTGATACAAATGGTTTAAGAAAATTCTCCACATTTTTGATGCCATTTTATTATGTTAAGATAACCGAAGGAACATGGATTTTAACTTTCCGGAAAGGGTGTTGTATCACACACTAATTATTTTGAAAAAGCTGCCTATGAATACGTAAACAAGACTTGATTACTAATGATAAGGTCCGGATTTATATGCGATTACATATTCTTCTTGCTATTATTTAGAATCTAGAACACTAACATTTGGGATATTTTCATTTTAGCATCCGAGCAACCATTTACCAAGTTTTATTTCGCATATAACTACATATTTAGGGTGTTTACCACATATTTACATATTTTACATATTTCGTCTTATAACATACAGCTGACCGAAGCAAACAAGAGAGCTGAGGAGGCGTGGCGAGCGCTGCAGTCGTTTTTAGCGAACATTCAGGTTAAAAAGGATTTCGGCGGCAGTTCTAACTAAGATATAAGAAAATAAGATCGTGGATTTAAAATAAATGATTGATAATTTGATAAAATATGGAATAGTGTATTGTAAAACGAATTATTATGATTGTAAAACGAATTATTATGATTGTAAAACGAATTATTATGATTGTAAAACGAATTATTATGAAATAGAAATACAGCTATCAAGTACGATACAAATTTGACAACTCGTAATTTTGATTGTGGATGTACCGAACTAAATATTCTTGCGTGATTGGTTGAATATCTTGCCGCTTAAAATATTTTAAATAAAATTCTTGTAGTTCGCATATTTTCCGACTCTCATGTTTGCTTCGGCGCGCTGTATATTCCGCAAATTTTGCATATGGGAGTTAAATTTTAATTCATTGTAAAGTTTGTGGTTTTAAATATGTACCTAGAATTCTTCAAAGGAGAAAACTGTAGTTAAAATTTTGTTGATTATTTTCAAATGATTTGCAGATAATATCTTTAAGCTTCTTTCATTTATTTTTATTTACCTGAATGTGATTCACTGTTTAGAAGATTCACTGGAATTAAAACTCTTATTTTCTAAGAAATATTGTAACTCAAAGTACAGAGCTAATCTTGACGGGTTGTACCTTGAAATTCCAACCCGGGGTTTTTCTGGAATTTTGATGTTTTTTCCACCTGGTCTAAGCAGAAGAACTAAAATTTTTACCGCATATTTTTATTATATCTGCATATTTAAGAACATATTTGGGTGGATTTTTTCCGCATAAAAACTACATATATCACGACTTTTTAGCGCATATATGTAAATCCGGACCTTTCTAATGACAGTGTCGGTGGACAAATTAAAACAAGTAATAAGTTCACCAACGTGACGTAATATACATTTTATTTTTCAATACAGACACGGATGGAAAGGGATATTGTTACTTTTGAAAACAGACTTGGTGTTGTTACATTGGCGTTCGTAGGAGCTTAATAAGGAAAACATATAGGTGCATATCAACTTCAATTTTTCCATAAAAACTATGTTTGATCCATGTTCTGTATTTATATTATTTTTGGTTGTTTTTTTTTCTGGCAATTGAATAATAGTTATTTAAGCTACAAGGAATGTAAGGACGTATTGACATTTGACATAAGGGAATACGAGCCGAGGCGAAGCCAAGGTTCGTCGCCTCCCGAAAATGTTAATAGTCCATACATTCCGTGTTGCTTATTATATTGTTTTCGCTACCATTAAGAAGTAGTTTAAAAGAACAAGAAAATATTATTTGCAAAGTATGAATTCTTTTGTGACAGTTTTTGTGGTAACTATGCGTCCTATACTTGGAAACGTAAAAAAAGACAATATAATAACAGTGGTAACAATGACAACGGTAAGTTTACATTTCTGTTATCATTGTTCATAATTTTCCTAGGAACGTAAGTGACACTATACAGTTCCGTCGTCAAGGGTAACTACAGCTCGAATGTTATTAGCCACTTACAGTCACTGTTGCCATGGATGTAAGACCTGCTTACTTTGCTAGTAGCAAAAAAAAGTAATAACAGAGCCAAATTAAGATAAGTCATAAGTCAGTTTCAAAAATGTTTTTCTAATATATCTACATATAAAATAAGTTTTGTTTCTTATTACCAATAGATGGTGTAAAAAGTAGCATTATATAAAATTTTAATTTAACCCGTCATAATTTCGGAAGGTTGAATGAGATGACTCAGCGAAAATATTGAAAAAATAAGAAACTAGTTTGTAAAATGAGAAAACACGTTAAGTTAACTAATATATGGGTTAAATATAAAAACTCTAGTAATTAGTTTTAACATTTTAAATTCTGACTGAGGTTCTCCCTTTTAACTTTAGGTTTGTAGTTTAGTTGTATACCGCAGATTTTTCAACAAAATAAAGTGTTAAAGAACTCCACCTGCATTGCCGCCGGATGGATTGAGTAGCCCGACGGTAATGTTGCCGATCCTAAGCCCGGATAAAGGAGGAGGGGCGTCTCTCGATAAGGCTACATTGAAATTGCTCAAAGTACCAGAGTAATGCTTCGGAATCGGACGGATACAATAGAAACGACATTGGAGGAACAAGGATCACGATAACTAACCCAAACTCAAAGGAAAAAGAAATTATGGAAGAAGAAAATAACCAGAATTGCAACTTGGAATAGTAGATCTTTCAGGAGCAAGGTTCAGGAAGTAGTGACAGACTTCCAAAAACATAAAATATAGACATACTCGTATGTTTATTACAACGAAGGCATATTTTATCGAATGCAAATGAAATATGTAGTGGCAATACTATTGAAAATAATACTCCAGAAGCTATAATCGAACTAATATAGGACAACAGCAATAAAATAAAATTACTGAACAACTACTCTTGAGCCACTATTTATGAACGGCGGAATAAGACAAGGCGATTCGCTGAGCCCATTGTTATTCAATGTTGTAATAAACAAAATTATAGAGGCTGTACAACCAAACCGTAGGTTCAGCATAGGAACGGATAATATAAATACACTGTGCTATGTTGACGATGCTCTCTTTATAGCTGAAGTTGAAGATGACCTGCAAACGATGTTACATACATTTAATTAAACGTGCAAACAGAACAGTGTGACAATATCAACTGAAAAAACAAAGCGTATGGCGATCAGCAAGAAATTGTTAAGATGTAACCTTGATAGGTTGAAGGTAACATCGTGGAGCAAGTAAATAACTTCAAATACTTGGGAATGGAAGTATCCCGCCGCAGGAAAAGCACAAAAGAAGAACAAGCGCAAACCACAAAAGCCTCCATAATATCCGGATGCCTGAGGGATGGCACATGCCGCAACAGACACATGAACCTGGAAAGTAACTTGAGGATATATAAAACATTATTAACATACGGGATAGAAGCTAGAGCAGACACGAAAGTAATAAAACGCCTGACCCGCAGCGCTGAAGTGCGATAAATTCTGAGAATAACATTACACGACAAAAGAAGGGAAAACGAACATCCGAGAAAGATGCAATATGCAAGAGATAGTAAAGTGGTCAAAATAAAAGAATGGAACCACCATATCGAAAGAATAGAAGACCACGCCTGGCAAAAACAGTTAGAAATGGTAAACCCTAAGGGAGGCCCGGCGAGACTGCCGAAGCGATGGATACAGAGTTGGATATCATCATAAATGGAAATACCAGGGAAACCTATATACAGAAGAAGAAGAAGAAGAAGAAGAAGAAGAAGAAGAAGAAGAAGAAGAAGAAGAAGAAGTGTTACAGCTAAATATCAAAGCACAATGAATTGCGAACTCTATATGTATAATAGTTTCAGACAAAACTCGCGGTATTAACACGCTTGCGGCTACCGCCGCTCGCGCTGTTAAACGCACCGCTCATTAAACATTAATTTAATCCGCATGTATAATAAATAACTATTAATGTCTACAAAACTGTTAAATAAAATTTCCCCATCATGCTAAATCGTTCTATCAACATTTTCTCTATAAAACTGTCTCAGGATAATCGAAAAATGTAAATTTGTTCATTATTTACTAGTGGTAAATAATGAAAATTTTTTTACCAGTTACAGAACAAAAGGTAGAGAAATGTCATTTCACAGCATTCTGTCATATGCCAAAACAGTTCACCATATTACTAGTAGTGAAAAAAATAAGTTTTCATTAAGGTGGTTTGTTAATGATGGTTATTTTTTGTACCAACAATTAATATAAATTTATTTTTGTTATTGATAATATTTTTTTTAATTGTCTAGTTCCTATAGGTTATGCAAATTTTCAGTTTGGAAGTAAGTAACCTCTGATTATATACGTTTAATTGAGAATTAACATAAATAAACGTTATTTCTGAAACTGTAAGTTGGATTGCCTATTTTAACTGTAAAAAGGGGCGACGCTTATGTGAATCGCTCAGTATATAACATATTAGACTTTTTGGACACGGTGTATACTCAAAAACACTACACTGTTTTATACACATTAAAATACGGTTAAACTAATACAAAGAAAAATAGTCTATAATATTTAATTAACACCGAAGGAAATGTACTGTAATCCTAGGCAAATTGTAAGATTTTCCCAATACTTAAGGACCACCCTGTATAAGAGCCATGACATGAATGCTTTGGATGGGGCATCTACCTTATTAAGGATTTTGAAAGAAAACGAATTCAAAAGGCTGCTTCGGAAATATACAAATTATTGTAGCTACGATATTAATGAATATAGCTGACAATGTTAGGTGTTCTTAAATACTCAAAAGTTTAAAAACATTTCTGCGCAACACTATCCAGCAGGACTCATTTAGACTATGTTCTTAACTAAAAAATCTATGATAAAATTCATTACAGAATTTAACATGCAAGGAATAGACAGTTGTTGTTATTTTTATGTTTAAAACTTGCCCACTCAATCCTAGTAAGGGGCCGCCACTGACATCTGAGAACCGAGCTGTATTAAATAACACTACACACGAAAATGTTGTGCTGGTACTCAGTAGATTGAATTGATACTGATACTGGCCTTTATACAGATTGCACATAGGCTACGTTGCACAAACACGATTTAACAGCTTCGCCAAAGTTTTATACAATTCACCCTTAGTTCTATCAATCATGTAATCGTTTGGTTTGGGAGGGAGCGGCGATGAAACTTAAATTAGACTTTCGATGTATTCAAGATTCATTTAAAATCAATCCGGTTAAATTTCTTTGGAAGCAAAAATCTAAATCTACTTAATATGCTATATACAGGGTGTCCATTTTTTTAACCCCGTTCTAGCCACATTAGATGTCACGGTTTAAACTGCTACCTATTTGGAATAAGTAAGGGGTCACGGGATACAATAGACACGCTGTATATTTATTAATAGTGTACGGTGTACGTATTTCTATTGTGGTTTGGTTATTGATAATTCTTTCCGTTGTAATATGTAAATAAGTTATGAACATTTTACACGTATATAGCGGCACAGATCATCTTTAAATTGTTAGCTAAAAATAAAAATTGTGAGAAACATGTACTCTCGCAGTCTAAATATTGTTCTCTTATTAATATTCTATAATCGATTGTGCGACTTCAGAACATATTCAAATAGACATCATGCCTGCTTAAGATGTATCTACGGTATAAGGAGAGATGTGCCTGTATTACATAAACTGGCAGATATTGAGTGGTTGTCAATGAAAAATAACAGAACTTCCCATTGTCTATGCTTACGTCGTCAAATATTACTTTATAAAAGCCCTTCTTATATCTACGATAAAATAACTTTTAGAACTGTATATGAAATGACTACTAAACCTAGAGGATGCGTTTGCCCTCTTCATGTTCGGCATTGGTTTAAATTTCGAATTTACAATAACGCAGTGGCGGCTGGTGACAATAGAAACAGGTGGGGCCAGGGGACAAAAACAACTTAATTTTTTTTATTCTTCTCTACTTAATAACGAGAACCGTTATTCCGATAAACTATCGATTTTGTTCATAGTTAAAATGTATCGTTTATGGACGTAATAAAAACTTAAACTTTAAAATAAATTATAACAAAAAACAACAACAATAATTAAACACACTAACAACAATAAAACAGATCAACAACGAGGAAAAAATAATAAGGCAATGAAAGAATCGAGCGCGCGTAAATACATACAAACGCAGCGATGGGCCAGACTAAACAGGCCCCAAGATAAGCTTTGCGCGCGGTAAGCAAACGCGACTGGTAGTGCGAGCGCGTCATACAGTCATGCTCGGTGCTCTACACTTATACAATACACGGCTGGCCTCAAAGATTGTACTAATTTGTCGCATTATACAATATTGCCACAAAATACTGCAGTAATTTTTTATTAAACAATAAAACGTGTTGGAAATAGATCATAAATTAATAATTACAAGAAACATATTTTTTAAAACTACAATTATTGGGCTAGTTATACAAATATAGATGGGGCCCGGCCCCTAAGGCCCCTATACACGAGCCGCCACTGACAATAAGTATAATAGTTTACCTCTTCAAGCAAAAAATATAAATACCGATAAATTGACACTTAGATAGTGAGTTTAGTTTGTTTCAGAAATAAAACAATAATCAATTGTATTATTTAGATCTTAATTTTTCTGTTAATCTAATTTATATCATATACGGGGTGACTGATTTTTCATTGACCAGCTTATATCTCGTTTATTATTAGAAATACAAGAAAAAGTCAAAGGAAATAGTTTTTTAGTAGTAATTCTTCTATAAAATGGCATAATTAATTATTTTTCATGACCTACTGTTTTTCAGGAAAAATGTATAACTTTGGTTTTTTAAATGGAACATACTGTATATTTATACGCTAATGGATCGAGGGTTAAATTCTCTTTTCAAAAATGTATCACATGTGATATTTTAAGTGTCAATTAAAAAACAAAACTCATAATAAAATCATTCTAGTTACATATGCGCGGTGTTTGTTTCTAGTAGTCTTTTGTACTTTATTAAAATAAGTAATTATTTGTCTTATTTTGTTGCTTATTAATTTTTTACAGCATTGTTACGTGGTACTATCAATTATTGTATGTAAAATAAACAGCAGGCATAGCCAACTAGTACGATTCTATTATTTGAGTTTTTCCTCCAAATGAAACCTAAAATATCACATGTTATACATTTTTGAAAAGAGAATTTAACCCTCGTTCCATTAGCGAATAAATATACAGGGTGTTCCATTTAAAAAACCAAAGCTATACATTTTTCCTGAAAAACAGTAGGCCACGAAAAATAATTGATTATGCCATTTTATAGAAGAATTACTACTAAAAAACTATTTCCTGTGACTTTTTCTTGTATTTTTAATAATAAACGAGAAATAAGCTGGTCAATGAAAAATCAGACACCCTGTATACTTATCCTCTTCCCTCTTCTACTTTCAGTGTAGAAGGTTATATCATATATTTAAAGGTTTAATTATTATACTGTGTAGTTACAAATTGTAGATTAAGCTAGATTTAGGCATTTACACTTTCCTTTAATTCGACGATTAATTTTTAAATGTCGCATTTATTCCTAATTTGTTGGAGATCTTGGTGTAATTATTTTATATGCGATCAATAGACTGTAATTCTTACCTATAATTTAAAACTATTTAACAAAAAATTAATTTCAATAAAATATATTGCTGAGTG
Source organism: Melanotus villosus (assembly GCA_963082815.1). Classification (NCBI taxonomy): domain Eukaryota; kingdom Metazoa; phylum Arthropoda; class Insecta; order Coleoptera; family Elateridae; genus Melanotus; species Melanotus villosus. The sequence continues at coordinate 26,126,669 of OY720422.1, read as the reverse complement.
TGCCCTTAACCGAATTACAATAAAATTTACTGTATAAGTATTCAACCAACACTGTGAAATTTCTTAGATACTGAACAGCATCTACCCTAAAGTTTCTACAACTTGAGGTATCCTTGGGGTTTTCTGGCTTTGTATATATTAGCTCAAAGGACTCGGTGAATTTAATGTTAAATTTCTGTAATTATTCCGTGTTGTTTCTGTTACTTGATAGTATGCTATCTGTAATGTAATTTTTTTTTTTGGAGTATAACTAAATTGTTATTAATTTAATTTTATCAATAGAAATGAATTCTAAAGTCAAGATTAGCTTTATAATCTTTGGGATTTTTTTGCTTAAAAAATTCACAAAACTATTTATGCTACTTTAAAAATTGCTTTCAAATGAACTTTCTTTAATTCCTCAAGTTCGACAACATCATCTAATTTTCTTTATTTTGGTTTGTTTTTGTATGAAATGAAAAACTTGATATTTACTAAATTTGGAACCTCAACTACTTTTTACCTACCTCCTCTTTCTTTAGATTCAACTGGAGCCTTTCTCCAAAAAAACAACATAAATATGTAGACATAAATCTGCTTCAACCCTTTAAGAATTTAATAACAATTCAACTAGTCTTACTAAGACGTATTGATGCCTCAATTTTTGCTAATTCTGTCCTACAAAAAGGAAAGTTTAATGGCTCACAAAATTATTATAGTATTTGAGATTACTTCGTTCGTTCAATTTACATTCGATATATTTTGTAATTTTTAGTTTACGGGCTACAATAATTAAACTGATTAATTTAAGCGCATGAAAAAAAGTTCGCAGCAAACCTAAGTACAAGGAGATTTTGATAAAAAAATTACCCCAAAGAAAAAATAATAAAGATGTGTGTTTAGTCACAATAAATGTTTCGTCACTTTTACTATCAATTGTCACTCTTTCGATAGCTTTCTGCCAGTTATTATTTAATTACAATAACATTGCGGGGAACATTCAATTTTCCTAATCAAACATTGTACTTTTTTCTTACTTAGTAAATATCTTGGTTTTCTTATCGAAAAATCGATAAAAATTACTTTATTAATTCACCTGACCTACATTTCATACGACCTGTGATATTTAGCACCTTAAAAAAGCCCATTTCTAAAGCAAAGAAACAATTACGGGGAGTAATTTGTACGACAGCATGATTACAATATGTGAAATATCTTAAATTACGATCGCTGCGTAGAAAGACAACTTTCGGGCAACATAAAATCACGCGACGTGAAGTTTATAAATTTGATACAAACGGATGAAAACCTTAAGGGTTGGGGAAGACGCCAAAATTAAATTATGCTGTCCGTTACTAAACTGTTTTAATAGCCTGGGGTTCATCACCAGGAAGTTAATTTAGTTGACCGTCAAATTACTTCATGGCTTCGTATATCTAATTTACGGATTAAGGTAATATGATAAAATGTACGTTACTGTTATTCCCGGTGGATTTAGCTTACTCGTTTAACATGAACATTCGATGAAAAGGACATAATTTTAGAAATTAAACAAAGTCGAAACGTTAATAATTGTTAATTTGTCAGATCTTAGTTTATAAAAGAATTATTTTTCTGCAAGAAAATTAAGCAATTCAAGAAAAAATTGTATGTAATAAAATTCAAAACAAAACACTTCAAACGATAAAAAAATCCAATAAGGAAATGAAAATTTAAAAACAAGTTGCATATTCTGCAGTTCGTGCAAGAGCTACCCTCACCAAATGAAATTAAACTGGCAAACTTGAATAAACTAGTTAACAAAGTTCTTGACAATACCTCGCTAATGCAATAGTTAAGTTTCAAGTTTTTTAAGCTACCCTAACTTTTTGGGCCGTTAAAACGGTGCCGCATATAAAATAGTGAAGAAGAGAAAACAAGATTACTTTAGGTTTAGGACGGTAATTATCCGAATTTTCTTGATGTATTTTGTATTAGAAAAACAACTCTATAAAACATCCATAAAAACTTACCAACTTTTGAATAATATTTTCGATAAAATTCGAACTTACCTGAAACAAAAGAAACAACATTAATAAAAGAATTTCTTAAACTTTACAAACTCACAAATGCAAAATATAAAATTTAACTCTCACAAGAAGCGGAAAGGATTCATAAACAATGTTGTGAACTTTAACAACAAGTCTGAATTTGTATTAAGGAAAGCTTTTAACCGTCACATAAATTCAAACAAATATGGAACACAAATAAAATCGAACAAAGTATAGATTACATTGAACAAGAAGGGCTCGATCCATTTATTCCCATAAAATTCGGTTAGAAGAGTCAAAAATGTCCCTGCGGTTCCGGAGCCACCACAGAAAATGTTAAAGCCTGGATTAAAACTGTTTATTTAGGCAAAGCAGAGTGGGATTTTTTGAATATTTTTACATCATATACGCTCAGATGGTTTAAATCAGATTTTATCCGTATCCATGAAGCGGGAGAATATTTGCCCGATTTGAGGGTGTCAATTACCGATTGATTAAAGCGTGCTATTTACACTTGGATTGGTTCAAATGACCCACATAAAAATCCCTTGCACAGATCCCTGGGGAGATCGTTATCATGGGATGGTTTCGTTTATACAAACAAGGAACGACATCTAGGCTGGAATATTTCGATTTTATGTTAAAGTGGAAAGGAATACCCTATGGTAATCTACGTACATTAAATGAAAGGAAAACTTTTCCATTGCCATCATTTCTCCTTAGGGGATTTATTTTTACCAGTTTCTTGTATTAGTCAAATATGAATGCCCATATTCCTTTAAATTCGCATAACCTTCCTAAAGAGACTTTCCACGTCAGGTTTCTGCAAGAATTCATACGAAAAATGGCTCCCTATATATAACTACAGCAATCCTAAAGCGAGCTCTTCACGCGATATTCCGCAAACATTTTACGGCGATCTGCACGTAGAAATTTTCCGAGGAAACTCAAGTTTTCTTCATTTACAGTGTCCAGGAAAAACTTGCACGACGTACAGGAAAATCCTGCAGGTTTCTACGTGTCGAAAACTCGTTTCAGAATTTCCCGCCGCCTTACCGGAGTCCCCGGAACGAAGCGTAGCACGCTGTGATCCGGGGTTTGTATCTTGGCTAAAGTGTGAAAAGGACAATTTTACAGTTCAAAATTTTCCCGCACGAAAATTCGTCGGAGAAATCAATGACTCCTGACCTTCCGTACTAGATACGGAAGCTGCGAGATATAAGTAAATGAAGCTCGAGATTACTACACCCCGAATGTAAAAAGTTGGCCTTAATAAATGCGCATACATGAATTTAATAAGCTTTTCGTGAGGTAGGAACGGGCAAAAATTCGCGTTGTAAAAATATTCGCTTAAATTTGCATGAGAAAAGCAAGACACGGAAATAACGAATTTTTTATTAAATAATCTATAAATATAGCGAACGCTTCAAGACGAACGAATAAAAGTAGTTTATAGTAAACGAAATTGACAGGAGTTCTTCGAACAGCATGGAAACGTTGGATAATAAAAATGCACTCAAACTTGCGTAAGCTTGAACGACCTTTTCATTCGTTTTTACAATAGGGGGTTCACGTAAATAGCGAAATTAATACAAAAGTAGGAAAAATCGATGCTAATAACACTCAACAACAGAAACACAAATTTCCAGTTTTCTTTTGTATTCGTTTGTATTATTGTTTGTCTATAAATAACTTCATATCGTTGAGTCAGATTGGCTTCAATAAAAGTATAAATTTCCTTTTATTTATATTATATTACTTCATGTTTTACAAATTTCCTTTCGAAACGAAAATGGCAGCGAATCCATAATTGCTAACTCTAGTTTTTTTATAGTCATATTAGGAACAAAGTGGATATTCTCGAAATACATTTTGGGTTTCAATAACCAACAGAATTTAAGCCTTTTAATAAATTTGAGTGGTAGTTCAAATATCTTTAATACCATATCTGATTGTAATTAAATCGATTTGAATCCACAAATTTCCTTTATGCGATTGCAATTAGATAAAATTTGAATAATTAATTAATATTACAATAAAAGATAAGGAAAGTTCAACAAATGTTATAGAGGTGGGAATTTTCATTTTGTTTTTAAGCTCGGCTCGGCTCGGTTTAGAGAAAATGTAAAATATGTTCGGCTTGGGTCGGTTTTCGAACTTTTACCGAACTTTTATTCCCAAACCATCAAATTTTTAATTATGATCCCAACAGTTAAGTTTCTACTGAGCATCGAAACTATCGAGGTTCGAGTCTGAAACAAGCTTCAAACTTTACAAGCAATTTTATAAGCTCACCTCGCATCGGTTAGGTTTGATCTCGAGCCGAATCACTCCGATTTCTAACTTCTTTTCTTTACCGCATGTCGTGTCTAAAACGAGCTACGAACTTTAAAAACGATTTAAAAAATAAACTTGGCTCAACAAATCTTAAGTTTTGTTGCGCTTGAAGCTGGAGTCAAATCAATCCAACAAGGAGCTGGAGGTTTTGCCTTTTCTCCTACTAATTTTAAGCGTCGAGTCTGAAACAAGCTTCAAGCTTTACAAGCAATTTCAATACATACTCGCTTCAGCTCGGTTCAATTAGGCTCGATCTCGGACGAAGCTCGAGCTGAGCCAATTGGAGTTCGAAGTTCGAGGTCTTGTTCCAACCAATGAGCTTCTATTCTTTACCAAACGTCGTGTCTAAAACGAGCTTTAAAAACGATTTAAAAAAAGCTTGATGCAACAAATATAATATTTTGCCTTTTCTTCTACTAATTTTGAGTTTTAAATTGTAGATTTCCTTAGACTCCCTGAATCTCTTCAAGTTTTATTTAGATTAGACTGATTAGAGTATTAACTTCGGGCAATGGATTTCCATGGTCAGTTAATAAATCAAAAAATGTTTAAAGTACAGGATTAACAAAAACTAACCAAAGGAAAAAATCTGGCAAATTTTGAATATACATTAAAAAGTAGGAGTTTTCTTCTAATATTCAGTTTCCATTCTAAATTTAATATTTCATTAACTACCTTGAATGCACACTGGTTTTGAAATTAAAAATATCAAATGAGAAAATTAACCATTCACATTTAAATATCGAAGTACAGAATAATTTTTAGCGTGTATATCAACGTTTATAAACATCATTATGGTTAGAATGTCAAATCATTGGCAACCGATTTTCATAAAACAAGCAAAAATTATCCAATCAACTGGAACTTACCAAAGCTGAGATATTTTAAGATATTTCTACAGCCCATCGAAAGTCATCTTAAGATATATCTATAACAATGATCTTAAAAATGTTATTCAGTTCAGTGAATATAAGCTCTCCCGGACACAATTCAAGCTTGTCCCTACCAACCTACTATATTTAAAGATTAAACCTTTTCTAGGGCTAACATCACATAAATGGAGAGAAATTCTAAATGTCCTTTTGGCAAACTTCACACGCCATTGGTTGTGTGATGGAATGAGGATCTATAATAGGAAAGCAACGAACACATTCACTTCCCGAATCTTCAAAATGTAATTGAGACGGAATGTTTCACATAAAAGAACAAGGGCATAACAGCAAGGAAAAATTGATGTAGATAATTTTTAAGTCTGTAAATTTCTACTTCAGAAATACACACCTGGTAGCCGCTTCTTAATTTATTGGGGACTTTATCTGGATTATGGAATATTATTATTTTGTGCGGCCAACATTTCGAATATATGACTGCATTCAGTAAAATAAATATACTTGATATTTGCTAGTTTAACACATTTTACGCTATTTAAGATAAGTCGAAATATTTAGAAATTATTACAACAATAATAACCAAAAGGTTTGAGTTGAATTGGAAAGTGTTTTCCAAGGGTTTCATAACTGTAAACGATCAATTTCCAATACTTTAAGCTTAATACACTTCCTGTAGGGGAAGTTGAACACATGTTCTAGTAAAACTTTCAGACAAGATAATTTCACTGGTATTTCTAACAAACAGTAATAGAGTAGTTTTCGTTGATATAGAAATGTAATGTGAAATCGATTCCGTTCTTAGGGAACCAGTCAGACGTTTACTACACAGGAAATAATATCAGTAATGTTCAACTAATATTACTCGAATTGTTTGGCCTTTTATATAATATCCTGTAAATTATTTGGAACAGTTTGCTGAACAATATTTATCATTAGTTATGAAGGAAAGTTTCCAAATACTAAGACTTTAGATTAGTTTTGTTTCCCTTAATGGAGAGAAACAAGACATGCTTTTTGGCAGGATGGAGTTCCAGCACTTTTTCCTGTAGTTTATTACATTTACACTTTCCTAACAATAACATTGAAATTTCGAATTAAAACCGTTTCCTCAAGATTTTACCTTTAACTTAATATTTTATTTTCAATAAACCGAAAGTAAATTAAATCTTCCCAGAAGCCTCCTTATCACTCCTCGTTTTTCCTAAATTCAATTACGAAATTTTATACTGACTATCATATGTGCAAAGAGGAACAAACTTTCAGCCGATTTCTAGAGCATAATAGGAAATTACTAGAGTTGCCACTTCAGAAGCGCCCTTAAAGATAAGAGTGCCGTAGAAAGTTTTAGCGTTCCTTTCGTTTTATAAATGTGTATGACCAACTAACAAAAGGTCCTCGTTATCTTCGGTGAGAAACGGTACTAAAATTGCAATGAGTTAGTTGTGGGACCCTCGGACTCCCTAACACGTAGTGCTTTATGTTCTCACCTTTTCCATTTTCCAACTTGCAAAAAGATTTAGATGTTTTTATAACCAGACTGGAGGTTTTGGAAGGGAAAGTGGACTCCCATAATTTTTAATCCCTTTTACACTCTGCCAATTCTAATATTTTTACGATTTATTTTTTAAAACACTTTCATCGAAATATTTCAGGAATTTTTATAAAAGTTATTTATTATTAATTTTCAAAGGAAACAAACTCGCGATTCAGTATAAATATAAATAAAAACGTTGCGTCGTTTTATGAGAGTGGTAACAAATTTAGCTGGTTAATTTAACGTCTTACGAAACGTTGAGAAGTTTCAAACAATGTTCATAAAGGAGGTAATATTAAGCTTAAAATTTAATCTCAATCCTCGAACGTTCAGAGAGAAAATTATATTAGAAAAGTTTCACATTAGTGAAATACCTTACCTGCATATTAAATTTATTGCACATCATGATGAGTTTTTTAAAATTATTTTCAGTTAATAAATGAAGCTTCTGTGAACTTTTAAATATTTATAAAAGAAGACATAAAATTGCCTTGTATTTTGGTTCTAAGAAAATTTTAATAAAGGTGAGCTTCGTTAAAAAATGTGCTGAAACCGCCATTAGCAAGTAAGTCATTGTTTAAAATCAATGGTCAGTCAACAATAATTTTTCTACTGTTGCGTGCAACGTTGAGATAAGCAACGTAATAAACTAATGGCAGTTTTATATGCTTTGTTTCGTATTAAAATGTTAATGAGTTTTTACAACAGCTAGTCGAAATCTTTGTAATAAAAGTTTGAATTTACAATTCCATAAACATTAACTCTTTTAAAACGTTGAGCAACAGATACGTCCGAATTGTCTTCAAAAACTGGCAAGAATAAATTTAAAGGTACTCTAAGTAAAAGCTAATTTTAAAAACGTTTTACTTGAGGGTTAAAGTTTATACAAGCTGTAAATATATTTCTCTTGGTTTCTTTGATGTGCTCCTTTTATTGGGTGGATTTCTTTGTTCTCTTTGATTTTTATTTTCACAACTCTTGACAATACGGGGTTTTATATAAATTGGTTTCAATTTTTAATAGTCTTTTCAGAAGTGCTAGTAAAAAAATTCTTGGCAGTTTTGATTTGAATATGATTAAACTATGATCAAAGATTAAATAAATTGCTAGTCTGAAATATGGATTTGTCTGTGGTTTTACAATAACCAAACCTCCCTTAACAATTTTTTAAACGGCTCCATCGTTCTTAAATTAAATGTAAAAAAAATCTCTAATTATGCTACTAAGAAATAATTAAATTATAAAAGTTTCAGCAATCCATAATTCGTACTTTATCCTTATTTACCCCAACATTTCGTAGAACTCCCTTAATTTAATTTTTCTCCAGTTCCCTTTGTATCAGAAATTTTATTATATCGATATTACGCAAAGCCTTTTACGTTATATATTTTTATAAGACAAATAAAAGGGGCCAAATTTTTAATTATCTTGGGAAACGTTTCTTTAAAGAATTTGATGTGGGTCTCAGAGATGGCACCGGCGTCGTATTTCGTTGTAAAGGCATTGCTATCTTATCAATTCGTTCCTTTTACGTGCGGAACATACGCTGTTAAGTTCGTTTTGGTTACTCGCTTTGTTGCCCGTTGCTTTCTAGAGAATGAAAGGCCAACAAGATGTTCTGAGTGGTGACGAATTCTATCGCACTTTACGTGTTACTAATGTGATTCTAAAGAAAACTCACGACCCACACACTAAAAGTTTTAGGGTTTAAGAATTTGATGTTGGAAGTTGTGTAAAGGTCCGTTTCCTAGTGTTCGTCTGGAATAGTTTGTAATGAAAATGTGCTCTTTGATCCAAGACAAATTTTCGAGGATTTAAAGAACTACTTATAAAATAAAAAAAGAAGGTTTTTTGTTTGGTAAAACTTAGTTTTTCAATACTTAGATACTTAATTAATAGAATTATTTATAAATTTCTAAGTGGTTTTCTATGAAATATTTAAAGAAAAATTAAACTCTGCGTCCATCTAAAACGTGGCAACAAAGCTGGTTTTCATCGTCAAACGATTAAGAAGGCCAGGCAAACAGTTGTAATCCTAGTCGAAAAGAAGAAAGACAAACTCAGCTACATCCCGATTTTTTAATTTAACAACTTAATAACAAATCTCTAAGTTAATATGATCCATTCATATTAATTAATTTTTGTACTTATGATGGTACTTACTCTAAAGCAGATGCAAGTTTTACAAAGATTTTAGAAAGCTTACTTATTCACAAAGTAAAATACGTTTTAGAACATCTACAAAAATGTGTCGTTATGTAGTTATTTAATAAACACTTAATTTAAAAAAGTATTGTGAAGTTTATTTTCAATCAATTTTCTTAATTGTCTTAATTTATTTCATAAAAATAAATTAAAGATATATTCGCATAAAACAAACTACAGAATTTTTCAAACGGTACTCTATAAATTTCATAATTTCCAAACATAAATTTTAAGTTTTCAAATCATTGTCAAACAGTTGATAATAAGATCGAAACAATACCCGTCAGTGAAATTCGAAAGATACCAAACTGTGGCGTGGCAAGTTTTGCGGTTTTCCGTCAGCTTTCCTCGTTGTCTGGCTGTCAGATAAAATCGACAGACTGAGGGTCTGCTTACTGGATTTGTTTATATTTACAAGTTTCTTCGACCTAAGAGATAAGATATTTACTAAATATTGTCGATCAGTCGATCGGCTTCTTTAGTGTTTCATTTTAAGTGTTGTGGGAGCGTTTTACGAGAACTTCGTTAAATTTATACTTGTTATTACTTATTACTGTCTTTCTAAGTTGTTATATTTCTGTTCCTTTTGTGATACCTTCAGCTACTTTAATATATGTATAATTAGATTTTATAAATTTTAGGATTGAACTAAGGTTATTTTTAATATAGTTCTTTCAGTTCTGGCATTATTAAAAAGCGCAAAATGTATTTTATTCATATTTTTGAACAATTTTACAGAAACTCAAAGCAAATTAAATATATGTGCATGGCATAAAGGGGACAAGAACGGAGAGCTTCTAGAATGTGTCAAATGTGTGGATGTTCTCAAATAATACAGAATTAATATTTAAGTTAGTCGCTTCAGCATTAAGTAGTTTAACAAAATAAATTAATGGCCGATAGGAGAAAAACACTAAATATAAAAATCTAGTGCATTTTTGGTTATTAAATTGGCAGCACCACGTGATTCAAAATTTAGTGAGCTTTTTAGTTCCCTGAAATGTTGGGTTATGTTAACATGACATGAATTTCAAAATCAAAATTCAGTTAATATAAATCAATGGATAAATGGAAACATTATGTATTAAATTATTGCAAATCAAAGATATTTAAAGACACAAGACGGTAAAATTCATAGTTCATAATTTAGGTTAGTACATTGCATGAAAATTTTTATTTTATAATTTTTGGTTATAAAGTCAGATTTCAAATTTTGATTAAATTACTTCCAATAGTATATAGTAACCAGAAATAACAACATTACAGAGCAAATTTTCTGTGCCAATAGGTAGCAATAGTTCAGTGCATGCCAACATAGATCTGGTGTTTTTGATCAGTGAACAGAACATATTAATTTTATGTGCACTGCAAGTTTAAACAAGTCCGAAGTCTAAAGTGTTTTGTTTGATTTTGGAGTACTTAAATGTGGAAGCTAGCTAACTGCGGACATACTATTTCACTGAGTTATAACGAAAGGCCAATACTCTGAAACCATGCGCTTATGTTGCCAGTTAATAATATTCAATAGTTAAGCGAAAATGTTTATTAGGCATTTTAAAATGTGAAAGAAGTTAGGATAAGCTGAATTTGCTTTGCTTTTTTTATATGTTATTGTTATTATTATTATTATTATGATTTATTATTTTAAGAGTATAAAATCGGCAGATTGAGCTTTCAGTCTCATCCAGTTAGAATAAAAATTTTCTTACAACCCAGCAGGCTTCCAAAGTCATTCAGTTTTGAATGATGTTGATCTTGAAGGTAAGTGGATTGTTTTCTAGGTATTTCACAAACTTTAACCATAGGGATAACTTCTATACTGGTAAGTCCCTAAACATTTCTCATGAAAACAACTCGCAAATAGCTTGAGCAAGGTGGTTAATTAAGTCATAAGGGAAGTAATGTTTATTTAAATTTTCTTATTGTCTTCTCAGTCTTTGACTTAATCACATTTAACATTTTTTTCTTGGATCATCTTCTTCTTTTAGTCCCTTTTCCATCTTTACTGATTAACTTCTTGCTTGCTTGCTTCCTAATGTTCCCTACAAGTGGTCTAACAATTTTGCCCTTTGTACCTTTACAACTTACGCAATGTTGACTATACATTCCTAGTTATTTCCTGTTGTCCGCTCCGCTGCCTTCACTGCTTATACTCAGTTGTTAACCCTTTAAAAAACAAATTCGAACAAGCTTTCCCTACTAAATTTCTATCTTCATCTTGCTTTTTTCTTTGTTTAGAATCCATGTTACCCAACCAAACAGCGCTAACTCTCTTGTCATCATTCAATAAATTTTTAGCTTGATTTTCCTGATATAATTTTTGCAATCATTGTTTTTAGTAAATTTCATCTTTTTCCTGCTATTGTCATTTCCAAGTATTCAAACTGTTCTGTCCTTTCTAAGTTGGATACTTTCCTATACTTTTTTATGTTTTTATTTGGTTTATTTTTTACCTCTCATAACTAAATGTTTCGTCTTGCTTTCATTTATATTCAATTTATTCAATTTATAGTCATATATCTTTGCCTAGGTCCCGAATTGTGGTAGCTAGGTACCCCATTCCTTTTCGATTAGGAAAGTTAAGCATCGTTGTCTCGGGTCAGTGCTGGGATGGGTGGGCCAATTGCTCCGTTAACGCGGCACATCTCTCCCACGAGGACCGCTCACTATGGGAGAGTAGACCAAAAACCCCTCACAAAAAAGTGAGAAAAATTTGAAAAAGATTACAAAGGATGAGAGAAAGAGGCAGGCCTTTGCCCTGTGTTAGGGATGTGCGGGCTAATAATAATCATAATAACATCTTTGTCTGCTTCTCTAATATTTTAAATATCTTATCCAATTCCCTTCTGTTCATGTTACTAATACTATCAACGTGTAGCATGATTTGGTACCTCCTCCCAGGGCGTTAGTGTTGATACGTTTACCTTTATTTCTAGTAAGTAAAACCACTTGTTTGTATTTTATCCTAAGATAGCTTTCATTGATAAAGAGTTTCCCCCAATTTCCAAATTGCCGGATTTATTAATATTTCTTGGGCTTCCGAAATAGATCATACATCTCATCCCTGTCTACTTTATGTGCTTATTTATGATCATGATTATTGTGATAGACTGTTTTGAAGTAAATACTCAATTACAACCTTGACCTGCTCTTTTTGACAGCTACTTGGTACTCCCATGTTATTTCATTCGCATACATGTTGAACATATCCTTTATAACTAAGCTAAATGCTTTGTATAGCACACTCAGTCGAGCAATTCACCTACTATAACCACATTTACTCTTATCTCCCATTTTGTAAATACGGCGGGCATATTATTGCACTTTTTCAATGTATTTTTTCTATATTTATCCTGTTTTGCAGTTTTTAACCCCTTTTCAAAATACCACAACATACCATTTTCCCCTGAACTTTCGACATTCTTTACATTTTTAATCGCTCTCCTATTTCTTCTTTCGTTAGTTCTTTGCCATTTGTGGTGTCAGCATATGACGATACTTACACTGGATTGAATGTTATTAGGAAGATCCGCAACGTATATTACAAACAACAGTGAGCTAAGCATCGGCTCTTGAGGAACATCACTTTGAATAGTAGTCGAAGAAGAGAAGTCTGAATCCACTCTTACACAAAAATTCCGATCAAGAATGTAAAAACTTTAATCCGCTCTAGGAGTTGGCCCGAATTCCAATACATATGTTCTGATTTTTTTAAGAATCTACTTAAAGTTACCTTATCAAAGACTATTGAAAAACCTAAATAGATAATCTCACAGGATCTCATTTGTCTAGCAACTCAGTCCATTGATTTAAGTGAATTAGTAGATTCGAAAGAACTGATTTGCCTGAAAGAAAACCATGCTTCGGGATTACATTTTTCTCAAATAGAAACGTTCTTATTTCCGAGGCTATGACGTGTTCCATTACTCTTAATGGGGCAGGTAAAAGGGAGATGGGATAATTTTGTGGATTAAATTGGTCGCCCTTTTTAAAGGCTGGAGTTGTAGCTGATTTGTGTAATTGTGTAGGAATCATTCTAATGGAAAAGGATAAAGAAAATATGCTTAAGAGAGGCGTTACAAGACAGTTGTAACAAGACAGTCGTAATAAAAGAGTTCTTACATTCTTGTAAAATTTTTGGTTTTATTTGGCCCAGCTTTGAGTTTTGAGTCGAATGATGTCTTCTAAGATCTTTCCTTCAGCAGTTCAGCATTTCTTGGCAGATTTGAAGTGTTAATATTTTCTGCAGTACATGCAGATAAAAGGGAATATGTTAAAAGATTAGCAGTTTCAAGGTTAACTATTACAGAACTTTTCAGTTTGTGTCATTAACAAAGGAATGGCCATTTTTAAATTTAGATGTGAGTGGACGTACTTTCGTTGGTTCTAATGCTTTTTCATAATTTTTACTCTTTAGTAAGTACAATTGAAAAATGTCGGTGCATTGGATACTCTTCCTCCTTTCGCGTTTTAATGTATTTCTTCCACAAATGATGCTTATGTTTAATTTATCCCTTTTAATTTTCTATTTTCCTGTTTTTTTATTCTATTATTTCTTTTAGATTGAATAGTCACTATTTTAACAGCTTTCAATTCTTGAGCGAGTCATTAATGCTAAAACGGGGTCTTTGGGTCTTTAGGTCTTTAAAAAATAACCAATTCAGATAGAGAAATTCATCTTCATGTGCTCAGACTGTCACTATTATATCATTAACAAGTTCCTCCTGTTTTAGTTTGGTGAAATCGTCTATAATTTGTGAAAGAGAGCTAATTTTGAAATAAGAATAATCCAATAAGAGCCTAACTTCCAATGCATTTTACAACTGGAAACTGCTTTAAACAAATAAGAACTCCTTCATTCAAACTAATATATTTATTAACATAATTATCTATTCTTTAAAATAACAAATGTTCGAGGAAGTAGTAACGCCCAAGTTGCAGCATCATCTTTGTTACCTATCAACTATAACAGTATGATCAAAAAGTCCTTGGATCGCGGTTCCTGTGGAATTTAAGTAATTTCTGATTTCTTTTATTATTTTTATGTCATTGACGTTTACTTGCCATCCTTTAAAAGTGAGTAAATTGTAATTAAAAACTCTTCAAAAAGAATATAAAACGTTTCTTCTTCCTAGTTTGTTCGTTTCCGAACTTCGTGACCTGTTACAATGTGATTTTTTAAAAACTCAATTGCAGCAGGCCGTATTCTGACTTAATGCAGACAGTTCTATAGTATATTATTATATGAGCGATTATGGCAGCCATTATTCACGAAGATGACGTTTGAGCCCACGAGCCGTCAGGCGAGTGGCACAAATCATCTGAGCGAATAATGGCCATAATCGCGAATGTAATACGATACTTTTTCTACACCTATTAAACAAATATATTAGACTCAAATTAGTCAAATTTGATAACTTTGTAAACAAGCAATATGACAGTACTTGGGCGTGTCGATTGTCAGCCGCAGAAGGAGTTGATCGCGGGCGATTTAAAATATGATTGGATTAGCGAAATATTGATTTTTGGATTTGTATTTGTGATTGGCCGAAATCCATAATTCACTGCAGTGAATTATAGGTACTATTTTTCACAAAAAAAATGCTAATAATTGCAATATAATTAAATAGGTGTAGAAAAAGGTTATTAAGACAGAATTCGGCCTGCTGCAATTGAGTTTTTAAAAAATCACATTGTATGTTGCTAGGCTACATCATGCATCTCGTTCTTCTACTGCCCTCATGATTCTGCCGTTGACAGATTTGTTACACTCTTCAGTTGGTCGATGAATCTTAATGGGGATCGGCGTCTTGTCTGATTACGTGGCCGAAGAACTTTAGAATTTGCCTTTGGATAGATGTTAGAAGACGCTCGCTTTCGTCTATATTTAACTCTCTTAGGATCGAGATATTTGTTTTACGTGCTGTCCAGGATATTCGTAGCATTGTTTTTGTAACAAGTGACCTCGAATGCTTCGATTCTTCTTCGACATGTTGCTTTTAGGGCCCACGACTCTGAACCGTAGGTCGCCATAAAAAATATCAGGGTTTATACAAATCTTTTTTCATTTCCTTTCTAATGTGGTGGTCCTTCCATACGTTTGATAGGTTTGCTAGGGCATTCTTGGCCATACCTGTTCTTCTTATTTCTCCTTCCGAGCCACCTTTATTGGAAATACTGGTTTCCATATATATTAACTCATTTTGTTTTTAATAAAAAAATAAATAAAATGTTGAGGATGCATAAAATGTCACATCCACGGCAACCGCGATCCAAGGAATTTTTGATCAAACGATGATTTCTAACGACATACATAACATACAGGGAATTTTTCTTTTTAGTATACATACATATCCCCTATGTATAGTTTTAAAATAAACGTGTCAAACGCATTGTTTTACCCTATATGTAGGCAACCAACTATGCACCAAACCTAAAATATTTAATTTCTTAAGAAAAAATAGCATGCTGTGGCAAAAGCAATTACATTAACTTAATGTCAAAAAATTAATCTTTAACTGTTGCCGTTTTTATTTTCATTTCTATGTTGCGTTGTTGATATTTTATATTTGAAAGTAATCGTTGAATTAAAATTATTTTGATATTCTACTAATTTTGATTTATTTGCAAACATAACCTTTACATACCACAAAAAATAAAAACGAATGTCCCTAAACTCGCAGCCACAGTGACGTTTAGTGTATAGTTAGTTGCATACATAAATGATTTTGACGCGTTTATTTTAAAACTATACATAGGGGATATGTATACTAAAAAGAAAAATTCCCTGTATATTCTGTTCACTGATCTCAAAAACACCAGATTTATGTTGGCATGCTCTGAACTATTGGTACAGAAAATGTGCTCTGTAATATTATTATTTCTGGTTACTATATGATTGGAGGGAAATTTATCAAAATTTGAAATCTCACATTTAAAAAAAATTATAAAATAAAAATATAACCTGAATGACGAACCATGAATTTTATCAAAACAGAGCAAAAGGCAATTTATCTATGCATATGAAACTACAGTTAAAATTTGCTGAATTTTGATTTTGACATTCACCAACATGTAACACAACCCAATATTTCAGGGAACTAAAAATCTCACTAACTTTTAAAAACGCGTAGTGCTGATAATTCAATAACAAAAATATGCATTAGAATTTTAAATTTAGTGTTTTTCAAACTTTAGCTAAACGGAGATCTGTCCTAAACCTATATCTTCCAAATCTTTTTAAGTATGTAGTTGTGAAAGATATTTCCATCTTCTAATAAACCTTGTAATAAGCGGTTTGGCAAATATTAACTATATTAACAAAGGTTACCAAGCAAAATAATTGGAAAATGGATTTATTAACAGACAAAAGTATTGACTAAATAATTATTGAAGGCGAGTTTTTTCCAGTTGCTCGTTTATAAGACACCGAGAAGCAGCACCCAGTGTACTGTTCCAGACTTAGAAGTATTAATACGAAACAATTGAAAAATCAAATTTGAAAGTTCCTGAACTTGGTAAAAAATTATTCTTCCTTCAAGTTTTGCCGGGATATTCCAAATCGTTAGAACAGAATGTTGAAAAACAGTGTAGGTTTTTTCACTTATGGGTAAACTACCTCTCAGAAAAGCAGAATCTAAGGTGATTCTTGTAAGGCATGGATAAATGAAGTTTTTTGAGTTTTTGTTAGAATATCTTTGACACTTTCGTCAAACTTCAGAATTAAAAAAGTTGTTGTTGTGGGAAATACCAATCTTCAGTATTAAGAAAATTGTGAATTAGAATTTTACGACCGATTGGCAAATTACCTAGGTCTTCTGAAAACAACCCAAAGCACCAGGGCTTGATGTAGTATAAGTCGATCCTGCGTTGTTTATGGACCAATATGACGTATTAACTTAAATAGGATGATTTAAGATTTTACTACAGAAGCGGTTCTGAGGAACCAAATTCAAGGCTTATTAGCTGAAACCTAATGTAGCCAGATGGACAAGACCAAAATTTAACACTTAATTAAGTTGAAAAAGAGCATGTACATAGACGCTTTCGTCGAGGAAAAGAAGGCAGGGTGGAGGAAGACATCGATAAAATAGGAATCAAGAATCTGAGAAAAGTGGAAAAGGATTGAGGGGTGTAAAAATATCCAGCAGGTATGCTAACGGTTTACAATAATTATTATTACGAGGGTTTTTTTTTTAAGTTCCGGTGAGCTGGCGAAAACAAATAAGGGCAATAAGAAAAGTTTTAATATACACAAGAGTTACTCACACATCTGAACTATTTCTCAACGTAGTCGCCATAAAGATTAAGGCATTTGTCGCAACGGGGAATCAGTTTTTGTATACGCTACTCATACCCCGTTGTCGCCTGGGTGTGTATGGAGAAAATTTTATGCTAGTGCAGTGCGAAAATGGTGTAAGATTTTTCGGGAGGAACGAACTGATGTCCATGGTGAAGGCGGTCAGGGAAGGAAATCCGTAGCAACAGACGACATCGTCGACGAAGTGAACAACGTGATTCGAGTGCGCCGCCGGTTCACAATTTCTGAACTGTCTGCTGCCTTCATCATGGACATCAGTTCGACCTTCCCGAAAAATCCTACACCATTTTCGTACTGCACTACCACTCATAAAATTTTCCCCATACACACCCAGGCGGTAAAGTAGTATGGTGAGAGTATACAAAAACTGATTCCCCGTTACGAAAATGCCTTAATGTCTATGGCGACTACGTTGAGAAATAGTTCAGATGTATGAGTAACTCTTGTGTTAGGTATATTAAAACTTTTCTTATTGCCCTTATTTGTTTTGGCTAGCTCACCGGAACTTGAAAAAAAAAATAGCCCTCGTATTTAGTGGCATTACCACACTACACTGAGAGGGTAATTGCCTACTAAGATTTCTAAATCTTATTGAGTCCATTTATCATTGATAGGTTGATTAGACATTATCAAAGTTGCAGTTCTTCCATTCTTCTATTCCTATACTGCGAGATGTGTAGAAGCTATTTTCACCACCTCTCACCGTTTAATCCTGTCTTTGACCCGTGTCCCAGTTTCTAGCACCAACTGTTAACGGTTTACCATTACTGTACAAGACATACGAATAACGAGTTCGTAGTTATTGTTGAAGATTTTCCCGTCGTATTCGTTTTTTTAAAAGCCTTAGTTAGTGGATACCGCCGATGCTTTTCTTCATGTAATACAGAAATTCAACATTTAATTTTAATATCAATTTCAAGCATGTTTTCTGGTTATAGGTTGTTTACAAACGTATATCCAATATTTAGAAATTATAAAGCTTTAAATTATAATTGTAATGTAATTGCCTGTAATGTGCAATTTTAAGAAATGACAGGTAATTAAAATAAAGCAACATCCGTTTACTACAATTACACATAAAAGATTGATTTTTTTCTAAGTTTAAATAAGTAAATGAGTTTTTAGTGTTACATTATAATAAAGCAATTTTTTGAAAAGTCCTGAAACTTTGAAAATTAGCAGACATTATTTGAAAATGAAAACTTTTATCAAAATGTTCCTTTTATACAAACTACAATACGTTACACTCAAGGTAAAAGTTTAAATAACCATTTCTTTATTGCTTAAAAAATTGGGGATTCTGAAATTTTTTCAAGAGTTCTAACACTTTTACTGAAAATTCCCGGGGAAGTTCCAAGCTGTTCCACGTACTCAACGAACGATTTTAAAAGTTAAATCATTAACGACTCTTGCAGTTTTCAGTGCCATGCACGGACTGAATTTTAATTAGTATGTTATTTATTATTTTGCAGCTTTGAGCATTAACTAAAACTTTCTAGACAATTCTTTTAGGTTAGTACGTTAGTTAAATTCAAAATGATATTTTGCAAGATTCGTAATATAAATGTGACAAGTATCATATCTCTGAACTAAATCTGTAGGACATTCAAAATTAGAGTGTTTTTTGTCATTTTTCTTTCCAAAAAGTGTTCTATTTATATTTCGTAGTATTGTTAATATGGTCCATAATAGAAACAAAATTTTACAAGAGTATAATGCAATTTTGGAAGGTTTAACGACCGAACGACCCACTTTATAATAATCTTTTATGTTTAATCGAAACTTACATTGTAAAAGATCAATGGTTTTGAAAAAGAGAGAAGCAGGGAGAGAAAAATTTATTTACATGATTTATTATACATAGATCGTACCTAATATGTATACAACTGTATATTACGATTTTAGTTAATTAAAATGATTTTTAAACTTTAATATATACTTTCAACTAATAAATGAACTCTGATATTTGTAAAAAGCAAACATGTTTTGTTTAATCCTCCTAATTAAGCACAAAAAAGTTGAAACACTCTACGGTTTTGTAATTTTATATAGAAAACTAAATTGATGAATTCGTAAAAATACAATTCGCATTAAAGTAACAGATTTAAACGTTTAGGAAAATAAAATTAACTTCAAGCCCAATTGTTTCTTTTCAATACGAAAAGCTTGTCCTCTTAAACAACCACATTTTCGAAATAGAATTTTCGATTAAGAACCCTCTAAAGCAGTAAGAGCCACGAGAGGTTTTAAATGCGCGAGAGATTTCCATTTTCTTCGAACCTCACACCCAATACCACTCTAACTGCTTTTCTGTTCATTCAATATCCATAACTACTAATTGATTTTTAAAAGACAAAATTCTAATGAAAAATTAAATTAACGAGTAAGAACATTACCGTGAATTTGTCCACGTCTTAAAGATATCGCGAAATCCAGCACCGATTATAGTGAATGCCTGTTAAGAATGATTTTGTTTGCTCTGACAATCGTAACAAGGCCTTTGAATGAGAGACGAGGAATATTCAATTTTCAACAAAATCGCTCGTCTCTGCAATTTCCTTGTATCTACAGCTCTTTTCGTTCACTAACCACCCACGATGCTCTAAGTATATTGCAAACAAGTACATTAGGGGTTTAGTGTGGAACATCATCACAATGATTACAAAATGTAGTTGCATTCACTACCGCATTAGATACGGTGCAATTTTGTTGAACCGGCGTAGTAAACTAAATTGAATTGCAGGGAAAGTTTTCACTGTTTAACAACAGAATTCCACAAAATGGCGAAACGATGATTGGAAAGCCGAAAGTGTAATATGTTTGAATGTTCGATCCTGACAGTTCGTTTCAGGGATATTCAATACCAACTCCTTGCTGTATTTACAGAATAATTCTGGGTCGAAGACATCCAGGCGAGTAACTGATAAACGTAAAAGAAAAAATTGAATCTCTTTCGTAAACGGGTACAAATGTTGCGGAAAACGTGCTGAATTAAATATTGTAACGAGTGTCGTAGGTTCCAGGACTAGAATTTAATATCACATTATCAGGAAACGCGATTAACTTTAAGCACACATTAACTTTATGTAAATTAGACGAAAATTACCGCTAAAACCCAACCTCATGAATTTATTGTTAACACTTGAGATTTACACTTAGAAAATTTCTTACGCTTACTGAAACATTTTTAGACGCATACGAAATGTATCCAAATGGATTCTATACATTTTCTAAAATTAAAACGGTTAAAAGTCAATGGGAGACTAATGAAATTGTAGGACATTCCGAAAAAAATTGAGGTATTTTAAGGCAGGCCACAAAATCCGGGGCAATTTGTGGAAGTTTTGAATTTTCGAAAGGAGAAAAACAAAGTTGGAAAAAATACTTACACACCAAAGCTCAGTCAGATTTTCGGGAGAAAATGAGGAAAGCATATAAAGAAAATCAGAAACTTTTTTTCGGGACCATTAGAAATGTAAGAAAGCATAAAACCACAAGAAACAACATTAAAAATGAAGAAGAAATCATGGAGTAGTGGAGGCAATATTTTAAGAAACTACTAGAAGGAACGGAGTTGATACAGGAAGAGGGATACGTAAGAAGAAATAAAAGGAAAAACACAAGGAGGGAAAATAAATCACAACAAGGTGATAACTATAGAAAAAATGCAAGTACGAACAGCGCCAGGACATGACCAGATCACGGTAAATAGGTTGAAAGCAGGAAAGGGGTAAATAATAGAAATGACGAAAACTACGATGAACAGGGTATTAAATATATGAGAAGCACCTGAAGACTGGCAAGTAGGAATTATAACCTCAATACACATAACTAAAAGAAGATGAAAAAAGCTGCAACAACTATAGAGGTATCACTCTACTAAGCACAGTAGGAAAACGATAGAAGATTCACAATAAGACTTCAGAGCAAATAGAAGAGTGACAGATGTAAATTTTATAATAAGGCAAATAATCGAAAAGGCAATCGGAGAAGACGGAGAGCGAAAGCCTTCGACAAAGTAAGCAGGACTCTCGCTCCCAGAAAAGGTATCCTTCGGACAGCCTCTGCTAGAATGTGTCCGTGTCTACCTCCGCCCATCCACGTCCCTTTCGCATTTAGTCTTACAGCTGTCCTTAAGGCCATCTCCTCCATGATCAGGTCCAATGGAGGGAGGCCAAGGACAGCTTCCATGACAGCAGTGGCGTTGATTTCATTGCACCAATGATGCTCAAGCATGCCGGTCTTTGCGCATGTGTGAGTGCAGCTGCAGTAGTGGCCTGGCTGACTCTGGGTTACCAGACTATACAGGGTGTTTATTAAACATATGTCAAAAATTCACGGGGTTATTCCCTGGACTATTCTAAGAATATTTTGTCCTTTGATGATTTTTGAAAAGCCGCTTTGTTTCGAAGATACAGGGCGAAAAAGATTTTCGACAATAACAACATTTAATACCAAAAATTACATGTAAAGTTTCTTAATCTACAAGAACTGTTGAAAATGACTACTTCCAGCTGCGATGCAAGCATCCAATCTTCTTCTCATTGACTGCCGAACTCTTTCAAAAACACCAGGGTCGTTTCTTATGGAGTTACACTCGGCAATTATGCGATGTCTTAAATCTTCAAAATTTTCCAATGGAGTAGAATAAACTAATGACTTTAGATGGCCCCATAGGAAAAAATCCAGGGGGTTTAAGTCCGGGGATCAAGCAAGCCATAAGTGAAGTCCACCTCGACCAATCCAGCGATCTCCGTATGTTACTGTTAAAAACTCACGAGCAACCACACTAAAATGCGCTGGTGCACCATCGTGCATAAACCACATTGCATTTCTTGTTGCCAATGGTACATCATCAAGAAACTGAGGTAGAGTATGTTCCAAAAAGTTGCGATACACCTCGCCGGTAAGTCTTCCTGGTAGAAATACCGGTCCAATTAGACAGTCACCCACGATTCCAACCCAATCGTTCAACGAGAACTGATGTTGAAAACGATCTTCAAGTACCTCATGTGGATTTTATTCAGCCCACAAATGGTTATTGTGAAAATTCCTTATTGCATTTCTTGAGAAATTCGCTTCATCAGTAAAAAGAATCAGCGTGAGTAGTTGAGGGATTTGAACCAATTTGAGGAAAAGCCATTGACAGAATGCAATACGTGGAGGAAAATCAGTAGGAAGAAGTGCCTGAACGCGTTGTATGTGGTATGGGTAAAACAAATAGTCCCTAAGAATTTTCCAAACAGTCCCATTACTTACATTCAAAGTATCTGCAATTTTTCGAGTAGAAGTACCTGGATCTTCCTCTATCATGTCCAGCACATTCTCTTCTACTTCTACCGTTCTAACTGTCATTGACCGTCCTTTCAATGTGCCTGTTTCATGAAGACGTCGATGAATACTTTCGAATGTTCTTCTATCAGGAACATTTCGGGCAGGAAATCGTTCAATGTACAACCGTCTAGCTTGTAATGAATTGCCATCAGCAAGTCCATAACTGAAATGCATGTCAGTCATCTCCGCGTTCGTATAGCGATTCATGATAGAGGACTTCACTAACAAAAGTTTAAGTATTAAAGACAGAAAATGCACGTGAAACAGCCAAACGTCAATCAGTCTCAACAAATTTGACTCATAACTTGCCTGCTGTTACTGGATAATAATTTGAAAAATATCAAAATTGGTTTTGCCGAAAATCTTTTTCGCCCTGTATCTTCGAAACAAAGCGGCTTTTCTAAAATCATCAAAGGACAAAATATTCTTAGAATAGTCCAGGGAATAACCCTTTGGATTTTTGACATATGTTTAATAAACACCCTGTATAGCTCCATAGCAGAACACTGTTCCAATCACGGCAGTGTACAGCAACAAGAAAGCCTTTGTTTTCTCCAGTTCAGTTTTTTTTTATCAAGGGTAACTCCGACAGAGAATGGTCAGTGCTCCATTCTTCTGTCAGTTTGAGTGCCATATGCATTAGATTGCATAGTATGGTTTCAAATTTGCCGTTCAGTAGGATGGATATGTTATCTACGTAACCTATGTTGTAGTAGTAACTTCATTAAGGCGACGTAGGGGGCTATTCACCACTAGTATAGGTATTTCCTACACTTGCGTATATTACTCTATTCTGAAAATACTGTGCCATCCACCTTCTGATGGCGTTATTAACACTATGATCTTCTAGAGCTCTATCTATGCTGTGAAAAGAAGCCATATACATACAAACAAACCAAGAATTTTGTAAGAGCTAAACATCAAAAATCTCAGATATTCGAAATCACAAAAGAAGTAAGACAAGGATGTATCCTGGGTCCCTTGCTGTTCTTAGTAGTAGGTACTAGACGAGGGAACCAAAAAAGCAAAAAGGCAGGTAAAGCAATACAAGGCAGGACATTGGAAAATGGAAGAGGTACAAAGTCCCAAATTTATTATTCGCGGATGATTTAGTCATAATAGCAAAAGATGCAAAAACATTCAATGTAAACTTAAAGATATACAACAGCAGTTTAGAAACGGTATGAAAATAAACAAACAGAAGACGAAGACGATGGTGGTAAATAGAAAAGAGAAGACACACGTAATAAAGCTGGGAGAAATAAAGCTAGAGCAAGTCAACCGCTTTACATATTTAAGCACAGCAGTTTCACTATGTCTTTTAAATACTTAGGGATAGAAACATCAAGTGACGACAACTCAACGCAGAGGTTAAAGGACAAACTCAAAAAGCTAAAAAAGCATCAGGAATGCCGGGGGATTTTATGTGTAAAAATAAGAACATGACTACCGAAGGCAAAGTGCATCCGACCCGTCAAGGGCCCATTGCAAGTGGAAGAAGAAGAAGTGCTACATAAAAAATGGATGAAGAAATAATCAAGAGTATGGGAGCAGCAGGAAGACTATTTAATGCAATAAAGAACACCTTTTTGGCAAGAAAAAATACAAATGGAGATAAAGTTTGCCAAGGTTAGTCATTAAATTATCTTTTTCAACTTCATTTAAACGACAAGGTTAGTCATTAAATTATCTTGGCAAACTTTTCAATAATTTCAAAAAAAGATTAGCTCAGAACAGGTTACGGTTAAGTTTTCCCCAACGTAAACTATATTCTACCCTCAATCAGATCAAGAAAATCTTTAAAGAAAAAGATCTAATATTAGTAAAAGCTGACAAAGGAAATTGCAACCTTATTATTCGAAAATGTGATTACACAAAAAATGTCATAGATTTCATTAACAAACAAAATTATATATTGCTTAAAACCAATCCCATAAACAATTTCCAAATTAAAATTAAACGTGTCATTAAAGAATGCACTGAAACTATTAATAACTTTCTTAATATAAAGAAACTCACAATTAAAAGTCCTAGGATACCTCTATTATATTGCTTACCCAAAATT
This sequence comes from Melanotus villosus, assembly GCA_963082815.1. NCBI lineage: Eukaryota > Metazoa > Arthropoda > Insecta > Coleoptera > Elateridae > Melanotus > Melanotus villosus. The sequence goes on along the minus strand of OY720422.1, from coordinate 26,101,975 downwards.
CACAAAACAGATAATCGAAATTTAGATAATATACCATTAAGACCAGTAATATCACAAATCAACTCACCTGCAAGCAAATTAGCTCCTTTTCTCATTAACGTTTTTAAAGAAATAATAGATTTTCAACCGATTTACAGTATCAAAAATAATAAACAATTAATTAATAATATTCAAAACATTATTATCCCAGAAAATTCCATTCTAGTAAGCTTTGATGTATCTAACCTTTTCCCCAGTATCCCACCTGTTGATTGTCTAAATTTATTAAACAATATCTTTGACAGAAATAATTTAAATACTATACACAAAAATCATTTATTAAAACTTTTTAGTATATGTACAGATCAGAACTTTTTTAAATTTGATAACAAAATATATTCGAATAATGACGGTTTAGCAATGGGCAGTTGTCTTTCTCCCCTGTTCAGTGAACTTTTTATGAATAACTTGGAGGAAACTTTTCTGAAAGCTAACCATAAGTTTAAAGACCAAGTATTGTTTTGGTACAGATATGTGGATGATGTGCTTTGCCTTTTTAAAGGGGATGATTCCCAACTAGGTGAATTCTTTAATTACATAAATACATGGCACCCCAACATTAATTTTACGTTAGAAAAATCCATCAATAATACTTTACCGTTTCTAGACCTTTTAATTACTATCAAGAATAATAAATTTAACTTTAGTATATACAGAAAACCTACACACACTAATAACATTATACATTTTAACTCAAATAACCCATATCAACACAAGTTTGCAGCCATCAATGCTTTAATACATAGACTTTTTTCCATCCCGTTAAACAACGAAGATTTTAACAAAGAATGGCTCACCATCAATCAGATAGCCATTGCCAACAATTTTCCACTACACCCGGTTCAAAAGATATTCAATAAAAAAAGATTTCAACTCAACATTTCCAAACATACGAGCCTTACCCCCCTAAATAATAATAATCATGTTGGATATATATCTATACCTTACATTAACATGTTTTCTGAAGAGGTAGCTAAGGTTCTCAGGGGTTTCAAATTTAAAGTAAGTTTTAAGAATAATAATAACCTTTATAAATGTTTTTCTAAGATTAAAGATTTGGTCCCCAATTCCAACAAACCGGGAATTTATCAATTGAATTGTGGTAATCAGGATTGCAGTTGTTCGTACATAGGTATGACTACGAGGAGCGTCCTCACTAGGGTGAAAGAACATGCCAGTTTAATCAGAAACAATAATAATAATAACTATGGTTTAATTCAATCGGCCTTTGCTGAACACATCCTTAACACTGGACATGTCTTTAGACCGGGAGAGGATTACTCAGTCCTACACAACTTAGATAATTTTTACAATTTAGTCATTTTTGAAAAATTTGAAATTTTTAAAGCCAATCAAAATAATAATATTCAATTAACTAATGATCAAATTTTCAATTGCCCTCTATTGGCAAAATCTTTGTTGTAGTTACATTTTTCTTCTTTTTACCTTTTGGTTATTTACTTCTATTAGGTTGATTTACTTGTGGGTTGATATTCGATTTGGTCTTTGCCAATATAAATTCATGTCATTCAGTTTTATAAAAACCTGTTTAATTAAAACTATTTTAACTCCTGTTTCACCTCCATAATTATGCATGGAGGGATAAAGTGCAAAATGAAATAATTATTCCGGTTTTGATGAGGCATTTCCATCTTTAATATTTACAATCCGTTTTGTGTTACTTAGTTTATTTTCGGAAAAATGTTTCCCTAAGGCATCTCGCCTTAGGGTATTTAATTGAAATTTATATTGGTTTATACCATCGTTTTTTAATTTAATATGGGTTTAAATAAAATATTTCTTCACATGGACCATTAACAATTTAATTATTGAAAAATTTTTGTATTATACAGTATTTAGGTAAGTTAGTATTTACTCGTTACCTTAGTTTATAATAACTTTTAGATTTGTATAAATTATAGCCTGAAGATGGCCCCTTTGTGTTAACACATTATTGTCGAGGCCGAAACAATTGTCGTTACAACGTTTTAGTTGTCAAATTAAAGAATTGTGGAGAAGACTACTTGTTTTAATCTGAATTTTATCCAATCTCCAACCAGGCCCGTAGCCAGGGGGGGGGGGGCAGAGTGGGCATTGCCCACTCTGGAAGAAAAAGTTGCCCACTCTAGAGAAAATCCTAGTGTTTTTTTAACGACACACAACACAACAATTAATTTAAAAATTGTGTTATACCGGTGTCAATGAAACCTGGGGCACCCCTATTTTTTAAATTATATTTTAAGATATCAAAATGGAATTTGGTATATGTAATATACTCTTTAAATTACATTTTTTGACATAGAGCACACGTTTCTGTCACTTCCGGTTTCTCCGAAATTGCCCTAAATGTTGTTATTTTAAATGGAACACGCTGTATATTTACACATTTTTGGAATCTCCATTTCATTCTATGTACCTGTGTTAGTATCAAGTTTGAAACATTTTGATGACCAAGTAAATACTGCAGAAGAGTTTATTTATTAATCTAGGATCCCCTGACCTGCTTAAAATAAAAGTTAGGGTAGGGTGTAGGGTCAGGGGGCGATGTTATTAATAACATCACCGGTCAGGGTAGGAGTGTTTTAGAACTTCAGTTGTAGCAAGTCTGTCACTTGTTTTGTGCATTTCTTTTGTTTCAATTGTTTTGAAACCCAGTGCCTAGATTTAAATGTCCAAAATATGGTTTTATTCCGAATTAAATTTCCATAGTAATATCATCGCGTTATTGGTATCAATGAAATCCTTGAAAAACACTCGTTTTTAATATCTTAGTGTCTCACCCTAGAGCTATTTGAAAAAATAGAGTTATTCTCGAATTTTTACCAACTTTAGATCATTCTAATAGATAATAGAGCAACGAAAATAGCTGAAGTTCTAAAACAATTTGTCTCGAGTGTTGCGTAAGTCGTGGCACTCTAGATTAATTTCTGCAAAAATTTACTTTGTCATCAAAATGTTTCGAACTTGATACTACCATACGTAAAATTGAATGGAGATTCCAACAATGTATAAATATACAGGGTGTTCCATTTAAAATAACAAAGTTAATGTTAATTCCGCCGAAACCGGAAGTGAGAGGAACGTATATTCTATGTGTCAAAAAATGCCATTTAAAGAGTATATTACACATACCAAATTTCATTTTGATATCTTAAAAACTAAGAAAATTATAGGGGTGCTCCAGGTTTCGTTGACACCCTGTATAGGGTGGTCCATAAGTAATAGGTCACAGACCAACAGTAGATTCGCGAAGCCAGAATATTACGATTTACCTAAAATTACCTTAGTCCAGAAGTTAATATTTAGTGAGATACAGGATGTCAAAGTCGAAATTTTAATTTTAATTTTCTTCTGTAATTTCTAAAGTTTTCGCAATATTTCTATGAAAATTGGTGAAACTACCCTTTTTGGGACGAAAAACAATAATCCGTTCTCAATTTTAATGTAGCTTTTAAAATAACCTATTTTTGCTACACCTAATACCTTAAAAATACTTCACTTTTTTTTGTACTTAAAGTTAGGGCAGATCTACAAAAACAATTTCCTCATCTTTTCTATTATAAAATAGGTATACTATTACAATGTCTCTTGAGTTCACCGTTTTCAAGATATTTGCGATTGAAGTAATTTTACTTAAAAAAATTCCTCCTCTAAAATTTGAGTTGCCCACTCTAAAATTTGAGTTGCCCACTCTAAAATTTAGACCTGGCTACGGGCCTGTCGCCAACTGATTAGGTACTTAAATTTCGATTGGAATTTACTCCGATATTTCAACCAGGCGACTATGAAGAATATTTATTATTATAGGTATGAGAAAATTCACAAATCGAATTTATGTAGCAAAAAGTGTGATGACACAACTTTACCAAGTTTTGCCGTTTATCAAAACGTCAATCAACATTGGTGAAAATCCGAGTGTTTCCCAATTAAGAAACTTTGATCGTTAGTGAGGAACAGGTGAGTGGGTGCCCTTTTAATTCCAATGCCAATACCGTCTTCAAAGTAAATTATTTGCCATTTATATGCATTTGCAAGCGACTTATAACGCACTCGATTATTTTTTTAATTAAATCTTATTTCATTTTAAGAGATAGTTATATGTGAAAATAGTGAATATAAATGTAAATAAATATCACAGTTGCTGATAAGATTTTTACAGATTGTTTTACGTTGGTAAGTAGATTACGAGAGTATGTTTCTTTAATTCGACTTCTTGAACTTTAAAATGCAAATATTTCAGGAAAAGTGAGGAGATATACTGATATACAGATTGTCCGAAATCCAATCTAAACATACAAAAATTAATGAGGGCAACAAGGAAGACATAAGCAATATGGGTAGCACAACAAAGATAGAGTGAAATCATGGCTACGTAAATTTTTAAACTAAAGATCTCTCGCCAATAACAAGCAAGCAAGCAAAAACATCTGTCATAGATATTGCTTGTTATTGGTGAGAGATTTTAGTTTAAAAATTTACCTAGCCATGATTTCATTCTATCTTTGTTGTGCTACCCATATTGTTTATGTCTTCCTTGTTGCACTCATTAATTTTTGTATGTTTAGATTGGATTTCGGACAATCTGTATTTGTTATTGTTGTCTTCTTAAGGTTTAAATTCAATATCAAGTTTACATTAGTTTGTTAATAAACAATAAAACTCTTCAAAACTTACAATTCATTGGTGAAGGAATTAAAACAGTATTTTGTATTGAAAATGAAAATGAAAATTCTTTTGTAAGCGATATTTAATTTTTAGTATTTTTTAATCACCGTCCTATCGTTCTAAAGATTCTTTCTTCAATGGGTCTTAAAGGAAATATTCCCGCAGGAAAAGAAGAAAAATGAAGGGTTACGAGGGAAACCAGCTTCTAGGTTTGATCGGAACGATATCTTTAATGTATTCAATTTTCACCTACACAGGCTATTAACCATTAAATGTTGCAAAGTTCATGACTCATAAAATCTAAGTAACAATAGCCGCCAACAGTAAAATTTTATCGGTACATTGTTGTTTGATGTTAATCTCGGACTTTAGAAACATACGGATAGTTTTACAGCTAGAAACTTAATTAAGTGCACTGTAGTTTTCTAGTGCTTCAGTCGAGGTTATCCTTGGGTTAACAATGTGTGGTGATAAAAATGTTCAGTGTTAAATCTGTATAAGATTACTTGATTACTCTTCCTTGTATTTTAAATGTTTTATATTTAAGTTACAACCGTATTTCGAATGTGGCTTTAGTTTTATTATGTAATACGATATTATACGCACTTAAAAATTGTGCTACAAAAAAGTTTACAGATAATAGGTGTAGTTTAAATCCATAATTTTATTACTTATATTAGATACATTGATATTACCTAGATACGATATTCGAATAAATGCAATTTCTTGAAAACCCTTGAAACTTCGGAAATTAACAAAAATTGAAATACTGTACCAAACTTGTTTCGTTCTAAAAACTGTCACATTCAAAGCGAAAGTTTAACGAAGTATGTTTAATTGTTTAAAAAATCACTTATTAATCTCAAGTACTTAACAAGCGGTTTTAGAAGTTAAATCATTAATGACTTTTGTAATTTACAGTGGCATACACGGACTGAATTTTAATCAATGTGTTATTTATTATTTTCAGTTCTCAGTATAAACGCAAACCTATTTTTTTTAAGTTAGTTCATTAGTTAAATTCCAAACGGTCTTCGAAAGGATGTTTTGTGACAGTATTTATCTTTTAACTGAATCTACAGAAGGACGTTCGAAATTAATTTTTATCCATAACTTTTTTGTCCACTAAGTGCTTTACTAATATTAGTAAAGCCGATACGATCATTAATATGTTCTTAATAGTCACGTAATTTTACGATGTATAATGTAATCTAGGAATATTAACAACCCATTTCGTAATAATAGTTAATCGAAAATTACATTATAAGGAGCCCAAACTTTTTTGGACAAAACCTGAAATAATTTGAATTAATTCTGACATTAAAAAAATATATATTTTAGTTTTAATCCTCATGTGCAAGCAGAATAAAATTGATACGCTCTATAGTTTTGTAAGTTCTTGAAAGCTAAATCAAATGGGTAAATTAGTAAAAATATAAAACTTGCAAAATGTAACTCGCAATAAAATAGCAGAATAGCAAAATCAAAATTATTGTCAATTTCTTGCCCTGTCTTATTAAAACAGTTCTATTAGCCCAGTACCTAATATTAGGTTTAATCTTCTCGAAAAATCTCAGTGAGCTAAATTTTTGTATACAGCTTTTGCTTACAATATGGATACTTGCTGAGACTAGCAGACGAATATATTTTTGTTTCAACATTTTGTTTGCCAGATTTTTTGAAGAAAATCGGTTGATGGTGTAACTGTGTACGTCCTATTAGAAGTACCTACTAACAGATCAATATCTTCCCCAACGATGACAGTATCTGTTGATTTTTCAATGGCTGTCTCGATGATGAGAACATCAGCAGCATCACGTGATTGTCTAGCAAGTCTAGCTGTAATATTAACTTCTTCACATTTTCGAATAAGCATTTTTATTAATTTGTTTTTGTTCAATCGATTTAACAGAAACTTCTATTGGCTGATTGGCGCTTCCATTGTTTCATTGAAGTGAACTTCAAAAGATTTAGAAACAGCAGCTGGCCACTGCTTTTATATTTTTACTATTATCGGAGTAACCGTCGAAGACAACAACAGTATTTGTACCAAAATAGCTGAGCAAATAATTAACATATTTGTTGAGAATGATAGTAAATGTGTCATTTCTTGCCATGCTCAGATTTTTAGTAAGTATCAAGTGAAAACTTAAAAATCATATTCAAAATTTTTTTTTGTTTGAATTCATATTTCAAATTAAAGTTTTGTTTCCATATTTAAAATTCAGAAGCCAAAATAAGTCTTCGAATGTTGGGACTTAAATAAATCACACTTAAAATAAAGATCGAAACTCTGTGTTCTGTAACGATTTTAATTTTTCACAAACAGGATTGTTTTTCATCAAGGCAGATCTGCATTTCAAAGTTCAAAAGTAAAGGGCAAGTTTTCGGATTCATAATTTAGATAATTTTTATTCTGGATTCAAGATTCAGGTAGGTACTCCAAATAAAATGAACCTTCAAGTAATCAAATCAAAGACTAAATTTGAACATAAAATGACACCCAAATACACAACAATTTGGTTTATCCCGTTTTGTTTTAGAAGATATTATACTCTCTCAACACTAAATAATTCAGGCATACAATAAATAAACGCATTTAAAACATAACCGACAACCGGCACGAGTATGACTTGTAAAGGTTCACAAAACCGCCACCAGGTGGCGTATTCTTATCTGGAATCGCGAATAGAACACTCGTTACAGAAGGCAATTCCAGAAATCAAGAAACTATACTACGATTTGCTTCTGATCCAGCTTATTCGCTGGAGCTACGTAAACTCCCTATGATTTTCATTTATTCCCTAAGTTTAAAATTTTCAACTGACGAGGAAGTGAAGTCCCACCGTAAACGCCTATTTTACTGACCTCGAGGAAAACACATTTCGTGATGGGAACAGAGTATTAGAACATCGTTGAACAAAATGCATTGCAATGTCAGGAGACTGTGTTAAAAAATAGGAGTATCATTTTAAAAACCAGTTTCTTATTCTTATTGTTAGGCTAACCATTTATCATCCCGCCTTCGTAATAGTTATTTATGTATCAAGGGCGTAAGGAAGTTTTTATGACCTGAGATGTGATTTTAAACCCCAGGCGTAAGCCGAGGGCTAAAAACACGTCGAAGGCCATAAAAGCAAGTTACGCCAGTGATACATATATAATTTTATGCACGATCGAAGATTTTAAAACTGAAATAAAAGGAATACATTAATTTTCTACCCACATCGAGTAGTTAGTTGCTCAATTATTGTTTCTTCTACTAACTACTGTGAAATGGTTGAAGTAGTTGCGCCTAGGAATATTCACATAAATAATTGTGTTAACTGTGTTGTTAATACAAATTGCCCCAAATGGAGTTTCAATAAAGCGCGTACTTTTGATTTTAATGTAAAAATAGTAATTTAAAAAACTAGTTTCATAAGACACGATTTTAGAGCACGCGTTCAAGTTTAGAAAACGAGCCGCACAGCGGCGAGTTTTCTAATGGACAAGTGCGCTTAAATGTCTTATGAAACGTGTATTTTATAATATTTTTTCTATTTTGGTTATTTAACGCCAAGAAATACAAATTTCGTTATTTAAAAAAAAACAGTAGTTACACCCACCAGTAAAGCTCCGCCCCTTTTGCTTTGCCTTGATTGGTTGATCAGTAAAGCTCCGCCCCTTTTGACATTTTGCTTTGCCTTGATTGGTTGATTGCCGGATTCTTTAAAGTGTTACTTTATAGCACCCAAACGAGTTTCACAAAGTAGTCATTAAAGAACCCAAATAGAAAAAATTCTTTTTTCACTACTAGTATTAGAAGATGTCATTATTGACCTTATTTTCGAGCCCAGAAGATGAATTTCTCTCCTAGTGGTCAATAATTTTTTATTATTGACTACTGGTTAATAATAGAAACAATTGCTATGCGCTCAGGTGCCTATTTTAAATATGTTTTACCCAAATGTCAATTGAAATTAACTCTTCCCCTTGTTTTCAAGCAAGGCTATTTGATTTTTGTGGATATTTAGAAATAAATATACGCATCTGTCATTTTATTTTTTATTTATGTAAAAATGATTAATTAAAAGGAATAAAGGTGCTAGTAGTGAAAAAAATAGTATATAAACCACGGTAGAGAAGACTTTTCTCAGCCTCACAACTTATTTCCCTCCATGCTTCGCATGTCGGGAAATAATACTGCTCGGCTGAGAAAAATGTCTTCTCTACCTTGGTCTATAATATACTATTATAGTTGTTGAACTGTTCATCAATGTTTGACATTTCATTATAGCCCGTGGGCTATAATGACGCCCATGCGCTATAAAGAGACGTTTATGTCAAAAAAATTCAGGCATAATTGTCAAATTATAATGCGATCGTGCATAAAATACATTTTTGGATCACTTACAGGTTAACAATTTAAAGGTTGTATAAAGTTCTTAAGACCATAAAATGGCGAACTAAATTAAATAAATACGCGAGATCAAGATGTAAGCACAAGTACCCTGTCGATTGCTTTTACTGCCCAGTTTATTTACACATTTAATCTTCATTCAATAATCAAAAACCGAAATCTTTATTTTCAGTTATTTTGTATATTTTCTAATTTTATTGGGTTTATGTATAAGATCAATAATCTTAGTGAGTCGACTTTTTACAAAAAAGTGTACCGAAAATAGCATCTAAAAAACTGTAGTAATCTCTCGATATAAATTCCCCCTTCTCGGAGCAAGATTTGGAAGTAAAAATACAGAAATTAAGAAACAGAAAACGTAGCATTTATTAATTATTATGAACACAAAAATGTGTATGCAAAGAATCCCTTGTAAGGGACTACTTTACAAAAAAGAGGGAGAGGGGGGGGGGGAGTGAATGAAAGGAGCGTTAATAGTATATTACATACCGAGGTGGAAAGTAGTTCATTACTGTCGAAAGATAATTATAGTTAACCGAGACGCAGTCGAGGTTTACTATATCTCGAGACAGCAATGAAACTTTTCAGCAAGGTTTGTATACTATTTTATTTTCAACCATACATATAAATTAATATGAACCATTTATAATAATAATTAATATTTTGACAAGCTGTCATTTAATGACAGTGACGCTGGCCGGGTGGAAAGTGATCAACTGATTACTTTCCACCCGGGTAGAAAGTAACAGTCAGTAAAGGCCAATTTTCCAACTTACAAAACAGTTAGTAATAACATCATTACATATATGGTTGAAAATAAAATTAGACACATCCCGATATCTCATGGCCCTCAGTACAGAAAGAGAAAACGCATCTACTACTCAACCTAAAAAAAAATCGTTCTGTCAAAGTCAAAATATGAAAAAATATTATTAGTTAGAACCTCTTTATATTATAATAAGCTGAGAAACTTGCAATATAGGTGGCAGCTAATAAATGTATTTATTTTCAATTTCGTAAGGATAACAATTTCAAATTTTACGCGCTTTTTCCTGAGTGCCGCATGTTTTTAGGTTTCACTATTAGACTTCCATCTCACTCTTTCACAAATTCGAAGTGCATGTCATGGGCCATGAGATATCGGGATACGTCTACATACGTAAGTATTACCCCTATTTTGGGACATTTTGTTTCATTAATTTATAATACGACTAGATTTGTATTTTTGTGTAGTAAATATAGAATTTCTAATTTTTTAAGTTTTTTGAACTTGCTCTTTAATTTAAAAGAATTCTCATACAAGGAAAATCAAAATAACTCTTTCATCAATATTTGATCAAAATGGGAAACGTAGGAAGATCCACGGAATTATTTACGATAATTTTTGAAGAGGAGGTATTTTTTACATAATTAAAACCTGCTAAACTCTTTATTCATTACAAAAACATTTCTGTTTTGATTTTGGCTTGGTTAGGTAAAAAACACACAATTTTGTAAACTAAAGCTCTACTAAAAATATTTAAAATAATCTAGAATGAAGTTTTCTAAAATAAACATCTAAATTTATTCCAAAATTAGAAACTCAACGTATCACATAAATCCACCCCTGATACCAAAGATCCTTCGCGAGAGCATTATTCCACTAAGAACCAAAATTCAGTAACACTAGAATATTCATGTGGCAATAATCTTGATGCTCATTTCGCATTTACAGCCAGAATATGGCACTTCTGTTATAATGGTTATAACCACCAACCCAAACTACGAATTTTCACCGCTAGACGGAGACATTTTCAAAATAAATGTATTTAATTTTAGATACAAACAATAAGTAACTTGAGGAATACTTGAGATTCTAACAAAATAGGGGTTCAACAATTTCAATTAAGCTACGTATTTTCTCATTTACACAATTTCACTCTTAACCGTCAGAAATTAATTAGAATGTTTCAAATATGGTCGAAATTCTTTGAAGATTAATTTAATGTCGGTTAGCAAAACATGAGTACAGGGAATTATTTGGAGGAGCACAGGGCCGGATTAGAAATAAACGATGTTTACTTTAGAAACTTGGTTAAAAAACTAAAAATCAAAAGGTGAAATTTTTAATTAAATGCACCTTTTGCGAAATTTCCATCTAAAAGTATTGAGAAAACGTTTTCAGTTTAAGGACTTAACTTCTTCAAAAGTAGAAGTTATCAAGTTTTCAACGATACGAAATATGTAAGATATTCCGTTTTTTATTCATCAATTTCAATCTCTCGACTAAATAAGGCCATGCAAATCGTAGGACATTTTTGACGAAACGAGTTCAAAGCAAAATGCGTACACGTCTATCAATTTCATGACACGTAGAATTCTATATTTAAAATAGAGCATCAGTATGTGTGAGTGTAAATGACAGGAGAAAAATATGCCTGTCTGGTTGGTCGGTATTCGTATTCCCACAACGCTTACCCGTATTGTTCTGTAACGGAAATTAAGATACCGGTCTTTTCATATGTCCAGTTTCTTTTTGAAATTTTAGCTTTCCTTCTAAAATATCGCAGGAAATATATTATGTCAGTATTTCTCATTTCATAGTATAATCAGAAAATACCAGGACATTTGAATATCCAAAAATAAATTCCCGAAGGCGTTCGCTTTTCATTACTTTGAACGGAGTAGGTCATCTTTTTAATACAAAAACAATAAATGCACGAAAGCGATATGAGCTCTTCAGAATCGAAAATTTGTTCTTAAGTAACGATGAGAACAAAGAAAATGGGAAAGCATCTTACAGAAGACACAAAGATAATTAAAGGGAAATTAAAAAAGTTTTTCAATGACGTTGCAAATACACAAAAGAGTCTGAAAATGAACAAAGATAATTCGATTTTAATTACATTCGAAAAAATCACGACCGAATTTGCATCATAAAGAATTATGTAATTGTGCCAAGAGAACAATTTCGCTAATTCTCCGTTTTATAACGGCGAATTAAACATATAAATACAGGTGCCAAATTTAGCGTTTCAGTATTCTCATAAAGCATTTAACACGTGCAATTATTTATCCTAATGGACCAAGCATTAATAGCGTGGTTAAATAAACACGGGTTATAAATTATCAGGCGAACAATTGTACGCAAGTTAATAAAAGTGGATTACGTTCCTTTTTTGATACATAAAATATTGAGTGTAGAAACATTTCATTTGCACGTTAGGGATATTCTTCTAACCTGGTTGGTTTTTCTTATTCCCTTGGGGTTTTCATGAAAAATGCCGCTTTTTGCCTGCAAAACATTTCAAAGTAAAATGTCAACGACGATGTTGCTTCTGCTGTTATTTTCGCTGATCTTTGCATTATCAACGGAAGAAACTTTTCTGGAGGGTTTTAGATGAAATGCTGCGTAATCCTAAAGGTGTATTTTTAACTAAGCCCCTTTTAAATATGGCATAATTGTTTTCGGAAAATATCAAGTATGAAAACTTACTAAAAGAATTAAGAAGATTATGAGGGAGGAGGTTATTTATACGCAAGTAGACGATTACTTCCTTGGATGCTTATCTACTTTAGGATGTGCGCTGACTAAAGCAACATTTAAAGGCAATTTACATAATCTTAATTTCGCCTCGCACTAAATGGTAACGAACTGTTGGTTATTGCACTACCAGTTGCTTTAAATGGCAAAATTGACAAATTTAACGTTGGCCTGTATTTCGCACAAAAGGTTATCAAGTTTCATTGTTAAAATCAGTATTTTAAAGATGTAAACATTCGATTTCCTAGTTTAAGCACTTAGGTGTGGTTAATTCCTAAATAACCATCTTTACGTACACAGCACGCACCAACTTAAAATTATGAAAAAGAATTAAAAACTTCTAATATTCTAATAAAAAAATCTAGATAGGAAATTTTCTTACCCAAACATTTATTAAAGGAACGGCTATTTTCCTATTGGAAAGACATAAAATTCCTTTATAAGCCTGAATTAATCGCCTATTAATTTAATATGCAACTAATGTAAGTCGTAGTTATAACTTTGAAGCGTTTGTAGCCCTCATTTTCACAGTAAAAGGAATTAAATCCTCCGAATCTAAATAAACATCAACAGTAAGCAAAGCTCTAAAGGACGAGTAAACTAAAATTTTTAGTTAAACATGTGAACGTGGAAGCTTCGTAGCTTGAGTAGAACTACATAACAACATAACTAACATTCGTTTTAAATTCCTATGTTTGAGGGCAACGAATAATGTGATTCACTATTTGCTCAACTTGAGATGTTTTTTGTACGATGTTAGAATATATCTTTTAGAATGGAGGAATTACAGTTACACATCTTGATTTTTATCATTTTTAGATGCCCTTGATGTATTTGACTTTGAGCAGCACAATGTATCAGTTGCTAATATAATCTTTTTTTAACTGAAAAGCTTTACTAAAAGACAATGGCAATGTAAAACTCACTAAATCTTTCCTCGATATATTTTTTAGACAAATAATTACCTAATAAAATAAATAACAACTAAAAAAGCGTACTACTAGGGCGTTTTTTGTACTACCTAACCATAAAACAAAAGAGCGACGATGTTAAACCAATTATTAAAAAATAGCTGTGACATTTAGAAGTTCGTGTGCCAAGTTGTGTTTAATTTGTGCGGTTTATAAAGATTTGAGAAGCTTTAGTTCTTTGCAAAATGCGTGAAATTAAGATGAAATATGGCAGTATCATAAAGTTTGGCTATGTTGAAGAGTGATAGAGATGTTGTTCCTTGAATTATCACCGGGGATGTCACTTAGGTCCATCACTGGGACCCCCCCCCCCCCCCCACTAAACAGGAATCCATGCAGTGGGTTCAAAAGGGCTCGCCGCCACCAAAAAAAGCCAAAACACAATTTTCTGGAAAAAAAAACTGATGGCAACAGTTTTCTGGGATGCTGAAGGAATCGTGCTTATTGAATATATGTCGAGGGGGTCTACCATAAATGCAGTGGCCTGTGTAAACACAATTTAAAATTTAAAAGCTGCTCTGGAGGAAAAGCAAAAACTTGTTACTGCACGATAATTGTCGGGTTCAGAAGGATGAAGGCAAACAAAGTTCAATAGATAAACAATGACTGTGGGTTCATAGCATTAAGGCATCCACCTTATAGCCTCGTCAGACTTCTTTCTACTCAAAAACTTCAAAAATCGTATCAGGGGAAAGCGTTTTGCATCTGATAAAGCACTCAAAGAAGCAGTTGAACGATATTTTGTAGAGTTGCCAAAGGAATTTTTTTCTGAGGGTATGGGACAATTGGAAAAAGATGGAATAAGCGTATAAGTGTTGAAAAGAGTTACTTAGAAAAATAGAGGGTTGTTAATGTGGTACGTGTTTTGTTTCATGGCTAGGTAGATAACTTAAAGAAACGCCCTCGTATAACGGACGAAGAAATGTAACTAAAATTTTGTTACAATATAAAACGTTAAAAACTATAGCAAAAAGTCTCAAAGTATTAGGGATTACTTTAAAAAATGGTTAAAATTGACTAAATCATACTCTTAACGTAAATGTATTAGAACAAACTGTCAAACTGGTTCCTGTTTAAGATTACGAACAACGTAAACACATTGGGATAAAATGTGACAGCCCAAGAAGCCGACGTACGTTAATTTTCAATGGGTTGGTGCGAGCTTTTTTTTAAGAAAATACTTTATTTCTTTGTTTAGGGTGGAAGGTTTACTTTGTTAAACCTTCAAAGGAAGAAGTCCATTAATGTGAGATGAGGACATCTCGGTACCATTCAAGCTTTTACTTTTTACTAATTTACCAATGTATTTGTATACTAAACTTGACCTGCTAACAATCCGGGATTTTCTTCGTTGAAGAATATGACGAATTTAGACCTAAGTCAAGAAATAAAAATCAGAAACCATGATTTGTTGAATATACTGTTTTTAAGTCATGCAGTGCAAATTTCAAGAGACCATTAAAACAACAAAATTCATAGAAGAATAGTGTAACGAGACGGGCTGATGATGTCAGTCCCATGCGTCATCTAACACAAGCCCGCGATAATGTTCCAGACTGTTCGGCGAATCATCATCTCGATCATTCCAGATTGGATTCCAGATGGCGCGGCTAGTATATTTATTAGGCGCGATCCGACGAGCACGAATTCAGTGATACCAGGGTCTACTGCCGAGCGACCAAATACGTGTAATAGAAGTGCGTGCCTGAATATAAATAACTTCATAACTTGTATAAATAAATTAGTTAGTGTTACGGGTTAATATTAGTGTTGGGTTTTAGTGTTTAAGTTGTTGTTTTGTGTTAATTGTTACATTGTTTAAATTTAAATAGATAATTCACACCGCGAACCGAAGTTTTAAATAAACGTTGTAAAACCGTTACAATAGGATTGAATTGGGTAGCATTTCGCAAAATGAGCTATATGTTTAAATTGTTTTGACGTATGACGCCGAAACATTACATTGACTAACAAATTCGACCCAAAAGGCGATGCAAGAGTCGATTTTTCGAGTAAAATTATAAGATAAAATGAGAAAGGAAAATATAAGGAGACAAACCGGAATATGTAGTATAATACAACGAATTACAAAATTAAAATGGAAAAATTGGTTGAATGACATGACTCCGCAAAAAATATGAAAGGTTGATTACACAATGCTACGATGGTTAAAGTACCGTGGGTGAATGTTAGCCCAGAAACCATTAAAAGCAGAGGAATGTCACCAACCCGTTGGGCACGAAAAATATTAGAGAGCTGGAAGCAAAATCTTCAAAGTAGAGATGAATGGAAACAACTAGTCTACCTTCAGCAGTGGATGTTAGAGGCTTGAATGATGACAATTAAACTAACGCTAAAGCAACTGGGCATGACATAACAATGTTAAACTTAAAAAATAATTAAGCTGTCATTATGCAAGAGAAGTTTGGGAGTATTTGCATGCAAAGAACATCAGGTATATTTATTAGGTTTGTTTGGAAATATTAAGAAAAGGTTGATTTCGAAATGATATCTTTACTGGGAAATGCTGCACCAATAATAATGAGTTTACAAATTACAAGTTACAATTTACCGATACTTAAATATTAGTGATTGTAAATTGTGTTGTCCAATTCATTTGTAAAATACAACAATTTTATTAGTAATGACGGTTTCGGGGTCAAACCCAAGTCGGATGCTCAGCGGGTGGCCTACCCAGCCACTGAAAATAATTGGGAATCGAAACACAGTGGTGGAGTAGGGAAGGTAGGCGGTTTATAAAGGCGTGGTGCTTACCACACCACGTCGTACGTATAGCGTGCGAAAAAACCGAGGTATGAACGCGACTTAGGAGGCCTTAACCCCCCGTGCTGCAGGCCATGCTTCCTCGTGAGGTGTTGCTGCTTATAAGAGAATAAAGAGAAATTTAGCTAAAACTATTAGTGAACAACTGCATTTTATTAAAAAGCAGACCCTGCATTGAAGTGACAGATTTTATTTGAGTATCATGGGAAAAAGAGGTGAACCAAAAAAAACCTAAGTTTTGCATTTTAAACTCAATGAAAATAAAGAAGTCCTGCTTGGAACTTTTAATGACAAGCTTACTAAACATGATAAAGTTGAAAAACATGGAATATATCTAATAATAACTATTCCTTGCCTTTGGGTGTATTGCCTTCAAATAAGGATTTGAGACACTTTTAGGGATTTGGTGACAAAACCTAAGAAAATCGGCTACAGTAAGTTTAAATTTTATGAATAGATTGCGCTTTTATAAAAACCTTGACAATTTTAGAAAAATAGGTAATAGGATCGATTGCTACTTTTTGAAGTGTTTACAGTACATTTTTGAAATTTCAATCTCTCTCAATCTCAAAGCCTTATCTTACAGTCCATTTCTGAACATAGGCTTCTCTCATTTCTCACCATTTATTTCTATTCTGCGCTTGTCGTGTCCAGTTTAGTCCTGCAGTCAGTTTTAAGTCATCTGTCCAGCGCATTTGTGGCCGTCCTCTTGTTCTTTTTCCCAAGTATGGTCGCCAGTGTAGTAATATTTGGGTCCATCTTCCATCTTGGCATCTGGCTATATGGCCGGCATAAATCCATTTTAATGTGGCTATCGTCTCGGTTACATCTTTAACCTTTGTAGCATTTCGGATCCATATATTACTCTTTCTGTCCTTCAGTGATATCCCCAACATCTGTCGTTCCATGGATCTCTGTGTTGTGGCTATTTTATTCATTGACTTTTTTGTTATTGTCCATGTTTGACATCCGTATGTCAATATCGGGAGAATACACTCGTCAAATAATCGTGTTCTAAGTTTTAGAGGGATATTTTTGTTTTTAAGTATTTGTCCCATCTTTCCGAAGGCTACCCACGCTAATCTTCTTCTTCGAAATATTTCGGCGGTCTGGTTTTCTTTACCTAATTTTATTTGATGTCCCAGGTATGTGTAGCTGTCGACGTTTTCGATTTGAGTGTTTTTGAGAGTAATTTGGTGGTCCGTCTTGCACATTTTTGAAATAATAAATAAAATTGTTAAAACTACTGTAATAACTACCTCAGACAGTAGAAATTTCTTCAAACAAGACACCCTGATGCATTTCGGTCTACGATATATGTATATTGAGATGATATTAATTGGTGTTTGCGAATTTATTGTTGATGATTGATGAAGTAAGGGTTGATTGTTTGATGCGGATTTAGTACTAATAGAAAAAATGTAGGTAACATAAAAATTTAGATGGCTAGGTTATTTATTAAGCGTTGAAAATGTAAATATTATTATTGTTAGTTATAAAATATGAATAGCTAAATAGGGTTGCTATAGAAAAGTTAAGTAGTTACGGTTGTCCTGAATAAAAACGCAATTTTCTAATTGGATGAAGAATTTTTCGAAAAACCAAGGAGACGAAAAACAAGTTTATAAAATAAGCAGGCAGAAAAAAATATTTTTGCAAAAAGGAAGTAAAAATCTTCCAGAGAAAAACAAATATTAATAATTAAAAATTTAATAATAATTGAAGCTGAATAAAATTGTTTATCTTCCATTACAAAAAGAGAAAGAAGTGAAGCTGTATAAAATTGGATTGGTTAAGTTGTGTTACTGCATGCAAATTGGATGTGAATGTAACTTGAATGAGTAATAAAATGGAATTGGAAATAATTAGTTCAATGCTGAAGATGGTGTTTTTGGTAAACAGTTTTCGAATTGGGAATTGCTTGCCGTAAAGAACAAATATACAGAAACTGTACGTGTAGGAATAGCATAGATAAGTTTTAGTAGAGAATATAGGAAAAACGATTATTGATTATTCAATTGTAATAAATCCGCATTAATGAAATTGAGTAGATTTATTTAAAAAAACTTAATTGAAATTAAAAATAAGATCTCGAATAAGAGAAAATTAAAAGTAAGAAACTCAGTAACGACCCTTAAGAGTTTCTATTAAAAATATCAATTGTAATATTCTAACAAAATGGCATCCAGCTGTATTTAAATGTGGTGCTATAAAGAAATATTGATATTTAATTGAATTATTGTTATTAATACTTAAATTATATTAAATTAAATACTTTAACAAAACCTTCACATACAATGTGTCCACGGATAGGTGATACAAGAGGAAAAACTTTTTTATTATTGATTTCTCAGAAAATTTTATTCTTGATAATAATTTTTGCTGTGCTTAATAGTCTTATTTCTCATGTTACTTTTCCTGCAGGTAATCATTTAAGACTTAAATTCACAATTTTCCTCAGTTTTGGACTTTGAAAAAATTTCTGAAATTTTTATAATCAGATCAAGTATGCACTACAACATTCTTTTTTGTGTTTCCTTTATTCTTGAAACTTTCAATTTAAAATAAAGTTTTCGAAACAACATTATATCCTAATTTTGTGTTCTTGAAGCGTCTATGAGCACAACAAAAGCCTTAAACTTGTGTTCTGAACAACTTTACTCTAATACAATTTTGTGATATTTGTTAAAATACTAAGACTTTATCTAAAACTCACTTTCATTTTAATAGTGCTAACACATATGTCTAGATTTAAAAAAATCGAAAGTCAGCTTAAAATGAATTTAAGAACAAGCAGGGATAGACTGCCAAACAGCGTATTCGCGTATTGATATCTAAAAAATTTTGGTCATTTATACCTCTTGTATCACCTATCCGTGGACACATTGTAGATCAAATATCATAACAATATGCATATGCAGATGTGTTACGTTCTATATTTGAACGGTTTAGGCTTACTCGCGATTAATTACAACTCCAGGTGCTACGTCGTCATCTAGAATAACATACTAAAATCTCGTCTGGCCTAATTCCCATGATTAATTCAGCTAGTTAATTGTGCTGAATTATGTTGTTTCTGATAACATATGTGTTTGTTATGGTGAAATTAACAGCGCAACAATACCTGAATAGGGGAATAATTGACGAAAAATTAAGGGAACAACAAATTTAATCATGGACTTTTGAAACAATTTTTGATTTAAACGATACTCTCATGTTTTGAAACGTCACTCAAATAAATTATTTGTTCATTTAAATAGCTAATAAAAGGTTGTTTTTCAAAGTATAACGTTAAGATAAAAATAAATAAAAAGCAGACGGAAAGGTGAATGAATATAAGCTTCATTCCGGATAAAATATTATTATTAAAACCAAATAATAAGACTTTTCTCCTTTCATTTTAATGAAAAACAACGCCCTCGGAGGTTTATTTTCTGATATTGAACGTCCTTTTGGTATTTGCTTGCTGTATTAATAAAACTAAAAATAAAGTTAGAAAGAAAAATATGAATATAAAAACTAAATTTGCTTTTAATGTCAAACAGAGAATGGAACTCTGATTATTAAAGGCATTGTCAACTTATGCAACATATTTAGTAAATATCAAAATACGTTAGTTAAAATACTCGTAAAACTACCCGCAGTGGTAGAATTTCAATATCTTTGATAATAACCACAATAAGCGGGTCGAGAGAATTCATTTTCCGATACGTGACGTCACGAGTGTCGTCCTCCTGAGGCTCCTAATGGTAGCCATACACGTACCGGCTGGCCTGTCAGTTACACCTGAACAGTCCGCCGGGAGACCGGCGGCCGGAATGTGAGTGGGTTCCGGCTGGCCTGTCAGATCCGACTGAACCGGAGGCCGGAGAACGAACGAAAACACGTTCGTCCATCCGGCTGAACTAACGGGAGCGCAGGCGCACCGGTTCGTCAGTGGGGTGAGGCGACAGGCCGTCAGTCAGTCAGATTGTCAGATAGTACCTATATACTCAGAATATATTGCGAGTCCTGTTTAACCTCGTCTGTTAATAGTTAAAAAATGTCACGTGAAAAAGAAAACCAGTGTTTGGAGGAATTCATCAGTTTATACCGGAGTGAAACGTGTCTTTGGAAAGTGAAATCACCTGATTACCACGATCCCTATGTAGAACCTTGTAAATTGCTTCACAGATTTCAGGTATAATTCTGCCAAGTGCATGGGGTGATATGATCGTAGAAAACTTCAGGTCCTCTAAACTTCTCCCAGTAGCTAGGAACCTCAGCGTTGCCGTCAGTCACTCATGTGGGGAGATCGCATTTCTCCACTCAGTATTTTTTCTCGCAATTAATTGGGTAACCAATGACAAATGTTGTAAATACGTATTTTCGTCCATTCTTAGGTAATTGTGCCAATCTTTTGGAGCCAGTTTCAATTCATTAAGCAAATTGACGTGTGAATACACATGTCTCCTCAGCAACCACTCTTTACACCATACTTTTGTCCTTCGTTTTTTATTATTAGCCTCCAATACAACTATTAAAGCGACAATCGCTCGCGCATCATCACTGGGGAACATGATCACAGGATGTCAAGTGCTCGCCGGCCTGGTTTCAACTGAAGGTGTATGGGGTTTTCAGTTCAACAGGCCGCCGATCTCCCGGCGGACTGCTCCGGCGTAACTGACAGGCCGGTCGGTACGTGTATGGCTACCATAAACAAACACAACACCCGCGTTGCTGGGTTACTAGTATTATTAGTCGACTCGGCATGCCGCTCTTACTCGCAAGCGACACTCTTGACGTCATATCTTAAACTTTTAGCTCCCATAACACGGTAACGAATTAAAATTCGGCCGTAAAATTTTGCACAGGTGCAATACTCACTTTACTCAATCAAATTATAAAATAAAAAAAAACAACTTTTCATAAGTTGACAATGCCTTTAATAGATTTAATTACCAACAAAATCAAGGTCATTCATGTTTATTTAAAAAGTCGTAAAAGAAATAATAGTTGTAACTGCAAAGGTTCAAAGCTATAAATAATTATTCGGCTGTGTTTATGCAGCGAGTTTTATAGCCACTTTGAAACTATCTTAGTTTTTAAATAAATCAAGGGCGAGTGTTAACTTCCGACTTTATTTCAAGTTACAATAAATTGAAGACTATGGTTCAAATAGCAATTTAATTTTCTCCCAGCAAGTGTCAGAATTGCGTATCAGCAGAGGCGTAATTTGATGAATGTTTCACCTAATTTTGCCTTGTTTTTCTTGATGGCGTCGCGAAATCCCTTTGATGCATTAGGAGTAACTAAATGTGTACGCACGATGAGGCGATAAACAAGCTTAACGAGCTTTCAACTAATAATAAGCATAATGTAACAATTATAATCGCTTCCGCAGCTAAGAGAGAGAGAGCAACGAGTGCTCGGGGGGTTACGTAAAAGGGAGGTAAGTCACGGCTCATTAGCCAGATCAATAGGACCGACGAGGCTAATCACTCTCAAAACACCTGGTAGGATGACATCGATATCACTATTCACTCAACAACACAAAGTTCGAGGTTGCCAACTCGCTGAAAACTTTATAACTTCCCTTTTAAACCAAACTCGATACCTTATCCATAAACAGTCGAGTTTGCGATTGCCTTTCGAGTAATAAAAAAGTTTTCCACCGAAATAAAGCAGGGAGTTAAATGGAAGTGAGAGTACATTCGGCTACACATTTTGTTTACTTGAAAATGTTAGAAGTTTGGAATACCGTGGAAACATGGAAGTTTGTGACGCGGATGGCCTCGCGAAGAGGAAATTGACGTAAACTGAAAATTACCGAAAATAAACAAAATATTAAAAAGAACTAAAGGGGCAGGTGAAACTGGAGTTGCTTGTAAAATAAATAATGCAAGAATATCCTTTCGTCGGTTAATACAAATATAGTCTCATTAAACACAACTGAGTAAATACAGATAATGGTTTCAGTAGAAATGGAAATATTGATTTTTCTTTTTTTGAAGTGATGTACGGTTGAAGCATTTTATTAATAAAATGGACAGGTGACACGTTCAGTTTCCTTCAAGGAACTCGATTAAACATTCACTTGTTAAGAATCGCTCTTGCACCGGGGTAAACTATTAAGAAAAATTATTTTTTGTGCTTAAAATCAAAAATTACCTAATTAAAATTGATTACTCAAAAGTCCACTGACCGCTTTCACTCACACACATGCTTGACATGAATATCTTATGTTTAATTCAAGCCCAATTTAATAATAAAAATGTAATTTTTCAAATGTCAATTACAAGTTTACGAAAGGGTTGAAAACAAATACACCCCAAGCCAGGCTTAATAACGAACCGTATTACAAGAACTCAATTTTGTCAGAAAGAATTCGAACGTTCTTTCATTGTTCATACCTAAAGATTAATGAAGGTAACATAATTTAATGGAGATGGATATAAGAACAAGTATATTGTTTAACACTGCAGGCTTACGAGGTCCATGGCTTGTTCCACTATCTTCCTCCATACCTTTCTGTCTTGGGTTTTCTCTTTCCAATTAATAATGATGCCATGTTCTACATCTCTCATTATTTCTTCCTTCCATCTTGTTTTTGGTCTTCCACGTCTCATTTTTTCCTCCTTTACTGCTTTCTAATGTTCTTTTCCTTTCTTTGGTACTTTATATTTATTCATTCTCATATGGCCTAACCATCTCAATCTTTGCCCTTTTGTAATTCCTACTATATATCAGGATCATTATTCAGGGTGTGTATAAATTGGCGAAAGAACTAGGTACACGTAGCGATGTTGGTCATAAAATTCTGAGTCGAAAATCTTAATACCAAAATATTGTACCATCCTTCCTGGGTATGCACGGGATCTCCAAAGTTTGAAAATGAAGTCTTTTAATAAGTATTTTAATTCTTTATCTGTTGACAGAAAGAGCTGCAAATTAGAAGAAAGAAGAATAAATTGTAAAAGTTATTTTTTTATGGATGTTGTTTTTCAGCCCCAAAAGCGTGTTTTAAACATTTCGTCGTTAACTTATTATTGTAAAAAATACATATGGCAACATTCACGGAGTATTGCGATGTAATGGACATCCTTAGTTACCGTGCTATAACAAAACACCTGTGGTATGTGGATCCAATATTGTCAAATGTACGTTCCTTTAAAATGGTTCCTGAGGACAGAGGAAGCAT
This sequence comes from Melanotus villosus, assembly GCA_963082815.1. Taxonomy (NCBI): domain Eukaryota; kingdom Metazoa; phylum Arthropoda; class Insecta; order Coleoptera; family Elateridae; genus Melanotus; species Melanotus villosus. The sequence goes on along the minus strand of OY720422.1, from coordinate 26,078,411 downwards.
TGTCCAACATTTTGGTATTAAGAGTTTCGACTCAGAATTTTATGACCAACATCGCCACGTGTAGGTCTTTCGCCAATTTATTCACACCCTGTATAGTGAATAGTTCGTGGAGTTCTTTGTTTGTTCTTCTCTCGCATTTATCCTGGACTTTTGCCTCCATAAATTAAAGTATTTTCCTCTCCCATATTCGTAGCATTCTATGTTCTACTGTGCCTAATGTCCACACTTGACTTGCGAAAGTAACCACCGACCTTATAATCGTTTTATAGATCCTTAGTTTAAGTTTCATTGAGATGTACTACCGATCAGTCTCTTTAATGAATGGATACTGCGATTTTCTAATATCAATCTTCTCTGTACCTCTTTCATTATATCTGGTTTTCTATAACATTCTGTTTTTTCTTTGTTTGTCACTAGTTGCACTTTTGTCTTCGGTTATTTATAGACTAATTTCACTAATATTTCCTCTAATTCGTTCTTTCTTCCTGTTACTACTGCTACATCATTGGCAAAAGCTAAGCACTGGTGGTTTTTATGATGCAACAGACCTACCCTATTCAGGTTACAGTTTTCCTCATTAAGTATTCTAATGCACAATTGAAAAGTACTGGCGACAAAAGATCTCCTTGCATCGATTCTTCGCTGACCTCGAATTTTTCCATCATCCTGTTCTTTATTTTTATGCGATTTTCCGTTAATTTTAAGGTTAGCTTTATTAAATTCAATATTTTCCCCTTCACTCCTAGTTCCATTAATGCTTTGTACAGTTCCCTTCTCTTAATTCTATCATACGCCTGCTTCAAGGTGATTAATGCCACAAAAATTTCTTAATTATTTTCACATCTCGCAGCCTGAAGTTCCCTCAGTGTAGATATTTGATCTATTACCGATCTACCGCTCCCAAAACCACATTGGTATCCACCTATTCCTTCTTCTATCGTTTTTGTTAATTTGTTCTTGGTGTATCTGTAATTTGTACATTTCAATCTATCTTATTGCTTATAAATGGGGATTAACACTGCTTCACTCAAGTTTTGGGGAAGTTTTCCTTGTATCCATATTTTCTCCATCATGAACGATGGAGAGCAGGAGAGCGAACTATTCTAGTAACCCTGGACCTAGCTAAAGCATTCGACACAGTCTCACACCAAGCCCTTATAGAAGGCTTAACGGACAGCGAAGCACACCACTACCTAATAAATAGGATAATCAAGGCGGCACTGGAAGAAAACACTGCCATCCAGTGGTTCGGACAAAGAACAAAGGTATACAGGAAACGCAGAGGAATAAAGCAAGGATGTCCACTCTCCCCCCGCCTCTTCACCATTGCACTCCACAAAGCACTCCGGGACCTACCAGCGAAGCAACACAATCGGACTCCTACCGGAAATGACTTACTGCTCCCAAAAATCTTAGCATTCGCAGATGACCTACTGATTCTAGCGGAAGAAAAGGGCGAAGTGGGACAACTACTGCAAGAAATCACAGAAAACCTGAAGGACGTGGGGCTAGAAATTAACGTCGATAAATGCGAAGCCATGATAAGACAACCGGGACTACACAACTTAGGGGCAATGGAGAAAAACCTGAAATTTGGGAATTATGAAATAAAACAAGTCAGAAAAATGAAGTACCTAGGAGCTTATATGACCAACACGCTGGAAAGGCCAGCAACAGTGAGTCAACGAATCACAAAGGCTCACCAAGCTACCTACGCCATACTACCCACAATACAACGGCATAAACTGCCCCCGCAACTGGAACAACGGCGCTATACGGACTAAAAACCAGCGCAATGACAAAGGGAAATAGAGTGGCACTGCGAAGAATGGAAAAAAAAAATCCTAAAACTCCTCAGGATAAGTTCAAAAGAAGACGAAGGGGCGACCGCACACGAGGTAGTGGAAGGGAAAACAATAACTAAAAAGCTGACAGCGGCACGGCTAAAATATTGGGCACACATATTAAGACGAGAGGAAGACCACATATTGAAGAAGGCATATAACCTAGCAGCAGACGAAATGAAGGTGGGAAGACCCTGCTACACGTGGAACACAGCACTGAAACAAGATATAGAGCGATCGGGTATACCACAACAAACTTGGGAAGAGTGGGCAAGGAGCAAAACTAGGATGAAGAGGGAAATGAATCGCATATATGACTCAATCGAAGAATCTGACAACGAGGAATTAGAAGTAGAGGCAGAGGAAGTAGAAGAAGAGGAAGCAGAAGTAGAGGAAGAATAAGATAGAAGAACTGTGAAAGAACCTATACTACAATAATAATGGAAAATAGAAACAAGGGAACAAGGAGTCTGTAGATAAAATCCTGGTATTATATTTTTTGGCTTCGTTAACTCAAACACATAGTGGTTATAATTCCAACCTCAGTTTGAACGACATGTGGGTTTTTTCCATCTAATAAGGTATGCGACTTTCTGTTGTTTCCCATTTAAATATTCCCCTAACATTTTCCTTAGATTTTCAGCCCGATTTACGGCCCGTTATATTTTTGGATAGTTTTACGGCCAGTTTTTGGTTAAGTTTGCGACCAGTTTTGAGGACAGTTTTGGATAGATTTAGACGATTAAGTAAACTTACGGCCTGTTATATTTTTGGTTATGTTGGACATGTGGCCGAGCTTGTTGTAGAAACGTATTTTATGATTCCGTTCGTTATTGTCGAGTGCTGTTTATGAGACCGAGAAGATTTCCATAGTTTAATTTTGGTCTACGAAGAATTGCTGTCCTGTTTAGTGATTTCGCCGAGTAACCTGTAAGGTAGACTTGTTATATTTTACCTTCGTTCAGAAGGCGTACGAATTATTGTAATTCACCGTACAATCTTTGAAATACGTATCCCGTAAATTCAGGTCACCGTATAGGTTATTATTGTATAACATTACTTAGGTAGGATACCTTCATAATTTATATTTCAATTTTGCTTTTAATCAGTTTGCATTAACGTCATTTATATTACTTAATTTATGTTTTATGTTTCCTTTTCACTTAAAGTTTATCTACCGATTTGTTTGTGAATTTTAAAGACACTTGAGTTGTCGTGATACCGAGTATTTAGAATGACGCAAGGAAATTTTGTGCGATTGCTTATTGTGCCGCAATCAATTACTCCTTTTTTATTTGACTTTATGGTACGCAATTTGGGGTTAGCGTGAGATACAGGTCTGAATCTATACGATTGCCAACGTTTTGAGATCGATAATCTTGCGACACTGGGGTCCCTTCGATGACTCATTTGTAAACGCCTATTTTGTTAGTAAGTTTTTTATTTGAGTTCAAAAGTTTGTTTGTTTAACCAATCACTTAATATTTTGTTGATTCACTGATTACCTTTTTTTTGATCACTTTCAATATTTGATTTATTGCTCAGTTCATTTACCGACATCGGTTTCTTTAAACAGTCCCCATTATACTGTGTTGATTGGCTATACCTTTATTTGGTTGTAGTGGTATATAACCACTTTATCTAATACTATTTCTTTTTTTGGTTATATTATTGAATTGTTTTATGTTTACTTATTATTGATTTGTTATATTTATATTGTTGCTCGGCATATGTTTATAATATATTCGCATGTTATACGTATTAATTATTAGACATATAACTTATTTCGTTATTAAATATTTGAACGATCTGAGAGTCCTTTATTGGGTTTTGCATTTTAAAGAATTTTCAGGAAGTCGGTTATTAGTTGCCGTTCTTATTCGACTGAAGAACACGCTCGTAACTGATTGGCGCCCATTCATTTCTTTCAGCTTGTCAAGAACCCCGACCTTCCCACTGACAGTCGGCGGCGTGTTCCCGAGAGCTACTTCGGTATTACCCTTTTGTTGTAGCAACGTTATGATCGTCTTTTTAATCAAAAAAATCTGCTCAAATTTCCAAGGATTTTGGAACATTGGTTATAACCATGATGTAGAAAATAAATCCAGAGCAAAACATGGTACCAGAAGTGTCGGTGTTTTACACAGAGAAGCGTAAATGTGAAATTTCGAAACTATAAAATAGTTATTAGTAGTGGTCTAACCTTACGTTTATACCATGAGATCGAAAAAAAGATGATTCTGAGCAGGCCTTGACTAGTACAACACGATTGGCTACACTGGTTCTAGAATGCCTATGAATTATAATGTGACAGTGACATTTCAAGTGTAAGTCAGTTTTGCAATCTTGTTTCCAGAATTATTTAAGTTTATCGTTGTAATACTAGTGAAGGATCACATTTTGAACACCTACTCTAACATGTAGTACTCATCTTAGTTTTCAGTTTGTTCCCTAAATAAATACTGTTTTGTGTTTTAATTTATTTGATATTTATTAACCTCTAACCTACTGCCACATTTTGAAATCAGTCTTTCCAATCGTGCTGTACTAGTCAAGGCCTGCTCAGAATCATCTATTTTTCGATCTCATGGTATCTCGGAACCGGTCCAAACTACACCGATTTGAATTTTTTTTTAAACGTTGTAAATATAAAACATTAAAACCTAATAACTTTGTAGCAAAAATAAGGTTCTTTTAAGAGTTACATTAAAATTGAGGGCGGATTATTGTTTCTCGTCCCGAAAAAGGCAGTTTCCCCAATTTTCATATCGATATTTCGAAAACCTTTAAAATTGCAGAAGACAATTAAAATTAGAATTTCTACTTTGACACCCTGTATCTCCCTAAATATTAACTTTTGGACTAAGGTTATCTTAGGTAAATCGCAATATTTTGGCTTCACGAATCTACTGTTGGTCTGTGTCCCGTTACTTATGGAACACCCTGTATAAAATTAATAGATTATTTAATGAACAGTAATGGGCAACTTTTAACCCATAAAGGATTTAATGTTTTATATTTACGAAGGGACGTTCAAAAAAAATCATTCAAAGCTGAGTAGTTTGAACCGGTTTCGAGATAACGCCCTATATTTGTTTAGCGTTACTCCACTATAGGTTGACTGTTAATACATGAGTGAAACATAAACCAAGACAAACTATGGAGGCGGGGGAGAAAAATGGCAAGTGATATCTTAGAAAATATAAAAGTGAATGAAACTGGGCAAAGGCGAACCAACCAATAAATGTTAAGTGAGTGGGCATATAACCATATAACCAACAAGGTTGATACAAGAATTATGAAGAACCTTCGTTTACAATGGGAGTCAAACTGGATGCAGTCAACAGAGAAACGCAAAATACCATAAGGATTACTTTTGGTCTGTAATAGGTGTTGCCGGTAAGGGGTTAGGAGTTAAAATGGACACAATGTACTAAGTGTAACTGAATTCAATTTAAAAACTTTTAGAATGATAGGGCTTACCAAGGGGACCTACGTTAGCAAATAAATCCCTGATCACAAATGTACGATAATGACTGTTAAATTGTCGAAATTGAAAATATACAACAATTTAACTTCTCAGTTGTAATAGTCTGTCATTCAAATAATCGCCTGCTTTCATATATGAATGTCAAGTTGCCTAGTCTAAGGCATGTCCAGGAACTTCTTTTGTTGCCTGTGGCAGTTTTATCTTAAGTTTACGAACAGGGTTTATTTACGAAACTTGCTTCCCTTGAGACTTTCTATTACCCCTGTTGAAATATATACGCATTCAGCTAGTTTACTTGATTTGATATATGATATATATTATCATGAGAGTCCATGTTTGTTTGTTTTTAAGATGGTTGTTGTTTTATAAAAATATGTATAAAAATATCCTTACTTGTCAATAGATTCTAAAAGTGTTCCTGTGTATTTTATACTGCGTTTTTATTTATAATTCACTATTAGTTGACTGTCGTCACAGGAATTCTAACAGGTTATGGGTACAGCATCTAGTTGAAAAGGATAGTGAAGGCGATCGTTTGCGAACGTTCGTGACGTGCAAAAATTATGGCACATGAAAATGTAAAAATGAACATTCCCCTTTTAAACGGCGGAAACTATGTTTTCTGGAAGACAAAATTGAGAGCAATTTTGATTCGCGACGATCTGTGGAACGTTGTATGCGAATCAAAACCAGAAATAGATGTAAGTAATGATTGGCAAAAGCAAAATAACAAGGCGATGGCGTATATTACACTGAGTGTAGAAGACAGTCAACTAATACACTTTGCACATCTTGATGATGCCCATGAAATATGGGAGGCATTAAAGAAGAAATATGAACGGTCTACATTTGGCAGCCGTTTATATTTGAGAAGAAAGCTGTATGGTATTCAGTACCGGGACGGATCAATGAGTGATCACATTGATTCAATCATGGAGGTCGTAAGTTTACTCCGTGGATCTGGTAAACCACTCGAAGACGAGGAAGTAGTAGCAGTATTACTAGTAAGTTTACCAGAATCGTATTCAGTGCTTGTTACAGCGCTTGAAGGTAGAGACGAAGCTGATTTGACAGTCGAGTATGTGACCGGTAAAATAATGGATGAATACCAAAGACGAATCGAGTCAGGCGACAGCAAGAAAAATATTTCCGAGACAGCAATGAAATTATCAGCTTCAACATTTAAAAAGAGTGATACATATCACCAGGTTGGTTCAGGCAAGAGTGAAAAAGGAGGAAGAATAAGAAAATGCGAGAAAAATAAGGAGTCCAGAGTTTGCTTCTTTTGTAAGAAACCAGGTCATTTAAAAGCAAATTGTTTTTCTTTTAAAAGGCAGAAAGAAACATCTACAGAGTCAGCGAAATCTTCTGTAGCTGTAAAAGGAAGTACTGTCAACTGTCACGTAACCTTCAGAGCAAGTTGGGAAAGAAAAGACATGAATGTGACAGGGTGGTGCATAGACTCCGGCGCGACGAATCACATGACCAATGAACGCGAATTTTTCTCAGAACTGTGTAATACAGATACCTCAGTTTTTCTTGCAGATGGATCGTCGGTGAAGGCAGCGGGAATTGGAAATGGTTGGTTGAAATGTAAACTTCCTGATGGTTGTATTCAACGTATAGAGCTGGAAGATGTGCTCTATGTTCCACAACTCGCTGACAGATTGCTATCCGTGCAGAGAATTACGGAAAAAGGTCATCCAATTATCTTCGAGGGAAATACTTGCAATATCTACCAAGGACAACAAGTTGTTGCGCAGGCAAATAAAAGAGGAAATTTATTTAGACTCAACGTGGTAGGAAATGAAGAATCAGCTAGTATTGCAAGTGTAGCAGTAAGTCTTCACCAATGGCATCGTCGTTTAGGACACAAAAATTTAGCAGCAGTTAAGCGTTTGGTTAAGGAAGAACAAGCCACCGGCATCAAAATTTCATCATGGTCAGATGATTTTATCTGCGAAGATTGTATTAAAGGGAAATTGATACAAAAGAAATTTCGAGAAAACGTTCGCAGAGAAACAGAACCGATGAGACTCATTCATTCCGACCTATGTGGCCCCATGCAGACTGAAACTCCAAGTGGGAACAGGTATTTTTTGACATTGATTGACGATTGTTCTCGTTTTACAGTTGTCAGATTGGTTAAGTCAAAAGATGAAGTACCTGGTGTGGTGAAGGAGTACATAGCTGCAATGTCAACGAGATTTGGCAGAAAACCTGTTGCAATACGCACAGACAATGGGAAGGAATATGTTACTCGACAACTAGAAGATTATTTGCGGAGAGAAGGGATTCAACACCAGCTTACGGTGCCATATACTCCGCAACAGAACGGTGTGGCAGAGAGAAAGAATCGCACCTTAACAGAATCGGCAAAATGTATGTTGTTAGACGCTGGGCTACACAATCGATTCTGGGGCGAAGCTGTATTGACTGCAGCATATTTACAGAATCGCACACCAAGCAGAGTAATCGAGAAAACCCCTTTGGAGCTATTTACTGGCTACAAGCCAGATTTGAGTCACATTCGTGTGTTTGGATCAAAAGTTTACTCCCTGATACCTAAACAAAAACGAAGAAAATGGGACGATCATGCTGAGGAAGGCGTTCTTATTGGTTATGATGGAAACACAAAAGGTTACAGAATTCTAAATCCGAAGACGAATCGTGTTTGGATTAGTCGATCAGTCCGGATTATAGAAAATAACGCCAAGCAGCAAGATCTTCGTCAAATTCCACAACAAGAAGGGGCTTCGGATGTAGAAGATTCAGTTGAAAACGTATCTACTTTTGAAATAGAATTTAATATTCCTGACAGCAAGAAACCAGAAAGAGATACAGCAGGAGAACAATATTCCGAAGATAAAGATGAAGATACTTCACAAGTTTCTCCTGTCAAGCTTGAAAGACGAATTTCAAGAAGAGAAAATAAAGGTATTCCACCAGAAAGACTTCTATACAAGGTAGAAGTAGGTTTTGTCAACGAACCGAGTTCTTGGAATGAGATGCTGAAATTACCATTTCGAGAAAGGAACGTTTTCTGGAATTAACCAGAAGAATGGGACTACAATAAGTAAAACTTGCTGAAGCGAGAAGGGGTGTTGAAATATATACGCATTCAGCTAGTTTACTTGATTTGATATATGATATATATTATCATGAGAGTCCATGTTTGTTTGTTTTTAAGATGGTTGTTGTTTTATAAAAATATGTATAAAAATATCCTTACTTGTCAATAGATTCTAAAAGTGTTCCTGTGTATTTTATACTGCGTTTTTATTTATAATTCACTATTAGTTGACTGTCGTCACAGGAATTCTAACAACCCCATTACCCCTGTTCGGTCCAATGCGAACACACCCCGTATATAATCATAAAGCTTACTTTAAAATAACTACGTTGGTATTTTTCGCCTTTTTAATACTTTCATTCTTTCTTTCACTTTTAGCCTATTATACCTTTACAGCTTCGAGGGGGCCCGATACACCAAGCCGCAGAGCGGTCACCTATCCAAGTTCTGGTCAAGCATCCCTTGCTTAACTCTCAATATTACGTGCACTCCCACTCTGCCGAACTACCGGTTCCTTTTTAATACTTAAACCTTTAAATTTTGGAACAAATTCGAATTTTTTAAGTTTATATGAGGTTTGGTAGAAAAGTAATAGGACTGGAAACACTGGGCGCGAACCGACAACGCTGCTGCCTCTCCCTTCACACGGCAGTTAGAATAACCCCTGCCGTAGACTCAGTATAAGTTTGAATTTGTTAGAGTTGCTACGTGATTGTTGAGAGCGTCTGACGTGAAATTATGTTTGCGAGATGCGTTACGAAAATGGACCAGCAAAAGTTTATGTAAAGCTTGACGAATCCGCTGCTTTGATTTATGAAGGTATTGAGGTACAAAGGGCTTATGGAGAATATTCCCCATCCAGGGCACAAGTGTATTTTTAGAGGGCCGAGAAGACGAACTTGGTACGGGAAGACCTTCTACCTTCAACGGACAACAATGTGGAAAGAGTGAGGACTCTTGTGATGTCAAACAGTCGATTGACATTGAGAATCATCAGTAGTGAGACAAATTTGAACAAGTTTACCGTCCTGGATTTTAACACAGGGTTTGGACATGAGAAAAGTGTGCACCAAAATAGTTCCAAAGAACCTCACGGCTGAGCAGAAGGCCAACCAGAGGAATGTGTCTTGATCTCTTGTACCGCCTTGAGAGGGAACCAGAATTCTTCAGCCGCGTGATCACAGATGATGAATCATGAATTTTTAAGTACGGTCCCTAGACAAAACACTAAAGTCTAGAGTGGCACATTGCAAACTCTCCCCGTCCCAAAAAAGCGAGAATGAGCAAATCGAAGATTGATGCTCATTTGGTTTTTGGCAGTCAGAGAGATCATCCATAAGGAATTTGTGCCGCCAAGACCAACTGTCAATCAGACTTTTTATCGGAAAGTTATTGAAATGCTCAGGAAGAGCGTAGCACGTGTGCGACCAGGCATTGTACGCATTTGGATGCTGCACCACGACAACACCTCATGTCACACGGCAGTTTCTCGATCAACGAATTTTTGGCAAAAAAAGGATTCGTGATTCCCCAGCCCTCCTATTCGCCGCATTTCGATACTTTAGATAATATCCAGAAGAGCGTAACCGACGTGTTGAAAGACATTTCAGTAGCAGCCTTCCAGGACTGTTACGAACAATGGAGAAAACGCCTAAGTCGGTGTGTAGCTGCCCAAGGGAACTGCTTTGAAGGGGGTAACCTTGATTTGTAAAAAGAATAAAATTCATGGTTAAAAGAAAATCGGTCTTGAATAGTATTACTTTATATTTTCAAAAATATCGAAATTTTCACTATTAGTTATCGCCACTTCCGGATCACTTTTTTCTAAATTTAACTGATAAGTAATTTAAATTAAAAGTTTATTTAAAACACAATTGCAATACCGATTGCATTCGTAAATTTTAGACATATCTAGCTTAATTGTAAAAAAAGAGACTGAATAAACATACGTCGTATTAGAACGCTTTCAGCACAACAATAAGCGCAGTATTCACTGATAACAACTACTTACAATTTATTATGTATTTTGTCATACAATTTATTATGTATCTTGTCAGACACGTAAAACAAAGTTTGCACAAACTACGACTCCGCTAATTGAAAAGTGTCATCGTTAGACCGACAGGAATATACAAAATGCACAAGTAAATGACGAGCAAAGTGTCATCAACGTAGAAACAAGTTTCTACCCATGCTCTGCTGCAATTAATGCATGTATCAAGAGAACAATATTCCATTCACAAGAAGAAAGTTTTGCATTAGCACATCAATTTAACTAAAGCAAGTTCTATCGCTGCAGAATTATAGTTGGCAAACTACGAAATGGTTGCAAATTGTAAACTTTGGTTCACTCGCTGTATATTGTTGTTAACCGATTGCATTACATCCATGTTACTTCATATGAATTATTAATTTATTGAAGAGAGAAAGAGAGTGTTAATTTAACGTAGACGAATATGCACAAGTTAAAGCATATCAATTTGCCCTACAGATTTCGAGTTGAAATTCTCACTTATTTTCATAACCGTTGCTGTTATCTAAAATTTAAAACAAGGTTTAAAATGGCGATATTTCAATATTCACTGCTAAATGTGTAGTGTTTTAAGTAAGTATTTTCCACACCTAACTGTTTGGGCTTTCAATTACATGGGGTTTCGTAGGATACAAGTAAAACTGACATAATACAATTAAGTAAGTAATAGTGGGAGTCCATAATGTAGTAAGAGAGTTACAAAAATTGTTAAGGCAACTAAAGTGATTTCCAATTTCTTATTATAAAAATTATTATAATATCTGGTGAACACAGATCAATGCAAGAATTTTCACAAATGCTTCTCTAAAATTTAAATTACGATAATATAAACCTTTCGATTATTATAGTGTTAATTATTTCATCAAATTTGAAATTATTATAAAGCCCAATTCAATTTATTATGGTTATAGCCTAGGCTGGTGAAATTAATTAATCGATACCACTTCAATAATATTTGAAAGATATATAAATTATATCATTGAAATGACATTTAAACTCCAATCGCGATAAAATTTATATAATTTACGTTGACGGGATTTACGGAAATTAGGATAAAATTACATTGGAAATTTATCAGTTAACGTCAAGGCTTCAATTGCACGTTACCAAAGTGTCTGCACACATCCTCCACGTGATAGAATCTGAAATTCAATCGGGTAAATGCAACATATTACAAAATCGAACAACACGAATATTCCGAATGCCTGATACACCTCAAGTGTGAAATGGTAATCTTAGGTTTTACAGTTACCTTTCGCATTCGTTTTAGGTTTCGTCTTAAATAATCTGTTAAAAAATCGCCTTTCTTTTAAATTCCGCCCTAACAAAAAACTTAAGTAATTCGATTACAAAAAAATCTATTTCCTCAGACTTTCTGTAAGTGGAATTTGTTTGAGAAGGATTTGTAGAGGATTTGAATTAAAAGGAAATCCGCGTTTTACTCCTACAAGAAAACGTCGTTTTTTATTTCGTCAGCTTCGTTAAATTTAAGTTAAATTACGGACATAATCTTGTTTATTCAACGTTCAAATCCTAATGTGTCCATCAATCTCGTTACTGCAGTGAATGTTTGTATTAAACCCTAAAACTTTTGGATTTATGCCAGTCAAAAACTAAAAAGGTAAATTACATCTCTCCAGATTTTATCAGAAAGCTATAACCTTGATATTTGGTGACTTTTACCGAGGTTACTACGTTTTTCCAACTTTTGATATAAAAGTATGTTACAGTGACATCTTCGTAAGTCCATTCCAAAATGTAGATTTAGTGGTGTTCTAAAATAAGTTTTCAATATACGACTGATTTTGTAACTTCGAACAACCTAATCTCGAGAGAATTCACATCAGATACGGAACTAACCCATGTCGTTTGGAATTTTCCAAAACGTACAACGTACAGTTTCACGTTTGCCACTTACCGGTTTAATCCCCGTTATGCTTGCAAATCCTCCTTGTTATTGAATATTCTTTTTTAGTAATTTCATGATAATTTTATCTTAGTGGTAGGTAGCTCATAAGTGCTTTAATTAATGTGAAATTTATGCCAATTATTTTTTGAAATTCGTTTTCCAAATTAATTGGTTTAGAAACGTGTTCAGTTTTCATCTAAAGATATGTTTTGGTGTTGAACAAAACATAATCTAAGAAACACCTCGTCTTTTAGACTATGCACTCAACTGCTACTTTTCAGTTAATAAAAATACCTGTGCATTTCCGGATTGCATCATATCCAACGAAAATTGCAAGGGCTACTTTTGTTTTAAACTTCAATTTCGTTTTAATTTTAATTAAACATCGTAAAAATTCCGGGTTAATTATCAACGATATCCGAAAAGGAATTTAATAATTATGCCCATTCGAACTTGATTTGATCAAATTAGTTTAAACTACGGCCTATTAGAACTGAATTTTAGTACATTCCCGATGAAAGTGTTAGTAATGATCGTTTGATTAACGTAGCGGAATGAACTAAGCTCAAAAGATTTGTTCTCATGAAGGGCTCCGGATCGTTGCAGTTTGCGCCAGGGAATAATAGTTCAAAAGCAAAAGCGAACCGAGCTTTGTGGTTTCGTTGTTTAAGCTATCTACAGATAAACATAAGCTGGTAGGGAAGATCATCTGTGGCCAGAAATAGAACAGACCTTTATTGTTAGCCTATGGTTTTCAATTATTAATATCCTAAGGTGACGGATTTATTTTGTCTACATTTATTTTTAGATGAAGTATAAAGAAGATGAGGACAATATTGAAGCTTTGCCCGAAAACAAACAGGAAAAGGAATCTTAATCTCTAAAATTGTTTTATAAATCTCAAATATTTTCAGCGCAAAAAAATACAATGAGTTAAATGTTCATTCATCCACTGCGTCTTATACCATATGAACAAACATTATTTAGATAAAGGGTGGCGTTGGAATTCTGAACGTACCTTGCATGTTTGATTCATCGTCAGTAGTTGAAATTATATAGTGATTTTGTTCACCATGGCCATCCCTTATCTAAATAATTTTTGTTCATATGGTATAAAGTAATATAAATGAGCAGTTGTTTTTCAAAATTAAAAAAAAAAACTGGACATTTATTAATTTTTGTACAATTTCACGCCTATAGTGGAGGAAATCGTTACAGCAGTTTTATAACATCAATGGAGACTGCGTTTTTAAATGTCCTTCAGGCATGTTTTATCTTAGCATATTAACATTGGAAATGTTTATGCGTTCGTATATTGGACAGAGTTACAAGAATTTAAGTAGTTTTCCGCGACACCAAAAATGTCGGTACCTATGTGACCGTGGACCGCATTAACTCGTGCCGTCGAAACAAAAAAGTACTTAAGGCATTAGAGTGTGTTAGGATGGAAATCAAGATAAAATAATAATTAAATAAGAACAAAGTTTAATTCGATAAAATACATAAGTAAAAGGCAAAATATGAACATAAGAACAGTTTGAATGTTAAATATTGAATGCCCTTGCTCGTACGTGACAATCGAGCTTCGACTCCAACCCGATGATCTCATAATAGCAAACATTTGAATTATTCGTAATAAACCGGCGTAAGAAGAATAGACAAGGTTTGCTGCAAGTGTAAAGCGGCGGCTACATTACAGCGACTTACTTGTACGGTATAGTTTGCGCAATAAATACGGAACACAGTGCTGTGGCCACACCATGCAGGTAAGTTTGTGCAACCGTCAGTACGTTTTAAAAGTCTCTGGGGAAAAGTTGAAACCGGATCATGTGATCAACTGGAGAATTATTGTTACTACAGGTGTTTTTTTACTGTGTACTGATAAAAATGAAAGGAAATAGACGCCCTCGTTCAAAATGGTGTAAAAAATGGCTTCTAAGAAGAAATATTCATTCACATGTAAATTTAATGAAGGATTTAAGAGAAGATCCGGACATGGCAATAATTTATACAGTTGTATAAATTCTGTGATGAATTCTTTTGAATAACATCGCACGTTCAACATGTTGAAAACGAACCGCACACAACTGCTACATGCGAAGGACTGTAGGCACGGCTTGTATGCCGTCACTGCCGGCCATATGCACAGGTTTTACCGCGCAAACCGAGCTTGCACAAACAAAATCTTTGGCAAAACCAAGTTTTACGCAAGCCGCGCTTTTCGACTTGCACGAGCTACCGTTTTCCCGTCCACACGCACGCACTTCCCGATACAAACCGGTTTGTGCAGGTAAGCACGCGGTAAAGCCTGTATGTGTGGCCGGCCCATAAGGAAATTTTACAAGAAACTCATAGTCGTATTACAAACAGATACAAACTGATTAAATATGTATTTTCTTTTGTTTATTTAGTTTAATAGCTATTTATGGTATAAGTGAATAAAGAGAAATTTTATCCACGAAAGGAAAATTTCCTTGAGTGGATAAAATCTCTTTATTAAACAATACCTAGCAACCTAAATTTAAAGGCACCATGATTTTCATTCTAAAATTGACGTCGTCAAGGAATGTGTGGATAACATGTTTATATTGTTTATAGTAACACTTTGTCCACCCTTCACGTTAAAATGTTGCTTTGATAACTACATTTGACCGTCGAAACAAAAAATAATTAAAAAAATTAGAGGGTAAGAAAATTTTACAAGAAACTCATAGTCGTATTACAAATAGATACAAACTAATTAAATATGTATTCACTTTTGTTTATTTAGTTTAATAGCTAATTATGGTACAAGTGAATAAAGAGAAATTTTATCCATGAAAGGAAAAGTTTAGGTCACGAGGCGCAGCCGAGTGAGCTAATGATTTTCATTCTAAAATTCACGTCGTCAAGGAAAGTGTGGATACAATGTTTCTAGCAACACTTTATCCACCTTTCACGTTAAAATGTTGCTTTGATAACTAGATTTGACACATTAAAATGCCACTTTATATGTAGGAATTGGAAAAAACTATTAATTTACTCTCAGAGTGACTCAGAGGTGTGATATTTCCATAATTTCGAAGTCGTAAGTGAGGCAAGTTTATATGTTTTATATAATATATATTATATATGGCATTATCATTTCCAATGTATCCGATGGTTAAGGATTGCGAAATCTGTGAATTTTATTTTCTACCTCCTACCTTGACAATTTTTACCAAAATGTGGGAAAGCATGACTCACCTGAAACAAAAAAATCTATTTAATACACCAACCTACAACTTATGCACGAATTTTACGCTAAAATTATATTAAACCTAAACAAATATAAAAGTTAGAAACCACCAATTTACTTTTAGGAAAGTAAAATGTTCTCCGTCAATTGTGAGGAAGCTTTACTACCTACATATGACAGTAATCGCCTTTCTAGCTTTAAAAGAAAAATGTGACGCGAAGAGGCGCTCGTGTGACCCAGAAATTGCGCTATACGTATACAATCTATCAGAAATATATTCGTAACAGAAAACGAATAGTGGAGTTTGCATATACAATTTTAGCAAGAATCTACAATTCTATCATAGAGAAATATGAAGAATTCGAACAAAAGGATTATTTGACTCGATATCAGTTTCTCTACAAAGACTTTATGTTTCTGTATATTATAAAATATGTATTTATTTAGGACAGCGGACTTCAAACGAACTTTATTTGTTTTACAGAAAACGATTGTGTGTTTCATGTAAGTTCGTTTGTAAGTAGTTTGGAATGTAATCTAAGAAAGTTTAAATTTTTGTATTTATTTTTAAAGAGTGCTGTATTTCAACTTCAAACTAAAGGACTGCATTTAAGGAAATTTTATACTAAATATATTTACTTGTCTACATTGTGGGGACAGCTAAATGAGGTAGGTATGTTTAAGAGTAGAGTGGAGTTTATTTGCTTGTTTAATGTGCGGAAGGAGGTCTTTCAGATGTTCAAAGAAGCAAAAATAGTTCGCAAATTGAATTTATGGACAACCAGAAAAGAGCAAACGTCCACTACAACATAAGTTTTAAAAGCAAATGCATTTTTTCTGTTAATAATACTATGCACTTTTCCTATATAAACAATAATAATAGTAGATTATTCTATAAGCAAAGAAAAGGGGTAGTTTGCTAGCGAGTGGAAATATACTTGATTCACGAGCGTCAGCGAGTGAATTAAAACTTCCACGAGCTAGAAAACCACTTTCCTTACGCGTTGAATATGCTATTCTTTTGTGTGCTTAGTGGAAAAGTTCGAATGAAACTAATTTTCTACACCAATTTGTTAAGGTTTTATTTGCACGATTGCAGGGAAACATAGGAACGATTTAAAACTGCAACACGTAGATAGTAACACGTAAACAAACAAACTGTGTTGCTAACGAGTAAAGCGTTGCTAATGATTAAAATGTCACTTTAATTTACTATTTTCTACATTATTAAAATGGCCGTTTTCCAATAAGTACACAATAGAATTCATTTAATAAACATCTCAAGGTGTTCAGATTTTTTTAACATTACAAGGTCGGACGTACAGATCCAAGCATGAAAAATAGAGGCACTGGAGAAACATAATGCTTGGAATAATAGCTAGAATTGCACTTAATGTTTAACTTCACGGGATCAAATTGTCCAACAATATTGAGAGAAATCCGACGATTGCAATAAACAATTTCCTTAAGAACTCATTGCGGCCCTCTGTGTAATCTATAATACAAGGAAGCACATTCAGAAAATAATGTAGCAGGCAATAAGGCAAATTTTTGAGAAGACTACTTAAATACTAAATTTGAAAAAAATATGGGAATGAAGGAAATCAAACGTGAACAACACTTCCTAAACACAACTTCATCAACACATAAAATAATTAAAAGGAATAGGGTTAGACGAATGGTTAAAATGATAAAACTCGCAATGTAATGGGATTCGGTGGTAATATGGAAAGTGTATATAACATATGTTACTGTAAAAGCCCGAACAATGGTAAATCCTAAAATTTACCAGTAAAACCTAAGATTGGCCAAGCAGTAACGGTAAAACCTCGAAATATTATAAAACAGTTGTTTATTTCGTACTTTTACCAGCATTCACTGGTAAATCTTAGGTTTTGCCTCAGGGACATGGTAAATGTTGAAAAGCTTTCATGTTGAGACCTGCACGCCACGTGTTCGTACAAAGCTCCCTCCAGAAGTCACTTGTTTTTATTTAGTCGCCAAGCTTGATCGCGTACCCACGTTTAGGTACTGTAATTCGCTTATATATTTGTATTTTTGCTGTTCGAGTGATTGTAAATCAGAATAAGTATGAAAAATAAATTTTATGAATTAATGGACAAGTTGGTGGCAAGCAAGAAGGACAATAACTTTTATCTTGATAGAGAAAAATACGCAGAGTGTTTACAGGAAGTGAAAACTGTTAAGAACATGAAAAAAAAAACAAGCAATTCATTACAGACGTATAAAGCGTTACGATATTTTAAGTATAGGCAGGGAGGAAAAACTTATTGCGCCTATCAAGGAGGAGAATGGGGAAATCCGGTATTATATTTGCTATGAAGAGTTATCTAACATCCTTGAAGAGACGCATCTTGCAGTTGGCCATGATGGAAGGACGAGAATGCTTAAAGAATGTAATCCTAAGTACAAAAACATTACAGTCGAAGCAATTATGACATATTTGAAGTTATGCGAGCCCTGTCAGAAAAAACAGAAGACTTTGAAAAAGGGCATTGTTGTCAATCCTATACTTCACAGTGAAATGAACTCGCGTTGCCAGGTTGATCTTATAGATCTACAAATGACTCCAGATGGAAACTATAAATTCCTTTTAGTTTATCAAGATCATCTTACCAAATTTGCGATCCTCCGTGCTCTTCAATCTAAACGCGCACATGAAGTCGCATACCATCTCTCCATTCCGATAATGGTAGAGAATTTTCTAACCAAGTCATTGAAAGTTTATGCTCCATGTGGTCAGATGTAAAAATCGTACATGGAAAGCCGAGGCATAGCCAGTCTCAAGGGTCAGTTGAGCGTGCTAATCAAGACGTGGAAAACGTGCTGGCCACGTGGATGGAAACCAACCAGTTAACGAAATGATCTGAGGGTTTAAGATTCGTTCAGGCAATGCAAAATAGAACATATCGCGAGGGAATCAAATGCTCTCCCTATGAAGCAATGTTTGGTTGTGCAATAAAAATGGGCATTGCAACTTCAGCAGTTCCTCGAGATATGATTGAAAATATAAAGTCTGAAGAAGACTTAGAGAAAATATTGAATTCGCAGAATGAAAATGTAGAATTAGATAAGATGGACAAGGGAAGCGAATTTGGGATACAAAAGGATAAAGAGAAGAATGTTGCCGAAAATGTAATTCAAATTGATAAAGAAGATAGTATTGCTGAGAATGAGATACAAAAGGATAACGAAAAGAATATTGCTAAGAATGAGATACAAAAAGACAACGAAAATATTATTGCCAAAAAGGAGACTACTGAAAATGCAGCAATTAACGACGAAATCGCGAAAAGCGGCATGACGACTGAAGAAGCAATTAATAAAGAAAGCGATAATTCCGACACAGAAAACACGAGCCAGTCCCAAGATAAGCTTATTGTAGTAGTTTCTACTGTAGAGCCAATACCGAAAAAGATAGATTCTGTAATGACATTTAGGGATAAAGCGAAGTTGGGTTTAAAAAAACAAGCTGAAGAAATGAAAGCCACGTCAGTTAATAAATACCCAAATGTGGGAATTGGTCAGAATGTAAGACTGAAAGTACATTGAAAATTGACAGAGCTAAAACTGACCCGAAAAGCATTATTGCAGTTGTAATAGATGTGAAAGACAACGATTTTTATCAGTTAGGTACCAAAGTTGGAGTACTGAAGCAGCTTTACACAAAGATTCAATTTACAACTTGCGCAAACGACTTTATCAAGATCGAAGAAGTTGTTGATAAAGAAGTAAGTGTTCGAGAGGTTGTCGGAAAACTGTCTTTGTCTGGAGGTCAAGGGTAAAAAATGCAACTGCCTTAAAAAATGCTCGACGAAGTAATGTGCCTGCAAGTCATCTGGAGTACAGTGTAATTCCAAGTGCCACAATACTTCGCCATGTTGCAATAAATAAAATTAATTTTAATAAGTAAAGTAATTAATGACTAGCTGACTAGTCTGATATGAAAATTACTTCGATTATAGACGCTGATTTTATACTATAGTAGGTAAGCAGATTTTACTTATTTTTTATAATTACTTTATTTCGTATTCATTATTGATTTCGTCTCATTCTATAATTATTTTTATCCACGACTAGTCAATAATCTGTCAATTATTCATGTGTTTGGTCACTCATAATGCTATCCATTATACACTGAAATCATTATGCACGGTGTCATGGTAACATCATTTCATTGTGCACGGTGTCATGGTAACATCATTTCATTGTGCACGGTGTCATGGTAACATCATTGTCTATGGTGTATAATGAAGGAAATAGGTTATGTTGTCATTGAAATAGGTTATGTTGTTATTTAAATTTAAATTTTAATTAAAAATTCTTAGTATTTTGTAGTCGAGGATAAAGTATAGTATACTAACTACTCGCTATAATGGCTACTATTACCTCGGATAATTGCAAAACTCGCTCACACGCTCGCTCGTATTGCAAACATTATCTTCGGTAATAATAGCATACATTATAGCGTCGTGTATAATATACTATTATGTGACAATTTTAACAAGTGTAACTAACTGACAAGTCAGACTGTTTCAGCAATTCCAAGACATCAATGATTTTTATCAAAGTGCAACAATTAATTTCCACCGTTTTTCTGTTACGGAAAAATTGAAAAACTGCAAAATAGAATCATTAGATGGGGTATTTTTTTCTCTACAAAAAACATACTTGCACTTTTGGTCTAAAATAATTAGGGAAGCGAATATTTACAAATTAAAAATTTACCATTGAAATTCCTATGGTGGGTGAGGCAATGCACCACCCGGTATATTCATTTTTCGCTAAAACAGAACATCCAGGCATAATATGCCAAACGATCTACTCTTGGGTTTTACAGAATCTACATACATGTGTTATCATTCCTACTAAGCCGTACATATCGTTCTTCGTAGTTAGTTCTTAGAGCTTGATCCTGGGCTGCAATAATCAATCTTTCAGTTTCACCTTTAAGATCTCCAGAAATAAGCCATGCATAAGATAACTTTTCGTCGGTCGGTAGATTCGCCATTGTCCTTGTCAATTGGCCGTGCATTCGTTTCTCTTTCTATTTTTGTACAGTTTCCGTTTTTAGCTTGTCTTTAATTTGGAGTTTTGTTAAAGGTGTTTCAAGATCTTCTTGGTTAGGTACAGCTCTTTTGCAATTCAATTTGCTCCTTCAATAATTGAGGAGTGAGTTCCTTTAGCGATGTCATGAGATTCTACTGCCCGGATAAAGGTATTGTCTTCACTGTTTGAAGTTATGCATTTATTGTACATAGGCTAATTGTGAGTAACTTTCTTGTTTTCCTATCAAGACTTTTAATGTTATTAATTTTCCATTCTACAATCCCAATACTGTACTGTATTACAGGTACTGCCAACTGCGATAGGCGTTATCGCAGTTATTTTATTTCTCGAATGAAGTTCAGTTTTACGAATTTTACGAACTCTGCTAATATATTCAGTCCTTAGTTTATTTTTGATGCTGGGGTGGTTGATGCCGTCGCCCTCCTCGATATCAAGGTATTTATAGTACTGATCAATGATCTTATAACCGTTGTCGAGTATGATATTTTCTGTTTGTTGTATCCGACCGTTATTATTACTATTATTATTAAAGCCTAGGAATAAGGTATGTTATTCAAAATACAATTCGTATTCTTATAATAACTTATTAATAATATAACTTAAAAATAATTATTTATATACAGTAATTGTTAAAGTTTCGAGTGAAGGCCATGGCAACTCCATTTTGGTCGATCCTTTGCTATGTCGATCCAGCCAGGTCCTAGGAACTCTTAAATTTCGTTCTTTCACTTTGTTTTCGGCCATTCTCTGCTTCTGCTGTGTAAGTTTGGATTTGGTTGTTATAGCATTACTATCATTTTATTGAATTTTGGCGGATTATATGGCCAGTTCAATTCCATTTTAACTTTTTACGCCTTTCTGTAATACTCGGTACTCCTAGTTTTTTGTAATATATCTATCCGCACTCTGTCTACTCTGAATCTTTAAAATCTTTTGCAGCATATAATTTCGTGTTTTTTCTAGTTTATTCAAGCGTGTTATCGTAGAAGACCATGTTTGGGCAGGATATGTTAGAGCAGGAACATGCATTATATATTTTGCCTTTTTGTCTATGAAATTGTTGTTCTTTGTCCTGCTTATCCTTAAAAAACATTGAATCGCCGATTTTTAACTTGTTATATGTACTATTTGTGAGAATAACCGTGTTTGACATGTTTATATTTAGTTCTACTGTTTTGCTTTCTTTGTTTAGGCCGTTTAACATTGTTTACAGTTCTTCTGCAGATTTAGCAAATAATGCAACATCATCGACAAACCTGAGGTTAGTTAGTAGCTTTCCTGATACATTTATGCCTCGCTTTCTCCAATTTAACTTTCTAAAAATGTGTTTTAGCATTGCGTTGAACAAAATAGGTGACAACCTCCTTGTCCTGTACCTCGTTTGATATTGAATGGTTTACCAAGTTTTTCCAGTCTGATTTTACCTATCCCTTCCTTCTACATTTTTTTCAATAAATCGTATGCAAGTTCCAGAAATTCTATGGCCTTTCAGTGCATGTAAGGTAGTATACGAGGGCTGACAATAAAGTAAGGTCTCCAACGCTGCAACTTCGCCGGATCACGCGCTAGGCGAAATCTGGCAACACCGCCGTGTTCCTTGGTTCCCCCACTACCACTTTGCTGCTGGGTGAGGCTTCCCCGACCGCTCAGTCTTGGCTGAGCAGCCGTCAACGATGGAGGTACCCCTCGCGTCAGCGTCCAAGTGCGAATTGCGTTCTGTAATACGTTTTTTGAGTGCGAAAAAGGTGACACCTATTGAAATCCATCGTCAACTAGTTGAAGTTTACGGGGAAAAGTGTATGGACATAAAAAACGTGCATAAGTGGAGCCGCGAGTTCAATTCCGGGCGCACTAATGTTCACGACGAGGAGAGAAGTGGCCGACCGTCGGTCTCGGATGCGATTGTTCAAGCAGTGGAGGCAGAAATGCTCAAAAACCGCCGTGCGACAATTAGGGACTTGGAAGAGAAGCTTGGAGGAGTGTGTAGCAGCGAAACAATCCGTCATATCCTTGTGAACAACTTGCAGTATCACAAAGTTTCTGCCCGATGGGTGCCGAAACAGCTGACCGAAGACCACATGAAGCGGCGCGTGGAATGTGCGACCAAAGTTGTGGCCCGTTTTGAAGAGGAAGGCGATGATTTTTTGGAAGGGTTTGTTACGGGGGATGAAACGTGGGCTCATCACTACACACCCGAAACAAAGGAGTCGTCCAAACAATGGCGCCATAGCGATTCTCCGAAACCCAAAAAGTTTAAGGCGACACTGTCAGCCGGCAAGGTGATGGCTACGGTGTTTTGGGATCGCCACGGGGTATTGTTGGTGGATTTCATGCCAAGGGGAACCACTATCAATGCAGCAAGGTACTGTGAGACCCTGGAAAAGCTTCGTCGTGCCATAAAAAACAAACGCCCGGGATTGCTGAGCAAAGGAGTGAAATTTCACCACGACAACGCGCGCCCGCACACAGCCAACGTTACCCTTGACCTGCTCAAGAAATTTGGCTGGGAAATCATCGATCACCCTCCCTATAGTCCCGACGTGGCCCCAAGTGACTACCACATGTTCCCCGCCCTGAAAAAACATCTCGGAGGGAAGAAGTTTGATAGTGACGCGGAGGTTCAGAAAGAGGTCAACACCTGGCTGCGTGAGGCGGACGGAGAGTGGTATTCTGCCGGCATAGACAAGTTCATCGTGCGGATGCGCAAGGTGTTGGAAAAAAATGGCGATTATGTAGAAAAGTAGCCAAGACCTTGGCCTTTCCAACGGTGTATCGCTTTTTGTAAATAAATGTCATTTTCTATGAAAAAAAAAATTGGAGACCTTACTTTATTGTCAGCCCTCGTATATGGATGTTCTACAGTGTGGAGAGCTTTGCAATAGTCCAGTAACGCTATAGCTATACAAGGTCTCGCTAAAATGTGTAAAAATAGATTAACCACAGATTCCTGGGGGCAGATGATTAAATCCAAATTACCTATATGCCTATATCCAAATTCGTTTCGTTAAGCACGTGTTGTGCTTCAAAGTTCCTTGAACAAAAAATTAATTTTTCTTATAAGAACAAAACGCTTGGATCGATTTGGATGATATTTGGCATGACACTCCGTAGAGGCATAAGATATTTTTTGAGAAAATGGTTATTATCAATGGACCACTACTGTATAAAATATGGGTCGCACAGCCCATATCAGACGGTAATTCTTTAATGGCAAGACCGATAATTGAACTAATTGTTTTTCAGAAAGAGACATTCAATAGTAAACTTTTTGCCTGTTTCTAATTTGTGATGTCTGTTACGATTTAAATATAAAAGTTTAAAATCTGCGTGACTGCGCTAAACATTTCTTAAAACAAATGTAATCTAGTAACTTGGTATTCTAAGAAAAAAATAACGAAACGGCAATTTGATAAAGTTTAATAAGTTTATTAATAGATTTACAACAAATGTTCAAAGTGACCACCATTTTCGATTCTACGTAAAAAATCGAATTGTACTCTCGGCAGAATTTCTGCATTATTTCCAATTGACCATGAAACGTTTTGTATCCTTGTCCTAAATAGTACTTGGTTGAATATGATTTGGGGTGGTTGTATAATTTCACCTATTTCTGCTTTAAGGTGTTAATTGCTAATGTTATCTTCTCCAGTTGCTTCTTCGTTTTTGAGTTGTTTTGTTGCTTTCCTTATCTCCGTTCTTTGGATAGGTGGGATATATTCTGTTATTTTTAATTTGAAAGTGAATGTGTTCTCTTTGTTGTTACTGGACATATAGAGATTCGAATAATATTGAGTAATATTTTCTACAATTTCATTTCTTATTGTGAGGATTATGTTGGACTAAGTACTAAGACATAAATCATCGAGAAATTATGCTCTTCATACTCTACAATTTCATGTCATTTCATAATTTCCTGAAATTTCCAAACTACTTGAAATTACATGTGTGATTTCTTTGTAAATTTCGTAGAAATGTCATGGAAATATATACAATTCCCTGGGATTCTGTTTATAGTGAATGAATTATGGTTATAAAGGAATATACTCCCAAGCAATTTGACGGAATTTTCTAATATGTATTATATTAAATTTCCAATGGATTATCGTAGAATTGACATGGAATTCATGCAACTGCAAATGACGTATGGTCTACAAAGAAATGCAATGTCACAGTGTTTTGTAAAAGTTTCTGAAAATACGGTGAATTCATAGGATTTTCGTGAAATTACATACAATTCCCTGTGATACCATCTACATGAAAAGACAACCGAATGAAATTTCGTATTCCTTAGATATACGTATGCCCATTGTCCATAGCTAGTAAGGAATTAAATGGAATATTTCGTGGAATTCTCAGCGAATTTCTGTGGGATTCTGCGGAATTTTCATTCAATTGGAATTTAGGCGCAAATGGTTTAGTCCTTGGGATTTGGCCGAACTGCTTACATAAATAAATTGCGAAACAAAAAAGAATATACGAGTATAATCAAAATCAGAATTTACACTGGAATAATTTCAAGAATATAAACTTGGACGTATTACAAGTTTAGCTAATGCAATCACTTCTAATAGCAATGAATAATCGGATTACCTAAGGTTTTAATCGTATTTATTAATAAACCCTTCAGACAAACCGGGTAGAAATGCATTAATTATTATAGGCACTGCTGACCTACTTTTGTATAATACTAATCAATATGTATGCATTGGTTGCGCAAAATGCTAATACTATTAATAAGTAATTAACTTAACTATTAACTTGGATTAAGCTTTAAACTATTATCCCTAGCATTAAAATATTCAAAAGGAATAATTAGCATTTATGCATTAAAATAGCGTTTCGAATAATTAATACCAAACATTTTCCGAGTAACACTAATACAGAAGATTTAGTTAGAGTTAGCTGCAATTAAAACCGCACCAAAGCGAGATACAACAGAAATTTAGGACAAATTCAGATTAAGTAAATTAAACACACCTTGGAACGAAATAATGTGACTATTAATTAAAATTAAAAAATTTACAAAGTCATAAATGTACAAGGATTTAAAAGATAGGCGTAATATGCTTTTAAAATTCCCTTCTACTCGTGTTACATGTAAATTTTACCCTAAACATAAATAATATTAATTATCTCGCAATGTAAAGTAATGTAAAAAGTAATCCGGTGTTTAATACAAAAATGAATCCCTAAACGATTGCGGTAGAATGTGAGGGATTTCAATTAAGATGATGAGCTCGAACGGAAGCGCGACGATAAAAATAATTCGAGTATGCAATAAAACAAAAGCCCATTATAATGAAAATCGATAAAGAGCTGCTGGAAGCTAAAAAGAAGTGTTCGTTAAGTATAATTAGAAAAATAAATTGAACTCACGCCACGTTGGATGAATATAATCTCATTGACATAACCCACAAAAAAAATGCTCGTCACTTAGATATAAAGTTAATTAAGAAATTTTAGAAAGACGTAATGATGCAAATTTTCTATATAAAAACCGCTTTTATCACTTAGAAAGCTGTACCGTATTTTGATTTAATCAGAATTAATGATGAAACTGACAGCGGCCCATTATTCAAAGAAATTCATTCAAAACTTCATCCACAAGACCGTTCGTTCCTAAAATATAAATCAAAATATTTCGTACATATTTCCCCAGCTGGTCTTGTCTGTTAAATTTTAGCATGCATGAAGAGGCACAACAGAAGCTTTGGATTTTCCTGACGGCAAAACCCAACCCCTTTTCCTTCTGCCCCTGGCTTATTTCTAAAGCCATAAAAGTCTGATCTACTGCTAAATTAACGCCACTGGTACTTTGAAATCTGCGTCTAACTTTAGTCGGGTTCGTTGAGCTGCGGGCGCTTAGTTATAGTTCCTTTTGCTTAAGGGAGTTGTAAAACTTGAAGAAAGTCGGAAATCATGGTTGGTGTAAACGAAAAGCAATTAAACATTTTTTTAACGGCCTCCAGGAATTGTGTCAGAAATTTCTAAAGAAAATTTAGAACTGAATTCCTACGATAAAAATACAAAAATTGAAGAGTTATCCGCGGACATTTCATTTGCAACCCACATGTGCCAATTAAAATATGAGCGCATAATTAGGATAATTCATCTTCGAAAATTTCCGCATACATTAATTTAGATTACTAACAAAACAAAATTGGAGCAGTTTATTTCACATTGAAACTAGCACAGCTGGAAAATCAACAAAGTAATTAGGATTAACACAAGTTGCCATTATCTCCAACAACCCTAAATCATATTAATGTTGTTTGGTTAAACAAATTCTCACATGGGAAAAGGAAAATCAGGAAAACAAACCAGCAAAATTAAAGGTCCCCTGTGTTCAAGGAATGCTGAAAATTTGATCAAAACAGAATTTACACATAAAATTAGGGGAAAATACTGATACACTGCTGAGATAACCGGTTTGGAATTTATTCACCTTAGTAAAGCAAACCAAATAAGTTGGCATAAAAATAAAAAGTTTATTACATTAGTATATTCATATTCATATTTATTTCATAGTACCAACTGATGTAGAAATATATACAGGCTACAAATTACACTATTTAAAATACAATATTTAAAATACAACAACAACCAAGCTGAAATAATTCACAACAAAATCAGATTATAGTTTTTAATATTTACAATCCAGAAGCAGTTTTTACATTATATATAAAATGAAAAATTATATATTTGGAGTAGTTTTTAGCCGAAAAACAATCAGAAATGTGCAAAAACCAAAAAAAGTTTAGTTGTTAGGCAATGTTTATAGAAAAATTGTCCGGATATAAAAATATCTGTGATACAGAATAAAGTACATGTTAGGAAACCGATATGAAAGTTATGCAAGTCCATGACAGTGCATACAAAGTCGTTGATTTAGCGACAAAGGCCCTCATGTTCGTTAAAATATGTCGTGCATAAAAAGTTCAGAAGAGACTTCAAACCGCTTTATGATCTCCAACGAAGGAAAACTTAACAGTAATTAAGCTCCAACTTTCAAAGTACCACCAACATCAAGCTTTGCTTAGAATATTAAGCTTCTAATTATTTTTGTTTTGAAAGATGTGACGGTCATTAATTGAACAAAAATCGCTTATAAGAATTCCAGGGTGAATATTATGAACTATTAAGCATCCTTTTTAATTAACACTGACAACGAAACTTATTAACTTTTAATTTAGCTTCTAATGAATAACTCGAGGTTATGAAAATGGAGAAGGACCAAATGAATAAATAAATTGCACTAATGAAAGCTTATTTATAATTTTATATCAAATCAAATATTTATTATGACAACTCTTTAAAGCATCATGAAACTTAAGAGATTTCTCTCTACGAAGCTAAAATATTAGGTTTGTTTTCTAAATTTAAATGGGGATGTTGAAATACATGGAATTAGGATATTTTTCTTTAATCCTTTTATTTACTTCATGTTAGTTATTCCCAAAACTATAACATTTTTCTAATGACACAGTCTTGTGGAGAACAAAGTGGTAATCATAGTTAACTTTGGTCTTTCTTCCTTCAATTTTGTTTATTTTATTTTTCTAAAAACGGCGGTTTTTCAGATAGAAACTTAACTTTCAGCGTCTTCTAATTACATTAGCTAACTACGACTGTATCTTTTTCTTCTCCTTGGTTGCTCCATTTAGCGTTCGTTCTTTCAAAGCCTTTCAAAAATCAGATAATTAAGAGCACCATTAATCATTGCAAGATCGGTCAGTTACGTAACCACAAAAATTTGGACCACAAAAACACCTTCAACGAAAGCAATCCGAAATTTACAGCGCCTCAAATCAAATAAAAATTAACCACAAAAGCCCAATTAAAGATATAAATAAGACAATTTATTTTCAAGGTAATTAAATTACAGTTGTCGGTTATAAGACGTTCTTATTCGAAATTTATTACAAAAGTCTCAAATTGGACCCATTTAAATGAAATACGAGTATAAATATTGAAGGCTTTAATTGAAATATTTCTGCCATAATTTTGTAAAATATTAGGATTAATATTATTAGGATTTCTGGTATTTGTGCCGCTCGTAATTTATTTAGGCAGTTCGCCCATATTTAATTAAACCTTTTGTTGAATTCAGTAATTACTGACGGTTGTCAGGTCTCAAATACAAATATTTAAGGCTTTAAGGTAAAACAAATTACTTTAGTAAACGTACCAAAATACAATTTAATAAATTTATTCGTAATCCTTACCGAAAAGTTCTGTAAAATTTTATATTTAGCCTAACACGGAATTTAGATTAATTTATGTTGTAAAGTCCTAACAGGATTTATTATAAAATGTGGTGTACTTATCGTTAGTTTGTTTCTTTTTATTACCTAACCTTTTAATTTAAATAAAATCCTAAATAAGGTTATTATTATTACATTAACTAATTGAATCCGTTCTTTAATTATCTCGAGTGAAAATTCGGATATATAAGCTTCAAAAGCATTACAATTTCATTTCTTGGTCATATCTGACGGAGATAGATTGAGTTGACCACTGACCACTAGTTTATTGGTAGGTAACTGTATATTTACCGCACATGGGGAGTAAATTAAATATCATGCTCTCTCAGTAATTCATGTAAAGTTATTAAAATCTTTAATAGCAGTTTATACCGCCAGTGGAAAAACAAAGTGCATGTAGTGGAAATTAAGTTTACTGTGTCTCGCATGGTTGCAGGGATTCGTTAAGCCCGGTGTTCCATTTTATATACTCGACAAAATAAATCTTAGGTAAAGCTTTGGTTTCCTAGGAAGCGGTGCCGTCATTTAACGGCCGTAAAAATACGGTGGGTGACGTCAGAAAAACGGTGAAAAAATACGGCCGTCGCGAATTATTCCGAACTGTTATGTCTATTTTAACTGGACTATATACACAAGACACACCGCCAAAAAACGTTGCTGAACTGATTCGTACCGTACTGGCCCACCGCTTCAGATGAGACGGCACCGCTCTATTACGTTGGGTGTGCGCTACCGCTCTTTTGGAAAACACTTCGCTTAAAAAACACGACACCGTTTTTCGTGACGTCACCCACCGTACTTTTACGGCCGCTAAAAGACGGCACCGCTTCCTAGGAAACCAAAGCTTAACATACTTGATATGTCTGTAGATAAATATTTCGCACTATCTGTTTGGATTTAAGAGAGGTAAGTTGATTTTAAGGAAAAGTTGATAAACGCAAAGGAAAAAAGATGGAGAAAATAGCCTGTAAATAGAACTGAGAAAAACCGTAAGATATAAAAGGAACAAAGAATAAATATTAAGGAAATAGTAAATCAGGCAAAGAAAAGATCCTGGGAAGAATTTGATAAAAAGATTAAGTAAGACAACAAGGCAAATCAAAACTTATTTAAAAAGCTATAAAAAAAAACCTAAGAAATATGAAGAAATATACAATGAAACAAATAAGGAATAAAACAAAATTCTGATGGAGGAAAGCGATATAATGAAAAGATGGCATGAACACTTTAATCATACCAAAACTAAAGAAAAGCAATTCGAGGGACCGCAGTAATTATAGAGATACTTATAACCAACATTGGTATACATAATCGAACATCAGTTAGAAGAGGCACAAAGTGGATTCAGGAAAGGACGAAAGGACATATATTTTCAATAATACAACTCTTTGAAATAACAAATAAAGATAGAGAAGTATGGGTGGCATTCTTCGCAAAATGGTTTGACAGAATACCTAAAAAAATGATAGTTTAAACAGACGAGGCATGAACAACAAAAACTATGTTAGAGCCAGTAATGTCTAATCAGAAATCTTTTCAGTAGAAAGGAGTATAAACATTATAAACAAGGTGGAGTCCGAAGCCCGACACTGTTTATAATTATTGTCATGGGCGATATTATAAAAGATGTAAGGACGAAAGTAAACGTGGGTTACAGAAAACTAAGAGCAGTCAAACTAGCAGCAGGATGGTGCATTCGCTGCCGATTTAGTGATACGTGCGGAAGGAGAAATACAACTAAACGATAATCTAAAAATGTAAAAGGAGGAACTAACTATACGAAAAATAAAAGTATACGTTGAAAAATCAAAGATAATGACGACAGGAAAGGGAAATAATACTTTAGAGATTAGGAATCAGTAAAAACTATACAGGAAATGGAAAAATTGAAGGAGAAATCAAAGAAAGAATTTGAAGTGCAGCAAGAATATATCATGCTCCCAGTAATTCATTCATAGGCAAAAGGGAAATAAGCACAAAAACTAAAATGACAATATTCAAGACAATCTATCGACTTATTTTGAGTTACTGAAGCGTAATGGCAATGAAAATGAAATATTTGCGACGAGTTATAAATAAGAGTGAGACGTAGGGACATAAGCAACTACAAAATACGAGAAGAATTGGATATAGATATACATAAAGAACCTGTAACAAGAAAAGTAGCAGCAACTTAGGTTAGGTTTGATAATTTAGTCAAGACGTGTGCAGAAAAGCAGGTGAAATGTATATGGGAAGCAAAACCACAGGGGAAAAGGAAATAAAGGGAGAAAAACGTGGGACGAGGCAATGGTCGGTATTCTGATCTCATATTTAAATTTAACGTCATGTTTAATTACCATGGCAACATCGCGAATCGCTGTTATACACATATAAAATTATACAGGGTGTTACGTATCGTTATATTCAAATTTTGGGAGCATAAAATAGACGTAATTCTAAGACTAAAAAACACAAAAGTGATAGGTCGATCTTTATTCGTTCTGAAGTTACAGGAATTTGAAATTATAAACCATAAGTAATCAGATTTAAGTTCGTACATCAATTAAAAACACAAATTTTTAATTAATGATATTTTCAAAATGCCCTTCTCCTTGCTGAATGCTTGTGCTCGTATGCCGATAGATGAAGTGAGAATTCTTATTTGAAGCTTGTTTTCTCGTAATTGAAATAAATAAGTTTTGAAAGTCAATGTGAGTATGACTGATTATAAGAAGAGACATGTGGTGGCAAATGGATGGTGCAGCAGCACATTTCGGAATTGCAGTCCGGAATTTCACGAACAACAATTATCCACGATGGATTGGTGGTTGGTGATGTTGGTCCTGTTGCATGGCTACCTAGAGTATTTATGGTTTATGATTTCAAAGACCTGTAACTTCAGAACGAATGAAGATCGACCTACCACTTTTGGGCTTTTTAGTCTTAGAATTAAGTCTATTTTATGCTCCCAAAA
Source organism: Melanotus villosus (assembly GCA_963082815.1). Taxonomy (NCBI): domain Eukaryota; kingdom Metazoa; phylum Arthropoda; class Insecta; order Coleoptera; family Elateridae; genus Melanotus; species Melanotus villosus. The sequence goes on along the minus strand of OY720422.1, from coordinate 26,046,535 downwards.
TTTGAACATAACGATACGAAACACTCCCTATAAAGCTATATCGTTTTATGTTTACGCTAAGCACGACTTTAGTTAGAGACAACTTTAAACATAAGATCAGAATACGGCCCAAATGTATAGATAAGTTGATTACATTATTTAGCTTTATAGGCCTCTATGCTCCTTGATGCTTCGCTATCGCCTTCCAGCGTTCAACTCCTTTGTTCTTCTGTGCTTGTTTTTTCCTTTAAATGTACCTATTTCTAAGTTTTCTTCTCTCCCACTTCCGTCGTTCCGTCAAGTTTCCTGATCGCAAACGGCTACAACCCAAAGCTTATGATGTTATGATGCTGTAGATCTTGTTTTACTGTACTTTAATATAGTACCTCTGGATTTATTATTTTTTGTTATTAGATTGCAAAGCACTGTCTTCTCCCACCATCATAAGAGTTTCGATTTATTGACTATTTCCACTGTTTGTACTAATTATTGTCCCCAGAAAATTGACACTTTCCGTACCATCTTGAATTATCTTTTAAAGTAGCAGATTGAATGGCAGTGCAAGTAATACTTTAATGCTTAATTTTTTGCTAATTTTGAAACTGCCTGTTACACCTTGCTTGGCATATTTTCACAACATTTTTTGTTACTTAGTATTTTGACCATTTCGATTATTTTTGTAGACATAAACACCAAACTGTTTTACCGCCTTATACATCCTTACCTTTTTATATATTGTTTTGCCAACCTTCCGTTTAGTTAAACATACAGTAATATCAAAAATGTAAAACATCCATATCCCCTGAAAGACGTAGTTACAGCCTTTCTGGTGTTTAAGAGCCCTTTTTATTAAATAATATAATTAGTTGCTTTTAGATATTTATAACATGGACGGTATGGTTCACCCAAAGTTTGTATCAATAAACAGTTAAAAGCAAAGTGGTGTTACTATTAGACCCTTAAGGAATTTGTTAATATTCTGGGCCTCGAACGACTACCGAGCTGAACCAACCAGCCGCTTGGCATTCGAAAATTTAAATAACAAAGACAACACACTTTAGTAAACAAACCGGCATTAATTATTTCGGGGAAGATATACAGGGCGTTTCAAAATTGCACGGCACAAATATAAGGGCTTATTCTAGAGCAAAAACATGAGCAGAGGGGCCTAATAAACATATTGAAAATCATTTATTTCAAAGATATTCCGGATCAAATAATTAAAGATGAATAGGTTGGTATTTTAGGTGTTTCAAAATTTGATAACAGAAAAATTATAGGGTAAAACTACATTCTTAACACTAAAAAATTCAAAGTAGGTAAATGTTTGAAGTGGCCTCCGTTTTGTTGAGGACAACATTCAGCGCGAAGCATATTGTCTTCTCTGGCACGCCTTATGGAATATTCTTGATATTTGCTGCAGCAAATAAACGATATGCAATTGCCCCGAAAACCTCTAATATTCCACTTGAAGACATTTTTTACCCTTTAATTTCTCTATAATATATTGAGATGATATTTGATTTGGATGCTATTATTAAAGATTAAGAGCCATATTCATAAACAGTGTTTAAAGTTAGATGTTACTAATTGCTATAGCAACATATATTAATTATATTGGTTTAGTAGCTACTAAACCCCTACTAACTTTAAATACTGTTTATGAATATGGCCCTATGTTATTTGTTAGTTTGTCGACGAAAGTTATTTTTTACAAATATTATTAATACAGATTTTAATTATAAAAATTGTAACATAAATTTTAGGTAGCTAGATTAAATTTAAGTTGTTAATGTAAATAAGTTATTGTTATAATCATTGTTAGAGAATAATTAGCTAAATTCAGTTGTCATAGAAATATAAAATTAGTTACTTTAGAAACCTTGTAAATAGTTATAGTGAAAAACAATTTAGATAAAATATCTTCGATACAGAAGAAAACAATTTAATGAATACGTGATATTTTGCATTAAAAGGGACAACAACCAAATAGGTTTGCTCGTCCTAAAATAATAAATATCAACCGATTATTTAACCTTAAATACAGTATGTCTCACTCGAGACGGCACCACCCCAGTATTGTTTTTATGTATTATCGATTTCAAAAATTTATTTTTTCGCACTTTTAGGGTATGTTACTTGCCCTTCAGGGTAAAATGCTAGTCTACTACGATTTAAAATAAAAATTGAAGAAGTCGTATTAGGGATTTTTTTATCAAAAAATCTTGTTAATAAAAGTTTTCAGAATCGTTCAAATAAGCTATGTGCTAATGGTGATTTAGTTGAAAATACTGTTATTTGAGTAACTAAGCATCGTTTTTTGTTATTGTATTGAATTAAAAGAATAAAATAAAAAATCATGGCAAACTTGTGAGATTATTATTAGAATTTTCCGGATTTTCAAAATTTTTAGTTTTTAATAAAATTTCGGATTTAGCTTATTTGAACAATTCTGAACAACTTTGATTAACAAGATTTTTTTATAAAAAAATCCCTAATACTTCTTCAATTTTGCTATTTATTTTAAATCGCAGTAGACTAGCATCTTACCGTGAAGGGAAAGTAACATACCCTAAAAGTACAATTTAGTAAGGGGTATAATCAGAGAAAAGAATTTTTTTAAATCGATAATAGGTATATAAAAATAATACTGGGGTGGTGCCGTCCAAAGTGAGACACACTGTAGAGTTAATGATCAAAAGAATCATTTATTGAATCGAAAGTAAGTGAAATAGAAGCAGAAGCAATTGAAAATTAAATTTCAAGCAGAGGAAGTTCAAGCAGAGGCAATTCAAGCAGAAGCAATTGAAAATTGAATTTCAAGCAGAGGCAATTGAAAATTGAAATTGAAGCAGAGGAAATTGAAAATTGAAATTGAAGCAGAGGAAATTGAACATTAAATTTGAAACAGAGACAAATTGGATTTTGGTGGTGAAATAGAAATTTTTTTGGAAAAGAAGAGGATTTCAAACAAAACCCAGGAACCGGTGTAGGTAGTGAGTGTAGAAACCGTAATTATAAGATAGGTTTAAGCAGGGTTGATAGGGTGAAAAACAAAATAAAAAGATCTGCATTAAAAATTGATAAGAATTTTATTTTTGTTAATATTAATTGTAAATACAACGAACCTTCTTAACGACCCGTGAGGTGAGATCTCCGGAATTAAATTAAATTAAAAGAGCAAAGTAAATTCGAAAACTGTCAATCCAACAAGGCGTTTTAACATATTTGTTGTTAAAAAAGCCAGAATCAGTTCAATAATTGTCGAGCCCAACGTGGGACGTTACAATATCAATTTGGGACATATATTTATATGAACTTTCTTGTTTATTTTGAACTAGAGAAAACGTTTTGAAACACCCCATATATTTAACAAACACATCATCTAAATTTGGAAATTAAATAATTCTCTTCCCTTCAGAACAAGTAGGAATACATTGAAACACCCAAGTTACAAAATATCTACAACTGGCTGTACATGCAACCATGTTTCGTGATTGTAGAGCTTCTTTTCTAATCAATTGAAGGAAAATATCTGATAGACTCCTGCATCCTGCCTGGTAGTCTCCTGTCGTGGGCCCTAAACATGCATGTAAGGTATTTCCCTACGATTGTGGAGTAAATTCTTTAAATATACTACTCCTAATAACTTTATCTTTCTACAGTTTTTTGCAGTTGGTTTTATCATCCCTTGGCATCTGTTTTTTAATCTACCAACAGATTAACTCTTGTTTTAAATGTGACCCCCTAGCTTAGCCATTGTATGTATGTATGTATCAATTTTATTGTTTAGCAGTGACCTTTTCTTATACTTCTTCTAGCTACGATGTTCCTCCTTGTTCACTTCAGTGTGTTTCTTCTTTCTCTTGCTCCTCTTTTGTCTTATTTCGTCTCATGTTTTAACTCATCCATAACATCCTTTTTGCATTTTATTAGGATCGGTTCGTTTCCTTCTATGAAAATTTCGCTTTTTGTTTTAGTAAAATATAATAATTTCCTCGAAACCGTTCTAAGTAGTTCTAACCTTACTGAAAATATTTTTTACTTTTTATAACCATAATTTCGCTGTAACTTTTCCATCTTTTGCATTAAATACCTTCTCTTTTTCTGCTTAAACATGTACTTACAAGTACTTTTATTCGTTGTGTGCAGTGTTCTTTACTTTGTTGATTTTAACATTTGTTTATGAGCTGTCCTGACAGTAGGGAAGTAAATGTGAATTTACCTCCTTATGGAAGTAGGAACCAACTTGCAAACCAAATTTAGAAAACTGTAGGTTTTGTTTGTAATAAATTAATTTAGGTGCCATTATGATCAAATTATTACGAAAAAACTATTTATGAAGGGAGTAGAACAAAAAATAATACACAACACGTCACCCAACGGTAAATGCTAATTCTATTGTTAACGGAAGCTATTGTTTTAATCTACAGCATGCTTAAGACATATATTTTATGTATTGTCACACAGAAGGTAGCTTCATGTTATGGAACTTTAAAGCGTAGAACTAGAATTTCCAGGGGCGATAGTATTTCAGCAAAATTTGAAAGGCAGATGTGGAATAAAAACAAATTATTAATGGCAGATTCATATGTTAATCTAATTTTATGTGTTTTAATGCTTTTTCTATAAAATTATGTTATTCAAGAATTAAATATATTTTTCTTTATTTGGTACTAACTAAGTTCAACTAAATTAATTACAATAATTTTTGTAAAAACAACTGTCCAGTTTAAAAAACTGTGGGAAATTCAACACCTTCGTTTAAAGATTTCAATCTAATCCTTATTATTAAGGAAAAACGTTTTTCTATACTGAAGTCCACAGGAACATGAAAAAAATTAAAACAGAAAACAATACAAAGAGTAATCGTTCCTTTTTAATCTAATTCAAAGCATAGCGTGTTACCTAAAAAAAATAAATAACATTTTCTTGTTTTTCCAAAACTAATTCGATTTCAGCATTGCATGCTTCGGTGGGCGTTAATAAATGACCCGAATGAAAAGGCACGGATCAAGGTTCGCTTTCGGAATTATCCGTTAGGTGTTGTCGGGCGTCACATTTATTAGTTTGTAGAGTGTTTTACTCTGTTTATTATTATTTGGTTTCGTTATCAGCTTGGGTATTTCGCTTTACTTAATTATAATTTATTTAATTTTCATTATTAATAGCTCATATGCTCAAATTTTCATATGTTTTACAAATTAAACTTCTTGGTTTAAATGAAGTCTCTTTATAATTATTAAGAAAAGAAAAACATTAAATTTAGATGCCAGTACTTGGATTTAATGCCTTAATGGAACCTCTTTTATTAGCTGAATTTTATATCAAAGAAGTGCTAAAGGACTGGGTAAATAAATAAAGACATAAATAGCCAAGAAAATGAATTAAAAAGGAAACAAATAAAGGAAAAAGTTGAGTATTTATTATAAAAAACGCTGTGCTTCAATTTTCTCTTTTAAAACCTAGCATTTGAGCTTTGAGCAACAATATCAGCTTTATCTACAGAATATAACTAATTTATTTAATAGTTTACTGCTTTAAATGTAAATTTATATCAGAACAGAATACCACGGAAAACTCGGATGTGTTTAGTTTTTATTTCATTATTTATGTATGTATAAAACGTACCTACATCAGCGATCATTGAATGACTTTCCTTATTATTTATTTACACTACTTCGTATTCAAAAGGTCACAAGAAGAATCTAATTTATCGAATACGAGCTAGTATTCAACTTCGAGGCGTAAGAATTTCTTGTCGTTTTCCTGAATAATGTTGCTAAATGAATTTAAGGTAGGCACTTGAAAGGAATTCGAATTTAAAATTGATGCTGTTTATTTAATTCGTTAAATATGTATGATTATATTTTTGAAAAGTGTTAAAGTAAAATAACTAATCCTTATTGAATTGCATTAAACATCTTTTTGTTTATTTAATGGTTGCTTTCTTATTCTGAACTTGTCCATAACTGAAAGCGGTACTCTCAAGTTTTCAAAGAACTAATTTAAGAATTATGAATCAAAAGAAGTAACTGGCAATCAACTTGCTAATTTAAATAATTTCTTCTTTTTCAGTATTGTTTGTAGAGTTTACATAATCTCTTTATATTCTTTAATAATAAAATAAATATTCAACAAATGTTTCAGAACTTCACGTTTTAAGATTTACAAAAAGAATTACTAAGAAAAGAAAGCCTATATTTTGTTGACGAACATTATCCACTTAGCAAAAAGGTAACAGAACTTGCAAAAGGCCGAGATTATTAATTCTAAACGTCTCCTTACTTTTCCGTTCTTATTAAAAAAAATTAAGTTATTGAATCTTTTAAAAGCATGTCTGAAGAGTATAAACAAAGGAGGTATTGCTCGAAGATAGACTTTAATGAGCCAACATTTTCCAGAAAGCTTTTCTTACAAAAATGCAGATAATGAACAACTTTTTATTACGAAATGATACAAAATTCTTAAGTTTATTTTTACTAAATAGCTTTGAGGAACTGCCAACATTTTTTTATTAAAATGTTTATAACCACGTTTAATTTTAGCAATCCACCGTACTTCTCGTAAAATCTCAATATTTTTAATCTGGTTTAGTCATTTTCAAATCGTGTCTGTTCTTTCAAATTTCAATATTTTCTTTTTAGACCTACCTATTAGATGTGGATTGGTTTGGGAAGCAGAAGCTGAACTCAATTTCATACAACCAACCAAACAACTTGATATTAAAAAAATAAATAAATAAAGCACGTACGAGTTAAATTAACAATTTATTCTGGCGAAAACAAGTAGTATGACACATTCTAAGCTAACCAATATATCACTGGATTTTAACCAATGTAATTTTAAGAACAAATCTAATTTATTTCGTGTAGCGACCTTATGATGTCAGTTTATAGCTTTATTTAGATTAAAAAGTTAGATAATAAAAAGTGTCTTTGGAGGATTTCGCGACGGTTAATTAATCATAAAATTTCTCACATTTCCAGTACATCCGGACGGGATTTTACAGCACAAATTAATCTAAATTACTTCGGTTAAAAGTGTTTTTATGTGTAGGGGTAAATTAAAAATTTCATGGAAATCATATCGCGGGTAAAATTATAAACAAATTTACATTTACCAACTGAGTTGCTCCCAAAGAAATAATAATGATATAATTAACGTATTTACATTTAAATATACATGTATTTATGTGTTTTTGTAGGCTTAACACTAAAAAATCGTTTATTATTTGTTTTTAAGTTATGGTTGATTTTAAACATAAAAACATAATATTTGAACACATACTGGTCCACCAACAGGCCGAGGCCCTATTATAGGTGAACCCTATAATATAATATACAGGGCATAATGGAAATCAACAGATATATTTTTAATTATGAGTAAGGATGCCAATAAAAGCAGTTTTTGTAAATAAATTTCAAATCAATAAAATGTGATAACAGTGCTAAGGATATCAAGAGACAGTTTGAAAACTGTTTCACTGTTCCGAGCCTAATATCAACTTAGACTTAGATTATCAGATTCTATGATCAAATTAACACTACAGTTGTCCTTAAGTATGAATGACTTGTTGTATATTTCAACGCATTGTCAGAAATACCCTTTGATGGCTCTGGCTTAGTTATTTTAGTTTTTCGATCCGAAGGCTATCCCACTTGTAAAAGGTCTCAGACTCTCATGAAGGTATCTCGGGTTCGATTCTTGAGACTATCGAATTTATAGAAAATTTACTTTAGACACTAATCGAATTGCATTAATATGTTTTAGTGAATATAAAAATCTATAACATTTTCATTCAAAAAATATTTTACAATCTTTTGAATTTAATTAATGAATTTAGTTACGATATTTAATATTTTCTGTAAAATAGTAGTTCTAATTGTTGGGTGTAGATTACTAATAAAAAATTAGTTCAACGGAAATGCATCAATAAATAATTGCAAAACATAAAAACTGATTCATTTTATTTCATAATTTTAAATGTTTATATGTAAAACATGACAACCACCAACAACTACTAAATAAACGAAATGTTTACTAATAAATGTAGCCAAAGTTTAACTAAAATCATTTTTATGCATTAGCCTCCATGATAAGTACAATCATAAAGATTAAATTTAATACTTTGTTAATTAAAACTACGTGCAGGGCTGGCAGGACTTTACGCTTCGATTTTGCTTTAAAATTTTAATAATTTCAAGAATAAGTAAATTAAAAATTAAATAGATATATGTGAAGTGGTAGAAACCTGAATATTTTGCTTGGTGGATTTGTTGAACAAGGCAGATGAACTAAAAGATGCCTTGGAATTTGGATGATTTGAAAGGATACATTTCAACTGATAATTCCCCCACATGTACGTAGATCCGTCATATGCAATCTTGTTAGGTGGTTAGAAGAATTCGTTGGGGAGCAAGGGGGAACTTACGACACTTAATTTTTAAGTTTCCAAAGTTACCGGTTTATGAACATTTATTTCGTTGATATTAAAATCAATGAATGTTTACAGAACAAATTAAAGTGTAAAATCCTCTCTGTCGTGCCCTGTATACTAATTTAATTTTCCTATTGCTATAAAGGACATTATTTTATGTGAAAATTAAATCGGATATGAAAAAATAAATCCAAGCCTAAATTAACGATATTTATTATTATTCTATCGATTTTTATTTTTATTCTTTTGTTATTGAAAGATACTGACATCCAAACCAACATCTTTGACAAAATACAGAATATTAAAAACAGTATAATTTCGAAAGTCAACATTAACAAAATTCTCTGTATTGCAGCCGCAGTTCTTTATTATATAAAAAAAAAACAACACAAGCCGGAACGTATAGAATAATTTGATGTTGCTTTTAAAAAGCCAGGAAGTGGAATTTAACACCAATCAATGTTATTTCACAGAATAACCATTTGATATTACTGAATTAGTACATTGTATATTTCTATTGTACCTAATTGAGATTTTAATTTATAATAATTAAAATTAATTTTAAATTAATGCACGTTAATATCAGTGACGGAACTCATTGGACGACACAAGCAACGAATAGGATAGGGAAGTAAACGAAAGACAATAGTAAAAGGAAAAGAAGCGAGCAAAGACAAAGAAATAAGAATTGCGATATTGAACATAAAGACACTAAATGGTAAAGAACCCGAAATGCTAAAACATACACATACTGCTAATAAGTGAAACAAAGAAAAAAGGCACCGGAGAAATAACATTGGATGAGAATTACATTCTAAAATACTCGGAATTACAGGAGAGATACACGGCTCAAAAGAACCAAATAGTGGAACAAAACGTAAGCGCAGTAAGAAAAAATCATGGAAAAAATATATGACGACTAAGGAAGAACAAGATAAAGAGAGATTGTATAACAAAAAGAAATAAGGCAGATGCAGTAAAAAAAGCGAAAAGGACAACCTGGGAGGAATTTGATACGGAAGTTGAACGACAATATACAGAGAATCAAAAACAATTCTGGACAACAATCAAGAAAATCAAAAGAAATAAAATACCACGAATAAGAAATATGAAAGACGAAAAGAACAAACTGATCACAACAACAGAACAAATAGCTGAAAAGAAATTCGAGGGAGTGCAGGAAGTAGGAGAGTTATATGAAGACATACAGAAAGAAAGCGAACCTGAAGAAGATAACAATACGACAGCAACGATTAAAATATCAGAAGAAGAAGTAACGACAACTATTAAAAACTCCAGAATTAATAAAGATGGGAGGAGAACAAATAACGAAAGGGTTAACAAAGATATTTAGAATGGCGTGCGAAAAAAGAATGGAACATAATACATAATATAATAATGCCAGTGTACAAGAAAGGTAATACCAGCGAATGTGGAAATTACAGAGCGCTGTGTCTATCTTCGGTAGTACTAAAAATTTACTCAAAAATATTGGAAAGGAAGCTATGAGAAATGAAAATTTAAAAAAAGTAAGCAGCATCTCGACCTGGCAGACAGACACGAAGATAATATACATGGTGAGCCTAAAAGAAACAGACAGATTGAATGCTTTATAAATCAAATAGTGTTTGTTTTAACAGAAAGCATTTGGTACTGTTTTATTTAGAAAGTTTTCCTGTTTACGACCTCCGCTTTTCGTTTGTTGTCATGACGTCAGTATCACATGAGCGCCCTTGACGTCGGTCGAGCAATATCACCGCTCGCCAGGCAACGAAGGCTTTCTGGGCGATTGATTTTGAATCAAATTCGGTTACTGTCGTACAGCGTCTTTTTAGAACACGGTATGGTAAACAACCACTCACAAGGGAGTTCATCTACAATTGGAGCTAGAAATGTTGCGGCGTGTTTGGGAAGAACTGGACTATCGTTTTGATATCTGTCGTGTTAAAAAAGGGTCACACAAAAACTATGATATTAAAACTCTTCTTTCTGGAAGACTTTGAAAGTGTCTACTTCCTTTAGTCTCATCATGTATATACCATACGAACAATAATAGAGAAGAATCTAGTACGAAAAAGAGAGATAAGTAACAAAACAAAAATAAGAATATACAATAAAACTGTGCTCCAACCAACGTTAACATACGGACTGGAGAGCTGGACATTGACTGATAAACATAAATCGACGATTACAGCGACAGAAATGAAATACTTAAGGAAGGTAACATGAAAGATAAGCAAAGACCCAGTGAGAAATTAATTAAATTAGTAATTAGAAAATATTGAAATAGGAACCGGTAATGATGAAGATTTCAAAACAGCAATTGAAATGGATTGAGCAAGTATGAAGGATGGATGAAGACAAGTAGGTATCCCAAGATAGTAACGGAAATGGGGGTAGAGGGACAGAGACCAAGGGGGACGCCGAGGTAAAAGTGGGAGAAAACGATACAAGATATAGTGGAAAGAAACGGGAAGACGATGTCAGAAACGAAAAGATTGGCAAGAAGAAGCCGAAAACTGTGCAGGAAGAGAATGAATGACTAGTCGCCCATCTAGCGACGTACAGAGATGGATAATAGTAAAGTAAGTGATTTATAATTTATTCTTCGGATTGTTTTTGATTTAAAATTAAGTTTAACATGTATTCTTTGGTTTAACAAACTAACATTTAATTAAGTGCAGTGTAGCACTCAACACCGATTTTTATATGACTGAAAATCTGAAATTAAAAATACTAAAATTCATGTAATTTTATCGATAATTTACTAATCACTATCTACTACATAAAATTAGCTAAACCCAACCATAAATAAACCGGAAATAATAATAATATATCAGTTAATATTGTTATCGTTAAGTCATAAAATTGGCAAATCAGAACAAATGCAGGTGCCGAAACTGTAAGCTTCCACATCTGCATTAGCTGCGGTCTAGTATTCCTCGTTCTTTTTAAAACTAATTACGGAAGCGATCCATCTTGACCTTTGAGATAATCTTGTAATAACCACCTGCGTATTTTTTAATTTTCTATTTTTCAGGGATTATATTTTAATGTAATTGCTTTTATTTAAAGCGTGACGCTAGGGGTGTTTCTTGGGGGCATATGTGGCAAGAAAGTATCGATTTCATTTGTAAACTAAGGAAAGAAATATCATCAATTCCCGGCGTAAAATCACCGTCGACCGTCCCGTTACAAATTAGTAGTATGCAAACAGCGCTTTCCAGTAAAATAACAAATTGCATAAAGAATTTAAAAAGAGACCATAATATTAGTATTTTAACTCAACTGTGAAATTTATTAGTCTTAGGGCAAATGTCACTCATGTGAACGTTTAGCCACCAACCTACTTAGGAAAACACTCGTGAGAACGTGTAATCTTCACCCCGCTGCGCTGTATGCAGATTTTCAGTATATATACGAGATCAAATTTTACCAACACAACCAGTAGGGGTTATCCAGTCTGTCTGTATAGCCGTCTGAAATTTCGACGAGTACGCTAATTAGTGTATCTAATTAGTGTACCTAATTACTGTAAAGTATACAGTTGGTAGTGCTGCATTCTGTTGCTTCACATTAGTAGAAATCCTTCATAAGGGGTCTCCCTGCGTAATCCAAATTAACCGAAAAGTTAGCAGTTTTAATGCATTTCACGTATTCAAGATTAAACGTATTCAAAATTTACTGAAGGTTGTCCTGGTGTAAGTACTGATCACAATTAATTACAAATAAAACAACAATTCTGACTACTGAGATATGTCTAGGGCATATTCTCAATCAACGATAGGGTGAAACATCCCTGACTAATTACATGTTGTTCGAGGATACCTAGTATCTCGTATATTCGCGTACAGGGGAGGCAACGCTTTCTCATGTACTAATTAAGAGTCTTGCATAGCGCACGCACTCGTTAGAGGGCAATTACACCCTCGTCAAAAGATTGGTGATAAACCACACTTGGCCCCGGCCGCTTAAGATTGATTTTAATATCAATCACATAAAAGATCGATCTTGAATCGCATATTTGACAGACGCACCGACTTCCAGTATAATTTCTTGTGATCAAACACGCACTCAGGCCACCTGAAGTACATCAAAGACATAAAACAAAAGTATGATAATTATTCACGCCACTGTCCTTAATTAACTTGCCTAGTCTGATGTTCATGACACTATGCTTACTTATTTACTGTATTTGTAAATATTTGTACATAAATCTGACTTTATAATATATGTATTAAACTTGGTGGAGTATTTAATTCTTGTTTTGTAAGGTGAGCTACTCTAGAGCAACGAACCACAACAACATTAAGGGTCCTCTGACTACATAGTTAGTTATTGAAGTAAAGGGTAAGATTTTCACTTAACCAATAAGGGTTGAGGGTGCCGGAAATCTTAGTGAAAAACTAGACGATCACAGCGAAAAACTGTAAAGGGTGACACACCTGGGGTTCGTACAGTTACAATCTAATTTTATAATTTAGTTTTTAGTTAAACATAAATATTAACCAAGAAACAGCTAGCACTAATAAGAACCTAAGCAAACCAAAGGATTAAATCGATATCCTGAAATTCTTATAGTTTTCGCTATAAATTTCTAAGATTTTGACGGATTTTTAAATACTAATACATTTTATGAACAATTTGATACGCTTTTTTAGTTTTCCAGAAATTTACTACGGAAACCACTGTACCTACTAACGAAGATTATCAAGGAAAATATCTAAGTTAAAATTTTCAGGTTAGGTTAGACATTCAACGCCTCTATGAAAGAATATTTAACGAAAAGCGATTGGATCTTACCAAATACATAATTCATCTTTTTGTATGTTGTATCTTTGAAAGCACATTAACACAAAATAATTTATTGTCCCTACAAGTACCCGTTGTTTGTGAACTACGGTAATTAGTATTGTAATTTTTAGCACTAGGAAACACAAATTTTCAATTACAAACCAAAAGAAATGCTAACAAGTAACAGCCCGAACGGCTCACGGATGCTACACCAGAAATCGAGTTAAGACAATTAGTGGGCTTATCATACCTACTTTAATATGCCCTTGTAAATGCATACAAGCACTTGCGCTATCAAGTTAGCTTATAATATTTGACCAAATTCTATTAGTTTAAATGCAGATAATAAAATAAAATAAAAAGTAATGAGCAACAAAAAAGAATTTTCTTGCAAGGAAAAGCAGAACTTTGATTTTTTTAGTATCTCACAGCAATTACAACAATTAGACATTTTAATTGCTTTTTGCGGTTTATTATTTATATCATAGGAAGTTGTGCTTACAATTAAATTAAGAAGCATGCGAAATTAAAAAACAATATTATAACTCTCTGAAGTAAATATTTAGAAGCGTTGAGAAAAATCTTGCTTTGCTCGAAGAATTACAAAATTGAAAATAGAGGAGGATCCCAAACAGAATAAATATCCCACATAACCCAAGGTTCAAAATTTAAGTTTTTTTTCTTTAAGTAATTACACAAATTTATACTTAATCTTTACCTTTAAATTGAGTAAAAAATATTTTTATGTTTATCAGATTGTGAGATCGTTAGAAACTTTTCCTTCAGCATCTTCTAATTATATTAATTAGCTACGACTGTATCTTTTTCTTTTGCTTGATTTTTCTATTTAGCGTTCGTTTTTGAAAGGCTTTCAAAAATCATATAATTAAGAGAACCATTAATCATTGCAAGATTGACTAGATTCATAACCACAAAAATTTAGACCACAAAAACGACTTTAACAAAAGCAAACAGAAATTCTCAGCGCCCCAAATCAAATAAAAATTAACCCCAAAAGACCAATTAAAAATATAAATAAGACTATTCAACTGTCATCTGTCAAAAATCGGCCAATCAAAATGCTAGATTTGACGTTTTTGAGCCAATCACAACGAATTGTATCGACAATTTTCACTAGAAAAAATTGTCGAATATAATTACACAAGAGGTTTTATTTAGTCGGATAAATATTTGTTTGCAACGAAAACGTATTGCTTAGCAATTAGACGAGAAAAATTGACAGCAGATAAAATCACGACGGCCGAAGGCCGGAGTTGATTTTATCTGCTGTCAATTTTTCGAGTCTAATTGCTGTAAAGCAATATTAGTTTGAGTTTTGCAAATAAATATTTATCCTGACTAAATAAAACCTCGAGTGTAATTCGGCGAGACAATTTAATGAATGAACAATACAAAATTAATTTTTTTATTTGGTATTGAAGCTACAATCATTAAACGTATAAGGCAAAGTTGCATAGCAACTAAAGTTAAGGTAGTGTTTTAGCCGGATAAAAGTTAGGGCAAACTTTTAGCCGCTGTCAAAGTGACAAAACCACAGCGGCTTATGCGATTTTTTATACATGAATTAAATTGTCGATAAAATTTCACTAGTGCTACGAAGCGACAATTTTTTGAAAACAGTTTATTGCTAGTTATATCCAACAGAGAACAATTTTCATTTAAACAAACTTGAATGTGGACTAATTTATGAAAAATGATTCGATGGAAATGATTTTTTTTTTCGTAGAATAGTCCCTCAAATACCATTCGTGGTCAAAGAATTGTAGATTATTTTTGCTGTAAAATCACTCATGTTCCTTGTGATTGCGAATACCACTCGTGCTGCGCACTCGTGATATTCATATGCAAGCACAAGGAACATTCGTAATGTTACAGCAACAAAATAATCGACAATTCTTTGACCACTCGTGGTATTGTCAGTGACAATTTGTTCTCAAGTTAATTAAATTACAGTTATGGTTTGCAAGACATTTGTTATCCGAAAATTATTACAAAAGGTACAAATTAGACTCACGCAATATAAATATTCATGAATATTGCTGCAAAAATATGATGAAATATTAAAATTGATATTATTAGGATTTCTGCTATTTGTTTGTATCGTTCGTAATTTAATTAGGGAATTCACTCATGTTTAATTAAACCTTTTGTTGTAGTCAGTAATTACTAATGGTTGTCGGGTCCCAAATACAAATTAATATTTAAAGCTTTAAGGTAAAACAAATCGTTTATTAACTTTAATAAATCCAACGAAGTTTAATTTAATAAATTTATGCGTAATTCTTCTTGCCGTTCAAATATCTGCAAACTTTTAATTTATGTATAGTACAGGATATTTTGATCAATATGTACTGTAAAGTCCGAACAGGATTTATTGCAAATTAGTCGTTGCATTGTGTTTCATTACGCAACCTTTTAATTTAATATATTTTTTACATAAAACATAAAATCCCAACTAAGCTGGTACTATAGTGTTGTTTCACATACTAATTACATTGTTTCTCTAATTTTGATTCGTAATATCCAACTTAGAATACCAACAGCGTTTTTAATTGGCGATACGGTAAGTGAGGACATTTAATCATATCTGATAGGGAAGTAAGAAGTAAGAATATTTTACATCCTTAGGAAAGCAACAGCTACTTCGTAAACCAAGCATAAGTAACTCTTAGCTTTGTTTGTAGTTTATCAAGTACTTGACAATTAATGTTAAACTACCTAACGTTTAAAATTATAAAGATTTTTAATGCTGGCTTATATCGGCCAAAGTTGAAAACTTTATGGGTATCATGGGGTTTCAGGAATGTCACTTGCCTACCTTGTTATATAAATAACCGTTTCTGATTCAATGACATTTCTAAAATCCTACAACTACTGCTAAAACTACTTAAAGCTCAACTAAATCAGCAAAGATTTATTGTTAAAAAAATTACAAGAAATCTCAGAAGTTTTAAATTATCCTGTGAATTACTTTCAAAAATTCATGAAACGTGCTTATAACAATTAGGGGTTCTGCTTCATGTATTATCTCAAGGTCTTAATTTTGGAATAACAATAAAGACCATGTTAAACACGAACGGGAATCAGTCCTCACGTGCGTATATCAAATTAAGTTTAGTTTGTATTTTATAGAACTCAGATGCTTACGTGTTATCTTGAAAATGAAGCAATAAACTTCCACGAATTCCCGTTGAGTTTGCTTGATATTTAACCTACTAACCTAGACCTATTAAAATAAAAATCGCTCGAATTTCAGAGAAAAACGAGAAAACATTTCATTGTAATAACTTTTTACGTTGAATTTACTCGAATAAACCGCGGAAATTAAAATTTTTCCGCACAAACTTATTTAATATATTTGTTAACGTTCGCAATACGGTTTCCACGTTAACATTATTAGCTTTTCTTTTTGTCGTGTTTGGAGAATTTAACGACCCTAATTATGTGGATAATTACATTTGATTTTTTACAATGACACAATTTAACAAAGCTTTACGTACTTTATATTTTAAGCTATTTCTGCCTTAGAAACCACAATATCTATGTGAAGAAAGAAGCTGAAAGTTCTATTTTAAAATGTCGGTAATTTATGCCCTCATTTTAGTTTTTACTTAATTTATCAAAAGCCTTTATTTACGCGAGTACTTCTGAATTTCTTGGTGAGAACCTGTTGTGGACATAAGACAAATGATCGTGGAAATACAAAAAAGAAAACGGAGAAACCTAGAAAATAAAAAGTAATAATAAGGCCTCTTCTCTTTATTTCGCGCAGCGTGAAATGAAATTATACCCTTAAAGGAAAAATGATGATCGATGTTTGTTACATTAAGTGATTATGTCACGTTTTTGAAATGCACAAAAACCGGAATCGTTTTCCCCAAATTTATTTAAGGAAGTAATTAAAACTAATCTTTAAAGATTCTATTAATTGAAAAAAACATAAAAAATAAAGTGATTTAATAGTTTTTTCAACTAGTTAATTTTAAACCATTTACAAAGCTAAAAAATTGCTTCGGTTAGTTTATTTAGTGGTTAATTTTATAAGTTCTTTAATGTCAAAATCCACTAAGAAAGTCAAATTCTTATTTTTTAAATATGAAGGCGACAGATATTCTATACTATAATCAAGTTAGCACCAATACGAAACTGGAAGTAAAACTTTATAGATGACAAAGAAATAAAGGTTTACCGAAATGGAAAAATTCGAAAAGGGCTAAACTTCCCCAAGAAAAAACACGTGTGTGTGAACGTGACTTAAAACCATATTTCATTTCGTGAAATTTATGGATATGGGTATTTCTTTCATTTTTCAGAATTGTCTAAATTATTTCCACAACGGAACAATTTTTTATTTAAATACTGACTTAAAGCTTCTGAAATCGAATTTCAAAAATTCAAAGGCAGTTTAAAAGATATCAATGTATGTAGATAAAATAAATTTAACAATTTTCCAAATATATATTGGCAAATAATTATTACTTGATAGAGCTTAACTGTTTCTGATAGTTTTTGCAGATTTTACATCAGTTGCTACTACAAATTATAATATTAACAACTTCTTGATATTTTTATTAAAAAAAAAATCGGCCTTCCATTTCCACATTAATATTAAACTTATACCTAGTAACTCGAAGCAAATTTGCTTGGTACTCTTATGAATAAATAAATAAATAAATAAATTTTCACCCTAAATATAATAACTGCAAAAAGTGCTTTAAATTATGGTAAATTCAGATCGTGTCTTTTGATCCTTGTATCTCAAATTTAAAAATTCAAACTAATCTCTTCCAGGAGGGTAAGCTATAAAATTATAGAAATCAGATGTAAATTGTTTCTGAAAAGCTATCCGAAAATATCAAGCAGAACATTTTTAAGATCAGATGTGCCGATATTGAAATATTCAGTAAGCAATAAAGCGTGGCGTTGCATACAAATTTCAGTGATGCAAAGAATTTTACTTTGAACCTGGAATATTTTTACTTCCCTCCAAATTTCACTCAAAGTGGTGTACGTGTTCCTGTTACAGCCACCGGTAAATTTATTCGAGTTATTTTCAGTATTTTGTTGCTTTTTATGGTGACACGACGAGCAGTGAATGATGGCTAATCCGAATGAGTTGTTTTGGAGAAACATACGTGAGCGTAGCATAAACGAACAAAACAAACCAAAATGTTGTTGGAGTTAACTTTGTTTAAGAAAATATCCAAAGAAATTTTAGGGTGTCAAGCTTTTAAGATTAAATTATACTCGAATCCAGAAATTTTAGAACAGGTTTGGCCGTTTGGCTGCAATTTGTTTTCTTGGTGTTGCAATTTAATTTATGGTGCTTTGTTTGTTTTCATTAGGCGAGATCTATGCTTGCGGTTGCTCGCTTTGAAAGTCAACTGCTAATTTATTAATTAATTGTTACGCCCGTTATACATACTTCTGTCAAAATGAAAAATTCTATCAAATTAGGTTAGTTAGACAATGCAGTGTTGTGTAACTGTAATTTTTTGCGTAATAAACCGAAACCTGTTTATTATGCCAACAATGTGGTCCTTTGTCATCATTTATAACTTTAAATCTAAAATATCACAGACTGTTAAAGAGTTTACATATTTACACATAAAAATACCAGATTCATTATATGCAAGTCAAGTTGAATCAAAACAATTAGGGATTGGTTATAAATACAACTACAAAATTAAATTAAAACTCTTGTGAGAATAAAAATTTACTGAAAATACGGAAACCAAAGGTATTATTCCCTTGAGAAATTTTCCAACATAGGTATAACATTCGAATAAAACTACTAATAAAATGTAACTATAACTGCAGCAAGTTACATCTCCCGTGGGATATCGGCAGACACAGCATTCTGTTTTATAATATTACGCAGCTTAGGTTAAATATGGTAAAAACTCAATAATTTGAATGCGCATTAATTCGAGCTCAGTAATTTGAATATAAATGATTTTAATTTCGAATCTCTACAATCCGAACAAAATCAACGTTAATCCGAACAACGTGTTTGCCTTATTTGTCATATATTTCATTTCAGAACTTAACTTACTTGCTTATTTGAAGAAATCTTCATTTTTTTTCTGATTATTAACGCAATTGTTTGAAGGGGCTACTAAAATTTTGTACACGAATTTAATGTCAAACACTCTATTTGTTTAAAGTACCCAGTAAAAAGATGTGCAAAGTTTTGAAACATGTACGACATGAAATACAGAAAACGGAATTTTTCCATTAAAAAAATTTTTATTGTTGAATTCGAAGACTTCCACGGTTAGTCCCAGTGTTAAAAGAACGTCTTCCTAATAAAATCTGATTGTAGTCCCTGAATTTCTGAGATGTTAAAATTGCAAAAACGCAATATAGTTAGGAATACATGTTTGGGAAACTTCAATTACAAATGTAGGATGGTGTAGTCGAGGGGGCCTGCGGTTTCCATCTTACTCTACTTATTTTTATAATGGTGTATTCATATTTACTAAAGCACATTCGATCAAATTACCAAGAATAAAGTTAATTCCACCCAGGTTAGATAAATGCGTAGCCTCGACCAGATCTCGTAAACACCCAAAGCTTCGTACATACATTAATGCTCACATCACCCAGATTATACACTATTCAGGATGGCCCACTGAAAACAGTAAACGCAAGTTTTGGCCACTTAACATCAATTTTGCGAAAAACGCTCGCATCTGAATTGATTAGTATTATTTACACAACTTCAACCCTAAGATGAGGGTGAATTGCACCCCAAACGTTTTAAACAGAAAGGGGTGTGAAACGTTACACGATTCTAAAGGCCTTTCAATTCTCTTTTCAACAATCTTTTTATTTTTCAAATCCGATCATTAATTCCAGAAAAAAATACATTTAAATTTTGATCAAATAGGCTTAAACAATTGAACGTAGCAAACAAAAGCACTTCATCTGACAAGTTGATCGTAATAAGCAAGTACTTTGTGAGTTTGTAAGCATTTAAATTGATAATGTTAAGTGGCCAAAACTTTTGCGTTTACTGTTTTCAGTGGGCCACCCTGTATAACACAGATAGCAGCGATACATGAAAGCAAAAGATACACACATTACTACATTTAGCAGTATTGGTTCGATTAGTGTTACTTACATGGGGGAGGTAGTCCCCCTGTGGAATCCCAAGTTGCATCTAG
This sequence comes from Melanotus villosus, assembly GCA_963082815.1. Taxonomy (NCBI): domain Eukaryota; kingdom Metazoa; phylum Arthropoda; class Insecta; order Coleoptera; family Elateridae; genus Melanotus; species Melanotus villosus. The sequence goes on along the minus strand of OY720422.1, from coordinate 26,026,132 downwards.
TAGAATAACCCTCGGGAATATTGAGAAGTGATGTGTTGGGTACCTTGAGTTAGTTATGTTATGAACCTGAAACCGGAAGCTACGCGCGCGCGTCGGCTATGGCTGAACATAGTCGACAATGTGAGATCCACCCATGCCGTTGTTCTATCCGTCTTAGACGACCAGTATTTCTAGGAAGTCCAACAGAACCGAGATTATTTGGAGGCGGGCCAACCTTGCCATCCTGGAGGGCACGTCAGACAGGTCGAGGGTCTTTGTACCTACGCCTAGCTACAAATCCCCAAGCATATAACTAGTTATCTTCAGGTCCCAGAGCTCTCTCAATCAACAACGAGCCTCAATGCTCCAATCAACAATATGCTCCAACAAGCCTCGGGGCTTGTTCAACACAAGAATAACAATGATATCAAAAATATCAACAACAACAACAGCAACAATAAGCCCCACTGCTTGTCCACATCAATAATAAATACAGCTGTTCATACCGACCTTATCTCATCGGACATACAATCACATCTATTCAACAATCTCAACTACTGGTCATTACAATTACGTAATTACCAACCAGCCTCTCATCCTTACATTACTAGTTATACAGATATGCATCTTCAATCAATGCACTACTATTTCACATTATACACAAAAACACTTAGTCCTTTAATTATCACATGTGTAAGCTAAAGCGCCCAAAGACCGACTACCACCCCTTGAGTTTTGACCCGCAGTCGAAGCCCTTAAATCTTAACTAATCCCCTTATTTTAAATGCTCTCGTTCGAGTTTTATAAACAAGCGGTTGTTGTTTTAAGAAATTGGATGCTCACGTCATCGCCACCAAAAATTACGTACAACACAAAGTTGAATTCTTTGTTCTATTTTTTTACGTTTTCAATAAGTCATACCACAAGCTAGTGGATTCGATTTAATTCTCACATTAAGATGTCAAAAGATAATCAATTGGCAGTTTAGAACGTAATCGAACTCTGAATAGCACTACAAATTATTAAAAAAAAAGCTGACGATAAACTTTTCGCCAAATTACAACACTAAAGTTGGCTATGACACAACCGCAAAAGATATGCTCTTCGCCAAGTTACCAGGGTAAGTATGTATGTATGAGGATAATCTAGAACTGCACAAATTAGCCTGACTGGACTCAGATATATTGGTAAGAGGGGGGGGAGGGTAAATTTTTGATTTCTGAAAATTTAAAATCATGCAGCTAATAATTCAATAAAATCGAATAATATGTTTATTGAAAATTATGATATGCAGGGCGATTCTTGACTTATACGCATAATTGCGAGAAATGATAGTTCGTGATGTGTAGGGATGGGTAATTAAAAAAAATTGTATTGTGCTTGATGGTGATAAAACTAGGCGAACAGCAAGTGGCCAAACCCATTAATTTATTTTGATTTATTTAAAATTTTTAATCATAAGATTATTTTTATTTTGTACTGCACAAAATTAAAATTATAACTGCACATTTGAAATTTAGAGCTGCACAAACAAGCTAGAGCTGCACACCAAAATAACCCCTGGTACAGCAAGTACCACATTAGTGAAAAAACTGCGAGAGGAATAAAGTCTGACATGGAAATTAGTAACCAAACAAAAATAAATGTGCATAAAACGATTCCTAAACCTGTGGTAACTTTTTGACGTGGATCATGGGTTACCAACTATAAAATACAAGAACTGTGTATATTTGAGATTATCTTACTCTGAATATATAATACAACTAAAACAAATTAAAAATGGACCACAAACTTGATGATTTGGTACGAGATGACTGCATTGTTCATTTTAGCAAAGTTCAAAGAATCGCTTGGCTGAGACCAAAGGGATGATCACCATTGAATCTTAGATATAAAAGATTCTTACATACTAAACCGGAATTCCTTTAAAATGCTTGGATTTCTCCAAGAATGGCACACCAATTATTACCAGCAATGTGTCGGAACCAAAATGTCTCAAAAACTATTACTGACCTAGATTTCTCTAAACTGTCTCAAATTGTCCCTAAAATTACTTTAACTTGACTCATTTAACAATAAAAGACTGGAGTGGTTAATTCATCAGCGAGAACACACGGAAAAAAATAAACATAGATAGAACCCGAAAAATAGTAAAAACTAATAGGTAATTACAAAAAAGGTTCAGGAAATCGCCACCTAAACGACCTGTGAAAAAGAAACTGGCATGAACATTATATTAAATGGGGGAAAAAGCAAAACTGAACAAATGAAATCCTAGTAAGGATTCGAGGACTGGACAAAAAAGAAATATACCTGCGTTCAATGAAAGGTAATAGTTTGTGTGGTATGTACATTTTGGGGGCGATGACGTAAGCAAAGACCGCTTTTTCTCAAACGACACATTTCAAAGCTAGCCCAAGTTAGGGTTTTTAAAATAGGAGAATTCGTTATCGTTAAAAGCTCCTATCCAGGTCAGAATCTGTGAGAGAGGGAAAGTTGGAATGGGACGCGTTGCCGTACAGATAAGTTAATGCAAAAAGACCAACTCAGTTTGTGTATGATGCGTAGAATGTGAGTTAGTGGTGCATTGGTGTAAATGCTTTTTGAATGATTATTCATACAAATATGAAAAGCTAGTTGATCTTGAATTGAATTGATAGAATGCCCGATGTGATAAGGTCAGCATAAACAGCTATGTTGTTGATGTATTTGTTGTTATTGTTGTTGACAAGCAGTGAGGCTTATTGTTTTTGGCAAGCGGTGAGGCTTGTCGGGCACATAATATTATCCGAGCATGAAGCTCGTTGTTGCTTATTAAAGCTACTCATTGAGCCGGTTATTTCCCTGGGTCTTGGATAATTCGGCGTCTCAGGCAGTGACGGCCAGATGTGTGCCCCGGGATGGCTAGGGTGGCTCGTTTCCTGTAGCTCTGTTCCATTGTCCATAGGGCGTGGAGTCACCTAGAATAGATGGAGCAATGACATGAATGGATTCCCATTGTCGACTATGTTCTGCCATAGTTCGGTCGCGACTCGTTTCTTCCAATTTAACAGATATATACTGCCGTACTAAGCCCAAAAGCGGTAATTGACATAGTTCGGTAGTCGAATAATAAAACGTTTTTACATATTTTGCGAACTTTTTGCTGATCACTGTATATTGATCCATATTTCTAGTGATAGCTAAGAATGTTTTGGCCAGATATCGCCGAAAAATTCTAGTGATATATGTGTCGCAGTCGGATTCCAAAAACCGTCAGTTTGCAAACTGACTAGTCAGATTGCAAACTGACCGACGTTTTCTAAAACACTTTTTCGTCAAACCTACTGCGAAAATATGTCATTGTGTCATTGTTTTGTTGACGGTAAGTGACATTTTACATTCAACTACTGGTTACCATGGGCAGCGGGTTGTAATATTCTTCATTAAGTTCCTAGGGCAAAAAAGTAAATTGTCTACAAAACACCTTTATTTACAAACATTTTATCTACGTTACATTAATTACAACTTATTTATATTAAATGTAAATGAACAATTAGAACAGTTAGAAACTTGAACAAGAGAATTAAGTTCCTTTTTTGAATCTAAGTTTATATTTTTGGTAATATCAACATTTTCAATTTGTATATGTTCTTGATTTTCTTTGGTGCTAGGAACAATTACGCGGCTATCTTTCATTTCGTCTTCATTATTGAATTGCATGACTGAAGTTGAAGATGTGGATGCAGATTCTTCATGCTTATTCTGATTATATAAAATTCTACTGGCAATTTCTAATTTATTTGTCATTGAATCTGCAACATAACTTTCTGCCACTGTTGTGGATTTCCATCCACCGTGCCTCTTTAAACCAAGAACGTCAATTCCCGTATCAGCCAAAAAAGTTGCTGACGTTCTTCTAAACGAGTGCCCAGTATAAGTTTCAGGATCTTTCAGTTTTAAAAATTCTGCTATTAGAGCAGGAATTTTTGCAAATGTGTTTTTACCTACTGGTTGATTCACACATTTTCCTGAACGATATTTCAGAAAAAATCGCCGATTTTCACTATTTCTTGGCCTGCAACTTATATATTTCCTAATTAAATCAACAAAATTTATGCGCTGTTCTTCTCGATTAATGATCGTAAAAGTACGTTGCACTCCATTTTTAGTATCTGATATTGTTACTATTATTACAGAATTTTTATCTTCAACATTATCAGTTGTCATCTTACATAATTCGTCTTTTCTACAGGCCCCAGAAATTCCCATTATCATAACGACCTAGAACAGATAAATAACTTAATAACTGAGTTAAATGAAATAATCTGTTACTGTACCTTCATTAACAAATGTGTAATGTCAGGCGCTTCAATAAGGAATTTGTTCATATCGTCTCGACTAAATATACTACTCTTTTTGGGTTTATATCCATCATTTTTACACTTTAAAAACGCTTTTGGTTTCGGATATTTGGAAATATCTTCATTGTCATTGATAAAAATGGTACTTTTTAACATTGAGTATTCGCTCCATAAACTGCTTGGAGATTTTAATTTTGTAGATCTATTTAAGAAATACGCCAGCAGCACTTTTTCTGTAATCACATCTGATTTCTTCTCATGGCACCAATTTTTGAAAATGTTATATGTTTCCATATACCGTTGTTGCGATTTAATCGGTAATAAATTGTGGGATGCTGCATTTGCAGCCTCTTCTATTTCTTGAGACATGTTTTTAGAATCACAAATTGTGCACAAATTCAACTGACACGCGGTTGGCTGCCATTCTTTTTATTTCTCTCAGGTGTTTTCCTCTCTGTTCTACCCTCCTTTCTAAGCTCTGTTCCCATGTTTCTCGTGGCCTTCCTCTGCTTCTTGTTCCCTCTGGCCTTGCTTCTAGTATTCTTCTGGGGTGTCTATTTTTTGACATCCTCACTATGTGCCCATACCACTGTAACAGTCTCTTCTCTCTCGGTAAATAACATAACCTATAATAGGTAACTATTTTACTTGTGATAGTATTTTACTTGTGACTAGACAGTTTGCAAACTGACGGTTTTTGGAATCCCACTGCGACATATTTAAAGAGTTGACAATCCGTCGGAGGCGTGGCTCACGGTTTACAAACTGACTGAAAATTTCAGTTCGATTGTAAAACGATCTGCATTTTAAAAGCGTTTTAGAAAACGTCGGTCAGTTTGCAATCTGACTAGTCAGTTTGCAAACTGACGGTTTTTGGAATCCGACTGCGACATATGCATTTTATGCCGCAGTTTCACTTAACGAATATATGTACATGTATCAATTTGCTCCAAAATGTAGTTTTTGGGCTTAGCAGGGTAGTATAAGTAGTTGACAGGACACCCATTGTCACCACTTTCTGACATTCCACATGGGTTTTTCTACTAGATTCGACGTGGGATGCTCCTCCTCACTATAAGTAACACTATCCGAACCAATACTGTTAAATATAGCAATGTGTGCCTGTTTTACTTTCATGTTTTGCTGCTATTTGTATTATATATTTGCTTGGGTGTTGCGAGCATTATCGTTTGTATTGAGCTTTTGGTGTATACTTGGATGTCATTAACGTTATTCCTTGGTAAGTTTATCGAATGTATTTTTTTAAACATTAATATCACGCGATTTGATAAAAATAAATAAACAACATCGAAATCGCAACTACCCCTATCCTACATTTGTTCGTATTGCATTGGCAGGTAAAAGATAATTACTGTGCCTAACATAAAAGATTCCAGCCCGAGCATATCGAAGTCTGAAAGTAGGCAAAGTAGTGTAAACCTTCTCGTTGTACAAACAAGCTTTTTTCTGTCGTCAATGCAAACGCCTATTTAAAAGTTTAAATAATTTAATTTTGGCCTAAGAGGTAGAGTAACAAGGTCCTACACTTATACACATGGTGCAGTATGTAGGTAAAACGGCGCACCAACCAGGTAACTGGCAGAGACGCGCCGGGTTGTGCATTGCACCCGTAATAGCACATACACTAAACCACCAGCCTCGACACCGAAAGGTAAATACAGACAATTTAATTTTGCATTATTTGTCATTAAATCAAATTCTTACAAACAAACCCACATATATCTCTGCTGCAATTGTAAAGTAGCTATTACTTCCCTAGGCTGGTAAATTTACAGTTACTTCTGTACTGTCATGGCAACTAAAAACAGTAAATCAACCTATTTTCTTCAAATATCACGGAATATGGAAAGCGGAAAAATGACAAAGATTTCTTTATATTAACATATTAACTTGAATTCTGTAAAATTTAGCATAAAATTGTTTTAGTATCAAAGTAAAGAATCAATGCATAAAAGGGCGTTCAAGAAAACCTACAACTCGTAAAAGGTAATTCTCAACAGAACAGCGATGTACTTAACGATTGTGAAGGGTCTCCAAACGCTTTACCAATTTTTAGCTTATTTATAAATTTATTAATAAGCAACAAGATTTCGTGCAACACTTGAAAGCAAGATTATATTAATAGTTTAAAAGTCAAACTACACCTTAAAATTAAAAAATTAAAAAATTTATATATTAAAGTTTGACAAATTATCAAATTCTAACATTTAGAATTTGACTGTCATCCCTAAAGAAATTCGTATTTATTTGCGCCTTTTGTTGCAAAGGAAGATACGAAACAGCCCCAAAGAATGGATTATTTAAATTATTTTAAAAGTTATCGAAATAATAACACAAATGGCAAAAACAAAATACATCGATGTAATTATACAAATTTCTAATAAGAAAAGAATCAATAAATTTAAAAATAAGAAGGAATTATCGCTAAGTTCATTGCTAATTTTAAAACCGCTTCATTTAACGTCACGACCTGAGAAATTAGAACAGCCACAGGTAAAGTAGGAGTCGAGCACTAAATTTCTGAATTTCCAGTGATAACATTCAGTAATGTCATTTAAGGTTAATGAGTGTCAATTCTGCATAGCTTCAGGTATTTGAGCTACACGAAATTAGGTGCACCCTGAACGTCCGACAAATTGGAAGGAAAATCTGATTAAAAGGTCATCTTTCTTTTTACATAAATCGTTTGGATGGATTAAATGCGTTTATCGTTGCAAACGAAATTGTTAGTAGAATGGGTTTATTAAATACAAACTTTGGTCGCTGATATTATTATGCTGCGGTTTTAACAAAAAGCCGGTCATGTACTACCTTAATTAACACATACAAATGAGCTTTAAAATGATTTTCCCTCAGTTTCTGTGGCTTTACGGAAATGACGCAGATTGCACACTGGCGAACCTAACCATTTGTGAAGCTTTAGAAATTTTATTTATGTTCGGAATAAAAGTAAAAGAGAACTATTTCCATTATATGTACAGTATCGAGCTGGTTTCGTTCGCTAAAATACCGCTAGGTTTTGCCTTTTCCACTTCCAGTAGGTATTTTCTTGGTCTTTTTGTTGACAATAGAACACCTGCTCCACCTCAGTTTTTATTTTTTCGTAAAAGAAGTTCGTTTATTTGGATTTAAACGCTCGTCTCAAAAATTCGCAATACTTGACAACCGGAGAAAACTTTATGAAAACGAAACAAAGCGAATTTTAATCTCACTAAAAGCAAAACAGAGCTGAGAAGTTATTTTGAGAAAATCATAAATAACCCCGCGATTTTCTTTTGCTTTACGGTACGGTCTTACACCACAACTTACACTAAATTATCTCATTTTCCTCGTGCTACCCCAATTAAACCGATAAATTTACCTTTCTGGTTTCTCTTTCTCTGCATTTACAAACTGTGATTTATTACGATTTTAATTCACTTCAAAATTCAGCCCCGAAAACGTTTTCTTATGCTCGTGACTCTGAATTTCGCAAATTCCCCTTTTGATTTGATTTAATGCGAGCGAACACGAATAAAATAAATCCATACTGCATGTATTACATGCACTCTGAAGGAAATGATATTCAAAGAAAAGAACAAATAGGTACGGCTCCTTCTGGATTTTGAAGCTAAATCAGTCACCTTGCAAGTCAAGAACTTCTTCAGCAAAAAAATGGATTTCGTATTTCTTCTTGTGGAGGTAAGTAAAGGGGATATAAAACGGATAAACGACAGGATACGGAGTTCTGCTTTTGTCTATTTGAAATTGAAATTGTCTACATTTTTTTCAGCAACCTTTAGCAGCTGTAGGGGGAAAAATGGATGAGTTTCCTACATTTTGACGCGACTTGATTGATATCCCGTTTGTTCACATCACGTGACATGAAAATTCCAATTCGATGATGTGATGGTTTGTCATTAATTATTATCACCGGAGATTTTTGAGCAAATTACGTGAAAAAAGGTTACGCTCTAACAAAATATTTTAGCAACAAAACGACAGTTTTAGTTGCAATTTTGTAAAATTTAATTCCGATTTTCTTTGCTTTTAAAACTTCACAGAAGTAAAAGCTGAAAATTTAAGAGGAGAATATCAAGAAGAATTCTTCTTCCGTGATAATCAAGAATTTTCTCCAACAATGGTTTTAAGTAGCAGTTCTTAAAATATAAAAGCCTCAAAATAAAAAGTATTGAAATACAATAGTATTTAAAATAAATCTTTAGGTACTACTAAATGTAGTAACTAATCACTGTGAAAGATCATTGGCGCTTAAAAATTAGGTTCGATATCTCACTTAACATGAAGTTCTAAAACTAAAATTCGACTAAACCCACAAATGTTAAAGAAATCAAACTCACCTTTTTCACGTTACATCGCTTCAGGATGAATTTTCTCAATTTAAAGTAAACTTGAAAAATTCTATTTTCAAATATTTCATTCCAAGAGAATTGGATTTCAGATCCAAGAAAAGTATAACTGAAAATTTAAAACAAACACGTTGCACACCGGCATATTTTTCAAAGAAAATATGGGTAACTCAGGAAATATTCAACAGTAATATAACAAGTGATGCCGTTTTTCCGATAAATTTGGATCGGATAGTTCATGAGTGCTAGTTAAAACGATAATTTCACGAGCCCGTAGGGCGAGTGAAATTTTCCAAAATTAACCAGCACGAATTAAGTATCTGATCCAAATTTATCACAGGAAAATCGGATCACGCGTTGTATTCGGTAAGACTATATCACGAACAGTTAATTACTATTTATGAATTGTTTTCGCTTATTTAAAATACTTAAGTGACAAAACCACTTGTGGTTTTTTCACTTATTAAAACGCACGTGTGATTTTTTCACTTGAAAATTGTTTTTATTGGCTATTGCTAAGGAAATCGATCAATCTGATTGGCAGGTAAAAATACATTCTTCCTGAACCTTTTGTTCTTATGCTGTTAAAAGGTCGGGGGTTTTCGAAATTACGAACAACATTTACGTTCCTAAATAAAAATCCAATAAGTTTAATGCAGCAATGATTTCAAAGTATACAGTGCTCGTAAACACATACGAGGTCTGATCAAAAAATATCCAGAATGACTTTATTTCTAAAGAAATAGAAGATCTATGAAATTGAGATTTAATTGCCTTCAAAGTGGTCTCCTTCCGAAGCCAAACACTCCAACATTGATAGTAGTGCTTGAAACATTTTTTAAATGTATTGAAATAGTTTTCCTTGTAACTGAAATTTGATTTTGGGGAATATAAAATAGTCACTGGGAGCAAAGTCTGGGGAATATGGTGGCTGGCGTACTTGTGGAATGCCATGTTTAGCAAGCGACTGCTGCACAACTTAAGATGCGTGGGCGAGGGCACTATCGTGATGCAATTGCCACTCGACATTCTCATGCAATTCCGACCCTTTGCGACGAACTGCGTCCCTCAATCGTCGTAGAACTTGATAGTAATACTTCTTGTTAATTGTCTGACCAGGAGAGCGTATTAATGATGCACAATTACCTTATGGTCGAAAAAGACAGTCAGCATTGTCTTAATATTGCTGCGGCTTTGTCGTGATTTTTTGGGTCTAGGAGAATTTGGAGTCTTCCACTGTGAAGATTGGGCCTTAGTTTCGGGATCATACCCATAAACCCATGTTTCATCGCCCCTTAACGATCGTTTTTAGAAAGTTTTGGTCATTTCTGAAGCATTCGAGCAAGTCACTAGCAGCTAAAACAAGGGCATATGTACAAATTTAGCTGAGACGCGTCTCATACCCAAATCCAATGGATTGAATCGAACCATAACTAATGTTTAGATCTGTGACTAACTCACGAATAGTAATTTGTGCGAATTACCCTCAACACTTTCACGTCCGTTTTCAAAACGTTTATACCACTCATAAACTTGCGCACGAGTCGTACAATCCTCACCGTAGATTTTTTGTAACTTCAAATACGTATCTTCTTTATAAAATCTGATGCAAATTCGTCGATCCTTTTTTTCCGACTTGATAAATGTGACAAATAACTACGCAAGTAAAACACACTACTGCGAAACAACAGATTGAGCAAAACGGATGTGATTTATAGCACGTATATAACAAATAATAATAATAATAATAATAATAATAATAATAATAAATGGGTACGGCAATCTTTCTAAGGTTGATAGGGTATGGGCGCCCCTTCCCTCCGGAGTCAAGTTACCCCAGTCTCTAGGGAAGCGGTAGTCGCGGGTAGCGGTGGCAGAAGTTGGCGTAAGCTAATGGAAGTTGCAAATTCACTAGAGCGGCCAGATTGGGCCAACCCCCCGACTGGCCTATACACGGTTCCACTACGATCTGGGAGAATCTGTATTGCCGGGCACAACGGGCCTCCAGCCTCGGAGGAGATGCCCAATCAAGTTGGCACCGGCAGAAACCCACCTCGGCGTCGTCATGTGTGGACGCCCGAGTTGAAACAGGAGCTGCTTAACTTATTCGAAGCAGTTTCGCCTAGGAGGAGAGGTTACATGTCTAGACTCCATTCTCTGTGGTGTGAGGTCCATCCGGAGCTTAACTTCATGTCCCAGCAAAACCTACGGGACCAGGTAGCCTCCCTCAAACGCCAAATGCCGAAGCAGCGTGTAGATCAAGAGGAAATAGTCGCTCCTGCCTCTACTGAGCCACCTCTGTTGGAGAACGAGCATGTGAGAGATGTTCCAACTCCTCAGAGAGATCTTTTGGCCGAATTCCGAGCTGCTTTAGGCAATATTGAGGACCGTAATATTAAGGTCCACCTTAGAGTAACACCGAGAGCCGAAGACCTGGCCCAGATGGATGGCATTCTGAAGGACTATCTGGCCCCTGACCACGATCTGTGGGACGTCAGCCGAGCTGTATACGCAGCCGCCACTGTTTTATGTCCTGTACGTAACAACAACCAAAACGTACGTAAGGATGAACGGCGTATACAGCAGTTGACAAAAAAGGTGACGGTTGCACGACGAGAGACATCCAAGATACAATGTGTGATGGATGTTCTTAAGGGCACTATCCGCCCTACATCAAAAATTAAGCGCATTATTAGCAGGTTTCGCGCTAACTATCACACGCTCAACCTATCTACAATAATCCTTATGAAGCGAAAGGCAATAGATAGAGTTCGAGCTTTGTCTCTCGCCAAGAGGAAATTGGTTAACAAAGTAAGGTGGATTAAGGAGAATAACATCTTCAACTCCAATCCTTCCTCACTTTTCCGTTCAAAAAATGAAGCTCCTCGCAACCCACCTTCGGCTGACGTTATAGAGACCTTCTGGAAGGGGATCTACGAGAATGCCATCCCTGTGAGAGACAGTTCCGTGCTAGTACAGTTCCGGCAGTATTGCGATGAACATCTTCCGCAAGCCGAAGAATGCCCTCCCATAACGGACATTGAGATAAGGCGCGCCCTCAGAGGAAAACGCAATTTCTCTGCCCCAGGAATTGACGCCATTAATAATTTCTGGTGGAAATCCTTCCCGTCCGTGCACCCTCATCTCGCGAGGGTGTTTACTGCATTTATCTCGGGCCACGCAACTATCCCAGAGTGGCTGGGGGAGGGCAGAACTGTGCTGATCCCGAAATCGGGGGATTTGTCTAGACCCCAAAACTACAGGCCAATTACCTGCCTCAACACGCTGTATAAAATCTTCACCAGCGTGTTATACGAACGTATCCTGAGCTCCATTGCTCCCGTATGGGAAAACATCTATGAACAGCGAGGATCGAAGCGAGGCCATTCAGGTTGCAAAGACAACTTATTAGTAGACCGCTGTATATGCAGCGATGCAGTTCACTACAGACGCAACCTTTCAATGGCTTGGGTGGATTATGCGAAGGCGTTTGATACCACATCCCACGAGTTGATCATTCGCTTGTTGGGAGACCTCCACATCCACCCTGATATAGCGAGATGTGTAGAAAGTCTGATGCTGCTCTGGAAGACAAAATTTGCCATAAGATCCGGCAAGGAAGTGGTATCTACAGAGTGGATCACAATCCAACGCGGGGTTTTCCAAGGGGACTCCTTGAGTCCGCTTCTCTTTTGCATTTCGCTATTGCCGCTATCGATCGAGCTCAGGAGAGGCAGAGGTTACATGGCTGGGCCGCGCAGTAGACGCCATCATAAAGTCACCCATTTGTTTTATATGGACGACTTAAAGATCTATGCTGGCAGCAGGGGAGACCTTCAGAGCTCTCTTGATACTGTGTCTACTTACAGTACTGCGATCGGCATGAGTTTGGGGATGGACAAATGCGCTGTGTTTCATCTGAACAGAGGCCGACCACCGGATGAGGTTGAAGATGTTCATCTGGTAGATGGGAACATCGTGAGACATCTAGATGTCGGAGAGACATACAAGTTTTTGGGCATCCAGCAAAGTGGCATGCAGGATGCGTCCGCTGTAAAAAAGGCTCTCCGCAGCAAGTATAAATCGCGCCTCCGACAGATTTGGCGATCGCAACTGTCGGGTAAGAATAAGGTCGCCGCGACGAATATGCTTGCTGTCCCGATTCTTCTGTACTCTTTCGGCGTTACGAAGTGGAACGTCGTAGAGTTACAAACGCTCGACCGAGAAACCAGAAAGATCATGAACATCAATCGTAGTTTGCATCCGAAGTCCTCTGTTCAGCGCATTTACCTCCCACGTCATCTTGGAGGTAGGGGTCTTTTAAGCCTGGAGTGTCTGCACGATCGTGTCGTCCTGGATACATGTCACCGTGTGTTAAGGGGTAATGATGCGCTTATGTTGTTTGTTAGGTCACATGAGCAAGCGGGGAACGGGGCCTTTCTTTTTCAAGCGTCCCGCAGGGCTGCAGAAAAGCTCGGACTACAAGAGCTCTCACCAGATCGGCATATAGCCGACGGTGCTCCTAATCTTGAGGAGCATGTGACAACCGTCAGCTCAAGAACGAAGAAGGCAGAATACGATCGTCTGATGAGAGAACATATGGGAAAGGCGATACACTCCCAGTTCTTTCGTCATGTGGAGCGAGAGGGTCTATCTCGAGAACTTACCTTCGCCTTCTTAAAGTCGGCCGGTCTGAAGTCCGAGACTGAGGGGTTTGTACTGGCATGCCAGGATGGTGTGCTTAACACGCTGGTGTATCGTAACATCGTCTTTCAGGAACATCTTCCTACTGCCTGTAGAGCGTGTAAGGCCCATCCCGAGACACTTATGCATATATTGTCAGCGTGTCCCTCATACGCTGTGTCGTTATACATCAGAAGACACAATGCAGCCCTGAGAGTGCTCTATTATCATCTAAGGCACTCTTACGGTATTGACAATGTACCTGTAATACCGTATGTCCCCGTTGAGATCGAGTCCGTGGTGGAAAATACCAGATGTCGTATATACTGGAATTATTCGTTTCCCACCACGAGACAACTCCAAGCAACCAAGCCGGATATAGTTCTGCTGGACTTAGATGTTAAATGTTTGTATGTCATCGAACTTTCTTGTCCAGCAGAACCTAACATCACATCTAAGGAGATCGAGAAGAGAGAGAAGTATAGAGATCTCTTGTCCGAACTTGGAAAATTGTATCCAGGACATAGGGTCAAGTTGGCCGTTTTGATTATTGGGGTCCTAGGCGGGATAAAAGCAAGCTTCGTCCGGGAGCTTGAGATCATCCCGGAATGCAGGTCAGTTTCGGCCTCCCTGACCTGCAGAATACAAAAAGCAGTACTTCTTGGCTCCCTCCACATCGCGAGGGCGCACGAGGTGGTGTAATCCGTGCTCGCACATCACCAGGGTTTGGGATGCGAGCACGTGGAAGGGCCCTACAGGTGATGCTAGGTATGATGAGTCACCCGACCTGAAGTTGGTAGAGACTGTAGGAGATCTGGGAACCCTCCAACGTGAGTGATTGGGTGCTAGGTTCTGTCTTATCCCCGGGGTGAACGGAGGAGGGCTTCCCAGAGAGACCATCTGTCCCTAATGGATATAAAAATAATAATAATAATAATAATAATAAAGGTCTTTATTTCTCAAGAAACGAACAATAAATGAAATATAAAATATTAAAAAATAAAACAATAAGTGACATATAAAATATAAAAAATAAAAAAAAAAGTATAAAAACATAAAATATGTTGTCTGAGAAATCACAAGGCGCTATTCAGACAAAGTCTGCTCTTCCATAGAAACCTTGACATACAATACAAAAACTGTAAACAAACATTTTGCCTAAACCTAATGAAAAACTATTAAAAATTAAAATTTAAAAATTAAAATTAGTTGTGTGATGACCTCTCATTTAATAATTTGAAAATATTAGAACATAATAACAGTAATATTTATAATAATATAATAATATTTGCAAGTTTAGATTAAATTAACTAATTAATTATGGGTCTGTTGACGCATTAATATTTTTCTGTATTGTTTTTTAAAGCTAGCCAATGATAATGACTTTATCTCTGAAGATAAAGAATTATATAATTTTGATATTTGGTAACTAAAGCTTCGTTCAAAAAGCGCAGTCTTGTGAAGAGGTGGTGTAATGATCCCTTTAAAACGAACATTTAAGTTGTGAACATCTTCTCTAAATGTGATTTTACGGAATAAATATGATGGTTTTTTGTCAGTTATAATTTTGTGAAAAAATGCAGCACTTTGCAATTTCCTCCTGTTAGCCATCTTGAGCCAGCCCAATTCAACCAATTTGTGTGAGACATGATCGAACTTTCCGATACCAAATATAAGCCTCAAACAAGAGTTTTGTATTTTTTGAATTTTCTGTGCAGTATAATACGTGAGGGATGGATCATAGATTTGACAGTCAAATACAAAGTGAGAGAGAACTAAAGTTTCACATAGTAAGGTTTTAATATGTATTGTTAGGTATTGTCTAGGAGGATATATTAGCCTTAGATTAGAATATGCTTTTTTTATACTATCAGATACATGTGATTGGAATCTTAGACTACTATCAAGGATTACGCCAAGATTGCGGGCTTCCCTAACAACTGGGATGGTAGCACCATCAACAGTTAAATTTACATTTCCCTCCAGAGGTGCCAAATTATTACGATTTCCAAAGAGCAACAACATTGATTTTTTAGGATTAAGTTTAAGACAGTGCTTCTTGGATACATCAGAAATGTTCGCCAAGTCCTGATTTATACTCATCACTGCACGCAGGCGATCCTCAACGAGAAAAGAATAATACAATTGAGTATCATCAGCGTACATATGAATATTACAAGTATGAATCTGCTTATAAATGGTGGATGTGTATATAACGTATAAAAGCGGACCTAAAATTGAGCCCTGCGGTACTCCTTGCATTATTTCTTTAGAACCGGAACAGCCATTAGGCAATCTCACGGCCTGACTTCTATTGCTTAAATAACTGGCTAAAAGAGAAACAGAATCATTAGAAAGACCAATATAATTGAATATGGCACAAAGGAGTTTGTGATTTATTGTATCAAAAGCTTTACTGTAATCTAGTAAGACTAACATAGACACCTTGCCTTGGTCAGTAGCTGTGATAATATCGTCAATGACATTAGTTAGAACAGTTGTGCAACTATATCCCGATCGAAAACCTGATTGGTGTGGTGGCAAAATATTATTTTGTTCTAAATAATCCCTTAACTGAGAATCAATGACCTTTTCTAATATTTTAGAAAAACATGGAAGAATACTAATCGGCCGTAAGTCTTTGTAGTCCATAGGATTGGCTATTTTCGGTATAGGAACTACTAAAGCACTTTTCCAGTCACTTGGAAAGCTGTTGGTTATCAAGCAAGAATTAACAATATGAGTAATATAAGGTATAATTAAGGGGCAACAGAGCTTGATAATATGTGAATTAATTCCATCAGCGCCAGTGCTATTACTCTTGAGTTTTTTAATAATGGAAGAGATCAAAGGTGTGTCGACAAGTGAAAATTTAAATAATGGCAGATTCCCGTATACCTTATTGTTCATATAAAAGTTCTTCAGATCATCAACATTATCGTTAGTAGTTGGAACTGCATTGAGAAAATGGTGATTGATATCATCTGCATTAAGAAGTTCATTGGGAAGGGCGTTGTTCTTTCTACATGTTACATTTAAAGATTTCAACTCTTTCCACATTGTTTTTGAATTCTGGTTGCGCAGAGTAAATTCAAAATATGCTTTCTTTTCATTATTTAAGGCACGTGTTGTGAAATTACGCAGTGATTTGTAGTAATCCCAGTGAACTGGATTTCTGGTTCTGTTGAATCTTTGCTTGGCCTTATCACGTAGTGACATTAATAATTTAATATTATCTGTAACCCATGGTGACTTGCGCTTAGTAATTTTAACTGTTCTAATGGGAGCATGTGCATTTACAACAGAAAGTATGTTAACATTTAAAAATTTGATTTTTTCGTCTACATCAGCCATTTCATAAATTAGATGTAAAGGGATCTGACTCAGGTCACTACGGAACAGGTCATAGTCAAAGTTTTTAAAGCATCTATAGGTTTTAAAAATTGGCTCAATTTTAGGCCTAGTAACTGATAATGTACAGTAAATTAGATCATGGTCAGAAAGGTGTTTCTTATCAAGCAAGAGCAAGTAATAATATCAGAATCCAAAATTAAAATATGATCAAGAAGTGAAGTAAAACGCGTAGGTTCCTTAATAAGTTGCTCGATGCTCAAAGTTTTTATCATTGCATTAAAATAAAGAGTATCGGCATTAGAGTTATCAAGCAAATCAATATTAAGGTCCCCAAGACAAACTAATTTTTCAGTAATTGCAGTACATAGCGCAAGCGACTGTTCCAATTCCTCACAAAATGATTTATAATTAAAAATGGGAGGCCTATAAACAACACCCACCACCAATGTAGTATTATTTGATTTAAATTCTATCCAAAGTTGCTCAATGGTGTTGCTTGTTGGAATTATCTTATAATGAAAAGGCTTTCGAAGGAATATACATACACCACCTCCTCGCAGGCCACGGTCCTTCCGCACGAGTTGGTAATCCTCAATTTGGAGCATTACATTAGTTATTTCCTGTGTCAACCAAGTTTCACTAACAGCAAAAATATCATATTAAGCGCACTTTGTACAAAACCACAGCCTTTTGTGTCCAGTCATTACAAAATTATAAAACCATTCTGGACATTTTTTGATCAGACCTAGTACATATTGAACATCTGTAATTTTGTAATATCTTTCTCAGTTATTTTGAAAATTTAATTACAAATATTGGGGTCCTGGAAACATATTCTTTCTATTTCAAGCGCTACTCGATATAACCAAATAAATTAATGTTTAAACTTGGATATTTAATATTTTTCACAAAAATCGGTTTCAAGAAGCTTTAATATTTTTCAATTTTTTTCTTTCCACGAGCCAAAATAAACAAAATTAAATATACCGGGCACTGTCACTACACCATTCTAATTTTGTAAAATCTGTGTTTAATATTTAAACAAAAATAGATCAAGAACCATAAATAACCACCAGTTTAATCTTTATTTAAAATAACATTCCCAACGTCCAAAGTCATTTAAAAATTTTAACACAATTTATGATTTATCGCCCACTATGAAAGATCAAACGTGCTATTTTCACACAATAAATGACTTAATTTTAACTGAAATAGAAATTGTGTCCGGAATTTGGTCAAAATAAATTACCTTTATTGGCTCTTCAGAAAGTAATTTTCTTTTAAAACTTGTAAAGATTATGTTGCTCCAACTTCCAAAGTACACAGGTGTGTGTTACTGAACGTCGGGGTTAAATCCGTTTATATTGTTGTGTACATTGCAGAAAATAAACGTTTGTATGACAAGGAAAACGGGTACGTGTATTACACACTATAATAATGTTGACTTGACACCTGATAACGGTGCTATCTACGTTATTCGTTAAACTATATTTACAAAAGGGAAATAAGAGCCAGGGTTGTGGCAACACCTTTATTTTGCTTCATATTTTCATACATCAAAACACACACCTAAGCAGAGATGGGTAAAATGCATTCTAAAATCTATTTAAAATAGAAAATACAAAATGGTTTCTATATATGTATTTAAAATACAAAATACAAAATAGTTTTTTCGATTGTATGTAAAATGCAAAATGGAAAATAGGTATTTCAAATGAAACAACAAAATAGAAAATACAATTTTTATTTAAATAATTTACAATTTGCTTTTAACAACAATTTTTCGAAATTGTGATCGCTTTGTGATCGCTTAATTTCCCTCTCTTGAGTCTCATGACCATACCACCATACGAAAATAATCTTTCCACTGGTCCTGATGACGGTAAAGGAGTATTATATTTAATGAATACTTCTTTAACATATTTATAATTATTTAACATATTTAATTCGGTATTACGGTCTTGCAAATACTGTAATACTTGAAGCTCTACAGTATTTGTCGTCGAAATTTCACCATTACCATCGTCCTCGTCGTCAAATAAAAATATTCATCAATATTCTTATTTTCTACAGCAACATCTTTGTTTACAAAAATTGAAATCACTATTTCTTTTATTAATAACTGTTTAATATAATTTCGCTTTTCCTTTACTGCCCATTTTAGCTTAAAATATGGATGCGTAACCGATTGCTACTTACCAAACTGAGCAAATTTCACCACAAGAAACTGATTGTTCTTTACACAGTCTATCACAAAAGGTACCTGCTATCAAGCCAATAGTGACTAAAGAACTAAACACCCGACCATATAAAACAGACAGGAACAAAGCTAAACTTAGCACGTAAAAGTGGTGTTTATTACAAAAATATAGGAAATTCCCATCAACTTGTACCGTTTATGTAGGTATTAGAAAGTTCCCACCCTTACCCCTAGCTGTTCTTATTTAAAAGTAAAAATTATTTATTTAGGAACTTTGTTTGTTGTTGCAGAGGATTATATATTCAGTTTCAGTAGAAAGAAAGCTTCTTTAAGCCTTTCTAAAAACTAAATCTTGTTCTATGAATCAGAAAACTGAACTTCCTTCTTAAAATAAATTTGAGGAAAAGACACCTAAACCAGTATCTGCAATGTATTTTAAATAGGAAATGTTCTTAAAAATCCATTTTAAATGAAAAATGGAAAATACATTTTTAAAATGTATTTAAAATGTAAAATACAAAATGCCATTTTCCATTTTAAATAGCTATTTTAAATAGAATTATTCAAAATAGTTACCCATCTCTGCACCTAAGCTTATGCCACGAACTTTAGCGCCATTAAATGCTATTAGAGTAATTTAAAATCAGCTAAAAGCTAGAGTATTATAAAGAATAATTTTTCAGCGGTAGCATAAAGGAATTCTTGGAAATTGTAAAATAAAAATCGTATGTAAATAAAAGTCCATCACAGGCGAGGATTATTGCATTTGTATAATTTTTCAAATTGCCTCTCCGATATGTTGATTTAAATTTTCACTCAGATTATGGATGTTGTGAGTTTCATGAATAGAAAGTAGTGTTTATAAACGATTTCATTAATATTCATTAGGTGCTAATTCGGAACAGTTTCGGGAGTTCGAATTCGGGTTGCCGAGGTATATCAAATTAACATTCACTTCGTTTCCACTCCTCCAACCACTGGATTTTCGTTATTTATTCGTACAATATTTTTTAAAAAATTAGCCAAGCTCTGAACATTTAACAAAAGAAATTCGTTGCTTCAAATGGTCCATTGTGCGTCTAATAAAAAACACCTGATTTAAAAAAAATTAGACAAAGGACATTACTGAAAATATTAAACCCTCCTCAAGAAGTCTACAAAACTTTAGCAAAATTAATCAAAGAAACCTTTAAATAAGCACTAATAAAACAGCTTTAATGTCCTTCTGAGGACAGAATTACATGAAGGATGAAGTTATTTATGTCGTAATTTTCAGGCTTTCAGACTAAACAACGCTATTTAGGTATTACAGGCCCCTGGACATTTACAGGAAAGGTATGTAACGTTGGTTATTTTTAAGGAAACACCAGCAATTTGTCCTTATTTCAAATTCCAATTTATATAACTGTATTGTTTTCATTTATCTATAAGGAAGATAGGTTAAAACTCAGCTAAGCATAAAACATGCGACCTTTACCCCTTTTTCATTTTCACACACTTTCTAATAACTCCTACGATAATAATGATTATGAATGGGAGTAAAGGGTGTGACATTTATCACCTAATGGCTGGTTATGGTTTTGTTGCGCTTAACCTTCACATAATATGTGTGGTTGGTCAGTGAACTTTTTACTCCTTTGAATATTTTACAAGGTGTAATCGTATTAATTTTCTTAAAGGAACTGTGAAATACAGATTTTGCATCGATTTATAATAAGTATTTCAGCAAATCTTCCCGAATTACTAGTTGGGGCAAATCACAATAAAAAAGTAAACGAGGTGTCTTTTCAGAGTTCTCCTAATAAACTCGGGTCTTCATCAGAAAATAGGAATACAAACTGAATTGAGAATTTCAAGGGAGTCTATTATTGACCTAATTATCTTAGAAAATAACAGAGGCGAACTCAATGCGGAAGAGTAGTGACTGCAAATTGGAGGAAAACTTTATTTCGCTCCGACTAACCCTCAGTAATTACCTCTAACGATGTGAATGTTAAATTCGAGCTTCCTTTACCGAAACGCAGGTGGAGAGAAATCCGTTTGCACTGTTGTATTGGTCTCAGGTTGTTCTAGTTATAATTTCCCCCCTGCGCGTCCCTGTTGTATGTAATCAAAATTAAAGCTTTTGAGGTGTGGCGGGAAAGCGTGAAATTTAATTTAAGCTTTTCCATGGAGCATTAAATTGAATTATATGGATACTATCCAAGAAGCGTATTTAAAATATGACACAACAGGAATGTATACGTCTAACAACATGCAGTAGGAAGTCACGTTTCATTAATTTAAAGTAGGTAGTACTGAAAAAAAGTTGCTCGCTTTTAAAGAAAACGTGCCTAAATTCAGAAATACAAAGCCGGCATGTAAAAAAAGTAAAACTCGGCGAAATTTCATACGTTCCTCTTTAACAAAGTTCTCGACTTGGAGTTAAAGAAAAACATAAACTTCGAAATATTAAACTCAGGAAACGCGAGACGAATTGTCAGGCGTAGAAGTACTTCATTCGGGCAGGTTCTTAATTTTACACGACGTAATAAAAGGTCGTATACCATTGTCATATTTCAAACATCCATAGGGACGCATAACCCACAAACGAGCTACCTATAAATATCCATAATGCGCAGTAGAAAGACAATAACACCATTACACGCAGAAAACATTCTGGGGAGGCATACAAGCAGCATGTCAGGCTATATTTTTGAAGGTGTTGGTTCTATTATTACTACTTTACACCCTTCATTTCTCATAAGCTCACATTCTCACGTAACTAAAGCGCAGAATGTCTTGGAAGGGCAATCTGCACACGTGGAAGCTTCTAACGAAAGCTTTTAGCTGTGACAGACGCAGGATTGGTGGTAAAAAAAGGAGGATTTTTTAGTTTATATTGTTATAAATTTCGCAGAAAGACTGTAGATCTTGTTGAATAAATTCTTATCGCTTTTTATTATCTTTCTTTGAAGGGCCTTTAGGAAACGTTGAAGAGGAATTGCAAAATTAAGTTAATAACTGGAAACGTGGGATTAACTACTAAGCCAGTTCTTTTTTTTTAAAATAATACTTGAGGGCAGTTTGGGACAATTTTGGGGCAGTTTAAGGAAATATGAGGCAGTTTGTAGCGATTTGTGGTCTTTTTGAGATAACCTGGCTGATATTTACATCGTAATAATGATTGTTGGGAGGCATTATTAATTTGTTCATGAGCTCCCACTTCGAGAATACCAAACATGAAAACTCAATAATGTAAGACTAATAGAAGATTACGTCCCAAAAGCCGTAAGTGCAAGGAGAATACAGTTTGGAAAATTGAAACGAAACCGAGGTTTTCAAAGCATTCGAAGTTATGCAAATTTCACTTATGGAACGAAGTGCTTACCCTACAAATGCACACAAAAGAGTTTTCAAATTATAATTTCATTTTCACCTTTAAAAATTAATGCGTTTCGCAGAAGTTTTTTGTAGGCTTAGGTCGCCACATGGCCTAGAAACGTCAGCAACTGCGAAGAAGCTAAAATCATGGTAAAGATAAAGATTTGTTTTCGGTTATACATATACTTTTGGCATGAATGTGATGTTTATTTTACAAGTAGTAATACAAGGAAAATAAAGAAAAAGAGATTTAAATGAGGATATTCAGGATACGTAAAGAAGAAGATTAATAAGTATGAAATTGCAGAGATACGAAGAGACGCAATGAAAGAATGAAAAGTAACGTTCTAGAAATTTGAAATTTTATTGAAGGTTTAAAAGACTTTTAATAGTTTAATTTTAACTTTCTGACCTAATGTAAGTAGAATAATAGTAGTAGATTATAGTATATTGGCATTTTGTTAAAACAAATTCATAAAGGTTTCTGAAATGTTTAAAATATTAATAAAACACGAACATTATTATAAATAAAAAGTAATATCGATAAAATCGTCAAATATTCACCACTGTAATGATAGTGTGACGTGCTGGTGTTTAATGATAAAAGATTTATTAATAACCAAAGTAATAATATACACATTACACAACTCAATAATGTGAATATGGAATAGAACCACTTGTTAACTATTTATATTTGAAATAAATGAAATATTACACAAAAGTAGTGTGAAACGGCAAACATACAAAAAAGATATTGAACTTATGATTTTCCGTCGATAAGTTTAATTTAAGATAATAATGTAAAATACAGAAAATAACAATAGTTTTTATGAAATACACTGAATTTATTTCTGCTTTATGTCAGGGTTGAGAAAACTTTAAACCTGGGCTGCGATTTGAAGCAATGATTTATTAAACTATATAATTGTTTATCAATTAGCAAAAAAGCAATTATTACCGGTAATTTATTAATTGTAGCAACAAAAAGGGCAAATAAGAGAAGTTTTGGAGATTTACTTATTTGTAAACAAGAGATACTTTTTAGAAAATAAATGTTTAAGAATTTACTCCTTGGGGAATCAGATTTAATTTATTTAAACAAATTAGGAAATTTTGTTATAGAAAAATATCGCCGCAGCAAGGATTTGAACCACTGACCTTCGACTTTAATTCGTTAAAAGAATAAATAATAATTAACAAAAGCAGCTACTTAAAAATAAAACTGAAAGTTACAAATTTGGCAGTCTTTGAAACGGAGGTAAGATATTTTGATGAGCTAATAATAATAATTAGATGCCTGGTTTGTTACTAAGAAAACATATGTCAGGGCCCCAGTCGTAGCCGAATTTTAAAAAAATTTGATGCATCTGAAATGCGAATCCCGTTAGACAGGATAGATCGCTAAAACCAGATGACGTAATTTGATTTAAAAAACAAGGACCTCAGTTTAATGTTTAAAAAGATTTTTAAAACGTTCCTTAAGAAACGATTTTTAAGTTTTTGAATAAATATTTTTTTTATTTATCCTCATTTTATTAAACTGACAATTTAATTCATGTATAAAAAATCGCATAAGCCGCGGTGTTTTTGTCACTTTGACAGCGGATAAAAGTTTGCCCTAACTTTTATCCGGCTAAAACACTACCTTAACTTTAGTTGCTATGCAACTTTGCCTTGTACGTTTAATAATTGTAGCTTCAATACCAAATAAAAAAATTAATTTTGTATTGTTCATTCATTAAATTGTCTCGCCGAATTACACTCGAGGTTTTATTTAGTCAGGATAAATATTTATTTGCAAAACTCAAACTAATATTGCTTTACAGCAATTAGACTCGAAAAATTGACAGCAGATAAAATCAACTCCGGCCTTCGGCCGTCGTGATTTTATCTGCTGTCAATTTTTCTCGTCTAATTGCTAAGCAATACGTTTTCGTTGCAAAAAATATTTATCCGACAAAATAAAAGCTCTTGTGTAATTATATTCGACAAAAACACTTACAACTTTCTGAAGTGGTCTTATTGTTTATCCGTTTATTTGCCTCCAAGCGTTATTTACTTAGTTTTACTTTAGTTTTAATAAATAAATGATTAAGAGTGTTTAATTAATTTCACATATTTTTCCTTTTCATTATTACTGTTTAGTTTTTTAATTGATATAAATCATATTTTCTTGCTAATCTTTCCTATCGAACCTTTTTATATATTTTATTCGAAATGAGAAACTGTGTGGGTTAAATAACGTATAAAGGGGAAAAAAATACTTCGAGTTCACAACGTGCTAATTTCCGAAAGAAATGATTTTATATTAAATTATTATATGGGTAAATAATGTAAATATTTCATGCAGAGAAGGCTAATTACTATTATTAATTTTTAACTTCTCACTTATGCATTTTCAGTGTCAGAAAAATGTTATTGGTTAATAACAATAATGGTAAATATTTTACGCGACACCAACCATTTCATGGTACGTAGTAGGTATTGGTAAAGAATAGCAAGTACAGTCTATTTCACCTAGGATTTGGGTTGCGACGTCAACGCGCTGTTGATAAATTCACAATCCAACTATACTTCATCTCTTTCTAAACTAGGTTTTCATTACCTACTGCGTACGAACGCGTGTCTACACATACAGTTTTTGGGCGGGGCAAGTTGACGTCATAACCCAAATCCTAGGTGAAATAGACTGTATACGGGAAGAAAGAGGTTCGAGTAAATAGCGTTTTTTGTGTAGTCAGTGGTAAACGGTCATTTTACTTTGTAGAAAATAGTAAAGTAATGTGGCATTTTACTCGTTAGCAACCTTTACTCATTAGCAACGCTTGAGTCATTAGCAACCAACACTTTATTCCTAGCAACACAGTCTGTTTGTTTACTTGTTACTATGTACGTGTTGTAGTTGCTATGTTTCCGTACAAACATAACCTTGATAAATGTAACAAATTTGTCTAGAAAATTCGAACTTTTAGTACTTACACAAAAAAATAGCGTATTCAACGCGTAAGAAAAGTGGTTTTCTAGCTCGTGAAATTGTAATTCACTCGCTAACGCTCGCGAATCAAACATTTTCCACTCGCTAGAAAACTGCCACTTTTCTTTACTTGTAGAATAATCTACTATTAAATATGGATGCCCTAAAACAAAATAAGCAGTCGCCAGGAAATACGAGGAAACTATTACAAAAGAACTGAAACTAAATAATCAATACAGTTGTTATGAAAAAATGGTTGAGGAAGTATGACAAAGGCTAACTGAAAGCCGCAACAATAGTAGTAGGTCAAAAGGAATAAAAAATGTTACGATGAATGTAATATTATTAGGACATGAGGCAAGGTTTAAAATGCTGGACAACACAATTAAGGAAGAATATCATCATAAAAGGAAAGAAGCAAGGAAAATATGTAGAACGAAGAAAAGAAGAGAAATGGAAAAATTAACAATAATGGAAGAAGTAGCACAAATGAAAAAAGTAAGGAATTCTACAGAAAGGTGGGGATACAAAAAAGAGGGTTGCAACCAAGGGTAACACTCTGTAAGGACGACGAGGAGAATCTCATAACAACTAGGAAAGACAGTGTGGTCGGACTCTTCAACGTTCTTGTGGAAAATAGACCAGATAAAGATATAAGACAACTCATATATACATACACTGCGCGACATTATTACTCTCACCTTACAAATGTAGAAAAACTTTCAAAATACCACTGTTTTTGGTTAAAATAGTAGCTAAAAGGTTCCATATTAGTCTATTTTTAAAATGTAGGACCGATGGACGGAGTAAAACTATTTTAAGATAAATGTTGTAAAAAAAATTTTTAGAAATAAAAAATTACTCGCGACACTTGATTAGCCTCACTAATTATAACAGTTTTTGAAATAATCAAAGCAAGTTGCAAAACAAATTTGAAGGTTGCTTAGTAACAAGTCAATTATTTATCAACTGTTTTAAACAAATTGTGTAAAGCAGTAGCTACAATGGGTCGTGGAAATACTTTGTCTGCTAAAGAAATGGGAAAAATAAAAGCTTCGAGACTTCAGAATTTTTCAAATCGTCAAATAGCCCAAAAAATTGGAAGAAGCTCTTGGGTAGTCAACAACTACCTAAACGATACAGTTAATTATGGAAAAAATCGTAGAGGTCGAACTGCAATGGCTACTACAGTAAGGGAATGTCATGCTATTCTAAGGGAAGCTTCTAATTCTAGTGAGACGGCAAAAAAAATTGATCAAAGGGTTGGAACAAAGGCAAGTATTCGAACTGTTCAAAGAATAATTAAGAAGCGCCCACGTTTACAACGACGAAGATTACGTAAGATACCACAGTTACTACGTCAGCACTGGGAAGCCAGGTTACATACAGTCTGCCCATCGTCATAGAAATTGGATCGACGAGTGGAAAAATATTATTTTCAGCGGCGAACAGAAATTTAATCTTGATGGACCAGATGGGTTCCAATATTATTTTCATGATTTGCGAAAAGAAGAAAAATATTTAAAACTTCGCCATAGTGGAGGTGGTGGTGTTATGGTCTGGGCTGCCATCTCCAACCGTGGACCAATAGATCTAGCCATCTTAGAAGGTAAACAACGGAAAGGGACAGTTAGGCGCGCATTATGGCGCGCATTTTTAGACGCGAGTTTTTAGACGCTGCACCATTAGGCGCGGACGTCATTGGCCGCAGGGACGTTTAGACGCGAACACGTTAGACGCCGAACCTTTAGGCGCTGGAAACTTTTATACTGATATTTACCATCTAGCGTTAAGTCAGTCTTATAAGGAAAAGACGATATGTTTAAAATGGTTAAAAAAAAATAGTAATCAGGGATAGTTACCTTGCATCAAGAAGCATAATTAAATCATACTTAAAACCATCTTTACCTGTAAGTTATATGTATATATTTTGTAAAACGTTTTATTAAAAGATAAAAACCAAGGTAGAAAATATTCTGACTCATTTATTTTGTTTGTAGTTATTTATAATATACCTGCGTGTTATAAATGCGCATGTTCTTTTGGAACAAAAGATATTGAAATTTTGCAGGTCTTTGCAGATATCAAAAACGTGGTAGGGTTTCTCAATATTATCGATAAATAATATAAACTGAGAAAAATTTTGATTCAATGTGGCAAACTGGAATTCTTTCGTTTTAATGATGACAATTAGCATCTTTACAAAATTAAACAAAGTCATCTAAAAGCACTTAAACAAAATTACTACCAGTAAATATGCTCTTGTTATTTTATTTATTATGACAATTTTTAAAATTTAATCAATTAGAGAAGCGTTTCTTGTTGCGCTGAATAATAGGAATACTTTAGGGCAACTGCATTTATTGGAGGCTCAGGGTCAAAGCTGTTTGTAGCTTTCATTCACAAACGGATGTCCATTCTTACTGGGATAACTGTTAACTAATAATGACAGTGAAATAAAAAAGAGGGATGACCGGAATTCAATAAATCTGTCAAAATATATTTGTCCAGATTTTAACCCACTTGTGTATCTAAAAAAAATCTTCCAACTTGACGTTTGGATGCGAATTATTCAAAAACAGCAAATATTTCGAAATAAAACTACACATTTGTTTTTTAATTACTATTTTCTAACACGTTCTATAAGCATGCGTTTAAAGCACTTTTTATCATCACTGAAAAATAAAAACATATAATATAATTTCAGCAATTAGACAAGAGAAAGAAAAATAGAAAAACTTCAGAAAGTTACCTATTTTATAAAGTTGAAAGAATAACAACTAATATAACTATTAGAATTTATGTAAACACTTATATTTACTAATATTGTTAATAATTGTTGTTTTATAGTCTCACCATTTTGCAGTTTTACAATATTTCTCAAAACGTATGCAAAACGAAAAACATTTTTTATTTAATTTTCAAGCAGCTTGATTGATAAGAAGTTTGTGTATCCTTTGAAATTAAAAAAATTCGAAAAATTTAAATTAATAAGAGTAAACTATCTTTATCTTTCAAAACTGAAAAATATTCTAGTACTAGTTTAATCTATTTAAAATATAAACTCTAAAATCAAGTTATATTAATTTTTAATTTTAATAATAAATACCGTAATTCGAATAATAATTTACTTAATTTTTTTTATACTTAATTTTTTTGCCCGATGTAACATGTTTGGTTCTATGGAACATATTTGTAACTAGTTAAATTTAAATCAGTTTTTATACCTTTATAATTAAGAAGAGAATCTCTTATTATAAAGCAATTTAGTTTCAACTACGCTTCCAACGTTCAGAAGGTACAATTTAAAACAGATCGTATAGCTTTTAATGCCTGGCGTCTAACCGTCCCCGCGCCAAAAAACGCCGGCGTCTAAACGTCCCCGCGCCTAAAGGTTCCTGCGCCTAAAATGCCGGCGGTTAATAGCTCGCGCCGTATGGTGCGCGCCTAAAGATGCGCGCCTAAACGTCCTAGACCGGGTAAACAAACGGCTTAACAGTACATGACACTTATTCAACATCAAAAAGTCAACATTGACGCGTTATTTGGAGAAGATCAATGGATTTTCAGCATGACAATGCTCCAATTCATACTGTCAGGATTGTTGCCACCTGGTTTACGGACAACAATGTTCAAGTTTTACCATGGCCTGCCCTCTCACGTGATTTGAACATAATCGAGAATTTGTGGGGATGGTTGGTTAAGAAAATGTATGCAGTAGGAAAGCAGTACGATACGAAAGAACAACTTATTGTTGCTATAAGGGTAGCTTGGAACGCCATTTCAAGAAATCTTATAGAAAATCTGTACCACAGCCTTCCTCATCGGGTATTGGCTTTGTAAGAGAAAAATGGAGGTTATACTCGTTATTAAGTTACCAAAGTTAAGTAATAAATTCATTCATTATTTTACAAAGTGAGGGTAATCAAGTGTCGTACTCAAATGTCGCATCTAAACAAGAAATTGTACTAGATTTTTTCATGTTTGATATTTTCAACGTTATTTAAATTCAAAATTTATAAAATAGTCTAATTTAACTTATTAGATAACTGTTATCTCTTAAGTATAAATATTTTAGGAGGTTTATTACACTTGTAGGGTGAGAGTAATCAAGTGTCGCGCAGTGTATACATTGTAGAAGGAGGAGACCCACTAACAGAAGAAGACATTGTCATAGTAATAAAAAAATCTAAAAAATAATAAAGCCCCAAGGGAGGACGTAATTACGGCAGAACTACTGAAATATGGAGGCAAAGGATTAAAAAAAATATTTACCAACTTATAAAGAGAATTTGGATAGGGGAAGAACTGCCAACAAGTTGGAATACAGCTTAAATCTTACCGTTACACAAAAAAAGGCGACAAGACTTTGTGTCAACATTTTAGAGGGATAACATTACTTAATACAGCATTCTTAGTGCAGCGATTGCCCTAAAGATAACGTCGATCATAGAAGAAGAGGTAGGACTACTGAACTGATTTTACTAAATCTTTACTAGATCCTGTCTCTAGTTATAAGAAATTTTCGAAAACATTGGAATTATTTTGAAGGTCCTTTTTGTTCGTTTTTTAACATGATGTCTTAAAGGTACTGGAATCAACCCTTGATACGTTTTATAAATAATATAATTATTTAAAACTTTTGAGACTCTTAGTTTTAATTTAAGTTAACATTAACTTGCGTCAAGTAAAGCCATACAGTGGGAGGTAAATATCTGTGCGGGTGACTAAGCGAAGCGCGGGTGGAGAGCTCAGCTCATTTCTTACTTTGGTTTCGAGACCGTGTCTACTTATTTCGTAGTGTTATTCTATCTTGCTGTTCTACGTTTTGTTTTTTTAATGTGACTTCACATCATGATTATTCATATTCCAGAGTAAATATTACAGTTGCATCCGATAATTTTGCAAAGACGCTCTCAGTCTTAGGCGATTGTGATTCAGTGTTAAAGGAGTATAAGTATACCATGTGCTTGTGGCCCTGATGACGTACTATGTACTATCTTTATTGCTTGATGCTTTTCTCTATCTATCTTCTACGCACTTCACCCGCATAGATATTTGTGTTCCATTGTACTGTCTTTTGTATGAAAAGGCGTCCAGTATTCTAAGAGTTTTGGGACACTCGTTATATTTGTTATAAATGCAAAAAATTGAAGTATGGTTACTTAAAATTGTATTCCTGAGAAATACTGTTTACACGTCCTGCAGCATCTTTATAAATGTTAACGATTTATATCTAAATGACTTTTTAGTTTTAACTACTGCATTTACAGGTTCAACCGCCCAATATATTCGCCGCCTACGTGCTTGACGCGCAGTATTCTCCCTTATTATTTCTCCCGCTAGCTTCTAATAATTGCTTCACTATTTTTTACAGTTTTAGTTCAACCGTCTTAAATATCCGGAACTGTAAATAAACAACGTTATTTGTGATTATCAAAATTAATAATAATTCTTTTTGTCTAAAAAATTGTCAGCTTGAGATGATTATCTATCTAACTTCGTGTTAGACAACAACGGGATTTGCTAAGATTTAAATATCATTATTCACGGCTGAAATAAATCCCCTCGGCTAGAGCTTGTTTAAAGTGACGGATGATATATGAGTATTGTTGTCTGAAAAATGGATAAGTTTCTTTTGTAAAGCTATGAATCCGACGTTTTGCTAATGCTAATTTTCTCGCAACTGGTAACAGATGCGTTTATTTGCACCTGTTGCTAAAAGTTGCAGGAGTCTCATCCGTGCAAAAAGGGGAAGTGTACGTGTTTCGCGATAAATTTCAAGTTTGATTCTAAAAAAGCGATGCAAGAAAAATTTAATAAGCTGGTTAATTAAAGGCAATGAGTGAAGTGGGCGTTCGGTAAAAGTTTTAATTGAAAAACAACTTCTAAACGATAAATTGCGGTTGGGGGCGTCCAACACAGGCTTTAAAACCGCAAAAATTGTTTTATTACAAACTAAATGGCCCATAAATGTATCCGCCACCGAAACACACTTTTATTAAATTAACGTCAACTCAAGAATGAAATAATAAATTCAGGGAAACAAAAAACTACGTATCGTTTCATTTGTGCTATAAAACAAAAACCAGTTCGAACAAAACCCGTCAAGTCAATATTGGCCTGCAGAATGCAGTAAAAATCTAATAAATCCCGTATCACGGTTTTTACAAAGCAACATAAAAACCGAAACATTGATTCAACACACAATTCTCTGTTATTGAAGACGAGAAAACTCAGCCAGTTTGCATAAGCGTGAAATGGTTATGGTAACCGTTGAGCTTTTCTACCTTCGTTGAAATGCTGGAATGGTCACTTTTGATATTTCACGCAAAGCTTGCCAAAAAGGAAACTAGAAAATGAGGAAAATAAAACCCTTATGAAGTCACCTTTATGTTTTAGCCTAAAAGTAGAGCTTAACGAAGTTTATAACAATGAAAATTCTAGTCTAATCTCGCTTTATAATCAAAGCCTGCGACGCCTTTTGAATTTAATGAGTGTTGCATGAATATTAATTATTCCCACAGAAATTAGAACATAAGAAGGCCAGCTTGACTTTAAAAATATTACGTGTGTAACTCCATTACCACAAAAAAGATCTGATAAAATCCTGATGAAATTCAACTGGGAAATTGGCAACAAAAAATGAAAAACGCGCCACGTGCCTTGAATTATAATAAACAAAGTATTAACATATTTGGATAATTTAGGAAATATTACAAGGTTTTGGGCATAGTAAAATTTGATATTTAGATGCCCCCATTAAAAGTTTTCTGATGAGGGTCGCTTTTACAGCCCTGAAAAGTTCACTTCCCAACCTCAACTTGTTTCGAAATAATTTATATGGAAGCAACTATTTCTGTTCTTTTAGAACAATCCTATTAATTAAAAAATTTCTAGAACTTCTTAAAACAGTTTCAAATGCAAACAAAATCTTTTACATAAAAAAATGAAGGGAAATCCTTAAACAAACTTAAGAGGATAATGAAAAGCAAAACTTTTACGAGAAAAAGAAATGTATACATAAAAATGTAAACAAATTGAAAAGATTAAATAACATCGTCAAGAAATTCTAAAAAATATTCGTGACACCTTTCAATATTTGAGTTCATTTCAGAAGAAAGTCAGCAACAAATATCTGAAATTTTATTATTCTGAATTTTAATGACGATCGTTTTTATGCTTCGTGCGTTGTCAAATTCTTGTATAAATTCTACTTCAACTCCAAACCTTTGTAGATTATTCAAATTATGTTTATCGGGTTTCAGGTTTCGTGGGCGACAGATTTACTTAAAATGTCCAAAATGATATTTTTCAGATTTTCTGAAATATTTCTTGCCAAAATAGCTTATATTTTTGCTTAGTTTATCACCCGATTTTGCTTTGTCCGAATTTAAATTTTGAGCTTATTTAACAACAATTACGTTATAATGTTTGGAAAAATGTGGGAAATTTTAAAAGATAAAAAGGTTGACTTAATTTTAATTAAACAATTTCATTAAATTCAGACCTGCAATTCGAAGTATAAGAAATATAAAATATGCTGCATAAAAGCTGCAAAGCACTACGCAATACCTGAGTAATTACCAGAAAATTGCCCTCCTAATATTAGTATTCAATATCAGCAACTACCCATTTTCGAATTTAATAGCAAACGTGTGAAAATTTACCGCCCATTACTTAAAACGTATTTGAAACGAATTCACCGCTTTCTCCGAGTAATTGAATTTGCCTCGTTGAATATAATAAATTTGAAAATAATTATTTTTCTTTTAAATTCTGATCGCCTACTCTTAATTATTCGAGTTTCCTTTAACGTTGTTAAAATCGACGTAGGGTAATTAAGTTAGATAAATTACAGAAATAGAATTAAGGCAAAAATTACATTATTTATGCTACCCTGACTTAACGGTAGAAAATTAAGCACTTAATTTCATTTCAGGCTTGTATAAATTTGTTAAAGGAGAAGGAAATAAATAGGAACCGGAGAGCAGGCTGCAGATGGACTACTTGCTCGAGATTCATCAAGAAACGGTCTGAGACATAATTACAACGAAACCATTATCGTTTATCGCTATTTCGAAACAAATTCCAAATATTCTCAATCCAATACAGGAAAATTAAAATCATTCGTCTTCCTTTTTAATAAAGCTGACCATAATTTCCAATAGAAACAGGAAAATTTAGAAAACGTCATTCTTTCCAACTCTGGAGACCTTGAAAATTTCCGCAATAATGCCCGAGCTAGAATAAAATGAGACCAAGGAACTCGGCAACTTATTAAAGGCAGTCTTTAAAAGTTTCAAACTACGAGTATACCCAAAGTTGGATGCGTGTTTTGTAGAGAGTTGGACCACTTTTTACGCCCGCACGTATATAGAAAGTTCGTCCGGAATAAGTTTTCCTTAAGTGAAAGTAAAATTTCTCGGTGTCTTTTTCCCTTTAATTTTGCTCCAGGAAATTAACAACTTTAAAGGATATCTTTTCAGATTTACCAAAGAGATTGGATTGAAAATTCAACACATTTTGCTTGCGAATTTTATAATTCACACACTGGAATTCTTATTTTACTAATAAAATTTTCCATTTTTGTAATAAAAGCGATTTAGAAAAAGGGGAAATTCTAAATTAGAAAATTTATAGCTAGGTGTCAAAATTGTAATTCAAAGGCTATAAAAATTCAATTCGTATTTTTACAGCCTTCGTATAACCTTATAGGTTTTTCGATTATTACGTAGCAAGTTCGATAGCGACATTTATCAAGTATTAAGCGGACATAAATATTTCATAAACGAATACGTCTTCATTTAGTTGATGTTTTCATTAATTGTAAAAACGTAATGATTTTTATTTTTGCAAAACCATTTCATTAAAATCAATGTTAGTTGTCTAAATTTGTTAAATATTAAAAAAAAATCCGTGAAACAACAATGCTGCAACGACCTTAAATTCGGCCTTGTTTAAATGTATGTTGTTTCTAAACCACATCTGAATTGACAATACTCTCAGGGAGAAATACGGGGGAAATGCGTTTTCTCACTTGGGAATTAGAACTGAAACCCACGTACCAAATGCTATAGATTTAGCTACGCAATATAGTGGGCTGTAACAGAAAAACTTTTGGAGTTATTTTTGGGGATACTTTTGAATATACAATAAAGTACGTGGATAAAAGTTTCTGCTTGTAGGAAATCAATTAAATTAATTAGTTAATGTATAAATATTTAAATACTTGAAGAATAAACTGAACCCGAAATTAGATGGAATGGAGTTAGGATTTATCAAAATTTGTAAATTTTCAAGAATATGCCGATCTATCACAGCTTCGAAATGAAAGCTAGCGCCATATGATCTGTTACACAATTAAAAAAATTAAATGATAATAAAATGGAGCCTTTTAACAGCTTTTCCAAATGGCTGAGGAAGAGTAAGGGCATCCGCCAAAAGTAAAAAGGTAAACAATTTTTTAGAGAGTCTACCTAAAAGGTTGAATTTTAGTGACAAAAAACTTCATTTTCCTTCTACTGCATCGGATTAAGAGATTAAGCTCAGTTTGGCATACTAAAAATTTCTTCACAAATATGCCATCATTATTACGATAAGTACTAAATATCGCTCAGTAGCTCCCCAAAACCTTCTATCACGAAGTGCCTCGAAAAGTATACTTACACTTAACTACGTGGGCCTTGCAAATTTTGAATTTGGGGTTTATTCGAAGTATTGTTATTGTTTAAAAAAAAACGAATAATTATGGTAAAGCTAAAAACCCATCCAAAAAGTACCATGATTGAACAAGCCCAGACCACACAGATGACGAGACTG
The DNA here is from genome assembly GCA_963082815.1 of Melanotus villosus. NCBI lineage: Eukaryota > Metazoa > Arthropoda > Insecta > Coleoptera > Elateridae > Melanotus > Melanotus villosus. The sequence goes on along the minus strand of OY720422.1, from coordinate 25,991,044 downwards.
AAGACACATACGATGAAGTAGATAAGATAATAAAAACAGTACGAGGAGAAGAAAATCTAATAGTTATGGGCGATTGGAAAGCTGTGGGGAGAGAAGAAAAGGAAGGAAATATCGGTGGTAAATATGGGCTTGGTAAAAGAAATAAAAGAGGCGACCTCCTCATCTAATTCTGTGCACAACATAAATTAATTATCGCTAATACCGTATTTCAACACCACAAGAGAAGATGATATAGACGGAAGGTGCCAGGGGCCATAAAAACTTTCAAATAGATTTTATAATGGTCAAGATTTAAAGCCAAATAAAGGACTGTAGGAGTTACCCTAGCGCAGATATGATTATGATGAAATGTCCTCTTTGCAAAAACAGAAAGCCAGCAATGGGACCTAAGACCAGTTAAAAACGAAGAGGTAAACACAAAATTGCAGGCAAAAATCCAAAAATCCAGGAAAGAACGTAGAAGAACAATACAATGGGTAGATCTGAAACAGAGTATAACTGTAGGACTAAATAGCATAATAGGAAAGAAAAAGAAAGGTACTATAAAAACCATAGATTTGATAACAAAAGAAATAGTGGAATTAATCGAACCAGAAGAAAATATAAGGATTCAAGTACTGAAGGACAAAAAAAGTACAGAGAACTACAAAACAAAATTAACATATTGGCAAGAGAAGCGAAGGAGGAGTATACCTTGAAGGAAACTGTATAGAAATTCGGAAAGACATAAAAAAAGATGGAAAAAGTGACTAAGCATACAGAAAAATAAAATGCATTTTTCACTAAAGGAAATCCAAAAGACATGAATGTATGTAAATAAAAATGAGCAAAATGATCGAAAACTGGGAAATTGTAGATACGAGGAAGGCATATATGTATAGAAGATCTTTACAACGACGAAGAAGTGCAAAACATACCTCCAATTACTATAGAAGAAGTGCTAAAAGAAGATAGAGGCACCCCAATTTTAAAAACGGAATTCGACAGAGCAGTAATAGATCTGACAACAAATAAGGCCCCTGGGACCTGGGATAGACAAAATAAACAATGAAATATTAAAATGCCTTAGCCAGGAGAACTTGGATATATTGTTTCATATTATGATATATATTTATGAATCAGGACATATTCCAACAGATTTCGTAAAAGGAGTTATGATATCGATACCGACGGAAGCGTCATCGAAACGATGCGAAGATCACCGTATCACATGCATCGAAAATATTAACCAAAATAATATGTCGTAGAATCGGAAGGAAAATAAAACAGAACCTAACAAAAGACCAATTTGGTTTAGGAAAAACATTGGAATGAGAGAAGCAATACTCGCGATTAAAATGATAATAGAAAAAAATACAAAAAACCAGAGAAATATATGTGTATATAGCATTTATTGATGTGGAAAAGGCATTTGACAATGTAAGTTGGACGAAACTGTTTAAAATACCTACTGACAGATATTGGCGTTAGCTAAACGAACAGAAGAACAATTTATAACTTATACATAACCTAAACGGTAGTCATCGAATGTCAAGACGAACAAAGGTAAGTTAAAATAAAGAAAGGTGTAAGACAAGGATGCTCCCTCTCGCCTTTACTGTTTAATATCTACATACAGAAAGCAATAGATGAGTTAAGGGAAATCAGAGAAACCAGAGTTAAGATACAAGGACGAAAATAGACATGTTGAGATTCACAGATGGCTAGCTGCATTGGATAAAAATAAAGAGGACCTAGAATGAGCATTGAATGAAATGGAACTACTTCTGAGGAATGAATACAACACAAAACTCAATAAAAATAAAACAATGGCAAGGAATTGTGAAAAACATCAGGCACAGAACAACAGAGCAATAACTCTAGCAGGCGAAGGAATTCAAAAAGTTACTGGATTTCCATAGCTAGGAAGAACTCATGTAATGACGGGCGCAGCAAAAAGGAAATAAGTAGCAGAATACAACAAGCACAAAAAGCATTATTTATCAAAATAAGGATATTGACGACGGAGAAAATTTCTAATAAACTCAAGAAAAACCTTCTAGAGACATACGTGTGGAGTGTGGCATTGTACTGTTGGAAAACGTGAACATTGTGCAAACAAGAATGAAATAGATTGGAAGCTCTAGAAACTTGGTGTCATCTAAAGATTAGCTGGATAGAATAGATCACAAATACAAACAGAAGAAAAAGAAAAACAAATGTGCAAAGAAATAAAGAAAAGGCGAAACAATTTAATAGGACACATACTGAGAAGTAATTGCAGGTCAAAGACAATAGTTGAAAGGAAAATAGAAGGGAAGAATCAAGATGCCCATTAAATATATTTTTTTCCCTACCAGAAAAGTAAGCAAGCTTTACATCCATGGCAACAGTGACTGTAAGTGGCTAATAACATTCGGGCTCTAGTTACCATTGACGACGGAACTTAATAGTGTCACTTACGTTCCTAGGAAAATAATGAACAGACAACAGAAATGTAAGTTTACCGTTGTCATTGTTACCACTGTTATTATATTGATTTTCTTACGTTGCCAAGTATTATAGGACGCATAGTTACCACAAAAACTGTCACAAAATGATTCATACTTTACAAATAATATTTTCTTGTTCTTTTAAACTACTTGCTAAGCGAAAAAAATATATTAAGCAACACGGACTGTATGGACTATTAACATTTTCGGAAGGTTTCGCCTCGGCTCGTATTCGCCTACCTCAAATGTTAATACGTCCTTACATTCCTTGTAGCTTAAATAACTATTATTATGTCCCAATTCTATAACATAAGCACGTAAGTACAGCTACATTAAGCACACTTTTTATTACGGAAATGGGCACAGATTTTTCGCCTTAAAGTTAAACGTATGCCTCTTATTTATTTATTTATTTAGCGTATGGCATTTGTAGCCAGGAGATCACGTTAGTGATAGTTTGGCTGCCAGTAGTGCTAGTTCTTTAGCGCTATCCAAGGTGCATGTGTACATGTGTAGCCTAGCTTTGCTTCGGACTAACTTTGCACTGTGTGTGAGACCTTGTTAAAGTCTAAGTAAGTTTTAAATAGCGGTTGAACGGGATTTTGTTTCCCCTCCCACTGTAGTTTCAGATTTAGTTACAACAACATATAACGCATGACAAATTTCACGAGTCAGAGCGGGACACAGATACACACATCACAAAAGTCTAGGGATATATTTTTTTTTATGCAAAACTGTCAAGTATTTTGATTTTTTTTAGGTGGTCTGCATATAATAAATTAACACAATACTTTTACAACATTCTAAATTAGAAATTTAATTTAAAACAAAAGAAGACAAGTTGAAAAAGCTTTAATGAAACTTATTAGCAAAAAGTTGATTTTATACAATCATAAGAAATTGAAGTGTCAGCACTTAAAGTATTCATTAATTAAATTTAGTAGAGAGTATTTCCTCCTCTTTGGTTCAAAACGGCTCTGCATCTTCTAGGCATTGATAAAATTAAATTATCTATTGCATCTTGCGGTAACTGTTGCCAGTGTCTTACAAGGGTATCACGAAGCTGAATCCGAGTATGAATTTCATCCAATTCACTTTCAGTGCTTCTTCCCAACATGTCCCACACGTGCTCAATAACGTTTAAGTCTGGGGACTGCGCAGGCCATGGTAAAACAGAAATGTTTTCGTCTTCAAGCCACTCGGTAACAGTACCTGCAACGTGTGGGGTGGCATTATCATGCATTAGAATGAACTCAGGTCCAACAGCACCTGCAAATGGAAGCACTATAGGCCGCAGTACCCTATTTAGATACCCATCGGCATTTAAAAACCTCTCAAGAAAACAGAGATCTGTTTTTCCGCCAATGCAGATACCACCCCACATCATTACGGTACCTCCTTTATAAGAATGGACATCTTGAACACATCTGAGCCTTTCCAAGTTACCAGGTCGTCTCCACACTCTAACTCTTCGGCTGTCAGGGTGTATTCCAAAACGAGATTCATCTGTGAACAAAACCCTAGACCATTGCTCTTCTGTCCACAGAATATGCTCTTCAGCCCATTCTACTCTACGTGCTCGATTACCATGTCGAATTGGTGGGGCTCTTATTGGACGTCGGGCGTGGAGATTAGCTTCATGCAATCGATTTCTGATTGTTTGAGAACATACAGTTACATTATGAGTAGTCTGAAGCTGTGAAAGCAATTGTTTAGCCGTAATTATTGGTCGTCGTCTAGCTTCCAATGTTAAGTAGCGATCTTGAACTGCGGTAGTAATGCGTCCACGACCTGGATGTTGTTCGCTAGGATCTCCGGATGTCCTATATCTACGTCACAGTCTGCTGATAACACTTTGAGAGGTGTTTAAAGCTGCTGCAACGTCAACTTGTCTTCGGCCAGCTTCTAGCATACCTACAGCTCTGTTCATTTCAGCTAAACTTAAATGTTGTCGTTGTTGATTACCTTCCATAATAACAGCACCAATAAAACTTAAATCACCCCAATATAAACGTAAATTAACTGTAAATGATGATTAAATTATTCCCTAACAACACTGAAATTGCTTTACTTTTAGTTGAATTGACAATTAAGCATTTGCATTTGTTTGTTTATTATTGAAACAATTGCTATCGCTAGCCCAAAGACTAGCACTAGCATACTTGATCAATGGTAGAGATATTTAATAACAAAATTGATTTATATCGATAAAAAAAATATATATCCCTAGACTTTTGTGATGTGTGTATAAACTTTGTCTTTTATCTATTAAGGATAGATAATATGATCTTTTGCAGTAAACTTTCTTATTCTGGTATGAAATAAAGTTAGTAAATCTAAAAATGATATTTGAAGCCAAGCTTAGGAGACAGTCTAAACATTTTGCTAATTTCCGTTGTAGTAACCGTTCACTGTACGGTTATTTCCGTATTTATGCAATTTACTGATGGATCCAGACGAAATGAATGATCGAAAAAGAAGAATTATTTGATTTTCGACTGCTAACAAATGTGGTGTTCTACATAAATATTTCTGAAAAATCTTAAATATCGAAATCCTATGTGGTGCCAATTTTAACGAATACAAATCAAATGACAAATCGAAGAAAACAAAATAAGGACAGCTGTTCCATTAGAACCCCTTGTTTCTGAAATGGGAAAATTTTAGATCAGGCAGTAAAGATTAAGAAAGCAATATCCGCATTTCTGCACTTCCACTATAGTAAAAATTAAAACAAACGTCTGCAGAATGTAAAATTTTAAACTTTCCACCATTTAATGGCCAGCTAATATGTGACCTGTCACAACATATCTTTCAAGAAGTGGCGAATCTGGCCGAATGGAGGAAAATGGAGTTTTGGCGTGGAAGGAGAAGTTTTATAAAATATTGGTAGATATTATAAGAACACTATGCTTCTCTAGAAATAAACAATTGTTTTAAAGGAGGTGGTAGAAGTGGGGTGGTTACTAAAGAGCATATAGGTAATAATTAGCTTATGTGCAAATCTCGCGACGAAGAAAAATAAAAAGCCAGTTTGGACTGAAAAAGGTTTAAATTTACCTACGACACGGAAATTCAACAGCAATGCATGAAAATAACTACGCACGTGCCGAGGTGTTAACAATTTTTTTAAAACAGTATTTGGAACGTTTAATTGCACTAGATGAAAGCAGAAACAAAAAATTCTTCGCTTGGCCTGCAATCTTTCATGATCGACAGAGTAACACTCACTTACATCCCTTGATATGTAAATAACTATCCAATGTAATGAAGGGATCGTGAACATTTCTTAAACGAATTTGTATTTGGATTGAGAGTGATCATTCCAGCATTTTCAAGACGATCGAGTTAATTCACTCACATCAAAAGCTTAACGAATAGTGGGCGAAGTGTGGGCTAAAAACTGTATTTATCTAGCAATAAATTAATAAAAAAATCTCGACAATAACAATGTCCATTTATTTGTATACAAATTGCGCACAATAATGTTATTAGGATAAATAAAAATATGCTGCCCACACTGCGATAAACTGCATATTTACCATCTTATTAGATGACTACTTGTAAGTATTTTAAATCGTTTCGAGAAGAAACAAAGATTAATAATTTTTTCTTATTCTCTTTCACACGAATAAAGAACGGTTTATAACCAGTATTTTTACTAAGCATTTTAAAAATCGCTTATCTTAACAATTTTTAAATTTGTTTGCAATGCTTGTATTTAACAAAAATGTTCATAGTCTTATACAGGCAATTTAACCGAAGGTTAATCCAAATTGAAGGGAAATAAAACAATAACATATTATATTAATTACAACAAGATTTGCTAAACTGTTTCTTCTAATTTTTACACAATCGAAGTTCATTTAAACTACTTTCATCGGGCTGTAATTACATTTCTAACCGCAGAGATTTTATTAAAAAAGCTTACAATATCCCCTAACAAAAAGTTTAAGGTCTTTAACAGCACTTTTAAAAGAAGTTTCATTTTCCATCCCATGATTCAACAATTTTTGTGTGTAGAACTTCGCTTTCATGATGAGATAAGTTGAATATAAGAATATCAGAGAAACCACCCCCGAATTAAAAGGCCGCAGAGGAAGGGTGATTCTGATTAAAAATTAACAGCGGACAGACGGCGTTGAAATGGCCGCGAATGGAATGTTTTATCAGCCCTTCCTGAAAATAATTTTCAGTAACCAAAAGACTATTATCAGAGATTAAAGAATAATTCTGTTTTTCTCCAGCAAAATATTACTAGTTCTTTAACGAAGCGTAAATTGGACATACATATTTCAAGTGACAGGTGTGCGTGGAAATCTTTTAAAAAAAGATGAGAAAAATATACGGAGCAATGTTTCTCAGGTGAATGGCACATGTCAAGTGTAAATAATTCGATAAGTAATCAGCATGTTTTAATGTTATAAAAAGAATCAACAGAGGAAAAGGAAAAGAGATAAAACGAAAAATCCATTTCTGACGTCAATGTCCTACGTAAAGGAGAGGATTACGACAGAACCGAGTGTCAAGACCGAGAATTCGAAAAGCGAGGAAATAATTTAAATAACTCAAGTGAGGAACCGCATTCTGATCCGTTGTCAATGATTAAATTCCAAAAAAAAACTGTACTGATCTTTTTAAGGTTCTTTTTATTTTCTTAACTGACTTGACTTTTCAAATTTAACCTTGGAAACTTTTCGTTTAAGTTTATAAAAAACTCTTTCCGGATAATTTAAACAGTGTAATGTAGAAATTTGTACATTTAGTATAAATGGGGGAAGTCTTTCGTTTACCTTTCAGTAAGTAAATTTTGTTCTTGATGTTAAAACAGACGAGATGTAGACTAAAGTAAATGAAACTCGAAAGTAAAGCGTTGAACAAAATTATATTTTAAGTTAATCAAATGCAGACTTTAAGTTTTGTTTTACGTTAAATAACTTAGTTTTCTAGATTAAACAAAATTAAACGTTTAAATATACCAAATTAGGTTTTCTAACATTCAACAATACTATACGTGTGTTACTCAAGCAACCTTAAAATAATAATAAAAACAACAGCAAGGTAAAATAAATACAATCTGAAAAATTAGGTTAAGCGTTTGGAAGTTGACAAATTTAACTTAACAGATTCATAAAAGTTTCATGAGGTTTTACAGTGCTTTCATAATCTCAAATGCCGCAAATATTTTCAAAGCTAAAAAGAGGGACGTCGTGTTGTAAACATTTAGAATTTATCCGTTCTAAGTAACGTCAATCTGCGAGGTAGGTATTATGAATATTTCGAAGATATAAAAGTTATCTTTTCTTGGGAAACTTTAAAAACATGAAGGCAAAAAATAAGAAAACTTGTTGGCCTTACGTAATTAAAAAGTTAAAAAGCATTATTGAAAGGTTTAATTCAATTTTCAAAGGGATTTTTACTTAAGAACAAAATTTAAAAAAAAATTTAGGATAGAATCAGGAGGCTTACACTTTTAATAGAAAACGAATGTAAAAGTTTTAAAAGAAGGAACACCAGAAAATGTGCTAAGAACTATAACCCTAAATCATAAAACATGACACAGCTGAAATTTTCAAAGCAATTTTAATAGAAAATTAATGGAAAAATTTTAAGAAAAACATTCTTAATGAGGATTAGCAAAAGTACAGAAATAATAAATATATTTAATAGAAAGTTGACGGAAAAATGAAATAATAATGTGGGAATCATAGCAGACGACATATGATCAGGTGGGGGTCAGGCGTGTATCGGGAGAGTCAGTAGTAAGTCGGGTGTGCGATAAGTACGACAACGACAATCTACTACAGTCCACATCGATTACATTTTCTTGAATGCGAAATTGTGAAAGAATGGCTTTTAGATGGAATCGTGCAGTTCATAATATTCTAGTGATCGTAACAAAAAGAAAAATGGTTCGCATCGAATTTGCATAGACAACCGCAAGATTAATAAATTAATCAAAGACTGCTATCCTTTGGTCAGTTGGACAAATTACAAGAAGTTCACATCATTTCCACGATTGATCTAAAAAATTGCTTTTTTCATGTGAGCATAGAAGAAGGTAGTCGAAAATATACACCTCTTGTGACTAATACAGACCAGTTCTAAATTATAAAAGCTCCATTTGGACTCTGTAACTTTCCTGCCGTATTCCAACGATTTATTAACTGATGAATAATGAAATTGTTATACTCTATACGGATGATTTTATAATGTAGCAATTGATGAACTACAAGCCACTGAGAAACTGAAATTTGTACTCCAAGTTGCAAAAAAATGACTTGAAATTAAAACAAAAAAGTCAATTTCTGAAGCGACGCATCGAATTTCTAGGACATATAATAGAAGACGAGCGCATTCTCCCCTGAGAACAGAAAACTGAAGCTGTAATTAAATTTCCACCATCAACAACAAGAAAACAAGTACAAAGCTTCCTAGGATTAACGGGCTATTTCAGAAAGTTTATCCCATTTTACACAATAATTGTAAAATGACCCAGTGATTTATTAAAAAACCATTCCAAATTTAAATTTGAAGATGATGAAATGCTTTCAGAGAAGTTAAGAAAGTGCTTTCAGCTAAACCTGTTTAAATATCTTTAAAAGAGCTGCACACACAGATAAGCAGAACGATATAGAGCGATCCTCATGCAACAAGCACAGGACGACTATCAATTACCTCCTGTTTATTTTATGAGCAAAAAGACGACTGACGCTGAACGTAAATATAGCAGCTATGAACTAGAAGTCTTGACAATAATAGAGGCACTTACGGAATTTATACTCTATTTATTGGGAACACAGTTTAAAATCCTAACAGACTAATCTGCATTTCAAAAGGCAATGGACAAGAAAGACTTAACTACAAGGGTTGCAAGATGGGCTCTACTACTAGAAGATTTTGATTGCACAATGGAACATAGAGCAGGAAATAGAATGAAACATGTAGACGCCTTAAGTAGTAATCCTATCATGACCATAACAGTTGACGTTTTGCCGACAAGGATTAAAAAGGCTCAAGACAGTGAAGATAAAATCCCAATTATCAAAGAAATTCTTAAAGAAAGACCTTATAAAGACTATTTCGTTAAAGATGACATTCTGTACAAATTTTCCAATGACATCGAGAGTCTCGTAGTGCCGAGTTCAATGCAGAAAGAAATTATTCGATATCAATTATTTTACATACCAAACTTAATGAACAAAATAGAAAAATGTATATCTAATTGTATACCTTGCATTCTATCAAATCATAAAAATGGAATACAACATATCATGCCGATCATCTAGGGCCGTGAAAAAAGAACAAACCAGAACCATAAGCACATATTTGTTGTCATAGATGCATTTACCAAGTTTGTATGGTTATATCTAACGAAATCCACTACAGCTAAAGAAGTTATAGACCGATTTGAAAATCAGAAAACATTTAGAAATCTCGCTACAGCCTAAGAGTTCGAAGATTATTGTAAAACCGAAAACATTCGTCATTTTAAAGTTATTCTAAGGTTTCCTTAAGCAAATGGGCAGGTTGAAAGAATGAATTCCATCATAATATCCATCTTATTAAAATTATCTACCGACGATTTAACCAAATGGTATAAACACATAGGTCAGCTACAACGAGTATTAAATTCTACATACCAAAGAAGCATACATACCATTTGAATTATTAACCGAAGTTTCGATGAGGAATAAATCCGAATTACGTATTAAAGAACTAATAAATGAAAAAATTTAACGGACATTGGAAGATTCCAGAGAAGAGCCAAGAGAAACGGCTAAACCACGACTAAATAAGGTTAAAAATTAAAATATAAAAACATGCAATTTAAGAAGGCGTCCTCAAAGCAATACCGAGAAGATGATGGAGTCTCATCAAAAGAACACAAGCTAGATCAAGACTGACACTAAGGTCTAAATATTTGGGACCGTTTAAGATCATCAAGGTTAAGTATGAAATATAAGTTAATTAAAATAAAGAAGTTGGGCAAAGGCTCTGTTTAGCTTTCCTAGAATCCCACAATTATAATAAGAAAGAAAATAATTACGAGACTTAAATTAAGCTTGAGATAATGATGTATGTATCTATTAAGTCTAACCTTCCAAGGCATTTTGTTGATAACAAATGGAAAATATCTTGAAGATAATATAAAAGATAAGATGAGAATGAATAATTCATAAATAAATCAATACTAATTAGCAGTAGTAAGAGCAGTGGTTCCCTGCGGTGGTACTATTTTTCCAAAATGAATTACAAGTATATTTCCGAAACGAGCGAATCAATTTTTGTTAAATAACAACAGTAAGTTTGGAAGAGGTTTTTGGTGAAAAATGCGTTTACATATTCTGGAAAATACTAAGAAAAATGCTGAGTAAAATTAACGCAACACCAAAGCAAAGAAGAGACTTAAATGTATTTCAAAGAAATTTTTAGTAACAAAATAAAAACGTGAAAATTTTTCAAAATTAAATTTTAAATAAAACTTTTATCCGAGGAAAATATGTATGGAAAACTGATAATGCCTTAAGGCTGGCATTTACACCATGAAATATACCTCATTTTAAGCACATTTTGTTCCAGTTTTTTAGACTCATTTTTTAAGCAGGAACGACACAGCATTTTTTTTGTAATTATCCATGTCTTTTCTATCTATTGATAGAAAGATTTTTTTTAATTTCTAAAAACCAACTTTACAGTATTAAAAAATCTAAAGCTCTATTTTACTTCAAAATTTTCAAATAGTTTTTACAAAAATATTAATATCGAAAAAATCTCTCTATCAGTAGATAGACACAACCACTCTCTTTCAAACGCCACAAGAATTTTTTTTTTCAAAATGCAAATTATTCCAGAAAAACTGGAAATAATGTTCTAGAAAAATCGGTTTAAATGACCCATTTACGCTACACTAGACTAGGCAACACAAACAGCACGGTCACAACGGCTTTTAATCCGAACTTTCCACAAACTTGACAAGGAGATTACAATTTAAATACACAGAAACTCGTAGTTTTGTTTGTGCCATATCTTTTACAGCCATACCACAAATAACTATGTAAATATGCAAATTTTCAAATATGAATCTTACGCAATTCTTGACCTCTAACCTCAACTCGTTTTTGACGTTCTGCTAAACGCGCCTTCTTATGACTTTTTGATTTTTTAAGTAGTTATGCAACTTTAGATGCGTCAAATAGAAATTGACTGTACATGTAAATGCCAGCCTTAACAAACGATTTTTGTACACAAAAGCATAAAAATCCTTATCATGTACGACATCGTTTTTGAAACTTAATCCTACAGCTTACAACAACTCATGAAAAAGTTAATCCTGTACAAGTAGTTTATGTTGAGGCATGCTTAGAAATTGCAATTTCTTTTTCCTTTTTTTTTTAGAATAACATTCGAATCAATTCTGCTTACATTTTCAATAATTGGAGGCTCGGAAAATAAACAATAGCCGATTTAAAAACCCACAAAATCTATTTTAAAATAACGAATAAGCCTTTGTATTAACAAGCTTTATTACTTGTTATACCTTTTAATTATTATTTCCAGAAAATTTGGAAAATTAATTAACTCGGTATAGAATTTAATTAAATGAGTTATTATTTTTCAATACAGGTTAAGGTAAAATTATTTAATTTTCAGCCTGTGTTAAATTATTTCAATGGGAACGTTTAAAAAAAATGTTTATTTAATGCCCCGTAATTAAACCACAAATGGGCTACATTTTAGGTGATATGGTAAATTACCAAAAGCACGAACATTCACGGGCTTCAAGCCACCTGAATAAACAAATGTTACTAGGCTTTAATTCAATTACGCTTCCCCCATTGCTATTAATGTCTTATAAATTGCAGCTTGTTTGTGCATAATTTTAAATTAGAAAACCAGAATAAAGAGAGTATTGGCCACTGGCCAGTATCTATGCATTTTCAATCATTTTAACTGAATAATAGAAGAAAAATTTCGATTAAAAGCTACTAAAAAACAAAATTTAGTTCAAAAAGTTCAAAAAGCTGTAAAATTTGTTAGATAAATGTTAAATGAGGCATCAACTGGAAAGCCTGTAAATTATTTCTTCTTTATATACTAAAGCCTAAATGCAATGAATAGAATATTTGTTTTATAGTACAACCAAAAGAACAGTAATTAAGCGGCTTTTGTAAATAAACTAGGCTCAATTAAAAGTTGGAGTTAATTGTCTAATATGAATATTTGAGTAGGCTAATCAGTGGAAGTTGAACATTATTAACCGATTTTAAACAAACACGGAATTCAACCTGGTAATGCTTTCCCGAAGTACAAACTATGTGTAAAAACAAACAATGCGAAACTTCCGTTTAATAACCAAAAGTTTCCTTTAATTTCCATTGTTTTCGTATATTGCTGCGAATTACTGAAGTTAAATAATAAATTAATTAAAATTGGCCATTTTTCAATCCTCCGAAAAAAGTTACAATTAAGAGCTCATCCTAAAAGTCTAACCTCAAATTAACGCCCGATATTCAAGAACACGTTTGGTTGTGTTTTATCTTCCCGTCAATTTCAGCTTTATTAACAACCGGCCCTTCTGAAAGCTCTGAGCTTAATCTAATTCCATTGTTTATCTTAAAAATTAGAATTAATTATCTCTTTTTATTAGTAAAGTATATTCGCCGAGTTTACGACTGAATATTAAATTAACACATTTTAATATTCTAAATTTAAGAATTAATTCGGAATACGGCTTAAAAAAGAATCGTCCCTAATTTAACCTTTTTTTCCAAAATCATAACTTACATAAAGCTATTTTATTTGAATGATTTATTAAGTCTCTTTTTTGCGGATTAAATTTAAATAATTCTGCCAGCTTTTAAATCGCATTTCCTCTTTTTTTTTACGGATTAAGCCGGTCTTAAAAATAATTTTTCGTATCTGTCAGCTTAGAGGGCTGAAAAACTGAAAACAAAGACCGAGAGAGAATTCATTAATAATTCTCAAAGTGGCTTTTTAGAAATCAGTGGAGCGTTCATTTACTTAGTTTTGTTAAATTGGTGTACATCATCACATTTGTCACGCCTGGAAATTTTGAAATCGTAATGCCGAGAACGCCCTGTTCGAAAATGGAGCTCGTTAGTTTTAGTCCAGAAGGTTTCAATTCACAATAAGTCAGGAAGAAGATTAAGTGCTGAAAGGAATGTGTTGTCAATTGGCATTGGTCGGTGAAAATCGCATTCTGCAACAGGCAGAGTCTAATTTTATGGACTTCCTCTCATTTATTGCAGGGGAGCCCCTGGCAATTTGCCATATTCGTGTTTCCATACCTAATTTTGTGTTTAATTGGATCTTATATGTCACGGGGTCTACGATGAGCAAGAAATATCAAGTTGCGCTTCATTATATTTATAGCGGTGAGGGCGTACAAATTCCGAAAATAACTATTATAGATTAACTTAAGGACACCAAATATCTTATTAGAATTTGTCTAAAATACCAACAAACGTAGGCGTAATATACTCGAAGATCAAAACTGTCTTATAAATAATAATAAAATTCTAAATTTCGCGACGAATATTTTTTTGGCAAAAATTTAAGAGCGATACGTAACCATCCATATATTTTTGGAATGGAAAATAGATACACCAACAAGCTATATTTTTATACTTTTATTGAAGTAAAGCGGGCATTTATGAGAAATTTGAGAAGCGGGCTTTAAAAACTTCCCGTTGTATAACAACCCCGTATTTTGCAGTAAAACAACCCTTATTTAAAGTTTGAGAATAAAAGTTCACATTATTCTACAATGAAAACCCTACGACTGCCGAAAACACCAAACTTTAATGCCTAAATAAATATTAAGGGAAAAGTTCGTCTTGTAAAGTGATTAAATGAAGTACGGCAATACCTCGAGAAATATTCCTTTCGTAGTTAAGATACATCGTGGTACTTTCCAAGTTCCAAGTAAACTTATACAAGACTACTTAGGTTTAGTAGAAAAAATCTTAAGAGGCAAGTTTTGCGTGCTGCGAAGACTTGTGCGATCATACCTTAATACAACAGTCTTAATTTTAGACCGAATAGGTATATTTGTCCGACAAAATCGTTTACGTCGATTCGAGTTAGTTAACAGTTTGAAATAATAATTACTGCAGACAAATTAACCATAACGAAAGTGTTGTGCCAAAATGGAAGTTGCCAAAGGAAAATAATAAAATCTCCAAGAATAAATAAAAAGTTATTAATCAATGCTTAGTTAAAAAATGAAAGCAGCAAATATCTTCAAAACAAATCAAATAAAAACTAACCCCTTCGATCTAAAACTCAAATTAATGACCTTTCTGGCAGACAAAAATCCTATTTTGTCAGAATAAAATTTTTACATGAATTAACTTTCATTTTTGGTCCAATGCCCGCAGATAAAAACTCGTCGCATACACGCTCGTTAAAAATTAACACGATTGATTGTGGCTCCTGTAGAGTTGAGTGTATCGTAATTTTAGGGGTTATTGGCTGTTCTATGTAAAAAGAAGGACAATTTTCTTGAATTATAAATTCGCTTCAATAAATCAGCATATCATTATGAATTATGACTCACGAACGATATTAGATACTTTAAAAGTGGCATAACCTTTAAATTTGTTACAGTAAAGATTTTCCTCGACTAAGTTATTACTATAAATTTATGATAAACAGCATTTTATGAACATTTAAACTATAGTAGTTAACTGAGAGTATAGTAAATATGCATCATTCGTAAACGATAACCTTAAAATCGATTTAGTTGGAGTTTTTGTTAGACAAAAAAACAGCAAAGGTGTTAATTCACCATATAAAATTTAAAAAATTAGATTTTCCTATCGTGAATGTTATTAAACTGAGTTGTCAAAAAGAAGAAGAAAGCCACAAGGATATAAACAGTAAAGAATGCGAAAACAAAACTCCAGATGAAATCTTTAGGAAGCAAAGGATAAAAAAGAGAACAAAAAGATGGAAATTGTAATTAAAAGAACCTGAGAAAACGGAAGTTAACAAAAGAGAGGCAATTGATAATAAGGTTACGGTAAGGTAAAGAATGCCAAAACATAGAAAAGAAACTACAACAGATTGGAAAAAGCTGAGAAAAAGACATAGGCAAGAATATCACGACGAAGTTATATAAAATAAGAGCCAACAGAGGCGTTTATTAGAAGGAGCAAAATAAAACTGTAGGATAGACTAAATATTTCGAGCGACAGCTGAAAGAATTCGAAAACAGGCGGGAAGTATAGCAATCCTTAAGCTGCAAAAAATAACTAATAAATGCAGACGCTCCTAGTAAGGTAAATAAAAAGAAATAAAAATAATGACCTATAAAATAAAACACCATATAAGCCCCCAGCGAGAACGAAGTAACAGATAAGATTAGGGAAAATCGTTAAGAAAGTTATTATTATTAGCCACGAACATATCGCACGGTTGAGAAAAGGCTTCCTCCAATGGATTCTATTTTACCCTCACGTCCCGTCCGTTACTTCCCACCAATCCTTTTTTACAGCTTTCTTTGTCTCCTCTGACTCTGACATTTGGTGCGCCTATTTTCCTGTCACCATCCCTCAAACTCCACTTAGGCATTAACACCAACATTACCCACCCACTTTAACATCTTACATTTAGTTACTAACTACATATATTGTCTACCCTAGCTTTTTATAGGTATATGTTTATTACTTTTACTTTGTTTAATAGTTTAATACCCGGAATAGAAATTTCCGTTTTCCAACTAATCTAATACCTAGTAAGCTAATACCTTAGAGAAAAAAATATGTTTGTATAATTCACTAGAGCTTATCAAATGATTTTCGTAGTAAGGGCCAGTAACAAAGCAATCTTAGTTGGGGTAAAGGGGGACAAAATTATCTTAATAAAATCTCAACGGCTCGGGGGTAAAAATAACATATTAAGAAATAACTAGATGCTCATACTAAGTTTCTCGCCTAAATTGCACTTGAAAATAGTACAAAAACTAATACCGTACTAAATAGAGTAAGGGCGTTGTGGTATTACATCACGGTTGTTAGACCCATGACAGCACTTTAGTTTGGTGGCCAAAAGTAACACAAGAAACTATTACTGCCAAATAGCCGCTATACAGAGAGTGGCTTATTTGAGCATCTGTGGGAGAGAAACACCCCAACAGCGATAGTAAGGCGCTTCTAGGGCTAATCTAATATTTACTTAAAAGGGGAATCCTGTATCGAAAAACCTATAATAAGATCGACTGGTAAATGATATATTACTAATGAACCGTGTGGGCACAAAAGAATACAGGAAGTGGTTAAAGGTGATTCTATCTTAAAAACGTGTAAATCTAAAGTATTCTTTTGACTTTGACATTAACTATGAAACGCGAGCGCAAAGACCTAGTACTTAGATGTGGAGGGCAATAAAAAGGCAGATGCTTTCGCGAAAACTGGCGCTTCTACATCGTTTATAGGACCAAGACCTACATTAGGTATACCGAAACAAAGCATCAGAATGCCAATAGAAACATGGACCAGGGTACAACGTGCTTCTCATTGAGTTGCAACACAGGGACAAAAACTGGAAAAGGGAATGATTGGAGCATCCTCCTAACCATTGATGCAGTCTATTAAGGGCCCATTCAGATTAGAGGACTAATATGACTTTTTACGGTACACTGCCTTCTTTTAAAACACCTATAAAAATGGGCATATAAGGAGGAAACTGAGGGGATTTATCGTGGAGTAATTTCGACACATAAGCACCTCGTAAGAAACATACTCCAACTCGTTGAGGATACAGGACTAGCTTGATAGGATAAGGATGAGGAGTGCACAAAAAACCATAGAATCGAAGTGCAGGTACTGGCTCAAGATGTTTCCTTAAAATGACTTTTATTTCAAGTTATCCTTTTCAATTGTAGTTACTAACTTTTGAGTTTAATATATTTTCTCTGTTTCGGCATTAGAATGACATTATTCTAGCACGCTTTTCGATGCTAGAATGAACTTCATTCTTAAATGATTTTTGGTGACATTTTGTTTTCAGAAATTAGTGATACTGTACTAAATAATACATAAAATTTCTAGGTAACCATTCAATTGCTAGGCAACAAAAACGTCAAATGTCAAACTTCTGTCAACTGTCAAGTTTAATTGCTCTTACCAACCTAACTATTTAACCAAAATTTTCCCAACTGGAAATTGTCAAGCATTTTTATAAAAATATAAATAAATAATGTAAATGGAAGCCAAAACAGAGAAAATAGTATAAAAACCTCGTTACAGAAGGTTAGTCGGCTACTCGCCGCTACGCACGGCTCGTGTTCAAATTTCGGAGTTGTGCGCGAAAACGTTGCCTTCTGTAACTTGTGTTTTAATATACTATACATTTGTTATTTTAAATGGCTTTATAATATTATTCTTATATGATATATTATATGAGTTATTACTTATTACATACGTACATCAAGAAGCCTGTGCATCTTTGCTTTGGTTTGTTCTAACAAAGAATAAAATTAAACTGTTAAATTGACAATATAATTGTTTCCTAATTTTACGAAAACAAGAAGAACTATCACTAGAAAAACGCAGTGCAACTGTTACCCTTTACAAAAATGAAAATTTGCAGCGTAAAATAGCGAAACAACTCAAAATGTAAGCGGTACCTGATCAATCATTCAAATGCAAGTCATAAAAGATCCGGGTGCCCTAGAATTACAACAAAAGCAAAAAATGGTGCTATAATACTTCAAAGTAAGAGGAACGTCAACAGCATCTGAAATTACTGCAGTTATTAGTGAACATCCTACCGAACCTGTTCATGGTTCCACTGTTAAGAGGCGTCTTAACGAAGGGAGCTTATTTGGAAGAAGTGCTTTTAAGATTTCATTTTTGAGACCTCAAAAAAGCAAAGACTAGTGCGGACCAAAGAACATGTGAGTTGCACTGTACAATGTACAACAGTGGAATAAGGTACTTTGGTTCGATGAATCGAAGTTCAGGATATTTAGCTGCAAAAGATGAACATGTGTTCGCCGATTGCAAGAAGAGAGCTTTGGAACAATTTCTAGTACCAACTGTACGTGGAGGAGGGTCTATAATGGTTTGGCAATAGAAAAGTAGGAAAGTTCCATCGTATTGAGGGAATATTAACAAAAGAAGGTTATCAGAAAATTCTTCGAGACCATGTATTACCTTCTGGACAACGTTCATTGTAAAGAGTTGTGTTTTTCAACAGGATAATGATTTGAAATACAAAAAAATACTAATTATGTAAAAATTTGTTCCAAACACATAAATACACACTAAAACTGTATCTAAGGAATTGACCGCCTCAATCGCCCGATTTGAACCCAATTGAGTTGTTATAGGATGAACTTGATAGGTCAGTTCGGAAACAGTGTTTTAAAGAGCTGCAGGGGATCATACAAGTGGCTTGGAACGATATATCATCAGAAACTCTTGATAAATTAATTGAAAGATTGCCGCGTTTATGCAAAGAGGTAATAAGGAGAAAAAGAGGTATTTTTAAAGAATCCAAAATTTAATGTTTAAATAGTTTGAAAATCTCTAAATACCTAGATGGCTTGTTTTTTGTTAAGATGTTAATAAAAATAATTAATAAACAATGTTGCATATATTGGAAATATTTGTAGACAGACTGCAACTATTAAAAATTTCTGTATGGGCCCAAGAACTTAATAGTCCAGGGCCACGCAAAAAAATATAAGAAGAATATCGCAAATAAAGTTTGATAATAAATACAGGAAAAAAAAATAAAATTCTGACATTGACAACAACATAAGTCATAATACTAGTTGGGGGGAAGGGGAATGATATGAGGAGTAGAAATATCTAAGCGTTAAAATGAGAAAACAAGGTTTAAGAGATACGAGAAAAAATAGTAGACGAAAAGTGATTGGTATGCTTAATTTCGTTATGAGATTGAAATATATTTCCCACGAAAAGAGGGCGCAACAAAGTTCAAGATACTAAAACTCGTTTAAAAATTTGGTTTTGGTCCTCTCCAACCGGTCTATGGACCGATAACTTGGGTAGGTAAGCTATTTAAGTATCGTATAACGCCACAACGTAGTTCTTAGCAGAACGAAGACTAAACCACTGTAAGGTAAGCATTTTAAATATACGAGTACGTATAAACCAACTCCAATTTGTTTAACAAAAGCAGAAGGGGAAAATGACTACAAAGGAGGTAGTTGGTATGACCATGTTAAAAGATTTTATCACAATAGGTTTTCAACCATAATTATGAAGCGAATTCCATCCGAACTTAAAAAAAATAAAATAAGAAGAAAAACATCTCGGATGTGGCAACAAGGAATACAGGAAACATTATAATTCACTGAGTCACGTCATGAAATTTTGGGGCAATATATTGAGAACCGGAAAGAGGCAATATCATCAATACTAAAACGGAACAAGTGCAATATTAAAGTAAAACCAAAAATCTGAAAAAATATATAATAAAGATCTGTGGAAGGAAGTAAAAGGATAGAATACTGAAGAGAAAATCAAACGAGGAAGTAAGGGTGTTTTATTGGCAAATTATTTATAGTACAAGCAAATTAAACATTAAAATATAGAATAGGAGAAATAATTTATAAAGTTTTCATATTACGTAGATAAACTCTCAGCAGGGGTAGAAACAAAAACCCGAAAAGTTCCCAACCGATACGTGTCCGCAACATCCCTTATTTACCAAAAATCACCCCCCCCCCACCCCAGCTCGTACATTGTGCTTGTTTTTCTCATTTTTCTCTTTAGCCGTTGTTTAAACGGGAAATGTTTATAGAACCAAAAATATTCCTTATTAAATTTTACACAAAAAGTGCTATATTGATGTTTTGTCTAATCCCCATCCAATTCGCGAAAATAACGTTTAAAGTTAAGGCTTAAAATACCCCACTAGTGCCCTAAGAGGTAGAGTAACAAGGTCACACTCATACACTCACACACATACCCACACACTAGTAGTAGTACAAAGGGCCTATTTAGTGAGGCCTAAGTGCGTGTGGTTTAACAAGCTACCCTCCATTGATAATCCATCCATCCATCCACCCCACTAGTGCGGCCATGAATGACTGTGGTTTTAGTCTCTAGCTCTCTAGTAGGCTAAAGTTATGTGTTGTGTTTAGTTTGACTTTCGGAACTATCCCTTTAACTTTAAACGCAATTTGCCGGAGTAGGATGGAGATTAGCCAAAAGGACAATATAACCTTTTTTTCCTACAACTGTCAAAAAATGTTGACATTGTCGCATCAATTTTAATGTGCGAAATAGGCCATTTTTTCATGGTGATGTTTTCTTAACGTTGCCTTGACGACGAGCGACAAAGTGTTTCCCGCACATGCGCGGGAAAGATGATACAGAATTTTAAGACGTAAAAACTAAGTCAAATAATAATTTTATTTAAAAATTTAAATATACAAACATTAATCATGCACAGAATTTAAAGTAATAGTACAATTAGTACAATTATTAAAGTTTATCCCCGAGGTAGATGCTGCAGATGTTATGGATAAATTTTCTTCCACAACTGATTTAGCTGGAAACGTTCTCGTGTCAAACACAAAAACGAATAATGTCAATTTTCAAACAATATACCTTCGTTTCCAAAGGCTACTTCTAAAATTTACATTTCAATTTCGTTTCCCATATAAATTGACAGGTCATACTTATATTTTAATATTATAAAAGAGTTGTAGGAAAAATAGTGTGTGTACCGCGAGCGCAAAATGACATTGCTGCTCTTGCATAATTGAAGCTCTCAGCTGCGCTTCGAGCTTCAAACTTTATGCGCGAGCAGCAATGTAGCATTTTGCGCACTAGGTACACAAATAACTATTGTGTAGAATTTAATAATAAACATTTCATTTCCTATACGTTTTGCGAATCGGAGCAACGGGTTATAAATTTTTTTTATTAAACTGTAACCTATACACGCTAGGGGTGAGTTTTCACAAAAAAATGGGGATGTTGCGGACACTCGTTGGGTGGGAACTTTTCGGATTTTTGTCCCTACCCCTATTGGGAATATAAAAACTTTATAAATTATTTCTTCTAAAAAGTACTATTTGCTTGTACTATTTATTAGTACACGTGGTGAAGATAAAACATGCTAAATTATTAATAAACGGGCTACTTGAATCTAACTTGAAAATTTAAATAATAACCAATAAGATATAACTGCCAGGGTGGCGCAGTGGTAAGAGCGCCAGGCTAGCGTTGCGCTAGTCCCCGGTTCGAATCTCTCTGGGTGCAAGATTTCCCGGAGTTCGGTATCGAGCCCTGGTGACCATTCATCGTTGGGCACCTAATTAACGACGCTCTCCTCCGAATACCGACCTACGAGGTAGAGTAACAAGGTTCTATACGTACACACACATACACTATACACATGGTGCTGTAAGCAGGCAAAAAACGGATTGTGCATTTCACGCGTAAGACTACATACGCTAACGCACCAGCCTCAACACCGAAGAAAGGTATAAGAGGTAAACGATTATACATACATACATACCTACCAATAAGATAGGGTGTCAAATAAACCTGGGGTACCCCATAAATTTTTTATTTTTTAAAACATCAAAATGAAATTTGGTATATGTAATATACTCTTTAAATGGCATTTTTTGACATAGAACACCCGTTTCTGTCACTTCCGGTCTCACCGGAATTACCCTCAATTTTGTTATTTTAAATAGAACACCCTGTATATTTATATATTTTTGGAATTTCCATTTCATTCTACGTATGTTATATCAAGTTTGAAACATTTTGATGACAAAGTAAATACTTGCAGAAGAGTTTATTTACTAGTCTAGGATGCCATGACCTGCGTAAAATGGAAGTCAGGGTGCTACGACACTCAAAACAAATTATTTTAGCACTTCAACTGTAGCAAGTCTGTCACTTTTTTGTGCAATTCATTTGTTTCACTTATTTTGAAACCTAGTGTCTAGATTTAAATGTCCAAATACGGTTTTTTTGAATGGAGGGTGTTATTCCGAATTAAATTTTCATGTTAATCCCGCGTTATTGGTATCAATAAAATCGTTGAAAAACGCTCGTTTTTAATATCCGAGTGTCCCACCCTAGTGCCATTTGAAAAAATAGAGTTATGTATTCTCGAAAAAGCATTTTGCCAACTTTAGGTCATTCTAATACAGTAACTAAAATAGTTAAAGTTCTAAAACAATTTGTCTCGAGTGTTGGGGCACCTTGACTTTCATTTTGCGTAAGTCATGGCATTCTAGATTAATTTCTGCAAAAATTTACTTTGGCATCAAAATTTTTCGAACTTGATACTACCATACGTAAAATTGATTTGAGATTCCAAAAATGTATAAATATACAGGGTGTTCCATTAAAAATAACAAAGTTGATGTCAATTCCGGTGAAACCGGAATTGACAGAAACTTGCTTCCTATGTCAATAAATGCCATTTAAAGAGTATATTACATGTACCAAATTTCATTTTGATATCTTAAAAAATACAAAATTTATGGGGGTGCCCCAGGTTTCGTTGACACCCGAAAGAAGGACGAGGACTAAGGAGAAGGAAAAATAGGAAGAAACCAAGACGAAAGTAATGGAAATTGCCAACAATTTAAAACAATTACCATTCATAACTGAAACACAGAAATTAAAAGATAGACGAATTTTGAAAAGGTTTAACAAGTAATCCTAGCTCTGAACTCGAAGAAGTACAATTGGTAAATATATTGGATATTTTGAATTAAATGTCTGATAACAATGATCTAGGTGTTTCAAATTTATAATTTTGGAAAAAGATAAGGATTATCAAACCGATTAGAATATTTTAAGATGTTTAAGGTAAAGCTAAGGAAAACATTACAAAGACCCTTAGTCTTTTTACTTTTAATCATTCCCAGAAATTAGAAATAGGTCTATGAAATTTAAAAGCCAAAACTACATAAAAGTTTGGTATCACAAAAAAGGCAAAATTTATTGAATCACAAAATGAACTAATAAACATATTTTTCTCCTATACGAGGACCACAGGTGTAAAAATCGAATAAAAATCTAATTTTATGGTGAATGGTATAGCATTAAATGCGACCCTAACGTTTGTTTAATGTACCAAAGTTTTATTACATCATAGATGCTTAATGTAACACACATTGTTGGCACTTACACAAATATTCGTTATAACACCTGCAAGTACGTCAAGCTAAACCTTTACGTTTCTATACACCAAGTCAAAATATACCTACAAGAAAATTAATCAGAAGTTTATGGTCCTATATAAAACTTGGAAGTTGTTCAAAGTAATTTTTCATATATGTATGTCAGTTGCCTAAGACTAAAATACATATATTTTTGAATAATTTGTGAAATTTATTAGGAGCAGGTGTTGATTTTTGCAATTATCGCTCTTTCTGGATCCATTAAAGAAATTTCGATATCAATTTATTAAACACGCTAGTTGAAGCCAGAAAATCAGTAAACTACCAATACAAACGCCTGGGTTCCGAATACGACTGCACTTAAGACTTTGATAAATTCAGACTTGATAAATGGCGACCTAATGTATATTTGTGCAGTACAATTTGTAATTCCGACAGTAAATTTCAACGATTTGAGGTACTAAATTAAGCCATTAAAATCATATGCAAGCTTTTATTGCTTTGGTAATAAACAATTCTAGCTTAAAATACTGACAGAAAGCGTTTCCTGATGTTATAATTTGAGATTGCGGCTTTAATCGGCGAATAGCTAAAATTATCACTTACAATACCACGAGTGGTCAAAGAATTGTCGATTATTTTTTTGCTGTAACATCACGAATGTTCCTTGTGCTTCCATATGAATATATGGTATTCGCAATCACAAGGAACATGAGTGATTTTACAGCAAAAATAATCTACAATTTTTTGACCACGAATGGTATTTGAGGGACTATTCAACGAAAAAAAATCATTTCCATCGACTCATTTTTCATAAATTTGTCCACATTCAAGTTTGTTTGCCTGAAAATTGTTCTCTGTGGGATATAACCTAGCAATAAACTGTTTTCAAAAAATTGTCGCGTCGTATTACTAGTGAAATTTTCAATAGAGAAAATTGTCGATACAATTCATTTTTATTGGCTCAAAACCGTCAAATCTTGCATTTTGATTGGTCGATTTTTGACAGATGACATATGAGTTGAATAGTCAATTTTTATTGCTATAACTTATGTTTATACATTTTCAAGATATTCTAGAAAAAATTACTGTTATTACGTCCAAGATCGCAGTTTAAAATTGATGGTCCAATTACATACATCAGAGTAACAATTTAAATAATTGAATAAAAGCAATTTGCTTAAAACACATCAAACAATTTCCTTAACTCCCTAATTACGTAGTTAATTCATTAACAAATCTCTTCTATGTTATGGTAATTTGCCTTTAGTGCCTGGTGATAATCATCAAAGGCCTTTGTCTTCCTCATTTTCTTTTCAGTTTGTCTGCTCGTTACCGAATGTTACTAATATTAGAATATGTCTATCTACAAAGCATTGGGAAGTTTACATTCGAGATATTCCCAAGTGCACTAAATTGTCGCAGATTTCCATGCTTCAGAAATGCAAATATTCGAATCAGTTAAGGGAGCAGAAGTGGAATTCCCTGTTGCTTACTGGAATGTATTTGTTGGACTTAGATGTATGCATAAGAGAATAACTCTCTGATTGAAAATTTGGATGTTGAATAAATAAACAAATAATAAATTCCATAAAGGTGCAAACGTTAGAAAATTAAGCTGGTTTCCTTCCAAGGAAAAATGTAGAATCCATTAAAAATTAATTGTAATAATCGATTAAAGTAAACTCACCAGATTCCTTAAATAGTTTCTTACATTAAAGTAGAGCAGTTGGACTTACCTGAAAATTAAGAAAAAGTATGAGTATTCAATTACTTTAAAAGGCAAAATTCAGAATATTTAATTTTTAAAATGAAATCCAGACGTACCCAAACTGTTTCATATTTTACTTCGACCCTGTACAAAACAATTCCCTCTCCCTTGTACAAGCCTAAAAGTAATAACAAAGTGAACATTATATATTGTTATTCTCATGACAGGTACTCCATTTCTGTTTATTAATTCGCTTGAGTTGACTTTCAGTTAGAAGTAGCCATTAATGTAACATTCACTTATTGCTTAGAGGATATAAATGACCCCTTTGGTAACGATTAAATGGTTGTTAGTTGACGAACTTGGCGTGTGTTGTGTATCTAAATTAGATATTAAAGCAGATATTATACGGCGTCACGTACATTAAGTAATTAAATTCTTGTTCGCCAATTAAATTTTCATTGTGATCTGAGCATTAATACGAGAAAAGGTGCTTTAGTTTTTAAATGTTGAATTATTAAAACATAAAAGGGGTACCTATTGTTTTAAAGTCAGTTCGGGAATTTCCCAGCGTTTTGTTAAATAAAAAAGGTACGTACATAACATAAACCTTGAGCGATTTATTAAACAAATATGTACGTCGAAAATTAAATTCAAATTTTGTTGGATATATTTGTGGAATTATAAAAACTGATATTGCATTAACTTTTTATAATAATTTCGAGGCTAAAAAATGTAGGAATTAAGAGCTTTAAAATATAATTATTTCATTATATGTAATCATTTTTGTAAACTTCAAAGGGTTAAATCCTACTGAATAGTACTGAAGTAATAATTAAATAAAGCTCGGAAGTAAAATGGCAATTTAACAATAAAATAAAAAAACAGCCTCAACTGCATTCAATCTTCGTTAGTTTTCAATTTTACATTCTGACTTTTGAGCTTTAATTAAATAATCAATCATTTATGGGTTTCGTTACGTTGTTGCACTTTAACAACGTATCGACCGAAACGAGTGTGTACTCTGAAACCGCTATTTTAATGCAACTCCATAAATGAGATTTAGAAATTGATTGCTTACAAAACACCAAACAATATTCGTTTGTTAACGGTTTGAAAATAGCGTTCCACGTTGTTTTGTATAGTTGGGTATTCATTTATCGATAACATGCACCCTAAAATTTGGTTAAATCAAACGCGTATATTGGAAAATTAAGCACACGCGTGCAAATTCGCATTTCCATTAGTGTCTCATTTTGGGATTCTGTCTGCAGTAAATTTAATTTGGGAAGGAGACACTTGATTTCAATTTCGTTCCCCACATTTCCACAAAATACCAACCGACTCGAGAGGTTCCCGGAATTTCCACCTAGTGTTTCCAACCTCGGTAGAATTAGACAGAATCGAATTAACACTTTTTGTAATTCAAGTGGTTACCAGTTAAATCTAATCGAAGCAATTAAAATAATGTAAGCACTCTACGGAATTGGTGGGTAAAGAGAGAAAGAGGAAATTTCGGACTTAAACCTTGAAGAAAATTAACACTGTATAAAATCAATGGCGAGTGACCCTTGTCATTAAATATAGATTCGGTAACCTTTACCTTGTTTCTTCATTTATAACGTTCTTAGTTACAATCTTGGGGGATTATTTACTTTATTGTACGTATTTTTAACCAATTATCCAACTTAATGCTTTAGAATTAGTTGATATGAGGTGCTTTTAATTTTTAAAAAATATCTTCAGTTTTAAGTGTTCAGCTTCAACGGTCATAGTTTTATAAAATTATTTTGCAGTTAAACATTTTTTCAATTAATATAACTAGATAACATTTAAGCTATAGTTTGTTCAATAATCGATGAAATATTAATTTCGACCAGAGAAAGTAATTTCACAAACACAAAACCATATATTTTTACTTTAACAAAAGCAAATTAACATAATGCACCTTCAACTATCGATTTTCCATTCCCATTTTAAATGTTTAATACTTTCCTTCGTTCAGGTTAAAGCTTTCAGTGTTCATTTTTATCACCAATTCAGAATCAACCATAAAAAGTACAAGATTTTCAATTTGACCTTATCCAAAGCTTTTTCGATTCTAAAATATTTTACGCTTTATCTTGACATGTACGATTGTACGTGTCTAAAATAAAACTGTAAGTTTTGCGTGTTTAACGAGCCTCAAAGCTAATCTAAAACTCAGAAGTAATACGTTCGCTTTAGAATTAGTAGTATAACCCTCAGCATATCCAGTTACGCAATGTCAGTGAGGAAAATAAGGAGCCTTAAGGGACACATCGGCCTAGAAAACGAACTCGCTGTGAGGTGTTTTTCGGACCACCCGTGAAATGTGTGAGTTAGGAAAATGATGACTTACTGGCTCAAGTAAATATTTATACAAGAAAATTCTTTAGCTGCACTTGAGTTAATTAAGTCATTTGTAAGAAAAGGCGTTTAAGGATGTTTGAAGAACTGACATTTATGTTTAACAGAAAGCAGTAAAGTTCGGAGGAAATGAGGTTTTAATTTGATCGTTTAGATAGATAGCATAAGTACGGGATAAGAATTTTGCCTTAGTTCACCACAAGGAAAACTTGGGACAAAGAGGGAAAGTTCAAACATATATTTAAACTTTTGTTAAGTAACTTATGTAACTACTCATTCGATAAGTAAATTTTCACTACAGAGAAGAATTTAAATATGTTGTGCCACAGAAATTAAAATAAACATTTCGAGAGATTTTATTCAAAACGCTGTATTTTTCTAATTTCTAAATGCTATTAAGTATCAATATCCTTATTTGCAAAAAAAGCCGAAGTAAAAAAAGTTTTAGCAAAGATAAACAATAGAAAGATAAAGAAAATGCGTTCAACGAACAGTGAGCCCGCAAAAATATTTTCTATGAAAGTTCGAAATATTTTTTAAAAATAAACTATGTAATCACAAACGAAATTCACAAAAAAATGAAAATACAGCAGCTAATAGAAAATCCTTACAAAAAAGATTCTGAAGATCATCTTAAAAAGCGTATAAAAAAATTTAGCAAAAAATATTTATGGAAACATGAAAGGCCGGGATTTTTTTAAGGAACCTAGACTTTTTAGGTTTGTTAACGTAGCAAAGATTTCGTTTTTTATTGCTTTTGGTGCGTTGTTTGTTTTACTGTTAAAAATTATTAGAATTAAATATTTTAAATTAAAAATCATCAAATTTATACGAAACGTTGATCTTTAAAATCTGTATGAAATCAAAGATCAACATCGCCTGATTCTAAACGGTAAAAAATTTCCGAAATATCAGGTGCGAATTAAATTAAAGACTTGTAACTAAGTACATTTTTTCCTTCTGAAAGGTGTGCGCATAAATTCGTATTTGAATTTTCATACTTCGTGAAAAATAGAATTTTATCCTTTCGATGTTAAAATATTTTAATTTCAGATGTTTCTTCTGAAATTCTCGCAAGGCAAAATAACATAGTATGGAAGCCGAAACCTTCCACTATTGTTAGTATTTTTAAAGTTTACTACTTCTGAAAACATTCTAAAAACGTATCACTAGAGCTTTGGAGCTTTTCTTTTGGATTATTTGGATATGGCTTCCTTTTATTTTCTGACTTTTATAACCAAAGAAGTGGAAAAACGTAGAAAACATACGTTTTACGTAGACAGCTTTATTGGCTTAGTTTTAAAACCTACTCCAAACAACCCAGCTAGCATCATCTTTAAACATCCATACACATTACACAAATACACATATCTGTTGGGCTTGTCGCTTGTAGCTTTTTTTAAAATCGTTCCCTAAATTTAAATTTTTTAAAATGACGTTGAGGAAGGGCCTTATTTTTTAGGCTAACGAAACATATCTTTCAACACTTAAAAACGACGAAATACTTCAACGTCAAGTAATTTATATCAACCTGCTGCTATATTTTATAAATCAAATTTATTAGTGAAGATAACCCGAATTAGACTGTAAGTGGTGTAGCTAAATCGAGGGTCTTTAAATTGATTTAGTCTTTAATTTACATCTGGATTTTCGACTTCATAATTTGATACATAAAAAATTTACACAAATTGAAACATTACATCAAGCTGTAAATTTTTATTTCCAACCTTAAGTAATGAAAAAGAAATGTATGGTTTTGTCTTCACTTGACTTATAATACTCGGGTAAATATTTGGATTACAATTTAAGAAAATTTAAAAGAAAAAAGTTCGTCTAAGAAAGCCAAACAAATGATTAAAGTTTTGCATTCTTACTCTCAGCTGAAAACTTATCGAGAAGTAGTTCTGAAAAACCGTAACTAAATAACAAGCTGACACTTTTGTAGAAATTAAATGTAGCCCTTTCGATTTTTTTAAATTATTAAATTAATAATAAAACTAATCCGGATTAAACCGATAATTCTTTTAGTTACATAAAAACCCTACATGCGTTGGCTGCATAATTAAAAATACCTGCAGTTAATCTGATAAATAATAATCTGCAAGGGCTAGATAAAACAGAAATAAATCAGCAGACACACCTTTTATTTTTTCCCTAAAACTTTTATTTTCAGTAAATATTTAGGGACATCTGAAGAGTAGTAACAAAACACCAATTACATCTTCATGAATTAAATATTTGGTACTTTACCGGACCTTATTTTCGCTTAAAAGACGCGTTCAGTTAGAACCGCACATAAACTTTTCACCACAATTTACTTGGGTTCTCATTTTGTAACCCCGCTTTTACTGTTTCATACTGTTTATTCCCTTAATTTCTAATTTATTTTCCCTGTAGCTTAAATAAATCATAGATTAAATTTTCCGATAATAAATTTCAATTGTTCAGGTTGCGTAAATGTACTGCGTACTTCGAAAGATTTGATTTATTTTGTATTGAAAAATGCGTCAAAGTCTTGAACAAACACTAATAAATTAATTATCAGAAGTTAGCTAAAAGTTATTATTTTGAAGAGCGAAAAGTTCGCTTCGATACGGAAATTACCAACACTTAACTTTTGGGTATCTTCGCATCTTTGACTTTGGTACTTAAATTTAAAAGACCAGATAAAAATCATTTTACAAAAACAAACTGAACTTTTTGAAAGTTCGAGATGAATGGCCCAGAATTCTTAATATTCCAACTTTTTAATTTTCCCCGGATTCATTTTCTCGGTATTAATTATTGTAGACAGTCTTTTTAATTAACTTTATGTCGAAATCGCCCTTCATAAAATGTCCTCCTGAACTTTCCAACTTCGTTTCGTAAAATACAATAGTATTGTGCGTTATTTTGAAACGTCGTATCTCTCCGATGTCCTTTCTAAATTGTAGGGAAGGCAATTCTGAGTTTATTTTTGGTGGATATCGAACTAAATCCCAGGGACATCGGAAATAAAATTCTTCCTGTTGCTTCCAAGTAAAATTGTAAGGGGGTAATAATAAAGTAAACTCCGAACGAGTGTAATTTTAGAAACACTCGGGTTCAGTATATTATTAAACATGCATTAGAAACTTTTGATTGCGTGCAGACAATCGATGCCAACTTAGTTTAAAGCAAGTTCTGTTTGTAAAGTGTTTCGTTCCCTGGAGATCTGGAAGTTTAATCCATAAGTAAACTATCACGGCTACATGTTATGTTTTGATGTTTTTAAAGAATCTGAATTTTACCTTAAAACCTTAAAAACCCAACCTCTGAAACGATACATTGTAAATAACAAAATACCCAATATCGCCCTTAATATATTATATTATTAAAGAATAATAATTGTAAAAAAAAATGTAGGCAAATCTTCAAAATAAGGTTTGAAGTTTAGACTTATACGAATCCCTCTAACTTCCTACCGTATCTGATATCTAACAGAGAGGGCTATTCAGTAAATCTCGAGAACGACCTGAAAAGCCGCGTGAAATAAAATATCATATGGAGGGGCTGAAGATGCAAAAGGTTTGCTTTTTCTAAACGCCTTTTAAAGTACGACAGCTTTTTAAATATTTGATGGGGACGACTTTTGTGTCGCATATGTAAAATTTTGAATAACTTATAACGTTCGCTGTCTAACTCGCTTATTGGTTCTTCGTTTTAGATTGAAATAAAGATGTTTTGAATATCGATAGAAAATTGAAAGGATTTTTAGCAGGTTTTATGTGGATTGGAACGCAAGAGATATTCACAATTTTCTGTTAAAAATAAAACGAAATTTTGATTCAAAAAGACAAATAAAACCTTGGATTAGTACTGCAATAAAAATACTCAGATCAGTTCGATATTGATTTTTCACAAGTTTGTATTATCCAAATCAAGAAAGGTAAAGTCGGATAACAAATTTCCACGATAGAAAGACCTCCAAGCAATTAGTATAAACTATAGCAAGAATAAACTCTGCCTAACAAATTATCTTTAATAAATAAAAACCGTGATTGTTTTCACAAACCATCACCAACAACTTTAAAGCTTTCTCAAACTTGCTAATCACGTATGTAAATAAAATTACTGTAGAAATCAACCACATATATGAAAAATAAAACTGCAAGTAAAAGTTAATCAAAATTTCATGAAGTTCACCCGATTATCTTTCGAAAGTAATCACAAATATTGGCCTAAGCCCTAAACTTATAAAAAGTTACCTAACTTGTGAAAAGTTTTTCAGTTATGTTGTTATAGAATGACGGCACGAGATAACTTGAAGGACAGTAAACACATAAAAATAATCTAGGAAAACTTTATGGTACCTTATTTGCTCCTAAAAAATTGTTTACAATATTACTGATAAGAAAAACTTCAATGATCATCACTTTCATTTCTTAACTGGAAAATTAATTTCGCAAAGGTTGTACCTAAATGTTCAAAGCAGCGCAGAAACGAACATTAAGAAACTGGACAGCAACGAACAAATTAAGTATTACCATCATCAAGTTCCATTAGGGTTAAAATTCGCATAACTGACCCTCATAATTGGCATCCTTAAACTAATTAACCTGGAAAATGCCCCTCGTACATAGATGAAATATTACCCATCAATATATTCAACAGAACGTAATTACACAGTTTACGTGCTCCGTCGTAATAAATTTCGAGGGAGAATTTACGTATTAAAAGATGTGCGAAAAATCACTTTATTTTATAACAATTTTAAAGCACGCCTGTTTCGATTCTGTATATAATCGTTTACACATGCTGGCCTCCACTCTAAATATTTATTATTCTCCTCACGTGTCAATAAGATTATTTTGAAAAATGACGTAAATCAAACTTGTTTTTGAAGGTGTAAAACTTTCTAGAGATAATTCAAAATGAAAATTCTAACAAGCACCGAAACTTTCCATTGTTTATGGCTCTTGATTTACGTTTATTATTTCCTTGATGTTCAAAACTTAATATTAGGAAGTTTCAAAATTGCATTGAAAATTTTTTTTGAGAAGCGGTTTTTTAGGTCAGGTGCGTTTGACAGACAAATAACAATTTCTACAATTATTGTTTTAAACCTGCGATCACAAAATGCTGTCTTATGTATATTTATAAAACGTCCCATGTGCTCTTGATAATAATAATAAATTTGACGTTCGAAAAAAAAATTACTGTGATGTAAATTTTATTTGCGTTTAGTATCTGCACGACATCTGACATTACAAAATTCCCTTTTGGATTTCAAAGCTTCAGTTTACAGCAAGGAGCATTAATATTTGAAATTTATATAATATAAAATTTTTCCAATAAGGATAATTTAAGGATAAGGTAGATAAACAAAACAATAAATGTGGTCGGGGTAGCAATGCACGATGAATGTGATATTCTTAGTAAAATATTTATTTCTGATTGAAATAACTAATATGTAATTTGTCGTTGGGTAGAGTGGTCTCAAAATGTAAAGATCAGGTAGCCATTAACTGTCTGCGCGGCGGGGAAATTCCAGTGGCGTAACATACGATTTTTAACTTAAGAAACACAACCCACGCCAATGACAAACAACGAAGTGTCTCCCCTTCCGTAACAATTTGGACTCATCCTAGCCTGAAAATATGCTGTTTCGCTTTCAACATATTAATATTGATATTGCTTAATTTTGACATTATTTGCCATTAATTTGAAATAACAAATTCCTTTTCTTATCTATTTTTTTTTCGTAACTATCAAAAAGACAAACAGCAATATTTAACAGTAACTTAACTAGAACTAAAAAAATAATTTAGGAAATGAAACAAAATAAAATAAAGGAAGATGCATTAACAAATCCCGGAAGTAAAAGGTAAGATGAAAAGGGTAAAATATAAAATTAAATGGTGTTATAAATGGTGTAAAGAAAATAAAGAAATAAATTGTAGTAATTGACTCCTAATGTTAAGTTTTGAATATTATGCAATAATTAGCAAATGTTAAAAACAAATCATACTCCGTTAAAAACAATCAGTGTAACATCAGTAACAGTTAAAAAATAATAATTACAATAAGTACAATAACCAATCTGACGGTAGAGGTATAAAAACAGAAAGTAAAAAAATAAATTTGACCAAAATATATCAATTCATTCAAATCCTTTTTAGACTTAAGTAAGTGTAATTTTCTTATGCTAGCACACCTGCTTCTGCAAGAAATTAATTACTTCTGTTTATTCCTTCTTTGGTACTTTAAACCTACAGATAATTAAAGATCTCATTGTTTAAGGAAGACCGCATCTGCAGAATTTAGTAATGTCGGCTATTCTTCCATTCTCATTTTTTACGGCTGCTTGAGTTATTCACAACATTTGTATTTGGATCTGCTCCTGCCTTTTACTTCCGTTACGTGCCACCATTTTGTTACTATTTTGATTATTTTCTGATATCCACTTTCCACTGTTCAATCTATGGATTGTAGTGTATTCAGTTTCAGAGTTCATTCTATTTCTAGTTTACCTTCCTTTTTTACACAAATCGGCATAAGTAATCTGTGACATTTTTCTTTCAAGTCTCGTCATTTTCTTCGCATATTCCATATAAAGTAGTCTGTTGCTATATTATAAAACTTTTGTCATTTTCAAGATAGTTTTAATTAACTAAATATGGTTAAAGTCATTATCAGCGTGCTTTATTTCGCGTGCCAAATGGTCTCGTAAAATCTATGAATATCAAATAAATGCTATAATGTCCTTCCCTTTCACCACAGTTCATGCCATAATGTTAAGTGCATTGTTTGCACTTCAACGAAGTCGGAGACTATACTGATATTTTCCACATATCTATCTATTCTATTCTAACTAGCTATTCCGAGAATATTGGAAGTCTGGTACTACCAACGTGGATAAACTCTTTTAAATTTTAACCATTTTAGACTTTTTAGGAAACAGAAAATATCAACCTCCGCATGGATTCGAACTATTGGCCTTTAGCTTTACAGGTAGACGCTCTACCGCTACTCGTTTACATTATGCAAATATGAAATCTAGTATACAACAAAAAACGATTATCGGAGTCAATGAACGGCTTAACAGGGGCGTTTTCAATCCAGCTCCCTGCGGATTACAACAATTTGCTACTATCCCTTTTAATTCTTTTAAATTGATAACACACATAAAACAACTGTTTTGTTATACATATACAACTTCAATTTGTGATGCAATATTTAAGGCTGGATTTGAAATTCATTATAGTCTGTTGTTAATATTTTTGGAGATTCAATTCTCCCGGTAAAAAATATAGGGCACCCCTTATTTCTTGAACGTTATATGGGTAAATTCTTTTGTTTGTAAAGATAGACAAACGGTGAACACGAAAAGTACTACAGTTTTTTTTTATGAGGAATTCAATGGTTTCCCTATTTAACTGTTTCTTTATCTTTACAAATAAACAAGTTATCCAGATATTAACAGAACGTCTTCCGGGTTGGGACCCTGTCATCCTTGAGATATAAGAACTGGGCGAAACGTTGAGTTCTTCTGTCTTAACAATGACACGGTCCCAACCTGGAAGATGTTCTGTTAATACTAACACTGACCGTGGAAGTCTTCGAATTCATTAAGTTATCCATATAATGTTCAAGAAATAGGGCACCCTGAATATGTACGAAAAAGAAAATTGCCCACCCATGCCTTAAAGCATAAGCAAGTTCGCATTTATTATCAATACAACTGTAATTGCTAGCAATAAATACCTTCATATAAGGTTTAAATTCCTACAGAGTTGTCACTTTTATATACACTGCTTTTAGTTGAAAAAGTAACACCCAGTATACGTATTCATTTAAAGTTCTTATTTACTATATTTCTTCGCCATGTCTTCATTGTCGTATTATAAAAATTTGAGACAAAAATCTTCAACTTTCTTAGAGATATTGTTAATTTTTTGGTTACCCATGGAAACATGTTTTTGTTAATAGCACTTTCAGTTGTTTGCCTAAACCTTGTCAAGTCAGTTTTTTGTAATCACATTAAACCAAAGAAATGCCCCGTGTGCGAAGGCGTGCAGAATTTTATCATCTGGGTGGCTTTAAGGGAGGTCGGATAATTGGTATACGAGAGGGTGGTTTTTCATTTCGAGAAATCGCCACTTCGCACAAATTTTACAGCAACAACTGTGTTTCTTTGTTGGCATGCTTGGTCTGCGGAATGTTAGAATCGACGCCGCAGAGGACCTGGTGCGGCCAGAAGAACAACAGACCGTGAAGAGCGACTTCTTCGAATTCCTGCCAGAAGAAGCCCTTTTGCTACAACCAGGTCTGTCGGAGATGAATGGTTTAGAGAAGTAGGTCGAAGAGTTACAATGGCAGCAGTATACCGACAAATTCGGTTAATGGGACTCAGATCTTATCGACATGTTAAGAAGAATGCAATGGCATGAGGAATGGAACAAATTCGTTTTCAGTGATGAGTTCTGATTTTGTGTAGGCGCGATTGATGGCCGTAGAAGAATGCGACGAGAGCGTGGTCAGAGAAGAAATTTAGAAATTCAATTGGAAAGAAATGTAGGCCGAGCACCAGGTTTAATGGTGTGGGCGGTATGTCTTATGGAAGTAGGTCTCCTCTCGTGTTCATAGAGGGTAATATGGCAGCTGTGGATTACATCCACCAAGTACTGGAACCGATTCTTGTACCATACGTTCGGAGTATAGAAAACGCTATATTCCAACAAGATAACGCTCGACCACATGTAGGAAGGGTGGGTTTGCAGTACCTAGAGAATGTTGACATACGCCTATTTCCATGGCCTGCTCGATCTCCTAATCTTTTACCAATTGAGCATGTGTGGGATTTGATTGCTAGGAGAGTATCTAACCTAGAACAGCGCCCCATTACATTAGCCGAACTTCGGGGTGAGGTGCAAGTAGCTTGGGATGAGATACCTCAGCAGACAATAGACCATCTCATTCTAAGCATGCCGAGAAGAGTACATGAATGTGTAAGACACAATGGTGCGATGACTCATTATTAAGATTTTCTGTTAACTGTTATAGTTAAATGCATGAATATTTAATCATTTGTTATTTAGTCTATCTTGTTTAATTTGCCACATTAAAAAATTAAATATCTGTTAAAATACTGGGTGTTACTTTTTCAACTAAAATCAGATACAGAATTTTCAAAAACAATATACTAAGTTGTATCCACTAGCGTGATCTTTTGTTTTGTTCCTGTTAGGTGCATTAGAAAAATTATTTGTTTTTCCAATCTGTAGCAACTACTTTTCTTTTCATCATAGTTTCATATTGAATATCAAATCACAAATGTGTTGGCACAGACACCCGCCCTTTTCCCTAGCTTTGATTTCCACTTTATTTGCTTCTGTTCTATTAAGTTCTTAGGGATATACAACTACCATTTTTCAATACTGTTTTATTTGTTTACAAATATCCCGCCACTAAAAATAATCTAACGTTTTCAAACGAAATAAAACGTTGTAAGACAGAGGAATTTCAATTTTAAGTCAATCAAGAAAAATAAGATAACAATAATTAACTAAAATTGCCAAGAAACTGGCCTCAATAAACATTAGAAAAATTTCTAATGCTGTGTTCTTCAAATTCTAGTTTCCTGCCTTTATTTCTGAACCTATTTTGTTAAATAATACTAAAAATAATAAACCTGAGAAAAGCTGAGAAAATAAAGATAAAAGTAATAATAATCTCAGTTTAATACGGTGATAAGAAAAAAAAATGACACTTTTATGCATGTGGTGTTCTTTTTATTATTATATTGAATTGCCTTGGGGTTTCCCTTGATCTAGTATTTAGCTGAGAAATTTTTCGGAATGTGAAAAGCGAATTCTCATTTCATGTTTAAAGTTGTCTCTGACTAAAGTTGTATTTAGAGTAAAATAAAACAAAGTGGTTTTATGCCTCTTTAATTCGCAAGCAGAGTGTGATATGTCATAAATATTAATCAGGGGTATAAGATAGAGATCTTCTAAGTCTACACAACAACTGCAAGCCACACAGACGAAAAGGTAGATGAATTCTACGACGATATAAGTAAAACACTAGAAGAAGAAAAGACCCCAGATCACAAGAATATAGTACAAGACGGCAGCCCGTTCTAAACTTTTTCACAACCAGTAGTGACCATGGAGTAGTACGAGCACACGTTAATATAAACACTAAAGTAGAAAGATTAACATTAATAAAGAAAACACTAAAAAGACCAACAGACAGTGAAACAATTATTAGGACATATACTGAACAGTATGAATATGAAATTAATAAGCAATTCAAAACTTTACAAGAGAACGAAAAACGGAGCAACACTGATAAAATAGACGAACTAAATAAACTAACAGTAATCATAACATCACAAGCAACTACCATATGAACAAAAATTATTTAGATAAGGGATGGCCATGGTGAAGAAAATCACTGCCTTTGACTGGTTCAGCTTGTTGTTGGTTCTACATGATAGGTACGTTCAGAATTCCAAAGCCACCCTTTATCTAAATAATTTTTGTTCATATGGTACAAAACTCACTAAACAAAAAATTACGAACGTCAAAAAATTAAGCGCCAACACTAAGAAGCTAATAAATAAAAGAAGAGAAAGGAGAATGAATGAACAATTGGATGGAGTAGAGTATGCAAAACTAACCAAATTAGCGAGAAAAGAAATAAGAAATAACATATTCGAATATAAATGGAGAATAACAGAACAGATAATAGAAAACAACCAAAAGCTTAAAAGTCTTGCGATCAAAATTAAGCATGTGAAGAACAGACATTCATAAAAATTAAGGATAATACAGTAGCATAAACAACAAATATAAAAGAGATCTTAAAAACAGTAGAAAAATAACCAATATACAAAATACACCAACATATACCAGTCACAGCTAGAAGAGGGAATCCAAGAAACCCACAAAACAGAAATGAGCAAAGAACAAAATTAACAATTGTTAATGTGAGCTTCGAAGACATACCAGATATCACCAAACAAGAAATACGAAACGCCCCACATCAAATGAAATACTAGATCAACTGGACAAGACGGTAAAATTTGTGAACAATTGAAATATGGTGGAGAATAGATATAGTGAAGCGACTAATCGATAAATGTTTGAAGGTAGGAGATATACCAGATATACTTATCCATAGAAAAGAACCCAAAAATGACCTGGAAATTATAGGCCAACTATCCTACCGTCCCGTATTTATAAATTGTTTATAAAAATTATGCCAAATACAATAAGTAGCAAATTGAACGCGTACCAACCTATAAAACAGGCTGGATTCCGTAGGATTTGGAACTAACGATCATTTACAAAGTATAAAACTGGTAAGTAATAAAAATATGCCACGAATACCACGTACCAATAGGACTCGCCTTTTAGTCCAGTCAATAAAGCGGAAAAATCGTCAAAACTTCTAAACCCGCAAAAACAGAACCGATTTTGATGAATTTTTTTTTTTTAAATGTTTGTTATACTAAATTATTCAAAATCAGAAACATTTCAGCTAGCGCTCTCAATTATTTATATTGTTTAAATAATTAAAAAAAAAAAAATTTGACAATTTTTTTTCGATGAAATTTTAACAAAGTATAAGTGACTAATTTTGAAAATTTAGTTTAAAAAATAATTTTTGAATTAAAAAGTTTCAAAATTTGAATTGAAAAATGTTAAGTATTCAATCATTCCGATGCAAGGATTGAAATCCAAATTTGAAATTTTTGAAAAAACTTTGTATAATTTGTGTATCTGCACTCTCTTGTTCTTTGCAAATGCAACAACAATTAACTGTAGAGTCTACAGTATCTTGTTGCTGTTCCTGTAACATATAAAAGAATGTTGGAAAACGTTTTTAACACATATGATTTTAAATACGAGGATCAAATTCAAGGGGAAATAGCTGTAAGACAGGAAACATATTTCTAATAATTTAAAAAGATTTCATTACATCCAAAGAATAATTTAACACAAATTGTTTTTGCAAATAATCTTAACGACGAGCATGACGTGCGGAAAATTTAGTGAAAAAAGTACTGTAGAATTAAAAATATTACACTTAAAGGGCTAAAATTTTCAAAATCGTTAAATCAATACGTCCCAAATAAGCAAACAAAATTTAGTTAAGATTGAGTAATTATTTATTAAACGGGAAACATTTTTTAACTTATATGCAACGCAAGCGATTTTGCTGTAATGATCAAAATTACAAAAAAATGTGATTTTACAACATATAAATGTATCATAATAACTGTAATAATGTAATATAAATGTAACATAATAATAAGAATAATAACTCGATTCTTCAAAATGCATAAACAAACTTAAAAGCAAATATAATCCAATTATTTTCAATACAAACCAAGAATAAATGACATATAATTACTTTTTCCATCGTATTTTTACTTGTCTCTTTGCACTTTTTTCTAAATTTTAATCAATTATTAAGTTCTCTTCAACAATTTTCACTAATATTTTAAATATTTAGTGTTAAAAACTTATGTTAACAGATTAATAACCTCAAAACACACGCGTTCACTCCGAAAATCATGGTGAAACATCGGGAGTTTGACTTTGAATTCCTCTACCTGCGATACAAAAGGTCGATTTCTTGTGCGTGTTTAGATATTCTTATAAAAGTATTGATTTTTTCAGTTGACAATATACATATTTCTATATATTTGTATATTATCTTCTTGCATCCGACTGATTGAATATTAACATTTTTAAATGGAAATTTTGAAACTTTTTTATTCAAAAATTATTTATTATACTAAATTTTCAAAATTAGTCACTTCTAGTTAAAATTCCATCGAAGAAAAAAATTTTTTAATAATTTTTTTTAAATTGTTTAAACAATATAAATACTTGATAGCGCCAGCTGAAATGTTTCTGATTTTAAATAATTTAATATAACAAACAATTTAAAAAAAAATCATCTAAATCGGTTCTGTTTTAGTGGGTTTCGAAGTAAAAACCTTCATTGACTCGACTATTTTTAGACTATAAAAAAGTTCGACACCATAGAAATACCACATATAATAAAAGCTCTCAACAATTGCCGTATAGACTACAATAATACAGATATACCCGCATAATACAGAACATACATAAAAAAGCAATTATAATAAAATCACACGAAACAACTAACAAAATCAAAATAGAAAGAGGGATATGAGAAGGTGGCACGTTCTTACCCAGACTATTTATAAGTCGATCCACACTGTGGAAATCTTATAGGTATGGAAAAATTCCGAAGAACACGTAAAAAAAGTTGAAAATGGTTTTCTACCACTTAGTACTGTAAATAAAATAGTTATAAATGTAGGGCATAGTTCAGGTTCAGACAGTGATTCCGAATAAATTTAGAGTGAA
Source organism: Melanotus villosus (assembly GCA_963082815.1). NCBI lineage: Eukaryota > Metazoa > Arthropoda > Insecta > Coleoptera > Elateridae > Melanotus > Melanotus villosus. The sequence goes on along the minus strand of OY720422.1, from coordinate 25,949,941 downwards.
TTGTTTTCTAGGGCGAATAAGGTAAGCGTATTGAATTAATTTTAAACGAAATAATAAAGAAATTATAATTTTCTGAGTTTAAGTGATTTTAACATGTTAAAAGCAAATTCTTCTGTGTTCAGGTATAGCTGTAAAAATTTACGAGTCCGTCCTAGTACAAATGATTTATGATGGTTGTATTTAAGTCTCATAATCCACCACTAAATTGTAAAATGCCTCCAGCAAATTTACGGAAAGAAATAAATCGAGTTTTTTTATACCCTAGCACAGGGCTCGGAAAACTTTTGAGACGGAAAAGCCAATCTTCTCTCTCACAACAATTTAAAAATTATTCGAGAGCCATAAATTTCACATTTTGCCATTACCAACGTTACCTTACTTGGTAGAGGGCGCCCTGCGCTCGCTTATTAGTCACTTTGTTGGGCTGCCCTGCTTACCATGTGCTCAACCATCTCCTTCACTTTCATCCACCCTTTCAAGCTTTTGAAACAAGATTATACTCGCATGCTTCCAAACGGCATCGTTAAGCAGGACCTGCTAAAATGCAATATGTGGAGCTGGCCTTTCAATTTTACTTCAGAGCCACATTACGTACCGAAAGAGCCGCATACGGTCCACGAGCCGAAGTTTGCCGACCCCTGCGCCTCCTAGCACATGAACATGTATTCAAGTAACTGAACTAGAAAATGAAAGATCTAAATGTTGACGGCAAGTATTTATCAAATCTGAGATGCACTGATGACACGGTGTTGATTGCAAAGGACGAGCTAGGGTTGCAAACAATGCTACGCGAGATATACATATGAACAGTCGAAGATATCCGGATTGAAACTGAACATGAAAAAGACAAACATAGGTAAAGAACACCAGGAAGCAGAAATAAGTAGAAGGGTGAAATTAGGGTGGTAGCTTTTGGGAAACTTCGGAATATACTTAAGTCAAGAAAAATCACCAAAAATCAAAAAAACTAAAATCTACGATTAAAGAATAGCCAATAAAATAGCAATAGCCCAAAGAGCTATGGAGAGGCAAATATTGAGTATAACTCTCCGGAAACGAATAGATTCGGAATAAAACAGATGTGGAGGATGCAGTAAAATGATTTGTCCAATTAATATGGACATGGGCGAAACAGGAAACACATAGCAAGAAGAACAGACAACAGATGGATAACCCGACTGCTACAGTGAAGATGAATAACGACCAAGGGAAACGTAGTGAGACCTATAGCCAGATGGTCGGATGATATTAGAAAAGTGGAAGGAAGACAATGGTTTAGATTAGCAAGAGAGAGAGACGCATGGAAACATATTGGGGAGGGCTATGTCCAATATTGGACCAATAATATCTGAAGACGAGAGAGGAAAGAAATTCGTAGAACAGAGATACACGATATTGCCAGGGTAATTAAACGCGACTTTAATTTTATGCATGAGAAACAGAGAAACGAATATACGCCATTGTAACGAGACACGTCAGCGGTCAGTGGAAGCACGTGTGAACGTATGATTCATCCACCGACAGAAGTATCTGAAGCTACCGCGAGTGAGCGGTATGCGTCATTGTTCTGCAGTAACGTAGAACTTCCTGGATTGCAAGCCCGCATCGGTATAAGTAGGCGCTTTCCCTGAGCAAGCACCAGTCTACCAAAAGCTATCATCACGTCAAGTGCTCGGTTAAAATAACTGTGCGCAGATTAAGTACGAATACGTCAATATAAATAAACTGTATTAATAAATTAGTTAGTGTTACGGATTAATATAAGTCTAGTGTTGTGTTTTTAGCGTTTCATTGTTATTTCGTGTTAATTAGTACGTTCTGCAAATTTGTTAATCAATAATTCACAACACGGACTGGAGTTCTAAATAACCGTTTTAAAAACGTTACAATATCAATACTTGTAGTACAAAATGGATCAAACGACACTGAATTACATTCAAAAAAAGTTAGCCGGTGTGTAACCGCAAAAGTCAAGCACATAATATCAGAAAATATCCCTTACTTGATTACTGATAGTTGCTCGTTATTAGGGTCACGCCAACTTTAAGTATAGTATACAGGGTGTCGGTGAATCCCGGGACACCCCTATATTTTTATTATTTCTTAAGATGTCAAAATGAAATATAGTATACGTAATATATTCTTACAACTGCATTGTTTGACAAAGAGCCCGTTTTTGTCACTTCCGATTTCGCTGGAATTAACCTCAACTTTGTTATTTTAAATTAAACACACTGTATATTTATACAGTTTTCTAATCCCCATTTAATTTTACGTATGTTAGTATCAAGTCTGAAACTTTTTGATGACAAAGTAAATTTTGTAGAAAATTTTATTTATTAATCTAGAGTGCCACGAACCGCATAAAATGAAAGTCAGGATTTTCCAACATTCAAGACAAATTGTTTTAGAACTTGTGCAATAACAATTAAATTAAATTAATTATTAATGGGCTTATGTAAAGTCAGAATTCCAATACTCTTCGTTCAGAAATTTCTAACACCACAGCATGTATAAAGAGAAATTTTTATAAAGAGAGTCTTAAGATCAGAGTCCTCGTCAGGTTATTTTGTGGAACACATCTGAACATAAAATACTTGAAAATGTTTGCGGAAAATATCACTTCTGACTGAATTAATATAAAACGCAACAACTTTAAATAGACATGGTTTACGATTTTACGAATGAAGTAACATGTTTATTTTAGAAACGTCACTGGTATATATAACAGCAACATCAACATTTACACCGAAATAATTTTGTTTCAGCATAACAAGTGTTAAGAGTAAAACCGTGTAAAACAAACGTACAGTAAAATCAAACATAAGGAATAATTTAAATTAAACAAGGCTTCTGAAACGAACGCTTGAGACGTCAAAAAAACACGTAAGTCGTGTTTACTATCGTAATAGCAAACTTTAAAGCAAATAAGTAAGGCCTTTGGAATTATTATTGTTCGACGACGAACTTTCTGTTCATATTTCAATCCTGTACTAATCGTAGGTGGCGGTAGTCAAATTTGATTACAAGTTAACGACGTGTGTAGACCCACGCAAAATCTCCTGCATAAATTTGTAACTAGATTGCTCGAAATATATTTGGATGGGAAAAACAAGTCTGATGGTGCCCTTTATTTCAAAAATAGAAAAGAAAGAAAACGTTTTTAATACGTTTTATTATTTTTTATTGAATTGAAGAAGCAATTGTTTATTTTATTAAATCATTTTTAGCAACAAAAATTAAAATAAAAAAGAAAATGTTTGAAGATCATTCATTAATTAAAAACTAAATTCTAGCAAAACAAGTAATGTTCATGAAAAAGCAATTCAAAATTCTATTTCTTCGCCCATAATTCAAAACAGAATTATTAAAATTTCAAATTTTGCTGAAGCACTGAACGAAACTAATCCACCATTCGATTATATCGAAATATTTCGTGAACACCCTAGTAATACACGGAACACGGATGAATTTAGTAACTTTTCATTCGCTTCAAAACAAGGGGTGATAAACTGAAACTTCGATTTTCGATATTTCGTTAAGAGTTCGTTGCAGCCACTAAAATCAGACAAACGACGGAGAATATCATTCTAATTTATTTATGTCGAAATGCAGAAGGCCAATCACCCTTGTACTAACCTAAATCGAAACCGAATAGAATTAAATTCAATCAGATATTATTTATTAATACCTATAAATTAATGGAAGCATACCATTGTAAAACGGTTCATTATTTTCGGGGTATAGATTATTATATGAAAATATGAAAGAGGATATTAGAATAAATTTCATTATCAAAAATTAAAATTATCCCTTTTTTGGTGAAACATTTATACGGATAATAATAGTTAAGACAAGCAAGATCACAGAAAAAAAAACAAAGAACAAACCACCTTCAATGCAAATAACTTAAACTCATCAAGAATATTTAGCCAACCTTTATTAATTTAAGCCTACCTTGATTTTTAAATTAATTTGAAATCGAGATAATGAATAAATTAAATGGGGTTAATAATTTAACTAACTTTATTGAAGGCTAAATGAATTTCTTCAAAGTAGTTTCCACTTTTGTTTGTGTTCAATTTATGGCAATCTTACTTTCTAATAAAATTTAATATGTGACGCTGACGACCACCAAAAGTTCAGCAGGGGGATTTTCTTACATTGAAATGTTTTAGCTATTTCATAAACATAAAGAAATTAACTAACTAGATTTACTTTCTTTTATCTACATCGATTTTTTCAAACAGGCTAAGAAAAATGATTTCCACAATTATAAAATCAGAGTTAAATTCCCTGCAATAATTATCTTCCCTAAACCAAGCTTGAATATCACAATTTCAAGGAGTATAAATGCTAAAATATAATCTGTAAGAAGGCGAAGTTTTCATTAATTAAATACGAACTTGTTTAAATATGCAGTAGGCGTCCGAGTTTATAATGAAATCCAACAGAAAAATACTGAAGTTTGTTTAAAAAGTACGCGCACAATGCGAAACCTCTAATAGGTAAATACTTTCAACAAAATAACTCACGAAGGGAGCTCTTAATTAAGAAATCTAAATCTGGAAAATCACGTGGCGAAATCACGTTTACTCTGGTTTAATATTAAAATCACAAGGAAATTACACCTGAACTTTTCATCGATACGTTTAGGAACGAAATGGAAATCTAACAGATTTTAAATTATGTGGGCAAGTAAAAGTATTCCCAGAATGTAGGTTGAGAAGATTTTTTATTAATGAAAAACAGAATGGTATAATAAACATTAACCTATTTATTTCGAAATTTAGTGGATCATAACTGCCGGAAAATAAAAATTTATATATATTTTGAATCGGATTAAGAGAGGATAATAAGATTTTATATCAACATTAATAGCTATTTATGATACAAGTGTTAAAAGTGAGATTTTATTTTGTGAGTGGGGGAGATTGCGAAACGAGCGTAGCGAGTTGAGCAACCCCACGAACAAAATAAAATCACTTTTAACACGAATATCATACACTATTTTTTCTACAAACGCCATTGAAAGCATTTTAAACTCTCTTATTAGGGATTCCAAAGATTACCTAAAAAATCTAGTACCCTGTGACATTTACGAAACAATTTAGAATTGAGCTTACATATGTATTGTTTGACATATGCTTGTCAAAAGTGAAAAAGAATAATTTAAGATGAGTTCTAATCTAAGTGAAGAAATTCCGGTCGATATAGAAGAAGCTGCTAGTAGGGCAACGTTAGATTTGTCAATTTAGTAGGTAAAATCAATCTTTGAATAATATTTGCTCCAAAATTGTCATTGTGACAGCATACTTTTAATACTAGTGTTAAAAGTAAACCACGTGATCTACTTTTAACACGCTGCCATTTAATATTACATTTTTAATTGCAGTATGCCGTGTTAAAAATTCAGTTTTTAGTAGTGTTTGTAGAAAAAATATGTTTCTTGTTTATGATGTCTTTATTCCTTCTCAAGAAAAGACGCTTGGGGGCCTTTATTTTAGTTATTTTATTTCTAGCTTTTTAGACTCATTTAATAAATTTTATGCTGTATCTTCTGTATATGAGGGCTAAAAGCACTCCAGGTCTCAGAATATAACCTAAGAAAACTGTTAAAAATATACTATTTACATTTTTTTAGATCACCATTTGAGGTAGTCACTTCTAGCGATGTAAATGAGACATTTCTTGATACGAATCTAAGTATATTGTCAATGAAGTCACACTGGATTATTTTAAACTTATGGCTTACCAGCGTTACTATGTATGTTATTCCTTAATATCAGAAAACTTTTTGTTTTATTCAAATGAATTTAGTTGTAAAAGGATTTTTGCTTTTTAAGTGCCAAAGTCATATATTTAAACCACTTGGCGTTGTATCCCTTAAAACTTAAGGAAATGAACTATGTATCTGCAGAGATTTCTCGTTGTCTTCTACAAACTACAAACAAACAGGGCCGTGCCTACCCGGGGCTGCAAGTGGTGCAAGGCACCAGGGCGCCAACCCTTTAGGGGCGCCGAAATTTTTTGATTTTATTATTTTATACTTTATTTTGCAATTTGCAACCTTACGTAAACGAAAAGTGGACATAGACCAGGACAAATACGACATAAAAAATCAAACCCTGTATGTAATTGTTTATAAAAACCAAATCGGAGATGGACGGGACGACGCGGCGCTTTGTTTACCTTTGTTGCATCATGTCAACCTCCGCTCGACTTCGTCAGGCAACATAACAATTACCAGATCAGATAAGTTTCGTAAATGACCGACCCCCCCCCCCCGTTTAATTAAGTTTGTTGTTTAATTACTTCCGTAATTTAAGCAAAAATATAAGATTACACACAGTTATGTTTTGTTTGTTGGGAAGGCTTAATTCACATATTTTCACATCGGGACTTTTAAGTTGCGCTGACGAAAATTGAGTTAGTTTCAATAATAAACATGAATGAGCGATGAATAAGGCCCAATGGTAACACACTCATTATATGTAATCGAACCAAAATTCTTGACCTTCATTTGAAAGCCGTTTGACCTTGAAAATTGAAAATTTTTCGCCTGCGGAGGATGAACTTCAAACCTTGTGGGCTCCCTTAGGATAAAGGGAGCTGTTTCATTTTTGAAGGCGGCAATATTTTGTTCGTACCAGGGCGCCATCTGTCCCAAGAACGGTCCTGCAAACTAACATCAGCTAAACGGCATTTGGCAAGAAAGCAGCTTCTAAATAAATACATACCCTAGAATTGGACAAATGACAACTATAAGCTGGTCAACCTTCATTACTGACATAATAAACGGAACTTATGGCTAACTACTATCAATATAAACTGTAAAGGGTATGTGAGGCAACTAAGTTCCACAAATTTTGTAAATAACTTAATAAATGCTAGCTTAAACTTTCTCTACTAACCCGGTTTATTTCAAAATTACTAATTTCTAACCATAATGGAAATTACAAGCTCCGTTCTCTAAATTAATATTCATCTAAAACTGTACATATTCGGAATTTAAGCTCCGGTTAGATACAAATAACACAGAAGTGTACCAACTCATTAAACAGTTAAATTAAATTTTAGTTTAATTGTTAGTTGAAAATTATACACAGCTTACATTGAAAATATTAATTAAATTAATAATTAGATAAGATAATTAATAACAAGTTAAAACCATACCCATATTTTGTGTTTAATTGAGCCGAACTTTCAATTTCGGCATGAAATAACTGGCAGCAATTTACTGTGGTGATGCATATACGCGAATTAAAATAGAGCAACGGCACAATAGCGTAGCATGTTGTATTCAATACTCAATAACAACATATGGGTCATCCATCCGTTTTCAGCTTGGTATCATACAAAACGGTGATGTTTTAATACTTATCGATTTTGTATTATATACCGGCGTGAAAAGCGCCATTTTATATATTAAAACTGTAACTTGTACCATGAGATCGAAAAAAAGATGATTCTGAGCAGGCCTTGACTAGTACAACACGATTGGTTACACTAACACTGGTTCTAGAATGCCTATGAATTATAATGTGACATTGACATTTCAAATGTAAGTCAGTTTTGCAATCTTGTTTCCAGAATTATTTAAGTTTATCGTTGTAATACTAGTGAAGGATCACATTTTGAACGCCTACTCTAACATGTATTCATCTTAGTTTTCAGTTTGTTCCCTAAATAAATACTGTTTTGTGTTTTAATTTATTTGACATTTATTAACCTCTAACTTACTGCCACATTTTGAAATCAGTCTTGCCAATCGTGTTGTACTAGTCAAGGCCTGCTCAGAATCATCTTTTTTTCGATCTCATGGTATAAGATTGTGATTGATATAAATACATAACTTTATTGTGTTAGCAAAGCACCGCATTTAATAATTACAAATTAAAATGTTCACAAAGGCTTATTAATGTTTTTTAAATTAATAAGCATGCTTTAATACTAGATAATAAAGTCGAGAATTAGAATTTTGAAAATGATTATCAGCGGATTCGGATTAAAACAAAAAAATTGAAAAGGGTTTTAAAGCGCTAAGGTCTTGCAGCATTAGATATATAGCGTTAATATTTCTCCAAAGCTCTTCCTATTGATTTTTGGTAAACCTATTATAAAATAAAATCTAATTTTCCAAATTTATGATTATCAACGCTCTAATGCCCTATTTATTTAAAATGACTGAAAAAATAGACGAACATAGTAGTAATAATTTCTACTGTATCCTTATTACTTTACTCTCGTTTCTCAAATCATCTGATGGTATCTCATTACTAAAGCTTCAACAAATTGAACGATATCAATGGAAGATGCCGATTTCTTTTATTCCATTTTTTCTAGATTAATTTTTAAGTAAAGCCATACCTTTATCTAAAGTTTTACGTAGTACCTATTTAAAGAATGTCTTGATTAAATATAGGGTTCATGAAATTTTATTGTTTAACGTATGATGCGACTTTTATTTTGACGCTTTGCATTATTTGCTATTTTCAATTAATTTAAACTTTGAAAATCTGTAAAGAGGTAATATATACTTTCTCTTCTTATAATACAGTGACCAGCAAAAAAGTTCGCAACATATGGGAAAAGTTTTTATTATTAGAGTATCGAAAAAATTTCTATAGGGGATGAGTTCTGCATTTCCGATAACTAAAAATCGAATTTGAGGTATGTCACGTGACCACCACCATTGCAACAGCGGACAAAGGTCCATGCGAAAACCTATTTTTTAGATTTAGGCCTGTAAATTATGGAAAATTATCCAAATACATAGGTTCCACTTTAATCAAGCTATTTAAAAGGAAAAATTGGGTATTTGTAAATTAACAAAAAATTATTTACAAAAAATTGCGATTTTCAATCTTTTTAAATAAATACTTGAAATTTTGCATATAGTCTTAAAATTAAATTCTAAGAAAGTGTTTTTAATAATTTTCTTCAAAATCTTGTCATCTAACGCCACTTTTTGCGACTTCATGGTGATTTTTTTTAATTTGCTGCCATACCAGTGGTCGGGTGACATACCTCAAATTCGATTTTTAGGTTATCGGGCATGTAGAACCCATCGCCCATAAAAGTTTTTTCAATACTTAATAAAGAATTAAGAATTACCCAATAGATTTTGATCGCTTAAGTTAAGTTAGTTTAGTTTTTAGGTTTAAGGTTAGTTGTTATTACACAAGGTCTAAAAAACCTACTTCTTACAGGAAGAGAGCTACTGAGCTACTCTTCTACATGTTCTGTAGATTGTCGTATAATTTGCTAAATGTATACTTACAGATCGCAAACAAAGTGAGATATTTAAATTTAAAAAAAATACTTAATAATAAAAAGTTTTCCCATATGTTGCGAACTTTTTGCCGGTCACTGTATTACTTATTCAAGGATTTAAACCACTGACTTGTAGCTGCCTGTGGTTGAAATTCCTACTTTCTATATACATAATTTTTTTTAACATTAATTTAAATTACTTCAAATTACTCAAAAATATCAATCATATAAATCAACAAGAAGTTCTGAAATGATGCAACATATTATTTTTAAAACCTTATCTACAGTATATTAACTTATATTTCAACTGAACTGGCTTTTGTAGACCTACACAAAGCGTATGACAGTGTACCCTTACAAAAGTATGGAGTACAATGGAATATGCTAATGTAAATGCTGTATACATTAAAGCAGTAAAAAGCCTATATACAGAAATTACATGCCAAGTCAAAACAGGAGCTACATTATCAGAAAAATTTAAAATAACAAAAGGTCTAAGACAAGGGTGCTGTTTAGCCCCAACTTTATTTAAAATATATATACAAATGGCTTTAACACAATGGAAACGACACTGTAGAAACATGGGCATACGAATTCAAGATGATTATCTATACTCACTGCATTTTGCAGATGATCAGGTCGTGGTTGCAGAAGACAGTATAGACATGAACTACATGCTGAGAAAGTTTAAAACAGAGTAGGCCAGATGGGGACTGCAGATCAACACAGATAAGACACAGTACATGGTGGTAGGAGCAGAAGGACATGATCTTAATTTGACAGATGATATAATTAAACATGTAAACAAATTTAAATATTTAGGAACGACATTCACAAACTCTGGAGGTAGCGGGGAAGAAATTAAAAATAGGATGACACAGACAAAACAACAATAAGACAATTACACCCAGTATTATGGTCTAAGAAGATATCCACCAAAACAAAGAAAATGATATATGACGCGATTGTATAAAGTATAGCAACGTATGGAAGTGAAACATGGGAAATCACACAAAGAAACATGGAGAAAATAAAGACAACAGAAATGATGTACTGGAGACGCAGTTGTGGCTTAACAATATTAGACAGATTCCCAAACATAGAAATAAAAAGGAAGATGGATGTAGACAAAACAATTATAGACAATATAGAAACGAAGAGGCTCAGATGGTACGGACATATACAAAGGATGGAAGAGGATAGATGGCCACTAAAGATACTTAAATGGAAACCACCCCAAAGAAGGAAAAGAGGAAGGCCGCGTCGTACTTGGATGGATGGTGTAAAAGAATCCATGCTAGCAAGAAATTTAGATGAAGAAGACTGAAGAGATAGAGCAACATGGAAAAGGGGATGCGAGAAACGTCCTGTGTGATATATAGATATATGCTACATTGTAGATATTGTAAACTCGCAATATATTTCAACTGAAGACCATTCTAACACAACGATACAATGAATCCCATATCAAATTTATGTCATTCGTAGCACCTTAAATGACAAGTTTCATCATTTATCAAAAATTCAGGTTTACTTTTTGTTAACTTTAAGAGAATCCTTTCACAAGCAAAATATAGTTTTTTTTTCTGTATTGCGAGAGCGAACCAGTGAACTCTAGTCGAACACGGACGCGTGTCTTCAGAACGGTAAAGTGATTCTCAGCTGAAATCTTATCAATAGCACTCTTTAGTTGAATGTACATTTATTTTTGTGGTATTAAATAAAAATCGTAATAATTTATAAACAAATAAGTTAAAATTAACAGCGCCCCAAAATGAAAATTCCTCGGAAATAATTTGCTGTGGATGCAATGCAACAATATCGACTCCCATAGAAACCGAATCTCAAAACAGCTACAAAATATAAAATACCACAAATATACCTGCATGAAGGTGATAACTATCAAAAAGTAATTGAGGACATTAAGAAACTGGCCACTCAAGAATTTACTACAGTATGTAAAGGTACATTTTTACGGATTTTCGCGAAATTACAAAATTCCACGACAAAAATAATCTTAGATACCGTACATTCCATAATCCTGAAACACAAGAAAAACTACCTGTTGTAATCCGCAGCGTACCCACTTCACTAACAGAGGAAGAAATATTGGCAGAACTAAAAAGACAAAAATATCCAGTAACTAAAGTTTCCAGACTATACAACAAAGAAGAATTACCGATTCCCATTTGTGCACTTAAACTGGAGAAAACCGACAATGCAAATGAAATTTTCAACGTTTCCAAATTTATGCACAGTATAGTTAGTATCAGTCGAAGGCAGGATGGCGCAGTGGTATAGTATCAGGCTAGCGTAACGTTTATCCTTGGTTCGAATCCCGGAGATGGGCAAGATTTTCCTGCAATCTGAAGGTCGGTATCGAGTCCTGGTGACTATTCGTCATTGGGCACAGTGTTACCAGATCTACTGATTCATCACTAGATCTACTGATTTTATCTTTAGTCTACTGACCTATTGAGTTGTTTATAAAATCTACTGATTTCCTCAAAAAAACTATAAAAAACTGACAAATTGAACTTATTTTTGTTTTTCTGTCGATATACTGAACAATATTTTCGATTTGCTAATTGTGTTGTATAGTAGGCCCTACTGTTTAGGTCAGTACGTCTGATATCTTGTCTCTTGTCTAACATATAAGAATATTTTCAGAGCTCAATTTAATAAAAACAAACCGCCAGTGTTTGTAGTTGGACATTTGCGTACCAAACGCTACTTAAAAAGTAGGAATGAAAAATGCTTCTCTACTGATTTTTCTAAAAAGCTAATGAAATACCCTAACTCCAAAATCTACAAAAAAACAGGACGGAGCAACTGATTCTGAGACTGATACTGACTGAATTTAGTTATTTAAGTATTTCATTTACTAGTAGTTAGTTTTTTCATATACAATCTTTGTTTGTATTTTAAAGAATAATTAAAAATTTTTTTTGTTATATTTGTTGTTTGTTTTTTATGTCAGAACTCGAAAGATAAATGTTTTTATTCGGAGCACTCCAGATATGTAGGCACTATCTATTTACGCGTTTGAAAGACACTAAATTTCAATACTTATATGGTGCATTTTTTTGTTATTGAGTTGGCAGCACTACATATTTTTAAGATTTAGTGAGATTTTAGTTCCCTGAAATGTTGAGTTATGTTAACGATACCGATACCGACAGTATCAATCGAACCAAGAAAACGGTTCCAAGATATCCCCCAGTGCAAACGCTGCCAACGTTATGGGCACACACGCAACTATTGTAAATTGGAGCCACACTGTGTAAAATGCTTAGGCTTACATCTCTATATGCACTGCCCAACGATAACCCAAAACGTTTAAATTGTGGTGAGGAACGTCCAGCTACAGAGGCCGTGAACATTTGAAGCAAATACAGAACAAGCAGACGACTAATAACACTCCCACAAAACAACTCAGATCTATCACGAAATCGTTGTTAGACAATGGAACATGGAGATACACTAACATAACAGAATCCCAAATTGCCAACCCATCACAGAACCAGAAAACGACAACGATTGTTAAAGCAATAGTTATATAGATATTATTAAGCCTCACATAAATAAAATTATACCGTAATTTATATCGTTATTTACGAGCGCATCCAATGGTGACCAATAGTCAAAAAACTCTTCTAACAACAGGAATTCTATTATGTAATTATTTAATAATGTAACTTTAATGAATTTGAATGCTGATGACATTAAGCATCAACGTGATGTAAGTATTTATTGCTTTCCTAGCTAAACATAATGTAGATCTTGTCTGTGTAACAGCAACCCATTTAATCAATACAGAAAATTTTAAAATACCAGGTGATAACATTTTAAAAAAAAAAGAACGGCTGTGATAGCGTTGGTAGGAGTGGCAAAAACAGCAAAACCCAAATTTGAAATACATACGTGAAATAAAGCTAGAAATTCTCAGTGGTCTTATTAGAAGCAGTAGCCGTCTCAATTACTATACAAAATAATTCCAAGGTCAAAATAGCAGCTATAAACAGCCAAAGAGAAAACCTGATGAAAGTGATCTTGTAGAAATCTTCAACGATAATCAACCGACATTGGCGATTTTAACTGTAAAAATACTTTTTGGGGTTGTAGGAAAAGCAACCCAAACGGAATACGATTAAATAATTACACTACATCTCACGGGATTCAAACACCAGCTCCTGACCAATCTCGTACATATTCTCCATACAGAACAGACCGACTTCCGGATATTCTTGACATAGTGCTACTTAAAAATTTTACAAGACCTATTTATCAAAATATAATGACAGAACTTGACTCCGATCATCATCTGCCTGTTTTAATGTCATTTAACATCACTCCAGAGCAAGTACTCCCACTACCCGACTAATTAACATTAAATGCCCTAGCAAAATATTAACAACAAAACAAAAAGCTAAAGAAATAAATAACTTTCTACAAGCAATAAAAAGTCAGTGAGAGTAACCACGACCAACGACCAAAGAAGGTCGTCAAATGATTACACATGCATCCACCGTTGAAAATAATACAACTAATAAACGGGAGAGAGAAACATAGAATTAGGCGAATGAGGCAAAAGACCCGTCAACAACAACAGATGAATACAGAATTAATTCGTACCAAAATTACATCAAAGAGCTAAAACCTTGAGACCCCTCAATGTGGCAAGCTACTAAGCACATTCTTCGACAGCCACAAATAATTGGGCCACTAGAACATGCTCACATTATCGGAAATGTGCTTGATGAAGAAGGAGGGAATATACACAACAATTCGAATTTAATCGCAGCGATGAAATAAAACCAGCACCACCACAGGAAATTAAAAGACTAGCTATGAAACTGAATATGAGAAAAGCAACAGGCTATGATCTTGTATCAAATATTGTAATAAAAAAACCTATTAACCAACGAATATGCTTCTTTAGCTTTCGAGTTTAATGCTTGTCTACGACTTGGATACTTTCCTGCTGCTTGGAAACATGCAGAAATATTAGTATTTCACAAATCCGGCAAAAATAAGCATCTGCAATCAAGCTGCAAGTCAATCAGCTTGCTTTCAACTATCGCAAAACTGCTGGAAAAAGTCATAAATAGGTGTTTACTATTGAACCTGCAACAAAACGATACACTTCCTCCTTTCTAATTTGGATTTAGAACTCAACACTCTACATCACATCAATTACAACAAATTGTAAAACTTGTAGAAAGGGTTCGAAACTAAAACGAATGCCACAGTAGCATTCTTGGATATAGCCCAAACCTTCGACTAGGTTTGGACAGAAGGTTTATTATTTAAATTGCTACAAGGTAGCAATACAAGTATTATACGATCGTTTCTTACACATCAACATATCGCACGTTTTCCGTAAGAATTAACTCATCATTTTTAACCATGGATGTTCCACAAGGGTCGATACTAGAACCACTTTTATTCAATATATGTATATGTCCACGATATCCTACAATTCGACAACACAACAATTGCTACGTACGCCAATGACACGGCATTACTCACTCAAAGCAACGACCTACAAGAACTTTCAAACGAACTACAAAACAGCATAAACACTGGATGAAAAAATGCATATACCTCTTAGCCCAACAAAATTTCAAGCTAAAGCTCCTCGACACACATCAGATCTAACTAACATCGTAATGAAAAAATCCCATAGAATACAAGGGATAGTGCAATCAAATACCCAGGAATATACCTAGATCGGCAATTAACTTAGGGATTTCGTATAAACCGTAAATTAAACAAAAGCTACGCCAAGCTTGCTATGCTGTACCCAATAACAGATACGAAAAGTAAATAGAATGCACCACGATAATCTATAAATCTATCATTCGGCGTGTAGCGATGTATGCATGCTGTGTATGGGATTCTGCTTCATCGATGCGTATCGGGAGATCCGGGTTCTACAAAATAAAATATTACGAATAGCCATAAACTCACCATGGTATATAAAAAATGAACTACACTCCGAACTAAACGTCCCAACCATCGATCAACTCACAAAAACAGTAAGAACATTCTTTAAAAATATAAATAATTGGACAGGAGCAGCTCATTACCGCCAAGGAAAAAAGCATATGCATCGGCGTCTGAAACGTAAACTGACCCAAGACCTTCTTTCATCTGATGACAGTGATAGTGAATAAATAAGTAGTGGCGATATTATACAAACAAATTTAGCGAACGGGTAAGCCAATAAGGCCAGTATAGTCAAGTGAAACCTAAATGAACAAAACCATCCATAAGAGTTGAACTGGTTAAATAAATTACAAAAAAATATAAAAATTCGTAATAAAGCATGTCCCATAAGTAACCGGACTAAGTCTGTTGGTCCATTTCCAAAGCCAAAACGAAATGGGAGGCAATTAATCTAGATACCATTGAAAAGTACAACTTCTGTTTATACAAAACAATTGACGGCAATATGACATTTGATTTTAGTATTAAAATGTCGCGCTGTGAAAAGCAGGCTCGCGCATTGTGAATTCTCCAGTTTTATTTAAAACAGGCAAACAAATCTAAAACAAAAACTTACCACCACTTTAAAATTGAAGGAGTTGCCAAGAGCACTATTTATGATATTGTAAAAAGGTATGAAGAAACCGGAGAATATAAATATCAGCAGCTATCTGGTCGACCTAGAACAGTAGCAGTGCCTAAACTTGTAAGGCGTGTTCAGAAAGCGTTTAAAAATCAGCCTGATCTTTCCATACGTGTCCTTTCTAAGAAGGTAAAAGTTTCAAAATCGACTATAGCTAGAATTAAGACAAAAGACCTAAAGATGAAAGCTCGAACAAAAAAAATAGTGCCACATTATGTCAACAACCAGGAGAAAAGGGCGAAGTCTGGCGCGCGTTACGTTGTTGACAAATTGCGGACTTCCATTTTGATACTTGACGATGAGACCTACGTGCCGGTAGACCCAAAAGAAGTACCTGGACGAAAATTTTTTCACTCTTCCAACCCTCAAGAAGTTAAATATGATCAAAAAATCAAGAAAAAAACTAAGTTTTTCAAAAAATATTTAGTTTGGCAGGCGATGGACGGCGAGGGAAATGTTTCGGAACCCTTTATAACGTACGGCACCATCAATGCAGATCTTTATTTAAGCGAATGTATTAAGAAAAGATTAATTCCTTTCATCCAAAGATACCATTCTGGGGCCAATATATTATTCTGGCCGGACTTGGCAACCTCACATTATGCTAAAAACGTTACACAATACTTGGATGGCTGTAATGTTAACTTCGTACCTAAAGAAAAAAATCCCCCAAATCTACCACAAGCTCGTGCAATCGAACAATTTTGGGCGATTTGTAAACAATAATACTCAATCCGCACAGAAACTCCAAAAAACATTAATTCCTTTAAACGGATCCGGAAGAACATATCATCTGAAGTTGCTGCAAACCATGGACAAAGGCTTATGGAGCACGGAAAGAAGATGTTGCTCAAAATCTCCAAAAACGGTGTTAAAGTTTGATTGTTACTTTTTTTTGGAAACTTGTATAATGACCTTTGAAAATATAAATAAAATTGGTTTTGAAATTTCTGTTGTTACTGAAACATCTGCCGTTTAATTTAGTCCGGTTACTTATGGGACATGCTTTAATTCTGTTTATAATATACAGGGTGTTCCGTATCGTTATGTTCAAATTTTGGGAGCATAAAATAGACTTAATTCTAAGACTAAAAAACACAAATATAAACCATAAATAATCAGATTTAAATTCGTAAACCAACTAAAATTTTCACAAATTTTTAATTAATGATATTTTCAAAATGCCTTCCTCCTGAATACAAGCTTGTGCTCATATGCCGATAGATGAAGTGACAATTCTTAATTCACGCTTGTTTTCTCGTAATTGAGATAAATAAGTTTTGAAAATCAAGGTGACTATGACTGATCATAAGAAGAGACATGTGGGTGCAAATGGATGGTGCACCAGCACATTTCGGAATTGACGTCCAGAATTTCATGAACAACAATTATCCACGTGTTACAGCAGAAATCACTCGCTTGCGTATTTGCGTAAATTATCGGATTTACTTTAGTCTGGTTATATATTTAGACTTCCCAGTTACATCTAAGCTTGTATGGTTGCATGCAATTCATACGTTACGCCTCTTCTTACTATTTTGAATTTCACTTAGTTTTGTAATTTTTAGGTTGGTTTTCTTCAGAGAATTCTGTTGGCAAATTCATTAGATAGCTTCTTCTACTTTAGACAGAACGTGAACAGACGTCGTAACCTTGGTTTTAGTTTTTGGTTTTCCAAAATTAGTACTAGTAGTAGTATTATAACGTTAGTAGTTTTGGATTTTGAACCATTTTCAAACATTCATTTGGATTTAATCTGTTCGTCGACCATTTAACAACTTTTGGTATGTAATTCATTGGTTTTATTTGAAGATTTCTTACGGTATTCGTTGAATTTCAGCCCTTCTTCTTATAGTACTTTTTAGTACTTCCTGTAAATCTTGTGTTGCTGATTTTCGTGTACGAACGACGTGTTCGAAAAACCACCTGTTAGTTGGACATCTGTATTCCACGTGTTGTTGTTCGACCCGTTGGTTTGGAATTTGTGGATCCGAAGAAATTAGTCCACCCCGTGCTTAATTAGAAGGCAATTACCTTGGAATTTTCCTGAGTTCAACTTCGTATTCTACAATTTTTTAAAACCAAGGTTTGATTTTGAGGTTATTTTGAGTTAAAGTTAAATTTAAAAACATTCAAACATATTTAATTAGCTTGATAATTTTGGTATTTAATTATTGTTATTAGTAATTTGATTAGAAACTTCATTGTAGTTTAAAGTATTTTGTTTGCAAAACTTTCAATCGTCAATTTAGTAAATCGTATTTCAGTACGAGTAATTAATATAGTGGTTGCTTTCACGGCAACGTGCATTTATAAACTGTAATTTTATTTTTGTAAAGGAATATTCAAATTGTCGCGTTTAAGATTAGTCAGTCAATTATATATTTTTTTAAATATTCAATCGTAATTAGATTGGTGCCGACAGGTTTCGCAGGACGTTATTATTATTTATTTTGTTATTATGTTATTTATAATCGCAAGTCACGACGAACTGAGTTCAATTCTACGTATGCGTATTTAATAATTTAGTTTAAGAATTATCCTTGCGAACCCTCAGAGGGTCTACGTTCGTTTAATTACGATAATGCTTTAGTTTGAACATTACATTTTTTTCTTTCATTTAGTTACGATATTGTCTTTGAACATTCCCTATAGTTTTTTTTGTTTGTTTAATTATATCTTGTTGTTTGAAACATTACATTTAGACTTACGTTTGGTTACGATCTTAGTAATTTCTTTATTGGTTTATTTGAATGAGAACTTCATTATTAATTTTCAATTTCAATTGTGTATGTGTTTTTGCTTACCAGTTAATATATCCTATCTCGTTAATTAAAAAAAACCTTGCGTTTTATTATCAAGATAATTCACTTTGGAGGTTTGTTCTTCAGGAGATCCGACTGAAGACTGTTACTTAAGAAAGGATCTGGCGCCCAAGGAACATCGTTAGTTTAGTTATTTAGTGAGCACTACACTATTTTCTTTTAAGAACCTCACGCCCACGCAACCGAGTAGCGGCTTTATTTAGAGTTGGATAACTATTGATATACTTCACCTAGTGCTGGTGTAGCACACGATGGATTGGTGGTTGGTGGTGTTGGTCCTGTTGCATGGCTACCTAGATTATTTATGGTTTATAATTTCAAAGGCCTGTAACTTCAGAAGGAATAAAGTTCGACCTACCACTTTTGGGTTTTAAAGTCTTAGAATTAAGTCTATTTTATGCTCTCAAAATTTGAACATAACGATACGGTATACTCTGTATACCTTATACAGAGTGTGTCAAAAGTAACTAATATTGCCTATAAGTTTTTAATTTGAAGAGCTGCAAGAAAAAGTTGCGTACGAAAGTTTTTGGGCTTATTGCGGCGCATACAATGACGTTTTTATTTTGTTGGTATATTTTTTTGTTTAGTTGCTACGGCAACCAACTTTGTTTATTTAAATGGCAACCATATGTTTTCTTAGCATATTTACAAAGTATAGATTTTTTTCTGTGCTATTATATCGTACGTTGGATACTACTAAATGCCACATTACGAAACAATGTGAACTGATTTGCAGTAATATTAATGAGTTACTTAAATGATATCAAGTATTTAGATATCAACTTTGATCAGATACGTTTTGAAAATTTGACAACTAAAGAAACAAATGCTGTGAAAACGAAGTATCATTTTCTCGAGGTGTATGGCGGAGTTGTTTTTTTTTTTTTTTGTTTTTTTTTGTTTTCTTTTGTTTTTTTTCTTAAGTTCGATGTAATAGCACGGGTGAATAGAAAAAAACCTATACATACTTTTTAAATATGTTAAGAAAACATATTGGTTACCATTTAAATGAACAAAGTTGGTTACCATAGCAACCAAACAAAAAAAGATACTAACAAAATAAAAACATCATCGTATGCGTCGTAATTAGCCCAAAAACTTTCGTATGCAACTTTTTCTTGGTACTTTTCAAATTAAAAAGTTACAGGCAATATTACTTACTTTTGACACACTCTGTATATTAAATTTTATTTAATTCGTTGAAAAATACGCTAATATCTAAACAATCTACAAATTAAACTTACTACCAATGCTGAAAATGAATAGCTTTAAATAAAATTCAATTAAAATCACTAACCATAATTGCCTGATCCGTTAAAAGCACTTTCAACACGTTCATTTTGTTAACTCTTCACGGTGTTATCGGATTACATTTAAACAAAAATCCCACAAGCTTTGTGGACTGATTCATCAAGCTTGGTTCGTTCTATAATTTACAAATACCAATAAACCTTTGTTATAAATAATAATAATTTGTTGCAGAATTTTCAAATTAATAAAGATGTACAATAAAAATTACAGATTCTTAGGAAATATAGGAACAGCTTTTTTGTACTACTTCACCGATTTTTATCTAAACTACTCAAAAAGAATAGGGATATTGTTATTACACACATTTGTAGGTATTGTGAAAATGTTTCGAGTTGTATTCTATGTTCTTAACATGGTTAATACAGCAATATCCCTATTCATTTTTGAGTAGTTTATTTTGAGTTTCATGGAAAACCCAAATATTTATAAAAACTAATTATATTTTGATACTCTAACAACATACTTTAAAGAAAGTAGAAAGCAAGAAATCGCGATTTAATTGAAGGCGTTGATTTTTGAAGAATTATGCTGAAAAATTCAAATTTTAAGGATCTTTAAGGAAATACTTATACTCAAAGGGCAGGGTTTTATTGTAAATTATAAAGTATTTTCCACTGGTGATTTAATAATTTGCCCTTACCCTCTGGTGGCTGATCACATTTAAGAAGATATGTTTCTTTTACCATTTGTTTATTGGTTGCCCTAACAGTAAAAAGGTAAGTGCGAATTTACTTCCCCATGGAAGTAAGAAGTACGTTGAAAGCAAAGTGCAGTTAACTATATTTGATAAATTAATTCAATGACAATTCACGTTAAATTATTATGTCAAAAGTTAGTTAAGCTTTCTAGTGGAAGTTTACTAATAAATACTGTTAATGATACCATAGAAGGTAAGTGGTTTAATCTTGCACAATTGCAGGCACTATCTGTACTGGAAGTGCAATCTCACTTACCGCCCTTGTCGTGTAAATAATTTAATTGTTTGAAGAGCTTATAGTGGTAAGAATGAAACATTAAATAAGTGCTATTCTTTTTGTTTAAAACTAATTCAGTAAGAACATAAAGAGTCATCCACTTTAAAACCTTTCAGATAATAACACTAACCTCAATAAATGCTACTATTTATATTAATTAAATTTAACATCAACATTATCTTTCCCAAAACAGTGATATAACTGTGCAATGTAAACAATCCGAGTAATTACTTTTTTACAGAAAGGTCGAGATATTTTTGGCTAGTAATTGCAAAATTCATATACGCTTTGGGACCGTCCGTTATAGGTCAGCGACAGCAGCATTTCCCTTTAAAAATGCAACATGTTAGTTAATAAACTGTTCTGTGCCTCTCAAAATAACTAACAGGATCGATATCAGGTGTTTTTTTTGGGTCTGTTCTTTTTTCTGGGAGGTCGGTTGACATTTCGGAAGGAAATTCAGAAAACCCAAAGAAGGTAAAGGGTAAGGTTTGAATTTCCTAAAACAACTCGTACGTATCTTATACGTATTAAGAATAAAATTAGATAAATAAACAATTCTTTTTGAAAAATGTATAACTTACATTATTTTTTCATAACGTTTTTCAGCTATCTTAAGAGTTTTTTTGTTAAGGAGAAAATTAAAGAAACTATATTCGTTTCAGTCAGAAGGAATATAAATATTTATAATTTTATAATTTAAGTCACTTTATAAACTTGTTTATTTACGTGGAAAACAATAAACAGACAATTGAAATGAACCTTGCTGTTGTTATAATACATTTGGAAAATAACACACAATGATTAATATCAACAACGGATTTTAATTTCCATAAAAAGGAAAAACTCATACGCCTGATCAAAGTTTCATACAACAAATACAAAAGCTTTCATTGTTATACCGAGTTCAAATAAAACTCAAAAAAAAAAAACAAAGGTCGTCATTTGCATATATGAAGGTGCAATTTTATTATTCGCTTTACCCTTTTGATGTTCTGTTTGTTTTTTATATTTGATATTTAAAAGTATTAACTCATATTGCAATTTGCATAAAGAACAGAACCTATACATATCAATTCGATGAATTATTTATCTATAATTTTGATACCGAAAGCACCAAGGTATTTGATCCTGTTTACTCAACTATTTTGGACTTCTGTAGTCTGTATAAGCTTTGCAATTTTTAATTTCAACACCCACTTTACTCATCGAGATTAATTACGTTTTACATTTAGACATGTCTATTCAAAACTTAAACAAAATTTTGTCTTGAAATATCGGCAGTGCAAAATTAATTTTGCCTTACATTTCTCTAGCATTTTAGGTATCTACGTCACACTAATCACGTTCTTTTTTTAATGAAGTAAATATATTGACACAATTTTTAAATTAAACATCAAAACCACTTGAGTATGTCACGTTCATCTCATTTATTCTAAGAAACAGTTATCTATTATTTTTGTGGTATTCCAAAATGCGATGATCATCGTACCGCAAAACGAGTTGGTACTTCTAAATATAGACTTTAATAAGTGCTATTATGGTGGCTTAATTTTAGAATCTGCTTGTTAACTGTTCACTTACAGCTATACAGCCTTGATTGAAATTCCATTAGCTGACCATGTTTTAAAATTACTATTATTGTGTCACATGTTAAGAAGAATGTAATTTTTTTATTAGTGTCAATAATAATTAGGTTTTTTTGGAACCTTTGTCGAACAAAGATTTCTCCTAAATTATAATGCTTAGATTTTTAGCGAAGTGACCTTGTTTTCAATTTATTTTCTGTTATTTGTGATTTATAAAATTAAACTACTACATATTACGTTTGATGTATCTACAACATATTTAGCTTGTTTAGATATAAAATTAAGAAACATTTAGCCTGTAATGGTTCAAATCTAGAAAAGTAACTAACAAAAATTAACACTACTTCGCACGTACAAGGAAAACAATAAAATCCTCGAAAATTAAAATGGAAGAGACACACAAAGTAAGGTGGTTGATACTGGATTTGGATAGAAACAGGTGACATCCAATTTAGAATTGGAGATTTATAGTGGCTACCAGGTTCAGTTAAACCACCGTAGGCGTTATATAAGACCTTCCTTCCAATTGCACGGAAATAGTCCTGCGTTAATGCCTCGAAGCCTACACGCAGCTTTCCAACGAATTAAACGAAAACGCTTGGTTTATTAACCCTTTGAGAATTTCGAACAACCACAACTGTAAACGAAACCGCATATTTTCGTTTTATTCGGACGAAGTTCGGGGAAGTAAATTGATCTAACACAACCCTGCTAATAATAAGATATAAATAAAAGCTCGCCAAGAGAACATTCTTCCACCAGAATTTAGCAGGAATTTACTTTCTTGTACCGCTTCGATGGCTTAGGCTTAGAAAATATACGATAGATCTTCTTAAATGTAAATAAGTATTTGAAAAAAATCAAGACACCACAATTTATCAATTTATTCCTAAAGGTTAAGATGAAATTTGAGTATAATTTTCCAAAATTCAAATCCTTATTATTGATGAGGTATTCATCTGGTATTAATCCAGGTAGAAGTTTGAGCTTTGAGAATTTTTATTAAGCAGTTTACGTTATTATTAAAATGTTATTTGCAAAACCTAAAAGTCACGTTCAATTCTTGCAATTCTGCTAGTAATGGTATAAGCAGTGATTTCTATCGTTTTTAACAACCCATTTATACACCAATTCTAACTTCAACCATGCCAAAAGCTATTTTTTATTTTCTATGCTTTTTTGGGGGACTTCGACCAAGCAAAGTATAAAAGGTTAAACTTGCCACAATAAACATTCGGAAAAGCTAATTTTTAATCCAATTCAATACAACTTTGTTTAATCCCGCTGTAAACGTTAATTAAATAATTAAACTAAGAGTGTTGCAAATTCAATTCAATTATGAACATTAGTAACGTAATAGCGCCATACAGCTTGTGTTTTTTTGTAGTATGGCACCTTTTACAGTAATGCTTTAAATTTGAAACAATTCTGCCGCAATTAAATACCGGCATCCCCAAAGAGTAGGTACGTTAAACGAAATATACACGAACATTTAACCTACATTATAGTAATTTATGATTAAATAAAATGAAATAACACACCTACCAGCTATTAATTAATTAAAACCCACTTTATTTTATGCTCACTGTAAGCATCTTCAGTGACGTTTTAGGAAGCAAAAATTAATTATCATTTGTGAAAGGGGAATTGTTTAATTGTCTAATTAAAGGAATCTTCACTATATGCAATGAGCTCTGATATTAACTTTCCAATAATTGTTTTTTTGTATTCACCCTACCGGCGTCGAAGCCACGATCATTGGCTTTCTAAACTTATATAACCTACAGACCTAGACGGGTTCGAATGCCAACAACACTCCAGACTGAGGTCTGGTCCTGGTTAGATCCGAACCCGGGACCTCTTGATCGCGAAGCTACACCACCGAGGTGCCCAATTGTATTTTTTTAATAAAAACATACTGTTTCAAAAATAAACAAGCAGTCAAATAATTTTAAAACAATATTAAACTGATCCCGATAAATACACATAAAAATAATTTAAATGCCTATAAAAAATGAACCAAACAAATGCGCAAAATTGTTTGGAAATGCAATAAATTCCAATTAGCAGCTGTTTATTTATTCTAAAGATTTTTGAAAGGGATTTTAGATGTTTGTTCGCAATTTATTATCCTGCGTTTACATCCTGGCCAAATATTTTTAAACAATTTGGCCAAATGGTGTTTATGAATGATTATAAATGTTTCAATAAAAAAATTTATCTGACGTACCTAGTCAAATTATTGATAATTTATTTTGCAAAACGAATTTATTGTTTAGACGAATATGCAAATAGTAGTATCATTAGATAATTAACTGCGTAATTATGTTTAGCTTTTTACTATAAAAAATTAAACTAAAATTTACAAAAGCATGGTAATTTCTTAAATAAAAATAAAAATACGGTTTTAATTGAATCCTTCAAAAAGATGCCCTTAAAAATTAAAAAGCGGTCTAATAAAATAATATTTACAAATACCTTAAAATTTTAGGTTTTCCAAATATAGAAATTGTTAAATTCGAATACAAGGATTTCATGAATGAAAACCAATTAAGTGACGTCATAGTAAGGTTGTTAAAACACAGAAATTCTCCGTTAATTTTGAACATGACTAGTGGCAATTTTACACCGTGTGTTACAGAAACATTAACTCCAAAGGAAATTACATACCACCTGAGGTTATGCATAATCTAAAGGTAGAAGTTACTAATCTAACTTCTTGTAAATTCAGTCAAGGTGAAACAGTAGCAAACAACGGTTAAATTAATTAAATTTATTTGATTTTTCCTGAACAATTCATTCATCACACCGAATTTCTGATAGCATTAACGTCAAACGGTGACAAATTCGCATTTAGCTCAAGGTGTTGTTCGATAACTTATTAAGCTGTCGACGGAATAATGATTACACGTAGGAATAATATACGTACACGAGTTCCAGCACCCCAGAAGCAATTCAAAGTTAGATTCGACGATGTCTACGAGGGTAGACATCCTCAGAATGATGTATTTGCCATCGGCAATACAGACAACCCCGCAATTTCGTCCTATCTTCCGTGTCCGACTGGCATTTTGTTGCCACGTCGGTAAGTTTGAAAGGTTATAAATCGATTTGGAATATTATACGTGGACACTTTAACCACCACGACTTAACACCTGTTGAAATATAAGTTTGATTAATCCAAGAGCACTTCGGGTGACTTGAGGCAATACCAAATCTAATTTCACCAAGGAGTGAGTGTTCGCTGTTTTTTAACCCAGAAAGAGATGCGTTGATTTATCTTAATAATTTTAAGGCTTATATGAAGGTTTACCATGATTAATCCCCAATTTAGCATCTATGTGATCACCTCCGGAAAATTATAAATCCTTTTAAGAAATGAGTGGAAAATCAGACGTTTTCGTGCGTTGAATTTTGCGTAGACGGACCAATTTGTGCACTCTCGTTTAGAAATTCGTATTAGGGGAATCATTCACGCTTTAGTGAGATTTTTGAAATTACTTTCAAGTTAACTTAGCGCTTAAGTTAGCAAACTCTAGTTCAATGTCTGCTAAAATCAGATAACTCCGTGTTAAAACGCTCATTCTTTTATGTAAATTCTTTTCATCACATGGAACAAATTTTACTGGAGTTACTAAGGACGCAGATGTTATTTTCAGCACTTAACAAAACGGTTTTCGTAGACGAAAAATAAGAAAAATGTGAAAGTAATACGATAAATACTAAAAGCTGTTTTTGTTAAGCAAATGGGAAAATATATATTCGGTAAAAAATGTAAAACGTATTTTCCTAACCTTGTACCTTCCAATGGAGTTTTAACTTTGTAAGAAAATAGTTTGGCGTCGCGTCGGTGTGATATTTCAATTTGCGTCTCAGCTGTCAATAAGTGTTTCACAAAAATAAAAGGCGTCCGGAACGTGCATTTTAAATATACTTAAAAATCTTGTTCAAAATATTACATTTTTTTGGTCGGTTGCGACATTTTTCCAGTTAAGAAAAATAGTAACTTTCCAATTAATCTGTTCGATGTTTTTTTTAACTAAACAAATTCACGTTGTGATACGGTTGTTTTCCTGAATTAACCGACAAACTTTTTCCATAAATATAAACAAAGGCAGTACGTGACTTAATTAACAGCAGTAATCAAAAATAAAGGTCCAGTATAACAACGGAAAATTGCTATTCACATGCAAAAAGTTTATTTACATCCATTTTCATTTAGTTGAACTCAAACTCGAAGCCGCGTGATGGAATACGAACGTTATTCAAAGTTTGTGTCCTTTGAGGATGAACTTCAAGTTGGGACAGTATTAAGTTACTTTTGTTGTTCTCTGTTCCCTCTATGATTCTGACAACTCAGAAACCACTAAGCTCTTACCTTAATAAAAATTTACATAAAGCAAATGTGTAGCCTTTTTCAACAGAAATAATTAAACAAGAATATTCCCAAGTTTTCAGTAAAGCATTATTATATCAGTTTGCTATGTTTCGAGATTTGCTGCACGTCGAGATTCCAATATCTTCAGAAGTGTAGAAACTCAGCGGGCTAGCACTGAATGTGGCGGTTTTGCTACTACTGTCATTCAATTAACATTACACGAGTTGGACAAGTAGGCCTTACTGTCAGGCGTGTAATTGATAAATTTCTGAGGAAACAGGAACGACGTTGCGGTACACAAACCAGAATAATTATTAAGAAATATGTGCATTTTCACACTCTTAATGCAGTGAAGTATAAACCTATAAACTCAAAGTTTTGTTAAGAAAATCGATTGAAAATTAGTAAAAAAAATTAAGAATGCAGTCACAGGTTTAACTATACCTTTATCAGTCATCGAACTGAATTATACCAGAACACGAAAATGGCACGAGTATAAATATGCTCAAATATATTGAAATATCCACAGGAACTTTAATAAAATTAATACGAAGTACTTATCAATCAGCCATCAGCCCTCGTAACTACCACAGCAGATCGTTTTATACATGTTAGATTTTTAGAATCGAAAAAACATATTTTTATCCCATTGCCATTTGTTCACATTATTTATATACAAACCAAAGGAATCCTTCGATAATATCCTTGGCTATATCCTACATTACCTTTTCACGATTTTATACTACAAGGAAAACTAAAGTAATAGCAAACGAAATCTCACATATTTCCCTTGGGCCTTTTACAATTTTCTAAACGCGTAAATAACCACCCCCTTCGTGATATTTTTTATAATCTTTTGAATCTTTAGTGTATTGTACAAGCCTTTTAAGGAGATTGGAAATAATTAATACTGATTTTACTGCCTTTGTGCACTTCGCTTGGCTTCTTATAAAGTTTATGTAATTTTGGGTAAGGAATTACCTTTGATAAGTAATTCCTATGTAAATTCTCGTCGGATCCTATTAAAATTTTGTAAATTAGTGTTAATAAATTGTGGTGAGTAATAATTTAGGTTCTTACGCCCATTTTCGGAAATTTATAGCTCGTAAATTTTTGTGTATTAATTAATATTAGGATTCATAAATAATTCATGTTACATATGTAAACTTGTTTAGTACACTCTTTAAGTCGCATTTCAAGACCATAAAATTTAAAATCTTAAGTGAAACAGACACCTAAAAGTTTAAAAAAAATAACTCGAATTTAAAACCATCAGTTTATTTCGTCCAAGATTTATGTTCACCTAACCGAAAGGCTCGTAAAATAATTTCGATATTACGATAACATCAAACTAAGCTCCCAACACTATTAGGTACCTGTTATAAAACCTGAATTAACTTTTACAACGTCGTCAAGTTTCAAGTTAGTTATCAAAACCGACAGACTTAAGAATGACAATTCTGAAATTAACCCAATGCTAGTTGAAGAGAAAGACGTCTCAAATAATCTGAAAACAGGCAGGTGGTGCTTATGTTTACTCTGACACAGCCCTTTTGTTTTGAAACATAATATTTTCACTTTCAGGAATTCAGTTAGTTGAACACCATTTCGGTTTTGTAACACCGCATTTCTAAATTTAGAAACAATAATGTACTAAAATCTTTCTAAAATTAGGAAAAACGGTTAAGCGAATAAATAGACCTAAAAATAAAACCGTAAAACTATGTTTAATGATACGTTTTCTTACAGCAACGAACCGTAAACTGTTTAGAAAAAAAATATATTTAGTCGTCAATATTTTGGCTCCATTGCAAAAACATCAATTTTCATAACTCACATATATCTTGTAGATATAAATGGCTTCGCCTTATTTTTCATTTTTTTTTCGTAGCAATTTTCCGCGGGGATTAAATTTTCGTTTATAAACTCGAGAACACAAAAACACTACAGAAAGGTGAAACTTAGCTTTTTATACTTTTAAAAACTATTCCGTCATAGCTAAACTGATTTGTTAAGTGTTTAAATGCAAATATAATCACTGACTCATGAGTTTATCTTGTTATTTACGTAGTTAGCAGTTCTCTTTTTCATGCGAGCAATAAATTATTAAAAGAATCAGGCGAGCTGCAATTATTTCAAGAAATTATACATTACAGATTCGTTTACGTAATAGGTTGTCGAACTAGAAAATCTACTTAAGAAAAACTACACGCGCAAATTGATTATAAAACCTTGCGAAGGATTAAACCTTTAAAAATACGTAAACTTGGCACTCTTAATATTTAGGTTATTGATGTAACACCTTGGAAAAAATACACGGAGTATAAAAATACTCCCAATAAATTATTTGACGTGCAAATTTGAATACTCCCACTGTTTATTTTTACAAAAAATTCATCGCAAATTTTGTGAACGCCAGAACAAAATATTAATTTAGGATGATCCTGTGGATATTATCTCTTTACTTGTGGTTTGTAATCGAGATTTCATTATGTTCTCGTATTTGCGATTTTACTGCTTCGTTGTGGCTTCACTTGATGAAGCTAAATGTTAAAGAAATTTTCAAGAACATGCAGGTGAAAACAAGTGAAATTTAAAATATTAAAAGCCAGACTCGGATTTTTCCACATTTTGCCATTTGCTTTCCGTTCACTTTATTGTTATACGCAGCGGTAAAACAATTTACTAGCTACAGAAAAACCATCTTACTGCAATTATTTTCAGTTGGTCCATTTATTTGATGGACCTTTTACGATAATTATTCCATTCGTAGATTGCTTTCGAGAAAATAAGAGTTGGGATAATTGTTGCATTTACGACTATGTCATCAAATTTTGATTTTAAGTTCTTTTTAACAGAGGCCTAATTAAAACTTTACAGTGAAGTTATTTGGCATTTTCATTTCTGATGATTAAAATTCTCAATTTTAATTGCAAATTTCCGAGAAGGATTTAGCTACAATATTGTAAGTCGAATAAATGATCAGAACCAGAAAATAATACGAAACAACAAAACATAGCCTTCCTAATACTAAATTATCTCATGCATCGTTGCAAAACATACTTTCTGATTAATGATTACGTTGAGTATGAAGTGGTTAATTATCAAAACAAAACAATAAATTTTAAGGCTTTAACAATTATTTTTTGTGTGTTTTCATAATTATTAATACTATGGCGGGTTTTCTTCTTCTTTTTATAGACACTACAAACAAGGAAACAGTTCAATAACAAATACATAATTACGGATGTGAAACATGGACCTCCACCAAATCAGACCGAAGCAAAATAGAATCCTTCAAAATGTGGTGTTTCGGAAGAGCTTTAAAGACCACTTGGTCACGAAGAAAATCAAATGAAGAAGCATTAGAACAAGCACGAGATACAAGAAGAATATGGAAACAGATCGTACTAAGAAGAAACCGAGTAATAGGGCATATTCTGAGACGTGCTGGAGTACTGAAGATTATCACTGAAGGCGAAATAGAAGGTAAAAATTAAAGGATGGCGTCGCCTTCAGTACATCAAACAAATAATAGAAGACACAGGATGCAAAAACTATGAACAAATGAAGAGAAAAGCTTCCAACAGGGAAGAATGGATTCTTCTGTCAAACCAGAGTCTTAAGGCTGACTACGGAGGAGACACGGTTAAGCCCATATAAAAATGGAGAAAAGTAATAATTGTTTAGCTGATGTTTAAAATAGATATGCGAACGCTCTGAACACTTTGTTAAGTTCTATAGTATTTTAGTAAGCAGCGGTTAGGATACAAAAATGCGTGCAGAACGTACAGTCGATAGATGAGCAAGTTTGGAGCGGCGATTATTACATTACGCGATACACCCGGTTTAAAATAAATATCTGGTTAATAGAGTTGGACGCAGGAGTAGCGGCCCTGCTGTGTAAAAACAAATCAGCTAAGAATACTTCAACAAAAGTTGAAGAAGGCCAAGCCCACCTGGGGCTATAGCGCTACGGGAAAAAAATAATCATTCAGTATAAATAAATAAGGCTGAGTTAATGTTCTGTTAATTTTATGGTTCAGAAATTCTAGTTTTTGGGCCGTATTCTGATCTTATGTTTAAAGGTGTCTCTAACTACAGTGTTTAGAGTAAACATAAAACGATATAGCTTTATATAATTTTATATGTGTATAACACTATAACAGAGATTCGCGATTTTGCCATGGTAATTAAACATGACGTTAAATTTAAATATGAGGTCAAAATACCGACCATTGTAATTATTTAGTTCAATAAAAAGCTCACACAGAGCCTAAGTACGATTTAGTATTAAGTGAATGCTACTAGAGATACCATCCTCTTAATAGTGTGTCTTTCTAAGGACCAGTATTATGGAAGAATATCTATCTAATTGACGTACATCCGGAAAGTATCGATAAACAAAGAAAGATTTTCAGAAGTAATTTAAATAGTAATAAAACAACACGTTTAGTCAGACTCTGAAAGTACCCGACAACCGACTATAATTCAGATATTTCTCTTGTGTTACAGTTAACAGTACAGACCTACTGATCTTTCGATCATACGGTACGAAGCGGCTTTAGCCTTTAGATATTTCAGTTTTGGGGTAGTTCAAAGTAGATATCAATTAATCCAAGAAAATTCATTGAAATTATGAAAAAGGTAGTCTTTACTGATGAAAACTGTTCAAAAATATTATTATAGGGATTAAAATTAAACAATTGTTAATACATATGTCCCATAATTCAATGTTGATTGTACTTATTTTTTGCCTTCAAAAGTCACTGGAAGCTTCCCGGAAAAAAAAATTGTAACGTTGTGGTTCCACCAAACGTAATGCGGTTGCAGTGAAAGGTTTAATGCCAAAAACTTTGATTAAACTAATATAAAACACATTGGATAGGTTCTAAAAAATTCCATTTGGATATTATTCACTACATTTTTTTATGAAAATGATAATAAGACCACATCTACTGAACCATGACACAACTCAACCATTTCCAGAACCAGTGATTGCAGTTGATAATATATCCCATCGTAAAATCAAAAATTACGAAAAGAAAAAAAGAACATACATTTCTTATACTAACTATTAATCCCTGAAAATCAGAGACTCGAAAAAAAGCAGCACAAACAAAAACAAAATTAAAATAGAGTCAGAAAAATAAGGCGTTTTTCATTAATGAACCACGAAAGTTTCAGAAATATTTGTAATAAAAGACCAAGAAAACGGCCTAAAATTTTGCGATAAACCTAAATTAAAAGTGATTTGGGTAGGTAATAAGGAAGTAGAAAATGGAAGAAAAAAAAGTTGATTTTGTGTTGGAAAAATTTAAAACAACACAAGGCGCTAAAAATTTTGTTTAAATTCACAGATAACTTTTTAGGGCAGAAAAAAGTTTGTACTTTCTGAAATGGATATCAAAAACGTAAATATTTTTGAATGGTATAGCAAAATATCGTGATGTATTTTTTAGATTTCAACATGTTGTGTTAGTTGTTCACACATGTACCATCATACAGGGCAGGGCGTAAGTGGACATTGTGTTGATTTAACTTTTAATATTTTACAAAAAATATTTTCAGTCTATTACCGATAAAAATTCTTTGCCAGGCTTTCTTTTACGTAGTATACCGCACCATTATACTGCTGCATGAAGTCATTCAAAATATAAACAAAGTTCAACAAACAATCATTTTAATCTATATGTATACCCTTCGTTCCTACCAGCACTGAACTGTTATCATAAATGTATCTCCGTAAACAAGATACAACAAAGTTCCGGACAGAAGTAACAAACCAATACATTTTTTCCTTGATAACATTTTGGAGAATTTTTATTTAGGTTCCTTTTCCTTCTTATGTACAACCACTATTTTGCTTTTCTATTTAACTGAATTTTTGCTGAAGGGAACGCTAACAAGAGACGAAAATACCTACAATTTAAGTCTGTAAATAAACTTGTAATTCCTGTTTTAGTTTTATTTTGGGATTACTTTAGGAAATCCAAAAAACTACCAAATGTAGACCGAAAGAAAAACGAAAGGGGCAACAAGGAATCAGACAAATGTAAAACATGTACCCATATTTATGGAAATGTAATCTTGACCCTGTTGCTCGTTTAACTTTCACCTAGCTTTGTAGCTTTCAGTAGAATATATTACCTGAACCGAACACGCAAGGAAAATTCAGCACCTGACCAGTTTTCAGAATGGACACGAAATCCGCTGCACGAGGAGGCAATTCAGGATATAATCAAATAAGTTAAGCTCGAATGGGCATTCACATGTTGTTGCTTCGATATTCGGGTTTTTTGTTTAAAAAATGGCAGGTAAAACACGAGCTTGCACCTGCATATTATCTTTTATAAAATCGTTACGCTCCTGCTGCTTCTATTTATTGAACTTCCTGGCGAGAAAGCCGCGGTAATATTGTTTTGGGGAAGAGGGGGGGGGTCTAAATTTCAAGAGTGAGTGAAAATCCATAATGCAACCGGAGAGAGGGTTGTAATGAATTTATTTTTACTGTAAAGTTCACGTTATTTTAGGTTTTTGTTGTGACTTTATGCTGAATAAATTTGTCCCTTTCATATTCCAAAATGGGTTTCAGCTTCGAAGCATCTGATCGTTGAGATCAAATGCGTTTTGATTACAATTTGTTAGGCACCATTTGCTCGACATATTTTATTGAGACGAACAAGTGGAAATTTTCAGTCACGATAACCGTACGGGTATAAATTTCTTATAAGCGTGGAAGTACACTCGCATGCATATTTTAAAAGCTAATTATGAGCGTTTGTATTTAAACAACGGGCGTACTTCGTCGTTTCATTTGTGTTTTTAAATACGCCACGGAGTTCTAGTTGCGCGTTTAAACAAACAAAATTTAAAAAGTACCCGGCATTATTACGAAAGTTAAAAACAGATTGGGAAAACGTCACGTCCGTGGCAAATTTTAGACTTTCCCAATTGGGGTTTGAGTTGCTGGAAGAGGAAATATTGGTTGGTGCGGTTTTAATACATTATTGGAAAAATCGACCACTCGCATAAGCTCATATAATGTTATTATACGGTATTATAAGATCACGAACGTGATGCTGGGCCGAATAAAGCTATTAACTCAGATGATCAGACAACTGTGCTTTATGTCTTGATGCATAATTTCCATAACAACCCTAGTCAAGCCTCCACCAAATTTACTACCACCCCCACAACTACGACCAGGTTCAATACGAAGGCTCCTATCACTTACGCGACTTGTTTCTTAGTATTTTATGGTGAATAATAAAATTAAACGAGCCCCATTTTTTTACCTAAATCCTAGGCAATAGTTTAGTTCGAAATTTACTACCAGCTCGATTAATTAATATTGATGTTAATTAATCAAAATCCTGACAATAAATGTTTCCATTTTGATTTATCGAAGTTTTATTATTTTTTGTTTCAATATGACGTAAAAAGTGTGGTTTATTTTTCAGTTTAGGGTTTTAATTCACAACACAAATGGAAAAACGATGTATTCCTCTTTCCGATTTAAAATTATCGACATTATTTGCAGTACGGCTTATGATAAATGGTAGGTTGTAGGTTAATTTTTCCAAACTAAAGAAAAATTCAGCATCGTTTGTTATTTCATTTTAATGCCCCAATTAAATATTTATTTATCTATCTACATTGTAATTCGTTTTAATAATAAACCGCAACAAAACACGAATTAATATTTTATACCTCAAAACAACATATTTGTTTCGAATGTTTAATAAGCTTTATAAATCAAGCGATATTTCCAATCAAATTCAACCTTCTTTCCTCTGAATGGCATTAATGTCCAATTAATTAAATTATTAGTTATTTAAATCGTTCACAAAAAAAAAACATATTTTCACTCAGAGGTTGTGGAATTTTATTTTATAGCTTTTATTAAGAAACTACCATATTTCTGTTTATGTGTAAATATTTTATTAATGTGTTTTTAAATTTGTTATTAGGTTATTACACTATTAACTTTCTACTGTTTGTTCCATAAAACCGAGACTTTTAAAAGTACATACAGTTAACTTTATACCAAGAAAAAAAAAATTAATGATATTCATTAAAGCACCCACTCAGTCCTTAAAAAAAGCTAAACGATTTCTCACATGTAAAAAGTTATAATGTTTTCGTGTTTTCTTCATTCCTGATCATTAACACAGCTAAGTTTTTCATTGGTTATCGACTTTCCTCGTAATTAACCAGAACGGGAAAACGTTCTTTCGGTTCTATTTTCAGCTCTCATTAATAAATTTCCAACAGTCGATTTTTAAAAACAATGTGTACGAGTTTTACCACGAAATCTTTAATCTGCACAGAAAAAAAATTAACGCGAGTCGCTTGAAACACGCCAAAGCTACAGCAAAAGGAATCTGAAGTCGGGTTTTCTTTTGTTTCCGGAAGAGTTTTTCAGGGTATCTTAATCCCGTCTTTCACTTTATAAGTACAGTGAATTGCAAGTCTGCAATTTTTATGAAGTATTTACACAAATTTAAATTCTGAATAAAACGGAAGGTTTCTTAGAAGTAGTTGAGATGTTATACGGTAAAGTGAAACTAACTTTAAAGTACTTTACCTCGCTTTAACATCAAAGTTTTGCATGCTTACGATCTAAATATTTGGTTTATTGTTATCTACACAATGAAAATTTTAAGAATCACGCCAATGAAGAATCTGGGTTGTTTTTAATTTATTAAAGAAGTTAGGTAAACAATTTTTCATTTTAATTCAACAATGTTTTAATTTAGTAAGGATTTATACGTTGTAAAGACGAGAAATTCTAAGAAAATCTTCCATTTATATACAAGCTTCCGGAATTTCTAATGATAGCAGTTCTATAGGGGTTTGTGTTTAAAAGACAAACACACAAATCCAGAATCATTCACGTCAAAACACCTAATTATAAGTATTATTTTTATTCCCTAAAAACGAAATCAGTATAGATTAACGATTTTATACCACCGGCAATAACGTCATAAACGCCTTGTTTCACCTATTTCACTTTTCACGTGTTTCTACCCAAACTTAACATTGATAATTTCAAAATAGAAAATCTGCTTGAGATTCTCCAAGTATTCCGAAATATTTTTTATGTTCGCACAAACTTACAAAAATTGAGTTAAATTGTGGCTGTGATTTCCATATCGATTATTTTTTACAAATGTGGCTTGCTTTTTCTTTGACTAGTTGTGATAAATAATTAATAGTGCTTGGTTTTTCAACAGCAGAGGCTAGAAGCGAATGAATTATTAATAACTGGAACATTTTCTCGGATACCTCGATATTTCTACAGTTTACATCAAGTACGCTAAGTAATTTTTACTATTTTCAAATCTGCATCTCAAATTTTTTCAGCGGCAAAATACGGTTTCGTTCATCCACCCTATATATGTATGCTTAGGTTTAACACGCAAGTTACCATAAGCATTTAATTCCATGCTTACAGAAGTTTGGAAATATCAGTCGGCATAGCCTACGTTTTCCGCCGAGGCAGAATTATAAACCTTCACCGATTGGTGTTGAAATTTGCAGTATTTGAAATTTGGCACGCATTCACGGTTCTTTATATATCATAGATTATATAAAAATAAGTTTTAATTGTCAACAAGATATTTTTCAATGTTAAAACCAATACGAAAGGTTTCGTTAAAATAACAATATGTCAGCTTTAATTTAAAATACGTAAGTTATGAATTTTAAAATAAAAATATTATTTTCTGGCTTGTTTGTTAAAAGGAGGCGGTATTAACCAACCGTTTATTAAATTATTTTGGCACGTCTACTTCAAAAAGAGGCTCAAATAACCAGGAAAAGCAAATATTTCTTATTTACTTTATCAAATGGGGCGATCATTTTAAAAATTGTCAATTCTATTAGAATCAAAGCATGAAATTTATAAAATCGAGGACCTTACAATTCTTTAGAAAAGTACAATCAAGGTTTACTACTATAAGCTTACATTCGGTGAAACTAAGAATTTACTGATAAACTTACTTTGCAGAAAACAAAACATTGTTAATCCTTCGCCACGCTGAGGATTTTCCCAGAGAATTTCCGAGTATCATTGCGGAATGTTACAGGAAAGTGATTTTTTGTACACCAAGGAGCAACATTAATTCTGCGAAACTGAAGACGTCTATTTCCTTAAGCAAACAAGCACTTAGCTCCTTGGTTCATATTTCAAGGTGCCTAATATTAGTTCTTTGTGGTTTAAGTTTCCTTAGTGAGATATTCAAACGTCCCTTGCAAACAACAAACAAAAAACAAAAAAGTAAAAGTTTAAATGTGTTTTTTCCTGAAGAGGACAATAAAAACCACCGCACATATTTTATATATTAGGGTTGAGGTGATAAATTTTCTTGTTTTTAATAGAAAGTACTAGTATTTAGTTAATCAACCAAGTAAACCTAAAACATAGCTAATAAACTCACACATTCAACAACGGTGCATCAAGAGAGATTTGTACCGGATTGTTTCCGACAAAGTTAGAACAAACCTTAATAGTTAATTTAACTTTCAAAAGATAAGTTGGGGAGAACTTTACAGTTTAAGTTTAAAAGACACGAATGAACCGGCTTCAGGAGTTCATTTGGAGGCAATAAAATGTTCGGATAAACTACAAAATTAGAGCTTGTAACTTCAAGAAAAGAGAGAATGGCGCATTTTTCTCGAATTGATTTGAATTTTCTTTTCGGAGGACACTTTTAAAAATCGATTTTAAGAGTTCTCAGGTAGCAAAACGTTTAAAAATAGAAAGCAAAGGTTTTCATACTGAGATGAATTACTTTCTAATCTTATTTTTTAAATAACAAAATATATTAAGAATTTTATAATACTATAACATTCTAACCAACTGTTTAATTTCTAAATTAGTGCTGATATTATATTAGAAATCTTTCCAAACTCATTAAGAAGCCTTCTAAAAAAATAAATGAAAGAAATGGGAAAAACAAATATTTCAAAATTAACCTGAAATATCTTTAAATTCCTTGACAGGTTAACGTTATTCTAATCTTTTATTGATATTTAAAGGAGATAAAAATTTTATATTCGGCTAAAATACCTAATATTAAACCGATACATTTGGTTTTTGATAATAAAATTGCTTTAATACGTCTTTGCACTCGAAAACTGTAGTTTACAATAAATTAATAACAGTTCAAAGTAAGTTAAAGTTCAAACTTTTAGAGATGTTTACCACGGTTTTCATTGAACTTTCTAAAGTTTGTACGAATTTTTCAGCATTTTAAACTTGAACTTGATAACTCAGCCGCAGTTAACACTCTTCAAGTCGTACGAGTTTTGTTAAAAATGTGAATGAGCTTAATGTACTAAATCTTTTCCTGTCCCAGTTTTTCATTTGGTCAAACTTTAGTAAAACTTTTTCACCTAGAATTCTAAATAATTCCACGATTTAAACTTCTTTAAATGCTATTTATTGTGTCGGTTTATTTCAAGTCAAATTACAAAAGACTTGTTGAAAAATTTCTACGTTGAATCAAAGAAAAGGACTCTCGATTTGAACCCAAACAAAATGACTTGTGTTTATTTAAAGATAACATCGGCATTACCGTTTGTTTATCTGCGTAAAGAAGAAAAGCAATAAATTCGTTAAAAAAGTACTTTGTACATACCAAAATGACTACAAAGTGGATTTCCCTAATGGGTTTTCCGTGTGGATTCTTCTAAGTGGATTGTACAAAGTAAAACCGTGTAGCCCTTACTGAAGTGGCTTTCTTTATAAACTCGACCTTATAGAAAATCTACTACAATTACTTTTAGTCTAAGAAACGGGGTTAATCTTTTCAAACGTGCCGCTGATTTTTAAGTCAAATGAGGTACTGCGGTTTTTTACAATGTAACTTCGGGTTCGCCGTATTCCTGGCATCTTCAGCAAAATGTAAATAAAGATTTAGATAAAAAGGATTTTAAATAACAGAAATAAACAGAATGTCCTCTCTTAACATGTATGTAAGTAAGTGCTTACCGGACATTCGCAAGCGTGTGTCTCCTATTTTTGAGGTATCTGTTATGATATCGTTGAAGATCGCCGATGGATCCTTGTTCGGCTTGCATTTTTCCTGCTCCGGCAGGGCCTCCGACAGGGCCTCCCACAGGGCCTCCGGCAGGGCCTCCTGAAGAAGTCTCGCTAGAGGTGGTGCTAGTAACAGAGCGAGTACGCTGCGCCTTCCGGGCAGCTTTTACGGAAAGTGTGGGCGAAGGGGATTGTACATTTCGTCTTTTCTTATAGCTAACACGGGTACCAAGGGGTTGAAGTGTTGTTGGTTCGTCGTCTAGATAAGTATCTTCCTGTTGAAGTTCGGTGGAATCCTCTTCTTCAGCAATATCCTGCAGATGTGGCGATGGTTGCCGGGCACGAGGAGGACTTTCGGGGGCAAGGACTGGCGGGGATGACGGGGGAGCCGCCTTGCCTTCGGCCGGGCCGCACCAAGGCAAACAGCACTTCCAAACCCCCACCAGTGTGACGTCTTGCGAACCCCCTCAGAAAAATAACATCACTTGTTGCCACTTCCTTTTACAACGAAACACTACACGACTCCGGAAGATAACATCTTGAAATAGTTTTTTTGAACGATTTGAACGCGCGGTTTTTAGGAAGACTATGGTATCCCTAACATCTAAATCATCTGTTGTTACCTTTAAAGGTCTATTGATTATCGTTTATTGATTGTCAAGCACATGGGATGTTCCCACTAATCTCGACGGCACTTTTGAAGCCGATAACTGATAAACACATGTTAATATCGCATATTAGAGCGAGGAGCAAGCGAGTGCTCCACGTGAGGATGGGGGACCGGGACTCGGGTTTAGGGATGGAGTCGCCGAGATTATGACGGGATCACAGCATATTGGGAGGTCGCGTTATTTCGGAGAAGCTATTTCCATCACGTTGTAGGAGTCGTCATAATACGGACTCGGCAAGTTGGCCACATCGATTTGATTGACACAA
This sequence comes from Melanotus villosus, assembly GCA_963082815.1. NCBI lineage: Eukaryota > Metazoa > Arthropoda > Insecta > Coleoptera > Elateridae > Melanotus > Melanotus villosus. Next base: position 25,909,966 of record OY720422.1, on the reverse strand, counting down.
TGTTATACGCGTTCACAATGCACAAGGTCGTATAATAGCGCTCAATCAACGTTATTTATATTTCACGGCGTATTTCCGCCGTGTTTTATTCTTGCGCGTCACTCTCAATGATGTACCAATTTAAACAAATAGCATTGTTGTTAACACTGGCACCGCTGCAACGCGAAGCGTTTTTGAAATGAAAAAGCTCGGGCAGACGGTGCGGCGAAGATCCAGGGGGATCTCTACTGATTCGAAATTTTTTTACAAGCTACAAATAGTACCAATGACATAATACTGATATGAATGTACAGCCTAGTGTTAAAGAAGCACCCAGAAAGAAACTAAAGCGGCAACAACAGCAGTAGCAGAGGTAGTGGCATGCTTTTTCATTCGTTATTCGCTTCTGGAGTATGTTACGGAAAAATATTTATAGCGACGTTTACGCGGCTTTCTAGACGCCTCGTTCAATAGTGAAGAATACCATTAAATCACAATAATCCTAATATTAGCGGGTATCCTTGGTGTATTTAGAGGTTATATCCAACCGTACAAAGCACAGGAACTAAAATAAAACATAAAACACAAATGTAACGGCAAACGTTGGCGATGACGCGATTCACATTATAATAAATTTAAAATCCGACACGTTTTCGAATCAAAAACATTCTAAATATAACGATACAGGAGCAGGCAGCAGGAGCAGCGCACGCTAACCTGCAGAGCTGGGTTGGTACTGAGCGCCGCCGCCGATGGCGGGATGGCGCTGCCTCCCCGCCACATCAGGACGAAGGAAGTTTGGAATGTTTATAGGCTTTCGGCTACCCCTAATCAATCTTAAACTTCAAATTATACCACGGTACAAACAATTGCCAACAATACTAACCAACAATACCGCGGTTAATTAATTAACTACCCATATAAAGTAAAAGTTAATTTCGTTGCTTAAAAATTCACTCAAAAACTACACAATTTTTAATATTCCGATTTCATCAGTCTTAACAGGAGTTTTATATAAAAAATCTGACGTTCGAGTAACGCATTGAAGAAAAGAATGCACACGTAAATTAAATGCATTTGCAATGCAGATGAAGAAATTATTAGAATTACGCTATTATTATGCGTATGGTAATGCTTTGAATATTTAACTGCGAATAACCAAGATTGATTCGTTTTCAATAATTGCTTATTGCGAAGCCGAAACGGGAACTAACACTCATACTATCGATTTGGTTAATGGGTCATATTTAAGTACAACAGTTGTCCCTGCGTTAATTGCACACTCCACTGAATTATAGCTCAGGAATTATAAAGTTTTCTTGAACATAACATAATTGAACTTGAGCAACAATCTAAAAACTTTTATGTGTTTTAGAAAACGAACATTAGCCGTGCATTATTTTGATTCGCAACTCTTTTAACTTTTAACAATTAATAATGAAGTTAAGCAGTCTAAACTAATTGAAAGGATTCTTGTTCCTACAACAATACAAGTTACAATAGGCCTAAATTTTTCCTTGTTTGGGATTTTAGCGCGTTGGTAAGGCAAGATTTCGAATATTGGCGTAGTTTACAGTTTTAGTTCGTATCGTTTCTGCTAGAACAATATTCAAAAGGTTCAAATTTTAGTTAGAATAATACATTTCGAGACTGTCGTTCTTTCCAAACACAAGTCTCAATAAAGTCTGTCTTGAACTCTGGTATTTTACGAGCTTTTACATGAGCTTTCTAATTTCGTCGTCTAAGAAACATGGGTGAAACGTGCCTTCTTTCGCAAATAGAAACGTGTTAAGCTGTTTTATTGGTTTCCTTAAAAGACGTGTTTAATATTTAATGAATTCTGGAATAGAAGAATTTCAGGACATTTACCAAACTTCCAAAATTCGTAATCGTAATTGCAAATCTGTCTTTACGATTTTCTTTTATACAAAAGTTCATAATAATTTATTGTAGGGGTTGTGCACAGCGGATCAATTAATTCAGTTAACCGAATTTATCTAAACAGTTTTATTTAATCAAATTTCCTTGGTGGAATTTATTTATTTATCTATTACCTGATTCACGGCACAGCTACCATGACCTTATAACCAACTAACTCAACTAACAGGATTAATAATAATTAAATTTATTTTAAAATTAACGAAGCAAGTTATTATTGTAAGACTAAATTACAGAAACTGAAAAGTTTTTAAAGCTATGTTTTAAAGGGATTTTTATATAGTCTTCTAAAAATTTAAGGACAATGAACTTTCATGTATGTATTTTTATTAGACAAGCCGTTTATTATGTGCTATTATTCGTAAAAGCATCGTAAAGTTTCCATATTTATCCTTCACTTTGAAAATATCTGGAGGAACTGGGAAAAATTTCCAAATTATTAATTTAATCGATCCCAACAGATTTTTTTTAAATTGAAGTTTTCCAATTAAACAATTAATTTAATTAAAAATAAAATTCTAACTTACTTTTGTTTATAAATTTTAAAAATTGTAAGGTTAGGAGTATTGCTCATTATTTTTGTTTTTGTATAAAGTACGGTATTATCTCACGATTATTTGCGATGTACAATAACAGTTTGATTATGTTCAATTATTGCTAATAGCGTTATTACGAATTATTGCTCTAATTTTCATTAACGTACATTTTTGTGCTCTTAAGTTCTCACATTCACCTGACCCAATTTCGTTTTGTTGACTGCGAAAATGATGTTTTGTTGACAGGTTACCATGATTAAACAGAAAACAATGCCGTTTTTCCAAGATTTAATTTTATAATCATTTCTTTGCAATTTTTGTAAATTTTTGTTTAAAGACCTTGCAGCTTAATAAGGACAATCCAAACTAACACAAAACGAAATACGTGTGACCTGTTTGTATTTTATATCAAATAACACACTTGTGTGTATGTAATTAAAACGATGTTGCCTTAAGTTTTATTCCAGTTTATATCTAGAATAACCGAGTTGTGTTGTAGTTAAACAAGTTAATTACATTTACGTGAATTAAACAAAAAGCTCAGAAAAATGGTAAAATTTCATATCAACTTTTTTCATTGCCACGTTTTATTTTTAACCCCTCACACGTCACTCAAAAAATCCCGTGAAATAAACGTCAAGTCTGTAATTTTCCAACTGCGAGCCACGAACCAAGTTTATGTTCTTCAATCTGTCTCTAATCAGTCTTAAACTTTAAATTATCTCCCGACAAAGTTGATCAGGGTAGACACATCAGTTCGTGCTCTTTAATTTACTTCACAACTCCGCAAAAACCTCGAAACCAAAGCTTAAAATCTTCAAACAGTACAAATTCTACACGGTAATTTGCTAAAGTAAAGATCTTAAACCGAGCTGAAGCTGAATAGAGCAGTTTGAGTTTGATATTAGTGTTAGAACTTGTTAGAACGTTAGAAGTTTCTAACCCAGATTAACTGTGTTTACATTTAAAATAAGATAATCGAAATTAATTTAGGTCCCTAAAATTAAACTTAATACAATGTATTTGTTAATATAAATTCTCGAAAAAGACGCTGGTTTATTTCAAAGACGTTAATTAGTCCCCACTGATCCATTTAAGTCTGTTTTGCAATTCTAAGTAAGTATTTAGAAGTTATTTGGGAATATCTCTGCAGCAATTGACGCTTTCTAAGCCCTACGTTGAAATTATGTTAAGCGTTAATGCTAATCAAAAGGTAAGCTCTGGAAAAATTCTTTAGTCACGAATTTTATTCGCTTAGATATTATTAAAAGTTTCAAACTTAACGCTGATTTAATCCATAATGGTTTATAGCCAACTGTCCAATTTTCGCAATTTATGGCTTTAATAAAACAGGCTTTGTTCTTTCCCAATCACATCCCAAAAACCTTCGATAAAATTATTAACTTCCCGGGGTTTTCTTCATTGATATTCTAGGTGTAGCAATAATTTGGAAATATAAAACCCACCATGTGCCTATAAATTGAAAATAATAAAACGAAGGTCGACGTCTAACCCTAAACAACCTGTCATTGATCATAAAAGTTCGGTCAGAAAGAACAACGAAAAGTTGCGGCAAGTAACATAAAATAAATGGAACAGTAAATTTTCAAGTTAATAATGAGTATGTACAACGGAAATTACGACAAAGGGGTAGTTTCCTGAAGAAAATAGAATATGAACGCTATAAAGCAACATGGGTAACCTTGTTATACTCGAACATCTTTTGTGGAGGGTAAAAGCATTATGTTTACGATTTGAGAACGTAATGGGTTTGATGCAGTTTATGCTAGTTTCAAAAACGATCGAACCAGAAATTTATCGAAAACTGAATCATGAATCACAAATTATAATAGCGAAAAATGATAGAAAAATTTGCAAATATATTAAAAGGAACTGGAAATTTAAAAGTATTGTAACAAAAACTGATCTTCCTGATTACTTGGTTTGGCCTTTATAATGTTAAAAACTAAAGCTGATGCCTGCAAAATAAAATGACGAGCTAAAGCAGGTCATATAAAACCATCTAAGAAGCAAAAGCTTCAGCATAACATGACAAAAGTTCATTAAGACATTAATTTCAGAAAATATAGCACAAACATACCGAAAAAAATGTTCATACTGAACACGAACACTTAATTAAAATTTGACGATAGGCAACGTAATATGAATAATAAAAACTTTCCTCAATTACTTTTGATACTAAAAATTCCCAGGCAGAGTCATATTGTCGAAATACAAAGCAGTCACTGGCAATAATTTTTAATAACACTTTATTAATAGAAGAATTTTGTATATTTTTAGAACTTCCCATGTAGTAAATTAACTGATGATTATATTGGAGATGACAAATTATGTATAGTTTGTATACGTACGTAGAGTAGGTTTTTATGCAGTTCATTTTGCGAATTTTCAAAAATCCAAGTATTGGTGTTTTACTAAAATCAGTAAAAATCCAAAACAGGTTTTTATATACAAATAATAATACTTTCAAATAGCAACTAAAAGATCATAACTAAAATCTAGTTTCTAGAATAGTAAATACCCAAGTCACGAGGATTTAAGAACCTCGCCTCTAAATTTTAGTCATAAGCCAAATAAAGAAAAAATTTAAAAAGGGATTTAAAAAGTAAAAAGCAGAATACAGAGAGTTTTGGATACGCTGCAAGTAATTCCAAACTACAAATAATTTTACAATGCCTACTTCTGTTCATTAAAACAACCCTGTTCTGAGTAAAAAAGTGCACATACAATTTTGATTTTTCTCGACCAAAATTAAAGGGGGAGCTTTTCAGCCTGATAGTCAAAAGCTCTTTAAAAAATTCTATCGAGTTGAACTTCAACAAACAAAGCTTAAAAGCTCTACAACCTTTGAAAAATTGTCAAGAAATAACACAAAGTAAAAGAATAAATAAAATTTTGATTATCGGTTTCATTTAACATTAAACATCTCATTAATATTACAAAAGGGGCGAAAGCACGCGGAAGTTATTAATAAATAATTAGGAACTGCATATACTCCGTTCATTTTTGCTTTCCCTTCGAGCTACCGTTATGATGATGTTATGAAAATTTTCATAAAAGCGGGAAGAATTTTTATATAATTCTTGCGAATAAAACCACTTGCATGAAATGTAATCCAAATATAAATTTCTCTTAAACGTAATATCAAAGTGAATGTAGGTTCTTTGTAAGTGCGCTATTAAATGAAATAACTTCCTGCCCGTTTATTCCAAAAGGGATTTCTTTGCAGTGACCGCCTCAAAAGCAAAACCCAGAATCGAATGAAGATTTTTCTTTTTATTCGCATTTTAAAAATTCTATGTACCTAATACAAAAATTGCGCTTAGTAATTTCAGTATCTTACTTTATAATTTCCCGTATTTATAAAAGACAGCGGAAAATTTAAATACAACTCGGATTTCATTTTCTTTATTAATTTGTCTTTCAAAAAAGACGTACTGCAAACTTAAGGGAGAATAAGATAAAACACAGGGAGCCTTAGGAGCAGGAAAATTAAGATGTGAAACGTGTAGGAGTTAAAACCAAATTTGCATTCACACGAATCAGCCATCAACCCCGCAGACCACTTTTCGCATAAGTGGGATTAATAGGAACAGTTGGGGAAAATAGAATTTGAAAAGAAAACCCCAATGCATTTTAATACGAAGGTGAAGTTGAATAAGAATTTATTTGAATCCGAACAAGAAAAATGTTTAAGTAATTCTTACTATCGAAAATACATCAGGTAAATACGTGATTAGGCAGTTCAAATGTTCGCAATGTGGTGAACGAAATCAATGAGGCGAAGATAAACCCCAAAATAAATCTTTTCTTACATTCGTTTCTGCTTCATTTCATACAGACGAATTATAGAAAGTTTTCAATAGCAGTGCAACGTAGAATGGTTTCGGTTTTATGTATCGAAATCTAAAATTAAATCTTTATTATGATAAGGAAAGATACGAATAAGTAAATTACCAGTATTAAAACAAATCAAAGAAGCGTATAAATCAACTGGAAAAATATAAGATTAAATAAAATACAATCACAAAGAAAAGCTTTTAGAAACTCTCATAAAAATTACTTTTTGATAAAAAACAAAACTCAGTAGAAGAAATCAAGTAGAGTATTATATGGGTCTACACAGGCTTTTAATTAGCGGAATTTTATTAAATTAATTAAATGGAAGACCAAATACCACTGGAAACCATGTATTTCGGCAACTAAATTTCCATCTTCAGGTTATAAAACTCTTGCTGATTGAAAATGTTTTCTTCTGGTAAAATTATCACCAATTTAACCCGAATGCCTACGATTTGTAATTCCGCAAAATTTCAAGACCTTAAGGATCAAATTATATTAAAAATGTTTGATACGGCCACAAGATGTTTGAGAAAATTTACAAACCTTTTGGTTTTAATTTTTGTACAGGTTCGGCACCCTTAGGAATCACTTATGGAATACCAACAATAAACCACGAAGAGATCAGGCTTTTCCTAAATTAGATGTACCCATTGTAATTCAGAATATATTGGGCAAACCAAACGTAATATTGATATTCAAATAGCACGAAGATCATTTTTGTTGAACAGAATTAACCAATTAAGTGTAGTCCAAACTCCGTCTGAAGTAGTTGGTGGGTGGATTGAGTAGTCTACCAACTATCACTACCGGTCCCAAGCCCGGGTAAAAGAGGAGGGGTGTAGCGATAGATTAGCCACCTAGTCTACGTAAAAAGGTATTGTGCAAAAAATTCTAAAGCAGAGCCTCAGAAACAAGACAGATCTTATGGAAAAAGATTAATGAATTTCGGATGTTGGAATTATAAAGGAATATAAAGGTTGGATTCCCATCACCCGCCATATTAAAAATAATTGTTTTTGCACTCTAAGGTGCACTCAGCCTTTGGAATTGAGTATATGGGTTACATAACCGGTGGTAAATAATTAGTCGGCTTGTAACGATTCAAGTTTTTCGAACTTTTTAAAAAACAGGATTTAACACGGTAAAGGTAGGAACTTGCATCTTTGTCTTTCTCAATCCATATAGGATGATGCGAGCTGTGAAGGTAAATAGAATTTAAGTTGGAAACTACCAAAATCCTAAGATATGCTAGTAGTTTATACTTCGATTGTTAGGCATTGCGATCCAATATAAAGGAAGAACAATTTTTTAGAAAAATCTCAAAGTCAAAGGAAGGGATATAAGAGCCATTGGTATATACATATACACCCACGGATGACACAGATGTAAATACCAAAGATAGCTTTTTTGGCAAACGCTCTGAAGAGTTGAACAAGACAAAAAGTAGGCATGAAATAATGTTGCTAGGGGATTGTAACGACGGGGTAGGTAAGGCGATTGACAGTAAAATAATAGGCCGACACCGAGAGGATGGAATGAGATAAATAGAATTCCTTAAAGACTTTAAATTGATTTTTCCAGCACAAGAATATAATATGTAGGTACATAAGTATACCTGGATCTAGAAAACCAAAACTTACTAGTCAATTTTAGATTACGTAGCGATAAAACAGAACACGTCAATAAAAACCAGCGACAACAAAGTATGGCGAGTAGCAGAACGCAGATCCGATCACCTACTAGTAATAGCACCCATAGAAATAAGCTATAATAAACAAAAACCAAATTTTAAAAAGGAAGAAGGGACGAGAAATGCTAAATATTACAACCTAGTAGAGAGCATCAAAGGTTATTCTATTAGCTTCCTATCCTATGTGTAAAAACTAAGGCTAGCGCGAAAATTAGAAGAACAAACTGGAACAGCAGAATAGCTGTATGAAAAGCTAAAAAGGAAATACATGAAGCATCATCCGAGACGAGCACAAAAAAAACTTTTGGTGGACAGATGAATTACAAAAACTAACAGACGAAAAGAAAAGAGCTATGCCATAGGTAAAGGATATCCAGTGAAACTTTGGGTATACATCATCAATTTGACTTCACACTTCATTCATGATAGCCACTCCTATACAAATTAATTTCAAATTATGAATTTAAAATTCCACTGAATTTATTAATGTTTCATTAAATAAAGATTATTTTATAGCTATTAAGACAACAAGTGTTTTATAGAAGGTTTAAAAATCAAGGTCGTAGTTCAAATCCGAGCGAACGAAGTGAGCCGAGGATTTGATAGACCGAGATTTTTAAACTATAAGGCTAGGCGCGCACATGCGATTTTTTTGTCGTGCGACTGAAAAGTCGCAGTCGCAGAAAAATAATTCATAAATTTTCTAAGCGCGCACTTGCGACATAAAATCGCAACTACATTTCGGTACTAGTATAGAGTTTACTGAAATCGTTTGCATGGTAGCTCTATTATTACGAATATAAAAGAGAACAGCGCAAGAAACAGTATTGGGTTTGGGTGCATCCAGTAATAAGTCAAAGATTCCTAAACGGGCTTGTCTTTCATTCCGCGGGTACTTTATTGTATTTTAGCATTTTGTTAATTAATGCTGTTAATTGCTCCGTCAACATTTCCACCTTTCAAATTATCGTTTCATGTCTAAAACACTATCTATTAGCTCTTGAGCCATTTTAATAGTCTGACAATTGAATTTACACTACCTTTAAGCAACTGAATTGCGACTGAATTGTCCCAAGTGCGCGCAGATTCATTGCTGTCGCATTGACTCATTTCAATTTGCGACAATCGCGTCGCTCCAAAAATAAGGCTGGTTGCATCTTTTTAATCGCAGCGATTATTTTGCCGTGTGTGCGCGCGTACGTACTTAAAAACTAATGTTTTATTTTTGCGACAAAACGGTCGCGCGACAGAAAATCGCAAGTGCGCGCCTAGCCTTTAACACGAGTTGTCTTCAAGATTTTTTGTAACACTAATATCTTAATTTTCTTTCACTAACATATTAGAAATTTTAATAAATTATTATTTCTCACTACCACCTTGGTAAATTGACATTTCATTGTCAAAAAGTCGACAATAATGGAAACTAAAACATTTAGTTGAACAAAAACAGACTGTATCTAAGGGCAAAAAAGACGATTTACCGCGCCAGGTCATTTTCCGCGCATGGTACCCCATAACGCTACACCATAACGGATATAAAAAAAATAAATAGTTATAATGGAGAATACGTGCTTATTTATTAATATTAAAACTAATTTTACAATTGGAACAACGTTGAATGTTAAATGAAGGTGTATTTACAAAATGTTTGATTTCATTCTTTTCGTTACTGAAAACAGAAATTGCGTTTATGTGTTTGTTTGTACCATAGCAACAGCGCCGTTAAACTGTCATAAATATAAACGTCACTGTTAGAATTCATACGCTTTTTGAATTCGCCGCGTTTTGCTTTCCTCTAAACAGTTTAGTTAGTAGGTTTTTGAAAACAAAACAAACACTTCCGTTACTACCGAAAATAAAATAATAAAAAACAACTGTGTACCCACAACATATTTTTGACGTTACTTTTTACAAGTTTTCTTTAGTGAGTTTTCGTGCATAATTTAATTCGCCACAACGAATTAACATTAAGTTGCTCCAATTTTGTGTTATTGGGGCCTCCTGGTCCTTCGAGTGTGTAATCCAGATATGTTCAATATAGAAAATTATACAGTGAGTGGTTTTAATTGAGGCAATCTCCATTACACCAACCAGACCAGCAAAATTATCGAAGAATTTGTGTACTTCATCCTACATTTGGTCACTTCGAGCCGGATTAGTTGGTGTAAATCCATACGAGTTTCGATTATTACCATTCAAACCAAATATTCGTCTCGAAACGAGTATTTTCCTTCACCGTGAAGTTGGCGTTCAAACAGGCATGATGTTCGGGCTAAAGGTCCAATTTCAAGACAGCTGAAGTGGTAACAGTATTCCAGACAATTTATATTTTATGTGGTTATTCCTTGCATGCGTTTGAATTGATTGATTTATTCATAGTTGTGTTGTAAACAGTCTATAGTAACTTGTATATGCTGTGTAAAATTTAGATTCACAGTTTCGTTAATCTTTCCGGCGCCGTAACAAGGGTTGCGACATAAATAGTGCTTGTTCGAAAGAATCTAAATTTTGCAAGCAAAAATTGTAATTTCATGTTCCAAATGTGTATACATTGTTAGTAGTAGTTATTGTAGTTTCTTGTGTTGATAATTATTGTCAAGTGAGTTAATTATAATTAGATATGGATGTGTTAAAGAATGCACGTAAACACGCTAAAGGTTCAATTACTAGAATAACAAATTGGGTAGACAGTAACATAGAGTCAATAACAGATTCTTTCCTTCTTGAGTCCAAATTAAAAAGTATTTCGGAGAATTTTGTAAAATATGACAGGGCTCAAGACCAAATTGAAGATTTGGATGGTGACGGTTCGGATACCGAAGATAGAAATTTAGTAGAAATTCAGTTTGATGCTACTAGAGCTAGAATTAATAAAAAAATTCATGCTTTAACGTCCACTCAGTTTACTGCTCCACATCAAACTGCCTCCACGGTTATTAGAACTACGGAAATGTATCCTAGTTTAGGTGTTAAGCTTCCTCAATTATCGATTCCAAGTTATACAGGGGATTACCAGAAATGGGCACCTTTTTACCAGTTGTTTTGTGCATTAATAAAAAGTAATCAGGGTTTGACTGATATCCAAAAGTTCATTTATTTAAAATCCTACTTGCAAGGTGAACCATTGAATTTAATAGATTCATTGGAGCTCACAAATGAAAACTTCACACTGGCAATTGAAATTTTAGAAAAAAGGTATGATAACAATTTATCTATCATCAATGCACATTTAAATGCAATAATAGATTATCCAAGTGTAGTAAAAGGAACTGCTCAGTCACTGCGAGAGTTTCAAGTAAATATTAGCAAAAATATAGAATCCTTAAAAAATTTGAAATGTCCAGTTCGAAGTTGGGACTTGATATTAGTAAATATCTTGTTAAGGAAGTTAGATTACAATTCCAAGAAACACTATCAGACAAACCGAGATATTGATGAAAATCCTACGTTGTCTGAATTTTTTGAAATCCTTAGTACATATTCCAATGTCCTAGAAGCATTAATTTCAAACATTCCACAAAAAGAAAAACATGCTTCTCCCAAACCTGTTAGAAAAACAGCACTTCATGTAGTTAATTCCAAGGGAAGAAAATGCTTCCATTGCAAATCACCCAATCATGATTTGTATTCCTGTGATAATTTTTCCAAAATGTCATTAAACGACAAATACAATTTTCTCAAGTCTGAAAAACTATGTTTTAATTGTATGGGAGCCAGGCACATGGTGACAGAGTGCAAGTCCAAAACTTGTTTTTGTGGTAAAAAACACCATTCCATTTTACATAATGATAACACGAGACAAAACAGTCATTCCTCAGTATCGCCAAGATACAATAGAGCTCCTTCGCCCAGAAATATACAGGGTAATCGTAATAGTCCAGATGACAATTCTAGAAACTCCAATAGAAATCAAGCTTCCACACATTCTGAGCAAAATTATGGCTCAAATTATAGTAGAAATCCTCCTGAAATTTCAGGAAATTCCCAGTCGCAAAATATTGCTTCCAATAACAATCCAAATATGACTTTAAGTAGTCAAGATCAGAGTGCCACCACCTCTGTTCTTTCCACCCGTGCTACGAGCACTAATGTTCTTTTAGCCACTGCCGTGGTAACAATTTACTCCAAATACGGAAATCCAATCCAAGCTAGGGCTGTTCTCGATGGTGGCAGTCAAACTTCCTTCGTAACAGAGGAACTCTGTTCAAAGCTGAATGCTGATACTTATAACCTGACCCTACAAGGTCAGGGGGTTCAGCAAATTTCCTTTTTAGCCAAAAAAATGGCAACTTTAGAGATTCATTCCAACACCGAACCCTACAAACGTACGGTGTCCTGTAGTATCCTACACACAATTACTTCCAGATTGCCTGAAATAGCAATAAATGTTGCATCCTTAAGTATTCCTCCACACATGCAATTAGCAGATGTTAATTTTGGCACTCCTTCCGAAATAGATTTACTTATAGGTGCTGATCAATATTATGATCTCCTCTTACCCGAAAAAGTTGAGTTAGGTAAAAATTGTCCAAACCTCATTAATACCCGTCTAGGTTGGATAGTGGGTGGTAAGTTTCCGAATTTATATCAAAAGAAAAGGGTTAGATCATTTTTCTTACATTCTGTAGAATCGGTTCCAGATCCAAACATTACACTTAATGACACGTTGTCCAAATTCTGGGAGGCAGAAGAGCTGCCCTCTACTCCTTCACGTTCCCAAGAGGAGCAATTAGCTGAAGAACATTTTCTAAAGACGCACAAACGCTTAGAGAACGGTAGATTCCAAGTAGATTTTCCCTTGAAGTCCCCAACTGACATTAACAAGCTAGGGGACTCGTTCCAAGCAACTAAGAAACGGTTCCTTAGCCTAGAAAAAAGATTACATGCAAATGATAATCTATTCCAAGACTACTCCAAGTTTATTAACGAGTACGTTCTTCTAAATCACGCCAGATACATTCCTTTGTCCGAAAATAATTCTCCATTGAAATATTTTATTCCTCACAGTTGTGTGGTTCGAGAAGACCACCTGACAACCAAACTCCGCGTAGTGTATGACGCTTCTAGTAAAACCTCCACTGGAGTTTCCCTCAATGACATAACTTTAAAGGGTTATCAGGTTCAGCCTGACCTATACGATATCCTCTGCAGGTTCAGGCAATATCCATTCGTCGTCACTGCCGACATTGAAAAAATGTACAGGCAGATTAGAACAAATCCTGAGCAGAATTTTCTTCAAAATATTTTGTGGAGAGAATCTCCTGCCGATCCACTTCAATGTATAGAACTGTTGACAGTAAGTTACGGTACTAATTTCGCTCCTTTCGTAGCTACTAGATGTTTAAATCAGCTAGCTGTTACTTCTGAAAAAGAATTTCCCTTAGCTGCAGACGCGCTAAGATCGCAAACTTATGTTGATGACGTGTTATATGGTTCCAATTCAGAAAGTGAATTTGAAGAGTCATATTTCCAATTGAGTACCCTCCTTAATTCGGCAGAATTCCATCTGCATAAATGGAATTCAAATTCCCTCCAGTTTAGAGAAAAATTTTGTAATAACATTGAGTCAGTAAATTATGATATTACAAATGAGAAAACATCCAATAAGGTTTTAGGCCTATCCTGGAATAATATGTCCGACTGTTTTTCAGTGTCAGTTCCAAAGTATCCCATAGAAAATTCGGTAACCAAACGAATTGCATTGTCCACTATTGCCAAGATGTACGATCCACTGGGGCTCATTAATCCAGTCTGTGTCATTTCCAAGATTTATATGCAAAAATTTTGGGCTGCTAAGCTTTCTTGGGACGACCCTATTAGCGGAATTCTTCTTTCTGAATGGCATGACTTTGTGAACTCCTTAAATTCCTTAGCAGAGTTGAGTATTCCACGTCGGGTATTTCTGAATAAACACATTCGTAAAATTGAGCTACACGGATTCGCGGATAGTAGCGAGAAAGCTTATGGGGCATGTATATATTTCCGAGCAGTGTATGATGATGACATTGTATCTTGTGCGTTGATCACTTCCAAATCCAGAGTTGCGCCAGTCAAAACAGTTAGTCTGCCACGATTAGAATTGTGCGCAATGGTCTTGTTAACAGACTTAGTTCAAAAACTAATAGACATTTTCAAAAGCAAAATATCTTTAGAGTCCATTAATGCATGGACAGACTCCCAAATTGCTTTATGTTGGATACAAGCACATCCATCTAGGTGGTCAACGTATGTAGCCAACAGAGTATCACACATTCAAAAGTTGTCCTCCACTTGGCATTGGAGACATGTTATGTCCCCTGAAAATCCAGCTGACATCTTGTCACGCGGAGCACTTCCTCGTAAACTAATCCAGTCATCATTGTGGTGGCATGGACCGTCTTTCCTTTCTAAACCCAATCTTGAAATAGTAGAGTTGGGACCACATTTGTCCTCATCCGAAGTTCCAGAACAAAAAAGAGTTACTTTGCAAATTACTTCTGTAAATGCCAAATTGACAAATACTTTTTGGCATGGATTCTTTTTAAAATTTTCACACTTCCACAGATTGACGCATACCATAGCATACACTTTTAGATTTATTTCAAATCTCAAAAATCCGAAAAATAAAATCGTAGGTCCCATAACTGTAGTAGAAAATGGAGATGCATTGAATTTCATCATCCGACAAATCCAGCGGTTGCATTTCACAAAAGAAATTTCTGAGATACAATCCAAAAAACAAATTAGCAATAAGAATCTTTGGTCTTTAAGCCCATTCCTGAATAAATCAGGATTTTTGTGTGTCGGTGGTCGTCTAGAACATGCTGACATTCCAGATAGTCATAAACATCCCATTCTACTTCCGTCAAACAATCATGTGGTGAACCTCCTGCTCGCTCACGAGCACAAGCGCCTTGGGCACGCCTGTGCTCAAACAGTTTTGTCTAATGTTCGACTTAAATTTTGGCCACTAAATGGTCTCAGACAAATCAAAAAGATCATCCACACTTGTCTAAATTGTTTCCGGTTTTCAATGAGACCTTCAGAACAAGTAATGGCCGACCTTCCGAAAGATAGAGTATCCATTTGTAAGCCCTTTGTCAACGTCGGTGTAGACTTTGGTGGTCCGTTCCTTGTAAAAACGTCAAAACTACGTAAAGCACCATTTTCCAAATGCTATGTAGCCATCTTTGTATGTATGGCCACTAAAGCAATTCATATAGAACTTGTTTCGTCGTTAAGCACAGAATCTTTTTTGCTAACGTTGAAACGCTTCATTGCTAGGAGAGGCAATCCATCTAAGATATATAGCGATAATGCTACAAATTTCTTAGGTGCACGCAATCAACTGAAGGAATTGCGTGACTTTTTTCAAGATCCTGAATTCCAAGACAATATTAAGTCCTTTGCTGCCGAAACCAGCATAGAATGGAAATTTATACCTCCTCATAGTCCTCATTGGGGAGGACTGTGGGAAGCAGCCATAAAAAGCTGCAAATATCACCTCCGACGCATCTTAGGAGATTCAAAACTAACCTTCGAGGAGCTAACCACTGTGTTATGCCAAATCGAGGCCATACTCAATTCCCGTCCAATTTGTCCGCTATCAAATGATCCCTCCGACCTACATTGTCTTACACCAGGGCACTTCTTAATCGGCACAAGCCTTACAGCATATCCCGATAAAGATGTCACCCATTTGCCAGAAAACAGACTTGCATTCTGGCAGCATTGTTCCCGACTCCAGCAAAATTTTTGGAAACGTTGGAGTTTGGAATATCTGAACCGACTTCAAAACAAACCTAAATGGTTAATGGCATCTCAGAATTTAAAGCTAAATGACCTTGTACTGTTAAAGGAAGATGACACTCCTCCCTTAAAATGGCCTAGAGCCAGAATACTTGAGGTACTTCCAGGTCCTGACGGAAAAGTCAGAGCAGTCAAACTCAAAACATCGGAGTCCATTTTCACTAGACCTATTACTAAGGTCTGCCTGTTACCCAGGCCACAGTAACCCTCCATGGTCTGTTCAGCAACCATTCGTGTTGTTCTTTCCCACGTTTGTATCTATTCCAGTTCTGTTTGCATTTTGGTTCTTCCTCCTATTCTTGAAGTCTGGTGACTTCAAGGGGGGGGTATGTTAGAATTCATACGCTTTTTGAATTCGCCGCGTTTTGCTTTCCTCTAAACAGTTTAGTTAGTAGGTTTTTGAAAACAAAACAAACACTTCCGTTACTACCGAAAATAAAATAATAAAAAACAACTGTGTACCCACAACATATTTTTGACGTTACTTTTTACAAGTTTTCTTTAGTGAGTTTTCGTGCATAATTTAATTCGCCACAACGAATTAACATTAAGTTGCTCCAATTTTGTGTTATTGGGGCCTCCTGGTCCTTCGAGTGTGTAATCCAGATATGTTCAATATAGAAAATTATACAGTGAGTGGTTTTAATTGAGGCAATCTCCATTACACCAACCAGACCAGCAAAATTATCGAAGAATTTGTGTACTTCATCCTACAGTCACAATTTTTGTTAAATTATTAATGAATTTTATTTTGTGGTAGTGAGAAAAACGTAATGCGCAACGCGTAGGTAAGTTTCTTTTTTATCCTCGGTGGCTTTATGGACCTCAGCTGCGCTTCGGTCCACAAATTACCACCTCGGATAAAAAAGTTCACTTACCATAACTTGGAGCGCAAATAACTATTTGCGACGCATCATAATACACAAAATGCGAAGATTGCTAGGCAACGATGTATTTAAAGGCCTATAAAATACGTTGTCATTGACGACGTATTTTATAGAGAAAGCGTATTTTAAAGGAAACATAGCAAGTGAGCTCTTATGCACCATAGAAACAGTATAAGATATTAGTGTTAGAAAAAAACCATTATACATACGAGACTAAAGTTCCTGCGCAAAATATAAATATAATGGGCCATATTCATAAACAGTATTTAAAGTTAGTAGGGGTTTAGTAGCTACTAAACCAATATAATTAATATATGTTGCTATAGCAATTAGTAACATCTAACTTTAAACACTGTTTATGAATATGGCTCCAAATGTTTAAATATTCGTGTGTCTTATAAAATACAATATTATTATGTTGATCACGTTTGTCTATTAAGTTGGTACAGCTGTTCGTGTTGATAGCTACGCTGTCAGACTTATTTAATTTTCCTGTTACTTTTGTAGTTGACACATGTCATGTTTGAGGTTAGTTTTAATACTTTCATATACCTTTCCGTAATTATCTTATTATTCCAATTACTCCAACACGCGACTTAAAAGTGTTTAATACTTTGCTTGCTACAATTAAAGAATATACTGTTTTAAAACAATACAAAAGTCGTTTGAAGACATTTCTTATGAAAAAATAAATTCAATGAAAACTGTTTGGGAAAAACCTGTCAATGGTGATTGTTGTTACATGTGACAACACTGTCTAATATGATGTCATAATTCATCAATGACGTATACCCAAAGTTTCACTGGATACCCTTTAGTTGGCAACAAACGACGCAGATGATCATAAGCAATACATTCGATACAGATATATGGTAAAGAAACAGATAAAAAAGGCAAAAGACGAAGCATGGAGTAGGAAATGTGCTCAATTAAATTCAATGATAGGAGGGTCTAGGTCTAAAGAAGCCTGGAATATTATAAACAGTTTAAGGAAAAATACGAACGAAAAACGGAGAGTAAATCCAATAAAATGTAAGGACATTATGGTAATCTTTTTACAGAATATCATCCTGAGTATATAAACACGCACTAGCACGAAGCATAAACAGAATAAAGAGAAGTAAGTAATTCAAAAGATTACATTAAAAGAAGCAGTATTAAGAAATATGAAGAATGACAAGGCACCAGGACCAGGTGACCTGCCTATCGAGTTGTTCAAACATGAGAATACAAAAACATTAGAAATTATAAAGTTAATACGTGTTTAGTTGGAGACAACATTCCAAGTGATTAGAAGATGCCAAATTAATATAAAATACATTTATAAAAAAATTAGAAAGGAATGTGCAAATCATAGAGGGTTAAGATATAGGAGTGGTTTTCGACCAATGAAGCACTTTACGCTGAAACAGATAGCAGAGAACAAACTATAAGGCTAGGCGCGCACATGCGATTTTTTTGTCGTGCGACTGAAAAGTCGCAGTCGCAGAAAAATAATTCATAAATTTTCTAAGCGCGCACTTGCGACATAAAATCGCAACTACATTTCGGTACTAGTATAGAGTTTACTGAAATCGTTTGCATGGTAGCTCTATTATTACGAATATAAAAGAGAACAGCGCAAGAAACAGTATTGGGTTTGGGTGCATCCAGTAATAAGTCAAAGATTCCTAAACGGGCTTGTCTTTCATTCCGCGGGTACTTTATTGTATTTTAGCATTTTGTTAATTAATGCTGTTAATTGCTCCGTCAACATTTCCACCTTTCAAATTATCGTTTCATGTCTAAAACACTATCTATTAGCTCTTGAGCCATTTTAATAGTCTGACAATTGAATTTACACTACCTTTAAGCAACTGAATTGCGACTGAATTGTCCCAAGTGCGCGCAGATTCATTGCTGTCGCATTGACTCATTTCAATTTGCGACAATCGCGTCGCTCCAAAAATAAGGCTGGTTGCATCTTTTTAATCGCAGCGATTATTTTGCCGTGTGTGCGCGCGTACGTACTTAAAAACTAATGTTTTATTTTTGCGACAAAACGGTCGCGCGACAGAAAATCGCAAGTGCGCGCCTAGCCTTTACGAGGGAGAGAACTCAATGTGACATACGATATAGATCGTATAGATCTACGTTATTAGTCCTACTACTCGGTACCCCAAAAACTATGGGTTGCAATTGAAGAAGGAGGTAGAACCAAACTGTACATAAAGGCTACAAAACCTTTATACAGAGGAAGCTACGCTGCTGTAAAGTGTAGAAATCTAATATCAGCACTTTTCTCATCAACAAAAGGGCTAAAACAGGACTGTTGCCTCTCCCCTTATACAAAATCTATCTGAATGCTACTATGAAAGAATGGACAAGGAAATGTAGGTGGATTGTAAAATCTAGGATATGCGGATTAAATAATTCTATCGGTTCTCTGTTCACAGATATTGCCCAAGAAAAACCTAGGACATATATTTACATCCCTAGACACATGCGCGCCTTTCCTCTGCAGAACTTCTGCAAACGGGACATTACAATCGTGCAGATAGCCTGTAAAATAGGAGAAAAACAAGAGGATGTAGTTTTAGCATCGATATATGTTCCCAGTGACTCTAATGAACCCCCTCCCAGTGTGGAGATGATGGAGTTAATTGAGTACTGTGAGAGAAATAGGAAACACCTCGACATTGGATGTGACGCAAACGCCCACCACGTGGCGTGGGGTAGTTCAGACATAAATGATAGAGGTAAAGCATTATTAAAATACATCTCTACCACAAATATAGAGATTCTGAATCAAGGCAGTGAACTATACTCAACACAATGATACGCCAGATAACCCACCATAAACACGCTCTTAAGGGTGGGAGAATCTAAAAACCTGCACAATTAGTTGAGAAAATAACTTCGAAAGAGAAGCTTGCGCATTAGCGTATTGTACAATTTTACGAAAAAAATATAAGTTGCGCTAAAAGTTTTACAGTGAACAAATTTTAAACGAAAGGGACCCCAAAAATTGACCATTTATGATATATTAAGATCGAATAATATTAAAAGGAAGACAAGATCTGGAAGGAAATCAGCGATAATGACTAAAAAGAACAACAACGCTTGAAAGATGCATTTTTGAACAAAGACAACATGAGCCGGAATGATGCTGCAAAAAAAATTCTTCTGAACCCTACAGTATATTTCAAAAATCTTAAAAACTCTTACAATTGTGGTAAGAAAGAAGCAACGTTATCCAGGTTACACACCAGAGTAAATTTCATCTCTAAAATCCACCTGTCGATGAACGTATCAAAATTACAGTGGAAAAGTTTTGATTTTGGATGATGGAATTATTTTTCCTTGAGTGCACCTCAAATGCACGGAAATGATATTTATTACACTGACGGCTTGTCAGGAACACCATCTAACGTCAAATACAAAATTAAAAACAAATTGGGGCCTAAAATAATGCTCTAATGCGGAAGAATATTTTCCAGGTTATGAACCATCGCGGACAATGGCCCCTATGCAGAAATTCATTAAGATTTTTTTTTGCATTTTGACAAAAAAAGTGGACTTTTTTTATTAAAAAATCATAAAGAAAGCAACACTTTTTTTAACTATATAATTTTACATTTTGCATTAAGTAAAAGTATGCTTTAAATAAAATATTGTAAATTGTCAGTTTGACAACTGCAAATTCTCAAATCCTTTTTATCCTATTTTGAGGGATTTAAGATGTCAAAATGCAAAAAAATATTGTGTACAACTCGTATGAAAGCATCTTTTTTTCACTCGTTTGATTGATGCACTCCGGCTTCGCCGTCGTGCATCAAACTTCAAACTCATGAAAAAAAGTATTGCTTTCATTACTAGTTGTACAAATAACTATTTGATATGTAATGAACAATCTACAATGAAGAAAAATACTGTTCCGTTATGAACAAATTTTGTTGCTTAATTTCATGTGTTTCTGTTGTGCGGATTTTTAGTTGTAACCCGTTATACTATACCCACTTTCCCTTCTGAATTATCATTGTATTTATCAGTCTTTTTTGATATCCTTGTTTGCTTTTGCCACGATTTTTGAATTGTTTTTGTACCATGCCTTTCAATAAATATTTTTAAAACCACACGTCATACCATCAGTTATTTTTGGATTTTAACGAACCTATAGTATAAAATGGTTTTCACACTTGAACAAAAAATGTTCCTGATTGAGAGTTGCTTCCGAAATCGAAGTAAAATTTGATTACATTCCCACATTCTCTATTAGAGACTTACATAATTTCCTAAAGAAATCGTTAACAACGTTGCTTTACTAACCCAACAGCAGGGAAAAGTTTATAAACACTCTTGAGAAATTTTACTGAACATGGTAGCATCACACAGCGGTCGACTGAAAAATATTTCAAATGAGGTTGTTGCAGCAGCAACTGATATAATAGGAAAAAAAAACACCCGCTACCTCCAGCCAGCAAACGTTCATACTGCAACGTTTCATAAATGGATTTAATTAAAAATATAAATTTATATACACACCAAATTCCAACGTTTTAGGAATTCATATGCAAACTGATAGAGAAGCACTACAAACATTTTTTTCAGCTAAGAAACTTGTTTTTATGTCAACTCATACTGTGATCCATCGAAAATCCTCCCCTTTCTGTTGAATAGTCTCTTCACCCGGAAAAATGGGCGATTTAACAGCTATGAGTAAAAGGAAAAAAATTATTGATGTAAATTTTTTTATAAAACTGTTAAGATTCAGAACAGAACAGTTGCAGTCATTTTTTAATTAATTGTACAATAACGAATTAAGGGAAGGTTACCTTCAACATGACAGAACCTGACCGCATTGCACCCCAGAAACAGTTGAGAGAGTTCTCTGATAATAGACTTACAAGAAGTTCTTAAATGAGAATGGCTGAAATGGTGGTCAAATATTTTTAAGTCACAGCCTATTCCATACAATTTTAATAATTAACCACTCTCACATTTCAATATTATTTCAATAAATAAAAACTAATAAGCCACGTGAATAACAAGAGATTTTCTTTAATGTTTTTAGAGCAAACTAGTTTTTATTTATTTCCATTTGATTTTATATCTGTTTCGAAATTTCCTAGATTCAGGAAATTTCTTAAATTGAAAATAAACAAATATTTTTAGAACGAGTGCATGACATTTCAATAACGAATGGAACAAAGGTCATATGAAATAAGGAAAATAGTATCTCAAATTGCGAAGTGAAAAATACACCCAACATTAAGCAAAATTAATGACGAAGTAAATCATTTAGGTTTGAGCTAAATACACTCTAGCATGTGATTCTCACTAATAAGACTACATTAGTAGGAACTAAAAACTAAAGTTCTAATAATAGCAACAATATTTATTTCCGGTAAATTTGTTTACATTTTAATATCACTGTCCTAACTGATGGCAACAAATCACTGTAATTGAGATTCAAACATCAACCGGCAATTTGTAAATCTTGTTTTTGATTTCTGAAGAATCCTTTACTTTAAGGCTAAGAATTACAAACTTTTTTTTACAAAGCAGCTTGCAAACTTTAGGCACTTTGGTAAGCTAATAGAAGGCTCTTACTCGTGAATTATCGACTAAATAGTTATAGTCCTTTGCGTTATTTCGTACTTTTTATTTATACAATGTTTCTAGATTGAAACAGAAACGCTAGATTTGAAAGGTTTATCCTTACTTCATTTGCAAAATATGGCACAAAAGAACTCAAAAAAGCAGTCCTTGAAAATAATCAAAACACGGTTAAGAATATCTTTAGTTGGAAGTTTTCTGTAGAAACTAATAAAAAATCACTTAAATAACGAAAACACTTTAGCAGAAGCTTTTAACTATAATATGTTAAAATAGAGTTCAACTGAAAAGCATGGGTATCCCAAAAGGAAAAGTAACACTACTGATTTGTTTAAAAACCTTTTAAATGTAAAATTTTCATATAAAATTCTGAAAAGTATCTTTCTACAAACCATTTGATTTAAATGCCTTTAAAGTTTTCGAACAAATTGGTAAAGCTATTTCGTCGCTGAATGCCTACCTTTGCTTACAAAAAATTAAATTAATTCTTGAAATAGATCTTTTTAAATGTAAGTTATATTAATGTTTACTTTAAGCATTAGTATGCCCATTATATAACTTTAACATAAATTCAAAACAGCAAATCAAGCATAAATCCCATAAGATTTAACAACTTTACTTACTAAACTCAGAATTTAGTCTGGTCAGTTCGTGGTATTTAATCTCATGAGAGGAATTTCGTGCGGCATTTGTATTAACTAAGCGATTTGCAGTTAATTTGTGGAGGAAATCAATTAATTTATAGGAAATTAGATTTGGAATGCGTTATTATAATTTAAATTACCATGGGTTTGGACTTCATTGTAATTATAATTATTTTACATCGAGCTTCATAGTTGCCGAAGAATATTTAAAAGTATGGAATTACGGTTTTTAAGAAAGGAATACAAGTTTTTAAAATGAGCTATGATTCATTCATTCAGTGATTAGAAGGTTGTAAGAGGGGGGATTATGAGGATTAAAACTTCCTCGAGTCTTTTTTTTATGTATAAATACTAAAGGACTTTTTATATCAATAAAGCTGTAAACTTTTAATTAATTTTGTGCTACGTACAATTAGAACCATTTGCACCGCGTATCAATCAAGGGTTAAGCTTGGTTGGAACCAGAAATTTCGTTGGTTGCCATGCTGATTAAAATCATAATTAAACTTTAGTTAACTTCGGTGTAAATGACCCTGAAAATTAAAACTTTTTACTGTGGCTTTGAGGATTTTTTTACAGAATTTAAGTTATTTCCTGCCACAGACTGGGCAAATTTTGGTCTCTTTAGAAAGAATTGTTCCCACTTTCATTATGTACGAGTAGAATTGAGGCATAGTTAAACCAAAAGGTATTATAGCAACACAATGGTAACCAAGAAAATTTCCAGCTTAAACCAAGCTTCAAATTTTAAGGGTAGAAGGTGCAAATGGGCCTAAAGCTTTGAAAATAACTAATAGCTACAGTTTAAAAAATAATAAAAAAGACACAAAATGTTTCTTAAATATAAACAAAGCTAGATAACCTAATTTTCTTAAGAATATTCCACAGCAAGCTTCACTAACGAAGCACAAGAAAACTGTCGTGAGGTTAGAACAAATCCTTGCTTTTTTCACAAAGTGAAGTCGTGCGTTTTATCAAAGAAAAGAATAAAGAAAACACATATCTATAATTTCAGGATTAGTTCTAGGTCTTCAAATGATTAACGAGAAACATAATCGAAAAGAGGGGCAGTGCGAAAAGACGCAACTCCTATAAAAGCAACAATAAAATAAACCGAATTAATAACAGCGGTCTTCTTCTCGATTACTGTCATCCTGTCAGGCCCTTTTATGTCACAAAGAAAGATTGCCTGTTCCAAACGGAGCTTCTAAGTTATCTGCTTGAACAACTTCTAACGTTCACTTTTGATTACAAAGAATTTAAATTTTTTCTCCAATAACCAAATCGTCCTTTAAATATGGTAGGCACGCATTGTACGTAGAGGACACTTAATATGAATTAAAACACGGTTTTGGGGGATGTATACCCTCACACACATACACACATCAATTAACTACTAGAATATTCAGCATAGTTCATCCCTCTGCACTAACGGCCTGTAATCCTAGATATAATGCTAATATACACAGGTGGATACAACTCGCGTGGTGCGATATCTTTGTTAGATTATACCTTGCATTGCTGATGATAGTGATAGCTTGGAATTAAAGTGTTCATTTCAATTTATTCCGTTATACAAAATGAACGTGTCATTAATGTTCAGGATAGCTCATACTGTAATTAGTTGAAATTGACTCTTTCAGTATGTCTCTAACGTTTTAATGCCATCGCAATCGAGATAATAACGTTTGCTTTATGTGAGCGATAACATAATATTACCTTCTTGAAGAATTTATTACAAAGGGCGATCAAATAAGCCGACAAAGATCAAGTATGGCTTTCCCTTTACGATCTCTAGGGGTTTCATTATTAATAAGAAGGGTTTCCTGAAATTACCCTTGGGTCTTGAGCAAGCACTATACATGAATACGGTTTTTATTCAAAATAAAATATTGTTTGGAAAAACACAACGAATGTAACCCATATTATGTCAAATCTGTGTTATACATCAATGCTCGAGGGTTAAAAAATTACGGATATTTTCTTAATACCACTAAAAGAATTTTGCTTAGAAATATGCCAGTAAGTATATGGAAATAGATAAATAAAACTAGAAGTATTTTATAGATTGCATTTTTGAGTTTTGGGGCGTATGGTTAGAAATCGGTGGATCGAATCCCTGCGGTGTTGATATTTTTGTTACAAAATCTTCATTTAATTCAAATTTTTTATAAACTTTTAACAACGTTTAAGTAATAAAACTATGCATTTGATGAGTAAAATTTAATTCCTCTGTATAACAAATCGCATTTAAAAGACCAATCCTTTTGACGAAACAGACTGATCAAAGATGTTTAATTGGTCTGTCTGAGTATAACGTAACAATTGTTTGTATACAAATAAATCAATAACTACGTATTATCGAATCAAAAAGGTCAAAGATCATTTATATAACTAGCTATATTTACGATCTGAGTTTCGAGCGTAGTAGACATGCAATTATTAACAGTTTCACTTCACATGATGCAAATAAACATAAGGCTATTAAAGTTCTGACAGTAGTACCACCTGTAATTTATTACAGTTAGGTGTGTCATGCTTTTAATGTTAGGTTTTATATCTTCTAACGAGGTATTACATTTTTTTATAGAGTTTAATTGAAAAAGGCTACCAGTTATATCTGTAATAAAAATTTGTATTTAAATTTCAGATACGTTATATTTAATATGCAACTTCTTATTTGATGTAGTATTAGGATTTTGCACATACAATTTTTCGGAATAAAAGTCCAGCTCTTGATTATTTATTGCTTTCGGCCTTAGAAACAGTTATGTAATTAAAAATGTTTTATTCGAAAAAGTTAAAGAAACTTTGCACAGTCATTCAACAGGCATATTTTATTTATTTATGCAAGCAATTAATTAAATTATTTGCTTGTTTGTTCGTTTTATCGTGTCACTGTCGGCATTTGAACCTGTGTGAGCTTAGTCGCAAAGCAGACCTTTCTAATTTACTGGCTCCGAAAGTGTTTTATTAAAATATTAAAAGTATTCGCCTGTTAATATATTATGTATATTTATAGAATTATTTAAGAGACAAATTAATATCAAAGAAGAATGCTTAAAACTGATCGTTTTACGTAGGTCGAACAAATATTTATTAAATAAATCATAAAGCCTGATTAAATCTATAAACTTCATAAAGTACCGACAATATAAAAATAATTTTATATTAAAATGATTTCCTGTATCTCTTTTGTTCAGCTAATGAACTAATTTAATTTCCTTTCTCTGCGAAAATATTTACTTTAGCATTTTCATCTTCCGAGTTCGTTTTTTTTTTATCAAGTTATTAGAACAGATGGCCTGCATTAAAGTTATTGCTGCTAAATGTCAAAGTGAATGGATCAAGAAACAGGACCGTAGCGAAGAAATCCTGCCCACCCAGAAGAATATGAAAATAAAAGTATTTAAAATATTTAACAACGTTTAAGTTAACTGGTTAACATAAAAGAATCAAATAAATTATTGAAATAAATTTTCTTCGTGAGGATACACCCCTAAAATACCCGCAATGCAAGGTTTGCAGGATTGTAACTTACGTCGCTATCAAGATTAACAGATAAAAATAAAAAATATTTTAATGTTTTTTCTACTAACAATATCTGTGACGTAAATGTGTTACCTATTTAGACAAGACTTTATAAAATATAATATGCATTCTGAATAATGTGTTTTTAGTGCGCAATTGGCTTAAACATCTACTTTGCAGAAAAGTTGACACAGGTTCGCGTCCAGCCGTAGTCGAATTAAATACATAAATAAATAAGCATATAGAAAGACAACGAAACAAATCAATAAATAAATAATAGTAAATAAATAAGATTTTTTCAGTCAGATAAAATATTTTTATTGGGACAATGAAGAACAGGGGGCTAGGAATGATAAAAGAACGAAATCAAGATCACTCAGTGAGAGATCGCCAGCAGGAGAAGATAAATGGGAAGGAAGAGAGGGAAAATCAGCATAGATTGATAATAAACACCTGTAAAGAGTTAAAAAACTAATACTAAATAAAACTTGGGACTGGAAAGTAGGGCAGCGGAAAGCAATGATAAAAGAATATGAGAATGGAAAAAACAAAATAGAAAGATCTACAAAAAAGGATCATCAAATATTATACAGAAAAGGAAGAAGGAATTAAAATTTGTTACCTGGTATATCAAAAGTTTGTTCACGGCAGGTACGATGTATGAAATAATGGATGAAGCAGAGAGAAGTATAAACTAGTTATATCCCACAGAGAACAATTTTCATGTAAACAAGCTTGAATGTGGACTAATTAATGAAAAATGATTCGATGGAAATGATTTTTTTTCGTTGAATAGTCCCTCAAATACCATTCGTGGTCAAAGAATTGTAGATTATTTTTGCTGTAAAATCACTCATGTTCCTTGTGATTGCGAATACCACCCGTGCTGCGCACTCGTGGTATTCATATGCAAGCACAAGGAACATTCGTGATGTTACAGCAAAAAAATAATCGACAATTCTTTGACCACTAGTGGTATTGTAAGGGATCATTTTAATAATCAAATCGGCATGGAAGAAAAACCGAGGCAAATAACGGGGAAATATACCGTTCACCAAGTCACAAATGACATTGGGGAGAGAGTTTGCAATTTAATGGCAGAACTAAATATGGTGGTGAGCAGCACTAGATTTAAACATATTGTCACCCAATCAGCTGTATCTCCGGCAACCAATCAGATGTCTCCCCGTCGCCAGAAAGGGTATAAAACCAGAGCGGTTCCAAGCCTCAGCATCCTGTCTCGATCCGACTTCCGCAAGAGCAACATCTCCTCCAAGTCCCGACTCCAAGTCCACATCTCCAACTCCTGGTCCAGTCCTGCTCCGGTTCCTGTCCAGCAACCGTCCTCGACTCCCAGATCGTCGTGATACTCAGTCGGCCTGAGTATCACTTCCACCCACGGCACGGCGGTTGGTTTTCACCGACCCGTGACCTCCTGCTCCTGCTCCGAATTCCTAGTTCTTAACGTCTTATTGTATGAATTCCTTATGTTCGATTGTGTACCTATTCCTTAATTCGAAGTGTACGAATTCTTTAACGTCGAATAAAATCCTTCTCCGTTTCGTCGCTTCATTCCTTAGACCCTGAATTCCTTATGTTCGATTGTGTACCTATTCCTTAATTCGAAGTGTACGAATTCTTTAACGTCGAATAAAATCCTTCTCCGTTTCGTCGCTTCATTCCTTTCCCGCCGAAGACGCCGCCAGCCCGCTTGTTCCCTTGGCCGCCGAAGCCGTAAGGTAACAATATGAAGGAACATAAAGTAGGGTCTAGTACGTTTCAGCGCCGCCATTTCATCGCCGCCGTTTCAGCGCCGCCGTTTCATCGCCAGGACATTTTAGCGCCAGGAAGTTTCAGCACCGGCCGTTTCATCGCCAGGTCATTTCAGTAAATGTATTTATTGCTGGATTTCAGAACTGGGTCGAATCCTATTCGAATACGAATACGAATATTTTTTTTATTCTATTCAAATATAAATTAATTTTTTGGATATTTAAAGATATTTCTAATTTCTAAAACTCATTAAGTATGCAATAAGTAGGTAAAATAAAAGATTATTATTTACATTTAATAATTCATAGAAGATGTCTAACGTTTTGAAAGTCATTAGAGCAGTATAATCCTTTTGAAGGCATTAGCCATATGGTTTATTGTATAATGTATATATGTATGTATATATCCTTCACCTTTCTTCTTTTCAAAATGCAAAAATATAAAAACAAAAAAAATCAAAAAATTCAAAAAAGCAAAAAAAACCAAAAAAACAAACAAAGTTTCAATCGATTTAAAACATTTTTTAGGAAAAGCAAAAAACTTCGGCGCTGAAACGGCCGGTGATGAAATGTCCTGGCGCTGAATCGGCCGACGCTGAAATGTCCTGGCGATGAAACGGCGGCGCTGAAATGGCGGCGATGAGATGGCGGCGCTGAAACGTCCCATTCCGCATAAAGTAACATAGATCTCACCCGGTGCACGTTATGTTAGTCAAATAGATCATGTGCTAATTTCCAAGAGATGGCAATAATCTATAATAGATATAAGATCTTATAGTGGAGCCAATTGTAACCTAGAAAATTTTTTGGTAGGAGGGAGATTACGAGAAAAGATAAGTCTAGACATGCAAAGAAAAAAGAGATTATAGGTTGGAATATAGAAGATATTTTGAATGGAAAAAGAATATTATAATATAGAAAAGCAATAAATAGAAACTTACAACAAAATTTAGAAAGTCAAGACTTAAATAAAGAAACGGAAAAGTTATTATCTAGCATAAAAACGTCGGCACAAGAGGCGATAACAGGAAAGGAAAAGATGGTGTGTAGTTTGATGATACATACAAAACAGTTATAAATGTTGGAATGGGGCAAGATTGAAACGGTTGCATCAGGATAATGCGTATAATAAAAGGAGGCACAACGAAAGAAAAAAAATGAGGCAATTAAAGTATGCAGAAGGAAAGAGGGAGAATGGTTCAATGGAAAAATAACACGAATAGAAAGCTTGTACAGGGATAAAAATAATAAGAATTGTTACAGGAAAATCCGTAAAGGAAAAAGGAGACGGATGAATGTAGAAATAGTAATTAAAAACACTGATGTGGTAAGCACCACGGCTTCGACAACCGTCTACCTTCCCTACTCCACTCCACAATTGTGTTTCGGTTCCCAATTATTTTCAGTGACTGGGTAGGCCATCCGCCGAGCATCTGGCTTGGATTTGACCTCGAGGGCGTCCGCGTTGTAGTCGAATGCCTTAACCACTCGGCCACTCCGGCGGTTAAGACACTGAAGGTAGGTAATATGATTTATAAGGGGAAGTAAAGGTTAGAACGATGAAGGTGTTACTTTTATGAACTCTTACATGGGAAGTCTGAAGAAGTTCGGATTGCATACTAGCTAATAGATTGAAAAAAGATGTTGGAGTGTAGATAGAAGAATACCAGTATGAATTTAGAGAAAATCGTGGGACCATAGGTGCTATCCATGTCTTACGACAGTTAACAGAAAAAAGTTATGAATATACATAACTTAGACCTCCAAAGTCTTTTTATAGACTCTAAAATCGCATTCGATAAGGTGAACAGAAATAAACTAGTGCGAGCGTTGACAAGGCTAAGAGTCTCGACTAAATTAATAAGCTTGATTAAATACACACTAAGTGGTGACAGTGTAGTATTGCGAACACAGGACGGATTATCCAGTGAAATGTTTTTAGAGGTTGGTGTACGACAAGGGGATGTGTTGGAGGTGATTGTTAGACAGATGAGTGCCTGTGGCTGGCTAAATACCAAAAGTGCGTAAATACCAGTTGCATATGCGGACGATGTGGTGATAACTGATAACCTGCAGAAAAAAATAAGATCTAATAAAATGTTTTAAGGAAATTGAAGATGCAGTCAGAAAGTTTGGACTGAGGTTAAACTAGAATAAAACAAAGTTTATGAGATTCTGTAGAGGAGCGAATAGGCAGTTAGGAGAACTTTGCATTGATAACTACAGGTTCGAAGAACTCAGTTGTCTTGAATACCTAGGGTCATTAATATATTCCAATAATGATCTGATTCAAGGAAAAAGAAACGTATCAACGCTGGTTATCGATGCTTCTATGCACGTAAAGAAATACTGAAAAGAAACTACTTATAGCCAAGCTGTAAAAATCAGGGTATATAAGACTGCAACTGGGCCAGTATTTAGTAACGTATGCCTCCGAAACTTGGACATTATCACAAGTGGATGAGATGAGGTTACAACTATTTGAAAGAAAATTGTTAAGAAGCATAGGTACTAAGCCCGCCAGCTACGCGAGGAGGTGGGATGGAAACCAAGAATGAATCATGATATTGTGGAACGACTGAATGGGGATGATATCGTTAAATTTATTAAAGCCCAAAGACTAAGATGGTGGGGACATTCATTCAACTGATGGAAGATTCAAGAGCAGTAAAAACTGCTATTAAATGGAATCCCCAAGTGCAATCATAGGTGGGACGATGGGGGTGCGAAAGGATATTCATACAGTCGGTATTCGGTATTAGAGATTGGGGATCCTTGGTCAAAAAGAGGACTGAATGACGCAAGGTGGTGAAAGCCGCAAGTATGCATCCCGCGCTTTAGAATTATCGTACAGTAACCCTTGCTGAGGTCTAATCAATCCAGTAAGTAGAAGTGAAACTCCAACATGATTAAGAAAGCCTTCGAGGTAGGCAAACACCCTTCTAGGGCCACTTAACCTCGTTTAATATATGAAGCAATATTACACATATTTTATTTATCAACAACAATCTAGACTATCAAGACAATCAAGAACCTACCACAAAATTAATCTCGTGGACCGTGAAAAGTCTAGAAAAAAAAACCGACGTAGTTTGACATGATTTAGTAGTTCATAACTTTCGTTTTATGAAAAAGCATAGGGTTTTTCAGCCAACCTCATTCTTACTAACGTAATACATGCACGAGAAAGAAAAATACGGCTGCAGTTACTGTTTTTCATAATTTTAAAATCCTGACTAAATCACCAAGAATAAGTTATACTTTGTAAACAAATACTTCAATAAAAACTGCAACAACAGGTGTTAGGTCCTTTTTTGTACTTTCAGAAACCCATCAAAAAATATTACGGGTAAGAACTCGGTTCTGATTTTGAAAGGAGGGAAATATGTTGACAGATATGACCGAGGATAATATTATACCAGAAACAACAAAAGTTTTATAACATAAAAAACTTATTCGCATTTCATACGGACAGAAAAATAAAAGTTTTGTTTTGTAAAGGCAGTTGGCCAACCTCAAACTTTCGTTATTTCATTTTGTTTTTTAGATTAAATATTAGCAAATAACAGATTTGTAAAAATATGTCATTTCTCTTGATATTTCATTAATACAGTAGATGTTTTACACTATGATAATAAAGAAATAAATGAAAGTTTAAAAATGCTCAACAGTACTTAAAATGCAAGAATTCATCAAGTTCTATTATAACAGTTCTACTCCCCCAGTTTGTATGTTTGCTAAAAGTAAGGCCGCCAGTATAAATTAGGTGATCACGTGACTAAATTCAGAGGTAAAATTTGCCTTAAGCCAGTATGTGCAAACAAAGTTTACACTTAGTTCATAATTCTCAGTTACGAACTTAATTAAAATACGACTTACGTACTTTGTTGAACGATTACTGTTTCCTCGAGGAATGAATAGTACACTTAAACCTTTTTTTAATCAATTTACATGGAAACAAATCCATAAAAAGGAAAAACGGGGGGGGGGGTACAACTGGTTAAATAAAGTCAATCGATTTAATCTCGTCGAACGGATGCGAACTATAATTACGATTAATGCAATTACTGCATTTTAGAATTTTTTCAAACGTTATTTTCATGTTTTTTAATGGGGGTAATATACGTCCCTTTTATTGAGGTGCTAAAATGTTATTTATCGTAAAACCGTTCAGATTTCCGCTCTTGTTTATTTGGAATACAAATTGCGACGAACACAATTCGTTTAAATTTTAATGGTCTCAAATTCGATAAATAAATACTTTCCAATTTCGTTTCTTGTTAATGGGGCAACTTTCAGGATTATTTGTGACGTTTTAAACTTTTTATTTTGTAAACTTCTGTGCGACGTTGAAAATAAGCCATCAAACAGATTCAACAATTATTAAAGCAAAAGACTTTTTGATCTTTTTCGTGTTTTCCATAGGTATTAATAAATCACTTCTTTGAAGTTTGGTCGAATTATATATTCTTGCCACCTTCGTGCATGTTGACTATTTTCTGAAGATTGTAGATAGTATATTATTCGATAGTATGTGCGCAGCTGTGCAAAGCTTTGCCAAACTGAATTAGAAATACGTGGACTGAATTTTACGAGGAAAATCTTGCCACTTCGCCTTTTACCTTAACAGTAAATCGTGAAAATATTGACATTGTTAAAGTTGATTTTAATCCTTTGCAAAATTATTATTAGCAGGGAATTTCGGTGTGCGTGCGTGCCTACCAACGTTTTAGGGATTTTGCATATTTGTTCTACCACACGTCGGTTCTGTCATATTTGACTATGAGGACCTATAAATAACATCGTCATTGCCTGTGTTTACAAATATACACAGCAAATAGCTCGAGCGTGAACACCCGCTTGTCTAAAACTTAATTTTCACAAAGTTTACGTTTACATGGTTGGTAACAAAAAACCGCATTGTACATATGTGGCATGGAAAAAGTAAACCTCCATCGTAGATGCACTTGTGTAAATCCCAGAGACAATTTCCTTTTCGCGAAATTAGTTCTGTGCTTTTAACTTCTAAAAGCAATGTGATATTTATGCAGGTTCTTCAATCACAAGAACTGGAAAGATAGTGCAGTGACGTTGTGGTTCGTGTATTTTCCTGCAGCAAAGAACATCATCATTCCCTGCGGTTTGTACTCGACTTATTTCCGGTAGAGTGGAGTACTTCAGTTATTAAGCACCGTCGTGGGTGTTACTGCTAAGATAATTAAATTATTTTGCAAATATTCCCTGCAAATGACTCCTTTACTACCGAGGTCGTTTCCTTAGCCCCATTATACTTTAATCGAGTGAATTTGCGTTTGAAAACGCCGTAATTAAATTTAAAGTATCCGGAAGATTTATACAAATTAAGTGCCGGGAAAATTTTAGAGAAATCGGTTATTTTTTGGTTTGGTTTTCGCTCGCTTTTCCACAAAGACAAATATTTAGGTTATTTCGTTCGGGTGTTGTAAATTGCGTGACTGCAAACTTCGTGCGAAATAAACAAGCCGATAAATAATTGAAAAATATCTAGGTTTCTGATGACCTTGGTCTCGAAATCCCGCTATATTTTCTGATACTTTCGTAGTATAATAGAATCATTCTGTTCGCCCTATTTAAACAATTCTAGTTAATATTTAACCAAAATTAAATTAATTTTTTAATTGAACATTTAAATATTTAAAAGAGGTAATTCAAATGCAAACATTAATTTGGGTTATTTTTTTTTAAATTCTGCAGCAAAAAGAATGATATTTAACTTGTAGGTACTTTAAATAATATCCATTGTTCAAAGAAATTTATTACTTTAGCATCTAAATTACGTTGATTAAAACACAACAGACGGTAATAATTGTAAAGAGTGAACTCTACTCCGCTTCATAGTTTACATATTTTTAAAATGACCACTTATTATCGTTCTAAATTCTGAGTTAACATCTACTATGAACCCAAAAATTCCAAACAGGAACAACAGTTTTTAATGTTTATACTTGTTTAAACAAATTATTAAGTTTGCCATTCTCGAATTTTGTCCCGAAAGACGATTACACAGTTCTTTTGCATATCTTTGCAAATTTATGTTAAATAAAGAAATTCGCCAAATACGAGTAAAATCCACAAATCTTGAAAGTAAGGCATACTCGGCGCATTTATATAAGAGTCGTGTAGTTTATAGATTACACAGTAAAATAAAGTATCAGAAATGAAAGGAACTAAATGCACTTCTAAAATGTAACTTCAATGCATCTCAGCAGCTTTTCTTAATCTAAAGTAGGTATTCAGGTATTCACAGCAAAAGGTTTAGTCTTTCGTCTGGAAAATAAGGGTCTCAAAACGTATCTAATATCTGCGTTTGTTTGAAGATAAATTAATTCAATTCGTTTAATTTTGATAATTAATTAACACCAAACAATTCCTAATAATTTATCTGAGTTATTGCATAAATATTAACAAAACCCATTTATAGTATTTATGTTCATCAACGGATTAAATCCGCTTGTTTGGCTTTATATCATTGTAACCACATTTAATGACTAAATTATAGAGCTGTACATTTAATTCATACATAGTTCATATAAATACGGTACACGTAGTATAATCAGCAACCATGAAATTGTTGTTTTTTTCAGTTATACAGAATATTTTAGTCAATATACAAAAGCTAATTGCTTCGAGTATTGAAATATAAAATTGTTATTATGTTATTTTTTAATAGCATTTTTATTTGGGGAATAAACATGATGTTTATGAAAACTTTATTAGGCTTCTTTGTTAAATTTTTATTTTGATTTGTTTACTTTTTTAATGCAATGGAAATAAACGTGACTTAAAGCACTTCTATTGCAGTAGAAAATGAGAAATGAAATGATTTTAGGAAGTTAATATAATAAATAAGAAAATGGCTAGTTTTGTGGTGGATTTTCTCACATTTTCAGACCCACACAAGGATTTAAAGTATATGCCAAACTACTAATTCTATTTCTCATAATTTAATTGTAGAAAAAGTTTAAATTGTATTGACAGTTTCAATAACCGTTGCTACACAAACAAACTTACGTAACACTATTTTGCAAATTTTAACAGACTCATATGTCATGAAAATCGTTGATTTCCCCAAAGATCTAAAATTTGACTGTACTTAATGCGGCTTTAAAAATTAAAAATCTAAAATTCTACCAGCTAAAATCCAAACTAAAGGTCATGATAAACACTCGAAACAAAACAAAGCAAAGATAAGTATAACACCACTATTGTCAACGAATAGTAAAAAAAAAAAACTCAAAATTAACATAAAATGCAAATGTGGATATGACCGTTGTAAAAAAATTAATTAACAAGGGCGTTAGTGTCATCTAACGAGAGGAACGTTAAATGCATACTTGTATTTGAAAGCCACCTCATTATGCATCGAAAATTAATTAACAGAACAATAACTTTATCGTCAGGCACTGCCAACATGATTAAACCAATAACCTTTGCGATGAAAAGGGTTACAGATAAGAAACTCATAACGTTTGTTTAAAGCATTCAAATTAGGGACGAGCAGTTCACCAGTTTAACCAAATATGCGAAGTTCTTTCATAAAATTGTTCATACATGCATACTTCCATGTTACACGTACGTTCTATTCGTCCTTTTTCCGCTGAAACTCGAAGTTATGTAAGCAAAGGACAAATATAAAGGTTCGGTAAGAAAAAAGGTCATAAGGTTCCTGTCCCTGCAGGTTTCGCACAGCAAAAGCTCGGTCTATCCTCTTCCACATGGACTGACTTTCTAAACAAAATAAAGCGAGACGATCGGGCGTTTATTATTAACTCGAGAGAATTGGATCGTGTACATATCGTGATTGTAAAGTATGGATGAGGACCGCATCTAGTCTTTGACAAGCGTGAGGGTAGAAGTTCAAAGAGGGAGGAAAAATAGGAAATGGAGAAGGATATTACCAACGGGAAAGGCTGCAGAACAGAGAGAGGATACAGAACGCAAGCGCAAACTCGTAGGTTTTGTATCGATTATGGCTACCCTGCAAAGCTCAAATAAACGATAAAAGCTCCATCTTTAACCCATGGAACTATCAAATATGGCCTGTGGTCGCAAAGGTGTCATCAGCTGTCACGACAGAAGAAAATTAAACAAGCTTCGACTCTACTGTTGTAAAATTTTACCCAAGTAGCGTTGCAACTTTAAAAGTAAACCCTCTAAAGTTGTTTTTCAATACTGCAGAAAAGCAAAAACGCGAAACCAATAAACTCGGAAAGTTTCCGTTTCGAGTACGGACGACAAAACGTTTTCTTACGACGATCACGTTTTAATGCATGTCGTAAACGATATACCGGGTGTTTAAAGGATCTAAGAAACATAAAGGTGATATATTGGTGGAAGAAAATGATCTACTCAAATAACAAATTAATAGAAAGAAGGAACAAATCTACAAGAATATAAATAAAGTATTTGATTTGGTTTCCGCGAATATTCGTAAAATAATAACTTGAAACAGGTGTTCTTAGAATACCAAAAATTCATTCAAATTAAGGACGGTTGCCAGCAAAAATGGAGCTTTCAAAAAGGGTCTTGTTCATTATTTCAAAGAAAAGTATAATGAAGTATAACTGAGTTACAAATATGAAGAAAATTAAGTAGGTATTATATTTTCTTTGGGCAAACAAATAAACAAATAATTCTTTTTAACCCAAGAAAGACTTTCCAATTTCCAGAGTTTAAATAAATTGAATGCAAGCACCTTATTCAAACTAAAACTTTATCTTAACCGAATGCTTTCGATAAATTATATAAAAGCGTTTTAGGTATTCGAAAATAGCAATTTCTCCCCGGTGTAGATTTTCTGATTACAATATTTATGAACCACTTTATATTCCGAATTTATATAAAAACCACTTGTAAATACAGTAATCTCTAGCTATCCTTTGTTTCATTGTCATTCCTTCTTCTAAAATTCCCTCCCATATTCGTTATTTCTTCGGATTCGCTTGATATAATTCAACAAATTGCTGTCAATATTTTACCTACTTTAAATGTTATTGGAAAGAGGATTTGGTTACCCTTATTAAAATTTATTTTTGGGATAATAACCAATCGTCCCTATCGTCTCTTTTGTCATTTTTTCGAGTAAGGTTTTAGCATTCGAAGGTAATATTCCAAATAACCATGGAACTATACAATATATAATATTAATAATTTAGAAGTTAAATGAAATTCAGTTTCAAACATAATTAGGAAATTACATTAAAGGTCGCTAAGACTTTACGCAATAAACTTTAAAATCAATAGATTCCAAATAATCTGATTAATCTTAAAATTCAAGGGTTATTAAGCAAATAAAACCTCCCAAACTTTCAAATTTGGCAAATAAGAACTTATGGGTGCGATTAATTAGCAACTTTTAACATAGACCACTTAACGTACAGTAGTTGTATTATAGCGGTGATTAACGTTTCCACTAAGATGCAAGGGTGTTAATCCAACATAATTTGTTAAAACGAGGCCTTCAATTAGAATTAAACGTACAGTTAACGCCCTTAGTTACAGTTTTCTTAACGCTGATGAGCAAATTCCGCAAAGCTAATACAAGCTAACGTTATAACTCCAGATTTCCAAATTAAAATCCATGAATAAATTAAAGAGGCCCCAGTAGAAGAGGTTCCAGGGAAAAATTCTCATCCACAATAATATAAATTACTGGCCACTTCAATACGGTCCGCAATGAAAAGAGGCCTTTAATTTAAAATAAGCAATTATGTTGTGTTTTAATTAGAAAATGGCAAAAAGGGTGGTTGAAGCCCCTTGATTATTACTATTATTCTCAAAAAACGTATGCTGCAGCGGAAATAAATTGACGTGGCTGGTTTTATAGCTTTATTCCCAAAATGTTGGAATAGAGGAAGGTTTTAAATAGGGATCTCTGTCCAACGGGGTCAAAAGTTGAATACAGTCGCTAATGATGCCTGTTGAACGAATATGATTTTAAGTGAAACAGTTTCTGACGCACGTGAAATCATTTTTAAAGATGTCTCGTCTTCATGAGCTGCAAGTTACACGTTTATTTTTATGTTTATTTTGTAACAGCAAGATAATGTAAACGCCTCAAACATCAAAACCCGTTGAAACTTTACTACCTTTAATTGGAAATTTTAGAGCAACATGTCGTAACGATTTTATTGCACGTGAAAATTGGTTTACTACGAATTGCTTTGCTCATTAACAAGTCGTTTGAAATAAGTGCGAATTTATGATCTGCAGTCGTTACAAATGTGTAATAATTTGGCTCGAATGTTATTTGTCATATTGGAAACATTAAACTTCCCTGAAAATTAAAAATTGAAACGTTTTGAAAACTTTGTGGAATTTTATAAAGCATAAAGCGCTAAGAAAAACAACCGAGAACCGCATGACTATGCAGCCTATTTTACATAAATTAAATGCAAATCAAAATAACAAAACACTTAAAAGTACACAAAAGGTGCTGAATACATCATTTGTTTAATATAACGCGAAACAAGATTACAATATGGAAATATGAACCTGTTATAATTACATTTTGCAAGTATAAGGTGCTTCATTAGAATTTTAAACAGATTTTGTGGCGTACGTGTATGCAGCTGCATTAATATACTTAATCTTGCATTCTGCTTGATGTGAAATTCAACGCTGACGTATATGAAACTTTATTAAGCAATCTCGGGCGTATTTTCACCATTTGTTGTACAAAAATAACACTACGTATTTTATATTATTTCCTCTATGGTATAACTCAGCTGAAACATTTTCTATGAATTAATTTTAACCTGGTTTTAATCAAACTTCATGACGTGACTGTCGGAGATGTTAATCACATTTTGAACAGTCTGATCAGTAATTTACGTGAAGGCAATATGATGATAGATTGCTGATGTTGTGCATTATTAACTAGATAGGGCTATGTTATGACTATCTATAGATTAACCAAACATCAGCTCACATTACAGGAATTTAATAAATTATTTACTTGGGTTACGTGGCAAAACCTAAGTTCAGCAAGGAAACTTATAATTAAGTTACATTAGCTAAAAAAATTGTTAAAATAGATATAAAGTGTTGTCCTTTCGTTGTCAGAATCACTAAGTAACTTTTTTGCCTTAGTACGCAATGTAGCCGACCCAATCACTTAGAGTTTTTTGTTTCTACAAATAATATTAAAATTTATTCGGACGATGTAAAACTTACCTCCAGGTACTTGAACAACATCAAGATTGGCACATAAATCTGTTTCAAACTGCAGTCCTTTTCCTCAGTGATCGAATACACTCCAAGCCTTGGAATTCAATTATGCATCTCCATAAATTCCTAACTTCAGAGTAGATGGATTTAAAGCATCTCATGTTTTTGCATCGTGCATCTGGGGTCCATCATCTGCTAATCCTAACATTTCGGTTAATTAATTACGTTCCCCTGTTTCGCGTCTTCTTGTATGAAAATTAAACCGATTAATTTGCCAACCAATTATATTTGGTTGTCTATTATATTCCGAGGCAACTAAAACCATTATTCGAATACCCTTCCCTATTGATCTTATTACATTATCTGTAGCTGCATCTATATTCCTTTAGATATAAATTTCGTGACACTTGTTTAATGTGTTTGTAATCTCTTGATGCTCCAGTTACTCCAATATTCTCTCTGACAGATATAAATGAAGTGCCGCTTTAATTCCTACCACTTCCGTGCGTCATTTGCATTTTCAGAACTTGAGTTTATTCCTTATTTTTCTTTGATGACTGAGCATTATTTTGTTTTTTATTTAGCATTTTAACGTTCTCTTGTCAACCCTTGTAAAGTTCTGATTAAACATTTTGATTTCGACAGTTTTGTTCGAATTTCACGATATAATTCGGAAAAACAATTTATTTAAAGTTAAATTAAAATTTCTTGTGCAAATTTCCGCCACGGGTAGTAATATTTTTAGTTTAATGATTTTTCTTGAGTTACACATAAAAGTGGATTAAGTTATTACAACAGAACGAACAACTTTATTTACCATACACTTCAACTTTCTAATGTTATACGAAGGCGATACAATTGTCAAGCATGTAAGATGGATTAGAAGATTGGAAAATAACGACAGAGAATATAACAGATTGCCAATAAACATACAATTATTTAATTGGCAGGTTCTGTTATTATTTTTGATTTTGCATTTTATTTACTGAAGTAATTTATAAGATTGAAAAATTTTTGTTTTAAATACATATAAGAGATAACATTAGAAACTATCTTTACGCTTTCGTGATAGCTCGTCGTTTATTAATAAAACCGGTATACATTAAAGAAAATTAAAAGGTTGCAAAATAGAGTAGTTATTTTACTAATACAACGAAGTTTTTGTAAAAGTTAGGTTAATTACTTTAATTATTAATCGGAAAAGTCTAAAGATGGTAATGATAATGATAGACCCTATCTTAGTACAAAACCAAACCTAAAATATCAAACAATTTTTAATTTAGAAAATTCAGTGAGCAGTTTACAGCCATTCAACCTTTTAACTATTTAGAAAAGAAAAGAAAAAAGGGTTAAGGCAAAGGCATCGGGACAACATAACGCAAATTGCAAAATTTATATTTACTAATTGTTTCTTCTAATACATAATTTTCTAGTATTGGATTAAGAACGTCAACGGGGACCCCAAGATATTGGCCAACGAATTCCAACAAAACACCCGATCTTCTTGACTTTTTTGTCATAAATCGGACACTGACAAACTACGCAAATATTGCAGCAAGCTTCAACTTAACATCAGACCCTTCACCAATTATAAGAACAATTTAGTACATGCATTATGTATTGTAATGTTATCTCAATTAATAACACACAATTTTAAATTAAACTTATTTTGAAAACTAAATGTTCTGTAAATTGAATGTGTGTGTATAAATGGGTGTGTGTGTGTCTGTGTTTACATAAAATAAAACATTCAGACAACTCAATATCTGAAATAATTCCTGCAAAATAAATAAACACAACAAACAAATATAATCAAAATATTTGAACATTAATTCCAAAATCAAAATAAATTTAATGGTTATTTACGTGAGTTCTGGCGGTAAGAATTGTTTTAGAAAATTGCATTATTTAAAGATTGATACAAATTTTTAATTTTAAAAACAAACAACAAATAACAGTAAATTTAACTTTTACAAACATTTACATTTAATTAAAAAAATAATAAAGAAACATTAAATTGATATTTAATATTGATCAATTTATTAAACTAGAAAAACACTTATCTTAAACTACTGGTTCTTTCTCGTGCTGGTCCTTTTTCGTAAACTCGGCATCACTGCATAGTTAACCTGGTAGTTGATGTGGGTGAACATCTGATTCTTCGTTTTAAAATCGGCACTGTTTAAAACAAATTCTCCAACAGGTAAGTCTTTAATTGTCTCACTTAATTGTCTTAATCACTTTTAAATGCTTTGCAATTTTTTATATATCACTTTTATGTGCTTCTGAATAATTTATTTCTCTTTGTTTCAGGTTTTATCGTTTGAATTAAATTATAACCTCAAATTCGTCGATGTAATAAAACAATTTCTATAAATTGTAAAAATTAAATATAAATTTTTATCAACACATAAATGTTAACTCATAACAATTATTTAAACAACTTTGTTTAAGTTCACATTATCTACAGACAAACGTAAGTATTTTTATTTTGATACGTAAATTAATTTATTACTTTTATTTTTATTTAACTTTGTTTATTTAATTAATTATTTATTATTAATATTTCATTGATTCACTTTAATTATTATTGTTTGCATTAGTTTCACTTTAACTTTACATTAACTCTTTACTTAAAATATTTTTAAGTGCACAACTGTCACTTTAATTTATCAAGTATGCCATGTCTTTCATGGTAAGATTAAATTTGTGAGCTGACAAAACAACGTGCTTTCGCTTTGAAAGTTTTGGAACAACTAAACTAACATCTAAACTTACTTAAACCTACTATTAAACAAATAATTATTAACTAACGTACATTACATAAATTTTATATACAATATCTCATAAATTAAATAACTTAATTAATTTCTTTTTATGAATATGATTGTTGTCAAATAATTTTGACTTATCTTTAACTTTATGGATTTTCAAAATTATTTCTAATTTAAATAAAAATTATGCTAACATACTACGTATTTACAAAATTTAAAAAATAATTTTATTCTTCCTAATTTTGATAAATTTATCTCTTTTTGTTTATATTCGTGTCTGAAATTCTGACATCTTGTCAAAATATACAATTGTGATTATTTTTATATAAATAACTTTCTGTTCTTTAAATAACATTATTCCTACACTTTTCACAATTCTACATCTTTCTGTCATAATTTTTTATCCGTCTGAATTTTTCTGGATAGTTAAAATGAATATTTAAAATATCTTAGTGCATCTGCACTTATCAAAAACCTATTTAGTTAATTTTAAAGCAATAATTTAACTTTATTTGCTATTTTCAGTATGGTAAATGAAGTACTATGTTACCAAGAATCAAAACATCCTGGAACATCTATATCGTAACATAAAATGAAAAATCTTGCATATCGGAAATTGTATCCTTTAACTGTCAATCTTTAACATAGTTTTAAGACATATTCGTTGTGTATATTTACTCTACAGTAATTTTATATTAATCTACAAGTTATAACAAAATTCTAAAATGACTTTACATACAATTTATCTCAATATTTAATTTTATGTAATTTGTAAGTGTACAATTTTCATATCGGACATGTCAAATTTTGTGTAAATTGTATTTGTGTTAATTATGTAAATAAATTGATATTGTTTATAATGTTTGGTGTCTAAAATACACAACAGTATAAATAACAGATTCTATAATTCAAAAACAAACTGGGAACTATATCGCCGTAAAATAAATGAGTGCGCAGATCTCAACATAAGCCTTGAAACAGCAGTTCGGCAAGCGGTTCACTCTCTATACTATAAAAAAAACATTCTTTGGAAATTAACAAGAAACAGGACAAACGCTAGAATACACGAGGTAAAAAAGGATTACTGGCAACGTTTCACAAAGGACATGGAGAAAGATCTGTACGGAACACAAAAAAGAGTATGGAAAATGTTGAGAGGTATGAAGAGACCGGTGAACGAATATAAGGAATTGAACGTAATAAACACAGAAGAATGGACGGAGCACTTTAGGAGACTGTATAAAAGTAGTACAGACCCGATAGAAGAAACAAACAACACGAGAGTTTATGATGAAGACGAACAGATAAGAGTGGACAATAACTTAGTAAAAGAAATAATAGGCAAACTAAAGAACTGGAAAACCCCTAGCGAAGACAAGATACACAGCGAATTATTTAAATACGGCGGTGATATGGTAGTAGAGGAGCTGATTACACTCTTTCAGAAAATCATAGACGAAGGTACAATACCGGATGAATGGAGAAACAGCGTGACAGTTCCTATTTTTAAAAAAGCAAACAAAAGAGATCCCGGAAATTACAGAGCCATCACACTGCTCGGTTCTGTGTTAAAAATATTTACAAATTACACTAGAAGAGTAATATCCAAAAACATTTTAATACAAGAGGAACAGCAAGGATTTCAACAAAGTAGAAACCACAGACGCGATATTTATAATCCGCCGGATCAGAGAGAAAGCAATAGAGTCCGAGAAACCGGCGTATACATGTTTTATCGATATGGTCAAATCATTTGATAGAGTCAGACTAGTGGATGTACTGGATATACTAGAACACGAACATATCCCAAAGAAGTTAATATAGATCATAGAACAACTAAACACAAACAATAGGACAAAGATAAGATAAGAGTAAACAAACAGCTAACGCCAGAAATACAAATAAGCGCTGGTATCAGGCAAGGTGACAGTCTAAGCCCCCTCTTGTTCAACATTGTAACGATCAGGATAATAGAAGAAGTGAAAAATGTAAGCCCAGGCTACAGAATGGGAAATAAAGATATAAAGAGC
Organism: Melanotus villosus; assembly: GCA_963082815.1. Taxonomy (NCBI): domain Eukaryota; kingdom Metazoa; phylum Arthropoda; class Insecta; order Coleoptera; family Elateridae; genus Melanotus; species Melanotus villosus. The sequence continues at coordinate 25,865,727 of OY720422.1, read as the reverse complement.
ATATGATATGCCGATGACGTAGCAATAATATCAGAAAACGAGGATAACCTACAGCGACTATTGCACCAATTTCAACTCACAGCGGAAAAGTATAATATGGTGATAAACCCAGATAAAACTAAAACTCTCGTTGTAGCGAAAGAACCCATTAGATGCAAACTCGTTATTAATGACAGGCCACTACCTAGGTGTCGAGATCACTAGTGTTGGAGACTTAAAGACTGAAGTATTTAAACAGGTCAGTAAGGCAGTATCTATCTCTGGCGCTATGAAACAAGTAGATTGGAAAAACAAACATATTATGGATATAGACAGCAAGGTCAGATTATATAAATCATGCATAAGACCAATAATGACTTGCGGCATCGAAACACGTGCGGATACGAAACAAACGAAGACACTGATGCGAATAAATGAAATGAAAATTCTAGGAATCTCAGGAAAAACGCTACGGGACAGGGAAAGAAATGAAACAATAAGAAATACATACGCAACTCAAGATGTAATCAGATAGGTCAGACAAAGACGCAGAATGTGGAGAGAGCATGTCCAAAGAACGGTAAACCACATGGCACCAGACCGCTAGGACGACCACCCAAAAGGTGGAAGGACAGTTGGACATCTGAATCGCAAGAAAACATAAACTGAATCCCCAAATAAATAGGTACTACTGCCTTCCAAGAAAAGTACAACATCTTGAGGCCGTGGACCAATTTTATTCATGTGTTTTAACGATACAAACAAATGGTTAGATTTTGAAAACCGTAACACTAAAAGTTTAAGAAAAAATCAATAATGCGTAGGTCCTCCACGGTTTTTTAGGCACTCATTAACCCTACGAGGCATGCTTCCAATCAAGTGGTCGATGGCCGCTTGTGACAAGCCATCCCATGCCTCTTGCAAGGCCATGCGGATGTCTTCCAAGTTGTTAGGGGGATAGAGCAATTGCCCCACCTTTCTTCCCATCATATCCCACACATGTTCGATGGGGGACAAATCAGGAGAGCAAGCAGGCCATGGAAGCACGTCAACGTTGGCATCTTCCAGGAACTGCATTGAAGCCCTTGCCGTATGATGACGTGCATTGTCCTGCTGGAAAATAGGTTTATTGAGACCTTGAAGGTATGGAAGACAAACGGGCTCCAGCACACTCGCAATGAAAGATGCAGCTGTCAAAGTGCCATCAATGAATACCAATGGTAACCTGCTTCCATGGCATATCGCTCCCCAAACCATTACCCCAGGTGTACGGAGAGTGTGTCGCTCGGAAAAAAATTGGGATTTTGCCGCACCCCACGAAAACGCCTCATTCTCCCACGGCCGTCATGAGCCCAAAGACAAAAGCGGGACTCGTCTCTAAAGACCACCCGCTGCCAATCTTGAGCCCAGTTCCTCCGTTCATTGTACCATTCCAGTCTTCGGGCCCGGAGATTAGGGGTGAGGTGAAGGGTTAACAGAGGACGGGATGAACGTAGCCCAAAGGAACGAATTCTTCTATAGACGGTGTTTGCTGCAACCCACTCGTTTTTCACTGCTCGTGTTGAGGTAAATCGGTCTCTGACATCCACGACTCGAAGACGTTAATCTTCAGGCCCATTTCTTCGACAATAATTGGCCTCCTCGTTCCATCTTCACCACCATCGCATAACAGTCGCAGCATTATAACCGATTTGTCTCGCAATTCTGCGAACAGAACTTTCTTGATTTTTAGGCCAATAATCTGGCTGTTCTGGAACTCAGTCAAATGATGGTACTGTCGAGATTGACGAACTCCAGGAATTTTAATACTCTTATAGTTCACTGTATCGTACTTTTTTCCAAAAATGTACAGATAGCAACGAGGAGAAACACAAAACAATTTCTTTTGCTTTATTGTTACCAAGGTAAAAAAACAAAAAAAAAACGGCTCCTAGATATCTGAAATTTTAATCATTTGTTCGTATCGTCAAAATACTTCTTCTGTGAAAAATTTATGAAAATCGGCCAACGGCCTCGAGGTGTACTTTTTTTGGAAGGCAGTATATACCGGGTGTCAACGAAACCTGGGGCACCCCCATAAATGTTTTATTTTTTAAGATATCTAAATGAAATTTGGTACATTTAATATACTCTCTAGATGGCATTTTTTGACATAAGAAATAATTTTCTGTCACTTCCGGTTTCGCAGGAATTGACTACAACTTTGTTATTTTAAATGGAACACCCTGTATATTTATACATTTTTGGAATCCCCATTCTATTTTACGGATGGTAGTATCAAGTCCGAAACATTTTGACGACAAAGTAAATTTTTGCCGAAATTAATCTAGAGTGCCATGACTTAGGCAAAATGAAAGTCGAGGTGCCCCAACACTCGAGACAAATTGTTTTGGAACTGTAACTATTTTAGTTGCTGTATTAGAATGGTCTAAAGTTGGCAAAAATGCTTTTTCGACAATAACTCTATTTTTTCAAATGGCACTAGGGTGGGACACTAGGATATTAAAAACGAGCGTTTTTCAAGGATTTTATTGATACCAATAACGCGGGATTAATATGTCAATTTAATTCCGAATAACACTCTCCGTTCAAAAAAAATCATATTTTGGACATTTAAATCTAGATACTGGGTTTCAAAACAAGTGAAACAAATGAAATTCACAAAAGAAAGACAGACTTGCTACAGTTAAAGTGCCAAATTAATTTGTTTTGAGTGTCGTAGCACCCTGACTTCCATTTTACGAAGGTTAGATTAATAAACAAACTCTTCTGCAAGTATTTATTTTGTCATCAAAATGTTTCAAACTTGATACTACTATACGTAAAATTGAATGAAGATTCCAAAAATGTATAAATATACAGGGTGTTCCATTTAAAATATCAAAGTTGATGTCAATTCCGGCGAAACCGGAAGTGGTAGAAACTTGTTTCCTATGTCAACAAATGCCAATTAAAGAGTATATTACATATACCAAATTTCATTTAGATATCTTTAAAAATAAAAAAATTATGGAGGTGCCCCAGGTATCGTTGACACCCGGTATAAGGAAGAAGAAGAAGAAGATCTAAAATAGTTCAAACGTTTAAATATATTTATTTAACTTTTAAGTTGTCACAATGTGCTATTACGACGTAAAACTAAAATTAGTAATAAAGTAGTTAATTTAAACAAGTTTCTAAGGATGGAGCTGAACCTTGTCAATACAATTTTACTAAAACTTTCAATTTTATAGATTAAAGTTTTAAAGGTTCACTTTTTTGACGTAATATTTCAGTCCAGGAAACTTAGCTTAAAACGAGTTAAACTGTGACTTAGGTATAACTTGAATTGGCTTAAGCTATAATTTAAGCTTTCACTTAAACGTGTACCAAAATGTTCGTCCCTACCTAATTGTAAAATTATTTTATTCAGCGCTTCCTACGAATTGTAAAAATTCGTCAATTCTATTAGATGATATTTATATAAACATCCCCTTCCACCTATCTATCCTTCATTATCAACCATCATTCTAATTAAAATATCATAGAACGAAACATTTTTCTTGTGTACAATAGCAAAATCGTTTGGAAATATCCATCTAAACTGCACATGCATTCTTCTAAGCTATCATGTCACTCATGTTATTTTTAATACGTTTAATTTCAATAGTCATCGTTCATCAAAAGGGCCATCAGCCTAGGTTCTGGCCATAGGAGGAAAAAATAGAAGAAGACGGAGATAATAAAAGCTAAAAATAAGTAAAGCTTTCAACTATTTTGGGGATAATGTAAATAAATCGTTAATTAGATGATTAGCGTTTTTTATTTAATTTTTTTTACAGTTTAAATAACACAAGGTTTTCAAGTTACGGCCGACTTCAGTTTTATTATTGAAACTCTGTTACGTTCTGAAAATGATAACTTAATAACAATATTGCCATGAACTGACTCGTATACATTGTTGTGTTTTCTGAATACACTAAATAAATAAAGTTTACTTAAATGCCACACGTTGGTGGGCCAAAATAAATGTAAATTTTTCGATTGATTACAAAATATAAATTAAATTTGCACTTAATACATAAGTTGGGTTAATCTTGTAATTGTGTGTGTATCGTTTGTGATGTATCTCAGGGTACGTGTATTAACATGTGTAAAATAGCGGCACACAATACAGATTAAAATTGAAATCACTACTACAAAATATAAAAAAAATTATTGAATTAAATCGTGGATTCTCTTGAGTTTTAAAAAAATTTTGAATTACAAAGAAACAATAAGTTAAACAAAATATCGAAATGCTAATAACTTGAAAATCAGCTTTCCTCGTAAATTTAACAAATTACCTCTTATATAAATGACGCAAAAGAAAAATTACTGACTTTATAAATTTACTACACAAAATAAAAAAAAAATTTAAACTTAGCTCGACTCTATCTTCCGTTCTTTTCAGGATGTTTGTTTGGTTTCACCAAACGAAATAAAACATTTAGTTTTAAAAACTATTTACATGAAGAATTTATTTAAATTTGCAACTGGATATTCCCAAGAAAATGTGATCATAGATCAGCTTCAATCATACGGGTATTTACTACTTTTAGCAATTTCACTTTAAACATTTAAAATAATTATTAACTTTGTTTATAATTTATTCATATTAACTAATTAAATCTTTCTCACAAGTTAATATCAATTATTTAATTTAATATAATCCTTTTATTTCACTTTTATTCTTATAAACAAAGAATTTTTAAGAGGTTTCACTTTCATTTATTTTTATTTGTTACGCCAGAAGTTTATTCTAGAAGGAATTTAAGCCATTTGTTTCGACTATCGATTTTTTTAAATTTATTAGCGGAGAACAAAAATATACGTATGCCTGCGGCGAAAACTGTTTTATTACTAAATTTACCTAAAATAAACAAAAGCTTAACCTATCCCAATGCTTGGATTCTGTAATTGACTCAATTTAAAAACTAATTTGAAACTAATTAAACCTAATTATATTTACGTACGAGGAGCGTTCAAATTTAAACAGGAATTTATTTATAAGAAAAGTTATTACAATATTACAACGATGAAAACTATATTACTTTTCTACGTAATCTCCCTGCCTAGCGATGCACTTGCGCCAACGATCTGGAAGCTTTTTAATACCTTGCTGGAAGAAGCCTTTGGGTTGCATGCGTATCCCTTCCTGAACAGCTTCGATAACGTCATTATTTGGCTGAATTCTTTTCCCGGCTAAAAATTCTTTTAATGGACTAAACAAATAAAAATCAGAGGGAGCAAGATCAGGACTGTATGCTGGATGCGGAAGAAGGTCCCACTGAAGTTTGTTTATAGTTTCAATTGTTCTTGCAGCAGTATGAGGACGACCATTGTCTTGGAAAAAGCAAACTGAACTCTCTTCAACACTTCAGACACTAATTTGTAAATTTTGAGAAATTTGACGAACTGTTGCCCGTCTGTCTTCCTGAATAAGGGCATTAACTTTTTCTTCATTTTCACGATTAACCGAAGTTGAAGCTCGCCGTACATGAGGCTCATTTGCTACATGCGTTCTCCCGTCTCTAAAGGATTTTGAGATTTTGACCACTCAAACACTCGACCTTTTGAAAGACATTGATCGCCATATCGTGCTCGCAGTCTTGTAAAAACTTCAGTCGAATTTACGCCTTCATTCGTAAGAAATTTGATTATTATACGCTGTTCCACGCTACAATGAATAGAACTTTCAGACATTGTAACTGTAACTGTCAAAATAATATTATATCGAAACAATTGCCATGGATATGTTAACAAGAGTCACAGTTAACCTTTAAATAATTTAATTTTTAGAATTGTCTTCAGATGGGGTTTTAATTTAAACATTCCTGTTTAAATTTGAACACTCCTCGTATTTACACAGCTAATGAAATTCCTTCAATTTTATACTAATATTATATTTGTTTGTTATTATTTAAAATTTTATTCAGTCTTGTTTTGACTTGGGCATCTGAAATTGTCTAATTACAAAATTATTCTTAATTGGAATTTAAACTAGCAGGAATTGTTCATTATTTTTCAATTTACACCTTATCTAAATACTCCTAATATTTATCTTAATTTTGCCTACATTTACTTTAAAATTACTTTGACGATTCAATATTATTGATTATTTTAATTTTCTATTTATTTGTTTAAAACTGTCTTTCAACCCTCAAATGTTCAATAGACTCATAGCTTCTAAGCTAAGTCAACTTTTAATTCATCTTAATTTCTTTTGTATTCATAAATTACAAAATAAGATTTCATATGACATAACCTTTAAATAGTTTAAATTATCCAAATTTAATTTACATTTTACCATATAATTTATGATTCACTCTGATTTTTCTAGCTTGGAATTGAAATCAACAACAATCAAGGAATCAACATATCCGATTCAATAACTCAACAAATTGAAATATTGAAGATAAAGACATATCCAATCTACGCCTTTCCTAACGACAACTCTCAGATTTAAGTTTTCACTTATATCATGGAACCAACAATTTTACAGTGTTTTATTTATTAAGGATTGTTTATAATAATTACTTTTAAACTAATTTATAACGAAAAATTGATTGAAATCTTATATTTCGTATAATTATGAATCGTAATGTCAGTGTTATATGTAAATTTGAATATGTGTGTGAATAAATGCTGTATAAATGTTAAATGTGTGTAAATATCACAACAACATACATGGCTATATTTAATAGTAGTGGTGCAACAATCGAGCCTTGAGGTGCACAACATTTAAGCGAAGCTGTAACTACAAAATTTTCAATGCACACTGTTGCTTGCTGTGTTGGAATCCGAAAATACCAAAGCAACGTGTCTAAAGCTAACACAATTAAATAAAACCCAAATTAGGGTACAGAATGGACATTATAATGAAACGTGGTCTTTAACCGGTTGCTAAAAAGGGATTTCATTAAAACAATCCCCCTTAAAAAAGAAAGAAAGAAAAACAAGGCACTTTCTCATCAAGAACAATTCATCCTTTCCTGAAGATTTAGGTTCAGTGGTATAACTGAAAGTTTTTTTCTAGATGTATTTTTATTGCTTTCTTAGAGTAAAGACGAATTGGCTGTCCGGTAAATGAAGATAGACGAGCTAACATAAAATATAACATGTTCCACATATCAGACAGCTGCCAGCCTATTGTTGTCCTTAAATAGGGAAACTGATACCTACACCATCCTAACAAAAGCTTACGTGAAAAGTGGTGGCGCATGCTGATTGATACAAACATGCGGAAAAAACACTCTAATAAATGTTTAACGCGTGTTCTCCTAACATATTTACCAAATTGACGCCATGTTGTAAAAAATTCGCGAGGTACTGCGTATTGCTGGATACAATTTTCAACCGTAACCGAGCTGTAAATAAGACAGGAAGGGTTGAAGTAATTGATGTAATCCCAAAGGTTACAGTAATTAACACTTAGTTTATTTATATTTTCAATTAACAACACATGCTGTGCGATTTATAATTCAAATATTAGTGCAACAACGTTGAGGTAATTGAGGTTTCAGCATTCAACGGTTAAACACCCCCTAAGTGGTCCTTTATCGGGCTTAACTCATGGCCTCTGTTTATTTCTGTACCCTTTAGTAAATTCCTCATGCACCCAAAATTTCTACACTTCGACGATTCTTTTAACAGAAAATCGAAAGTGATACTAATACGCAGAAGAACCAAAATTTTCCACAACTCCTTTATTTATTATTCGTTTCTAATGTGAACATGTCTAATAAATTTACTTATGTGGTTTTAGATTATCTTCGAAAGGTTACAAAAGTAAATTCTAGAAAAGCGTTTTTCAGCAAAAAAATTAACTGTAGCACTGGAAAATTTTATTGGCTAAAACTCCAGTCACTCCAACCTATTCAAACAAACCTGAATGTCCAGCACTTGTATTCAACAGCGGTGTAGATGTAGATAATATCGTTTAACTGGAATGGTATGCGACTGCAGGAAATGTAGCGTCGGACAGAATGATAAGGGTGTTTTTCATCCACCTGTAGCCTGAGTCTCTACCCCCAAAATGACACCAAGAATTCTCGCGAACTTCCTGTAATATATAACCGAAGCGATGCCACCTCGTCCAATAAGAAAAACGCTCAATAAAAAACTATACTAAGCACTTAAACTAAATTAACCCTTAACCGGCGTGGCCAGAAATTTTAACGCTCAATGCGTTGTGGAGTCCTTGGGACTCTAAAATAAAAAGATGCTGTGCATTTAATGTTATTGAAAAACTTACTTATTTTTCGTTGTATAGTTAATTAAAAACATGTAAAGAAACAAACTTTTATATTTATAACCAACTGAGTAACAAACTAAAGCCAAAAAAGATCTAAAACCAAAAATACTAAAAAATAAATAGTGTTTCTTTGATTCTTATTTTGCAAAAACAAAACTAAAAAATAAATACTTTTCTTATTGAAAACATGTTTGGTAAGGTCTAAACTATAAAAAATGAAAACGCATTAATTTTTAAAATAAAACTAAAAAAAACTGACAATGGTTCAAAAACCCTATAAAAAAAATATTTAGGACTCTTCTAGATTTTCAATGCATTGAAGAAAAATTTTTTTAGAACATTGCTAACAAATTGGTTTTCTGCATTGAACACAAAAATAAGCAGTTTTTCTTTTTAATTTTGGGTCACAAGTAGAATAATAATTCCTCTGATTTCTAGACAAAACGTCTTGAGCATCAGCTGGTGCCTCAGGTACCATCTTTAAAATTCTGAAAATACCTGTGTCACATTCCTAAAGCCATCTTTGCATAGTTTCCTCAAAGTTAGGATCTGTAGGATTATTTTTTTTAAATTCTTGAGCATAGTTGCTAAATTGCAAATATAACACTAACTGCGTCGTGGAGTCCCACGGACCCTAAGATCTTTTTCAACATACTTGCCTTGATCACAGACTGATTTCGAATGAGCACGTGACAGGTCCACCTACCATGGGAAGCTACTGAACAACACATGCCGTTTGGTGGACAAATACGAAAGTTATTAAACAATTTATACTTGCTAGAGTCCCAGGGACTCCGCAACGCCGGTTAAGGGTTGAAATTAATGGATCGGACGTTTTAAGGGAAATTACACGTTTAACTGAAGAGTAATTGCAGTTAATGCTGTTTTCTAATACAGGATGTTTCCTGAAAACGTGTTGTGGAAAATCAAACGCGGAAATCGACTTTAAATTGTAGGTAATTTTATTTAAGAAGATTTAAGACTGTTTTATTAGAAAGGTAGATGTTGGATTTTAAAAATCAATTGCAGTTATTTACATTTTACGTTTAAATATTTATTAAACTGGACAACAATTTAATTTTAACGAAGGAGGCTTCAAACTGTCTCTTTAAAAAATTAGGAATGCTAAATTATTTCAAGTGTAACCTAGACTTTTATTCGGAGTACTATTTTTTTCAAGTAGCTTGACATGTTTTTTATAGAGCAGCAATATATTAAATAAATTTAGCACAAGTTGGCCTAAATGCTCTAAAATTTAAAATTTATTTATTTAAAGCTTGCATACTACAATGTCGAAAACTTCAATTTCTGTCGATAATTTTCTAAAATAAACCAAATATTTGCCTTTCGAATTTGGATGATCAAATAACAAGAAATGTCATTTTGCAAATATCAAATACAAATTTGTTTAAAATTAGCAAATTTACGTAGTCACTCCTGAACCTAGATTAGTAGGTATAAACAAGTACTCTGCAAACTGAATTTCGCAGACGAAATTTACTTTGTAAGTTATAACCGATCATTACTACTTGACCGGAAAGTTCAGAACACTTTGCCACAGCTGAAACTGAAATTTGTACAACTCAAACCCATTTACTGATCAAGTTCGATTTCATCTTACCAAGTAAATTAAACCGCTTCTGATAAGTTTTTTTTTTAATTGCTGCATTTCGAGAATTAACACTTTTATTTATTTATTTATTTATTTATTTATTTATTTATTTATTTATTTATTTATTTATTTATTTATTTATTTATTTATTTATTTATTTATTTATTTATTTATTTATTTATTTATTTATTTATTTATTTATTTATTTATTTATTTATTTATTTATTTATTTATTTATTTAGAATGATTCTGTATTAATATGAAATATCCTTTTAAGGACAATATTAATTATTTTGACCTTAATTTTTAGGTTAATTTCTTATTAGGTGTACGAATGTGTAAAATTCTGTCTGTTATCCTAATCAGATGAAGCTTTCAATTCTTTAATGACCTTTTCCAGAATTTAAATGTTGTTAACTATAAACTCTGCAAATGCCCATCCAAATAAAAACCTTTCTTGTTTCTGAAATTCGTACCTAATTTTTTATTATTATCATCGAATGTCCTGTGCAATCCTGCGAAATGCAAAATAAAAATTATAAACAACCTAAGGTAGCTTTCATCTTAGCAAACAAAGTAAACAAGGACGAGTTACAGGACTCGCCTTGGGAAATAAGAAAGACATAAAGTAAGAGAAAACCCATAGAGACCTAATCTTGAAGGTACTATGTAGCTAACAATCTCGATAATCCTCGCACTGCTCCTGCAAACAAGCCAAGATCGCTATAGATAAAATCCCTGCGGGCTACACTTTGCATCTGCTTTGAAACCCTTTACGTTATAGAAGCCTTATAAATGAAAAGTTAAAAACTACAACATTATATCGAAATAAAAGGGGCTTTTATGCGATCTTATGTTGCCGGAAATCCAAACTTTAACTCATTCAAGTTCCCGGAAACCGTCAATTTTCTATCGGGGAGAATTTTTTTTAAACAAATTTACACCTTTTGTGAACTTTTGATGTGTTAATTAAGGAAATGTTACTGAAAATTTAAGTTTAAAGAAGCTGTATGAAAGGCACTAAAAGTTTTTATTAAATGATGCGTAAACTTGCGAATAGCAGCTCGTGGTAAATGGAGTTGAATGTAGCCGGATAACAAACATTTATGAAGATACTTTTTATGGTAATCTAAAAAGTCGACGACTACAAAATATATCAGTTTAATACGTCGTAGAAGTAAAAGTGCACGTAAATTATTTAATTTCCTCTCGATTTTTTTTAACAGAACACTCTTTTACGAGAAATTCATCCATCAGCTTTAATTTAAGCATCTAGAGAGAATAAAATACAGCAACTCGTAAACTATTTAAGACAACAGCGGGGAAATAAAACCGTTTTTTATTTAACTCCGAAAAAAACGACTGCTTTAAATTACATTCAAATTAAAACGCTCAAAATTAATTGCTCTTATTTTGTGAGAGTTGCAATAAAGAGATAACTTAATCATGTGGTTTAAATAGGGCTTATTGCTTCTATTAATTGATGTTTGATTAAAACATGACAAATAAGACGTGCAGTTCAGTTTAAATACCAGTAAGTTTCCAGAAAATACAAACCTTTCACATATATAATAAAACTCAAGCTAAATTCGATAGGAAAAAGATACATTTCGAGCAATTTCAAAAGCAAACACGGTTGATTCTGATACCGAAAGACGGGCGTCTTGACAAAATGCAGCAGCAATATAAATTTCCCCAAGTTCTTCAAGAACTTGTTAACAGAGTACGGTATTAAAAATACAGAAAATAAATTTTACTTATTTTGTACTATTGTCTCGAGCTAGAATTTCATTAAAGCCCGCAGATTGTTACTTGTCTGGAGGTTTTTCTTGTAGCCAGAGCTAACCGAACTTTGTTACTTTTTAGGATCTTGCAACACGCTTCATTAAATGAAATACATGTACTACCCAACATAGCTATGCAAATTAAGGACTAAAAACATTTGTTTGTATTCGTAGGATAAGCATGGAATTCTAACCTTTGTTTGTCTAAAATGAATTTGTACAAACTAATTAGTAAAACTGGCTTTAATTTGAAATGTTGAACTTAATGAATCAAAATGTGTAATAATATAAAAAGGCTGTCCACCAAAAACCCGTTAAACTTAATATTATTTCATCATGATGCCCAAATTATTGTAATGAACCCTAAATTGACTTTTATTTCATTACGACGAATTAAAAGGGTACTTAAAATAAATACCAAATTGACGTAGCCTGATTGTAGCAAATAAAAAAAGAACTGTAAAACACAGCTTAAAGTGAAATTTAGAACTCCCACATGTAACATCTTTAAATAAATAATCGCAAGTGTACTTCTGAGCTTCTAACGAAAATAAATCGATTAATTAAACCTTAGTTGTATGGTTCTTAACTAAACAATTTTCTACAGGTTTAACATTATTTCGTAGCCAGTAAAAGGAATGATGTTGAAAGACTCAATCAGTTCCTGAAAATCCTCCCTGAAGCCTACAAATTCCAGTACAAATCGCGATATCATGCGTAGCCCCTCTACTATTCCAACGCATTCTAATAACATCCATGTATCGCAGTCCCACATCACACTCACACACATGAAGAAGAACGAGCAGGGTTTTCTTTTTCTGACAAATTATTGGAATATCCGTCTCCCGTTACTAAAAATTCGGAAAGACGACATTTTGTAAATTCCACGAAGGCAATGCAGGGGTTCTATTATTAGAATACCGAGTTAAAATTAGAGCAAAAGCTTTAGGTGAGCTTGGATGGTCGAAAAGCTTTAGTGTTATTGATCAAACAGCCTGTTGCGCCGCCTCACCTACTATAAAGTGAGCTGTACTTAACCTTCGTTTGTACACTACACCAGTTTCACTCTTGATAAATTGCTTAACGTAAATCGTTGTCCATTACTCACCCTTATAAATTTTCTTTAGGAAGGAGATAAAATTAATTAATCATAGTACGTATACAATTTCTAACACCCCGAGTTTTATATACAGGAAAACGCGCTGGCGTTGAATCTTTTTGGTGAAACGAGGTGCTGAATAATGTATTCTGCTACCTCAGGTTTGATTAATTTGGAAATATTAATAAAATTATGTTTCCTTCATGTTTTTCTTAAGTTGCACTCCTTGTCGTAAACAACAACAAAATTCTCACGCAGAAAAAGAAACGATTGCTTGCCTTTATTCTCCCACACAAAACATATTTTCGTATTCGCAACATTTTCGAAATATTAATAAAATTTATTTACTCTTCTTGTGCACCGAAGAAAAACAAATATATTTAGAGAAAAGCATTTTTAAGTTTCGTTAAAAAACAAATTAATTTAATACTGTTTTGAACAAGTGGCAAACAAAAATCCTTATTTATATTTGTACTTCAACGGATTTTTCCAAAGAATGAGGTCATTTATAATAGGTAAAGTATGTAATCCTTTAATTTTCATTTTTGTTATGTATAAAACCAAAATCAGAGTTTCTAACTTGAAGGATAACATTATTACATTAATAATCCACATGATCCACACAATTTAGCAGAATCCAAAGATCTATTCAGAACGGATAGTTTGTAATTATCGTATCCTTTAAATAGATCTACCTTGTTAAATGTCTGGGCTGTTAATACAATCATTTAATTCTGTTTCTGAACAAAAGCCCACGAACAGATTACAATTACCCTTCCTAATTTAATTCTACCTACACACCTTATATAAATTTAGGATTTATATTCTTTGTCGGAATTAATAATTTATTTAGTAGACCGGAGTTCGGTTTCGTTAAAAGTCGGGCATTGAAATTAATTTAATAATAAACAGTTTGCAGGTCGAAAGCAGGTTGAATGTTCAGGACTGAAACTGGGTTTATTGGATGTATTTAATTTTGAATAATAGTTGCAGATGTCTTTGGACCAAGTCAAATAAAATATATTGTAAATTCCAAATTTCAGAAGTATATTAGCCGTTTGTTACAAAGCACAAACAAAATAAATTTCTTATAAAGTGGGTTATTATACTAAATTTACATTTATTTTAAGAGATCACATATTAAACACCGAAAAAACTATTCATTTTCAAAAATTTGGATCAAATTATAAGAAGTTATCAAAGGTCGTCTTTGCAAATAATAAATGCAAATTTGTTTAAAAACAATAACTTTTTTCTATAGCAACTGTTAAAGTGCTATTTTATCTATTAATTTGAGTAGATAAAGTAGCACTTTAACAGAAAGGGTAGATAAAGTACCTACTATTTTAACGACTGTACGCCCATACTAATGACATTTTAAAACGTGACTCGATTTGCAATTTTTTAAACGTCAATGTCAAATAAATGTCAAATAAAATACATTTTATATTTTTTTTCCTTTAAAATAAATGCTATAGAAAAAATAGAGTATTATACACGACGATAAAATTTAATTATCTTCTCGAGCGTAATTAGCTTCTCGACTGGCGTCTCGACGCTAACATACGCCCTCGAAGATAAAATACAATTTTATCGTGTTGTATAATAAATATCTATAAATAGCCACATTTCAACCTCAATTAATATAAACAAGTACTCCGGATACAGAATTTCACAGCTGACATTTATGCGTTGTAAGTTATTGCCAATAATTACTACTTAACCGGGAAGAATTTTAAAAACTCCGAATTTTCAAAATCAATTGGAATTCTGGTGGAATTCTCTACAAATCATTTTACACCAAAAGAATAGCCGAATAAATAAAACTTCGTATTTACATGGAGTTTCTGTTTAATTCATATGGAAATCGGTGGAGTTTCAATGTAAATTTCGGATTTATTAGGGGATTAAGAAGCCCCCTGGAAAATCTTTGTAAACCTTGCATGTGGAATCGCACGAAATTTCATTCGGCTGTAGATGATAACTTCTTCGAGCTTCGTGCCAAATTCCATAATGCCGATGCGGTTTCTTCTTGGTTATAAGTAGAATTCCAATGGAATTTCCTGAGGAATTACTTGAAGAAGGATATTCTATTCGGTTATGTACCGTAACACCAGAGGAATGGCAAAATGTTGTACCATTATATATGAGTAGAAGTAAACTGGAGTGAAGCTTCGGTGCACAGCTTAATGGAATTCCGAAAAATTCCCATGGTATCCCGTACAATTATCAAAATTTAAGAAATTTTCTTGGTTTTCGTTGGATTCACGGGGTATTCCCTTGAAGTTTGGTATACCTATAGGAAACGAATAGTTGAATAGAATTCTGGAGAACTCCTCGGGAAGTGATCCCTAATTTCCTTCGGAATTCCGATTTACAAAATTTTGCTTCGTTTGTTTTCCTTCTGAAGTAGTTTATTTAAATGAATACCGGAATAATTCTGCTGTTTTATCATTCGATATGAACAGTAATCATTTCCATACAATTTCTTTAAACGTCCGAGGAATTAACGTGGAATTACATAATTCCAGATAATTTCACAGGTTATCACGAGAATGCTTAAGAATGCAATTCAGTTGTATGTTACTATTGACCTAACACCTAAGTAGGTGAAGACCTAAGGTTTACTATTAGGTGTAAACCGATCAACCGATGATAAAATTGCGTACACCGTAAATTATAAGAAAATTTCGCAGAATTCCATGGAATTTCGAGAGCTCTGAGATGTTCATTCCAGTATAAACGGAATTTAAGGTAGCTGAACACCGTAACTCGTCTGAGATTTGTCAGTTTCAGTGGAATTGTCTGAATTTCTGTGAAGCTAATTTTTTCGCGAAATTGCATGGAATTCCGCAATTTGAGATAATTCCACAGAATCCCATAAAATTCCTTTCTCTAAGTTTTATATATAATTCCTCTGAGGTTTACTTCTCGAAGTAAGCTTGTTTCAAAACTTTGTACCTACATCAGAAAATTTCGAATAATTCCATGAAATTTCGAGAGCTCTGAAGTGTGTACCTCAGTATAAGTAAACAGAATTTCAGTTCAACACCGTAATTCTTTTGTGGCTTACCGTTCTATATAAAAATGGAATTCCTTTGGGTTGTCTGGAATTGTCTGAAATTATTATAAAATTACGTACAATTAAGTGGAATTTTGTAATTTCAAATAATTCTGCAGAATTCCTTAGGCTTTCCATGGAATTTCTTTAAATTTTGTGTTAAAATTGCTCTGAGGTTTACTCCCCCGAGTAAGCTTGCTGCAAAATTTTGTACGTCAGAAAATTGGAAATTTCGAATAATTTCATGAAATTCCGAGAGATCCGAGTTGGGTACTTCAATATGCACGTAATTTCATTGCATTAAACACCTTAATCCTTCTGAGGTTTACAACTCCATGTAAAAACGGAATTTCAATGAAATATTCTTGTGGTTGTCTGCAAATTATCTGGAATTAGTAGAAAATTGCACAGAATTACGTGGAATTCTGTAATTCTATATAAATTTACAGAAGTTTTTGGGAGTTTATGGAATTCCATAGTGTGTCTGAGGCTTACCCTAACAAAATTTTTTACATCGGAATTTTGAATGGGAATTTTCTGAAATTCCATAAAATTTTGTTTAGTTATAATTTTAAAAATGCATAAATTAGGGTGTTTGGAATCCAAAAAACTGTTATGAGCTGCGTTGCAAGAATTGCATCGGTTGACCTTTCTAAGAAGTAGTCTGTGAAATATAATATAAAATATTGAAAATGCAGTACTTCCTAGTTTGCATATATATTTAACAGTGAGTGGGTTTTCAACATCTAAGTCAACGAATGAAGCAAAACACACAGTTTGTATCCGTTTATCCGACGTCCGACGTCTACTTGAGGGTAAATTCTAGCGTAAACCCAATGCAAAAAGAAGACCTTTTAGATTCTACCAGAAAACGGAATTTGGAATTCATGTTCAGCAAAAGCAGGACTCTAATAGCGTAATAATGTAATAACGTGATCACTCTAATAAACCTTGTACCTACGTTGGAAAACAATATTTTCAGGATATGCAGGAAGTGCAGGTATTATTTTGTCATTACTTAAAACAAATTCTAAATTTATAAGAAAATGTTATTTTTATCATAACCATTTACTCTCTATAAACACACATTTAACAGTGGATTTCGCTGTTGTGTACGTTCCTGGATTTACTCCAATTCTGCTAGGGTTACTTTAGTTTTTTAATTACAATAATATTAAAAGATGCACCAGCCTTGTTGGGCACTGTATACAAAACCTAAAATGCTAAAATTACTCACTGTGTATTTCTGAATTCTCCGTACATAATCTTTAAAAATTAATCACAATTCTTTGCAGTTAAATTGGCGCATGACATAAAACAAACAAACAGAAAGACCTTCATAATTCACTTAGAATACTATCATTAATTCAAAACTTACCAAATTGTATTGATCTAAATATTGGATGCCCTTCCTGCAGAAATTTACAGCCATAATATACTGTTGTTCTTTTTAGAAGTTCTAACGCCATTTGATAAATGGCATTGAAAAATGTATGTACATAAATGTGCATACCGTCTTTTTTATTTTGAAGTGCTATGATATTAACTCTTGCTATGTCTAAATTATTTTTGTTATTTTATACAGTGTGTTTAAGAAATCATCATCATCATCATCAATTGGCATGGAGCAGATCCTCGTGGATCAATCCTGGATTACGCCAGGCCCATCCCATGGCAACAGGGAACACTGTATGACGTTAACATGCCTGTGACGCTAGCCGCTAGACACCGCTTCTACAGTGCAAGGCAGTTAGTAGATCACATATTCAATGGGAGTCGAATATATGACCGAGATGGTTAATCAAGTTTTTTTTTCTTTTTTCTTTTTTCTTTTTTTACGAACACTATTTCCAGTATTACCGCTACTTTCCTAGGTCTATGGTGTGAAACGCCTTAGCGCAGACATGCCTGCCCTGTTACACGTTACTTTATTCTAGCTAAATCTAGTCATTATTTTATACACATACTCCTTGTTCCCTTGTTTCTATTTTGCATTATTATTGTAGTATAGGTTCTTTCACAGTTCTTCTATCGTATTCTTCCTCTACTTCTACTTCCTCTTCCTCTACTTCTAATTCCTCGTTGTCAGATTCTTCTATTGAGTCATATATGCGATTCATTTCCCTCTTCATCCTAGTTTTGCTCCTTGCCCACTCTTTCCAAGTTTTTGTGGTATACCCGATCGCTCGATATCTTGTTTCAGTGCTGTGTTCTACGTGTAGCAGGGTGTTCCCACCTTCAGTTCGTCTGCTGCTAGGTTATATGCCTTCTTCAATATGTGGTCTTCTTCTCGTCTTAATATGTGTGCCCAATATTTTTGCTGTGCCGCTGTCAGCTTTTTAGTTATTGTTTTCCCTTCCAGTACCTCGTGTGCGGTCGCCCCTTCGTCTTCTTTTGAACTTATCCTGAGGAGTTTTAGGATTTTGTTTTCCATTCTTCGCAGTGCCACTCTATTTCCCTTTGTCATTGTGCTGGTTTTTAGTCCGTATAGCGCCGTTGTTCCAACTATCGTTGTGTAGATTGTCTTCTTCAGTTGCGAGGGCAGTTTATGCCGTTGTATTGTGGGTAGTATGACGTAGGTAGCTTGGTGAGCCTTTGTGATTCGTTGACTCACTGTTGCTGGCCTTTCCAGCGTGTTGGTACTTCATTTTTCTGACTTGTTTTATTTCATAATTCCCAAATGGCGAATAAACTCTATGGCACGCTGTTTAGGGATACTCCCTGAATACGAGAAATATAATAAAAAAATTCTTTAGGCAATATTTTTGGAAATATTGGGGTTTAAAGATCAATAAATTTTACAACATTGTTTAATAAGTAAAAGTAGTAAACTGGTATTTACCATGTGTTTCCATGGATATAATATTTTACTCACATTAAATTTTACATCAAGCAACAAAAATCAAATGCTTTGTTGCCAAATAAGATTTTTAATGTTTTGAACAGATTTTAAAAATTATTGATTTTAATTTTTTCTGGAATTTTTGTAGTTATTGCAGCAAAAATTGTTTGAAATGTAATTTTAAATATAATTTACTTGTAATAATTAATTGATTGCGTTTATAAATATAAGTAAATATTAACGTATAAAGATCCAAACTTTGGACTTCCATATTTTCTAAAATGTAAGAGAAAGAATTTTGTATAAATTTTCTCGTACTCAGGGAACAACATACCGAAACAACATACCAGAGAGAGTTTATCCGCCATTTTCGAAACACCTTGCATATACAAACATAGAACTGACGAAAATTCCAGATATAATCTCAGTAGAAACTAATAGCAGAAAAAACGACGAAAAGAAGATTTCCAAGAAATATTAACAATAGACCGAATAGATCGGATGAAAATATATAGAAATAAAAAAAGAAGAAAGCATACGTAACGGAAATAAATGAAGAAGTAATAAGCAATGAACTAATAATGGAAGAGCTGTGTAAAGCTACAAAAAAAAAATTAAAAATGGAACAACGATAGGCCGAAATGATAAAGAATATGGGAGAATAAGGCACAAAACTCGAGATTTTCAAAAAGGACTGCAATACAGGAAAAGTCCTGAAGAACGGGTGTCATACTTCTTCTGTATCTAAAAGGAGACAGATAAAACTGCTACAGCTAATGTGGCATAACTTTGCTCAACACTGTTTGTAAAGTCTACGGACGAATATTAGGAAGAAAATTAGATCACAATTAATAAATTCACAGAGTGATTTCAGAATGGGAGAATGGGACATAGCATCCTGTCAAGAAACTTTAGAGGAGTATAACATGAAAATAAATTTAGGGAAACTAAAGTACTAATAACAGCGAAAAGGGAAGTAGAGACAAATATAGTGAAACATTAAATTTGTGATTTCCGTTGTCAAAATATAATAGAAATGCAAACAGCGTTTTTAAAATAAAACTTACACATCCAAATTCATATTAATAATTGTTGGCCAGTATTGCGTTGTTATGTATAAATACTGTAAGCGAAGGATTACAAAATACAGATACTTAATTCCAACTTCAAAGTATCGTTTTCACTTTAAACATTATTTAAGTACAGACGCTTCAATAAATCGCTGTAGTTTTATAACGACAGGAACTGCAAGTCCCATGTTTCTTATGAAAATATATTCACAGTAGAAATTTATGATATACTAGTCGAGATTTAGAAACCATTCTGAGACCTTCAAGTTGCGACAACTTTTAAGCAACTGTCCTCTTTCTACACGCTGCAGTGTACGAACCAAACGGCGACCGTATTTCATTTGAGTTCTGACGTACGTTCTGCAGCATTTGTACGCGTTAAAAAGAGATGAACTCGGAACTTGTTGTGGATGATTAGTGCATGCTCTTAAAGGCGGGGCAAATACTGCTTGAGACAAGCAGAGGTATCAAAACGGTTCAATGTTGTGAATACCTATAAGTTAATATTGAAGTTGCATTTCATTACATCAGTTGACTGTCAGTGCTGTCAAAGTGACAAGGTGTAAATGGAACATACATTTTTTTTGCTAGAAGCATATTTTAGGAATGGGCATAAAGAAGATAATGCACAATGGTTTTTGATTACTTTTTTACAAGATTTTCAGACCAAATTTCAAACCTTACGTACAAAATGTTTTACAGCTGTCTTATGAATTGTGATCGAAATTTCAGAGAAGGGCTCTATTAGGAAAGAAAAATCTGGTAAACCTAAGAATAAGAGAATAGCTGAAAATATTAATCATGTGAGAGAGATTATAGACAGAACTCCATCAAAATCAATAAGGAAGATTTGCCAGGAAACAAATTTATGTGTGGGAACTTGTCAGAAAATTTTAGAAGTTGATATTGGACTCTGCAAATTTCAAATTTCATGTGTATAACGAAATTTTACCTCGAGATTTTCAAAGGCGTATTGGATTATTGTCAATGGTTTAATCAAAATTTAAATAATAACAATGTTTTGGACTCTTTCCTGTTTTTTGGACGAAGCCTGGTTCCACTTATCTGGCTACGTAAATTCTCAGAATATGAGAATATGGTCTGCGGAAAATTCACATGAATTTCGACAAACACAACTGCATCCTCTAAAAATTTGGGGTGTGGGGAGCAATATCCTAAAGGCAGATAATAGAACCAATATTTTTTGATTTTACCGTCATTGCTGAACGCTACAGAGAGAGTATCTTAATGCCCCTTTTCAGCGAACTGTAGGATGATGAGCTTAGGAACGGTTACTTTCAGCAAGACAATGCAACAACCCACACAACCATATAAATTTTATTCGAGAATTTTTGAAGACAGAATTCTTCCGTTTCCTCCACGAAGTTGTGATTTAACGCCGTGTGTGTGCGTATTTCTTGTAACCATACCTCAAAAATATGGTTTTCAAATCATTTAAATAATCTAGAAGACTTGCAGAATGCAATTTTATTAGAGAAGTCACTTTACTGAACGTTTTTGAAAACATGAAAAAAAGGATAACACTTTGTTTGGAAAATAACGGGCAACAGTTTCAACACCTTTTGTAATGTTTGTTCTTTGTTATTTTGAAGTAAATTTTGAAAAATTTCTACGCGATTTATATCACACATCTTGTCAGTTTATATAACGTCCAGTAATTTTAGGCGAGAAAAGGGCGAAACCTCTAAAAATACTGGTGAAGTTTTTTTATTGCAAGCACCTTCATTTTGACGTTACAAATAACGTGCAGAAAGTTCTTTTCGAAATTGTGTTCGCTTGACGAGTTATTTAAGGTCAAAGGTCAAAGAAATCCGTTTTTTGCGAATATCGCGCTTTCTATTGGTTATACGTTAATTTCAGTTATTAGAAAAATTGTTTATCAGAAAGTTATCTACAAAAAATGTTATACGCAAATTTTACGCACGACCAATAGTTTTGGAGATATAAAGTCGAGAGAGCATAAACTGTACAATGCATTCGTTTCCCCACCACCGTCGAGTTCGAATGCAAGGCGCGTTTTTTTTTACATGGTTTCCCCATTAGGCCTATCCATGATTTATTCAATTATGACATTTCTTCATCATTTTGTTCCTCTTCATTCACTTCTTGTTCTTATCCTTCTGCTTCATCTTCAATACAGGTATCGCATTCAGTCATATTTGATGCTAAAATATCAATGGGATCGATATCACCATCGTTTATATTGTCACAAGATTCAGTAAATCACGAGAAGCGACATTTAAGCATGATTGGCCACGACAATAGCCACAAACTATGGAGCATGGTAATCAGTGGCGTAACCAAGGGGGGGCCCAGGGGGCCCGGGCCCCCCTCAGGATCAAAGTTATTAATCAAAATTCATTTAAAAAAAATCGATAATTGTAGGTATCGGCATTACAAAAGCCACCCAATATGGTGAATTTGAAAACCAATTTTTACGAATTGATCTGTGGTACAATCCCCGCCAAGCAGTATGTTTATTATATCAGTGATGGACCATACAATAAACAGTTGACTGGGCCCCCTACAAACTACGTTTCTGGTTACGCTACTGATGGTAATCCTATTTTCCTGCATCCACAATTTGAACTGCAACCTTTTGTACAGTTACAAAATATAGAATTAGGGAGCTCGTCCGGCGCAGGTGGAAGTAATGTAGTATCTGGCTCCAAGAAATTGTTGTTGAATGTCCATCCCCACTGTTGAGGATATAAGTCCCTTCCCAGCCAAGTTTGTACCTAATAATATATACGATACAAATGTTGTTGTGCGGCTGCTGTTGTAGGTGGAAGTGATGACAATTTTACTGGCGGTTTGAGTCTTGTAGACTTAGCAAAACTCATGTACCTATTATAATTGTCGAGGGAATCTTCTGTTTTTGGAGCTCCGTACATTGCTAAAATAAAATGTATTCCATTACTGATAACAGTATCTTGTGAGCAATTCTCTTGCTTAAATGCTTCTGCAAATTGAAGCAAATCTGAGCGTTCTTGAAATAGCTTAATTGCATTAACTCTTCCTTTATGAAAGAGCGCAGATCGCAGATGTTGTATCGCATCCTGTCATGGCATGTAAAAATAGAATATGTTCTTTACAATGTCTATATTTCTCGATACTAACGGAAGAATATACAGGGCGATTCAAAAGTACTGTCATTAAATTAAATGGGTATATGCTGACCTTAATAGAAGTACATAAGACCAAAAATTTAAAGCTTATCGCGATTTTTTTTATTTTAAATTTTGATACCCACTTTTGAGAACCGCTGGCCAATATGCGCGGTAGAAATTTGACCCCGCAAAAATAAATGAAACATTACACAAGTATGTAATCTATAGGTTTCACTTTCCTCTGCAATTTTTTCAGGATTAAGACTGATGATTCGTGGCATGTTTAAAAAGTGATATTAGAAAAAATGTTGTTAATAAAGTGAAACTGCACTTACAAAAAATGCTGCTCCAATAAACACACACAAACAAACACAACAAAAACGAAAAACTTTGTCTTTCAGAGCTGCTACAGCATTTTGAACAGCTTTCCCGTAAATTAAAACGTCAATTATTAATTAATTCAGTCATACGGTTAGGATGACCTTCCATTAACGCGTTCGAACAGTGCAGTTTTACAGTAAAAAATGGACTAGTTAAGCTACGTCACATCACACCTGGACTCTTTATCAGTACGGACAAGAAACACGATTAATAAATGTAAATTCTCAATGTAAACAGAACTGACCTATTCCACTATTCCAGTTACCCCAAAACAATTTTTGTATTAATGTTTAAATTTTTTTTCTGAAGTTACGGTTTACTTGCGACACATGGTTTATTGAGAAAAGTTGTTCTATTTGATATGCTCTACCTACCCTTCAAATAAATGACAATACTTTTGAATCACCCTGTATTTTTGTCTCAATATTTCCTCTTCCTGGTTTGAAAAAGAAATTTTTTTGATCAGGAGGACTACGTCCGATTAAGAGTACAAGAAAATCTACATCTTCTCCAACAACAACTGTTGTGCCAATAATGGATTTTTCAAAAGCTGTTTCGATTATTAAGACGTCAGCATCATCTCGCGCTTGTCTACTTGTAATGGCCAGCAAGGGGATCTTGCTGGCCAACGCACCGGACTTACATTAAATTTTTTGGCCATGTGTGATACATGGGTGAATTTGTAATTTTTCTCTGCATCTTTTGGTATAAAAATCTATTATGACGGACATAAGAAAATCAAAAGTTAGCCATGAAAACCCAACTATCTAGTTTGCCTACAAAATTTTTAAGGAGTGTTGCTTAATTATGTAAATACCCAAAATTTCATTTTACTCGTCCTAATAGCAAAAAAGTTATTAAAGAAATAAAAAAACGAAACTCTTCAGTTTTTTCAGGATAATTCAGAAACTACAAAAGCTATCTCCGATTGCTCTACAATTCTTTAAAGAGCCTAAAATGGCCCAACTTTTTCCCTATTTAACCAACCCTGTATCTCTTATCGCTTTCGAGATTCCAATGGTGTACATTGTAAAAGTGACCACCCTGTAGAACTTTATTTTCACTTTTTCTGGAATTTTGAAAAAAATTTTCTTGTGGCGTTTGAAAGAGAGTGGTTGTATCTATCTACTGATGGAGAGATTTTTTCGGTATTAATATTTTTGTTAAAACTATTTGAAAATTTTGAAGTAAAATAGAGCTTTAGATTTTTTAATACAGTAAAGTTGGTTTTTAGAAATTAAAAAAAATCTTTCCATCAATGGACAGAAAAGACATGGATAATTACAAAAAAATGCTCTGCCGTTCCTTCTTAAATAATTAGTACAAAAAAATGGAACAAAATGTGCTTAAAATGAGGTATATGTCATGGTGTAAATTCCAGCCTTAAGTTAGTTTTAGTTTTCAAAGTTTAGTATAAATACAGGGTTATTATAAATGATTGTAGTCGAAGTAAGCCGAAAATCTAAATGTAAAATTTCTTGCTTCTGCTCCACACAAATAATGATTTAAATTATATTAGATATGCACTGTTCTACACACAAGTGTTAAATTGGTTGCATAACGAGTCAATATTTATGTAAAAAAGTCAAAATCATTTTTAAGGGAAATAAAAATTTTCTTGCCATAATTTTCACTTAACGAATGATCGATACAAACCCGAGACATATCTACACTAGACTCTGATTAATGAACTCATTGTTAATGCATAGTTAATAATGTATGCATCTATTCACATTACTAAACAACACACACAAAAATAAGCCAAAACTTATTTAATACTGATTATTTATGTTTATTTACAATAGATGTTGAAAGTGCTCTCCATTTTAAGTATTATCAAATCTGTCCACAACTCTCCGAATACGAGCCATTAAAGATTCCTCTTCAATATATATGCCTGGAAACGCAATGAGATATGCATTTTTGCATGCTTGAACAAAATGTATTCATTGCCCGACTTCATTTAATACACCGCTTCGATAGTAAGATTTAATAAAGGTGTTATATTTTAAACAGTAGTATTATGCAAATTTAAACTTAAAATACCTATTACTTTTTGTTTATTCAAGTTTCTATGACTGCCTTTAATTACACTTACGTATTAACACTCTGGAATCAGCAGTAGTCTTACTAAAGACTGATTTTATTCACATATACATTTAAGGAAGGGCGAAATCAATAGGCAAACTAACACAATGCAATTATTCAAAGACACTGTAAATCACTACAAAAATCCCTACACTATAATTATGTTTTTCTACTCCCACCATGGAAAGTGGGATTTTCAGACTCCGTCTCCATAGATACGAGTATTGAAAATGAGTGTTTGCCGAACAAGTGAAATTAGCGTGCGGAAAATTTACTTTCCGCACGCACATGCATGATTTTCGGTGCGGTAAAGTATAATTTTGCCGCACCGAAATCAAAATGTCATAAATGACATTTGATGAAAGTCAGATTTGATTTTGCAGAAATATTTAAATTTTTTTATGGAAATGTGGTTGTAGAAAAAATAGTGTGTAATACATGTGTTAAAAGCTTGTATTTGCCACTCTCATGTGACTGCAGCACTCACTATCGTTCGTGCTGCAAACTTCACATTCGTGTGGCAAACGCAAGCTTTCAACACTTGTATTACAAATTACTATTGTATAAAGCGGCAAAATTTCATTACCACGGGCACCGCCTGCTTCGACTACAATCATTTATAATAATCCTGTATAAGTTTTGTTGATTTAAATCATACGACGGATGAAAATCCATTTGTTACAGGAGATTGCTACTGAACACTCTCCTACATGTCATTTAACTTGCCATACCAGTTGCTGAATATACATTGTATAGATTGCAAATAAAGTGGGATGTTAAAAAAATTTTTTACTTGGAAACCTTAAAAATTGTGACGTTTATATTTATGTTTAAAAAATTAGAATCTAGCGTCCTAACGGTACTGTTGCTATGCTACAAACAAACAAATAAACACAATCAGCAGAAAAAAATTGATTTGCAATGAGTGATTCAGAAGAAATTGAAGATTTTTCTGAAATTCAAGTATTAATATTAATAAATAAACACGTATTCTCGATTATAACTATTTATTTGTTTTATATCCATTATGGTATAGAGACAGGAGTACCATTACGCGGAAAGTGACCTGGCGAGATATTTTAATGTGTTCTTATCAATTTTTAAGTAAGTACAATTTATTTGGTTGAATAACATCTTACTATGCTGTGTTTTTGTAACAACAAACGAGAAAGCTTTACTGCGTTTCACAATTTGACACAGAAAACTATTCTGTTATTTTTGTCAACTCCTCTCTTCACTATGGATTTCTCATAAACATAAATAAGAAAATTCTCTTCCATTCGTTTGTATTAATTCAAATATATCTATACACTCCATCAGAACACCAAAAAGAATTATACAGATAAATGAACCGAAAATAATCTACAAAAGTTTGACAGTACATCTTTTTGAGTTTCTTCTTTTGGGGTTTCACATCTACCACCGAAGTTTTCACGTGTCAGTTGATTCTTATACAAAGGTCAATTCGCTAAGGATACAATTAAATATTAATAATTCCTAATAACCATTACATTAACTTTCGTCGCTGTGTCTCCCACTGTTTTCTGAAATATATTTTTAGTATAAGCATAGTTACAACATTTAAACTGTTTCGGTTTTAGACACAGATTATTAATTTTTAAAATTGCGAACCGAATTATTTTATTAACTAAAACGTTAAAGATCATTAAGTTTGATAATAAAATACAATCGAATTATTTAAAACTGAAACGACGCACAGTTAAAAGAAAGATTTACACTTAAAATTGTAAAAAATGTCAAATACTGCCGGTAAGTCGATATATCCGACTTTCATAGAAATCCACGGACCCGGAAGCAAAATCAAAAGCCGCCAAATTTATCTTCCGTTTCATGAATAAAAGTAAATCCCGTGGCACGGGTTTTGGGACACGTTCTGAAAAAAAGGCGCAGAAAAAATTGATTTCGCTTTATTGGTTTACTGAAGGCCCGTCCCATTCGTTTCAGTAAACAACAGAACCATCTAAAACCAGAAAGAAGTAAAAATATCTCGGGTAAACAAAAACCACCGATATAAACACGCAAACAATTTGAATACGTCCCGCTGTATCTACAAATTCCAAGAACGATCTCACCTTCAAGTTTTTTGGGATTTTTATTACACGAATTTTTCTTGTTGACGAATTCTCCGGACAATAAAAAAAGCCCCGGTTGGAATTAGTTCAGACAGAAGCGGTAATTTTGTGATGAACAGGCCTCGCTGAAACTAGGAATAAAAGAGATTGAAAGAGAATGACACAGAAAAATCGTGGAAGTGAGGCAACAACTGAAAAAAACCTATCATAAGTGGCTATTTGTAGCTCGAATCGAACAAACCCTATTAATTGAGTACGACCTGGACATTAAATCGACAACCTTCTAAGCCAGGAGGAATTTCAGCTGACGCAACAGAAAAACTTTCTGAAGGACGTACCATAAATCGTAAACGAAACGGGAAATTTGGGCGGCAGACAAATTGGTAAAGTCCAACGTCCAAGTCCAAGGAATGATAGATAACATCGATTTTATACAGACATATGAATAAGCAATGCCTATAAATTACCAGGCAGAAATAAACAAGTGGTTTGACGTCAGAGGACATAAAGCTCCAACGTTGTCGCTTGTCGGAAAGTAAATCCTATAAAAGCTCCACGAAAACAGCGCCACCAGACAGTCGGAAGCTCAATTTATTGCACGGGCTGAAAAGGTAGTTTCAGCACCGCAACAAACTCTGAGTTTCAGGAACCATGACGCGTGCCATCCCTCGTTTGTTCTAACTTTCCATGAAAATACACTTGTGTCATCACTTTCACGAAGATTTAGCCTAAATCAATGTTTATAAATTATAAATTTCACAGTAATAATTACTAAAAATAAAAATCGCGATCTGTTTTTTATCGAAGTTAAGCGATTCCTGAAAAATTCGCAATCTGGTTTGAAACCAAACTAAGTCCTGAGCTTTTTAATTTGTCCCACCACCGTAAGAGGGCAAGACTTTTTGAAAGTAAATTTCCGATCAAACAGGAGCGCGGATAATTTTAAAAGCGGTCTAAATTGTTCATCTAAAAGCTGCCAAATCGATGGGAAATTTAATTTCGAGACTGAGTAAGAGGAGCCATCACGATAATTATACTGATGGAAACAGCCGCAAACAATTAGTTACTAACTAACGTTTAGCACAGGAACCGCATGTTGAAACTAACAGCATGGATAAACAGCTAAATTGAGTGAAAATGTCTACATTTACATGTTATATATGAGTTAGTATTTTGAAATGGTAACGTAAAAGCTTCTGTAGGTATAAATTATTTGTACAAAACAACTAAAATTAAAACGAATCCAGCAAAATTAGAAAAAAACAAAACTTAAGAACCCCTTTTCAAGTACTTTTTAAATGCGGCCCAGCTTATGCTGGAAGAAAATAAAAAATTAAACAATCAAATCTGATGCGCGTTAAAACAGTTTTAAAAAAAAATGATAAAAAATTCAAGCTTTTATTTCATGATAATCGTCAGCTGATCTCGATATTAACTGAATGAAAACTAATATAATTTTTACAACAATCGATCCTGACGTGACAAATTTAGACGGGAATTAAACATTAAGGTACGAACCTGGTAACGAACTGAAAAAATGTTCATTTAAGTGTGGAACGTTGAAATACATGGCGAAGTAGGAATTCCATAAATACGAAACTTACACTTTAAATTAGATTTATTCTAATGCAAATGAGAAAATTACACCAAAGAAGTTCAAAAACTTGTCTATAAAATTAACATAAATAAATATAGAACTTATGTAAGAACCCATAAGAACAGAATATTTAATCTTATCAATTTTATAAGTGAACTTGCAATAGAAATTGGTACTTAAAGCAAATCTAGAATTTCCTCTACATCAATGTGTACCTACTTAATTTTAGGGTTTTTCAAAAAAGCACTTTTCAACAGAGTTAAAATATATTAAACGCTAATCTTAGAAGCTCCACTAAAAACGTGTTTTTTAAAATACTCAACTTTGAGTGAAGCTGTTCCAGAAATGCGTGTGTTACCAAGCAGAATTTAAATTGAAAATGCCTGTCATAGTTTTCCGTACGTAAACGAAGCTGTTAGATTAGAATTTAATTAAGCATTTCTAATTACAAAGCTGAATATTATTTAGTTTGAAGGACAGTGAAATTAGTTTCTGGTTTATATTTACACATCGTACTATCGGCGATTAACCTCTAATTTAATTTTGAGACCAAATTCAACAAGTGCCGCTTGTTGTTTAAAGGCCCAAAAAATGCCTGTAAGGAAAATTAAATTGAAATTAAATGCTACATTTTGATGGCCTGGAAGATCATAATTTTATTCAAGAAGGAAGATATATTCGTAACAGTTATAAAATCCATATTTTTACAAACTTTAAGTTGAGATTAAGCAACAGATTGTTTTCTATAATTATAATCAACTGGGGCAACAAGTAACACACAGAAAGCTATCCCAAAATTTGTATTTCAATCGCACTAGAAGCTTTGGTTCAACAAGAAAACTAAACAGTTCATGTATTTTTTAATATAAATTAAACTAAGTTCTAAATTTTCAAATTCTATGAGTTTATATTTTTCACTTTCCTAACTTTTTACAGTGTTTTTAGAAAAATAAAATATGTAACGAATATTATTACTTTTGAAAAGAAGCAATTTTGAGAAACTACCGTTGAAGGCCATGCGTGAATTTCAAGAACAAATTGCGCCTTGTGGAATCAAACTTTGAGTTCATTTCAAGAAAGCCAGAACAAGGCCAGGTTAGAACTCTCGCTTAATCCCCAAAGGTTTGCAGAATTACCAATGTTTTCCTAAAAATCACCTACGAATGCAGTTTGGGAATTTTAAAATAACTCGAATAAAATTCTTTATCACTCACAATTTTACACTGAATCTTACGTTCAATCTTATTTGATTCTCTTAAAATAGTTGTTTTCATTTATCTTAATTTATGAAAGTTGGCTTTATATTACCCGAAAATATTTTCAAAAACCTTTAAAGGGCAGTTTGTATAAATTCGAATTCGCGTAGTAAATTAGTAAGTACAAGGCATTAGAAGTTTTGTAACAATTTCTACACTCTTGAAAGTTATCTCTTGAACAAAAGGCCATACGTCTGTCACATCTCACGACTTAATCAGTTTGAGGCAGGGTCGGCCTTTATTGATTAACTACCCCAACGAAATTATTTAGGTCTGAATCTTGCCAAAAAAATACTAAACCTAGATTCGCTATTTTTATGTTACATGACAGAAAAGTTCTATGATTTTAAATATTCTCTTTAAATAACTTCTTGTTGTGAGATTCCTTTATTGAAGTAAAATAGAAAATATTTATTATTTCTATTTGGAAACAGGTAAGCTCTGAATTTGCAGTAAGTTTTCACGGTGAATAATAGTATATTATACACGACGCTATAATGTATGCTATTATTACCTAGGATAATGTTTGCAACACGAGCGAGCGTGCGAGCGAGTTTTGCAATTATCGGAGGTAATAGTAGCCATTATAGCGAGTAGTATACTATACTTTATCCTCGACTACAAAATACTAAGAATTTTTAATTAAAATTTAAATTAAAATTTAAATAACAACATAACTTATTTCAATGACAACATAACCTATTTCTTCATTATACACCATAGACAATGATGTTACCATGACACCGTGCATAATGACATGATGTTACCATGACACCATGCATAATAATTTCAGTGTATAATGGATAGCATTATGAGTGACCAAACACATGAATAATTGACAGATTATTGACTAGTCGTGGATAAAATTAATTTGTCCACGACTAGTCAATAATCTGTCAATTATTCATGTGTTTGGTCAAACATAATGCTATCCATTATACACTGCCAGCAGTGAATAATCATTATTCACGGTGTCTATGCTGTATAACTTTGAATATAAAACTACAGGAAGGAGGCTACACAAAATATACGTGAGACCAAGATAGATTTTGCAAATGGCGGCTGAATGTTTCCGGTATGTCAGTGGCGTACCTTTTAGAATGAATACGGGATACGTAAACCTTTGAATATAAAATATTCAAATACTGACAAAAAAATGTAGTAAAAGTATGAATGAACAAAAATTAGAAGCTGCAAGAAATAACGGTTAACACAGCACATTGAAATTACAACATCGAATTGTTCTTAAATATTATTCGTAATGAACGTATGTAGTTGCATTAAATGAAGTTAAGTACTTACTTATGGAACGTTATTCCTAAATTTTTATTTGTCCTTGTTGGAGAAAAACCACAAACAGCACAACTAAAGCTTTGGTTTCCTAGGAAGCGGTGCCGTCATTTAACGGCCGTAAAAGTACGGTGGGTGACGTCACGAAAAACGGTGTCGTGTATTTTAAGCGAAGTGTTTTCCAAAAGAGCGGTAGCGCACACCCAACGTAATAGAGCGGTGTCGTCTCATCTGAAGCGCTGAGCCAGTATGGTACGAATCAGTTCAGCAACGTTTTTTGGCGGTGCGTCTTGTCACCCACCGTATTTTTACGGCCGTTAAATGACGGCACCGCTTCCTAGGAAACCAAAGCTTAACCTATTATTTGTCAGCTGTCAGTCTCAAAACTATGACTACAAATAGATTATCAAAATGGCGACTTCCGTCGCACTATTTGTATAATTACTAGAGCGATACCCTCATTCCTGTAGCTTTAAGGTACGTACACATACAGCGAACGAAGGCGAACGAATTCGGTCGAATGAATTTGTTGGAATTTGTTCGAAGTTCGATAAACAAATGGCTTTGCTGTCCACATACAACGAATGAGTGCGAACGAATACTTTCTCAGTCATTCGTTTATTTTCGCGGGTATTTCAGAAATTAGCTTGCTCATTTTTTTATTAAAAAAAAGTTCATAAAAGCAGGAGTTAATTATTAACTGAAAAGCACTGTTCAACATATACTCTGGGAAAATCTTTGAAAAGGCACTGCAACATGCCGAAGGTGGTGTAAAAATAAATGGCAAATTAATCAACAATGTAAGATTTGCTGATGACAC
Organism: Melanotus villosus; assembly: GCA_963082815.1. Taxonomy (NCBI): domain Eukaryota; kingdom Metazoa; phylum Arthropoda; class Insecta; order Coleoptera; family Elateridae; genus Melanotus; species Melanotus villosus. The sequence goes on along the minus strand of OY720422.1, from coordinate 25,833,349 downwards.
TATCATAATTGCAAGCAGCATTGTAGAATTGCAGAACTTAGTGAATAACATCAACAACATCAGCAAGGAATACGGTCTGAATTTGAACACGATAAAAACGAAATATACCGGTGAGTTACTAAGACGTACTCGGAAGATATCTCCTTAACTATTAATTTTAGAAAAAAATGTTTTAGATAAAAGTTGCAGCATAACACGCGGGCCAAATGCTAAAAATATTTTTGAATATACAGGGTGTCCCAGTTAGTCAGGGTGATGCATAACTTTTTAATTTTAAATAGAAATCGTATGTGAAATTTTTTTTATAGATTAAGAATGTAATTCTGAATATTTTTTGTTTATACTTTGCTATACCTAACTTTAACTTGGCTTTTTAATGCTTCTCCGAGCCTGTAAAAAAAAAAATATTTTGGACTTTTCAATTAATTAAGTACAGAGATGAAAACTACACTTTCTGTTCTTTCTTGTCCCCAACTTTTGCCCCTTTGCTTAGTCAAGGTTAAAAGTTATTGATTTTTTTGGAAGTAGCTTTTTTCATCAAAATTTCGTAAAATTATTTTTTTTTCTCGAAAACGGCTAAAGTTAGGTATAGCAAAGTATGAACAAAAAATATTCAGAATTACATTCTTAATCTATAAAAAAATGTCCACATACGATTTCCATTTAAAATTAAAAAGTTATGCATCACCCTGAATAACTGTATGGGTAACTTTGTTATTATAGAAGTTAGAGAGTCGGCTAAATTAGCAAAGTTGGGCAGAATTTCAAGACAATTTAGATGCCAGTTTGACATTTGACATACACTTTCAACTTTTTCAAATATTTGGAAAAAACTAAAAACATTCGATTTTTTAAATGTTTTATAATTCCATAACCATCTATTCTAAAACCAAAGTGAAATATGTTTCTTGTAGATATTTTTACGTAGAATTATAAAAAAATATCTACAAAGTCATAGCACTCTCGATTTTTGAGATATAAGCCAAACTTACTTTTTTTTAAATGGCAACCATAGTAGGCTATGGATTCATTAAAGAGCCTATTTTTTGCTGATTTCAAAAATGTATAGGTTGTCATATCTGTTTCTGTTAATTTTTTCAGAATTTGCAAAGAACTGAAGTTAGTGATCATAATTAATAATTAGCTGCATAGTATAAGAGTGCCTTGGAATTGGAAAACAACAAAACAAATTTAATTGTCAAAGTTAGTCCTGTTTTGCTGATAATTACAGATGTGAATGTGTTAAGTAGTTCTGTTACTAAAAAAATGACTTACTCGTGGGAAGAAAGAAATGATTTGTTATTTTGCTATTACAATTGTAATCGTGATGCGAATGCAGCTTCTGAATTATATCTGCAAACATACATGGAAAGAAGGCAGCCAGATAAATAGTTATTTACATTACAAGTTGCGAAAGTTTACTTTTAGGTGCGAGGTGTTTTTGAATTACCGAGGCGCAGCCGAGGCTAATTAAAAACTCCGAGCACCTAAAGGGCTTTCGCAGCGTGTAATGTATTAAATTTTTCATGCTCCCCTCGACATTTAACCACCGTAAAAGATGAAATTCTAATAAAATAAAATGATTCAGTGATTAATAAGGTGGGTTGTTGTCAACGTTACTACGGTAGCAATACCGTACTATTTATTTTCGCTTTCGCTCGCGTTACCAGGCTACGAAAGTAACATACCAGGCTACGAAAGTAACACTTTCGCAGGGGGAGCGAGCATGAAAAGGATTTTTGCAAAACTTGAATCCAATTTAAAACGGTATGGATCATTTTGTAAACCAAAAGAAGCTAAGAAAAATATTAATGAAGGAGCAGAGGTGCGTGTTTTGGCATACAATACTTTTAAACCAACTGCATCTGTGCGAGAAATAAATTGGACTTGAGTGTAATGTATCCAGAAAACAAGCAAGAACAATTTTGAAACAAAATAATTTAAAACCTTATCATCATCATGTTGGAAACACATTGTATCCAACAGATTTAGAAAGAAGATTCAATTATGCTATGTGGTTTGTTGAAGAAAGTGAAAGAAACGAAGTCTTTTCTCAATCAGTTCTATTTACGGATGAAGCCAAATTTACAAATAATGGTTTATTTAATAGAAGAAATCATATTTACTGGGCAAGGGTAAATCCACACTTAACGGATGAAAGGCGAGAGCAACAAAACTTCTCGGTCCTTATTTTTATGAGGAAAATCTATATTCGGAGAGGTATTTGCTATTTTTACGTAATCAATTCGAAGAAATGTTGGGCGATCTTCCATTAAATTTTATACAAAATTTGAATTACTTCCAACACGATGGAGCACCTGCTCACAATGCTCACATTCTGTCACACTATTTATTGGAAAGATTTCCTAATTGGATAGGTACCAGAGGTCCTACTGCCCTAGATTTTTTTTTATGGGGAACTGTTAAAGACAAAGTGTACAAAGAAAAGCCTCATAACATTGATGACCTGAAAATAAAAATAAGAAGAGCTGTAGCCGAAATTAGACGTAATACGTTAAATAAATTGCAACGTGAAATATTAAAACGATGTCAGTTATGTGTTCAAGAAAATGGTGGTCACTTTGAAGTATTATTATAATCATTAATTTATTTTTATAGTTACATACATTTATTATTTAGTTCTGTTATCCATAATGATAGTTACTAAGTACCTATTTTATTTGTTTTGTTTAATTAAAAAAATTTGATAATTTCAATTGTTTTTGATGATGAGTTACTAAATAAGAGACTATGACAAAATTCCAAGGCATTCTTAGTTCATGGTTATTATTTATCATCATTAATTTCAGTTTTTTGCAAATTCTGAGAAAATTAACAGAAACAGATATGACAACCTATACATTTTTGAAATCAGCAAAAAATAGGCTCTTTAATGAATCCATAGCCTACTATGGTTGCCATTTAAAAAAACGTAAGTTTGGCTTATATCTCAAAAATCGAGAGTGCTATGACTTTGTAGATGTTTTTTTATAATTCTACGTAAAAATATCTACAAGAAACATATTTCACTTTGGTTTTAGAATAGGTGGTTATGGAATTATAAAACATTTAAAAAATCGCATGTTTTTAGTTTTTTCGAAATATTTGAAAAAGTTGATTACCCATACAACACAGGTAGATTATTGTCACCCTGTATATTCAAAAATATTTTTAGCATGTGGCCCGCGTGTTATGCTGCAACTTTTATCTAAAACATTTTTTCCTTAATTAATAGTTAAGGAGCTATCTTCCCAGTACGCCTTAGTAACTCACCCTGTATGTCTGATTGTCAGCAAAAATGTCCCACCACCTACCATAATTACATTAGATAACAAACCCATCGAGCGTGTTGAAAAATATACCTACCTGGGAACCATAGTAAACGAAAACTTGGAACAAGCTGTACAGATCCGCAGTCGCATAGAAAAAGCACGAGCAGCATTTATGAAAATGAGAAACTTGTTTATAGGCAGAGATCTGAGTATGCCTCTAAAAATACGAATGCTACATTGTTATGATTCCCCGTTTTGTATTATGAACTAAAAGCATGGATCCTCACTGAAACATTAATGAAAAAACTGGAGGCGTTCGAGATGTGGATTTATCGCCGCATTCTGCGCATATCATAGACAGACCACATTACCAACGAAGAAGTATGCGAAAGGATAAGGAAATTGTATTTACAATTAAACAGAGAAAGCTTCTATACTTTGGTCACGTTATGAGGAACGATAAATATCAGATAGTACTACAATTAATACTGCAAGGCAAGATAGAGGGTAAAAGAGGGCCAGGCAGAAGAAGACACTCGTGGCTATACAACTTGAGAAAATGGTTCGGCCAAACTTCTGTAGAACTATTTAGGAAATCCGCCGATAAAATAAAAATCGCTATGCTAATCGCCAACGTCCAAAACGGTTAAGGCATGATAAGAAGAAGAAATATTGAAAATAAAAGTTAAATAAAATCAGCCTTGTTTGGCATACCGAATGGCCTAATGCTACTGCACACCGTACACACCAGAAATAGGCCGAACGAATTCTTCCTGTATCGCCCAGTAAACGAACCCTAGTGAAAGCAAACGAACACGTTCGATGGCATTTGTTAATACGTACACATTAACCCAACGAATTCGTTTGTAACTGTTCTTTCGCCTTCGTTAGCTGTATGTGTACGCGCCGTTATATTCAAAGGTGTATAATGAAGGAAATAGGTTATGTTTCTAATCCTACCACTTCGTTTAACATAGTCCTACCACATGGTTTTATGTAATTTTAATTAAAAATTCTTCGTATTTGTGTTCGTGGACAAAGTATAGTATATGACTCGCTATAATGGCTACTATTACCTCGGATAATTGCAAAACTCGCTCGCTCGTGTTGCAAATATTATCCTTGGTAATAATAGCATTCATTATAGCGTCGTGTATAATATACTATTAATCTTTAATGTATTTTAGGTTATAAATTGACATTCTAAGAAAAACGATTGAACACATTATAGACATCCAACTTACTACAGAACTTGAACTAGGAGTGGGCCTGCCCGAAAACCAGCATGACCACTGAGCTCTTGTGGTCAACGCGAAAAATGAAGAAGAACTGATGAGCATAGGAAAATTCAGCAATTGAGACTGTAAAATACGTAATAAAGGACGTGGGTTTACAGATTGCCCCAGAAAAAAAAAATTAAACAATACTCTTGCCTGGGCGAAAACGATGCGGACCGATAGAGTTCACCGTCGGTGAAGCACCTATTAAGCCACAGCCTGAATTTAAATACATTGGTATAATTTTCCAGGGAAACCGTATATTTGGAGGACACATTAAGTATACAATTAAGAAAGCATCGGAGGTAACAACAGGATTAGAAAGGATAATGCCATAGAGGCGGAGGTGAAAATAACAGGAGGATCTGACAACCATAGTTTAGAATTAATTATCTTGTAAGCGGCACCAGTGTGGAAGATCGTCCTAAAAATGAGGAAAGAAAATGGCAATTAAGATAACAGGGCGGTATTAACAGAGGCGGTGCTCGCACGCATGGTCCCGATTACAATTGTAGTAGAAGAAAGGGTTAATACTTTCGGAAATGATAAAGCCAAGAACAAAGAGGAACAAAAATGCATCATGAATAAATGACAAAGTAACTGACAACATGTTAATAAGGGCAAATGGACCACACATTATCGTAGGTATAAAGCCCTGGGTAGAGAGAAGTCACGACGAAGACTACTATCACTACTTGACGCAGACTCTAAGTGGACGCGGAAACCTTATGGCTTCGGTATGAGGGAGACGACAACTTGCCGGTACTGTTTTGAGGAGGATATGATAGAAAACATGTTCATGAAATGTGAGAGATGGACATAGTACAGAATCAAATTAAATCAAGAGTTTTGTCGCAAAAGTACTAAAAGAAAAAGAAACACATGAACAGGAATAGGAAAAAGCAAGTAATAGTCCAGAGAAATAAAGAGGCTGTAACAAAGGAGGCCATAGACTGAAGGGTTAGCATAGCTAATACAAGAGAAGGGGTCTTTAGTGACAAGAGTCTCACACTACCATGCAGTACATGTATGTACGGTGTCCGTAAAGGGATTTCCCTTCCCCCGAAGAAAAAAGGTTATAAATTGACTGCAAAACTCGACAGTGTATTTAATGTTATATGCACAGAAAGTAGAGGACCGTCGAATTTTGACAACTCTATTGCATTGTTATCCAATTCTATGTTGTAAGCCTTTCAGAAAACTTGGCAGTATACTTCCTACAAATGTGTATAACCTAGAATGATGTTTAATAACAATGAATTTAACATACTTTCTACTATTTGACTATATAAACTAATTTTTGCGTGGTCCAACAGGGTCTAAATAAAGAACAAAATACATTGTGCATATTTAACCGTGGAGATAATAACATTTTCTTTAATAGTATATTACGTCACTAGGAGTAGAAAGTGCACTTTTTGTGCTGAGCTCAGAAAGTACTTACTTGACTGTCAAGGACTTGTGTAGACGCGTGCACAGAAAAGATCTTTCTACACAAAATAATTTTCGAAGCGTACAACACGCTTTTGAAGTAATTTTACCTTTGGGTGTCAATGAAACCTGGGGCACCCCTATTTTTTAAATTATATTTTAAGATATCAAAATGAGATTTGGTATATGTAATATACTCTTTAAATGGCATTTGCTGATATATGAAACAAGTTTCTGCCACTTCCGGTTTCGCCGGAATTGACATCAACTGTGTTAGTTTAAATGGAACACCCTGTATATTTTTACATTTTTTGAATCTCCATTTCATTCTACGTATGCTAGTATCAAGATTGAAACATTTTGATGATAAAGTAAATACTTGCAGAAGAGTTTATTTATTAATCTAGGATGCCACGACTTGCGTAAAATGGAGGTCAGGTTGCTACGACACCCAAAACAAATTATTTTAGCACTTCAACTGTAGCAAGTCTGTCACTTTTTTTGTGGATTTCATTTGTTTCACTTGTTTTGAAACCCAGTGTCTAGATTTAAATGTCCAAAATACGTTTTTTTTTTGAACGGAGAGTGTTATTCCGAATTAAATTTTCATATTAATCCTGCGTTATTGGTATCAATAAAATCCTTGAAAACCGCTCGTTTTTAATATCCTAGTGTCCCACCCTAGTGCCATTTGAAAAAATGAGGAGGTCGCGTGCAAAACCGGTTAAATCCATTTATATAAATTTTTCAGGAGACGAGAAAAACGTATAACATCTTGGCCCTAAGCAATAATTACAAATTTCAAATCCACATACATTGGGATCAACGTTGTTAATAGAACGTGTATATTTAAAATTAATTTATGATAAAGGCTTTGAAATTAATCAAAACAACAGAATGGATTTAACCGGTTTTGCACACAAATCAATAAAAAATTACGAGAAAAACGTCGTTTATTCTTTTTAAAAATACATTTTAAACTTGAAACATATTAAAACACTGATAAAAAATTGGAAACCTGTAATTTCAAGTTTTATGGTAGAAAACAGTATTTACAACATTGAAGGTAGAAAACTGTTACAGTATGCATAAAATGTGGATTTAACCGCTTTTGCTCCCAAATACGAACTTTAAATAGCGATTTCAGCTGGATTTAACCGTTTTTGGTCACGAACGACTTCAAAATTCGATAGAGCTTACGAAAATTATATAGAATCGATGTGCGCGCATTTTTGGAAAAATATGGATTTAACCGGTTTTGCACGCGACCTCCTCAAATAGAGTTATTCTCGAAAAATCATTTTTGCCAATTTTAGGCCATTCTAATACAGCAACTAAAATAGTTAAAGTTCTAAAACAATTTGTCTCGAGTGTTGGGGCACCTTGACTTTCATTGTGCGTAAGTCATGGCACTCTAGATTAATTTCTGCAAAAATTTACTTTGTCATCAAAATTTTTCGAACTTGATACTACCATACGTAAAATTGAATGGAGATTCCAAAAATGTATAAATATATAGGGTGTTCAATTTAATATAACAAAGTTGATGTCAATTTCGGCGAAACCGGAAGTGACAGAAACTTGTTTCCTATGTCAATAGACGCCATTTAAAGAGTATATTACATATACCAAATTTAATTTTGATATCTTAAAAAATAAAAAAATTGTAGGGGTGCCCCAGGTTTCGTTGACACCCGGTATACACGAAAAGTACAAAAATGAAAGGAATAAAACCAATAAAACGATATAAGAAGATAGCTGCGTGAGAAAATTTGAAAAATAAAGGGATTGAGGAGAGATGAACAGGATCAGTTAAAATGGATAAGTGAGAAAGAGCCTTGCCACAAATAGAGAAACAATTAAAGTAATGAAATAAACACAGATTAATGTGGGAGAGATCAACAAGATCATAACTGATGAAGAAGCAATAGAAGAGGTCGATCAGTATATAGATAAACAATAAGAGTTGACAAATAATTACTAGGCACTGACCTACAGCGAAGAGGCAGAATGGTGTGGACAATATTTGAAAAATTAAATCTCTTTTGCCTTTCGGTGCCGAGGGTGGTGCTTTGGCCCTTTGGCGTATGTAACTTTTACGGCTGCAATGCATAACCCGGCTCGTCTCGGCGAATTACGTAGTTTAATACCTACATACTGCACCATGTGTGTTAGTCCAGTCAATAGAGACAAAAATGGCGTTGCCTTGCAAAAGGTCGCGGAAAGTTTATACTTGGCAATTTTGTTCATTTTGGGGCCCTAATTAAATCCTGAAATTTGTAAACACGAAAAGTTGCCGCCGGCGCCGCCATCCTGGAAAATGACGGCTAAAATCTTTTTCTTTTTTTAAATATGTCGTTTCCGCTGCATTTTACAGTAAAAATAGGCTATATTCAAGTTGTAGAAAATAAAATTTCCTACAACTTTTGTATAAAACAAATTTTTGTCAGGCCAATGGTTTACAAGTTATGATAGAGGAAATCGGGGTAGCCATGATCGAACCATCGAAGGTGCGACACGACTGTAAACTACAGACACACTAAACTGTGTATTCCAGGCGTTCCAGGAAACATCCCGCCAAATTCTGATCACTCAGGTAGCACATGCTTCCAAGCCATCTTGTACAGAGTGTCCTAAATTCGACGTACATGTATGGGTAACTTTGTTATTTTTACTTCTTTTGTTTTCGGGTTATTACGCTAAATTGAAACTTACTCCGATTCTACTAAGTCTTATAACTTCTTTATTTATAGAAATATCTGAATATAGTAAAGAGGTTATTTATAGATATTTTTACGTAAATGTCAGTGGCGTACATACATTTAAGTTATAAGACTTAGTGGAATTGAAGTAATTCTCAATTTAGCGTAAACAAAAGGAGATCGCCCATTGCAATAACGTGCAATCGATTTTTCCGTATCTGTACAAATAACAAAGTTACCCATACATGTACGTCGAATTTTAGATACACTGTACAAGGAGGCTTGGAAACATGTGCTACCTGAGTGAGGGATCAGAATTTGTCGCACCTTCGATGGTTCGATCATGACTACCCCGATTTCCTCTGTCATAACTTGTAAACCATTGACCTGAAAAAAATTTGTTTTGTAGAAAAGTTGTAGAAAAATTTATTCTCTACAACTTTGTATATAGCTATTTTTACTGTTAAATGCAGCGGAAACGAGAACATTCTGCAGGTCTTCGAGATTATTTAAATGATTTTTGAGAACCGTATTTTTGAGGTATGGCCACAAGAAATAATCACGCGGCGTAAATCACAACTTTCGCTGAAAAAGGGCATTAAGGTGTTCTCCCTGTAGCTTTCAGCATTGACGGTAAAATCAAAAAATATTGGTTGTATTATCTGCCTTTGGGATATTGCTGCCCACACCCCACACCCCAATTTTTAGAGGATGCAGTTGTGTTTGTTGATACTCAAATGGATTTTCCGCAGACCATATTCACATATTCTGAGAATTTAATACCCAGGTTTCGTCCATCCAAAACATTGTTATTACTCAAATTTTGATTAAACCATTGACAATAATTCACACACCTTCGAAAATCTCGAGGTAAAATTTCGTTATACACATGAAATTGGCAAGGAAAGAGTCCAATATCAACGTAGGCACGTAGGTAAGGTTTGAAATTTTGTCTGGAAATCTTGTAAGAAAGTCATCAAAAGCCAATTACATAGAATACGACCATTGTCCATTATCTTCTTTATACCCATTCCTAAAATATGCTTCTAGCATAAAAATTTTATGTTCCATTTAGGCGGCAGTCCCACTGCGCCACCATCACCCACCACCACCAACCGCCAACATCAACCGCCACCAACTGAAATTACATGCTGCAGTCTCACTGCACCACCGCTGACCACCAAACATTTAAATTTCCCGCTTGCTTGTTAAGCTGCTATGACACTTTGCAACTTTGGTGTTGAAGGTAATAATTATATTATCACGTGTCTTTATGTTGGTTATGTTTATGTTATTCGCATGCCAAGTGACAATGTGTATTTTCGATTACGTTTATTTTAGGTCAGAATACCCACAAATGGAATAACCTGCCCAAGTTTAACTTATATTTAAATTTCCCGCCTTTCGCGGCCGTAAATCAGCTGACGCTACACGCTCTGGCGCACGCGTAGTGTCAATAACCACCGTCCACCAAAATTCAAACAAGTTGAAAATTTCAAACCGGTGACCACCATTTGATGACGGTGGGTGGATGTCGGTGGTTCAGTGAGACTAACAGCATGTGATTGCATATGTTTAAATTTTAGTTGATGGCTGTGGGTGGTTGATGGTGGCTCAGTAGGTCTGCCGCCTACACTTTGACAGCACTGACAGCCAACTGATGTAAGATGTACAACATTGCCTCAAGCAGTTATTTGTCCCGCCTTTAAGAGCATGCAGTAATCATTCACAACAAGTTACTCTCTTTCTAACACGTACAAATACCGCAGAACGTACGTCAGAACTCAAATGAAATACGGTCGCCGTTTGGCTCGAATACTGTAACATGTAGAAAGAGGATAGATGCCTAAAAGTTGTCGAAACTTGAAGGTCTCAGAATAGTTTCTAAATCTCGATTAGTATAGCAGTGAGAAACTAGAGAGAATTCTAAGGCAATATTTCTCTATGTTGATTAAAGTTGGAAATTTTCAAACCTACTGCGGGTGTGAGAAAAAGTTCGGTTCTTAGATCTTCGTCCTCTGTTGTTTGTCATATTAATTGACGACACAAAATAATGTATAGCAAAAACATATACCCTGCCAGTACCATTTTTTAAGAACATGCAATAAAGGAATAAAAATATTGGAGTGTGTATTTGTACTGCAATATGGTTTTGTTGGCTGGATAAAAAGCTTTACAGGAAAGCGCGTAGCTATAGGCCGAGGATGATCTAAGACAAATGAAAATTAATAGCAAAAACGAATATCATGGGAATAGTTAGAGAGTAACAAGGTTAAACGCCAAGTGTCAGGTATCAGAAGTTCTTAAGGAACTGAAGAGATCACGCACAGAGCAGTGTCGGTGCAGGCAAAACATATGAGGAACAAATTGGGAGGTAGGAGATGAAAAATTTGAATAAAATGGACAAATAAAGAGTGGAAGTGGGACTAAGACTGTCAGGAAAAAGACAAGAGGGAGGCTAGCCAAAATCTATGATGCTGGAGGAAAAAATGAAATTGGGGCAACAACTGCGGGAACTCCGCAGGGTAGAAAGAGCTGTACAAATCCACTAAAACTGAAGAGGCAGGCAATATAAATAAGAAAAAATACAGGACGCCGACAGTTTCGCATACTAGAATGACGACAATGTATTACATGTACATAATATTGAGATGATATTTAATTAGAAGTGTATAACTAAAAGTTATGTTGTTTATTTAATTAATTAACGAAAATATTATTTTACAAAGTAATGCAGATTTTTGAATTACTAAAAAAAAATTGTAATATAATTTTAAGATAGCTAGATTAGATTTAAGTTACCTAGTAATATAAATAAGTTATTGTTATGATTTTTGTTAGTAAATAATTTAGCTAGATTTGTAGTTGTAGAAACGTTGTAATAGTTATTTACGTAATCAGTTATGAAAAGAGCGATATTGTTTGACGAGTCGTAAGTTTGCCAAAACGAGCGATAGCGAGTTTTGCAAATTACGTGAGTCAAACAATATCGCTTTTCATAACGTATTACGTACAAAATTTTATCTAATTTCGTAATTTCACTCTTCCACGTTCTAAATAATAATTCGTTGTCAATATTTGACAAGCAATAAATTATTTTATTTATTATTATAGTAGGCATCTGAGCGGCATTTGGTTTAAAATTGGGTTGTGTAATATTCTTTACGTAACTCAGTTACGTAAAAATCTTTACAACACTCGATAAGGTAAAAAGTGACGTTTCATAACGTCAAAAGGTTAGGTAAAATTCAACTTTTCAAAACGGAATTAGATAAATAATTTTAAAAAGGGAAAAACAAATGTGGAATAAAATATCCAGTAGACAAGAAAAATAAATAAAAAGTTGTTATTTGATAATCGACGGATCAACAACAAAATTTGGTTTGCTCTTATAAAAACGAGTAAATATTATAAAATAATCAATTATAAAAGCTGATAATTAAAGAAACCAGTGTCCAGTAAAAGGAGGGTGAATTTTGAAACAAAGAAAAATAAAGATTGAATTTCAAGCAGTTAAACGAGTGTAGTTCAAACGAAAGAAGTTCAGGAGTTGGAGAGAGAGCAATTAAAATAAGGACAGTTTTCAAGTGGGGACGAATCGAGAGCAGGGGAAGATTGAAAAGGACGAATTGATAGCAGGGGAAGATTGAAATTTTGGTTATTAAAATAATTGGAATTTTGGAAAAGATGAAGAAATCAAGACTGAATAGTGAGTGTAAAGAATAATTTTAAGTTAATTATAAGCAGGGTTGATAGGGAAATTGAACGTAATAAAATAAAAATCTGCATTATAAAAGTTTGAGTAAAGTTTTATTTTGGTAGAATGAAGAAATAATAAACAACGAACCTATTTAACGACCTTGAGATAAGAGCAATGCAAACAATTAATTAAATTGAAGAGCAAAGCAAGGTATAATTTCAAATATTGAATGTGAGGCTAATTATAATAAATTAAACTTAATTTTTTTTTAAGAAACACTCACATAACAATATATTGAAGGGCGCGTGGAATTGTAAATATTATATAATTTTAACATCCAATTAAATTTCAGGACAGTTCTAAATTTAGAAGAACGCCCTAGAATTTCACACGTTATACATAAGTTACCCAAAAGTAAAATAGAAGGGACATTTAAAAATCAATGAAAGAATTAAAAAATAAAACTAATTTAAACAATCTAATCCAGAAGTACCCCGAATCCGCCCGAGACGTTTTCGATACGTCATCTAGCATAATGCAACTCTACAGATCTTGTATGCATGGGCAAGTTGCAGTACAAGGAATCGCAATGCAATATCCAACAATACGTCCAATAAAAGCTACAGATTATATTGCAATGCAAATCCCTTTTTGCTAGAACGTACACATTTCCTCGATCAAATTTGCAATACATGTATGCATACAGCGATTTGATCTTCGTGTTTACATCTGAGTTGTTAACTTGAGTTTGCATAATATTAAACATATAATTATTTCTTAGAAGTAATATTCTTTTACATTCATTAGCTTTAAACATTCGGTTATAGCAAGACTAGTCTTCTGACGAAAAACTTAGTAAGTTATTTTATTTTATTCTGGATTTCTGGATTACTTTAAGTATGATGTATATGGTTAGAAACAGAAAATTTCGATGATTTAGGAGTATAAGAACAAACTTTCAGCAATCCGTTTATTACTCACCCTATTGCTTGTCAGAAATTCTTCTTGCGAGAACAGGAACATTCGTTTCGTTAGGAAACGTAAGTCTGGTAACATTAACTGGTAGCTTACCTGAAAAAATACAAATTTGTTTTTTAATGATATTTCTTTAAGGTTAGATAGAAATAACAGTAATAAATTACTTAACATCTATGGTTTTTATAAATACCCAAAAATATTAATTAATGATAAAATATTTTAGAATTCCTGCACTACAGTTGCCTAATCTTTTTTACTTTCTAATTTTAACAAATCAGAAGAAAACCTAACTAATAATCCACTGACAAATATTTAGTCTTTCTGAAGAAAGTATAAAGTTCTAAAAGAACGTAAAAGGAGAAAAAGAATTTTGCGGTGATAGATAAATCAATTTTAAATGGGATGAAATTAAACTCAAGGTTGATATAAATTTAAGTAAATTTAGGAAAGCCATGGATTTATGAATGCAAAAAGCCCTTTGATTTTATATTTTACACCCAACAGATTTTTTCAAGCTGAACAGTTTATATCGTGTTAACGTTGTTCTTACGGCAATGAATTTGCAAAAGACCAATCATCAGATATCTTCACTTTTTTTTCGTTTGTTGTATGCAATTTTATACTAAATTAAAGCAATATAAAATACCAAACAAACAATATTTTCCTTGTTAAAATACCAAATTAAAATCCCTAAACTTTTTAAAAATAATGTTTTAAAATTACAATTCTAGTGAAGATATTTTTATGTTCTTGTTCAAGGATCCAAAGGCACGAACGGTTTGGTAACCGTTAAGTAATACGTCTCCAGGTTACGATAAACCTAGAAGCAGATTTTCGGAACTCAATATTCCGTGCACAGCTCGAACATTTTTCAACTCCATATTAGAGTTAAACTTAGCAAAAGCTTTCTCCCACTTTCTGTTTGTATACAGAAAGCAAATGACCTTTTTTGATTTAAATTCATTTCTTAGTTCACCTACTTAATTCAAATCTCTAGGGGCATTTTATTTTGTTAATAGTTAATTTAGAGCTGTTGTTTACTTGTTACAATATGTTTTAACTTGAAAAAAGCTCTTGACGTATTAACAGTTTAATTTTAAAATTTTTCGGTTGCTGTAGTTGATATAACTACTTTCGAACAGTTCATCCTTAGAACTGAGCTTAAAATATGCTGTTATAATACCATCTAGGTATCTATTTATAAATGTACTGTCTTTTAAATATTCAACCAGGATTACTAAAATATACTTTATTCCTACTTATTTTGGAATTGGTCATAGTTTTATTGTTGCATAAAACGTTTCTAACTCAGATCTTACGTACTCGTATAAAAGCTTTTTAAAAATATTTCTACAAATTCAGGAAATCGTTCAAACGTAATACAACAACAAAGAACTACTTATAGGAGAACATGCAGGGGAATTTGCACTCCTGAATACCTCCTACTGATTGTATTTATAGTCTGTTCAATATTTTACACGCGCTTCTATACTTCCTAACATCGCCTAAGAGAATATGTGAAATATATGACACCTTTATTGTCATTTATATTCCCTCCTATTTGCGTTTGAATTGTCAGAAACGTATGTAAGTTATAGGATAAAATACGAACGTAACTTACTACTAGTTTACTAGGCTTGCTTTTGCTAGCCGAATAGGCATTATTCGTTGGGAAAATTATTGCATCATTACAAGTGTATGCATATTTTACCATGTTACTTAATACTTCGAGAAAATATTTTCTTTCTGTCGCCTTGAAACGACATAGAATCTATGGAGTTCATTTTAGCAAGTATTTGGAATTTGTAGTAGATACCTGTTCTCAGTCAAAAAAAGGATATTTTAATATTTATTTTCTGAAAGATCTAAACGTTGTAGTTCCTTTTTTTCTGCTAATTAGTCTTTCCGCGGCCTAATTTCGAATATTTCTAATATGTCAGGGGCTTCATTAATAAATTTCTCTATCTCATGATACTCTAATATCTTGGACTTTTTAGGTTGATAACCACTTGAAGATCCTTTTAAAAGTGATTGCAGCTTTGTGAATTTTGATATGTCAATATTTTGTCGAACATTTAACATTGATTTTAATATAGAATACGTTTTCCATAAAGTTGAACATTTATACTTCTTACTCATAATTTGAAAATAAGCAATCAAAACATTTTCTGTAAGTACTTGCAGGTTTTTTCGGGCAACCAAACTACGAATTTGTCGTATTCCTTTTCATACGCGCTTTTGGATTTACTTGGCAACAAATTATTCACTGCATTCGCTGCCACTTCTCGCAATTCCGGCGGTGTTGCTTGTAATTGTTCATCCGACATTATTACAATTTATCTAATTTTATCAATATTAATGCCTAAGAATGAAAGGGATAAATTCAGATTTAATAGATGCAATTATTAGTACACATAAGAGCATAAGACCACGAATAATATAGTCAGAACAGGGAACAACCTATCAGATGCATTTATCACAACCGAGGGTGTAAGACAGGGAGGGGTACTGAGCCCCCTCTTATTTATATGCGTTATGGATGAGATAATTAATGAATGTAAAATAAGAATGAAACCGTACATAATAGGTTATCACAATCTACAACCAATCAAACTGGAAATATGTGCTTACGCGGACGATGTAATGTTATGTGCGGAGTCTGAAATTCATCTACAAAGTAATATTAATATTTGGGGGGAAGTGCTTGAAAAGTTTAACTTAAAATTAAATCTAGAGAAAACTAAAGTAGCGGTCTTATCAAATGTCGATACCAAAATAAATATCAAAATTGACAATAAGCCTATCGAACAAGTACAACACTTTAAGTACCTAGGCAGTACCATAAGTATGAGAGGCACCTTGGAAAATGAATTAAACGCCAGGTTAAGCAGTGCTAATAAAGTGTTACAAATGCTATATAATAAGTTTCTAAACAAAAAAGAGAAGTCGCGCCAAACAAAGTTAACAGTTTATAAATCGATCTACCAACCAACACTACTGTATGGGGCAGAAAATTGGGTTCTAACGAAGGCCGATAAGCAGAAACTCCAAACTGCTGAAATGAAGTTCCTGAGACGGATAAAGGGGATTAAAAGAATCGATAAAATAAGAAATGATGATCTAAGGAAAGAATTAAGAGTCAATCATTTAAATGTTACAATAGAAAACCAAAAATTGAGATGGTTTGGCCACCTACTGCGAATGGGTGCAAATAGGCAAGTCAAGAAAATCTGGCAAGCTAAACCTTTAGGTAAAAACAAGAAAGGAAGACCAAGACGTACCTGGAATGATAGTGTACTGGCAATATTGAACGAAAGAGGAATATCATGGAAGGAAGCAACACAGATGGCAACGGACTATTATGTATAAGATGGAGGAATTGGGTAAACAAGTAATTCAACCACCTCGACACCTACGGGTACAAGAGGACCTGACTATGTATGTATGTATCAATATTAATAACTAATAACAAATTCCAATTTACAAAGTGCGTACAAAACACATTCAAATATTAATGTGCAAAACTATAAACGTCAAACATACCACTGTTGCCAACTTAACTATTCCACAAAAAATTCCCTAATGGAAATTGTAATAGTTATTTGTACAACTAGTAATGAAAGCAATACTTTTTTTCATGAGTTTGAAGTTTGATCAATCAAACGAGTGAAAAAAAGATGCTTTCATACGAGTTGTACATAATATTTTTTTGCATTTTGACATCTTAAATCCCTCAAAATAGGATAAAAAGAATTTGAGAATTTACAGTTGTCAAACTGACAATTTACAATATTTTATTTAAAGCATACTTACTTAATGCAAAATGTAAAATTATAGCTATTAAGACAACAAGTGTTTTATAGAAGGTTTAAAAATCAAGGTCGTAGTTCAAATCCGAGCGAACGAAGTGAGCCAAGGATTTGATAGACCGAGATTTTTAAACTATAAAACACGAGTTGTCTTCAAGATTTTTTCTAACATTAATATCAGACTTTTTTTTCACTAATATATTATTAGAAATTTTAATAAATTATTATTTGAGACGCGTCATAATGCACAAAATGCGCAGATTGCTAGGCAACGACGTATTTAAAGGCCTATAAAATACGTTGTTATTGACGACGTATTTTATAGAGAAAGCGTATTTTAAAGGAAACATAACAAGTGAGCTCTTATGCACCATAGAAACAGTATAAGATATTAGTGTTAGAAAAAATAGTTAAGTGTTGCTTTCTTTATGATTTTTTAATAAAAAAAACTCCACTTTTTTTGTCAAAATGCAAAAAAGTAATTTTATGAAAAATATATAAATAAATAAAGCCGAAACAGAGAAAATAGTATAAAAAACTCGATACAGAAGGCAATTCGAGCACTCGTCCGTTCGGACACGAGCCGACGAGCCGCTACGCGGTTCGTGTCCAAATTTCGGACTCTTGCGCGAAAACGTTGCCTTCTGTAACTTGTGTTTTAATATACTATTAAAAAGAAATTATTCTAAACAACATTCACTTCGACAATTTTGAATTAGGATTTTTCTCTTTTCTTTGTCTTTTTAAGTTTTGCTTAAACGCCCTTTTTAATCATTTGAAATTTATT
This sequence comes from Melanotus villosus, assembly GCA_963082815.1. NCBI lineage: Eukaryota > Metazoa > Arthropoda > Insecta > Coleoptera > Elateridae > Melanotus > Melanotus villosus. Next base: position 25,815,393 of record OY720422.1, on the reverse strand, counting down.
ATTTAGTAAAAGTACAACTTGTCCGTTAGTCTCCGTTTTACCAGTTAACCTATAAACTTAACTAAAAGCTTCGAAAGCACCAGCAGATCATATCCCGCACAGGACAAGAGAGCAGAAGAAGAAGAAAGGCATTACAGAGTAATTAATAGAGAGAGTACGTCTATGCCCAGTTCTATTGGGCTATCTAATCGACTATGTAGTCGTATTAAAACTGCACCAATCATACGACGGCCACACCCGATAAACTTGACATACAAGTTGAACTAAATGAGGGGCAACCCTAGGTAACTTGTAATTATTGCATTTAATACCTCTGGTTGTACATATGTACATGGTAGGAGGCAGCAGACTTACTATTAGTCATTATTGGCGCACTTCAAACGCGGAAGTTATCGGCAGTATTTGACATAATCATAAGCGCCACCAGAATGGTTTACGTGGATCTGACTACTTTGTATCATTCCCAAGAATAAACAAACTCTTATATTTAACTAACTAAGCTAAAGCTTAAAAGAGATACACTGTTATACACCATTACCAACCAAAATCCTTAGGTACAACTGATCAATAATCCTGAAGAGAAAAAGGAAGAATGGACAAGATATATTGGTGAACTGTTTAACGATAATATGAAAAAATATCGGGGCAAATTTTCCAAGTGTAACATGTCGAAGCTTTTTAAAAAAGGAAGTCAAAAAAGTTTAAGACAATGTGAGTTATGAAACGACAGAACTGCCCAGCATTATGGTTTCAGTCGACATTGATACTACTTTCAAAAAGCACAATCTGAACAATTAAAGGCTTATAAATCTTATGAACCCCAAGTTAAAAGGGTTAGTAAGAATAATACAAACAGGATATATGCAAAAAATATTGAGCGATACGCAAATTATATTCAAGAAAGAGTTCGGTACAAGAGAAGCGTTATGCTGCATGCACACCTTGATATAAGTGAGGTGTGAGAACGCCAGTTTTCATATGTTTCATTGATTACGAGAAGGCCTTCGGCCGTGTACAGCATATCAAATTAATTGGAGTATTAAAATTAATAGGTTTACTGGAATCAATCTCTTAAAGAAAAAATTGCCGAGCACAACGACACCGAACAAATTTCTATCAGAAGGATGTGTGTTTTGTCTCCCACATAGTTTAGCATCTATTAGGAGATTATTTTCCGGGTAACATGTAGGAACAGGAGTAAAAGTCGATAGCGAAGGTCGTTAATAGTTAGTATAAAATATGCAGACAACACGGAATTAATTACAGAAAACAAAGAAAATATGAAAGAAGTGAACGTCTTTAAGCCTTCGAAACTGGATAAACTAACAAATACATCTAGAATCTAGATGAAGAAGTAAGATGCCATTATGTACAAACTTTGTACATAATTTCAGATATAGTCTATAATAAACATCTAAATTTAAACGTAAACACAAAATTTGCAAAAGGTTACGTATGGCGCGGTTGGTAATGCATGCGAAACATGGACCCTGAAAGTCATCATGAGTATGAATTTTATAGAGAAGCTCTTGAGATGTGGATGTACAGAAGGCTACTCAGAATACCTTGGACGAGAAGAACACGCAGGTGAGGTGTTAAAAATAATGAATAAACTTTGTAGACTCCTTAATGAAAAAACAATGCAGTACCTTGGCCCCATAATTAGATGACCCAATAATACAAAACTTAATTATTCCGATTGATATTAAATGGCAAAATTGACGGGAAAAATTGGATCGGAAGAAAAAATAGGCTATTGCTTAAAATCATACGGCAATGGGACCTAACAGCAGCTGACAGCGATCGAAAAAGATATCGCAATTGACTAAAACGATGATCGTCACCGCCTGAAACGATCAGGCAAAAGGAAAAAGAGGAATATTAAAAAATTTCCTACCTGCAAAATAATGACGTTTCCTTTTTTCTGAATAAAATAAAAAATACTCTAATTCGTTAAAGTCAATAAAAATAATAACAATAAGCAGTAATCATTTATAGCGCCCCAAATTACATTCTTCAAATCTTAATTAATTAGGGGGGGTTCAGATCTTTAGGGGCCCATTTTCGTGAGGAAAACGCCGAAACTTCTATAAAATCGATTACTTAATTTTAGAATTAGAGTTGTTTTAGTTCATTTTTATCCATTTACTTTACATGAAGGGCTCTGGGTTTTCTCCACTACGCCACTGATAATTTAGTGATAAGCTTTACAACACGCAGAAATGTGCCTTTTGCTATGATGATATTACTAAGGTATTTTCTTCTCACCTAAAAGACGACCTAGTATAATATCTGAGAGTAAACATTGGAACGTCTGCTTTCAATAGCGTTAATTACTCTGTAATCCAAGTCCCTGGAGGACAAACACGAAATTGGGTTGTTCCATAGCAACGCTTAATCTTCATTTTTGTCTCTACATTTACTTTTCCGTGATTACTTTGATTTCATACAATTTCTCTTATTATCTCAAATGCGCTACAGAATTTAGAAATTCATTAACATTAATTACAAATATATTCCTAAAATCCTAAAAGTGTGAATAGTTAAAAATTTGATTTTTGGTTCACTTACGGTAAAAAATTAAAACACCTGTCAATAAAAAAAAAACGAAAACGACTTTTACTGTAAATATAATAAAAGCCTGTTTGTTGGATACTTTTATACCTAAAAGATAGTTTACTTTCACTCACTGCAGGCTTTGTTCTGTTGTAAGTAATAGAAATAACGTCCTACGCATTTGCACCACCTGTTGAACGCACGCACGCTTGAGTTTATCGAAAGGAAATTGCTAAGCTTCGGGTTTCCTACTTTGTGTTTTAAAAATAACGGGAACATTGACCTTTAATTTAAATTAATACCATTAATCTAGTAATAACCCTTCGATACTTTTAAAAGTAGGTACACCTCTAAATTAGTCAAAATTTTGGAAGAATTTCCGAAAATACTTTTGGCAGGACATATCCTTGAAAGGATTTTTACTTAAACACAGTTCTAATAATTTTTTCTAAGGGAAATCTGTAAGTACGTTAGAAACCCTAAAGAAAGCTAAAATCGAATTTAGTCCTTAGTTTAGTGATCCTCTTTTAGAAATGTCTAAAACGGGATAATATGGGGAAATGCATTTACACCTCACTATTCGTATTTTTTTATCTTCTTTGGAAAATTCTACTTTAAATCTAAAATCAATAATCTAAGATTTAGATTTAAAAGGGCGCAATTTAACAGTTTTAGCAATTCAAAACACACACATTTTCAAAACAACCACAGAAAATTTCCGATAACATCAAGAATAATATTAAAATTAAACTTTTATACTTGGATATCGTTGTAACTCGAGGATCGTTTATGAAATGAAATTTAATTTCCTTAAAATTGTACTCGTAGATAGACCACACCTTGATGTCGGTTTATAAATTAAAAATTATTTTAATAATTTACTGCCATTAAGGTAGATTAGAAAATCAACCGGATCTTTAATTAAAAGTTTGCGAAAACATTTTCAGGGCTTTTATTCTTCAGTACCAGCAAAATAACGTTTCTTTTTACAAATTTCCCGGAAATAGAAGTTTCTTTATGAAATGCATAAGGTAATCAAGAAATACTATTCCAGTTGAAAATAAAATTGTGGTGATGTTTTTGTAAATCAATTAGTGTTACGTGCTAAACGGAAGTGTAAATTTTAGAGAATGCCAGTTAGTAGGTAATACGAGGGCGCATTTTTATGTTATCTACCTAGCCATGAAAAAGAACACGTATCACATTAACAACCCTTTATTTTTCTACGTAACTCCCTTCAACACTTATTCCATCTTTTTTCCAATTGTCCCATATCTTCAGAAAAAATTCCTTCGGCAAATATGCAAAATATTGTTCACCGGCTTCTTTTAGTATTGCATTAAATGCAGAACGCTAACCGCTGAAATGCTTTTTTAAAATTTTTGAAAGAAAAGAAGTCTGACGGAGACAGGCCAGGGTTATAAGGTAGATGCCTTAACTCTATGAACCCACAGTCATTGATTACCTGTTGGACTTTGTTTGCCTTATAAATCCGACAATTGTCTTGCAGCAATACATTTTTTTGCGAATAAGAACGAGGGCATTCTTCCTACAGAGCAGTTTTTAAATTTTGAAATGTGTTTCTATAGGCCTCTCTGCATTTAAGATAGGCCCGCTCGGCATATATTCAATAAGCAAGCATTCCAGCAAACTGTTGTCATCGGTTTGTGTTTTTTCCAGAAAATTGTGTTTTGTTTCTTTTTGGTGGTGACGAGCCCTTACCAACCCACTGCATAGATTCCTCTTTAGTGGGAGGGTCCCAGTAATGTAGCCAAGTCTCATCCCCGGTGATAATTCGAGAAAAAAGATATCTGCCCCTCTCCAACGTAGCCAAATCTTCTTTTCACAAACAGTTTTTTTCTCAGCTGCAAGCAATGTGAGCATCCACCGTGCAAACACTTTCGTCATACTCATTCCTCGGTTGTCCCGTACGCTATACGTATGAGGTGGTGTGGTAAGCACCACGCTTTCGACAACTCCCTGCCTATCTTCCCTACTCCACCACTGTGTTTAGATTCCCAATTAATTTGAGTGACTGGGTAAGCAACCCGCCAAACATCCCACTCAAATTTGACCCTGAGACCCTCCGCGCTGTAGTCGAATGACTTAACCGCTTGACCACTGCGGCGATAGGATTTTGTCAATGGTTAGTGAACATTTCGGTGAGCATTTACTAGTTTTTATTTTTAAAAATGGGCCACTCATGTTTTTTACCTAACTCAACAACTAATCGAGCCTATAATGACAGGATTATTTTTTATTCTAAGCTCCCGCAAATTTAGTAAATAAGTGGAAAAGAAAAATTCCGGGACAAGATTTTGTCTGTGAAGAGCACTTTTATAATTATACTAAAGGGCGTTCAAAAACGTTTTGAAAATGGAAAGGTCTTGAGAAAATAAGTAACACAGTATGTCTTTACTTATTACTTACACATGAACAAATAAAACAGCAAAGTAAATTGAAGTTATAAACTAAAAGATTTATTTACATTTTACACATAAGTCCAAATTCCGTCAACTTTTATTGCGTTGCGAAAGTAACTTTCTATTATGAAAATTTTTTATTCTAAAGAAAAAACCATTTTGTAATGTGCACTGGCCAAGCGGAAAGCAACAGATTTACACCTAAAAGGAATCATTTTGGTAATGAATTTTTAGTAACTAAAATAATTACCCACAAAGATCTAGAGAGAACGAAGTATAACCTGAAAATGTCAAATAAAGTAATCGAAGGTCAGCTGATCGTGTGGCTAGCGAACCGATAAACAGTTACTGACGTTCAACCGAATCAGCGCCAACTCCAAACGTGGGAGTTTTTGAACACCCGTTATTATAAATAAATTATTAAAGTGTGGGAATATTTTTCTGTAAAGCAATTTTCCAATAACGATTTTCAATTTTAATTTGCATTTAAGCGAGAATGCAGTTATTTAGCTTTCATTAGCAAAAACACAGAAATGGTTTTACATCAGTAGTTTTTAAATACCTATTGCAACTCCTCGAAACATTTGTCTTTGTTTTCAAAAACTGTATTAACTGTTCTTATATTAAAATTCCAACGTGTGTTCGATGATCTTGGAATATGTGCATTTACATATTTATCTAATGTTCCCAATCTCTGCGGAATTGTGAAAAAAATGTTGCTATTCCGATAGATTTACACAAAATAACCGCGTAGGTTACAAGAAAAAAAAACGAATATTTTATTGCTCACCCTTAACGAAAAAAATATTATCCTACATCTTTCTTTATGAAAGATTCATTCGCTCTGAATAAAAATATACAAATTACTCGCAATTAATGCTGACGCTGTCCAGGCAGCAGCTTTCGCGCCGGTTATTACCATGGTTACAAATTACTGGCAAATAATGCTGACGCTGCCCAGACAGCAGCTTTCGCGCCTCTTGTTACCATGTATTATTAAGAACATACGAATGTACGTTTTCGACACTGATACATTTAGCAGCGTTTCTGAATGGAATCTAAAGCTTCGGTTAAAATAATTCCTTCTGGAAACGATTTAATTAATTGAATTTATGTAATAACTATGCAAAATATTTAAATATTGTTATATTATTGATATTTTCAAGCACAAATTTAATAGGTAATTAATTTCCGTATTTTTCTCTGGGGGTGCTGCAGTGTCGCAGCGCTTATGGACCAACCGCCACTATGAATATACACTTCCTGAAGTTTTGATTAATGTGCAATCTCGCAATTTCTCTTGTGAAAATCACATATTCGATATAATGTCACATACCGTCCGTTCGTTCTCAAAGTCGAACATAGGAATCTATAACATGGTATCAAACGTTTGCTGATTATTGCTGCTAGACAATTTAACTTACAGGAAAGGTAATGGTATCAACAGAAAAAGAAAATTATTGAGATTCAAATAATACTACTAACAAGACTAAAAGTGCCATTTCTATTTTAAAATACTAATTTAAAATTTGACCGTTTTTAAATATGATTAATGATTAGCCTTGATTTTAAAATTCGGCAGCATTTGTCAAACAATTTTATAATTAGTTGGCTTAAATCAGCAAATTTTTGTTCTACTGTTTGTTTATTTGTTAATAAAAATTCGAAATTTAGGCGTGTGTTAAGGTTTATTTGCGGAACAATGAATAATTATACCAACGAAGAAGGCGTTAGTTTGCGAAGAGTTGGAGATTTGTTTGCCGTTAAATTTAATACAAGACCTATACCATCTGCAAGTATGTACTGTTCAAAAATATGTACAACAATTTGATAGATGTGCAAATTTTTTCATTTCCCAATCATTGGATTGGTAGAGGTGGTTCTATAAATTGGCCAGCATGATCTCCTGGTGTACCAACAGCACCTTGCCACTTCTTCTTGTGGAGATACCTTAAAAGCAAAATTTACAAAAGACGCCACCCGGATATTAATTCTTTGAGAGAAGCAGTAGTTCCTGAATGCGCGTTAAATACTGACTAACGTAAGAAATAGTTTCTGCAACAGACTAGGGTATTGCTTAGCTCAAAACGGGGGATTATTTGAATATTTATTATAATTTATTTTTTGTTACTGCTATTTTTTTCTGCGTTTTTAATAAACATTATTTGAAGCCCTTATTTCTTGATACTTATTTACTGTTTTATTATAGAAATAATGTCAAAAAACCTAAAAATTGAATATACCATGTTAATTACCTATGTTCGACTTTGAGAGTGGACACCCGGTATATGAACTACGCTATTTTATTTTAATCAGAACGAGGTAGAATTTTAAATATCTGTTTTTTTATTACCAACAGGTAACGTAATTGCAGTAATTGTCTATTTTTTAAACAGTAAATTTTCTTTTATAGATGTTTTAGGCATGATGTAATGAAGCGGATTCAAATTAATCATCATCATTCAACTTCTATTTACGGTTTTTTATGTTTTATAACATAATACGTTTAATCCTATTTTCATCAATAATAAAATTGCGGGTTTTGTGTAGTCGTAATATTAACTGATTATTCTGTTCTAGAATCCAAAGTGGACGCTGCTAGGGAATGCTTCGTTTTTACGAACGCTCTCCGGCTGTTCTAATGTTCTTAAGAGTTTTCTTTAAAAAACGCGGTTTTATTTAAAAAACTAAATCGTATAACTAGCACGCGAGAGCTACCAGGACAATAACAAAGTGCCAGTAATTGTAATTATAATCAATCTAGTAAATAAATAAACTAACAGTGGGTTTAGTGTAAATAGTGTAAATAAAGAGGAAAGAATAGGTGTGAACAAGGCGACGAAAGAAGGGTTCAACTACGACTAGGAAATCCGAGAAACGGTACCGGGCACACACATGTAATTCCATGACCAAATCACAGGTGGAATCAGAACATTGCAGCATTTTAGCAATAGGTAGGTAGTTTAGCCTAGCATAGACCAAATAATAATAATTGTCTACCTTATTAGCAGTGATTGGAACATTACTTTTAAAAAGGAATGCATTACAATTACTAATTACTCAGTCAAAAAAGTAATGCATTATCATTGCTAATTACTTTCTGTAAAAAGTAATTCATTACCATTATTAATTACCGAAAAACGTAATGCATTATTTTAGGCATTACTTTGTCGCCATATAGCGCTGTGGTGTAACGGGCTGAATAATATTCCAAATTTTTTTAATTCAAATTCAAAAGAATTCTGTAATCAAATAAAAGTTCAAGTGTTCTCAGACTGTAATTCAATATTTCAAAGTAATCACAGGACCTGGCTCAGCGAAAGTTGAGCTAGCATCCGGTACAGTTTCCAGTTCGTGCAAAAAGCAATATCAACGTGTTTTCTAGTTAAACACACTACGCTTGATAAATAAAATGCAAAATTAACAGTTAGAAATAAATATAGATTCACGATATAAAATTTCTCCAAGAAATTCTTAGAAAACGTATACTAAAACTTATTTCTTTAATTTTGAAAAATAGACAGTTTGGTGTCACCGAAGGAAAATACCTTCAACAGAGGCAGTTCGCGGTCCCCTTGAAAGACGGAAGTACGTCTATACCGAACTCGTGTGTTATCAATTTTTTCCAAATTAATTTTCAATCACTTTTTACCGAACTCGTGTTTAAATAAATTGATTTTATACTTTCTGATTAAGTGTAAAATAACACATTAATTTTCAAATTCTATTCGTATAAATTAAGTGAATTACCAATTTTGGATACAATAAACTTGGAGGACTTTTATAAGGTTAGTTTAACTATTAAGTAACTTTCAGTGTAACTAGAGAGTTAATTCCATTTTTCTGTGTTTAAGTTGTTCTCGCTTCAGCAACTGATTATTCTTTGTTTAAGTTGTTATTGTTTCAGTAACAAATTTTCCTTTGTTAACATGTTATTGTTTTCATTAAATTAATTGTTCTTTTTTTTAAATTGAGTTTTATTGAGTGGAATAATTTGCTTTTCTTACAGAGGACATTAGGTTCACAAAATTGCTTTCTTGAAAAGACTGTGTTACTTATTGCGTGCGTATTGCACTGAGAGAGATCTCTCCGACGTAAATTAACTATCACTATTTAAAAATAAATCTTTAAATTAATTAATATATAAATATAACTAAATAAAGAGTTAAAACCAGAAAGCAAGGACAGGCCGTACACGCTACCCGAGATACGGCCAAAAATAACCATTTGGGGAAGCCCAGGGTGGCTGTTGGAAGTTTCTTGCATTCAACCCCTACGGGTTACGTTCTACCCAGGTAAGAGGGTTACAGATCAAAGACAAACAAAATCCGCACGAACTTATTATTTGGTAATTAAAACTATACGGTTTCCTTAACCGACTTCTTCCATCCCCCGAACGGGCAGGCCCCAGGTGGTTACATTGGTGGCAGCGGTTAAAAGCGGAAAAACTCAAAAATAAAAATTAAAAACCGCCACATTGGTGGCAGCGGTTAAAAGCGGAAAAACTCAAAAATAAAAATAAAAAACCGCCACATTGGTGGTAGCGGTTTGTTTTGAACAATGACTGAATTGGAACGTGTGAGTGGACCTGGTCACCGCCACACAAAAGGTTACAGAAAAGGGAACAACTGAAAACCAAAGGGTTACATTGTAGGCTTCAAGTTCGGAAAATTTCTGATGGTTGCTTCCACCATAAAGCAACAAACACAAAAAAAAAACTGTTACATTAATTTGTAGGCTTCAAGTTCGGAAAATTCCTGATAGTGACTACAAAACAACGGAAAAAACCGGACCGTTTTTGTTTAAGTGGTTACATTTAATATTTTTCCTTTTTCTTTACGAAAATGCCTTGATCATTATAATTATAGTGGTTTTAACAAGGATCTCTTTTTCCTTACCGTGATTTCATACTGAAATTAGTAAATATAGACCTCTAGTTACACAGAATTTATATTTTTGTAAGTTTTTTACAGCTATTTCTGACCAGAGGATCCAGGGGGACGTTGATATCATTATCCTTAATACTGTTCTTTTACAGACAATTACAGTAATCGCAGCAAAAGTTTTACTGTTCTTTTACAGATAACATATTTTTTTTATTATTATTTTATTGTGTGTTGTTTTAACAGGAATTTATTTTAAATATTTCTATTGCCATATTTTAATTTAAATATTCAATATGCCACAAACAGCAGAATCCCAAAATGTAGGAAGCACGGCTATGCCTATGCAGCATTTTGTTACTTTAGGGATGATAGCAGGCACCGTAGAATCTTTTACGGGTAAACAAAATGTTAAAGACTATTTTGAAAAATTAGAACAGCGGGCTAAGTTAGATAATTGGTCTCAGGATACAACTTTAAACATAGTTAAATTCCGACTCACGGGAGATGCATATAAATTTTTCAAAACAGAAGAATCGTTAGATAGTTCCTCAATCACGTATCCGGAATTTAAAGCAAAATTTATTAGAAAATTCACTCCAGCTAAAATACCGGGTGAAGCATTACTTCGTTTAAGCAAATGTTTTCAAAAACATGACGAACCAATTACAAATTATGTAGTTAGGTTAAAATCTTTAGGCACTGAAATTTTAGCAGACGATCTTAAGCGATCTACAGATAGCGAAAAACCAGGGTTAAAGAAAAAATGTCAAGAACTCATTTTAAATCAATTTCAATTAGGTGTTAGAAAAGATATTATGCGTCAATTAAATTCTTTACTAATGCGAACGCCAGATTTAGATATAGATAAAGCAGAAGAACTTGCTAAACAAATTGAATTATCGGATTTAATGCTTTCAAACCGAAATCAGTCAAACTCTTCAGTTATGACCGTACGTCAAACCTTTAAGACACACTGCATTCATTGCGGTAGAAATAATCACACTTCTCGAAATTGTTTTTCGATAAATCCTTTAACTCAAAGCAAAAACCAAAATTTTTCTAAAAATTTTAATAATTTCAGTCATACAACCTTTCAACGAACTAATCTTAATCCCCAATGGAGGAATAATAATTCCTGGACAGGCAATACATTTTTAGGTTCACGAAATAATTATTTTACTCGACACAAATATCCTAACAATCCTAATTCCAATTATACGAACTTTAATACTATTAACTATCGTCAAAACACGACAAAACCAGCACACTCTTCTTTTAGAAATAATTCTTATAGACAACAGAATTATAATTACAATACACGAGGTTGCACACAAAATACCGGTGCAAAACCTAAAAATTATACAAATAATACGGGACCTAATAATCAAAATAGAAACTTTCAAGACCGTCGAACTCAAAAAGTGAATTATACCAACGCGGAGGCTTTAAACTTAAAAGACTTGCAGATTTCGCCTCGCCCTGCAAGTTTTTCAACAAAATAAACCCAAAATTTAATTATTTTATTCCCCAGTTACATGATTTAAATCTACAGGATACCCCATGTTTAGTTCAATTATATATTAATGATAAACCACAAACATTTTTGTTGGACAATGGATCCACAGTTACATTAATAAAACATAACGTAGTTAAAGACTGTGCAATTTCAACTACTGATGACATATTTTTAGTAGGTATTAATGGACCACCTGTTCAAGCTTTAGGTAAAACCATTGTTAAATTCGGGTTTTCTTCACATCAGTTTATTTGCAATTTTAATGTCATAATAACTACAGATAATTTACAAATTCAAACTGACGGTATCCTAGGACGTGATTGGTTAATATCAAATCAATGCATTATTGATTATGTAACTGGTACTTTAAAAGTGGGAAATTTTGAGTTAAATATTTTTCGTCAATCGGATTATATAAATAATAAGAGGTTTAATAATATTGATAATTCTAATATTTTCAAGGAGGATATAATTAAATATCGCGCTGACAATTTAAATGTTACACATAATATTTCAAATGAATTTCCAAGTGGAGAGATGCTGAACACTAATTTTAATCATTTAAATGATAATAATAATGATGTTAATAAAAGCTTTAACGCTAATAATAATATTAATAATAATAATAACAATAATAACTTCCCTAAATATTTACCTCGCCAAGCATTGAGCTATAATGGAGGTGTTACTTCGGTAACGAAACCAAAAGGGTGTAAACCGATATTACATACGGAGCACCACGGTTTCAAAAAGTTGGAGTTACCAAAAGGTGTAACAAACCAACAGTTCTTGTCAACCCCACCCAAAATTGTGGAAGGCAGAACTTATAATTCGTCGACCCCATCAGTAGTTATGGGAGTTAAAGAAAGTAAGGCTTATTCAAATAAAGCTACTTTAGGAAGTACAATCCCAGAAGATGATTGTACCACTATTACAAATAGTGCACATATTGAATTAGGGAATGTTACAATTAATAATTATGGTGAATTAAGTGACACAGAGTCAGAAGAAGATTTCCATTCCAATTTTATGGAACGTCAGCGTATCTACAAAGAAAATAAAGCGTTGGATGATCAACAGCTTATAGAAAATGAAATAAAGCAATTACAGAAGAAAAAATCTCCAGCATCTCAAGCTAACATCAAGCAAGAAATAAATCAACCTCATATTAATACACATCATCTTGTTTTAAATAAGGAATCTCCACAATTGCTAAGCTCTACAATGCAGCACAATAAACCTTCGATTTTAAAACATATTCAATTAAATAAAGATTTAACTATTCCTCCACGCGTAGAAATAAATTATGTTATATTAAATAAACACTATAAATCACTTGATGCAAGTCAATTTTTATTGGAACCTACAGCCACAGGTTGTAATGGAGTTTTTACAGCACGCACATTAGTAAATAATGAAAAAGAAATACCCATCCGTATTATTAATTTAAATAATCGAGAAATCACTCTTTCCAAAAATACACCAATTGCAAGGATCGACACCAATATTGAAATTCCACAACATAACACAAACAAGATATCAGAAAATAGCTATTCAATTCAACAACAAGACGAAAGCTGGATACAAGAAAATTTCGACTTTTCCCATTTGGACGAACGAAGTAAAGGATTATTAATTGAACTTCTTTCTCGTTATCGAGACATCTTTTCAGAGGGAGAAAATTTAACCACCACTCACAAGGTTAAACATCAAATTATATTAGAAGACAACACTCCCCCGATAGCGAAACGTCCGTATAAAGTTCCTTTTCATCAAAGAGAAACTCTACAGAAGGAAATAGATAGATTATTAAAGGAAAACATCATTCGATCGTCATCATCACCATGGAGCGCCCCAGCCATTTTAGTCAAAAAGAAACAACCTAATGGTGAAGTCAAAATACGTATGTGCATAGATTACAGAGCACTAAATGCGGCAACCAAACGGGATGTTTACCCATTACCATTATTACAAGACGCCACAGATTACTTATCGAATTCTACATTGTTTAGTATCTTCGACGTTACTTCAGCGTACCACCAAATTCCAATGGATGAATCTAGCATACCCTTAACAGGATTCTCAACCCCTACTGGACACTGGGAGTTCCTAAGAATGCCTTTTGGTCTAGTCAACAGTCCTATGACATTTCAGCGTTTTATCTCATTCACCTTGGCAGGTTTAACAGGCGACACCTGTTGGGTTTATTTGGATGATATTTTGGTTCACAGTTCAACAGGAATCGAAGATCATCTTTCCAAACTAAGTTTAGTTTTTGATAGGCTACGTGAGGCCAATATTAAATTAAAACCTAGCAAATGCAAAATTTTGACAACAGAAGTAAAGTATTTAGGTCATATTATTACACAAAACGGTATTCGACCTGACCCAGACAAAATTTCAGCAGTTAAGAATTTTCCATTACCCAAAAATGTTAAAAACATTAGGGAATTTTTAGGTTTAGTAGGATGGTATCGTAAATTTATTCCAAATTTTGCCAAAATATCGCAACCACTTACTGAACTTACCAAAAAAGATATTAAATTTCATTTAAATGAAAACGCTCTTAAAGCTATTGATACTCTCAAAAACGCAATAACTTCTGACAGCATTTTAGCTTATCCAGATTTTTCTAAACCTTTTATTTTAGCAACGGATGCAAGTAATTCCGGAATGGGAGGAATACTCAGCCAAAATCATGATGGTTTCGAAAGACCAATTGCTTTTACTAGCAAATCCTTCTCAAAAGCAGAGAGAAATTACTCTGTATCCGAACGAGAACTTTTAGCAGCAATTTTTAGCATTAAACAATTTCGATGTTATCTTTATGGTAGAAAATTCACATTAATTACAGATCACCGCCCTTTAAAATGGTTGTTAACTGCAACACATCAAAATTCACGTTTAGCACGATGGTCACTATTATTAGGCGAATACAATTTCGACATCATACACCGGCCGGGTAAACAGCATGGTAATGCGGATGCTTTGAGCCGTGTTTATGACCACAAGTCTGAAGAATTCAATGTTCACACAAGTAATCATCAAACCTTATCGTTTGACGAATTTTTAAAATTAATTACAAATTATACCATACATAATAGTAACATTACTGTACAAGAAGGTAATCTATTTACGTGTTCAGAAAATTACGCTTTAGCACATTGTGTTTCCCAAGATTTCCATATTATGCATAAAGGCATTGCTTTACAATTCAAAAATTTATTTGGTTCAGTACCTTATCTTCAACAACAAGATAAAACTGTTGGAGATGTTGCTATCTTAAAATTACCAGAACGTAATATTTACTATTTAATCACGAAATCGAAATATTTTAACAAACCAACTTATCAAACCTTATGGCACACCTTACATAATCTCAGAAATTACATGTTACAAAACGGTGACAAATTTTTAGCCGTACCACAATTAGCTTGTGGATTAGATAAATTAAATTGGAATATAATTTTTGAAATGATCAAATACGTTTTTTATTACACATCAATTAAGATCAAAGTTTTTAAATTTACCCATAATAACATTCCAGTGAATGTAATTACCAATAATAATAATCTTCAAGACATTAAACCTATTTGGGACAACGACTTTATAAAATCTCAACAATTTAACGATTCATTTTGTCAAAATATTTTTGAACAAATTAAAAATAAACAAGATAACCTTGATTTTTATATAGATAACCAAGGGTTACTTTTCAAATCCACAGGAAATACAGACTGTTTAGTTATTCCTAAATCCTTTATATCAAAAGTTCTACACGATTTTCATGATCTTCCTATTTTTGGTCATCAGGGTCAACAAAAAACTCTACAAAATATTAAAACTAGATGCTACTGGCCCAACATGACTCAACAAATTACCGACTACGTTTCTAAATGTAAATCTTGTAATGAACGCAAGACATCCCCTCACATAAAACCTGCACCATTGCAGAACTTTCCTAGAATTTATAAACCTTTTGAAAGATGTTCTATGGACATAACCGGACCTTTTGTTACTTCATTTAAAGGAAACAAATACTTATTAACATTTATTGATCATTTTACTAAATATATTGAAATTATTCCATTACCAGATCAAAAAGCACCCACTGTTGCTAAAGCATTGTTTACCAACGTCATAGCTCGACATGGCACAATGCAAAAATTAATTTCAGACAGAGGTACTAACTTCTTATCAAATTTAATGAAAGAACTTTTAAAATTATTAGGTGTAGAATATTGCCAAACAACTGCATATCATGCAATGGCAAATGGTTCAATTGAACGCGTCCACAGAGTCTTAAAAGATTTTCTTAGTCATTATGTAAGTCAAAGTCAACATGACTGGGACGACTGGATCCCATATTTATACATGGCCCATAATTTTTGGACACACTCATCTACTGGTCACTCGCCTTTCTTTCTACTACACGGGCGTGACCCAGTTCTACCTATGGACGACATTCTGAAACCACAACCCGTAAAATACGATATTTCTGAAAATTACGTATCAGAATTAATGTCTCGATTAAATAAAGTTTTTTGTGAAGTTAATCAAAATTTAGAAAAAACTATGATTAAAAGAGAAATTCAATATAATAAGAAAACTAAAACTATAAAATTTAAATTAGGCGATTTAGTATATTTACATGATCCTACGTCTAAACAAGGATTATCAAAGAAATTATTAAGACCATGGTTAGGCCCATTTAGAATTGTTGAACAAAAAGGCCCTGTAACTTTCAGAATTAGAGAATTACACAAATTTAAAGAGCAAATCGTTCATGCCAATAGGCTTAAACTCTGTACAGGTTTAAATAATGTACACCCCACCAATAACGATATAAAGTATATTTAAAAGAAGTCAAGATATAAAAATAACATTCACCCCCTAAATGATTGGAACGTTGATGATGGAGACGCTATACATACATATGATTCAGATTCACATCCTACACCACAAGATGTAACTTTAACTATTTTACAAGGTCTTGATAATTACAGCCGATTTTTAGAACAACAAGATGTTACAAGTTCTAGTAAAAGACCGCGTGTAGGTAGACGCACTATGGATTTTATTAATCAAAATAGGGAAAATATTTCAGACATTGATCAGTCAGGATCACTCCAGCAAGGAGGTGTACGAGCTTCGGCCCGACTAAACCTTTAATACAATTAAACTTACTACCAATATTAATATAATTTTCAGATAACTGAAATAGTTCCGTTAGTTATAAAAACGAATTATTTCAGCGTAATTAAAAATATTACAACGTCATTAGTTAGCTATAATAGTTACTACCTAGCCATAATTAGTAATAATAATCTTACAGATCAATTAAGTTGATAAATATATAATTTATACTTAATAGAGCGGACATTTTTGGACGTTCACACCAAACCATGCGAATATCGCATTACTAATATTAATGACCCTAGTATTTAAATTTATTTTTTTACTCATTCATTCATTCCTAGACACTACTCACTTTGAGTATATCTGAATAAATTATCTACTCAACCAATTAAGAAGTAGTAATTCATATTTACTCATTTAATTATAAGAATACTACTTACTACTTTTGAGTAATACAAATATTATCTTCTTTTTTAAATTGGTTATTAGCGTCTTTACCTTGTTATCCATGGATCCATGCGCAGGATAAGTAAGGTCAAGACCTCAGCCTTTTGTTGGCTTAGCATTCGTCATCCTATTTGATTACGAGTGAGAAGCTGGCAGTTATTGATATTGTTTAATTTGAACATACAATTCTGCTTTAAAGATTTCACAGGGATGGCCACCTTGCGTTATCCTCTGACAGGGTTGTACTTTCAAAACATACTTTATTGACTCACTATTGTTAAAAGAGTCAGACAAATTTAAATTTTCACAGAATTTATTATTACTCTATGTAAATCTTCTTGTAAAGGTATTCCTTTGCATTTTCAGTAGTAAACACTACATTATCATAATGGGAATGTTTTTACCAAATCTTAAAAAGGTACTTAGTTAAGATATTAGCTATTTTAGCTTAGGATTTAATTCATTTCAAAAAATCATGTTACGTACGTTGCTCGTAATTTTAATAATGAACATTTTAAATAGTGAATTTCGAAACAGTGTGACAGCATTTATTGTGTATGACTGTAGCAGTGAAAATACAAACTTAACAGTGCTTTCAATCAGAGACATTGCTCCGTGTCCCGATATCACTACCGACTACAAGGACCAAGAAACAACAGTGCAAAAGTACAAAAACTCATCACTTTTGGAATTGAGAGAAAAGCTATAGAAAATGTATTAATAGGAAAAATCACAGGCTTTCCGTTAGATAATCAAGGTTTTTCAACCCTGAAACTGTTCGATACACAAGAACTTAAAAAGTTAGCGAGAAACACTATGGAGTATCTTTGGGGATGGTTTTCGAACATTGGCATATTTTTCAGTGGATTATTAGGATTCTACGTTATATTCAAAGTTTTAAAATACACCCTAAGCGTGTTATTAAATGGTATAGCTATCTATAAAACCATAGGTTGCGGTTTCTCACTATTAGCAAGTTTATGGAATACTCTAACCTTATGGGTAGTCCATTATCATCATCCAACTAAATCATCGACTAAAACGTCCGACGTGGAGGCCAACCTTCAGGAACCTTCAGCACCCATGGTCTCCACCCTTTCTCTTTCTGACGATACAAACGATTATACGATTAAACAAACTCTTGCAAGCACCTCAACCATTTACCCAAACGTACACTGGTCCGAACAATAACCGCCATCATAACAATGAGCCTGAGCTATTCTTCTCAGACTGGAACTCTAAATTCTTTAGACTTCAAACGTACACGGGTTGTGAAATCATTCACCACCATACTTAAGCTACGCCGTCTTCACCAACGCATCATGTGCTATATGTTATCGGCAAGTGCGCGAAAGGTGTTATGGGCAATTAAAATTTAAGTGTATTCTCCGAATGACAAATTATGAGCATACTACGTACCTACATAAAGTGTCAGGATTAGATAGTCACCTTCTGTTATGTATTCCAATTAGAAGGTTTAGGTTATTGTTATTAGGGAAATAGATTTATTAAAATAGTAATTTTGTGGGAATATTTACATTTTAGCATTAAGATTATACTATTCTTTTCGTTCCATAATGGAGTTATATATTCATAGGTTAAATTTTCTAATATATCTATTTTTTTAAAAGTAGGCACGTCTACAAAGACATGCTTTCTTTTCAAAACGTGGGGGTAGTGTAACGGGCTGAATAATATTCCAAATTTTTTTAATTCAAATTCAAAAGAATTCTGTAATCAAATAAAAGTTCAAGTGTTCTCAGACTGTAATTCAATATTTCAAAGTAATCACAGGACCTGGCTCAGCGAAAGTTGAGCTAGCATCCGGTACAGTTTCCAGTTCGTGCAAAAAGCAATATCAACGTGTTTTCTAGTTAAACACACTACGCTTGATAAATAAAATGCTAAATTAACAGTTAGAAATAAATATAGATTCACGATATAAAATTTCTCCAAGAAATTCTTAGAAAACGTATACTAAAACTTATTTCTTTAATTTTGAAAAATAGACAGTTTGGTGTCACCGAAGGAAAATACCTTCAACAGAGGCAGTTCGCGGTCCCCTTGAAAGACGGAAGTACGTCTATACCGAACTCGTGTGTTATCAATTTTTTCCAAATTAATTTTCAATCACTTTTTACCGAACTCGTGTTTAAATAAATTGATTTTATACTTTCTGATTAAGTGTAAAATAACACATTAATTTTCAAATTCTATTCGTATAAATTAAGTGAATTACCAATTTTGGATACAATAAACTTGGAGGACTTTTATAAGGTTAGTTTAACTATTAAGTAACTTTCAGTGTAACTAGAGAGTTAATTCCATTTTTCTGTGTTTAAGTTGTTCTCGCTTCAGCAACTGATTATTCTTTGTTTAAGTTGTTATTGTTTCAGTAACAAATTTTCCTTTGTTAACATGTTATTGTTTTCATTAAATTAATTGTTCTTTTTTTTAAATTGAGTTTTATTGAGTGGAATAATTTGCTTTTCTTACAGAGGACATTAGGTTCACAAAATTGCTTTCTTGAAAAGACTGTGTTACTTATTGCGTGCGTATTGCACTGAGAGATATCTCTCCGACGTAAATTAACTATCACTATTTAAAAATAAATCTTTAAATTAATTAATATATAAATATAACTAAATAAAGAGTTAAAACCAGAAAGCAAGGACAGGCCGTACACGCTACCCGAGATACGGCCAAAAATAACCATTTGGGGAAGCCCAGGGTGGCTGTTGGAAGTTTCTTGCATTCAACCCCTACGGGTTACGTTCTACCCAGGTAAGAGGGTTACAGATCAAAGACAAACAAAATCCGCACGAACTTATTATTTGGTAATTAAAACTATACGGTTTCCTTAACCGACTTCTTCCATCCCCCGAACGGGTAGGCCCCAGGTGGTTACAGTGGTATTATAGCCACATCACCCGAAGAGTGATAAAATGGTTGTACTGAATTAGAACCTGAATTAAACTGAACATAAAATACAATAAAACAATAACGTAGTGAAAAATATATGCGAATGACGGAATGACATCAACGCTTCGTCAGCGGTTCCCGATTGTTCGAGTGAATTCCATGTGTCGACAACAATGTATAAATAAATAGACTTGTAGGAAGGAACTTTCCGAAAATTGTTTCTTTAAAAATTTTTGATCTCATGGCTATTTCTTCAGTCTTCTGTTAAATACAAAAGTATGTAATGGCAACAGTAATGCATTTTTTCATTACATTACTGTCAAAAAAGTAATGCATTCCCATTACCAATTACTTAGAGAAAAAAGTAATGCATTAAATTACCCATTACCGAAAAAAGTAATTTTTACAGTAATGCATTACATGTAATGCATTACTTCCAACCACTGCTTATTAGTACATCAAAATTAGGGGTCCATAGTAGTTATAATATGAATTATATTAAATGCAATCAAATTGCAAAAAGTTTTACAATTTTCGTCCAATAGGCATCTCTAGTTCTCTAGCAGGTAGTTTTGCCGGCAAACCATTCCAAGAATTTGCGGAACCAAAACTTTCCCGTCGGCAGAAAGGGAATAACGGGCTATAATTTATATTTACAGGGTCAACTGGCACCATCAAGAGGACAACAACAACTGATCGATGGAAGACAAACGTGTATTTACAATATTTAAAATATAATACGTAAATGCATGCAATACATAATGTAATACATAAATAATAGGATTTAGAAACCAAATAATATTAGCACCTAGCATTATAAAAATTCTGTAATAGCCAATAAGTGCCTGCAATTTGTACATATACAACATAGAAGAAAAAAGGGTTCATAGTAAGTAAGCATAAATACAAGAAATCATGGTAAACGGTACTAGAAGCAGGAAGACAACAAGAAATCATAAGCAACAGAATGGAACGAGCAATCATGTGTGGTGTACATAGTAAAATTCAAGTAAGGAAAATAGCAAGGGACGGAAACTGGATATTTACAGCAATAACGGATGAATTAACAGAAGGTAGAAGAAACAAAGAAGAACTCAAGAAAGAAGCTCTGGACTTCAGAAGGTAAATCGCAAATTCTGCGAGGGAAAATCAAAAAGAAATGCAACTGCAGAAGGAAGAAAATATCAAAAACTTAGCTCCCAAATACGATCATAAGGAGTACAGCTTCGGCCCCGCCATGCAAATCGACGCTTACATAGTAGGGAACAAAAGGATTCTAGGGGGATCTATCCTCACAGTGGCAGAAGTCTTACAAACAAAAATAGAAATTTACTACGAGGTAGGTTACAAATCCAAGCACTCAGCTAAGAGCTCGGGAGGGTACGCGACAACAGTAAGAATAGTATACCTACCTATATTACTCCAATAAATGAAAAGAAGAGACTCGCAAAACGGGAAGTGGAACGCAGATATAGAAAAGCAGGTAACAAGAGTACAACCGGGACGATAGGCCTTGTCCCTACAAACACACCCATCTTGAGGGGCGCGAAGACCAGAACGTGAAGAAATATGCTATTAAACAAAAAAAAAAAGAAAAATATCCCCATATGTTGTGAACTTTTCGCCAGTCACTGTATACAGTGCCGACCGTGCGCACGTAAAGGTTGGAACAAATTCGATAAAATCTTTACTGGAAAAGCAAGAAAATAATGCTCGGACGCGTCGATTTTTTTTCAAATGAGCATTTCTTTGTATACGAATATTTTTTATTACGTCATCCCTGTTCGAGTTTACAGTCACATCTAGTTGTCATCTCTCAGTGGATGCAATACTGGCTAATAGGAAAAAATTCATATCTGTCCCTAGAAAATAAGTTACTTGTTTACAAAACCATTCTAAAGTCCATATGGACATATAGGATAGAATTATGGCAGCTATTCAAATATAGATATTCTGCAGAGATATCAATCTAAAACGCTACGACTAATCACAGATGCGCCGTGGTTCATTTCTAACCGAACCCTACACGAAGACCTAAATGTTCGGTACATCAAAGAGGTAATTACGCAATACGCTGATAAACATAAGAGTCGACTACAGTTCCATTCGAATGAAATGGTCCAACCCTTACTTACTTGACGAAACATCCCACAGAAGACTGAAGCGAAAGTGGCCATGTGATGCAGTAACTAGTTATAATTAAATAATGTAAATAATAAAATATATATTTAGTTCCTATAAGGGATATTACCGCTGGGTATGATTTCCTTCATGTTCTAATTATCGCCAAACAATTGGATTACAGAAATTACTGTATAAAGTTTTAATTTTCTGATTGCTAATAAATGTTATTTAAAAAAACAAGCTATATGGAATACAGAGATGTATTGGTGCTTGTCTATGTCTCATTACCGTACAATAATAAGTCAAGTCCTGGACTTGGCTGGTTTTAACACAGAATGGTTTGTTGATTCATGTGAGTGGTTAGTGTTGTTTATGTGTCAACGTATCTGTGTTTATAGTGTATTTTTAAGTTACAATGTCTAATAGTTCTGAGGATAAAAAGTAATAAAATTTGTAATGCTGTATGCTTTCCAAATCACGAAACCAGACTATATTCGGAACGAAAACGCCTAAAAATGAGAAATTTAAACAGGTGATGACTTTGGCTAAAAACTACCACAATGCGACATGTGGTTTTACAAAGAGATTGAAGTTAGACAATAAAGAGACTTCACCGTCAGAATTCAGCAGCGACGAGTGAAAAAAAATTCATCATATTAGTCATTTATGTTTCTAAATACTTCTAGATACTAAAGAAGAAAGCATTAATACAAAAAATAATAAATTGTTTATATTTTTTGTAGCACATACTGTGCAAAAACAGATCAAGTCCAAAATTTGTTTCTTAATATCTGCTAAATCAATACACACAGAATAACAAACAAATCTATTACAAATATGTTTAAAGGGTATCCAGTGAAACTTTGGGTAGACGTCATCAATATGACGTCACACTTCATTCATGACAGCCACTCCTATACAAATTAATTACAAATTATGAATTTAAAATTCCACTGAATTTATTAATGTTTCATTAAATAAAGATTATTTTAAAACAATTACGAGACTAAATTTCCTGCAAAACATAAATATAATGAGCCATATTCATAAACAGTGTTTAAAGTTAGATGTTACTAATTGCTATAGCAACATATATTAATTATATTGGTTTAGTAGCTACTAAACCCCTACTAACTTTAAATACTGTTTATGAATATGGCCCAATATGTTTAAATATTCGCGTGTCTTATAAAATGCAATATTATTATGTTGATGACGTCAGTCTATTAAGTTGGTACAGCTGTTCGTGTTGATAGCTACGCTGTCAGACATATTTAATTTTCCTGTTTACTTTTGTAGTTGACACATGTCATGTTTGAGGTTAGTTTTAATAATAACTTTCATATTCCTTTCCGTAATTACCTTATTGCTTTAAATTCACCTAACAGACTGCGTCTTAAAAGTGTTTAATACTTTGCTTGCTACAATTAAAGAATATACCGTTTTAACACAACACAAAAGTCATCTGAAGACATTTCTTATTAAAAAAAAAATGAAAACTGTTTTGGAAAAACCTGTAAATGGTGATTGTTCCGTTACATGTGACGTCATAATTCATCAATGACGCATACCCAAAGTTTCACTGGATACCCTTTATGCACGATCGCATTATAATTTGACTATTATGCCTGTCTTTTCACGGGCTATAATGAAATGTCAAACATTGATAAACAATTCAACAGTCTTATAAAGAATTTTTTTAAATTATAGCTATTTATGTAACGAGGTCTCTACGGACGCGCCAAAAAGTTTATGGCCGAGCGAACGAAGTGAGCGAGGCCAATAAATTTGGCAAGTCCATAAAGCCTAATTATGTACGAATTACATACAAAGCTTTATGTTCAGCTGCATATCAAAAAATTTACTTTTAAATTAATTTGAGGTTAAAATGTGTTTTATAGCTCTAGCCTCTTGCAGGGTGCTGTATTGAATAATCACCTAGTTACCAGGTTGTTTAACAAACAGAAGCAACCAATCAACGGTCGTTCTACTTAGCACCGGCCGTTTTACTTTATCAGCAACCAATCAACGGTCGTTCTACTTAGCAGCGGCCGTTTTACTTTATCATTATGGTGCTAGTCCGATAAATGATATAATTATGGCCTCTAAACAGTACAATAATCTAGTCATTATGAGACAGCTGAACATAATAGCTATTTATGATACAAGTGTTAAAAGTGAGATTTTATTTTGTGAGTGGGGGAGATTGCGAAACGAGCGTAGCGAGTTGAGCAACCCCACGAACAAAATAAAATCACTTTTAACACGAATATCATACACTATTTTTTCTACAAACGCCATTGAAAGCATTTTAAACTCTCTTATTAGGGATTCCAAAGATTACCTAAAAAATCTAGTACTCTGTGACATTTACGAAACAATTTAGAATTGAGCTTACATATGTATTGTTTGACATATGCTTGTCAAAAGTGAAAAAGAATAATTTAAGATGAGTTCTAATCTAAGTGAAGAAATTCCGGTCGATATAGAAGAAGCTGCTAGTAGGGCAACGTTAGATTTGTCAATTTAGTAGGTAAAATCAATCTTTGAATAATATTTGCTCCAAAATTGTCATTGTGACAGCATACTTTTAATACTAGTGTTAAAAGTAAACCACGTGATCTACTTTTAACACGCTGCCATTTAATATTACATTTTTAATTGCAGTATGCCGTGTTAAAAATTCAGTTTTTAGTAGTGTTTGTAGAAAAAAAACTTTATTGAAACTCTATTTGGACCAATTTGTATTAACAACACAGTTAACACAATTATTTATGTAAATATTCCTAGGCGCAACTACTTCAACCATTTGACAGTAGTTAGTAGAAACAAAAAATAATTGAGCAACTAACTACTCGATGTGGGTAGAAAATTAATTCATTCCTTTTATTTCAGTTTTAAAATTTTCAATCGTGCATAAAATTATGTATGTATCACTGGCGAAACTTGCTTTTATGGCCTTCGATGGCTTTTAAAATCACATCTCAGGGCATAAAAGCTTCCTTACGCCCCTGATACATAAATAACTATTATATAGGTAATATCTAGACATCGGGATTATAAAATTGATACTCTAAGCCATACTCCCTTCATAAAACGTGTTTTTGCTCTCCTGGTAATTTTATCAGGAAGGACTTGACCGGTTTTTGCATTGGACGCCTCAATTAAGAAATACAAGATCTGTCATATTTTCAAAACGCAAGTAAAACTATAAAAATATATTGCCAATATCGTTGAATGTCCAAATTAATCCTTCATGCTCTCAAACACATTTACTGACATGTCAGCGTTTATTTAGTCAAATTGTCGTTGAATATTGTCTCTGAAGTCGTCACTTCATCGACAAGGTAGGTTACTATTCGATGACATTTTTTACCATATTGCTAACACTTTTAGTTCAAATCCTTGGTGTTCCACCTTTTTGCTTTTTATCATAAGAAGCGTTATCCCGAACATTTGCAAGCGACTTTCTTAACTGACTTGCAAACCTACCGTTGTTAAACGCAACATTTGGAAACTGCAGCCTAAATACAATGGGCGCATTCAGGGACGCTCAGCGGCTGATGCGCTAAGTAAGCAAAGTCCCTGAACAGACACGCTGTGAAAAAGCTTATAGTAAGCCGCTGAGAAATTCGCTCAGCGTATAATTTGTTAGCTGACTTTGTCAGCGGTGTCAAAAAAAGGAGCGGGAAACTCACAAACTTAATAATTTGCATAAAAACATATTAATTAGGGTGAGCTGGTACACATAGTCCATAATTTGAAGATCATTTGGCATAATTTCTTTAATTCTTGATTTATTGCATAATAGTGAAAGTAACACCTAACCTTACAAAACAAATAACAAACTGTCAAAACAGCTTACTATCAGACGTTTCATTCAGGGAAATACCGTTTGCTGTAATTTAGCATAAGCTGACTAAATTACCGCTTAGCTAAGCAGCTGAGCGTCCCTGAATGCGCCCAATGTGATTTTTTAAAAACTCAATTGCAGCAGGCCGTATTCTGACTTAATACAGACAGTTCTAAGGTTATTAAGACAGAATACGGCCTGCTGCAATTGAGTTTTTAAAAAATCACATTGTACTTGTATACAGGCTTACGTCAAATATTACCATTTACCATTCGCCAGTCTTCCTTATCGAGAATAATTTTCAATGCTTTCTGCTGCAGAGTAAACATTATTTTAAACTTTGAAAAGATCTAATGCGTTATGACGGTAACCACTGATATTTAATTAATTTATTTGACGTTTAAAAATTTATTGTTATTTGTCATTTACTTTTTTTTAATTGATCTGCTTATTTACAATCTACTCCTAAGTACTGAGTAATAAGTAAATTATATACAAGAGTATAATATGAGAAGAGTAATCGTCCACTGACCATTCTCTAAAAATACCACTAATAGGTTAGGTTTAACTAAATCACATCATACATCGCTTGTCTTAGGTCCGTAGGCCATAGTCTTCTAAGTCGCCTCTCTGCCTCTGGGGGATTGATTATTTCTGCTACCAGATCATTTTCGTGTTCTTCTATTCGTTCGAAGTAGAACATCTTTTAATTTCCTCATTAACAAATGGCATGTCTAAGTCATTGTGTAGAGTAAAGTTCGACACGTACCATGGTGCATTGGTGATAGAACGGAATATTTTAGATTGTATTCTTTGAATTATTTTTTGGTTTGAAGGTTTTGTACACCCCCGTAATTGTATGCCGTAAGTCCATATGGGCTTAAGGATACATTTGTATAACAATAGTTTATTATCTATTGATAATTTGGATCTTCTTCCCATTAACCATGACATCTCTTTAAGTTTTAAGTTAATTTGCTGGCGTTTCGTTTTGACGTGTTGCTTCCAAGTTGGTTTTTGGTCCAGATATAATCCTAGGTACTCTAGGTAGGTATCTCACTTCATTTTTTACTGGTATTTGAGTATTGTTTAGGAAAGCTGGTGGACATACTATGCGTTTTGTAGTGAAGGTAACTTGAACTGATTTTGTCTCATTTATCTTTATTTTTCATTTACCCATCCAGTTCTGTAAAACATCTAGGTGTTGCTGTAAGTTCAGTGATGCGAGCACTGGGTTAATGTCTACTGATAGAAAGGCAGTATCATCCGCAAATGTTGCTATCATTTACTATTTGAGAAGCTATTTTTGAGGCATGACAAGAAAGAGCAGTAGCTTGTTAAAGCACCGGATTGCATGTCTTCTATCTTAACGTAATTAAAATATGTTTGTTGTTGTTCTCAAGCATTGCTTAGTTTAGTTGTTAGATACTTATTTATATGTATTTTTATTTTGTAGGCTGGAACTATTAAACATCTTTATTATTGTTATTAAGTTATACGACAGAAAACACAACGCAGCTAAAAAACTAAATAAATATACATATAATAAGTACGAAGACGAATTGAAGTGTTTGTATCAAACAATCTAAATTAGACATCAAGGTAGAAATGGTTACATCTAAAACAAGAACAATAAAACATTTCGTTTTTGATAAAAACCTTCGCTCATGAAAAAGCTTTATTGACATTAATGCTGTTTACTACCTTGCTTGCTTTTAAGCTGTCTTTTTACTGATGGTGCTACTAAAAACCTTTTCTGCTCTATTTGCTTCAGAAACGCATTACAGATCAATTCTAAAAAATCCCTCTGCATTTTTTTATTACAGCATACTTCATATTTCGCACGAAAAAATTATCAAAACCATATTTCAATTCAGTTTTCAATTGATTTAAAGGACAATGAACTTTGCGCTTTAAAGGCAGTTAAATGGATTTTAATAAATGCAAACCGTAATTAGTCAGTCAAAAAATAAGTACGCTGGTTATTAACTTTGCGCTTATGAAGTTTGAATAACTAGCCGACCGCATTACAAATAAAAGCACTGTGGTGAAATCAAAGGATAAATTAATTCAAGTCATGCGATGCTTTCAAAACAGTGCTATTCAAACACGTGCTATAAAAAAAATAAATTGATCACGTGCTCAAATACATTAAACACGCTTTTTACTAAAACAGTAAACGTACGAATTCTCAAATTACCGTCATTAAAAAATAATTAAATACACGTTGACTACTACCAAAATAAGTAGTAACGAAAGGATAAGTGTGTTATAAAATAATCTATACTGAATATATTGTAGCTAGCAAAATTAGGGTCAAGTATAAATAACACCAAGCCCCACGCTTTGGTTGATATTTTTAGCTTTTCGAAATTTACTTCTCGAAGAATTTGATAAGCTTAAAAAGTAAGCCCCAAAAGACGAGGGTAACCTAAAAGAAAAACAAAGTATGAATAGAAGTACACATAACGAGATAAAAGTATCGTGAGAAACTGGAGTAAAGACAACACAGACAACAACAACCCCGGAATATTTTATCATCGTAAACGGAAAAGGTTAATAGGGAATTTGAATTTTTTATTAATACGGTGGGGTGTAAATTGTTGATCGATAGAAAGATATGAGAAAGTATCAGTTAGGAAATTTGAGAATAAATTGGACAACTAATCAAATATTCATTATCGACAGAAAATCACATGTTCGAGGACAGAAGTTAAACGATAAACTTTTTCTGGTTATTTAGTCGTCTTCGGGAAACCAAAATAAAGCCTGATACTCTAATAAAATATTCAGAATGCACGAAAAACAGAAAATACCCATTTTTAGCTCACCTTATTATTTCTAGGAAAAATTGCTTTAATAAATGTAAGATTCGTGTCAGCATGTAATATTAGCAAGCAACACAGCAATTTTCACCTGTAATTTAGCACGCTGTTTTATTACTAAACAAATAAACTGAGACAATCAAGATAAATGAGAACTGGGGAATTTTTCTATCAAAAGTCAAAATGACATTCGAGAAGCGCTTCGTTAGAAGTTAAGCCGATCAATCTTGACCAGGAAAAGATTACCGTTCTCTACTGGTTTAATATATCAAGCAGAATTAGAAAGAGATATTTGGCCAATAAACTGTTACAAAAGTGAACTGAAAAAGCAGCAGAAATCTGAAAATATTAGAAGCTTAAGGCTAGATAAAAGCTAAGGAGACTCGTAAAGTTTTAATAAAACGAAACAGCCGCGGTTATATCCGTACAGAAACCTGCAAAGAAAGCATGCAAATCGCAATGACTAAAGGGAAAAGTGGCGAATGCAGCATGAATCACATAACTTTCAACAGCTGCATTAAGCACCCTAAGAATTTATTTCGCCTTTGCAATTCCTGCATGACTTCTTCACATGAAAATTACAATAAATGCCCGCGGTTGATTGGGGAAAACGTGACTCTGAAACGTTTATTTCAGGAAACGCCAAAAATAAATAAATTCTGCTTTATATGAACTTCCTGAAGCATTCATAATTATTAAAAAGGTGAAACGGTTTAATTCGTTTTTAATTACTAGGTTAATAAGTAATTAGTTTTTATTTAATTCATCGGTTATTGAAGCGTTTTGTTTTTATAAAAAATTGCAAAGTAAATTTTTTCCCAGAGCAGTTTTTATTTTTCGAAGAATCCCTTCGTGGGCTCATTTTTAAATAAAAGGATATTGCAAAATAGAAGGTTAATACAGTTTTGTTCTGTTTTTGAAAATAGTTTCAGTTCCCAAAAATTTCAAAATTCATCACAAAAGAATTTGAAAGTTTATGAAAGAGAAATTTTAAATTATTTTTTAAATAATGCCATTTTCAGAACTCTGAAAAACTGTCTCTCTCTAACTTGTTTCTGAAACTAAGAAAGCCTAAAATATTTCTTACATCTAATTTGAGTTTCATATTCTTTGAAACTTTTTAAGAAATTTTTAGTAGGATTTCCTTAATGATTCGACACATTCTCTGACAGATGAGGCTAAAGCTTTGCAAGTGTATGCTTATAAGTGACTTCATAAACCACCTAATTTTCTTCAGTTCTCATGGTTAATTTCTTTCTTTCTCTTTTACCCTCTTATACCTTTATAGCGTCGAGGGGGCCGGACACACCTAGCCGCAGAGTGGTCATCCATTCGTGTTGAGACCCAGTAAGCCTCTGCTTAACTTTCTATACGTCAGTATTACGTCCACTCCAACTCTGCCAGACTGCCGGTTATGGTTAATTTAAAACAGAATTTATTTATTTTAAGAACAAATAACAAAGGGCATGCAGTTTTTTTTTAATATATTTTTCCTAAATTAATACAATCAGTTGGAATTTTTATCACCTAAGAACAAAAAATGCGAACAAATAAAAAGGAAAAAATGATTTTTAGACCTCTTAGAGCACAGAATATAAAGCAACTAATCCAAAGTTCTGTTATTTAAGATTTCGAACACGTTGTTTCATTCCGATACAGAATTCACCTAACCTCCAATAAAGTTCTTTTACACAATCGCTCCTCAGGGGGGAAAAGTATATTTATTTCGCTAAACTCCATAAAAGACTATCGAGCACTTTCCACCCATAAAAGGTAACGTTGCTTTCATCAATCTACCTCAAGATCGAAAATATGCATTGTACGAAATTTCAAAATGTGGAAAATGCTAATAAACATTTTTACCCGTGCATGTTCAATTTCGTGTAACGTGCATCATCTAGGTACTTTCTAACATGTCACATAATGTAATTTTGCTGTCAACGCGTTCAACGGTAAAGATAAAAAATAATCTGACATTAGAATTTTCGCTGAATTGTATTTTAGGGTACAGACGAATAAAATGTCCGAACATCTGGTTCACAATTATCACTTTTAGTACCGAAAAGTCAGTAACCCTAGCCAATCCAATAAACTTTTGGTATTGACCTATAGGGGTGGTACAATGGAAGTTGATTAAAAGCGGCATCGTTAGCGTGCGAAGCGACGATGTTGCTCTACTTTTTCACCATGAAAATAAAATACTCTAGGAAACAGTAATCTAACGGAATGAAATTTTAGAAAAGCAAATACAGCAGAAAAACGCGTACAAACTGCATTATGAGTTTTCACATTATGTACTTATTACGAATTTTGTGGAAGAACTACTTTGGGTTAACTGACAAATCCCTGCTGTTTTACAAACTATTATGTTTTATTTTTATTGCAAACTAATTCTAAATGGCGTAGATGAAGATGAAAGATTAATAAATATTACCTTCCAGTTAAAGTAAATGAGTTCTCTGAAAATATTTCAACGTAAATGGAAAACCTAATTTACTTTAGATGTTACATATACAATTTTTTAAAGAAACATTCTAAAATACCACTATCTGTTATTAATTCCACTAACCTGTCTAATAAACCAAAAATGAAACTTAATTGTAAAATTGTGTAATAGCATTTGTAGCTACTATTTTTCATATTCTTATTTTCAGATTTAGAGTACGAAGTAAAGACTGGCACTGTAGTTTTTGAAAATTCACAGCATCGCAAACATTAAATTTCTACCACAAACTACCTACTAAAAGAACAACCCAGTTTCAAGGTTTAGAAGGATTTTCACTCCTTCAAATATTTTAAATTCGTTTACAAGAATTAATTTAATTATCCATAAGAGACTTAGATAAAGGAAAATACTTTAGCCCATTGTTAATCAATTACTAGAAAGTAAGATACATGCAGTAGTAAAAAATGACTCTATTATCATGAATGGCAAAAGAATGGAGAAAAACGAAGCACAATTGATTCACGATAAAAAAGAATACAAAATCGGCCAAGAAGATGAAGAAATATCCGAAAACCCAACTCCTACTATTATTAAACAAATTACAAACACGAACAAGGATAATGGTATACAAACCCTCTTAGCACCGATTAAACTTGTAGACGAAACTTTCAGTGTAAATAAACAAGTAAAGAAGAACAATAATCGCCGAAGTTCAAATAAATCTACGGAAAACTATCAACTAAAAAAGCTCAAAAGGCTGACAAGATGGCGACCACAATTCATTAACCTCCTCCTAGAGGACTGGTAACCAATGAATCAAATTTTTAAGGAGGAAAAAGAATCAAGAGTTAGAAACAAAAATAATTATTTATATACACTGTGTCCACATTTCGATGCTCACCATTGGTATCTCGGTTATTAGAAGACATAGAGCAACGGTTAAATGAGGAATGTTTTGCAGAATTCAATACTAGCGACAAATCTCATTTCAAACTCACCCTAACTTTTTTAAATATTAAGATAATTTGAAAAAACCAAAATTTTCCGATTTTAATTTTCCTCAATAACTGGATAACACCTAACAGCCTCTAAAGTTTTACAATGTTCAGACACTTTTTTAAGACAAATTTTTTGATGTAAACAGACACCCC
The DNA here is from genome assembly GCA_963082815.1 of Melanotus villosus. Classification (NCBI taxonomy): domain Eukaryota; kingdom Metazoa; phylum Arthropoda; class Insecta; order Coleoptera; family Elateridae; genus Melanotus; species Melanotus villosus. The sequence goes on along the minus strand of OY720422.1, from coordinate 25,783,105 downwards.
CGATTGTCATTTGTTTTCACGTTATTAGTGCTATCTTTTGTTTTTCATATGGCAGCCATTTTGGATTTTTGGTTAGTTAGATAATAGTCTTTAAAAAGAGCCTTTCGACGATGTATAACATACCTGAAAAATTTTTATTTGTAGGGGAGATATTAACAAAAAGATAAATTAATTTCTAATATGAAATTAGTAGGCTATGAAATTAAACACCACTGAGAAATGAAAGCGAAACGATGGTAAGTAATACTGTAAAATAACGAAAATATAAGAAAAGTCATAAAAGTAAAAAGTAAAGAAAGAGTACTAAAACTTCAGATTCACTTAAAGAAACTGTTCAGTATGACGACCATTCTGTTCCACACACTTGTGACACCTTATTCTAACAGAGTTACAAACTCTACGAAGTGTGTTTCCGTTTAATGATCTTAGCATATCCAGCACTCTTTCCTCTAAAATTTCCCGATTTTCTGGCGGTTCAAAATTAAATACTTCGTTTTTAGTGGTACCCCATAAATAAAAGTTAAGGAGGGTAAGGTAGCGTGATCTCGCAGGCCATTGCACTGGTCCATTATTTGAAAGCACTCTCCCATTAAAGTTTTCTCTCAAAAAATGTTGCACGTCACGAGTGATATGGACCGGGCAACCATCCTGCTGGAACCAATATGTTTTGCATGTTATCAGGATTAATAATTTGTCTCCAAGAAGGCATTATCTCGTTTGTTAGTAGCTCCAAATATCTATTAAATTGTAATCAAAGATGAAAGGACCTATTAAGTGATTATCTAAATCGAAAAGAAACTCAAAAAACAACAACAAATGTAAACAAAATTTCATACCAATTAAACCGCCCAGACATTAAAACCAAATCGAACTTGAAATCTTCTTTGATTTTCCAAATGTGGATTTTCAGTAGACCAAGTAGACCAATGATGATAGTTATGCCTATTGAACACTCCACAATTGGTAAATCGTGTTTCATCTGTCCACAGTATTTTCCTAGGAAAATTAGCATCATCTTCACATTTTTGTAGATACCACCTGCTAAACTGTAATCTTCGGTGATAGCCATTATCGTTTAAACCTTGTACAATTGTTGATTTGTAAGGGTGGTATTTGTTTTTCTTCGAGGTTTTGTAAACAGTGGATTTTGGAATTTCAGTTTCTCGAGCCACTCTGCGAACTGATGTATTTGGATTGTTCGTAACATTTTGCAAAATATTATTTCGACGTATATCAGCATATCTTTTCGCTTTCATTTCTCATTGGTGTTAAATTTCATAGCCTACTAATTTCATATTAGAGATTAATTAATTTTTTTGTTAATATCTTCCCTACAAATAAAAATTTTTCAGGTATGTTATACATCGTTGACAAGCTCTTTTTAAAAGCTATCTAACTCACCAGAAATCCAAAATGGCTGCCATATGAAAAACAAAAGATAGCACTAATACCTTGAAAACAAATGACAATCGGGGGTTTCTGTTTACATCAAAATATTTGTCTTAAAAAAGTGTCTGAACATTGTAAAACTTTAAAGGCGGTCACATTAGGTGTTATTGAGTTATTGAGGAAAATTAAAATCGGCAAATTTTGGTTTTTTCAAATTATCTTAAAATTTAAAAGAGTTAGGATGGATTTGAAATGAGATTTGTCGCGAGTATTGAATTCTGTAAAACATTCCCCATTTAACCGTTGCTCTATGTCTTCTAATAACCGAGATACCAATGGCGAGCATCGAAATGTGGACACAGGATATAGCTGTCTTAAATGTTAGACCTTTACAAAGCGAAGGATTACAAGAACTAGAAAACGCTCTAAGAAACATAAAATGGGATATAATAGGACTTGCCGAGTTAAGAAGACGAGATGAAAAATAAAAAATAACTGAACCAAAAACCGGTAATCTATTTTACCATTTCGGAGAAATTAAAGAAAACTTAGGTGTTGGTTTTGTAGTTTTATCTACAGAAAGCAATAAATAAATTGGAAGTTTTAGCGGATAGAATTGTGATACTCATTTTGAAACTGCAACAAGATCTCTTGATAATCAAAGCCCCTGTTCCCACCGAAAATGCAGAAGTTGACTTAATAGAGGGATTTTATGGAAAATTAGAAAGTGTTATAATAAAACACCAGTCACTAAATCAAATTTTTGTTGCAAGATTAGGACAAGGCAAATAGACGAAGGAAATGTCATGGCCGTCATGGGACATTTCAGTTATGGGAAACGCAACAATAGAGCGGGAATTTGCGAAAAAAGTCAAATTGTCAATAATGAACACATATTTTAAGCGACTAAGTTGGACTAGACAAGCACCAAATTACGCATATAAAAACGAAATAGACTTCTTACAAATAAAGGAAATATGATTCATAATTATATACAAGTGGAAGAGATTATTGTAGTCCCAATTATATCGAAATAAATTAAGATTTATTTCATTTGAATAAATTTTTTATTTATCAAACGTTTCGAACGTTAAAGTTCTTCGTCAGTGGGTTTAAAACAACAAGATATATAAGTAATATAATATAATAATATATACGAAGATGACAATTATGACATCCACTTGTATATAACTTCGTTTTAGTCCATATTTTCAATTTTATATTCATGATTCATAATATCCAAATTCTAAATAAGTTCTTGTGCCATTCAGATTATAGTCTGGTAAGAGCAAAACTTATAAACACCAAAGGCATTGTGAAATACAGTAGAACAAGAAAATCAAATACCACAAGTTATGAGAAAACAAAGGAATTTCAAGATAACATTTCAGGAAAACTAGAACAAGCAGCTATAAAAAGACCAAATACTAACAATTTAAATACTCAAGAGATAACTAACTTCCTAACCAATGAATTTAAAAACGTTACAGCAAACTTAGATATGAACCAAACCCAAAGGGAAGCCAAATGGTCAAAACTAGCTGACTCGACCAAAGAAGTAATATTTAAAACAGGAAAATTTAAGAATATATCCTATTTCGATATGAAAGAAACAACTATATCGCGAATTAAACAAGATAACAAAAGAGAAATCCGGAAGACTTTTAGAAAATATGAAGAAGAAAAAATAACACAAATTCAGACTCACTAAAAAAATTTAAAAGAGAAGTCAATCTAGGGAAAAAATGCATTACAAGCTTGGAAGATAATAAAAAGAGAAATATAAATGTTGGAAGCGAAATAAGACAGAAGCTACAATCTAAATATTACATAAACTTATATACAACAACTCTAAATTTAGAAGTATGTAAGAATGTAACTTTCGAAGAAATCACCAAAGTCATACCGAAAGTAAAAAATGGGAAAGGCATCTGGGAAGATGGGGTAACAATTGTAACAAATGAAGTATTAAAAGCTGCACCTGAAGAGAGTATAGAACTGATGGAAAAATTGTTTAATAAAGTTATCGCCCAAGAAGAAATATCCGCACAATGGTAAACCTTATTGCTACTAACTACTAATATTTAAAAAAGGAAAAGTTAAAAATCTCGACAACTACAGTCTTGAAGCAACAACAAATATTAATGACTTATAGACCATCTCCAACATTGGCAAAGTATTGGAAAATTAATTGATTGAATCGAGTCTTGTACTCACCATCTGAAGATACCAACGTTTGGCGAATCAATTGTCATGGGACAGCAATAAAGGATTTTGTGAAAATCAACTTTGAATTTCTTTAATTATCGTATTGGAAAATTAATGTACATGACATGTAACATGTTGATAAATTCTGCTAAGTTGCTTTTACAACAAGAAGAACTGAATGCCCTCTACTTACTCTCATTCCTGTAAAAACAAAGAAGTAAAATACCTCGGGCTTTATCTTGACGAAAAATTTCCTGGAAGCCTCACATTAAAGCTAAAAGACGTCAACTAGACCTAAAAGTGAGAAGTACACCATGGTTAATAAACAGAAGATCCCAATTCACATTCGAAAACAAACTCATTATACAATATACAAGTCGATACTGAAACCCATCTTGACATAAGGTATTCGAACTATGGGGCTGCAGCCTGCAGCAAACCATCTAATACAAAAATTCTACAGACTTTTCAATCAAAGACTTTCAGAATGCTAACAAATGCACCTTGGTATGTCTGCAACCGAACTACTATACATGAACATTTCAAAATACCATTTATAAAAGACGTTAGTGTTGTTTAATCTAACAAACATAAAAATCGCAGCATGAATTACAACAACCAGCTAATAAGTGAACTGTTCATGTTCAATCAACCACTCGAAAATAGACGACTTACAGAAAGTGGCCAGGAGACCTAGACTTATTTGAGAACATTTATTTAGTAGATTTTTAAATTTGCTTTAAAGAAAAAAAAAACACATATTCGACAATACGCCACTTACACACTTTGAATCAACTTATAGCGGAATACAATATAATGAGTTTAATATTATCTTTGGATTGAATGTATTGATTTACGCAAAGAATAAAACCATTAATGAAAGCACTGGAAACCCAAGGTATTAAATCTAAATACATAAGAATAAACAATCTAATATATAGGTAATAAAGCAAAACCTAGAATAATGTTGGAAACAATAGGACCGTCCTTTCAATTAAAACGAGGTGTTGGATAGGAGGACCCCCTCTCACTCCAACTTCTCAACTGTGCTTTGGAATCAATATTTCGCAACTTAAGATGACATACAAAAGGAGTTACTGTATATGGTGTAAAATTAAGTAGGTACCTAACGTAAGGTTTTTGCGGAAAACCTTTAAATAATAGCACAAAATCAATGTGCATCAACTAATATAATTATATTCTGTATAGAAATTCTACATAATTGAGACGGAATGTCATTATTTGTCTTTGTACTTTCATTACTGTTAAATTTTCCTAACATTAAGATGTTATAAATAGATAATTTGTTTCCAATTACGAAATACATAAGTTATTGTAAACAAATTAATAAGTAACCTTGTTTTCACTTTCTGAAAACATTATAAATACCATCGAGTATTGATAATGAACAATTGTTTAGTTTGACTTTTACTGTGGTAGATCACGCTGTATAATTCAAGAATAAATTAATGTTAATAAATAAAATTCGTTTATTTATTCTGAAAACTTAATTATATGATTATTGAACTTTAAAATGAAAGTGCAAAAATTGGATAAATATAAAAAAATCAAGTGTACTATCTAATAGAAAACTAAACAATACAGCTGAAGATGAGGATATTGAAATCCAAGAAGTGGCTACATACCTTGGACGTAAAATCTCTGGCAGATAAAACATCAAACAAAATTAATAGAAGACTCGCACAAGGCCGGAAGGGCTTTTGGGCTCAAAAGCGAATATTTTATTTAATTTAAAAAAGAAAGTGGGAACGACTCGTGTCTTTACTTAAATAAAATCTATTGTGCCCATACATGGCCACTAAACATAAAACATGAAATGTTATTTCGATCTACCTAAAATAGAATGACAAGAAGCACCCTCCCTATACTTAAGATGGAAAGATAGGATCCCCAAAGAAACTGTTCTTAACAGGCTCAAAAACCCAATCCACCTCTACAAATCTCTAAAATGGTCCTAGGCTGGTCACCTTGCTAAGTTGGATAAAGAAAGCATATAGAATTCCCAAATGGCAACTTCAACAAGGAACTCAAAGAAGAGAAAGATCACCTACAAGATGGGAATGTCCTAACTGGTTTCAACAGCCACAAAATAAAGGTCACTGGAAATGCACAGGAGAGGCATTTTGCCCTACTTAGGGACTGATAGGCTTAAGTAATAATAATTTCTCGTTGCCAAAAAGAAAATTAAAATAAAAATTGAGCCTCATTACAAATTTTGTTACAAACTATATTTAAAACTCAAGTTTCCTATTTAACTAAATTCTTACAAAAAAAAACAACTAAAAATTATTAAAAGAATTTCAAGTGCACCATCAAAAATATAGCAGTTTTGAGGTAACTGTTATAACAACTTTTTTGTTTCGTAAATGGAAAAGCTTGTTTGTGGCTGTTAATAAAATAAAATTAGATCTACAGACTGAAGCTAACTGGTTAAAGTAAATAAATTAAAATTAAACGTTCGCTTAGTAAAAATTGAAATAGAAATAAAATCTGGAATTAGAACCAGAAATCACAAATTAAATAATTAGGAAGAATCATAGACAAATACTAAAATTTTAAGAATGGCAAGGAATTATTAAAAAATTTGGAAGTAAAATTAGATTATGTGATAGTAATTTATAAAATAATTATTGCAGTTCTACATTTCGATTACTGTAATAGCATTTTATTTCTATATAAGGAAGCAGAATTCCAAAAGTTGCAAGTGCAGCAAAAACCTAGTTATGAGGATTATTTTACAGTGTTCGAAATACTTGTACTAGAATAACTTTGATGTTAATTACTTTGCAATAGTTAAGTGGAAAGCAACTCATTTTTGTATCCTCTGATTTTAGTATAGAAAGCTGTCAGTCGTTTACTTCCAACATATATCTAGTAACTTAATACAAAATTCTGATATTCATTAGAACAATATCAGAAATCGTCATGATTTTAGATTACCCAAAATTTCGAACTCTGGTTCTCAAAATTCCTTTTTTACAAAGCTCTGAAAAGTTACAAACCGCTTTCACAAAATGTTAAACAGTCAAATATTCGAGCATATAGTTTTTTTTTAAACACATTATTACTTTTACAAAAAACCGTTATTAACTATGTTAATCTGCAGCAAGGTAAATAACTTTTTGAAAATATAAGTTTGTGAATACTAAATAAAAACTTATTCTTATTAATATTATTATTAGTTTTTATTATTAAAAATTCAAAAGTTTTATTAATTAAATATTTATCAAAAATAAAGATAAAAGAAGCCAAATCTAAAACTCCAACAACATGAACGTAACAAAAATTTCGCTTGTAAATTCCTCTCAGATAATTAAAAGGAAAAGACCAGTTTCAAAAGAAGCCTTAAATAGCGAATAAATCCTCCATTTAAACCTAAAATGACCTTTAATATTAAAGAATATCTCATTTTGATAGCTTTAAAGACCACACAAATCAAGCAATATTTCTAAGTAATAAGTGCTATAACATGAATAGTGTACGTTATACATAGGTACTTTATCGCATTTTACGTACCCTGATGATGGGTTTAATTAACTTGGCAAAGGGGCAATTAATAATTTACAACCCGTTTCATTTCTCATTTTCACTACTAACTAATCGGGTAGCATTAGGGTTCGGACTAAGAAGCTTATATGTTGTAATTAATTTTATCAACTTATTATATTAAAATGGGCTGTATTTCTAAATAACAACATTTAATTAAATTAGTAATAAATATTTCGGATTATTATTTACGAAGTATACTACGCTTTAGTAGACTTTAGTTAACACAGTGAATCAGTATATGAGTTGTAAAACAGACCATGTGGAGCAATTAAATTCACAGAAATCATACAGTTGCCAGGAATAAAAGGCAGGAATCAACAGGGTAAATAAGGTGGTCGTTAAATAAATAAATAGGGAGAAACAATAAATTTCAAATCGACACAGTATTAAGGTGGGCAGGCATTGTAATGTTGAATCCTTACTAAATAAAGTCGTATTGAATAAATTTTCAAGGGCTACGATCATAGGTCAAAAAGCCATAGATCATTTATGGGAAAAAGGCATAAAGATACGAGTGTTAATGATAGCGATAATTTCACAATGATAGAGTTCAAAAGCTAAATAAAAGTCGTCTTAGAATTTTGGCCATTTTGGTATTTTTTCTAAAAGTAAATTGGCTTATGAACAGTGACGAATGATATTCTGAAAATAATGAAGGAACAACGCAATTAAGCGCGGGGTACAAATGAGATAGCAAGGAATTAAGAAAAGAGGATAAGAGCCCATTACAAAGGATCTATATCTTAGGGGAAAACCTAGAATCAAAGGAGAAATATGAGGCGACGAATAGCAAAAACATTAGGAATTTGAGGCAAAAAAGAGAAAAAATAACAGACGTATTGTTCCATAAATTATGAATTGCCAATAAAAAATAAAACCCATAAAAGGAATGTATTGTAAGTGCGGAACTGTAGGAAGAGAAGATGTAATATGAAATTACGAAGAAGAAACAAAAGTTATGTTAAAGGTTCACAACTCTATAGAATTCATGGTATAACGGTGGTAGAGCAAAGCATACAACCTAGAATCAGAAATTCGTCTAAGAACCCTTTCATAGGTTAATGGGTGAAGAGCACCACCGTTTTACATCCGTGACGGTGTGAAAAATATTGTCATAGATAAATAAGAGGCGGAGAAAGCTAACAGAATCCTTGTGCAAAGAATAAGAGATGTGAATACTCAACTAAAAAGTGAAAGAAAAAGTTTACGATAAGCTTAAAAGAATTGCTTAACTGGCAAACCTAATAAGTATAATCAGGATCAGAATTGTAGATATTTTAACCGTTGTAGTTTTAACTATAAGTTTTAACCGGTTTTAATAGTCTTGGTCAAAATTAGTGGTTAAAATACAGATTGTCTCAAGTCTTTGAAGTTTAAGAAGAAAATAAATATCAAACCGGTTAGTATTGGAATCATAAATATATACACTATTAATACATTTATTTAAATTTTACTTATAAACAGAAAGTAACCCTGTGTATTAGAAAATGAAATTATCTTCATAAAAAATAAATAAAAAAAGAACAGTGATAACTTTGAATCTAATTATTCCGAGAACCTAATTTTCGTCTGGACCACGAACCATGGACCATGCACCATGGACCATCTTTGCATTGCTATTTAACATTTCATAAGGATTTAGCTTTGCTTTGCATTTAATATAATCAGACAAGTGAAATCATAATTCAGGACAAGCAATGTAACTAACGGCTGTTTATAAACTGTCAACATCCCAGTAGGTTATGATTTCAGAAACATATTTCGTAATTAGATTCAGAACACAAAACCAAATGTCAAGATCCGCAAAATGTCATTGTCTATGATTTAATCTAAGACTTGTAATTTGTTTTTCAAAGCAACTGAGATGTCGACAGTTTATAGACACACGTTATTATGCGGAGACTTGTGCTGGGATGATGTCATATAGCATTCCATTTTAATCAATGAAAATAAGTCTACGTATGTAACTTTTACTCATAGAAGAGGAATATATCCCGAAGTTACCTCAAACAGCAAGACCCTACCGCAAGCCAACTTTGTGAAGTACCTCGGTATGAACATCGACAGACGACTGAACTGGCGCGTACAGATATGGAGCAAAAGAAAACAACTAAACCACCAATTAAGTAAAATATACTGGCTAATGAGTAAAAACAAAACTAAACTCTCCATAGAAAACAAAGTACTAACTTGTATACAAAACAGTCTTAAAGCCGATTTGGACCTACGACATTGAACTCTGGGGTATTACGAGTACCTCAGATATAGAAATTTTGTAAAGGTTTCGATTGAAGTTACCTACATAGAATAATCATAGAGGCTGAAGAAGTACCCGAACAACCTGGCCATTAACGTAATAGATAACAGTGATACCTTATCCAGACAGAAGATAATTAGCCTGTTAGACTTACCTGATACATTTACATACTAATCAAACACAAATACGAGCCATACATTAATACCTTGTACCTAATTAAGTATAACAACTAGTCAATTATTGTATCTGGAGCGTTGGTACTGGACAATGTCCGATGCATCTCACATTTATCATCACAACAATTACTTAATATTCTGATAGGAATATATTGTAATGTTACGTGAAATATAGTAATAGTATATTATATACCAAGGTAGAGAAGACATTTTTCTCAGCAGCATGTCGGGAAATAAGTTGTGAGTCTGCTGCTCTTTTCTTTATAACGGTTATCATGATTGTGTTCATTTAATTTCCAAATCTCAGATCAATCTCGAGTATGAATGCGAGCTTTGCAACCGTTATTTTTTTGGTCGCATCTCCAAACTTTCTTGTGCGACAGGTACTATTTTTCTCCAACACATACACATGTCCATCAGCATAATGCTTTTCATTACCACGTTTGCTTAAAATCTTCTGGTTTTCCATTATTTTACACATCAGCGTAAAAACACAGTTAACCTAAAACACCACACGAAGAAAAATAAATGTTTGCTGCTTAGTTGGCTAAGAACGTCTAAGTATTGGAGGGCCAAGAAAACTGCACCCCCCAATATCGAAATATATTTTTATTGCCGTATTTAAAAAAGACGAATTTCTGTCTTCGAGAAAATAAATTAAGGTCATAGGAATACTTTAGGCTCTTTAGGGCAACGGAGGTTCTAGGTTAAAGCCGTTTATAAATAGCTTTCATTCTCAAAAGGATGTCCATTCTTATTAGGATAACTGTTAAATAATAATGCCAGTGAAACTAAAAAAAAGGGATGGTCGGAATTCAATAAATTTGTCAAAATATATTTGCCCAGTTTTTAAACCCTCTTATGGGTCTAAAAAGCTCTCGTAAAATGACGTTTGGACGCGCATTATTTAAAAGCCGTAAATATGTCGAAATAAAGCTACACATTTGTTTTTCATTTTTATTTTCTATTACGTTCTATTTAGACCGGACTCCCAAAGGAGATCCGTTTGCAAAATATGCAGACCGCATTCTGGCTTCTGATATACGTTCTAGTGGTCCCAGACTTCGATATTATCGATGTTGCCAGTAATTATTATGGTGCAATAAATAATTAACGCCCATTATACAGGGTGTTAAAAAAAATGTGTCACAAACTTTGAGGGGGATAGTATGGCCCAAAATATGCAGAAAAGTCTTGATGAACATGGGTCCGCAAATGGACGGTTTCGGAGATACGGAGGATTCCTTTTTGTAGAATTTTTGCATTTTTTCGCTTATCTCTTTTTTCATTCGCAAAAACTTGTATTTTCTTATCGTAGTCGACAGATATTCTGTCAAACATACAGTTTTTAGTTGAGATTCAGTGGTTAGTGCGCAATTTTACGAATTTTCGCTATGTCCATTTACTATAACATTGAATTAGCCGATACGCATTTCGCGAAAATTCATAAAATTTATTTTTAATACACTGCTTTTAGTTGAAAAAGTAACACCCAGTATACGTATTCATTTAAAGTTCGCATTTACTATATTTCTTCGCCATGCCTTCATTGTCGTATCATAAAAATTTGAGACGAAAATCTTCAAATTTCTTGGAGATATTGTTAATTTTTCTGTTACCCATGGAAACAAGTTTTTGTTAATACTGCTTGCAGTTGTTTGCCTAAACCTTGTCAAGTCAGTTCTTTGTAATCACATTGAACCAAAGAAATGCCCCGTGTGCGAAGACGTCCAGAATTTCGTCATCTGAGTGGCTTTGAGAGAGGTCGGATAATTGGTATGCGAGAGGGTGGTTTTTCATTTCGATAAATCGCCACTCAAACCAATTTTACAGCAACAACGGTGTTTCGATGTTGGCATGCTTGGTATGCCGAAGGCAGGGCCGTTTTAAGCCTGCTGGAGGCCCGGGGCTGGACATTTGGTAGCCCCCCCCACCAAAAAAAGTTAAAAATTTATTTTCCCGCCGTTTATTCACATTTCTAACTTATAAATAGAAAAACGAAACAGTGTATGGAGAAATTTAAAAATAACAGTTTTATTTATTACTTCAGAATAATAATGTGACCTATTACAAAGGAACTTTTCTTGCTTTTCTTGCCGCAAATTCCGAAATAATTGACTCGGATGAGGTTCTCAGCCTGTTCTTGATTAGCGCAGTTTAGAGAAGAATCTTTCAGCTTTACAGTTGGTGACCGACATGCTTAAATATATTCTAAGTGCAATACCAACGTTAGGAAAAGTGCTGAACAAGTACTTTTCATACAAATATTTGTATATGACAAGACTTGGTTATCTATTGCCGGAGTGTTTAGAAATGAGTGAAGTTGAACCATTTCCTCTTCTAAAGATTCCTCTAAATCATCAGGGTAATGTCGAATTAAATTTCTTGACTCTTTCCACAGTTCCAGAATTTCTTGCTCTTTAAGTGTAAACCTGGTCAAACTATACAGAAAGTAAAATTGCTGACCTTTCTTGTATGCTGATTTTCGTTTTTCTAATTCTATTGCGAATCTGTCAGTAATAACATTAAGTATAGGTACTGACTTCGAAGTTTTTCCTTCCAGATAGTATTGCTTCATCTTCACTCTGTCCGTCGGGAAATTTCTTCTTAACTTTACGCTTCGCCGCATCGGCATATTCTTGATTTATTCCCGAACTTAGATTTTTCGAGTTATTTTCCAGATCTTCAAACTGAGTACTAGACTTCTAACAAACTTATATAATGATTCTAGTAAACTCATTGGCCCGTATTCTGATCTCATATTTAAATTTAACGTCATGTTTAATTACCATGGCAACATCGTGTATTTCTCTTATACACATATAAAATCATATAAAGCTATATCGTTTTATGTTTACGCTAAACACGACTTTAGTTAGAGACAACTTTAAACATAAGATCAGAATACGGCCCATTGCCTTTAAGAAATTTCCGGGCTTCTGAAGCTGCTTGCTTGTTGCTTTTGCTCTTTCCATGAGTTTACACTAAAAAGTAGGTAGAAAAGTTTACTAAATTTCTTAAATAAAGCTTTTTTCCTAAAACACGATTTTTCTTTGGCGAGTGGTGTAGGGGTGGGGGAATGGGGGTGCGCGGCAACATGCTTTTTTATATAGCCAATTGTCTCAGGTACGCCCTCCACCAAAACAGTTTGCGGTCTGCATATTTTGCAAACGAATAAACCATTGGCGCCTGCACAATATTTCTTGGGGTATTTTAGAAGAAGGACGACCTGGTTTGTTTACAGATGATCTCGGTACCCATATGCAGGGTGTTTCGGGGGAAAAGGGAAATATTTTAAGGAAGTATTCTAGAAGTCAAAGTAAGAAAAAAAATTCCTATAAATAAGGGTCCGAAAGTACTTCCTTTTCGGGATACAAAAGGTGTTCAAATAATATATATTTTTTCAATATCTCGAAAATGATTCAAGATATTAAAGTGAGCTTTGTTATGCACTATACTGGCATGAAGCAACTCTTTTTCGTGCCAACTAGTTTTGACAATTCCAGCAGTGGCTTGCGTGACAGCAACAAAGTGAATAATTCTGCCGAAAAAAATAGTACGCCACTGCTTTTTTTCAAAATAGGTATTTGTTTCTTAATCGGCAACCAATTCTAAAAAGAAAAGGCCTCTTGAATTTTTCTGGCAACGGCGCAAGCGCATGGGGCACGAGGAGTGTAGAGGTGGGGGAATGGAGCGGCAACGCACCGCACGGGTGCGCGGCAACATGTTTTTTTATGCAGCCAAAGGTCTCAGGTACGCACCTCACAAAACAGTTTGCGGTCTGCATATTTTGCCTACGAATAAACCATTGGCGCCTGCACTAATTGTAGAACTTTTTATCACCATTAAAAAATAAAGCTATATAATATAATTTCAGTAATTAGACAACAGAAGGGAAAGTAAGAAAACTTCTCAAAGTTACCTATTTTATAAAATTTAACATAACTATTAGAATTTATGTGAACACTGCTAATTGTTGTTTTACAGTCTTTCCATTTTGCAGTTTTATAAAAAAACATGCAATACGAAAAACATTTTTTGTTTAATTTTCAAACTGGATTGCTAAAAATTTTGTGTATTCTTTGAAATGTAAAAATGTAAAATGTTGTATGGCAAAATAAGCGTATCACAAGAAGTCTTATCCAACATGACTAGGTAGTAGGGCATTCAGAGCCTAGAAACAAATAAAACTACATAAGCAATCGGGTAGAAACTACAAGAAGAAGCCTTCAACCCAACAGCAGATAGCTAACCAATGTAATAGCAAACCCCATACAGTTTAATGTTAAAAATTGAAAATAAACGATTTCAGATCGGAAGAAAGGAATGGTTATGAAAATATCTTGATAAGTCTTATATTCTGCAATTTCTCACGAGATTAAAAACTAATTTCCAGTTTACACCATTAGGAATCAACCAAACGCAATTTGAATAAATAATTTCGTGATTACCTCTTCCACAGAGAATACTTTTATTAAGTTTAGCTGAAATTTAGGATCTTATCGATTATATTTGAATTGCAAATACGTTCATTAATTCATAAGCACTTCGGTTCATACAAATACCAGTTGTAAACTGTCGACGTAACCAGGTTCTATTTAGTATTGGATTTCTGCGCAATTACTGCTAACCCATTACTTATGTTACTGGGCACTACTACATGCAAACTACATGTTTGTTAATTAACTAACTAACACTGCATGCCTTTTAATTTGTATTTGTATACAAATTATTCTGATTTCAAAACGAACTAAATGAAATTTATTTTGTGTTTATAATACTTAATTTGGGAAAATTTGCAAGCAGTTAAGAACAGAAGGATTAATTTTGAAAATTCATTAACTTCAAAGTAAAAATTTGTAAAAACTGCAGTTAAGCATCGTTTAAAGACCCCAAATTGAAATTATTTTCTGAACTAAAATTATAAACAAATTCAGTTTCTTTAGTAACTGATGATAACTTTAACTTTAATCGCTTATTTCATTTTAACAGAAATTTAATCGCCTGTTCTGAATAAGTAACCACGACGTTCGGTGATTAGATAAAAAAGTAATCAAGAAAACTCATGGAAATTTAATCCTTAACAACTTAATTTTCAATTGTAACATCTGTTTAGAAACACGATGCGGCTTAAAATCCGAAACTGATGATTAGTTACGAAATTGAATTAAGAACTTCATCCCCCAAAAGTTTAATTATAGCCTTAACCGAGCAATTAACAAAGTTTTTAAGCTTCAAATGCAATCCGAAAGCACAGAATGCAAATTTTCATCAAACTTAGCAGACTTTATATAAAACATCGTCAACTTAACTTTATAACAAAACTTCTTGATCAAATCTTGAGCATCGGTGTTTACAACTTCCGTATTTTCATACCTGCAACAAATTAAAGCAAGCTTTTATGATTTACAGCACGTATTAAAAAAATCACAATGTTTCCAAGGTTCAATACATAAACCAACGTATACGGCGTGAAAGTAAAAGCATGAAGAGGCTTTAAAAGTCTGAAAAGAAGATTAAACTTATTACACAGGAGTCGGAAGATTTTATAAAGTTCTGATTTACATGATTGCTTTAGGAACGAACGGTGCGATTTATACAAGAGTAGAAAGTTATTAGACATCAAAAGCTGGCCAGAATAAACTTCAAAGCTTCGAAAGTAATCACCGAAAATTCATGCATGAAAATGCACGTTACGAATTTTGTACAATTCGCGTTAAAGCGTACATCTTTTAATCAACAAAAGTAAATCTTTGTATAAATAGATGGGCCGTAACATAAAAATCGAAAATTCGAATTTAATCCATTTAATCTGCACTTTACAAGCAAGTTTTATTTAATCAAATATTTGTGGCTTGGTATAAATAAACAGGAAATGTAAGTTACGAAAATATTTAAAAAAATTAAAATTAGAAAAGAATTTCCCCACTTTAAAACGGTTACAAAATCAAAGTTTGTTTTTAAATGCAGAATAAACAGTGATAAATACTGAAAAAATCTTGGCAGTTGGTCCAAATTGCAACGTTCGATTTGTCAATTCGAAGCAAACATATGCTTTGTAAAAACAAACATTTCCTCCAAACCAGCGATCGAAATAAATCCATCAGGGTCAGTTTGCATTTGATCAAGAATTGCTTCAAATATTTGCTGAACGTTTATATATTTCCATCACGCGTAATAACCACTTTTCGCTATCCGAAATTCCATGTTTAATTTGACTGTAATGTCCTTCCAACTTGTGATTTTAAGGGACGTACCCAAAGAAATATTTTTGGTTATGTTTATCTAACTATAATTAACATTAGTAAACCTTACTTATTAATTCTAGTTGAAATGGAAATCCCTTGCTAAGAGTTTGAGCTTGGATTTTCCGTTTTGGTATTCATTATGCACGCACAAAGAAAAGTTAAAAAGAAAAGGCTGCAACATATTTCAATTTTTGAAACACTCTGTTCGGATACGAACTTAAATAATCAATTCTGTTTCGTTTTTCAGCACTCAGATTTTAAATAAACAAGACTTTTCGATTGTTTACTCTTACATTTTTATGCCTTTGATTTATCTAACTTGAAAGTTCGTTTGATTAGCAATTGATGAATTAGAATAAGCTTAGTGCGCTTAGAACAAAAGTACATTCAAAACTGAAATAATTATTTTAACATTTCTGTTACATAAATAAGTTTCCAGATAAGAATTAAAAAATATTTTAATAAAAATAAAGGAGGTCATCAATGCAACCCTTGATTTTATTTACAATTTAAATAGTTATCAAAAAGAAACTCGAAAATGAAGCCTTAAAATTTGTTTGCATAAACAATAACCCTCAAAAACCGAGCAGTAATATCTACAAAATAATCTTTACGGAAAGAAAATTGCCGTGTTTTTTCTGAAATGGTACATCAAAGCAATACGAAATTTAAAGAAATATCTTTGGATGGTTTTAGAAAGCTTCGCGTGGATCTGATTAAGGCATAAAAAAAGAGGAAAAATGTGAATTTCGCAAAATGTTGCTGACGGTGCCTTTCTACGCATATCAAATATAGAATATCAGCGGTCTTATGAATAAATCAACGAACCGTTCGGTTACTGAACATTGTAGTTCAGAACCTAACCTTATTACAAAGGTTGAGTAAATTTCTGTTTAAACTGGAAAAGGTCCGAGATAATTTATATTGCTAGTATCGAAAGACTCGATCATCTTTACTGAGATTTTAGAAACCTTCGAAATCAGTTAAGATCTTAGCTCTTAATTGAATTTTCAATTAAAATCACGCGCATGAAGTTAGCGTTGACTTTCCCAGCGTCGAACTGATATGCGTATAACCGAACTCAAGGTAGGGAAACATGCACTATGCACTATGCAATACTGTTGTCGTTTTTATTTCAACTAACTTGTATTTGTTTTACAGATACAAAAGGTAACTAATTTTAAATACGATATGTAACTAAGCATAGCATATAGTTAATGTTGAGGTTATTTTTCACAACACTTCCTCTTAAACAAAACATTAAGATTCCCAATACCCAATCATTTCTCGAAGTTTTTCAAATCGATCAACTTTGCCGTCTGCTTTTGTCTTGATTCTTAGAACCCAAATACTGTCGATAACTCGCTTTCCAGAGGGTAAATCCACCAGTTCCCATACTTCATTTTTAGTTAATGATGCGACTTCATCCTTCATTGCATTCAACCAGGATTCTTTGTCGTCTGATTGCATTGCTTCATTGAATGTATTTGGCATTTGATCTTGGGTAATATAGACATGGTAGTCCTGTTCCCATTCAGGAGCTTGTATCTTTGATCGATCACGAAGCGAATATTGTGAAAACAAGTTTTCATTGTTTTTATCGTCTCTTTCAGATCTGATGCTATTGTCAATGTTTGACTGAGTTATTTCGATTTCGTCTTCTGCTGAATCTCGACTTTCGCTGATAACACTTGTATCTACGACTGCTGAATCTGATTTTTGCTGTGAGTTATCAATGAAGTTTTCTAAACTTAGTTCTATTGGATTTTCCGGAACGAACTGGACATTGGCCGATTGAACAACTTTGCTTTGTGATGGTACCCATCCATCGAAGTCACCTTTGTAGCCTAGTAGGATACCTTATTGGCTTCGAGCATCCCATTTACGGCGCTTTTGCTTGGGAACTAGTGCATAGCAGTTTATATCAAATGGATCCAATTGGTCGATTCTAGGTGCGGGCTTGTCGAACCACAGCTCGTATGGCGACTTTCCTTTGATTGGTGTCGGTCCAGTACGATTTAGAATATAATTTGCAGTGTTTATTGCTTCGCTCCAGAATTTTATTGATAGTTTTGCTGCTTGCATCATCGTTCTTGCACATTCCGTTAGGATGCGATTTTCGCGTTTAGTAGCACCGTGCTGTCGTGGTGTGTAGGGCATGGATTTCTTAAATTCGGTTCCATTCTGTTCTAATACCTTATGAACGTCCTGGCAGGCGAACTCCTTTCCACCATCTGATCTAAATGATTTGATCGTGATTCCAGCGGTTTTTGCTTCATTGATGAAGACTTGGAGTTTATTCACTACCTCATACTTGTTTTTAATCATGAAAACCCGGCGATATTTGGTAAAATCGTCTTTGAAGCAGACGAAGTAGTTTGCTCCACCAAGTGGTAATACTGACATTGGTCCATCAACATCTGCATTAATTATTTCACCTCTTGTTGTGTTTGTTTTCGTAACGTGCATCCTTTGCAAAATTCACTCTCATCGGACTCAAACTGAATTTCGCGTTGTTTTAGCACTATTTTAACATGACTCTTCCCTTGGTGCCCGAAACGTTCGTGCTACATTTGTAAACTGGCAGTTTTATTTGCAAAGTAAATTTTGGCTGGCGATTTCGGTATGATAACTCGTATGTTCACATGGAGCACTCCATCGATTTGTTCTCCAGTGATAACGACGCGTCCATTTTTAATGTCGTGAATGCCATTTTCGTCGATTTCCCATGTAATGTTGGACTTAGTGCAAACAAGTTGGGTTTACAATTGGGTACATACCAGACGTTGCCATAGCCAAGAGCTTTGATGATCGATCCATCGGCAGTTTTTATCGTGTTGACATGAGGAATGTGCCTGAATTGTTTTCGATTAATGAATCATCTTTCGTTAACCCACTTTTCGTGACTTTTCCTTCTTTGCAGTTTTGTTTTGTCTTTCGTTTCGACCTTTTGTCAGGATGCAGTAACCAGCATGGACTTTCATTGTGGCTTGACTTTTTACAATGCGCGCAATATTTTTTATTTTTGTTTGCGATGGCTTTTGACTTGGCAACAAAAGCTGTGTTTGACTCTTCTTCAGCGAATCCAATTTCGAAACTTCGAAGTCGCTCGATGAGTACAGTTAGCTTGCGATCGGCAAGTGGCGTAATTTCCGTAACAAAGTCATTATAGGTTTGTTGTAATTCGATAATAAAATCGTAAATACTTAAATCGGCGTTTTTAACGGCAGTAAAGAATTTGGTTGCAAGTCGATCGAATCGGTGGCTGTCACGTTGCTCGTAGAACGACAACAATTTTTGCCACACATCGTATGACGTTTCACAAACTCCGAATTTTTTATATCGTTGGTCTTCTAGATATTGTATCAAAGCATATCTGACCTTAGCATCGTTGACTTGAAACTCATCCCTAGCCTTTTCGTACGTCTCGAGCGCTGATTGGTCACTGCTAGTATTGCTGGTTGTCGTCGGTGCTTTGCTGCTTCCGTCGATATAACCTAGCGACTTGGAGCAAATTAGTAACATTTCCATTTGCTTCTTCCAGCGATTCCAGTTATTCGCGCCTTCTAGCTTGATTGTAGGAATTTTTGATATATCCATAGCTGGCCCAAGACAAATTCAACACACTTTTTACAGTTTTAAGTTCTTACTTTTTCTTGATGCGATCGAATCCGAAAAATAGAACACGCTGCACTTAGTATTAATTTGATTTATTCTTGAGTCGCTTACAGCAAATTTCATTTAATTTATACGCAGTAAAGTATCTGGGCTCATAACCTGTTGTCGTTTTTATTTCAACTAACTTGTATTTGTTTTACAGAGACAAAAGGTAACTAATTTTAATTACGACATGTAACTAAGCATAGCATATAGTTAATGTTGAGGTTATTTTTCACAACAAATACAAACAAATTCGCATTTCAGTTAATATTTCGTAAACTAATTTGGACTATTAATTGTGGCATATAGGAAGTGCTTAGGATACCTCTCTCTATTCCCCGACAAAAAATTACTAAAAGCACAACCTGCTAAAAAAAAACTTATGATTTGTAACACCAGAATAGTCAGGAAGCCCTTACGAACGTTTTCGCTAATATTTTGGAAACTCATTTGGACTATTAACTGAAACTTATAGGAAGCGTTTAGCAGCATACCTACTTCTACCTCTCTACAAACAATTAAAAAAAGTACATCACTACAAGCTTATAATTTGTAATACCAAAATGGTCGGGTAGCACTTACGGGTGCTATCACGTTTTAGTTAACATTTCGTAAACTAATTTGGACCAGTAATTTAGACTTACAGGAAGTGTTTAGCACACTTCCCTCTACTCCTACATAAAAAAGCACACCACTACAACCTGCTGAAAAAAGACTTAAAATGTGTAACGCAATAGTCCATCGATTGATAAAAATGTGCAAAAACCCCAACACTTCAAATAGGAACAAACGATATTTTGAAAGTAGTTCGGTTGTTAAATTAACTTGTAAGCCAATCACACAGATCTTTATTGCAAAACATTCCTTTTTTTTACTGAAAAGGGCGCTGTGGACTTGGCACAGCAAAAATAATTTGTGCCGTACCTAAAGTTTTCTGTATTAAGAATTAAGAATAACCAAACTAAATCGCTTTTGAACTACAACAACTTTGTGTTTGTCATATGATGGTGTATTTAGTATTCAATCTACGGATGACAATTTTATTTTATTTATTAGATGAATGTTTTGTTAAAGGTCCAATTAACCCTGTAAGGCGCACCTATTGTAGCCATACGGCAACAACTTTGTTTAATGTAAATTTTTAACATTATTCAGTTTCTTACTGATGTGAGCCATTGTAGACGATTCGTTACGATATATTCTAAGTTACCTAACTGGTAGAAACGTTCGCGGCATTTTTCTTTCCAACAAAATAAATGCCATTTGCCCCTCGACACATTGGCATTGAGGGAAACACAACTGCAGATGCTGCAGCAAATGAAGCGCACCATACCAGCTCACCACTACCTAAGATTAGCTATCTTGATTTTAAAAAGCATATAAAATGTTCTATATTAAATCAGTGTAATAGAGACTGACGGGCACGACACACTACGCTCGCACATCAACACCTGCTTGCCCGAAAGCCGCAACCTATATGTGAAGTCTGTCACCTACCAATTACTGTGAAACATATTGTGGTGTAATTGAATGCCCCACGTAAATGGGCACCGAAAACTGTTGTGTGGTGTAGTGTGAATCAAATGCCACACATTGGATCGTTAATAAAATGTTGTGGTATCTAATTACACAAAAATAAAATTTCTTGTAATGTACTTTCCTGTGGTAGTAAAAGTACCACGTTCGGAAAGCCAAAATTATGTAGTGTTCTTTCCTTGTGCAGAAAAGAAAATGTAATTTGAATTTGAAAATAATAAGTTGAATAAATATTGTGTTATTGTGTGATGAATCTCAGGGTAAGTGTGTGTAGTTACACGAAATATAATTAACAAAATAAAAATTAAAATCACCAATCTCCTGTAAAATTAAATCACACAAATACAGTTTAAAATTGAATACACTACTACATAAAATTTATTATTGAAAATAAATAAATAGATTGATATGTGGATTCCCATGAGTTTAAAATTTTAAAAATTACACATAAAATGATAAACAAAATACTGAAATGCTCAATAACTTGAAAATCAGGCTTCATTATTATTCTTAACACTTATCTTTGAAAACGATTACAAAATTATTAACTTTAATATTTACTAATGATTAAACTTAACTCAAATCTTTCGCGGTGAATTTCCCTTCCTTCCAAACCATGCCGTTGCGCAGAAGATCCTTTTGCATCAGCTGTAGTTTACAGTTGTTAATAATGGACACCTCGTTCTTGAAAGCTTTGGTGCAAAATATTACTGCACTTGCGAGTAAGTAAATGTTTATAATAATTTTAATATTAATTATTTATAAATTTATTTTAAATTGCAATTTATCTTATCATAAAATGTTCCTTATTTTCTACTTAAAACTTTATCTAAATGACTTTTAACTCAAATCTAAATTTATCTTAAAAACCACTTTAAAGCTTTATATTACTAATGAACTTGGTTTTCTGATTATTAAACAATATCGTTTTATACCCTTCAAAATTTTGATAAATTCATAGCTTATAAGCTTGGTCAAGTTTTAATCACACTTTTACTCCGGTCACATTTCTTTAATATTCACAATTTCAATAAATAGAATTTTATAACAAATTACCAAAATTCATTTACATTTTAATGCATAATTTATAACTCACTCTGATATTCTAGCCTGGAAATTGAAAAATATAACAACAAAGAAATCAACATATCTCATCTTACAACTTAATAAAATAGAATAAAGAAGATATCGGCATATCAAAACTATGCCTTTACGATGAAAACTTTCCGATTCAATTTTCCACTCATTTCAAGGATCAACCAACTTTACAGGGTTTCAAATATTTTAAAAAAATCGTTTATAAAAATTACTTTTAATACGAGTATAGTTTAGTATACAATTGATAGAAATATTATACAGGGTGTCTCACTATATTTTGACTGATTTTACAAGCTTATATTTTCTAAATGGGATGAAGTATTAAGGTGCGGTTTTCACCAATGAGTTTTACATGAGCCCAAGTTTTTTTTATGGTTTTTACGAATATGCTATTCCTTCTTTTGTCAGTCATGGCATGCTAAATGTTTTGTTGTTTACGTTTTTGATTTTACAGTAGTATCTTCATAAGCGTTTATCTCGGTCATTTCTCATCCGATTTTAATTTTTAAAATATCGTTTGAACGTTAAAATATGCGCCTATTCTTATTTCTACAAATAAGTATAGGGTTGCATTAAAAAAAAATGAAGTATCTGGTCTGCCAAATAATGCCATTTTTATTTCGGCTTTTAAAGAAGGAATAGCATATTCGTAAAAACCATAAAAAAAACTTGGGCTCATGTAAAACTCATTGGTGAAAACCGCACCTTAATACTTCATCCCATTTAGAAAATATAAGCTTGTAAAATCAGTCAAAATATAGTGAGACACCCTGTATTTCGTATAACCAAAAATTAATATTGTATAATCGGAATGTCGTTTTGTGTGTTATTTTTGTGTCATGTGTGTGAATAAGTTTTGTATAAATGTTAAATGTGTGTAAATAACACAACAATATATTAACGGAATGCACCAAGTACCAACAACAAAGGGACCAATGTGGACTGTCCAATAACATAACAGAAATTTTGGGAGACCACCAAGATACTCATCAACTTTCTCATACTTACAAAACTGTACCACCAATTATAATTATTAAGATATGTATTATACTACAATCAACCAACTCAATTTATACCATATATTACAGTATTTTTCATGTATTTGATTACTATTTCCGAGGTTTTAAACCATGAAGTTATGAGCCTCGTTAAATTCATAATAAAAAAAGGTCATTTGAAAACTGTTGCGTGTACTAGTGATTGTCTGCATATACAGTGGTCCTTACTACGGGTATTTTGAGTAAGTATTCCTTGTTACAAATTTATTATTTGTTCACGGTAGTAAGACATATTATGTAGTCATGTTATTGAACGTTACTGATTCCCAACGTAATGCTTATTGGAAGTTATAGTTTTATATCCTCCATCTAGTTGTTACAATTTTTTGGATTCCAAATTAATCGAATCAATTTTTCAAGCCTTTGCCAGTGTTGTTAACGTCAAGAATTTTTGTTTTGTGCTTGTTTAACTTTCTTTTATTCAAAATTTCATTTTTCACTTGTTAAATTCATTTAATCAATTTACCATAACTTATTTGAATTAATTTTAAATGCCTTCTTTGTGAAATTTCTGCCTATTTGTTATGCAGCTTGATTTGCATAAGTGTCATCCTGGTGTTATTAACGTATTGAGCCTGCGCAGTAGTTTTACTGTCAGGTGTCGTGATTTTTGACACGAGTTCGTTCTCTTTGGCGATAGAAATTCCCGCCGAACGCACGTTTGAGTTTAGTTGAAATTTATCATTTTTTATGTGTCATATTTAATGAACGTAATTTACTATTTATTCCGATGTTCGGAAGTGTTTGCTGTTATGCTTAATTAACAGTTTTTTTTCGCACTATTAGTGGTGAGTTACTTTTGTTCTTAAATTTTCCTTAATCTCCATTTTCTGATTGCATTGGAATTTTCAGCTCCTAATTGCACCTATCTTAAATTTATATGGTGTTAATTAGAATTATTTTCCGTCTGGAAGAGCTTTGTGTATTTTCCTGGATGGAATTTTTAATTTCCTTTGGAAATTAACTTTTTGTTAATTTTGAAACACGTGGAGGGACGCCATTTTCCTATGCCGTTTAGATGTCATTTCTGTTCAACCACATTTCCATTTGAATAGTATCTCAAGTGTTGCTGAATTCCAGAATTCACATGATCCATTATCAAGAAAGGTTTATTGAGATAGGTAAGTGTTATTAATATTTTTTGTATTTGATACAATTTTACATATTATTCAGATTAAATGCCTCACAGGTGTGTCCACCTGTTAGTTTTTTTATACATCTTAATATTTAAATTTTATTTATAAATTTGGCTTTTTGTAAAAGTTATGGTAGTTTAATTCAATCATGAATTAGATTCTTATTTAAATTTTATTTATAAATTTTGCCTTTTGTCATTCTACTAATTCATGAATGAATTATTAATATTTTTGTATTTAATATTAAATTTATATTTGTGTGTATATTTAAACTTGGTGTATTTATTTATCAAGTTTTAATCCATTTTCTACTCAACATTTAATTTTTGTAATTAATTGGAATCCTGGCGTTGCGCCGAATTGAGTCCGAAAAAAATAAATTGTTAATGTTTTTTGGCTTTTTATTATCCTTTTGATAAGTTTTTGTAGCATAGTTAGTAGCCATATAGCGATAATGGTTTACTGGGTATGCTACTTTGAATATAAAGCTACAGGAATGAGGCTATACAAAATATACGTGAGACCAAGATAGATGATGCAAATGGCTGCTGAATGTTTCCGGTATGTCAGTGGCGTACCTTTTAGAATGAATATGGGATACGTAAACCTTTGAGTATAAAATAGTCAAAGACGTAAACTGAAAAAAAAATGTAGTAAAAGAATGAATGAACAAAAATTAGAAGCTGCAAGAAATAAAATATTATAATACTGACGGTTAAAACAGTTTTTTAAATATATATTTTGCAAAGTGCTAATCCTATATAAAATATGTATGTGGCGCCTATGATATTCACTCGTGACCTGTCTTTGACATTGAAATTATAACATCGAATTGTTCTTAAATATTATTCGTAATGAACGTAGTTGCATTAAATGAAGGTAAATGCCTAAATTTTTATTTGTCCTTATTGGAGAAAAACCACAAACAGCACAACTACCCTATTATTTGTCAGCTGCCAGTCTCAAAACTATGACTACAAATGGATCATAAATATATTCTCAAAATGGCGACTTTCGTCGCACTTTTTGTATGGCTACTAGAGCGATATCCTCATTCCTGTAGTTTTATATTCAAAGGTGTGCTATTTTCAGAATATTTCAAAGGACGACATCCCAGAAATATCCCATCAGTAATATCAAATATTTTTATTCAAAACCAAAACAAGTAGCTATTTTACATCCACTTTCGAATTAACATTGACGATTCCTGTGATTCAGATTATAAAGTTCTTGCTCCTGATTCTGATTTTGAACCAGAAACATTGCCACCAGGATGTGAAGAAATTGACGAAATCATACATGAATCTGATTTTAGTGAATCAGACGCTGATGGCAATAACTAATTTCTCAAATGTTGCTAAGGAACCTCCGGAAAAAAAGAAAAAGTACTACTAAGACCTGTGTACACATGGAGTAAAACGCACTTATTACCCCGCAATTTTCACCAGAAACATGTTGAAGATAACGTAGTTGGAGTGAGATTTCCATTAGAGTATGTCAGACATTTATTTTCTTTCGAATGTATGCAGCACATAGTTGACTAGTACTAGTACTCAAGTAAAGGGAAAGTGTATAGATACGACTACCAAATAAATTACTGACTTCTTGTCAATTTTTTTGTTCATGGGAATAACTTCTCTTCCTAGTTACTATGATTAATGGGTAGCAAATACCAGAATACCGCAATTGTAGATGTTATGTCTCTAAAAAAAATGTTTCAAATGTCTCCGAAGATTTATTCATTTCAACAACAGTAAAGCTGAAGACACTAAAGATGGGTTTTATAAAGTACGGCCTTTACTCGACTTTGCACGTACTGGCTGCCTAAAGCGCCAAAATAAGAATGAATTTGCAGTAGACGAGATTATGGTGCCCTATAAAGGTACACGTGCAAGGGATCTCCGCCAGTACATTCAAAATAAACCCCATAAATGGGGCTACAAGTTGTTTGGATCGGCTGGAGTACTGGGAAAATAATGATTTCATAGCGTATCAAGAAAACCTTTGATTTTCTTGGTGAAAGCCAGAAACTATTGGACAAAAAAAATGGAGTAGGTTCTAAAGTAGTAACGAGTGTTAGAAAACTCGTCTTATCAGAGTGACATATGAAAAAAAATTAAGTGTCTTAGTTTAATTCTTAAATATCCAGTATTCATTAGAACTACTGACAGCTGCTGTCATTTAACTAATTATAATTAAGTCTACTTGAAAATTAACTTATGTACCAATACAGGACCTACATTTTAATAAGCACAGGTGACTCTGATAAGACGAGTTTTTTAACACCCGTTAATTATTGCTTTATGTAAAACACTTGATAATGACACAGACAACGTAGTTTACTTCGACAATTATTTTTCACGTTTACAGCTGCATGAATACCTCCTATGAAATATGAATATATATATATTTTATGAACACTGAGATCAAACAGAATTGAAAATTATACATTAGGTCGGGGGAGCTATGATCTAATGGAACTGTAATAATCACTAAATGGGCTGATAATAAAAGTGTACTTTTGGGAAGTCCACTTTATGGAATTTCCCCAGAAAAAACAGTACCTAACAAAAAAATGTTGCCAGTTCCATGTCCGTCAGTTCTTATTCGGGAGTAATATAACAAGACCTTGAATTTTTATCGGCAGATTTTGAATTTTAACAAAATCGATTGCGTGGAAATTTGCCGAAACAAAATGTCTTTTGCCATTTTGTTTAGTAAAATTGCTATCAGGAAATCAAGGTTAAGTTTGAAAATTCAAAATTTACCTGAGAAAAATAAAAGGTCGAGTTATATTTAGATAGATTATTACCTGAATAAGATAGAAAAATATGAAAACCTTTATTGATAAAAAGATTTTACAACAAAACTTAGTAATAATACATTAATTGAACGTTAATCGCGTCGCCTAACTGCTTGATTAAATAAATAAAAAAAAAAAAACAAGTCGCGTTATGAGTATTCTTGATTTACGTAATTTAGAACAAGATAAAACACGAAGAGAAGTTTTTCACAGGAAGAAAATCTTTGTCGCTGTCATAATTTGTTGATTGGTTCATTGCTTTAGAATTTTAAGTTGTAATTGGCTGAATATTCAAATTTAAACTATGAAGGTAATAATCAAAATAACAAGCACATCGGAGGGGTGGATAAATCAAATTGAATAGTAGGCCTGTATCGAACTCCTAGCAGGTCAAACAGATGGTACTTCCCCTTATTTTCGTATATGTTGGATTTGTGTGTTGCATGGTTGAATCACAAAGAAGACAGTGCCATACTAAAGCTCGGCCCTCTACAGATATTCAGAGTAGATATTGCTACTAGTTAAGAAAATACAGGAAAACCTAAACGTGGAAGGCCGTCTAAACGCCAAATAGAAAATGAGAAAAAAATTATAACACAGTACTGCCTCGATCAGAAGCATCTATTGGATCTAGGAGCGTTGCACACTGGTCACTAAATACAACAGGGGACCATTACAGAAATTGTTTCACAGGATTCTCCAAAATAATGGGCCAAAAACGTCAGATTGTACTTAGTTGGAGAAAGAAATTGTTTCAAACTGAATTAATATATACTTTGTTACTACATATGGTTAGCTCTATATCTTTGTATTGCTAATAATAAATTTTATAAATCAATCATTATCTATGCATCTATCTTCAAATATTGATAAGATCAAATAATATCATAAAAACTGTTTGGTTACAACATCATATATCACCTGCTACTGATAGCAGGTGAGTGATAAGCTCAAAAATGTGATCTACGAGTATATGCAGGGCGATTCAAAAGTATTTTCTTTAAATTAAATGGGTATGTGCTGACCTTAATAGAAATACATTACAGCAAAAATTTAAAGCTTATCGCGATTTTTGTTTATTTAAAATTTGGTTACACAGTTTTGAGTGCCGCTGACTAATATGCATTTAAAAAGACTGCGACAGAAATTTGACCCTGGAAAAATAAATGAAACATTACACAATTATGTAATTTACAGGTTTCACTTTCCTGTACAATTAGCGGCATGTTTAAAAAGTGATATTAGAAAAAAATGTTGTTAATAAAGAGAAGCAGGACTTTCAAAAAATATTCAAATTTCTCCATGCAAAAAACAAAACTTCTACACAAACACACAAACAGAAACTGTCTTTCAGAGCTGTTCCAGCATTTTGAAGAGCTTTCCCATAAATTAAAATAATTAATTAATTCGGCCATAAGCTTAGAATGATTTTCTATTGAAGCGTTCGGACAGTGCACTTTCCGTTTACTTGCGACACATGGACACATTGAGAAAAGTTGTTGTTCTATTTGATATTATGCTCTAGCTACCCTTAAAATTAATGGCAATATTTTTGTATTGTGGCTCCTTGCAAAAGAGTCACAAAGTTTTCTGGGGACTCATTATTTGCCACAATGCGTTATGAGCTGTATCTAAACATCCAAACAGTTAGCGAAAGGTTGAAATGTAAATGTTGTTCATGTGCTACTCTAACAATGCTTGCAAAAAACTAGTAGACAATTGTTTTATGATTGATTAACTTTTTTAAGTTTTTAATCCGTTAATATTTTGTTTCTAAGAAGGCAATAAAGTAGACAGCGGCAAGGAATGTGTACTCTTTCAGTTTTTTTCAATGATAAAATATTCGAAAACATTTAAAAAAATTGCGTTTAGGTTTACTTAAATTCCTAAATTGCTTTCAAACCCGGTTATATCGCACGATATCCGTACGGGGTGACGTTGTAAGCTTCACGCCTTCTTACAACCGGTTGCCTTCCGTTTTCCACCACTGTATTTCAGTTAACAACTATTTTCAGTGATTGGATAGGCCACCTGTCGAACATCCGACTCGGGTTTGTCACCCAGACCATCCGCGCTATAGCCGATTGCCCAAGCCGGAGTGGCTTGGGCAATCGTGATGTTTTTTGGTGTAATGACGTGATTTTGTAAATTTTCACATACTGTTAGGGGTGTACTAACCATTTACTGCAAATCTCAATTTATGGTCCAACTTAGTTTACGAAACATTAATCAAAACCTAATAGGGCGCATAAGCGCTACCCTACCAGTCTACTGTTACAAAATCTAAAGTTTCTTTAATAAGTTTTAGGGGTGTGATTTTAAAATTTTTTTGTGGAAGAGTAGAGGGGGGTATCCTCAACACTTCCTGTAAGTCTTAATTATTGGTCCGAATTAATTCACGAAATATTAATTAAAACGTGATAGTGCTCGTAAGGACTCTGGTGTTACAAACTCTAGAGTTTTTTTGAGCAGGTTTTAGTGGTGTGCTTTTTTTAATCATTTGTGGAAGAGTAAGGGGTAAGGTAAATACTTTGTGTAAGTCTCAATTTATGATCCAAATTAGTTTACCAAATATTAATTGAAAACCGAACTTGTTTGTATTGCATAGTGCATGTTTCCCTACCTTGGATTCGGTTATACGCATATCGTTTCGACATTGGGAGAACCGACGCTAACTTCATGCGCGTATTAAAAGTTGAAGAGGTCTTCGGCAACTTCCTAATAAAGGCATTGTGGGCTCAAACAAACGCCCTGTTCCGACTTGAATTTACTATTTTTAAATGTCTCTTCAGGATTATCTTTCGTACTAATTTAAATTAGGGAATTTGTATAAAGTATAAAAAAAAATCGAGTAGAGAAACTAACACATTTTGGACTAAAACCTTAATTGAACCTTTGAAAACCGCATAGTGAAGACAGTTTTGCTAAAACAAAAGCATCTTTTTGATTGTCTCTTCGGGATTTCTTTCATGCTAATTTAAATTACAAAATTTGCACATCTCAATAAAATAAGTCGAGGATAGAAACTAACCTTTGAAATCTTTATAATAAAATAAACAAAAATACCTTGTTCTCTTTTCGATTGGTTGTCTTTTCTGTCATATTAATTTAAATTACGGAATTTGCAAATCTAAAATAAGTCGATTAGAGAAACTAATAGGTTTTCGATTAAAATCTTAAATAAGCTTTCAAAAATGTCCTAATAAGGACATTTTTGGCTCAAACAAACGCACGTTCCACTTGAATTCACAATTTTTGGCGCTTTAAATTAACGTAATATGCTCAAATATCACAAATTGTCATAAATCACAATTAAATTACCTACCAGAAAATTAAATTTAGGTTAACTGATATGTTCAAACATTTCTTTGAGGGAATTTACATCGATGTTCCTGACACAAATATTATTACATCTATTTGAAGTTCAAGATAACGCTTAGCAGCAGTTCCTGTTGAATTCCTGGTGTTTAGAAATCCTACAGTTAAGAGCTTCGATTTGCGGAAATTGTTAGTTTGGAGGCTGTCGGCTACAGATTTAATTATAGATGTAATCTAAATTATCTGCACGTTCGTTAAGTTGAATTTCAAGTGAATTTGACCCAAAACTTTTAGACCTTCTTTTTTAATATAGATTAGTGGGACTCTTTTTTAACGAATGACTAAATTTTCTGCACATGTGTCAGGCTCTTATTCACTTTCGTTGCCATGAAAAGAACATAAAATCCTAAATCGGATAAGAAACTATTTTAGGATAAAATAGGTTCGAAAGAAGGATAGACCCCTACAAGAAATTTGATTTCACTCTCAATTTAAGTGAAAATCTCCTTTCAGTTTTATTATATCTGAAACACTTCTAAATATTTGGAAGTTCATTTATGCTTCAATATTTCTTTGTGAAACTTTGTTAATCTCGTACAAATATTTATTTAAAACAATCTGTAATTTTCATAAGTTCATAGAAATGCTA
Source organism: Melanotus villosus (assembly GCA_963082815.1). Lineage (NCBI taxonomy): Eukaryota > Metazoa > Arthropoda > Insecta > Coleoptera > Elateridae > Melanotus > Melanotus villosus. The sequence goes on along the minus strand of OY720422.1, from coordinate 25,751,999 downwards.
CTAAATATTTATAAATTCTAAATGTTAACAATAAATTCAGAATGCTAATGTATAATCTAAATAAAGTAATTTCAAACACATTGTACAGGATTTCCATTTAGGGGGCAAATCTGTATACTTAACCCAATAATTAATACAAAGGATTTGAAACAATGAATTCAAATTAAACTTCTGAACTATCATAACAGGATCAGGAAGTTAAATCAATAGGGTTTAGTTTCGGTTAAATTAACAGATTTCGATTGTAATTCAAACAAATCAGTTCAATTTGTGTTAGACATGTTAAATGGTGCGTTTCAAGTGATATCGCGAGTTTAATAAGCAAAATTCGAGATAAAACGTGTACAAACCTCTGTAGCAAAATATGGCGTAAATATAAATTGTAAAATAACCAAACTGATTTTAAAAATTGCCTATTAAACCTTTAAGATTCGAAAATGAATAAATATTAATTTAAGTTAATTTAATTAAAGAAACATATGAAACGAGAAAGAAGAGAATATTATTATGAAATTCACTACAATAAACGTACGCAAATTATTTAATATGATGCTCACCGTCTCATTTGAGAAATTACTTTGGCGAAAATGTATGCAATTCATCAGTGAAACTTCTTTTTCAAGAACAGAATACCTCAGTAATCACAGTCGAAAGTCGAAATGTATGAATTTAAAAACATAAATGCAATTTTGTAATTCTTCTGTTAAAAAATAAATATTTTGATGAATATGAATGTACACCTTAGAAATATTTTGATTGCATTTTGCAATACCAAAGAACCGTTTGAAGATTTAAATTCAAAGGTCAGACAGCCCAACGGAACAGACAAAATTAAACAGGGGTCCCTAACACATCTGAAGGAATCTAAGGCATTTTAAGGGTTGAAAGCGTTCAAGTTCAAGGATGCAATCGACCGACGAAGTTCCTTTCACGAAATTGCTTTGCCAATAATAGCAAAAGTACAGAAAACAAAATTTTTCAACCGATGTTTTATTAAGTAAAAAATCCGGAGTTTTTTCTGTTAAAATAAATATTTTTATCAACGTGCTGAACAAATAAATACATCCCCGTTATAAGGTTTAGTAAATATTTTCTAAATGGGAACTATTACAAAGCTGTTGGTTGTATCCGGGTTAACAAGTACGAAATGCATTACAGTTTAAATTAATCCTTATGGATTAATTGATATGATCGATGTACATTTAAACCCTTTGGGTGTTTGAGGTGAATCACATTTAAGATGAATTTCTTCTCATTAAATGTTCAGTCAGAATAGATTCGCGTGATAGTTACAACCAACTAAAGCTGTTTGCCGGGAGAAGATTAAGCATATTTGCCTAATTACTTAATTTAAAGATTTAAGTCTTACCTCGCAGCACTTTTAATTAAAGCTCACAAAATAAAAGAAACATCCAGGAATTTTAGAAATTTATTTAAAATTATTTACGTTTCAGTGGATTCCTACATTTTTTTGTTTTATGTGAAAAAGCAAGATTTTTTTATCCCCTGCAATACCCGAAACGGCAAGAAAACAGTAATAAAAACATATCGCGAAGCGAATTTATTATTTAAAATACAAAACATGCGACAGCTGTAAAATTATTGTGCTTTTCTTTGAAACATTGAAAAACCTGATATTTTATGAATTTCGCTCGTTATAAAACAAATATGATTACTGTTTCTGACTTCTATGTAATCAAATTAACAGCTTCAAGGTGTATAAATTTGTAAACCACAGATTGTTTTAACTTGTCCTTTAAATTTAATTTAAAAGCTACCCAAATGATCAACTTGAAATTTACATTACAAATATGTATCAAAAATATATTTGAGCTTAAATTTAGTTTAAATTAAACTAAACAGGTTAAATATTTTGAGGTTGTTTAGATTTGTTGGTGAAATATTGGGCAAAATATTATGGTCATAGCTGAGTAAAAATAACAAAAATTCATTAAAATATTATTTCAAGCTCGCACTCAAAATAATATTAAAATCTCTCATTTTTTGTTGCATTCTATTTAGGTATCACGGTTAATAAATACGATCAAATTGGGGTTCTATCTTTTATTAGATAAAAAAATTCCGAAATTAATGGATTCCACCAAAGCTGCGATACACGGCTATCGACTGAAACCAAGATTGACCCACCCACACGGCTATACAACTATACATACATAAGTATTACGTACAACGAATATCATAAAGATTGGGGATTAAAAGATTTAGTATACTTAGAGGACCCTTTTAAATTTAATCCATATAATTTTCCATATTTACAGAGGGTAAAGTCTTCCCTAACGTATTTAAGAAACCCAATATCCATAATTTCGTTATAAAGCAAACTCTAAAATCTGAAAAGTGCCGGAGGGAAAGTACACTTCATAATTAAAATTCATACTAAAAGAGAATGGTTTTTTATTTGAATATTTTATGATAATTCCCTTTCTATTCATACATATTTATGTCTTGAAATAGAATCAAGCTTCGAATATCTATACAGATTTCTAATTGGGCCTTGATGTTAATAAGACAATGGTAAAAGTAATAAAAGGATAAATCTAGAAAGTTTTGGATTTTTAGTGGAAACAAGTTGCCTGGCGGTTTGATTTTATAAAAGCGAGAATCGTGAATTTACATGATATTAAGCTCCGCAACAAAGTCGTTTGATACCGAAAGCTTTTAAAGAAATGAGCGGAAAACGGTGAGTTTTGTTTCCGGATGGGGAGTTAATACAAGGAGACACTATTACAATAAAGACGTCGAACAAATAAAAGCTCTTGTTCCGTGATTCTTAAAAGCTAATTTTAAATTTAGGATCGACGCTCGAGTAAGCTTTTATAAGCCGATTAATACCTTAAAAATCTGGATACTGCAAACTATTTTGAATAATAAATTTAAAAAACAAAATAAAAGCTTGGACGTTTGTTGCATGCTTCCATTTGTGCAGATGCTTCTGCAGTAAAATATATATTGGTATGATCATTCACTTTAAAAAAAAATTATATACAATTTTAAATTTTCCAGCTAGCTCAATATATCAAAATTTAATTAACCTTTAGAGAATCTCTTAACCCAGGTCGCCAAAGGGATCGCTTTTGTGAATTTCAATTTTTATAAAAAAATTCACAAAGATATTTTTAAATAAACACCTTCCAAATTATCCAAAACAATAATTAACAACAAGTTCTAATAAATAACTAAACATAAAATTAAAATTAATAAGTTTATCAACTACCTTTCACTGACAACTTTAACAACACACCTTCCCCTGTTTCGTCTCCAAAATTCACTAGCTTCTCAATTACTTCCTCGTATTAACACCCGTAACAAACCAATTCCAATTACATTAAACAGCTTATCCAACTTCTTTTTAATAAATCCATAATTATAATTGTTATTCCAAGTAAGTATTTTATTTTACGATTATCCCATATTTTACAATTCCAAAATTACATTTTTTATATGATATTCATAATCTTCCAATTAACTTTTAATTAAATAATGGTTTTATTCGCTTTTAAGCTATATTTATATGAAATTAAATTACTTTTTCGCTTTGGTTTTTTAAAACTAAATTCTGTTATTTCTAACAACCTTCTTCTATTTATTTATATCTTATTTTTCCCTAGTTACGCTAATTTTCTTTAACTAACACTCTATAATTTTATTTAACATTAATCATTTTTTTAAAATTAGTTATCAAGATATCCTATTTCAAATTATGTACAATTATTTTAAATTAATAACTATTTAAAATTAACGATTACAAACATTTTTTTACATTAAATTTACATTTTATTTAAGGTGTTTATTTATTAATATTATCCTAATCAAATTATAACTTCCTGTATTAAGAAACTCTCCAAATATATCATATCAATATTTTAGAATTTATAATGGCACCGCTGTAATAAACCACGACAAAAGAAACAAAAACCTAACGACTAGACATTGTACGGGTGAAAAGTAGGATAACGATTTTCATACGCGATTATCTTTCAGAAGTTGTCAAGCTTTAAGTTAGCTTAACATAAATGTTTCATAAAACGTAAGCATTGCTATGTTGCATATTTTTAAAAAGAAATTCAAATATTATTTTACAAAATGAAAATTAGATCGGTACTTAAATTGTTTTAAATTTTTAAATTCAGCAGAGTTGCGAAAGTAATTATCAGGGTTTTCCCTTTCGTACTTTTAACTTAAATTTTTAAATTTGCAGGTGCGAGCTCTAAATCGAAAGAACATACACTTTAAGAAATTTAAATAGAAGTTAAATAGTTAGCTTAAATTAATTCATGAAATTTGTTTAACATTATTCTTTAACTTCTAAATGACAAATCCTTCTTATATTTAAGGCTGTTTGTCAGATAATAATTTTTGTAAATTTTTGAAAAATATTTTTAATAAATCGTTAAATTACAATATGAAATTAAAATATATCGAATAAAAATACCTAAAAAGTTAATTAGTTTACTTGTTACCATGTCTTTTACAATCGATCTTATTTCCTAGCTAGTTGTGTACCGTTTATCGGATTAACAAGTTTAATATGGAAAATAATAATTTTCATACTCTATTTTCGGATAACATATATTGGTTTGTTGTTATAAAAACTATTCCGCATAAAATATTATTTTAATAGAAATTGTAGAAAATTTTACTGAAAAAGTATCATTGGCTTTAAAAAAATGTAGGAAATAAATTTAAACTAAGTACTTGACAGCAACTGAAACAAAAAAGAAACATCAAGAAAGTATCAAACTGCATCAAGACTATAATACTCTATTACAGTCCACCCTTTCAATTCGGCTTTAAGCGAGGACATTCAACCTGTCATCAACTTCAGAGAATTAGCGAAATAATTGAAAACGGATTCGAAAATAGGTGTTACACTGTAGCCATCTTTCTGAATGTAGCGCAGGCCTTCGACAAGGTGTGGATCGAAGGCCTGAAGAAAAAGCTCCTCTATGTCAACATACCAAGTTATTTGCAAGCAATAATCTTCTAATTCCTAGAAGACAAAATCTTTTCCGTCAAAATCAACTCTTACACATCTGACACCACAAAAATACATGCTGGAGTTCCCCAAGGAAGCATCCTTGGGCCTCTGCTCTTCAACATCTACACATCGGATATTCCAGCTACTACAGCATCCGTAGCGGCGTTTGCTGACGAGCAGTTCAGCAGTTACAACACGCTGCAAATACTATTAACAACTGGTTCAAAACATGGAATATTCAAAGAAATTCTTCAAAATGTCAATTGGCGCATCCAGCGCATTCGTAGCGTAGCGCATTGCTACACAGTAGCGAGAGCAAAAAGCTCGTGGCTGGCTGAATGAACCGCTCATTTAATGTGTCACGTGTAGTAGTCACATGTTATTCGAACATAGCCTATCATTTGTTTTTAAATTTGAGTGATTGCAAATTTACGGTTATAATTAAATAATATTAATTACCGTTCGCAATTTGTTGATGTACTTCTGCCGTCTCTTCAGTTATGTACGTAAAATCGTTAATATTATATTCAACGCCTTCCATTTTTGCGACTTTAAATTTCCTAAAACGCGCGCTTCGCTCAAGTGATAGCGGTAGCAATCGAGCGTACTCGCAACCACGCTACATAAAATGGCGAATGCTCACAGAGCAGCTACCAAGTAGCGCAATACAAAAGTGCATCCAGCGCATACGCTATGTAGCAGCTCAGTGAGCTGGATGCGCTGGAATCCCCTATCAGCTGATCTGTGGTGTCCTTTCGATTCTTGTATACGCCGCTTACTCAGTACGTGGCAAGTCCTCGATAATATCGGATGTCTTTGGATTAAGACGGGGCGTGCAAATTTTATCGTTTGGGTATTTAAATCACACCGGGAAGGCTTCTCACTTTCGGAGTTCTCGGGGAGAACTTGTTACGGCATGGGTCCGGATAATCCTAGAGGATGCCAGATACTCCCGGAATAATATAGTTGTGTGTGAAAGTTTAGTGAAAGTTGGTTCACGCATTTTCCTCATTTGAGGGATTAGGAAAACTCATAACCGTTGGATTATTTCTTCGTTGTTTTGCACCCGTCCTGGAAGACGAAACATCATAGCTCTTCCCAGTCACCCGTCCGTCACGTTACTCCCTGACCAACAGCTTGTCAGGTAAAACATATTCTCCTTTATGCTGCTCCTGCTTTCTTCGTTTGCGTTTCGACATCAGTTAAGATATCTACGTTTGCTGCTTGCTGGCAAGCCGTCATCAACGTCCAGTCTGTTTTAGAGTTTAATAGGTACCGCATTTTGTTTTATCCTTGTGTTTTGTTTGCAACCTTTTTTTAAAGTAGTCGATTGCTAGTTTATCTGTTTGATCCAGTGACATTGTTGAAGGCTTTGTGAATCTCGCCTTTTGGCGGCTTTAAAATTTACATTGTAAAGTTTTGAGGGCCCCTGGCAAATCAGATTTGACTAGTTTGTCTCAGCAATTGTGTGTTTAAGTCAAGTAAAGTTCATTTGTGTTCATCTGTAGTTCAAGTATTAAGACAATTTAAGTGATTATTTTGTGTTATGTTATGGAATTGTTAATTTAAGTTTTGTTGATCCTATCTTTTGTTTGGGATTGAGGGGCTAAGCTTGTGAATGTTTTGCAGTTCCTAACGTAAATATAGTGCCCTCAATCTTATCGTCCCTTAAAGTAAGTGTAATTTTTATGATTTGTGTTAACGTAATATTTTTGATTGTATCTTGTGTAATGTCTTTGTATTCATTTTTGTGTCATTTGATTTATTAATTAGTTCATTGTCAATTTAGTTTGGTCTCGCTATTGTGTTCAGCCCTCCCCGATAATATTTGTGCATTAGTGTTTTGTTAAAGATTTATGTATGAAGTGTTAGCCCACCTACAAGTCTTAAAAGTTCCCGTAATGTAAGTTATTTTCAGTCAAGCAAGATAAGTCTTATCTTGCAGGAGGAAGCAGTCTAAACCCCAACCCCCTTCAAGCCCTTGGGAATCTTCTGTGGTGACTTTTATACCACAGTGTCGCTCAACAATCTTCACCCCTATTACGACTACCCATATCTGAATAAGGGTTTTACCGTGTCGAACCGCCCTTCTCCACTATTTTAGCTAGCCGCGCCCCTAAGGGACTTATCATCGCATTATAATGTCGAAGTGCCAGTTTGGCATGTGACACTCCCAACATAAAAATGGAAGGAAAATCTATACCTACCTTGGAATCCAACGGATTTAGCTGTAAAATATCTTGGAGTTTATTTGAACACGTGGCTGAGTTGAAGTTTTCACGTAAACCATAAACTATCGAAGGGTAACAACAGACTGCGACAATTGTACCTACTAATAAATCGCAAGTCATCACTTAAGCTGAATGCACTATCTTAAGGTACAAATCTCTGCTACGACCGCTAGTTTTAAACGCCTGTCCAGTTTGGTGTACTACATCAAAATCAAACGTTAGCAAACTACAGCGATTTAATAATAAAGTGTTGCGAATTACAGTGAACGCGTCGTGGTTTATTCGTAATAATCAACTACATTATGAACTAGGTGTGTTATATGTGCAAGACTTCATTCGTGAAAGTGCCAAAAAGTTTTTCCAAAACGCGAGTGTGTGTGAGAGCGTTATCCACTGCAAGCTATGCCAACGAAACATACATGCTAGATTAAAACGAAGGCTACTTCAAGCTCTTATATCATCTGACGAACATAGCGACTAAATTAAAAACTTAATTATAATCAAAACGTTCTAAATAGTTTTGCCACGTTATTTACTGTTACTTTTGCCTATGTCAAAGGTCAAATATGTCATGCATAACAACTTCGTTGTTGATCTGACAATAACTTGTAAAAAAATCTCTATTACAGTAGCGTACCAACATAACAAAGAGCACAGGCAGGAATATCATTGATCGTACATAAAAACAGCACATACAATATTAAAGGAAGGAAGTTTGTCAATAAAAGAATCATGACTGTTAGCATCCAAGAATCAGGAAATATTCAACTCATATATGAACCAAATGTAGATGAACTAACGGAAACTAAATATAATTTCTACGAACAACTACAACAAACAATTAAAACGCAAGAGTCGCCAACAGCCCTGAAGATTGGGAGCCTGTAATAGGATCTAACAGGAAAAGTATTATAAGTGATACAGGCAAGAGGCTGCTAAGTAACACACAAATACACGAGGGTAGCAGAAGGGAGCAATGAAAAATAGATTATAGATTATTTTATAATAGAACGCACACAATTTAAAAATCTTGTTGATTGACAGTCAGAAAGGGCCCAGAAATAGGGAGCGATCAATATCTTTTAGTGCTACAAAAAAGTCATAAAACTCACCAAAATTACAAAATAAAACCAAAAATTATTTGCCAAAAGCATCTGCTAAAATAACACAACTACAAAGCGTAGGAAGCGTGGGACATGTTTAAAAATATAATTTTAGAAACGGCTACTGTGAAGTGTGCGGTTTAGAAGTGTCTGGACAAAACAAAAAGACAACCTCACGATGGCTCCAACAAATTAAAGAAATTGTGGAAGAAGAGAAAAAAGCTTGGCGGAAATAGCTCTATAGCCACTCCAAAGAAGACTGCTATATCTACAAGGTACATAGAACGAAAGTCAAGATAACAATAAAAGAAGCCAAACGTCAATCATGGGAGGTATTCGGACATTATATGGAGCAAAACAACAGGGAGAATCAGAAACTATTCTATAAGACCCTCAAAAACCTAAAAAATGAGAAAGAACCAACCCTAAAATACATAAACTCCAAAGAGGGCATCCTTCGGACAGAAAAATAATCGTGCACAGGTGGAGGGAACACTTTAATGAACTTTTAAACGTCAAAAAAAGGATAAAAAGCTCGAAGCACTTCCAAAGGAAGATGTCCTGCAGGACCCAGACATCACTATGGAGGAGTTATAAACTGCAATCAAAAACATCAGGGTAGGGAAAGCGGCAGGGTGTGATAAGATATCACCAGAAATTATGGGAGAATTAGAGACTAATTATCTGTTAAAAATTATAAATCTAGCCTGAGCAACAAAATCAAAACCGAGCGACTGGGAAAAATCAGTGGTCATTCCCATATTTGAATGGAGACCCAAACCTAAAAATTACATAGGCATATCGCTTCTCAGTGTAGTGGGAAAAACATATGAATTCTGGGCACTATATTGCGATTACAAATGGCATACCAACTTGAAGAACCACACTGTAGGTCCAGGCCTAATAAAGACATCACAGATGCAATCTTTACGTTACGAAAAATCTCAGAAAACATTGCTCCCTTGACCTAAACCAGTCATTTGACAGAGTACCTTGACAAAAAATATTTAACATATTAGCAAAAAGGAAATAACTGGACTGACAGACGCAATAACCCCAATAACCAGTTTCTATACGAACGCATGTAGTATCATTCGAACAACTAACGAAGAATCAAAAGTCTTTACAACGAATTCGGGAGTCAAACGAGGGGATATCCATCACCATTTCTCTTTGTCATGAGAATGGATGATATAGGTAATCATATCCAGCAAACCGAAAACAAAGCCTTTAGATAGGAAACTACAAATTAGAGAATATACAGGTCGCGGAACTATTGTACGCTGATGATACCGAAAATCCAGCAAGATCTGCAGCATAACCTTAACATCTGGAAGCAGGAAATCGAAAAAACGGATCTGGTCATCAATAACGAAAAAACCGAAACAGCAGAGTAGCTAGCTACAGCGGGAAAGCTTTTCAGAAGATCTCTTATATCCAAACCAGAGATAAACACAAGAACTAAATTGGCAGTTTGCAAAAGTACATTCATTCCAACTCTATCATATGCCTCAGAACCGTGGTGTCTCATAACAACACTTAAGTCTCTGCAAGCCATCGAAATGAGATATCTAAGAAAAGTCTCAAAAAAATCTAGACTGGATACGATAAGAACCGAAGATATCAGGAAAACTCTAAGTGTTAAACCTCTTCACAGCTCAGATGGGTTGGTGACGAAACTGGAAATGGTGGTAGGTAGTAGGTAGTAGGTAAACTGCTAGCGCCCGATAGCGAATTTATGTTGAATAATTATGCACTAAACAGCTTTAAACACAGTTTTATACTTGCTTTAAAGAAAAGTTAAGATAAAAATGGCACTGAAATAAATTATATACAAAATTTCTTCAGTTTTCATTATATTAAAGCCTAATTACCTAAAACTATTTCGGAATAATGTATATCAAAAAAACCTAATTTTCTAAATAATTTTGTATTTTGATTTACAATCCTTTAACAAATCTTCATTTATTTTTCTTCCAAAAACATCAATGTAGGTATCGAAAGCTAAAATGTGTCTTTCGACAACTGTAGTTTGAGGGAAGAGATTAACTTTTGATAACCTAAAAGTATACAATAAACCACAGAAAAGTTTCGTGTTCCTTTGATAAAATATTAAATGAAGCTTTTAGCAATTTATTTTGTTTCGCTTTAGGTCGGATACTTTCTGCATTTAACTGATAAAAGGAGCGGAATAAATCACAACAATTTTTGCTAGTCGAACAACTGTCCTCGAATTTCCACTCGAAGTAATATTATGTGACTGAAATTTTCATTCGGATGATTTGCAGATGAGTAAATAGCAATAAACGAAACATCAGGTTGTTTCAGGGGAAATCTGCGATAGTCTCAAACACTCATAAAATAAAGATTTTTGAATACTTAATCCGGCACAAATTTACTAAACGAATTCAATGAATACGCGAAATGAATTAAAAAAATCCTCGAATGTAGTTTAGTTGGTTCATGTACACTAAGCACGATGAGGAAAATTATAGTCCGTTGAAATAGTACTGAAATAAATCTGTCTACGGCCAGGAAAAGCTATAAAAACTAGAAATGTTATTGGAAGTATATCAAAGTACAGAAAAAACACCAAAAAAGCATTTTAAAACTTTAGAAAAACAAAGGCAGAAATAAGAAAATACATAATAAAAGCTAATAATGCTTAAACAGATTTTCATCCGATATCTTGAGATGCTAACGGTCAGCGAATTTTTTAAACTATAAATAATCTTTCCTAAAGTTCAGGCTTATAAGTTTGAGAAAATTATCAATTAAATTCTGCAGAAAATGTATGTTTTTGGATAAAAGAAACTTTGATATTTTTTCTGCAAAAAAGCACTAACTTTTACTAAAACGAAACGCGAATAAGCTGATGAGAAAGTTATCAATTACGCCTGGTTAATTTCTGCTTTTGTATAAAAGAAACCTCCCACACCTACTGCGGGCTATAAAATTAAAACATTAATTGTTTTCTCTTTGAACTTTTGTTAGGGAATAAACCTTCTAAAATTTATTTTAGCTTTTGGAGAAAAGCTGCTGAGATTTTTAATAATTTGGTGCCCTTTTTTACGTACAGGTTTCCCTCATTTATCATACTGAAAGTTGTGTATTATTTAATTAACTTTAAAAAATATTAGAAAAAATACAGATTAGTTTTTGTACAGTTATTTGTTGGTCCATAAACAAAGTTTTGAGTATTATAGCTTTCGAAAATAAATAAAGTTGCCAAAAGATATGAAACCTAATAGCCTTAATAAAAACGAAACTACGTACAAGTTATTCTTGGAATAATATGGGCTTCTCTAAAATAATCTCAAGCATTCTAAAAGTTGGGCCAGATGAAAATTGTCTTCGAACTTTGGAAGATTTTTTGAATTCCTCATAACGAAAATTGTAGATTAAGGTATAAAATTAGAAATTAAAAATTAAAAACCCAGTTGGTCCTTTAAAATTATTTGATATATTACGGCTGAGTATTTCAAATTCCAAAAGTGAAAGAAACTATAAAAATTAGAAATTTGTAAAAAGCACATGAAGAGAAAATCAATAAACATAAAACACAAATCTCCACTGGAGATAATCATTAACAAAAATGGAATATAATAATGACTAATGTGTGAATAAAATTGTAAAGTAAACTTCAGAAACTCTTGAATTTTGAAAATAGTTTAGCTCACGATTTTGAGATTCTAAAAATTTTATAGTGAATCGTTTGGTGTAACCAATGTTAGAAATTCTAATACTATAATTATTCAAAAAGCATATGCCCAAAATTTTAAAACAAAACAGTTAAGTCTATTGAGTTTCATAGGTAAAGGAATGGTAAAAAAATTTAAAAAAGTATATAAAGAGGAAATGCCGAAAGATAATAGGTAACTGAAAAAACAAAAATTAATAGTTTTTTTTACAAACCAATAATCACTGAAATCTGTCTTTGACATTCTGAAATCTTAAAACACTTTAACATGCAGTTAGGATTCAAAACTAGGAAAGGTTAGAAAAAAATAAGAAGAAAATTAAGAGCAAAGAATCTGTAACTAAGGATTTCTACGGACGAGAGTTATTATAAGAAATAAACTAGTCATCTTCAATATAAATTAATCATTTTAATAGTCTTCTAAAGCTTTTCAAAATGGGAACCCGGGGCAGGTTATTATTTTCTGAATTTGAGATTTTTCGAGGAATGAAGAGGCGTATCAGCTGTTAATCATAAAGTTAAAGATAAACAAATAAAGGAAATTTGGCAACTTAGCAGCGACTATTCTATAAATCTCCTAAAATTCCTTGATAAACTATAATTTTTAATAAAATTATTCGTACCCTTAATAATGTTCGGCTAAGGCCACCCGCTTTTACAAGATACCCATCTTCCCCATTTGATATTTCTATTAACTTAAATATTAGAACAAATTCAGTTTAGTGTTTGCGCACTGCTTGAACTGTATAAACAAAGTTTTCAGTATATTATAACTTTCAGAACTAAATAAAAATGCCAAACAATATATAAAAACTAACAGCCAAAATAAAACAAAAGTACATAATTTTTTTCTTGTAGAAATATTACCAATGTACGTCATTAAAAAAGTTTTTCTAAAATCATCCTGAAGTTGGTTTAGCTTATATCTTTCTTCTATGTTTGAAGGTTTTCTGGGCAAATATTTCGTACACCGCACGTAAATTTAAAAATAAAAACTAAAAACCAAGTTCGTTCTGCAAAACTAAAGGGAACATTTTTTGTATGTACAGCAGTTGAGTATGTCAGGTTTTAAAGGTAAATTAATAAAAGCTTCCAAACTGACAATCTTTAAAAATTATACTAACATGAAATAAATCAACAATAGATAAGGACATTCCTTTGAAACTGATAAAAATTACATGTCATAACTGGCATCAAATTTACGTACCTTAAAATAATCTTTACTAATTTTTGAAATTGGAAAATTATATTTGAGAAATATAAGGCGGCTTTAAACATTATAGTTACATTTGATCTTTGCTTTTACTATGAGCTTTACAAGTAATATAGGCAGTCTGTTTCCAAAAGTATAAAACCTATGAAAACAGTGATCTATTTCAGGGAAATAACATGATTTTTCACAAATGTTAAAAATGCAACAAAAGTTAAATTTTGCAACTATTATTATTTAGTTTCACCCCGAGGTCATCCGTGCTGTAGTCGAGTGCCTTAATCACTCGGCCACTTCGGCTAAGATTAAGTAAGAACTGTAAACATTTTAAAAAGAGGTTCTTTATTAAATTTTATATAAACAAATATAATTACAATTAAAATTTGATTAACACAAACATTCCCCAATCCGAAAGTTTACGCAAAACAATCAATTTCCATAAGAAATTATTCGAGTCATATTGTTTTTCATAACACTTACACTTCTCGAAATAAAAAATTTTTCTTATATTTTAGGGTTAACTTTCAGTAAGTGAATACTCATATATTAGGATAGACGTCAAAAGGTTAAGATGCTCCGACATTGTTTGAAAATTCGCCGTAAAAAATTGTGAATATGTTAAAAGGCATCCTGTCCTAAGATGCGACTTATGGAATGTTAGGACTCTTAGGGGAAGGAAGTCGAAATAACAGAATAAATAAGAAAATACTACTTACAAATCTTGGATTTAAGCGAAAACAAAAAGAAAGGAAACGGAATACAAACATTACACAACGAGTGCGTTCTAAGATATTCAGTAGTAGCAACGGGAAGAGCAAAGAAGGAATAAAAAATGAAGCGCAATAGAAAGAACAGTAACGAAATGGAAAGTGATAACCCCAGGAATGTTAACAATAGACCTTCACTTGAAAGAAACAGTAACGATAATATAAATACTCGTATATGTCCCAATTGAAAACGAACCAGTCGAAGGAAAACCTTCTACAATGAACTACAAAAGCAGATGATGCAAGAAGCATAAGTAAACATATAATGGTCATAGGGGATTTGGACACACAGATAGGAGATAAACCAGAAGAAGCCTTCGGAACGATGGGCAATCAAGCAGAGGAACAAATCGTGAACAACAATGGCGAGCGAATGATTGAGTTCTGCATAAACAACCAACTCCTGATAGGAAACACCTTCTTCAAACACACACGAATACATAACTACACATTTAAAGAAGCAGCAAGACAGATAAAAAGCGTCATAGACTATATAATATACGACATCAATGCAAGATACGCAATATTAGACGTGAAAGTGAAAAGAGGCGCAGAATTAGCAACAGATCGTAGACTACTAGTTGCTGATACGAGATTCAGAGCTGCAAAAGTAGAAAAACAAAAAGAGTACGAAAAACTTAAAGTAAGGGAATTAGAAGATGAACAAAGCGAACTAGAAGATTAATACACAGAAGCAAGATACAAATAGTTCAACAGAGACTAATTGCCCAAGTACAACATGAAACAGAGACAAATACCAAATGGAATATAAACGAAAGATAGAAAAGACTATAAACTTTACAAGAAGTAGCTAAAGAAACCTGCGCAAGATAAGTAATTAAACAAGGACAGAAAAGAACCAGCTGGTGGAAGGAAACTGTTAAAGAAAAGATAAGGGGGCAGAAAATGTACCGGAGCAATAAGACACAAGACAACATAGAAAGATACAAACAAACAAGAAACAATGACAAATGAGAAACGAGGCAAAAGGCACAATTAAAGAAGCCAAACTAAGAACATGGGAGGAGCTTGGAAAAACAATAATACTAATAATAATAATAATAATAATAATAATAATAATAGACCCTTTCATACAAATACAAGCACAAAAATCAATTCTTCTGAAAACATGCAACATAGTCCGATCATTCCTTCACAATAGTACTCATCTCTTCTAACTTGGTAACAGGCCGTTAGAAGAGAAATTCTCACCATCGCAAGAAGATGAGCAGAAAGAAAGAAATAATAAGAATAACTTTATTAAATTAATTTCAAAATTAAAAAAATATATAAATGTTTACACGGTAATAATTTAATAAAGAACATGTTCCCCGATTGTGGGAAAGCATGGACCACTGAAACCGATAAACAGTTTGTGTGTTGTTTTTAAGGTTGCTTTAACCGCATGAAGACGTACCAAAACGAAGAGAATTATGCAACATTACTTAAAAAGTCCAAATTATATAAGTTAATTTAGTACTGTAAAATTTCTGTCATTTCATACTCGGTTATTTGCAATAACCAGTTTTTCACGATTTTGTTAAATTTATATTTTGTTTTTCCCCAAATGTACTGGTTAGTAGGCAAGAAATCCCAGTTATCCCTAGAGAATAAAGTACTGCTCTACTAATCAACTACATATAAAACCAATCTGGACCTATGGTATTCCGATCTGGAGAGCCGCAAGCAACTCAAACTTGGAAATCTTGCAAAGATTCCAAAATAAGATCCTCAGGATGATAGCAGATGTCCCTAGATATGTTCTAAATTGGGTTATCCATCAAGATATTCCCCTACCTACAATCAAACATGAAATCGCAAGTGCAAGAGCAAAGTATCAAGCCAAACTTAGCGTACATACCAACAACCTAGCCGTAGCGTTGTTAGAGAGGCAATACATCAAAAGACTAAAAAGACATGATCCGTTAGATTTAGTTAATAGATTTAATTAAGATTTAGTTCAGATCAAATATTTAGATAACACTAATTTTAAGTTTATGCTAGACCTTTGTCTCGTCAATAGGTAGAAATAAGACTAAAGAGTATTATTTCCTCATGTCATGTATTACATCTATCAACTAATTTACTGAATGTTATTATATTGTAACAGATTGTAAATAATTCAAAGAAATATATATGTAAAATAAATATTTTGTTAATGTAACATTGTTTTGTAAAGTATATTGTTGAAATTTTTTATAAATTCTTGGAGCATAATATGAAAAGGTGTGTTGTCCAAATTTTTATTTTCTTTAGATAATTGTGCCATTACTTATTTATTACTTCTGGTACCATATGTATGACTAATTCTTGTTATACAATCCGGATTTTTATAAATATATTTAAGAATTGCTAATAGGTATAGTTTAGTGTCGGGTAATAATTTAGATTCCAGCATTATATGATGTGTTGAATATCTCAAGGGTTTTTTAAGCATTATTTTAAATATAATCTTTTGTTTTATTTGAAGTTGTTTTAAACCCGATTATTCCGTAATTCAAAAACGATTTGATCCCAGCATAGTAAAAATTTTTTAATATTTTTAAGGATACAATACTTCTAAGTCTTTTAAAAATATAAAAGGTTGTCCTTAACGAATTACATACATTTTTTATGGGTATGTCCCATCTTAAATGCTGGTTTATTGTTATATCGAGATATTTAGTAGAGTATACTGAATTATTGTTTTTACAATTACAGTTGACATTACTACAACTAGCTTCGTGAATTTAAATTTTTGAGTAAGGGCATTGCGTATTAGAATAAATATTAAATGTAACAAAAGCAGTTTTTTCATGATTAAGCGTTAAAATATTTGCATCTAACCAAGTCTTGATTATTATAAGATTCTTTTCTGCCTTATCAATAGCATCAAAAGGAGATTCTGGACAATAGTAAAAGGACTAAGAAAGAGAAAAAAACAGCAAGTAAGAAACTTAAGGAATGAAGAGAAATAAAAAAATACTAGAAGCTTGGAGAAAATACTTTTCTTTTTCTTTTTTAGCAACATTCAAGTACTCCATTTTTGAATATACGCCTCCCCTTTATTTTTCCACTCGGGTCTGTTCGTTGTATTACTCATCCACTGAATCCCCACAGTTTTATCAATGTCATTCCACCATATTACCCTCGGTCTACCTCTGCTTCTTCTACCTTTTCGTGTTCTCTATTCAGTTGTAAGTTTACTCCACCGATGATCTTCTTTTCTCATACATGGCCTGCCCAACTCCACTTTAGGGTACAAGAGTTTCTTTAAGAAGCCACGTTTCACAAGCATACGTAAGAACTAGCAAGATGCATTGGTTGTAAACCTTCGTTTTGAGGTATTGAGGGTAATTTTCTTTGAAAACATCTTTGAGTAGTTTTTCGTAAGCTGACCATGCCAAATAACGGGTGTTAGAAAACTCGTCTTATCAGAGTCACCTATGAAAAAAATTAAGTGTTTTAGATTAATTCTTAAATATCTACTATTCATTCGAACTTCTGACAGCTGCTGTCATTTAACTAATTGTGATTAAGTCTACTTGAAAATTAACTTAGGTGCCAATACAGGACCAATACAGGACATACATTTTAATAAGCACAGGTGACTCTGATAGGACGAGTTTTCTAACACCCGTTACAATGAATGCAAATTCAAAAATTATCGAAGAATAAAAAACGAAATATTACAAGGATTTGCAAATGTCCAACAAGAGGAAGAAGGAGAAATCCAGATAACGGATGAAGAAGTAGAACAAGCGATAAAAGCTTTAAGAAATGGAAAATCTCCAGGGAAAGATGAAATGACTGCAGAATTATTGAAACATGGGGAAAGCAGTGTAACAAAATGACGCACTAAGATTTACAGCCAAGCTTGAGAAATTGAAGAAATGGAAATGCGATACCTGAGAATGATACGTGGAAAGTAGAGGTGTGTCGGTCGTGAACGATTCGTTCAAAAAGAACGAATCAGACACTGAATCGAATGAATCGAGTCCTTACTATCAAGTGAATCGATTCACTAATTCACTCGACTCGGCATCGAAGTCCGCGGACTGCGGAGCCGCCGTACTTTAAAATGAATCGATTCACTCGACTCGGTATCGAAGCCAGCGGAACCATCGGGTATTAATTCTTGTCAAAAGATTCAGCGTTCAATTCGTTCGAGTTTCGAGTTCTACGTAAAATTGACCAGTAAATCGGATTCGATGGTGTAAAATTTGACAATGCGGTGGTTCTCCGTCTTAAAAGTAGATTCAAAATTTAATGTAAAATGGCAAATAAGTAAATCAGTAATTATAATTCTCTTTTGGCGTTGATTATTTAAATTAATTTATGTTTGGCAAATCATGCGTGAAACGTACATTTATGCCAGCGGTACGAAATACAACGGAGCGCTCGCTGTACAAAAATAAATCATATCGTTTATAACAATAAAGCTATGCAAGTAATTCTTCCACTAAAAACTTCTTCATTCTTTTCTACCCATTTCATACGATATTACCCATCTATGTGAAATAGTTTAAAAAATACCTCGATGCTGAAATTTCGACTACGCGTTTCGCGTACGCTTAGTTTAAATAATTTATGTAGCATTTGTTAACAACAATTTTGAGATAATTGTGGCAGCATCTGAATCTAGAAAGAATAAGCTTTCCAATAGTTTTAAAATCATTGAGATATATTTACAAATAAGCTTGTATATGCGATGTAAACATAAAATTATTCAATTTTAGATTTCTGAGTATTCAATACTGCTTCCTTTGTTAGTCCTCGTTAGTCCACGTTAGTCTAAACAAAACGCGTGAATGAGTGAACCATTTAATAACGAATCTTTGTGAACGAATCACTTGGAATGAATGATTCAAATGAATCGATTCACCAAAAAGAATCGAACTTCCCACCTCTAGTGGAAAGACATGGCAAGATAGAATCAGGAATCAGGTAATAAGAGAATAACTAGAGCAAGAACCTCTGATACACAAAATAGAAAGCACTCAACTGGCTGGGACATGTTCAATGAATGACAAACAACGAATACCGAAACGAACATACGAAGCAAAACCAGAAGGAAAGCAGAATACCAAACGGAAGAACGAGGAAAACCTGGGATGATAACCTAACCAAGATAGTGTCAAGACGGAGAAAAATACTGAGAGAAGTGAAAGGGAAGGCAAGAGACAGAAACATCTACAAGAAATGTCCCAAACCTCGACGCTGTAATTGCGTAAGGAGAAGAGTTACATAGGCAAGCTAATAACAAAACAATAAAAAATTGTATACCGACAATAAATATTAATTCAGGGGAAAATTAATATATTTAGTGAAAACCTTTTTTTCAAAACAATATGAAGAACTAAGCAACGTATATAGATTTTCTTTGAATCTCTGATTCCACATTTGCCAATGGGTCATTTAAAATGTAACAAGGAGGTCCCAAATAAAGCAAATGGGTAGTAGAAGATTGAAAATTACGGTTACTAAAGAATAATATAAAAATATACAATTTTTAAACTAACAGTGTTCTGCTACGAAAGTTATCAGAAAAACCACGCTGTTTTATATTATTTTTCTTTTGCAGTATGAAATTTTGGAAAACGAAGCAACCATAATTTCCTAAATTTGGGGTAGTCAAATGTTGAAGACAAATTAATTAGCAATTCAGATATTAACTGTAAACTTAAAGTTATGGAACAGAAATTACAAATTGTTAACAATAAGTAAAGGCTTTCTGCAAGTTTAAAATAATGTGTAACATACCCTAAAATTATCAAAGCTTTCGTAAGAAGTAGTTATAATTTTTAATTAAATTATTTCCACATTTAATAATGTGTTAACAAAATCACTAAAGAAAATGGTGAAACAATCCCAATGGTTTCAAAGAAATAACTACAAAAGGTTCGAGAAATATTAATTTCGCCTGCGAAACCGTAGGTAGGTACTGAATAAAAGAGTAATAATTATTTTGATAACGTTGTTATTTTATATCCCCAGCAAATTCCCAAATACGCTTTTAATTATCTAAAAATTAATAAAGCTCAAGTAACCTTCATTTAAACTACTCAACGGATAATTTGCTAAACTACACGAATAAACGCGTAATAATATGTAGGCTAGTCCGTGTGGGTATTAATTTTCATATCCAGTTTTTAAAAAAATCCTTTTTCTAGAAATTAACATTTTCAAAATCATGCTTATCTTTATTCTGTATTCATATAGATGTAAGTCTATTCACGTTAATATTTATCGCCTACTAAATCTGTGGCGTTTATCTCTTCACTGCACTGACACCTCAATTCTGTTAATATTTGAAAACATTTATCTACAATAAATCACACCGCAATATTTAACACAAACATATTTGCTACTTGCAATAAAATGTATTTAGTTAATAATGATCCTATCAAAAATTAAATTTATTATCAAATAAACTCGAACGAATAAATAACAAAACTCCACATGGATTCAAATATAAATATGAAAATTTCCTTTGTACTTTTTAGAAGTAATTCACAATTTTTGCAACCTGTGATAGTAAATTGCAAGGAACTAATTAAATGTGGAGTTTGAAGATTTTTAAAACAATATTGTGATGTAATATCAAAAGTGTTAGTAAGGCACTTCCTGCTTTCTAACCATTTTTTAGAATTTTTGCCAAGTTCAGACTAAGCACATTCATCTAATACAATAAGGGCCATTATTATGCAATTATTTTATACAACAACGTAAAAGCCTACCTTGATTATCTTCCTGTATTGATATTTTTCTATTCCGTTTATCTTCTAATTTAACTTATTAATTATCGTGTGGCTCTATGCGAATATCATATTTATTAGGTATTTTTTGTTACAATGAAAGCACTTACACTAAATTATAACAGAGAACGTCAAAACAAGCAAAAACCGTGAGCAAACACGGGGAGGTAATGATGCTTAGTTGGTTATGAACGATACATTAGTATCTGTTTTCCGAGTTTCAAGTTTACTCATCAAGGTGGCCAAGCAATCAATGTCTTTGCACGTGCAGTCGTGTATGTTAAAAACACACATGTTGATATTTTATCTTATTATTATTAAGTTTCAGTCGGTGTTGCCCGTTCCAAACAGGTTAATATAAATTAAATTAGAGAATGGTCATTATTTGAGTTTTAATTTAGGATTGAAATTAATAAAACCTACCAGAACATTTAATGGGAAAGGCAATTAACGTGCAATAAAACTAAAATTCAATAGGCCTTTTTTCGCGTTGATTTCGTTTTACATTAATACCAATACGTGATGTGAGAATAATTGTTAATATGTTAATTATACCATAATAAAACGCAGTGTTTAAATGAATAATTGAATTAAAATGTGTATAAATGAGCCATTTAATTAATACTGAAGCCCAGGAAAAACGAATTTTAATTATTAGGCTATTAATTAGGCTTTAAGTGAAGATATAAAACTTTCTGCTATTACAAATGTTACGAAATATTATTGATTTTCCTGCTATGCAAATAACAGAGATTGTTTGAAATTAATCTAATTTTTTTAATAATAATGATTTATACAAATTACTACAATTTGGTTTATACTAATTCAATAACTATTTACACAGCAAAGAAGGTGAGATTGGCCACGTTATTGGCGTTAAAGATGCGAAACAACAAATAATGTAACTTCCATGATATATACAGGGTGACTGGTACATAAACGTATATCTTGGAGGGGGTGTTAGTAGAGCTCAATTGCAACTGATTTAGTCCAATACACATTATACAAAACTCAAAAAAAAAAAATTAGTAATAAATACGTATGAATGTACAAATTTTTCGACTTTTAAGAATAAACAAAAATTAAAATATTTCGAAAAGTCTTGAGTTTTGTATAATGTATATTGGGCTAAATCAGTTTCACTTGAGCTCTACTAACACCCCCTCCAAGATATACGTTTATGTACCAGTCACCCTGTATACAAAATATTTTAATTTAATCAATTTTTTACATACAAATGAAATATAATTATTTTATGTCTGCTTGAACATTTGTATATTTTTTTCTCAGTCCACTCAAACCAAAACCACCCCCTGTTCGAATAATCAACGGGTCGATCAAAAGGGATAACTATCTTTCAAAAAACTCTGGACCATAATCTCACAAGATTCAAATGAGACATAGACATAGCCGTCTCCAATATTACCTCATCAATAGTTGATGCTGCAAATACAGCAGCCACAAAATCACACCAAGATATCGAAGCTCCAACTATAACCTTCTTCACGACTACATAATCATCCTAATTGAAAAACGGAGTCAGGCTCGAAGGCAATGGCAAAGAACGAGAAGCCCTGAAACAAAAAGGTTACTAAATAATCTTACACATCAACTAAAAAAAGAATTAGACGATTTTAGAATTCAATCGCACCGAAAATACATTGAAGACATCGGTGCTGGAGATCCAGGGATGTGCAAAACCACCAGCAAAATTTTAAAAACCCACCAAGAGCTGCCCACATCCAGATCTGGCACTGGCACCCTTTAGACAAACAGTGAAAGAACGGAAGCGTTTACTACTCATCTCAAACAGGTTTTTACACTGACAATCACCTGCACATACGTTACAAGTAATCAACCATATCGCGAGACACCGACCAGTAATTACCGAAAGCATTCAACCCACATCTCCGAAAGAACTAGGAGAACTTATCATGCACACGCATTTATGTTTCCTAAGCCTGGAAAAAATAAATATACACCTACTAACTACTATATCAATTCTAGAGAAACTTATTCACACTCGTGTTGTAACAATAGTAGGTGCCCTCCACATCCACATTCTTCCACCCTTCCAGTTTAGTTTCACAAAGGTCATTCGACTTGTCACCAGCTACAAAGAATTGGCGAAATCATTGAAACGCGATTGGAAAACAAATGCTACACCACTGCAATCTTTTTAGACGTAGCTCAAGCTTTCGACAAGATTTGGTTAAGAAAAATCTCATAGAAAAGAACACGGCTAGCTACCTTCAAGCAACCATATTCTCCTTCCTTGAAGGACCTTTTCTGTAAAAGTTAACTTTGCAATCTCCGGAACAAAATATATACGGGCTGGAGTACTACTATAAGGAAACATATTAGGCCCTCAATATTTATACATCAGACATCCCTGAAATACCAGCGCCGTTAGCCATATTTACCGACGACACAGCTGTTGTTACACAAAGCATAGACTTGGAAAAAGCAGCCCTGCAACGGACAAAATGCAACTGACAAAATCTGCAAGTGATTTAAAAAATGGAACATTCAAATTGTTAATGCAATATTTTCACGCAAAGAAGATAATCGACCCACCTACCATCAAAATGAATGGAAAATCCTGGAACCCCAAAGATTCCGCAATAATACCTAGGAGCCCATCTAGACAGAAGAATGATTTGGAGCTTCCACATAAACCAAAAACCAATGCAATGCTACAATAGATTGAGACAACTATATTCACTGATAAATCGGAAACCCCGATCAGACCAAAGTGCGCTATTCTTATCTATAAAATTTTGTTTCGACCACTAGCGCTATACGTCTCTTCAGTCTGGTGTAGCACAACTAAAACTAACATCATGAAGTTACAAAGATTACAAAACAAGGTCCTACTAATCGCAGTGACCGCCCTATGGTACATCCGTAACAACCAGCTACATCATGAACTGGGAGTATCGCTAATACAAGATTATACTAACGTGAGTGCCAAATATTTCATCAATAATATCAACACGTGTGACGGTGTAAAATACTACAATCTTTACAAGCGTAATATTTATGTAAAGCTCAAGAGAAAGCTTCCCCAATATATTGTAATATCCGACCAGGATAATGAATAAAGTTAACTACTTAACTTAACAGTTAAAAACATTGTTAAAATGTAATGTAGTTATTGTATAATTAATTAAAAATGTCATGTATAACATTTGTAATGTTGATCTGACAAATGCAATAAATTAAAACGGAAATAAAACATTTGTATATTTATATTAATTTTTTTAATTTATTAAGTTGATACATACAGAGAATTTTTCTTTTTAGTATACATATCCCCTATGTATGTATGTATGTATGTAGGCATTGTCTGTAACCTCTTATACCTTTCGGTGTCGAGACTGGTGCGTTAATGTATGAAGTTCTACGGGTGCAGTGCACAATCTGCTCCGACTCTGCGAGTTAAGTGATTATTGCGCCGTTTAATACCTACATACTGCACCATGTGTAAAGTGTATGTAATGTAGGACCGTGTTACTCTACTTCTTAGGCTTGTATTCTGAGGAGAGCGTCGTTCATTAGGTGCCCAACGACGAATAGTCACCAGGACTCGATACCGACCTCCAGACTGCAGGAAAAATCCTGCCCATCCGGAGATTCGAACCGGGGACTAGCGCAACGCTAGCCTGACGCGCTACCACTGCGCCACTTTGACTATCTTATATCCCCTATGTATACTTTTAAAATAAATGCGTCACTGTGGCTGTACATTTAAGGACATTAGCTTTTATTTTTTGTGGTGTGTAAAGGTTATGTTTGTAAATAAATCAAAATTAGTAGAATATCAAAATAATTTGAATTCATCAATACTTTGTATTGGAACATTTGTATAAATTTTTGACTTCAGGTGGCCCTAGGCAAAGAAGTCGTTGGGCGACAAATCTGCAGACCGCGGTGGCCACGGTACGGGACCGAATCTCTCTATCCAGCGTCCTGTAAACCTGTCGTTTAAAAAATTTCTAATAGGATTTGTGGAATGCGGAGGGGCTCCGTCCATTTGAAACCATGGGTCGTCGAAGCTTTCTATTGCCGGAACGATATCATTCATTAACAGCTCCAAAAACTTGACTGTAGTGTAGTTGGCTATTCCGAGCCATACATTAAGTTTCCCAGTATATTGAGTGTGAATAAAGTTTTTAAAACGGTGGTTAGTGCGGGACCTATAGCTAAGGAATGTGATTATCAAGATAAAATGCATAAATAAGGAATAGAATACACACCGGAAATTTTGCGAATTGACTTCTCCATTTATTGTGAAAGTTGCTTCATCTCTAAAAACTATCTTATTTAAAATATATTCATGTTCATTGAGTAAATTAAACAAAGTTTCACAAAAGGTTGTTCTTTTTTCTCTGTATTTATCAAATACTTGCTGGTGATTAGAGAATTTGTATGATTTATATTTAAATTCTTTTAGTGTTTTTTAAAAACTGAGCTTTTGGAAACATTAAAATATGCAGCTATTTCTCGCAGTATGGGATTTTCTTCAACGTAGCAGAGAATATTTAATTTTATTTCTTTAGTTAATATGTGATTAATCTTAATTCTTAATTTATGGGAATTTATTACCCAGCCTTCCGATTTAAATTTTCTAATAATGTTTTGTATAGTTCTAATGCAAGGAATAGGTCTTTGTGGATATTTGGTTGAAAATAAGTCGCTCACAGTCCTTAAGCTGTTACCATTCTGAAACCACATTACAATTTTAACTTTTACTGTACATGGTTGTATCAAAAAACGCAATAAAACACTTTAAATGCTAATTTTTTTGGCATTAAGGCAAATATGAAATAAAATAAGATTATTTTTGCCACAGCATGCTATATTTTATTTACAAAAAAATTGAAAGTTTAGTGTATAGTTGGTTGCCTACATATAGAATTTTGACGCGTTTATTTTAAAAGTATACAAAGCCATAGGAGATATGCATATTAAAAAGAAATGTTCCCTGTATGTACGCCTAATAAAATAGATCGTTTCATATCATATAATTTTTTATTTAACTTTGGCCCTTGTAAGCCACTTCTTTATAATATTTACTGAGATATTTATAACCAACGTACTTATAAATTTTTTAAACGAATATGACCAATATATTTAAATGATAATTTGGCATGGCCACTATTAATTTATTATTAACAAAAATAGTACAAGCATGCAACTACATAAATATCCTCGATTTTCAAAGTATTTGTTACTTTCATAGGATAGTAAATTCATACTTTACTGATCTACTGTTAGGACAACTAATAAACGAATGGCAAAATCAAGCTACCATTACATACGAGGTGGTATCAAAAAGTTCTCGGAGTAGCTCTGCAGCGTGCCAACAAATGACAGCACTGGGTTGCGCGCGCAGCGGTAGTGAGCTATAACCTTGACAAGGCTGTAATGTAAACTTATCAAAAATATAATAAAAAGCCATAAATACGTTGATACACTTTATTTTTTTACGGAAACTCAATTATACGGCGCAAAGGCCAAGGGTCAAATTAAACATATACAATAAAATTAATTACGATTAAAGAACCTGAATATGAATTAAATAATTTACATAGCTGAAGGCCTAACTCAGGGTACGCAATGAATACAGAATGAATGAACATTCACCTACTTTGTAAACGTTTACAGGGGTATAGTTTAAGGTAAAATTACGCCAACTGATGTAAATACTTGCGTGACCTTTTCAAAATTTTATAACCAATTAACAAAGCTACAATATATTAAAGATGCAGTAAAATAGAAAGTTAACACAAATTACAATAATGAAATTTAAACAAGATTTGCTCACAGGCAAACACTGAACAAGATAAATGAATAAATAATTAATTCAATAATTAATTAAGCCAGAAGGGCACAAAAATAATTGAAAGATAAAACCAATATCACTTATCTTAATCCATCAGTCGAGGTTGGATGACGTGAATAATTTCAAGATGGTAAAGTGACAAAATGGCGACGCCTCGTGGTTCTCACATCTGGTTTAACTAAACGCCAGGATTAATTCCAAATACGGAACAGCAAAAACAATACCACGATTCCAAGATAAAATCCAGATAGAATTCATTAAGTCTAATTAATTGCTAGAAATTCCACACAAATAAGAATATGAATTTTAAAACGTAAGGAAAACCTACCACATGTCATGTAAAGTAAAAACAACAACAAAAATAATTAGCAACCACGAGCCAAACAAGGCACCCAAAAATGGATCGCTTTAAAACACTTAATTGCGTAATAAGTTCAACGCATAAAGGAAAGCTACATGGACTTTTTTAAATAAATACGCCAAACGGGTGTACTTCAACACGTCGAACGGAAAGACATTGAATTCGACTCCAGACGCAACACCTGGGAAGTTCGTCAAAAATCGGTCAATGCGCATTCAAGTTACAAATGCAATTAAAGTTGCATAAATTAGGCGGAAATTCGCATTTAAATATAACTTTCAACGCATGAAATATCAAGCACGAAATATACACGGTGAGTAAAAAGGAAAATTGAAAGATAGAGACGGCAGAACCGGAAAGAATTTAATTCTGAACGAAATCAAAACAACAAATGAACTAAATAACAAACTACTCATCGCTTGAGATGACAATTTAGCTCCGGCACAAGAAATATAGCATTACAAATGCTGTTAAAACTACGAACATAAGAAAACCTTTACAAAGTAAGAAAAGGGAAAACAACAATGTATATTAATAAAGTAAAATGGGAAGGACAACACAGAAGAAGGAATAAGAATGGATACTGGATAACCAGAGAAAGCCTCGTAAGATTGTCGTGTAGGATAA
Source organism: Melanotus villosus (assembly GCA_963082815.1). Taxonomy (NCBI): domain Eukaryota; kingdom Metazoa; phylum Arthropoda; class Insecta; order Coleoptera; family Elateridae; genus Melanotus; species Melanotus villosus. Next base: position 25,724,416 of record OY720422.1, on the reverse strand, counting down.
CAGAAAATTTCTATAAAAATACCAAAATGATTGAGGTAACAGAAACGAACTAAACAATCAGGCCAGGTTCCCTAAAGAATGTCATTAGGCAATATAATTGAAAAAACGTGACTGTAAATAAATTCTAAACCCACTATCCCACTACCTTAATATAAAGGAAATTGACTCGGAAACAATCAACCCCTAAAACTACTTAAAAATGACATAAGCAGAATGGTAAACCGCAAAATAAGCAAATGTTATTATGAAGGGTAACAACCACAATAATATGAGAGGAAACCTCTTTTACATAAAACATAGAGCTTAAAAATCAACCAACAGTGGCGATTGATAAGTGGAAAACGATACAATTGACTCGTAAAGACAAAAAATTGTAACAAGGCAGTGCGCCAAGCGTTTATATCGGGAGTTGTTAAATTAGCGTTTTTGTGATCACGTGCCAGTCTGCGATTACGACGTGGACATAAAGTTGGAACCAAAATCCAACGTGATATTTTGCATAAACTTGGGAAATCGGCCACAGAGACATTGAACATGCTTCGGTAAACTTTCGGCAATGAGGAAATGGGTCGTACGCAATGTTTCGAGTGGCACGGGCACTTCAAAAGTGGACAAACGTCCCTGGAAAACGACGAGCGATCTAGACAACCATCTACGAGCATCGCCGCCAAAAATTTGGAACAAATTCGGCAACTTGTGCATGAGGATTGCCGGAGGACGATCAACGACATTGCTGACGTTGTTGGTGTCGTATGAGTCAGTGCAGGCAATCTTAACGTCTGAATAGAACATGCGGCGTGTCGCTGCCAAGTTTGTCCCCCGCCTGCTGACCCAGGAGCAAAAGAAACATCGCGTCGACGTTTTGAGGCGTTTGAGGGGGAATATTCGGCGAAAGCGACCGGATCTGTGGTACGCGAAGAATTGGATTCTCCACGACGACAACGTACCTCCTTGTCACCGAGCACTTCTCGTTCATGAGTTTCTCGACAAGCACAACATGTTAGCGCTTCCGCATCCGCCCTACTCGCTAGATTCCCGAAGATGAAGATCCAGCTCAAAGGTCGCTGTTTTACACTATGGCTGAGATCCAGTGCCAATCGCAGAAGGTTTTCGGCTCGCTTACAAAAGATGACTTCGGGGCCGCATTCCAGAAGTGCAGAAATGCTGGGACCGGTGCATTGCTGCGCAAGGTGACTATTTCAAAGAAGATGATGTTCAAAGTTACATAAATAAAGTATTTTTTTCAAACAGAGCTAGTCCGGGAACTTTTTGATACCACCTCGTCTAACTAAACGTAAATAAACTGGCTAAAACGATATTGAAAAGACATTTTTGATTTCTGTCGGTAGGAGTAGGTACCTAAGTAGGAAAACTTTTTGAAATTACAATTCGGTACCTACAGTTACGGTGTAAATCTAAAATTTCTATTACATATTATTTGTCTCTAGGATATTTGGTGATTCACACAAAAATTGAGTTTTCCGCATATTGACAAACAATTCCAAATGTAAGTTTTCCAAAAGTTCAGCAATAATTTTTGATTTCAATAAGGCTTCTGATTAGTTTGAATGAACGAAATCAAGTCTTACAGATGAAAATGCACCACAAAAATCTAAGAAGCTGATTCAGAAGGGAATGTTGAAGCTATTCAGCGAAACCTTTAATATTAATTTCTCTTTAAATTCGCCTTTTCAGATGGAAATACTTTGGAATCTATTAAAGTTTAAATGGAAAAGATATCAGTTTAGAAAATTATAAATTCTCTAAAAATCAACTAAGCCAAATCTTTGCTCTGGCACAACCAACAGATTTTCAGAGTTTTATTAACTGGAATTTAAGAAAAGGGGAAGAAATGTTCTAATTTTGTCAGCTTTAGCGTTTCAATTCAAGAGCGAAAAACAAACATTTTAATTTTTATAAGTTCTCAATTAAAATTTTTGTTATAATAAAACGCGTTGAATATTACTTGCATGCTTTTTAGTTTTCAGTTTCTACCCTGAAAAATATTTGGTCCTCCCATGACAAACCTATGAAAATCAAACTGTAATTTACATGCTAATAATATGAATTATCTTTTTACATATTTATCTACTTTACTTAAGTAAAAAGAACTAATTTAAAATTAAAAATCAATTAAATCATTTGCTAATCCTAATTAAGCTGAAAGATAACACAAGTAAAGGTACCTAATTAATGAAATTGTTAGTGCATTAAATTTTGTAATGATTTTGATTTAGACAAATTATTTACTTTATAACTTCAATCTCACACGTCCCACGTTGGTTAGAATCATTAAAACCGACGAATAATTTCATTATCTAACTTTAGCTAATTGAAACTGTTTTGGAAAATCTTTACTAATAACTGGTTTAATTTCTTTAGGTTATTTAGCAACAATTTTAAAATTCCAAATTATTATTAAAAAAAGTCTTTTACTTTTCCGGAATTTAAACTATTGAGAACCTAAATATGAAAGTAAAACTACTTAATAATCAACCTAAAGTTCAATAGCTTTGATTCGAATAAAACCACAAATAAAAGATACCTAGAAAAGTTTTCAACGATTCAAGTAGCTCTTATCAGCTCATACAAAATGTAAGAATAACTACACACCTTACGACAAAAGATTCTTCCTTCCTACTCATGGTTAATATTTGTACTTTAAAGAGGATATAAGGGACATCTTATTTGCTCAGACTAGAAAAAGTTACACTTCACAGAAATCGTTATAACAAGCTCCCATATAATTTTCTGCTACATTTTCCCCATCTCTCTGTTTGTTTTTCACATTTACATTTATTTCAGGAACTTCAATTTACCAAACACGTGTACAGTAAGAGCAGCTTTTTAAATTTTTATATAAATAAAACACCTTAAATGTTGTGGTTTTCCCTATTTGCATTAATAACCAAATATCCACGTTAAAATATTTACGTTACCTAATTTGGTTTATCTATTTTCATTGGAAATTATATAGTACGTACTTAGTAGACATTAATTAAATTTACATACGAATACAGGTTAACCAAAGAAAGATATTCTCAAAATGCTCCACAACAAAAGGCGCAACGCGGTTGCCTTTTAAGATACATCATTTTGCAGACATATAACTTGTTTCTTTTGATGTTTATGCTAAACTTATCATTCGAGTTCAATAGGAAGTTCGCGTATAAATTTGTAGATGGGCAAATAAAGGTCTTCACTAACGAAACGCCCAGGAAAGATACGGGAAAAAGAAGTTGTTTACGGTTCACGACTTAAAAAAAATAAACTCGTTAAAGTTCCCCTCGACTTTTTATTTGATGGGAAGTAAATTCGATTTTTAAATATTTTGATAGTTAGAAATGGAATTTCCAGGTGCAAGTCGATTTTATTTAAAGACAATTTGAAGCTTTTTAGAAAGGCGCCGAGATTTTGTTTTAACTAGTCCTCAAAAGAAAACTTCAAAAAACATAAAATTAGGACAGAACATTTACTGATCAAAGATTTAAATCAAATTCTAACAAGATGAGCTGAGCTAATTTCGGGGATTTCTCTGAAAAAGTCAATAAATCTTTTAATATCGTTAATAAAATGAAATGAAACGGAAGGCATAAAGCGAACAGAAGAAATCGTAGTTACATTCGGCCTAAAGATTAAATCTTAGTCATTCCATTTTAATAACGCTAAACTAAATCTTCTGATTTTCGTCTAAAATTAAATGGAGTCGAAGTCTTGTTGTCAGAAACGCCGTTTGGAAAGCTCGGCTACCCATTTGCATTTCAGTTTTCTTCCCTGCTCGCCAGCAGTTAAAATTTACGGTCGATTTCAATTATCTTGCACTTTGTATTTGTACTCAACCAATTAAAAAACTTACAAATAGAATAATTTAGGTATTCATAACATAAAATAACATTATTAAATTTTGTGGTTATTAATTCGCGGAGAATTAGGTTAAAACTTATTAAACAAGTTTGTGAAACTGGTTGTGCATTTGTATTAGTGAATAAACATTAATATTCAAAAGCAATACCCAACATGGAAAAGCTTTTACTGGGATAGATAATTAGTTTCACCGATTTTAAGTACGCAAAATTGAAAGAACTAATTGTAATCAGTTCGAAATCCATTAATATCGAGTAATATTTCACACCTTATTTTAATTCTGCACGAGCTTGCTTTCGTTGGGATTAATTACATTCACTCAATTTTTTACAGAACTTAATTATAAATTACTTAAAACCCACTTAAAGAATTTAATTAATTATAATGTAATTTCCTTCACTTTAATTCTAATCTTAACATTTCTTGAGATAAAATTGCTCTTACAGGCGATGTCTGACAGCAAGTAATAAATTCTAAACTACATCCATCTACTTATTTATAACGTTAGACATGCAGCTTCGATTGGATTTTGATTACATACATGTATGTTCCGCTCACTGAGTAATATAAATTAGTTAATTATCAAAGCTGACGTTGTCATGCACAACAGTTTCGACAAGATGATTGATTGATTTTCCTGACTTTGAAATGTTATCGATGGGGTTAATTGTTTTGTTTCTTTCGATTTTGGTTACTTAGTGCGTTAATAATTCAATTATTCCCCGAGATGTGTAACAAGTTTGGAACAAACGCTCTATAGAACATTCATTATTTATTATTATTTTATTATTATATTATTTGGTGCCTTTTTTGGGTATCGTAAATACAGAATTGCAGGTGAACACTAAATTATGTTTAAAGCTTGATGGAATTTCTCTTCCTGCCTTTAATTCTAATCTATCAACTTATGTAGCTCTGTTTCCACCATAAATTTGTGATGTTTACACAGAATGTGTTGATTTGGTCAAAAACAACAAAAAAATTTTAATTTATTTGTTTAGTCATACGATAACAGAAATAAGTTTCAATTATAGGCATGTCAACATAATTATACCAAATAGAAAATGGAAAAATTAAAGAAAAACTAAATAAATAATACAAAAGTACAATCAAATAACATAACACAGTAAATCAAAATCTAAGCAAAAAGAAAACAAAGTTTATTAATACAGAAACAGAATTAATTAAATGATTACTCGCCCTTCTGATATGAATTATTGGAGAGTCAAAATTAGAATATCAATTACCAATACTATAGTATATCCACGACAGCTATTATTCTGTTCAAGGTAACTTTTGCAGCCAATTCAGGGTTTTTATATAAAGCTTTTTTGTTTGTTGTAACAGTATGTTGAGGATGATTGTAGTTCAAATTTCTGAGCAGTTAATATGATTTACTAAAGTGCATAAAAATAAAAAAGCTAATTTTTCGTCGCAAAGTTAAAAACCATCCCATGTATTTTTAGTCAATCTAATTGTGTTTTGTTTTGTATAATATTTTGTAAGATTCAAATCCAAAAGAACTTATATACTTTTTAATTGTGTTTTTTTTTATTTTATTTATTTATTTATCTGTTATTGCCATGAATCCTTTACGGCAAAGGCAGTGTCATAATTATTACAATATAAATATATTGTATACAATATTTATAAATAAAACATATCTCCCCGTAGCGCCATATTATGTTTATTAATGTCACGTTTTCTTAAAAAATCATTTTTGGGGTTTTTCAAAGTCATAATAAGTTTGTATATATACAGAGATGGTATAGTAAAAATACGTAAGTTTTGAAAATAAGGCCTGCAGTGATTTCTAGCTGATAAATTACAAATTGCTCTAACTATTTTTTTCTGTACAAGAAAAATCCTGTTACTAGTAACTGCAGAGTACCAAAAAATTATTCCATATGATATTATGCTTTCAACGTAAGCATGGTAAAATACTTTTATTGTGTCCACCGTTAATTGATCTCTCAAATATCTGACCGCATAGCAAGCAGTAGTTAATTTAGGAGTTATAGTGGTGATATGCACTCCCCAGTTCAAGCTTCCGTCAATGGAAATTCCCAAGAATTTTATTGTGTCGCTTTGGGTAATATTAATCCCCTCAACCTGCACTTGTAGATTCTGATGTGGCTGCCGAAATAATAAAAATGAAGTTTTATTTAAATTTAGTGAAAGATTATTACAGCTACACCATTTGACCATTTCGGTAATTATCTTTTCTATATCACCGCAAAGTCCACCTATATCGTTATTGATTAAAATGCAGGAAGTATCGTCCGCAAACTGACATAAATTAGTAGGCGTTGGGAGATGTTCACTAAGGTCATTGACATACAGTAGAAAGAGTAGAGGTCCCAAAATACCCTTGTGGGACCCCTTGATTTAAAGAGACCTCATTAGAGTAGATGAAGCGTGCCCCTTTATCTGTATTTATGGTTATGCATACTCTCTGTTTTCGATCACTTAAGTATGATTTCAGCAGTTCGTTTGCAATGCCACGAATTCCATATATTTCAATCTTTTCCAATAAAACCGCTTGATCAAGCCTATCGAACGCCTTAGATAAATCAAAATATACCCCACCCACAACAAGTTTACTATCTAAGTTTTCCAAAATATATGATAAGGAATTGAATATAGCCATTTCTGTTGATCTGCCTCGCACAAATCCAAATTGAGAGTTTTTTATTACCTCAAATCTACTTAAGTGATCGAGAATCCTATTGTAAATAACTTTTTCGAATATTTTTGAGAACGATAATAATAACGATACCGGCCTATAGTTATCTATATGGGAACGATCGCCTTTTTTAAAGATAGGTACAGTTTTTGCAATTTTTAGCTTATCTGGAAATACACCACTCATTAACATATTGTTTATAATATCTGATAATGGAGCAGCTATATATATGGCTACTTTCTTAATCTATCAAACTTGGATCTTGCTAACTACTAGAACTAAAGAGGAATTTAAAATATTTTAATTTAGGGATTGGGAAATATAGAAATATACTGCATTGCGCACGAAAAAGAAGGCTTATATTGTAAACGCTATATCTACAAATAACACCAAATATCTAAGAAGAATTTTACGTAATTCAAATTCCATAACATTTTCAAGATTAATTAATTTTTCATCAACTCTGCACTCCGGAAATTTAGATAAGAAAGTACTTAATTAATTATTATGATCCAAATTAATTTCTCCCCGGTATAAAAAATTCACAGATTTCGCAATCCTTGCAACCATCGGATACATTGGAAATGATAATGCCATATATAATATATAAAACATACATATAAACTGACCTCACTTACCACTTCGAAATTGTGGAAATATCACACTTCTGAGAGTAAATTGTTTTTCCAATTCTTACACACAAAGTGGCATGTTAATGTGCCAAATCTAATTATCAAAGCAACATTTTAACGTGAAGGGCGAATAAAGTGTTGCATTAAACATTTTATTCGCACTTTCCTTGTTGACACTGTTGCTAACGCGAAGGGCGGATAAAGTGTTGCTAGAAACATTGTATCCACACTTTCCTTGACGATACTGTTGCTATAAACATTATATCCACACTTTCCTTGACGACGTGAATTTTAGAATTACAATCATTAGCTCACTCGGCTGCGCCTCGCGAGCTAAACTTTTCCTTTCATGGATACAATTTCTCTTTATTCACTTGTACCATAAATACATATTTAATTAGTTTGTATCTATTTGTAATACGACTATGAGTTTCTTGAAAAATTTTCGTACCCTCTAATTGCTTAAATACTTTTTTGTTTCGACGGTCAAATGTAGTTATCAAAGCAACATTTTAACGTGAAGAGTGGACAAAGTGTTGCTATAAACATTTTATCCACACTTTCCGTGACGACATTTTATCCACAGTTTCCTTGACGACGTGAATTTTAGAATGAAAATCATGGTGACTTTAAATGTAGGTTGCTAGGTATTGTTTAATAAAGAGATTTTATCCACTCAAACTGTAGCAGACCTTGTCTATTCTTCTTACGCACTTTTAAACGAATAATTTAAATGTTTACTATTAATGAGATCATCGAGTTGTAGTCGAACGAAGTCCGAACGAGGGCATTCAATATTTAACATTCAAACTGGTCTTATGTTTATATTGTGTTGTTGTACGTATTTTATCGAATTAAACTTTGTTCTCATTTGATTATTATCTTAATTCACATCCTAACAAAGTCACCGCCCTGATAAATAAGGTGTGTCGCCGCTTTAATTTTCTATACAAAGAAATATTACACTGTTATGACCTAAAATAGTCGTACTTGTGTTATAATTCTGTGGGCAATACAATTCTAATGTCTAATAAAAACGTTTAATTATGAAAACACAAATACAGTAATTAGAATAAAAAGTAAGTGAACGTCTTGTCAGTATAAAGCCCGTATGAGAGAGCCGGGCGCGCGAAAATGTAGTTTTAGGCGGTTTTAAAAACAATCGCTGACTACATACTATAACCCGCACATGAACAATTATGCGTCTAAAAACTTTCTTCATATACTGGCTTCATTTTGCTCGCAGCATGTATATACAAATTTTCATAAATAAAAGTTTTTCTCGATTGCTGAAAAATACATTCACGAAAATAACAAGTTTAAGTTTGCTATTATTGTAACAAATTAAAAAAATATATTTTATACTGACGTGGTATGTGGTTATAAGCGCTAATGTGTCTACTTTAATTTAAAAAAAAAATCAGCTCGATAGCACAATTATTTTTAGAGATATAACGATGGAGACGTTAACAAATATGTTTCACAAACAAATCGATTTTTTAAAGTTTTTTCGAAATACAATAGTCTTTGACCACCAAAAAATGCCGTAAAAAGTGGTTTCGTGTACACGATCACCTAATTAAAGAATTGCATCAAGTCTGGTTGGGTTCTACGCCAATTGCTTTTTTCTCACAACTAAGCGACTTAAGCTTCTCAATTGTAGTCGTCTAGTACGGTATCTGCCTATTTGAATTACTCGTGAATTCGTCATCAACAATCAACAAGGCTAGACTCAACAAAACGTGCTTTTCTTAGAAACTCAATTGTTACATATTTGGTTATTCAAAACACATTAAATTGTTACATAAATTCTTACACTTGTCTCAAAAGTTAATTTTATCCAACACCTACCTACTATTTGAAACAATAGACGAAAGAACGCGCTACGGAAATTATTGATTTACTGACACTTTGGTGGAATTTACCGACACTTTTGCTGTCGCGACAAACTACTCAAATTCTTGTAACTCTGTCCAATATACGAGCGCATAAACATTTCCAATGTTAAAAAATTTAAAATCAAAACACTTAATGAAAACCATATTGATAAAATGCGAAATAATCGGTGATATGCATAAAGTTGAGTGCCTACTATAGCCTCACATTTTTGAAGTAGCCACTCCATTTGAAATGCATAAAAATGTGAGTTTAAGTTATGAAAATACGGCTCAATATTTCTTGACATTGAAATTATTTATTAACCACATTAATAGGAGACTTTTTACGTGCTTTTATGAATAATTAAAGTTATGAAAATGAAGCAGCTACTCACAACAATTTGGAGTACCTACTTCTGAGTGCGCACTCAACTTTATGCATAACACGCATTAAATCAAATGTAGCAAGCTGTAATAATTGTATTTCTCCAAAAACGATAGAATTGTGTTCTGTCTTCATAAATTCTTATATCAGACATATGGCCAATTACTCGCTAACTACAGGTCAGTTTCCTACTGCCTGGAAAACAACTGTAATTGATCCTTTAGTTAAAATAGAAAACCCTGAGAGTTTTAAATATTTAAGGTTGGCCAATGATCAGTATTCTTCAAGTTTTATCAAAAATTTTAGAAAAAGTGTTTGCTTCTCAAATAATCAATTATACTTTGGCCCATAATATTCTACCTTCCAACCAATCAGACTTTAGAAAATATTTCAGCTCTTACAAGTATTTTGGATTATATAGTTAAAAATGAAAACAATGAAAATCACCTGATCTTTCTGAAAACATGAAATATTTTAATTTTGATTCATCTTCTTTAAATATAATTAGAGATTATTTATATAATATAAACCAAATAGTCAAATTAATTGGCGTTAACTCAATCACTTTAACTTTAAATATAGGTATGCCTCAAGGATCCACCCTTGGCCCATTGTTTTTCAAACCTTATGCCACTAATGCTGTACATCAATTAAAAATAAATGAATCTAAGTCAAATTTAATCGCATTTGGTAAAGATCAAACGAACAATTTTCATGTTTTTTTCGAACGATTTAACGAAAAAATCAACTTCATATGGCAAATAATAATATATTAGTAAATAAAAAATAATGCTCTTTTGTCAACCTAGATCATTTGTTAATTTAACAACAGTTTTGGGCAAACCCACAATGATTGTATGAAAAACTTGGGTTTGTATATCGGTAAAGATAGATTTAAAATTTATTCTCCATATTAATAAAATCAAAACAACAAATTTTTCTTTAAAACTTTTCTATTCATGGAAAAAAGTATTAGAGAAAACTACATCCTATGTTTTCGGATAGTTTAGTTCTATTGAATTTTAACTGTTGTGATGTTGTGTGTGAACCTTGCATAAGCAATATTTTATTAGTAAAAATACAAATAATTCAAAATGCTTTCATTCGTTTTATACATATACAATTTCAAAGACAGGACATCTAATAAAGTGCAAGAAGTTGGGTGGCTGAATATGCTATTTCCATAAAATGTGCTAAATTTTTAAGAACATTATGTTGAATCGAAAATATTAAATAACATATTTCGGTTAGTTCTGAAGTTTTGTATACAAAATTAGTTCAAAGATTTTCGACAGAACTGAAAGAAGTGCGACAGTTCCATAGTTTGATATTTGGCTTTGTTACAATTTTCCGGCTCACGGTTAAAATTGTATCGTTTTTTCCTTCATCCAATATTTTCAAATTGATAATACACTTTTATTCCAAAACAATAGCAAGATGACGTTTGAGCCCACGAGCCGTTAGGCGAGTGGCACAAATCATCTGAGCGAATAATGGCCATAATCGCGAATGTAATACGATACTTTTTCTACACCTATTAAACAAATATATTAGACTCAAATTAGTCAAATTTGAGAACTTTGTAAACAAGCAATATGACAACACACTTGGGCATGTCACGCGAGTCGATTGTCAGCCGCAGAAGGAGTTGATCGCGGGCGATTTAAAATATGATTGGATTAGCGAAATATTGATTTTTGGATTTGTATTTGTGATTGGCCGAAATCATAATTCACTGCAGTGAATTATGAATCCATAATTCACTGCAGTGAATTATAGGTACTATTTTTCACAAAAAAAATGCTAATAATTGCAATATAATTAAATAGGTGTAGAAAAACATCTTTTATGTTCAGCTGTCTCATAATGACTAGATTATTGTACTGTTTAGACGCCATAATTCTATCATTTATCGAACTAGCACCATAATGATAAAGTAAAACGGCCAGTGCTAAGTAGAACGACCGTTGATTGGTTGCTTCTGTTTGTTAAGCAACCTGGTAACTAGGTGATTATTCAATACAGCACCCTGCAAGAGGCTAGAGCTATAAAACACATTTTAACCTCAAATTAATTTAAAAGTAAATTTTTTGATATGCAGCTGAACATAAAGCTTTGTATGTAATTCGTACATAATTAGGCTTTATGGACTTGCCAAATTTATTGGCCTCGCTCACTTCGTTCGCTCGGCGATAAACTTTTTGGCGTGTCCATAAAGAACTACATTATGTACTCGTTACATAAATAGCTATTCTTTGGTGTTTCATCAATTTTCCTGCTCCTTGATCAACTAGTATCGTTTTTCTCTTGTTAATTGCCATTTTTGGTTCGTTAATAAGCTCTATGGTCGGTATTCTCATCTCATATTTAAATTTAACGTCATGTTTAATTACCATGGCAACATCGTGTATCTCTGTTATACACGTATAAAATTATATAAAGCTATATCGTTTTATGTTTACGCTAAACACGACTTTAGCTAGAGGCAACTTTAAACATAAGATCAGAATACGGCCCTATGTTTTTTTGTAAAAGAGGTTTCCTCTCATGTTATTGTGGTTGTTACCCTTCATTTAAAACTTTGCTTGTTTTGCGAATTATCATCCTGCTTATGTCATTTTTAAGTAGTTTTAGGGATTGATTGTTCCTGAATCAATTGCCTTACCTTAAGGTAGTGAGATAGTAAGTAAGATTTATTTATAGTCACGTCTTCTTAATTATATTCCATGTTGACATTCTTTTGGGAACCTTGCCTGATTTTTAAGTCGTGTCTATAACCTCATCTATTTTGGTATTTTCTTAGAAATTTTCTGTTTTATTGCAAGACAATCTCACGATCCTTTCCCTGGTTATCCAGTATCCTTCTTATACCTTCTTCTGTATTGTCTTTCCCATTCTACTTGATAAATTCATAATTATTTTTCCTTTTTCGTATTTTGTAAAGATTTCCTTTTGATTGTGGGTTCGACTGCAATTGTAATGCTTTATTTCCATTGTGCGGGCGCATAAATTTCCATCTTTAAGCGATGCCTGGTTATTTAGTTCATTTGTTGTCTTAATTTTCATTCAAAAGTAAATTCTTTCGGTTTTACCGATTCTATTCTTTATATATTCTTTTGTGTGCCCTTAATTTTCCACGTCTTGATAGTATTTCTACGTAGTTGTGATTCCCTTTCTGGTTACGCACCGTGTATATTTGATATTTGAAATCTTTCAACTTAAATTCATATTTCATATGAATTCTCCGCCTTAAGTTATGCCACTTGATTTGCATTTGCATTCGCGCATGCGCAGTGTTAATTTCATATTAAGGGGTTCTGCTTGAGTTTTGCACGAGGTCGTTCTCTTTGCCAGAAAAATTTTCGAATGGACGGACCTGTTGGCTACGTTCCATATTTTTGCTTATTTTGCGATTGATTCGTAATTATATTTGTTTGGATGGAATTAAATTCGTTGCATTCGGAAATTACTTCGATGTGTTAAATATTTATTGTTTGTATTAGCACTTTCGCTTTGAGATAGTGGTAAGTTGAAATTTTTTTTAATCTCCATTTTCTTATTGAATTGGAATTTACAGCGCCTAGCTTGGGTTTTAATTTATCCTTTGTTACCTGTGAGGATATATCACCTATTTTAATGGTTCCTGGCTGGAATTTATAGCTTTCGCTTAGTTTGCAAATTTCGAAACACGTGGGAGGACGACATTACATTTACGCAGTACGTTAACGCCATTACGGTTGTCGCCATGTGGTGCTGTCGATTTGGAATTCTATAAATTCTTCGTTTTCTACATTAAATCAACACCTGCTCTTGTCATCGAATTTTACTGAGATAAGTGTTTTATTATTATTTCTTGTACTTTGTAATTTTCTTGCTATTAATAATTTTTAGTATATTTAACATGTGTTTGTAGCATGTTATTTTTTTGTTTAGTAAGTAATTAACTTCTGTATGTAAAATTTTGCATAGTACGATTCATTCATGAATTAGGTTTTGGCTTATTAATTTTTATACTTTTAAATTTTTCCTATAATTGTCATTTTTCCCTAATTTATGGATGAATTGCTATAATATTTTTATATTTAAATTTTCACTTATCTTTCCATCTAGATATTTCTAGATGTAATTTATTTTGGTCTTTTGTATTAAATTTATATCATATCAAGTATATTTAAATTTGTGTGTATCTTATCATGTCAAGTCTTTAACAATTACTCTATTCAATATGTAATTTTTTTTATAATTATTTTGAATCCTGGCCTAGCGCCGTTCAATGAGTTCCCGATAAATAAATTGTTGCACTATGTTTAAAGCTTTTTATTATCATTTTGGATAATTTTTCGTAACAGCTTTTAGGGCCTAATTTAGGTATCGATATTAGTTTTATTGTCTTCAAGAGGAAATTGTTAATTTTTAAAAATGAATTAAATGTTATAGTTAAAGACAAGATAAATATGTCTCTACAAGGTTTAAAAAATTTAAGTTCTTTGCGTGTGTCGATATTGTATTATGCAAATACAGTTTCGCAGGCACCAGAAAAGTATTGCGCAAATTTGTTACAAATATCTAAAGGTTAACTAATTACGTTATTTTCGAAATAAAGTGCTGAAGATGTACCGTCAACCTTTTTCTTACTTTTGTTGAGTACTATCACCCCCTGAAATATCTGCATGACATTAAATAACACCCTGTATATCTTGCGAAGTACAAGCGAATAAAGTGTACATGAAACAAAGCAGCATCTAAATATACAAAAAAGCAAAAATTAGCAATATTATTTAATAATGATGTATTATGTTCAAACAAATTCTGACTACATATTTTCTCTAACAACCGTAATAAAGGAAAAATACTGTAATGTAATTTCTCTCTGATGCGGTTTTAAACGGGACATACGGTATATCTGACTTTTTGTATCACAAAAACGGATTAATAACCAAACAAGTAAAAATTTCAAATACTGAACGGTGTTACTTTTCTACATTTTAGTATCATATCAGGTACGTACATCTTTAGATTTACAATATAGCACGTGTAAAATCAATTTGATCCAGGTTTATCCCCTACAGCAGATAAAGACGAAGAGGCAGTTGAAAAATTCTATACTGGCCTAGAAGAAGGCCTACAAAGCAGCATGATGGGCGATTTCAACGCCAAAGTGGATCAAGGGATAGTTCAAGGTTATATAGGTAATTGGGTGATAGTATTGAAAGAGGAGACCGTCTGATACAGTATTGCCAAAACAAAGGCATGATCATTGTAAATATATTCTTTAAGTTACCCAAACGCAGGCTGCATACGTGGAGGTCTCCTGGAGAGAAAAAAGGCAGAATAGTAAGAAATCAAATAGACTTTCTACTAATATCGCAGAGATTTAGACTTCAGCTAAACCATACCAGGAGCGGACATAGGCTCAGGTCATAGTATAGTTGTGGCAACAATACTAATCAAACTTAAGAATGTAAAGAAATTTGAGAAAAAACCCATAGACTTGAAAAGACTGCAAGAAACAAAAACAAGGGATATATATAACCGGAGACTAAATGAACATATGCGGAAAGCAAAAGAACAAAATATGTAACTGATCAGTGGGAGAATATAGCTAACGGTATATTAGCATCAAACAAAGAAATTTTAACATCTCAAGAATAATAAATTGATGACAGATGAGATACTGACACTTAGTGGATGAACGAAGAACGTATTTGACCACTAACCAATATAAATACGAACTCATCAAACAGAAAATAAAAGAGGATAAAGAATTATGGTTGATACAACAGTGTAAGAAGGTGGAGGAACTTGAAAATAGTATATTAAAATACAAGTTGCAGAAGGCATCTATTCAAGCACGAATTTGAAATTCCGAAACGAGCCGCATAGCGGCGAGTTGAGGAACAAATGAGTGCTTGAAGGACCTTCTGCAACGAGTGTTTTATACTATTTTTTCTATTTTGCGGCTTTATACCATTTTATAAATCAAAAAATAAAAATTTTAAATCTAGGGAATTTTGCGGTGGTTGGTGACGTTTATCTGGCGTAATTTTAGGCGACTGTGAAAAAAATTAATTTGAAACGTCAGTTTTTTTATTTTCGCGTTTAATGTTTGAAAATGAATGCAAAAGAAAGTTTATCACTAACGCCGCCGAAAATTAGGCAAATTACACAAAAAACGTTAAAAAATTTATTGATAGTTCAACGCTACCAACATCAATACAGTAAATTTTACTAGTCTATTCTAGCACACCAACGACTTATTCTAACACTCAAATGACGCCATTTGGGTGCTAGAATGGAGTTATTCTAAACGCAAAATAGAAAAAAATATATAACTCGTTTAACATACATAAAATCATCAAAGCAGTTATAGGGCTAAATAAAATCGAAACATCAAGTTAGCTGAGAGATGATGCTAAGGACCTCATTGTTGATATTAAGGACAAACTGAAAAGATGGACCAAATATATAAAATAACTGTTTAAAGACGAAGGTACAAGAGGTAATCTAGCGGAATAACATAAAGAATTTAGAGAAGAGAAGGGACCGGAAATAATATGGAAGAAATTGGATATTTTCTACGAAAATCAAAAAATTAAAAAGTAAGCGGGCCCGACGAAATACCAGTTGAATTGCTGAAGCTCATTGATGAAGAAGCAATAAACACTCTCCTAGACTTGTTCAACATATGTACATGGAGCAATAGCTGAGCAATGACTTGTTTCTACCTTTCTAGCTATTCCAAACAAGACTAATGCAAAAGAATGCAATGAACATCGTACCATATCCCTAATGAGTCATACACTCAAACCCTTCCTCAGAGTAATACACACTCGAATCTTTAGGAAATTAAGCAGGCCTTGTTTTCAATGCTAGTTGATTGATTTTGAAAAGGCATTCGATAGGGCAAGGTACGAAAAACTACTATAAATCCTGAATTTATCAAATCTTTGAAGAACAATATTAAGAACATCGAAGCTTTCGAGATGTGGTGTTACCAAAATAGCTTGAGGTTTTGAGACTATTAAACAAAAGCTGAGAAGTTATGAATATATCAAAAAAACGAAATTTTAAGTACTCGTATCTGCGACATATTGTGAGAGGACATAGGTATTCACCGCTGGAGAACATTATGCAGGGTAAGATAAAAGGCAAGCGAAGCGTAGGCAGGCGAAAAAATTCATGGTTCATTCACCTACGCGAATGGTTCGACTGTAATTCGTACGAATTATTCAGGAGAACATGGAGAAGAATGTCTAACTTAGGTTGAGTGTTACAGATGTCACAAATAAAGCCTTTAAGAAGACGCAGTACTGTTCTGCTGTGGTTTTAGATGTTCAACAGGCATTTAATAGGGTTTGGCATAAAGGCCCCCTATTCAAATTTAAAGCCACCCTTCCATGCCAATAATATGTCCTGTTAAAGTCATAGCTAACTGAGCGTTAGTTCCAAGTCAAAACTGATAATGAACCTTCACGTTTCCATCAAATACAAGCTGGTGTCCAGCAAGGGAGTGTTCTGGGCCCTACGCTGTATATCCTTTACACCTCAGATTTGCCTATTTCCAGTGAAACGGTGACAAGTACCTTTGCTGACAATACAACTGTCCTTGCCTGTGACAACTTTTCCTGAAGAAGTCACCCAGACATTACAATCCCACGTATAAATACCATCCCTCAGTGGATGCAAAAATGGAAAATTACAGTGAACGAAAACAAGTCTATCCATGTTACGTCCAGACTAAGGAAAAAACACTGTCCAACTGTTATCCTAAATAATATTCCAATGGTTCAATCAGACTCAGCCAGATATTTGGGAATGCACCTGGACAAAAAACTTAATTGGAAAACTCATATTACAAAAAAAAAATAAACGAGTTAGCCATTTGAACTAAGAAAATGTACTGGCTAATAGGATAGGTACAATTCCCAATTATCCCTAGAAAATAAACTACTTGTGTACAAATGCATTCTAATACCAATATGGATCTGCGGAGTTGACTTATGGGTCCAGCTCCGCGAATATTGAATGGTATCGATCTAAAACCCTTGACTTAATAACAGGTGCATGGTTTGTTTCAAACCATACTACAATATATGAAGATCTGAAAATACCATATGATTAATAATAATTATGCTGACAAACACCGAAATCGACTGCAGTCCTATTCAAATGAAGTTGTCCAACCCCCACTTGATGATGCGTTCCATAGGAGATTGAAACAAAAGTGACCTAGTGACATAGGAAGTGTGGCGACCCATGCGGCTCGCACACAGCCGCCGTGACGCGGTTGGTACACGGCCGCCGTGAGGGAGTTACGAAAAAACAAAATAATATTAATTAATTAGAAAAGTCAGATTGATTTGTTGATATTATAGTGTATGTTAAAATAGAATAAATAAAAGTTGTTCTACACATTGGTGACCCTTAGACGTAAAATGCCGAATGAAGTGGAAGTTACCGGCAGTGACGATAGTACCGTTCAAGAACCAGACGCTAATTCGGTATGTCGAGTAAATGTTCGATTTCCACCCTTTTGGCAAGATGAACCCGCAGTTTGGTTTGCGCAAGTGGAGGCCCAGTTCGTGCTGGCGAATATTACAGCCGATTCTACCAAGTTCTACCACGTCATTGCACAGCTAGATCAAAAGTGTGCAGCTGAAGTAAAGGATGTAATGATTAATCCACCAGAGACCGGTAAATACCAAAAATTAAAGAGTGAGCTAATTCAAAGATTGTCCACATCGCAAGAGCATCGCACGAGGCAGCTGCTCATGTACGAGGAGATGGGAGACCGCAAACCAAGTCAATTTCTACGTCACCTTGAAACTTTAGGTGGAAATAAGGTACCAAGTGACTTAATGAGAACGATTTGGGCCAGTCGACTTCCAGCACACTTGCAGACTATAGTAGCGACACAGACCAACGTAGATTTAGACAAGATTGCAGAGCTAGCTGACAAAGTGAACGATGTCGTTCGACCACATCAACACGTAGCAACTGCCACCACTTCACAAACGGATGAGACTGATCCGTTGACTGCGCGTATCAACGACCTAACCAAGCAAGTAGCAGCGTTGACAGCAAACTACAGATCCCGCTCACGTTCATCATCTCGCCAACGCGGCCAATTAAATAATTTTGATTCACAGAATCGACAAAAGTCTGACATATGTTGGTACCACCGTCGTTTCGGGGATCGAGCTACTCGGTGTACGAAGCCATGCTCCTACAAGCCGGGAAACGATGTAAGCAGTCAATAGCAGCGGCCAGTGACTGCTCCAACATCCCGGGCCGCTTATTTGTCGTTGATCAATCTACAAAGCAGCAGTTTCTCGTCGATACCGGCTCAGATTTATGCGTTTATCCACGTTCTGCAATCCGGGAGCGTAGAACTAAAACCGAATATGAACTCTTTGCAGCCAATGGTACAATTATTTCTACCTATGGATGGATCGACCTTCACCTAAACTTGGGACTTCGGAGAGATTTTCATTGGCGTTTTGTTGTGGCCGAAGTAACAAAACCTATCATAGGTGTCGATTTGTTGTCTTTCTACAATCTGCTCGTCGATGTTCGCAACCGAAGGTTGATCGACGGAATAACATCGCTCACAACCCCTGCTACGATTGTATATGCAAAAATTGGTCATATAAAGGCAGTTGCTGGGACTTCACCTTATCATGAGCTCCTAATGCAATATCCAGACATAACTCGACCAGCTGGAACGCCAGACCGACCAGCACCTAAACATAACACTGTGCATCACATAAAAACTACTCCAGGTCCTCCTGTGTGCTGTCGCCCACGTCGACTAGCTCCCGATCGGCTACAGATAGCGAAGAAAGAATTTGATGCCATGTTGGAATGCGGAACTGCACGCAGATCCGACAGTTCTTGGTCTTCAGCATTACATCTGGTTCCCAAGAAAAATGATGGCTGGAGACCATGTGGGGATTACCGCGGTCTAAACTCACGAACTGTACCTGATGCGTATCCCGTACGACATATTGAGGATTTCGCCCAGCAATTGCACGGATGTTCATTTTTTTCGACTATAGATCTTGTCAAGGCATATAATCAAATTCCCGTACACCCTGATGACATACCCAAAACGGCCATCACTACACCGTTTGGGTTGTTTGAATTCCCTTATATGACCTTCGGTCTACGCAACGCTGCTCAAACCTTCCAACGATTCGTAGATGAAGTTCTTCGGGGATTAAATTTTTGTTACGGTTACATCGACGATATTCTGATTGCCTCAACTTCAGAATTAGAACATAAAGAACATCTACGTATATTATTTAATCGTCTACAACAATATGGAATTTTGATTAATACAGCCAAGTGTGTACTAGGAGCATCTGAAGTCAAATTTCTTGGGTACTCAGTTTCTGCTACGGGAACTCGACCGCTAACTGACAAGGTGGCAGCAATCCTGGAATTCGAAACGCCCAAGACAGTCAAGGATCTCAGGCGGTTTTTAGGTATGATCAATTTTTATCGTCGTTTTATACCTAATGCAGCAATTCATCAGACACCTCTACATAATTACTTGTCGGGGCCTAAAGTTAAAGGATCACACCCAATAATCTGGACGCCGTTACTAAATGAAGCATTTAATTCCTGTAAGTCTGCTCTGTCAACAGCAACTATGTTAGCACATCCCGACCCGGCCGCAGAACTAGCAATATTTACAGATGCATCAGACAATTCAATCGGAGCTGTACTACAACAGAAGAACAATGTTTTTTGGCAGCCGTTAGGATTCTTCTCCAGAAAACTAAGTGCACAGCAAAAGAAGTACAGTCCGTATGATAGAGAACTTCTCGCCATCTATGAGGCTATAAGATATTTCCGTCACATGATTGAGGCAAGAACATTTTGTATTTTTACAGATCACAAACCCTTGATCTCTGCTTTTAAGACTCGACAAGATAATTGTTCGCCGCGTCAGTTCAGATATCTGGATTTCGTGAGTCAATTTACCACAGACATACGCCACGTTACAGGATCAGAGAATGTTGTAGCTGACACGCTTTCAAGGACTGATGCCATCACCTCGCCTATAGACTACAAGTCTCTCTCAATTGATCAAGAGACAGATGAAGAACTACAAAACTTCCTAAAAAGTGGTACCTCTCTGAAACTCGCTAAAGTACTAATACCAGGTACGACTATCCCAGTTTATTGTGATATCTCTACTGCTACACCCCGTCCTTTCATAACCGTTAACTTTCGTAAACAAGTTTTCGAATCTTGTCACGACCTCAGTCACCCAGGAGCAAAAGCAACAGTTAAATTAGTTACTCAACGCTTCGTATGGCCCGGAATACGTAAAGACTGCTATAAATGGACTCAGTCATGTTTGCCATGCCAGCGTTCGAAAATTACTCGCCATGTATCCGCACCCTACGGGAATTTCAAGTTACCATCTGCCCGCTTCAGTCACATCCATATTGACATTATCGGACCTATGCCTATTTCATGTGGCTATAGATATTGTCTTACAGCTATTGATCGATTTACGAGGTGGCCTGAGGCTATACCAATGCAGGACATTACAGCAGAAACCACAGCTAAAGCTTTATTATCTGGCTGGATTTCCCGTTTTGGCTGCCCACAGAAGATTACAACTGACCGAGGGCGACAATTTGAATCAGACCTTTTCAAACGATTAAGTTTGATTATGGGGGCTTCTCATCATCCAACTACAGCTTATCATCCCGCAGCTAATGGGCTCGTCGAACGCATCCACCGGCAATTGAAAGCAGCCATAATGTGTCACGCAGACCCGCAATGGACTGAAGTACTTCCACTTGTTTTATTAGGGATACGTGCTGCATGGAAAGAAGACATCCAGGCGTCTGCAGCAGAACTGGTTTATGGTGAACCACTCCGTCTTCCTGGGGAATTTTTTGTCTCAAATCCTTTGGATACAACAGACTGCACAAGTTTCTTATCAAGACTACAGTCACATATTAATCGAATGAGACCGGTTCCTGCATCGCGACACAATAACCAAACAGTTTTCGTATTTAAAGACCTCTCAACATGTTCTCATGCATTTCTTCGAGTGGATTTATCGAGGGGATCTTTGCAACCTCCATATGTCGGTCCCTATAAGATAATTGACCGAGGACTGAAGACGTTCAAGCTAGAGATACAAAGAAAAATCGTACACGTTTCTATAGATCGACTCAAGCCAGCATATTTTGTGACCGAACCCAAGTCCTCTATTATAAGAAAGCCATTTGCGAATGCAGAACCTCCAATGCTTCAAAAATCAAACGCACAAGACCTGCAAATTACGAAGCATGACATGTGTGCTAAGAATCAACACGCTCAGACACGATCGGGACGAAAAGTACATTTTCCTGATTTCTACAGATCGTAATTTTCAAGAAGGAGGGAGGCTGGTGTGGCGACCCATGCGGCTCGCACACAGCCGCCGTGACGCGGTTGGTACACGGCCGCCGTGAGGGAGTTACGAAAAAACAAAATAATATTAATTAATTAGAAAAGTCAGATTGATTTGTTGATATTATAGTGTATGTTAAAATAGAATAAATAAAAGTTGTTCTACAGAAGTACTATTTAGAAATATAATTATGGACATACAATTAGCTTAAAGAAATTTATTGTAAATAAGTTTATTTTCTGAATGTTAATAAAAGTATAATAAAAAAAAGGGTTGAGTGGAAGAACAGATGTTTTATATGAAATATCTGAACCCCGCCATTGCTTAAAATTATTACATTTTTGTTTATGCATATGTATATTAATATCATTATCAGACCATTATTATTATTATTATTTTTTAAAGTTGAAAGTTACCAAACAACTTTTAAATATCGGTGTTCTCACTATATTTAAATTTAACGCCATGGCAATATCTTGCATCTCTGTTATACCCAGATACCCACACAAAATTATACTGTAATGTTTTTAAAACGTTTATTTAAAACTTCGGGGTATGGTGTGAATTATTTAATAAATTTGTTAATAACAAATTTAAATAACGTAATAATTAACACGAACAAACAAAAAAATCTTGTTTTCTTTCTCTTTTACCCTCTTATACCTTTACAGTGTTGAGGGGACCGAACACACCGAGCCACAGAGCGGTCACCCATCCAAGTTATGGCCAAGCAGGCTCTTGCTTAACTTTGTATAATTTTATATCACGTGCAATCCCACTCTGCCGTTCTGCCGGTTTGAAACAACAACTTTTAAAACATTAAAAACACAACACTAATATTAACCCGTAACATTAACTAATTTATTTATACAATTTATTTATATTCACGTATTCGTACTTAATCTGCAGGTGCAGAGCATGTCTTAGAGTACTGCAGCGCACTATAATTTGAATTTGACTGTTCATAAAACAAACTAAGACATGCCTAAAAAATAAATAGCCTATTAGATGTGAAATCCATTTGATCACCCGTTATAACATTGCGGCATCTGGAATCCAATCCGGAATGATCGAGACGATGACGTAATAGAAAACGGTCTCGAGATGATGTCGCAATCGTCGAACAGTCTGGAAGTCTGTCTGCAGATGACGCATACAAGCGAAATGATTCACGCCCCCGCCGACAGCAGACGCGTCTCGTTACAATACAGGGTGTTTGCGGTCTTCTCTGTATCCTTTTAAAGGACGCCAGTACAGGTCAAAAGGAGCCGATAAACTTTAAAACGCGTTAGTATAAGTTGCCTAATAAGTGAGATAATAATTCTTTCAGTTTTTACATTAAACGGTTAATTTGTTTAAAAATGTAGTAATGTACTGCTTAATCAGCATTGTCGAACAACTTTGTCGACAACTTTTACGAAGGTGTTTTATGGTTTATCGACTCCTTTTGACCTGTACTATCGCCTCTTAAAAGGGTACAGAGAAGACCGTAAACACCCTGTATAAATCTCTACTTTTTATATGTGTGTTAAACTCGACTTTAGTTAGAGATAACTTTAAACATAAGGTGAGAATACGGTTAATTTTCTTTTGAGAAAAACAGCACACTGCTGGTTAGAAGGTACTATCACGTGCAAAAGTAATGTCACGCCTGAGAATTGTCATTGTGTATTTCAACAGCAGCAGTCGATGAGTAACTTTCTTATTCTAACTCGTTAATCCTACCTACAAGGTCTTATGGTTAGTGGCTTTAAAAATCTTGGCACCAAAACGGCGCATAGTGTGCTGCCTGCTTAATGCTTAGGCGTATCATTACTTCTGCACGTGATAGTACATACATGAAAGTATAATGAATATTGAATTGAGTGTAATATCTGAAGGGTCATAAATCGATTTTGTACAAGAAACAATGCGTGCATATGAGACTTCTACGGGATGTATTATTTAAGTTAATATTTACTCTTTAAACTGATTTGAAAATTCCACATAAATGAACTCAATTAGAAATATCTGGGGTATAAAAAAAGAGAGCCTTAAAAGTTAAACTCATCTTCACAATGTTGATAATGAAGAAACAGCAGGAAATAAAGTTAAATTTACATAAGTGTAACCAACTAGCTGAACTCCAGTAAAGCCAGCCAGATTATCTGCAACGAAAGCTTTAACATGACTCACATTTCTACATTACTAAAGGTGGAATACGGATTTGAAATGCCACGATTTGTTTAAGTACGTAATTTATAAGCTAAACGTAGGTACACTTCTAGTAAACATTTGGAAATGTGGAAAATCATACTGTCTGGTTTAATAAACTCGAAAATTTACATTATTTAACGAATTTATGACGTTGTTAATTTAACATCGAAAATTACTGAATATACCTACCTTCATCGAGTTATGTAAAATTAAAATTGATAGCTGGAAAGTTAAAATGTTTTCAGCTTTCATAACACGTATGGGGCGTAATTTTATTTAACATTCCTCTACAAATTTGCTATTGTTGTTACGGTGCTAAAATGGAAATATAATGAGCGGCATTTAGTTTAAAAACGGGGACATCAAGTGCGCACCTGAACGTTTCGAACGTGAGCAATTACGGAAGTAAAGTGCACCTTTTACAATTTCAGATCGTTTTATTTATTTTTGTTTTATATGTATATGGAAACGTGTATCTGCGTTAAAACGCTAGCACATTACTGCAAAATCCATTAAATATAAAAGAGCAGCTTGAAAGTTTTTAGATTTTCTGTGAAAATTTAATTAAAATTATGATATTTCAGAAATGACTCAGTACTAGTTTGGAAAAGGTAAGGCTTATGATATGTGAATTATTTAACGAATAACCATCATACACAATAGCTACATCGAACCATCAATTCTAGTCAAAACGGAATTAATTTTGCGGCTTTATAGAAAGCGAAATTTAATTCAGTATCCAACTTCAACAATCAGGTATTCACGACGAACACATCGGAACTGAAAACAGCAAGCAGGTAATTCGAAGTTCGTCAAATACGCTTGGAAAGTTGAGCTTTAAATTTAATTCTACTACCCTGTATTACAGCCTGCTCTCAAAAACAAATCATTAATCACTTTTGCTTGTAAAATCTTTCATCTTCTACTGCATTTAAGAGAGTAATTTTCAAGGGGTAATATGAACACGTCTGTATATTACAATAAATTGCACGTCAAGTCTATGATAAATTTTAATATTCTTAAAGCTTCCTTACGTCAAGTTAGAAAATTGGAAGTAATGAACGGAAAGGCAATTGGGAAACTTCTAACTTCAAAAAGGGTAATATTGAACTTTTAAGAATATTTTTCTGGTTTGGATTGGTTACACAGTTCTGAATTCTTTGAGGAAGGTTGAAGCTTCTGTTTATTTTATTCGTATATTTACAAATAAAATTATTTACGCAATGAATTTTTGTGTCGTTGACCACTTAGCAGATCCTTGCTCCGATATTTTAAGGATTCAATTCTTTGGGGAAATGGTTTTAATTAATTGATTTAACTTCTTTTATTTAATAATCGGCAGTTAGGGATTTTAATCTTGAAGATGATACTTTTCTATAATTTTACCAATAAACTTGATAATTTAAATTTTAATATTTAAATATTGTTACACCTAAAAGTTAATTTGACCTGGCCAGTAAAACTATTGGTAGTTTTCTTCTTATATACACAAAACGAGATTTAACAAAATTATTTAGGAATATTTAGTAAACCACACTAAATTCTATTCTTTCTTACCCCTCAAGAATGGCAAGCGGCCTTTATAAACCCTTATTTTGCTGTTTTCAATTTAGTAACCATAATTCAAAAAAGACTCAAATCACGCGTGGCATAAATTGATTTCTAAAGGAAAAATTATGCAGGAGTTTTCAACAACGTTCTGTTAAAAATGAAGTCGTGCACCCTGCATTCAATCAACTATGGTTAAACAGTTCAGTACGATTTTTGACATTTTTGATGGATAACACAAGGGGCGTAAGGGAGCAAATATATTCACCGCACAATCACTCCTTTATAAAAATACTACAACGAAAAACCACAAAAAAAGCTCGGCATAAATAACCTATTTGTTCCTTTTCATTTTTCATCCACTTTAATACCTGAAAAGGGCGTCCTGTCATCCAAAATATTGAATCATTAAAAGCGGAATAGTATTTATTTGGATGAATATAATAAAAAAAGAGGCGATGTTAAACTAACAAAGGGACACGAACGAAAATGAAAGCGGGAGATGAGCAGATGACTCAAACGTTTTCCACTTCAGAACCGCCAATTTTAATTTTGAAGTGAATTTCTGAACTTTATTCTGTATTTTCGACAAAGATAATCGTAAGCTTCTCTGAAAAGCATCTGCGAAAATATTCAGATAAATCGCAGATAATTTAATATTTACTGATATTGCCGTCTTATGTCCTTTGACTTTTATGCTTTGAATTAATTCCAAAAGTTGAAATTATTTGAAATTTTGTTTAATTCGCCGAAGCTAATCAGACTTAATTTAATTTTGTAAAGCTCGCTCGTAATAAAAGTATAAAATAACTCATGTAATGTTAATAAATCTTGAATGTTATGCAAGGAAGCAGCACTTTCAGAAATCAAAAAAGAGTAAAAACTCTCTTGCACTTAAAGTAGATAAGAAACAAGGCGCTTCAGTTAAGATGCTACTATTAACTAACTGGTAGGGTAAAAGCAACCCTCTTATTGTTGCTTTTGTTCTACACAATGCAACGCCTGCCATGAATTGCACTTCAAACAATTTCACTGTAAAAAAGTTCCGAGTTTGTTTTGGTTTATTAGAACTTACCACTGCGCTTCTTTTGTCTGATTACATCTGCTTCAACATTAATTTGTAAATCGTGCAGTCAACATCTAAAGAAATTAATTTGTAAATAACTTTTTTGATACTTAGTATGGATAAATTCCAAAGTAAACAAATAAAGGTCACGATTAAAATATCCTAAAATTCGACCTTCTTCCTTTTAATGCCTGTTTCTGATCGTAACAAAGCAACAGCTCGGTGTTCTGTTATAATTGTATCTGAGTATAACCATATTTTAATTAAAGTATCACAAAGGAAACCAGTGAGAAGACGTCTCTCGTGTCTTACTTATCAACCAAACATGAGAGAAAACACAATAACGAATTAAATCAGCCGCAATAGAAGTTACGGCATTCTAGTTTTCAATTACTCCGCTTTTAATAAATAGGAAAAATCCTGCAGTTTTAGCGAGATAATACAATTAATTTACTTGCAACAAACAAAACAAATTACGAAGTTGCCGCGAGGAAAGTTTTTAACTTGCAAGCGCACGCTGATTTTGTTAAGTCATAGAAAAGTTATCGCAAGGGAGATTACAACTTCATTTTTTATTATTTATATTCGTTTCTTTCTATGATCAAATACAGGGAATAGTGCGATATTTCGTGGTATTTTTATTAGCATGATTGCTTCTGCTTCTGCTAGTTGCAAAAATTAGCTTTGGAAGTTTTGCTGGATGCAACAAGCGTTTTGAACTTTATTACATAGCACATTGGAGTTTTGCTACTAAATTCATATCTGCAAATTTCTTAAAACTTTTAAGCTTGGATTTGTTAAGTTTCCTGTTAAATATTTCATGAATAAGACGTAGAGTCGTTAAAGACATTTTCTTCATTAAACAGAAAGGAAAAGACTTGGATTTTTATGATTTGTATGACTTAAAGGGCAAATAGAATCAAAATTTTGAAACAATAATTTTTGTTTTCCTAGCGATACAAAAAACTAGTCGATTGGTTTGAGAAGAATTTCTCCTGAATTTAAAAAAAAAAACTAGTGTCTAAAGATTGTCCAATTTGGAATTCTGATAGAAGAATATTCGCAGCAGATAACATATCTTATATTTTTCAAGCGACTTTTAAGATGTAAACTGTCTAACTTATGTATTTATAAATAGTACTCGTTAATTAATTGATATTATTAAATATAAATCATATGAAAACAAAAGAACTCACACTTAACAGGAGTAACTGAAGCCTTGACTGGTGGAATTTAACAGCATACATACCTGAAACAAGTAAGATATTAGTTAGTTTCAATTTTAACTTTCAACGATTAATAATTAATAAATTGGTTATAAATAATTAATAAATTTTCTACAGCATTTTTCTTGCAAGTGGATTCCTTGAACTCTCGTTATTCTCTTTATTAATTGTCATCGGCAATTCTTAACAAAAACTTGAGGAAACCACAGCTACTTTAAACAAAAATAAATCAATAGGAAAGTTTAGACCAACATTTTTCAAAACATCAACGAACATTTAATAAATATACAAAAAGCTTTCACTTAGTAAATAGAAGACAACGTAATAAAATAATTCAGCATATGAAATTATTAAGTGTAAATAATATTTTTCCGCAAAATCGGTTATCCCTCTCGCCAAACAGATAAAAAACGTCAATAATTATGAACGACTTCCAGTTAAAATATAAACATATGGTGCAATTACCCGATAATATAACATCAAATTAAGGACTATCTCATCACCAGCTAGAAATACGTCCTAAATGTCACTTTCCATCAGAAATGTTTACCTCTCCGTCACCCTGTTTATTTTCCCGCAGACGAGCAACTTGTTTAGCTCGTTATATAAGAATTATTGGGGCAAACATCTCTTTGAGAAGTTATATACTGAGTTTTCTACTGGAATTGTAATAGGATATCACAGATGTCCGGAGAATTTTATGATTAGAGATGAAATGTTCATGGGGAAGTTTTTTTTTTTAGTGTATTTTCCTGATTTAAATTACCTCCCTAAATATTCGCACTAACTTCATTATTAATTATCTTTAATTACTGTAAACGCCTGAAGTTCTCCTAAGTATCCTTGTGGTAAATTTACGATTTACAAAATGAAAAATGTAAATTACAAAAAGGAAAAACAAGTATGAATTAATTTCAGATGTTAACGCACGCTTCATTCTAACAACCCTCAGGTGAACATATAATTTATCATTTAAATAAATTTACTTTGATAAAGCCATTTACAAACAAAGATATGTAAATTTCCGTGACGATAAAGGAAACTGCTTTTGATTTATGCGTCTGGAAAGTCTTAGAAGTGAATGAAAGGATTTATATTTTCCGTGAGATTATAAGTCATCTTTGAGAGTTTTGTCCTTACAAAAAACCAACATTTTCAGCTTAAATTTTAACGTTAGGTAGGGTTTAAAATTAAATTTAGCGTTTTTAGTATTATAAAATAATAAAATCGAAAAGGAGCAAGTTCTGACTCAAGTTTAAACTTATGCTAACTACTGTCCTAAATTGCCTTTGTATTGCGTTTGGGTAGATTTGATGGTGAGGATCTCGAGTAGAACTTGGGCACAACTTCATTAAGCGCGTCTTCAGTTAGGTTAAGAAAGACAAGATAGCCAAGACAAATGCTATCCTATCTATAACTTTAACTCAACAGGCACCTTTGTTTAAATATTCAGAAAATAAATATAACAGCAGGTAATTTTTTCTTCTCATCTGCAAATGAATGTATAACCAGAGCAACGCTGCTTGAGGGTATCAAATATTTTATGTTCCAAATCATATTTGCGACACATATATTAAGAAGAAAGGCAATAAAGCTAAAATGTTTGATTCTATGTAGTTTTATTTTGATAAAATTCTGCTGATAGTACGTTCCTTCTTAATGTATAAATAATGATCAATTCTTTAAAACTTTTTCGACGTGCCAAATCAGTAAATTTAAGTAAACAAAAATATAAATTAAAGATTTGAGCTTAATAACGAATGACGCCCAAAAATTAGAAAACTGCTTAAAATTAACTTGATTTGAGTTATTTAATAATTACTTTTAAATTATATCAGCACGAAATAATTCAAATTCTTCAGAAATATCTATGGAAATTACCTGGTTCTTTTTCAGAATTATATTGCAACAGGGAAGCAAGGCTTTACAAAAGCAGGATTCAGAAATTACGAGGGTCATCCCAAATCTAGTACACAAACTCAATTATCCTAACAAAAATTGTAATCATTGCATCAACCTTCAATTGTAACATCTTTCTCTGCCACAGTCTGCTTGTGGACTTTTGGAATGACGAATTTCTCGCCTTTAATATTAAATAGTACGCTTATCGGCTCCTTGATTGACTAACTTCAAGTAAGAAAGTATAAGATAGGTCAAAATTAATACCTTGATCTTCCGAAATAAGTTGAAATCAAGTGAATTCATATCAGCACCCTTAGACAAATGAAAAGGTGCTTTTTACTTGTGTGTACGAGGAGGGTTCAAATTCTACCTAGAATTTTTTTTAACATTTTATTTAAACAAAATCTTTACAATATGATTTATCCTACATTTCAACAACGGTTTAGCACAAAATTTTTGACCTCCTCGAATACCACCACCCATTACTTCCTTGAGTGACCCAAACAAATGAAAGTCACAGGGAGACAAATTCGGACTGTAAGGAGGATGTGAAAGTGTTTTCCAGTGTAATTTAATCAAAGTTTCCCTAGTCGATTGGACGGTGTAGAGGCGAGCATTGTCGGGAAGAAGAACCACACTCCTAACTGAAAGCTTCGGCCTTTTCGTCCGAAATGCAGGCTTAACTTTTTCGGCAAGCAATTGAGCGTAAAAAGGGGCATTAATTATACGTCTATCTTCTAACAAATCTGTTATCAAAACCCCTTCTGCGTCCCAAAACACAGTTGCCACTATCTTCCCAGCTGAAAGGTTAACATTTGCTTTTTTAGGCTTCGGTGAAGTTTTGTGTCTCCATTCCATGCTTGATTTTTTGGATTCTGGAACAAAATGGTGTACGCAGATATACCAAATGTAGGGGCTGTCACTGCAATGGTTACCTTCCATTCTTGTTGATTAAATAACATTTCAATACTGATTAAAGTGCTTCGTAATAGCGGCAAATTAAGAGAAATTGCTGTCAGAAGCAGGGAAATGTTTGCCGCTCTAATTTTTTTATAAGTACATATATGTTCTTTAAGAATAAAATAAAGACCGCTTTCGAACAACTCCAATGAGCCATAAGCATACATTTTCTATGACAATTGCTGTTTTTATCCAAAATTTGTTGCCCTTAAAATTTTGCGCTAGAAGCGATCTATTCTTCTGCTTCTTTGCTAATACGGCTCTGCTTCATGGACAAATATGCCGATCATCCCCTGGCTCTAATCTGTCTATCAATGCAGGTAGAGGCTTGTAGATCTTGTCCGCTGGATTTGTTTGCCATCTCCAATCCCATATCATTAAGTCGCCTCAGCACTTTGTAATTAAGGATATATATTTCCAGTTTGTTGTTGTGAGCTCTGTCAATAACCATTATTTTAGTTACGAAATTTTTACAATCCCAGCTCTAAATTTTCTTCTTCAAATTTTTGCATGAGATGTTACAGTTTCTTTTCGTCTTTGGCCAACATGACGACATCATCGGCATATCTTAAGTAAGTTAATTTCTTTGAAATTTGCAAAGATACCTGACGTACCTCCGTAACATCCATAAACTACCTTTTGCCTGAAATATGTTCCCCGTATTCATTAAAGACCAGATAAGATAGTGTACCTCCTTGAAGAACATCTGCATACATATATGTCAGAAGGTTTTGGTATCATATTGTCAACCTTAACTTTTCCGAATTACTGGTGTAAAACATAATAAAGACGAGTGGAATTCCTAGTTCGATCAGCTTATCCCTGAATCATGAGTATTTTACCAAGTTGAACAATCGTTAGCAAAGCATAGATTGGGGCTATGCCTTTGAGTGCTTTTGTCTCTAGAAAATCTTATCTGTTCCACTGAAAATCCTCTAGCAAATCTTATCTGTTCCACTGAAAATCTGCGATGTTAAATAAATAACGTTTTAGGAGTTTATTGGGTATGTGAGGGATTAATCTCTTTACAGTATAGTTCAAGCATTCAGTTCTGGCGCTGTACTTTACAATGATAAAATTCAACTCATACCACTCGTCAGGCCAGGCCTCGGTGTTCGTTTTTTTGTAATATATTTCGATTTTATAATCGTCCAAGGGTTTAATCAGCTCTCATAGTATTCTGACGAAAACCCCTGATCAGCAAGCATATACACACTTACTAATAACTTTAGAAATGTAAACACAAGTTCGAAACGCGAAGCCGAAATTTCAAAATTCCGTTGCGTTTAAGCTTAGGCAAGGATAGTCATGTAACGAGTGTCACTGTCGTAAAAAGAATTAAAGTAAAAATAAAATAAATTTCTTCCCATGTTGAATAATTTCCAATATAGCAACGACTGTCAGCAGCGATATATCAACAATCTACGAGACACTTGATACTAACTTTGATTGAAAACCGACAATGATGTTTTTTATTGTGGATTTGATTTATTGTATTAACAGAAGGTCTTCCCTGTTGGAACCGTCTCACTGTTGAGACAGAAGTACTCAACGTTTCGCCCACTTTTTTAGGGGGCGTCTTCAGGAGGAAAAGGGGAGCGCTAAAAGAGCATGGTAACTCAACGTGTTAACCACGCCAGAGGCGAAACTCTTTTAGCAAGAGGAAGAAGGAAACGGAAGGTAAATGAAAGGTCTGGTTCCGTTACGTAGATAACACTTTTATTATCTGGTCCCATGGCAGACATAACTTTGCTTCCTTCCTAGAACATCTTAATAATCAGCACCCTGATATTAAGTTCGCCATGAAAATAGAATCTAACGGTTGTTTCCCTTTTCTCGGCATCCTGGTAACCCATAAACCGAGTGGTCATTTTACATACTCAGTTTATCATAAACCCACACACACGGATAGGTATCTTCACGCCAATTCATATCATCACCTGGCACAAAAGCTCTTTGTAATCAATTTCCTCGTTCATCGTGCGATCACAGTGTCTCAGGCCGACAGCTTTCAAGTCGAGTTAGCTCATATCCAGGACAATCTCGTAAAGAATGGATATAACAAAAGAGATGTTAGGAAAGTCAATGACAAACAGTTACACCCCTCACACCCTGGAAGTCCTCAAAATACCTATACACTCCAGGTTACTGGCTTCTTGCCCTACACTCGCCAATTTAATGATCGCATAGGTAGGATTCTCAAAAAAATATAACATCAAAACCGAATTCACATCCCCTCCAAAAGTGTCACAGATACTCTTTTCAGTAAAATATAAACCTCAACCCTTGTCATCAAGAGACGTCTATAGTATCCCCTATTGTTGTGGATTAGTGTACATTGGAGAAACTAGTGGCTCATTACGTCATTACACATACGTATCTGTGAATACAAACGTTACTTGATATCAAGCCTTCTCTCACACTCAGCTGTTGCTGAACATCATCACGACACTGGCCATAAGATCTTGTACGAAAAATCTTCGATCATCACCAATGCCCCTTATTTTTTCAACAGAAATATCCGTGAGGCCATTGAAATCATTAAGACACCTTACAAATTAAATCGTGATACTAGTTATCATCTATCAGACATAT
Organism: Melanotus villosus; assembly: GCA_963082815.1. Taxonomy (NCBI): domain Eukaryota; kingdom Metazoa; phylum Arthropoda; class Insecta; order Coleoptera; family Elateridae; genus Melanotus; species Melanotus villosus. Next base: position 25,691,058 of record OY720422.1, on the reverse strand, counting down.
GGAATTATGTATCCCTACTGGTTCCGCCCCCTCCACTTCTAACCAATCGTCGTCTTCGTCCGATTTTCTTCAGAAGAGTTTCGACTCTCGCTTTCACAAGCTGAGTTACTGTTCTCTTCTTCCTCTTCCTAAAAGAGGTTAACTTCTGGCGTGATTGACACATTGAGTTACCGTGCTCTTTTAGTGCTCTCCTTCCCCTCCCGAAGAGGCCCCATAAAAAAGTTGGCGAAATGTTGAGTTCTTCTGCCTCAACATTGATACGGTTCCAACCCGGAAGACGTTCTGTTAACGCTGGCACTGACCATGGAAGTCTTCGAATTCTTTGACTTATTATAGCCTCCAGAGAATGATTTACGATTTACAGGCTGTGAACAGTTTATTAAGATTTTGTTATTTACTAGGAATCCTTGGTTTGATTGCGTAATTTGAGCTGAATAACTTTACTTCTTGTTTTTGGTTGTATCACAAATAAATACGTGCAAATTTGTGTATATAAACTTAAAAAATACTTCCGACTGCAAAGCCATTAAACAAAATGCAGTTTTGGAGTGGACAACGTCTGGTCTTTATGCATTAATTTCGGAATTGCCCTCGTACTTGTAATTGAAATATATTCTCCGGGATAATTTAATTTGCCCCAAAGAGCTCTGAAAAATGTTGGGGAGTTCTACATAAGGCCGCATTAATTTTTACCTTTGATCTAAGAATTTGAGTTGGTCTTAAATTTGAGCTCAGTTTAAATATTTTAAAAAGAATTCACGAAATGCGTAGGCTCTTCCATATTTATGTAAAGTTTACCATTACTGTTACTAAACAAAACTGAGAAAACAGTAAAGCTTTCGGCGTGGACAAACTTAAATTAGAAACCAAGCTGTAATTTTGTTCTTATTTCAAAAAGATAAACTAGTAGGTAGTCATAAAAGCGCTTTTATAGGGTTTCACGAATTTCCTGAATTTGTTGAAGATTTCTAATTTTATTAAATTAATAATAAAGATAATTATATAACTTTTGAAATAAAATTTGATAAAATGAAACCAAAAGCAAGTGCACCACATATATTTAAGCAAATTAATAATTAAATGTAGGATTTTATTCACTACGTACATTATAATTTTGCTCAGACTTGTTAATTGACTTTAAAAGGATTCATTATTGTTTTAATTATTAATTCGACAATCTAATCATGTCCTCATCATTCCATGGACAAAATTATTCGCCTCTATTTGGTTATCCACGTCCTGCTCGATTTTGACGACAAACATCATTACACGACCAATTGTGCTCGGCATGGTTCTCATTGCCTTCCTGATTTAAAACTTAACTAAACAACTGCAAGCCGTTAGCGCACTGTTAAATGTAAAATTCCTATTCTCAGTTAAGCATATTCGGAGTATATTATTACTTTCAGTCAAATATAAATAGAACGTAAGTACACATATATTAAGAGAAAAATATAAATTCGCATTTCTTTTAAATGGCAATACTCTGAAAATAAAGGTGTACATTTTTAAGGCATTTCGTCCTTAAGACATTGTCCAAAGAAGGTTCATGAAATTACGTAAATGGGTTATAACAGTTTAACAGTTAACAGTTTTAAATAGTAACAGAAAAATAGTTGTATCATTAATGCATTTTTCTAACACTAATATCTTATACTGTTTCTATGGTGCATAAGAGCTCACTTGTTATGTTTCCTTTAAAATACGCTTTCTCTATAAAATACGCCGTCAATGACAACGTATTTTATAGGCCTTTAAATCTTCTTTAAATACATCGTTGCCTAGCAATCTTCGCATTTTGTGTATTATGACACGTCTCAAATAATAATTTATTAAAATTTCTAATAATATATTAGTGAAAGAAAATATCTGATATTAGTGTTAGAAAAAAATCTTGAAGATAACTCGTGTTTTATAGTTTAAAAATCTCGGTCTATCAAATCCTCGGCTCACTTCGTTCGCTCGGATTTGAACTACGACCTTGATTTTTAAACCTTCTATAAAACACTTGTTGTCTTAATAGCTATAAATAATAACGTGTGTCCATAAACTGTCGACATCTCGGTTGCTTTGGAAAACAAATTACAAGTCTTAGATTAAATCATAGACAATGACATTTTACAAATCTTGACATTTGGTTATGTGTTCTGAATCAAATTACGGAATATGTTTCTGAAATCACAACCTACTGGGATGTTGACATTTTATGGACACCCGTTAATATAATAATAAGAAATAACTAGACATTGTCCAAAGGAGGTTCACGAAATTACCTAAATGGGTTGTAACAGTTTAACAGTTAACAGTTTTAAATAGCAACATAAAAATAGTTCTATCATTAACGCATTAAATAATGGTATAACAATAAGAAATAACAAGACAATAAACAGAAATAATAACACAAAAATAACAATAAACGGCTAACTACAACAAATTTTAACCGTTCATTATATTTAAATTTACGGCAATTTGTCGTATCTGGTATAAAACGATTTCCGGCAGTAAGCGGCGCCAGGCGGGCACACTTGAAACTAGCATCTAAACAGCCCTTGTCGTCAAAATCGAGGAGGCGCGATTTTATCAAATACTACACCTATATAGGTAGACAGGGTAGACACATCCCGATATCTCATGGCCCTTAGTACAGATAGAGAAAACGCTTCTATTATACTATTCAACCTAAAAACCTAGGTAGTCGTTGGATAATAAAATTCGGTCTGTCAAAGTCAAAATACATATCCGTCTTGACCTGATTTTGAATTTTTTGTGTCCAATTGCCAATTATCATTGCGAATATTTCAGAATGAGTAACAGGAAGCGGGTCGTACACAGTCAAGGACGTGAAATTGTTTATAATTTATACATTTTTGAAGACTGAAAGAGAAGAAGGACGATTTACAAGTGGTGGCTCTCTAGCAGATTTAGTGGCACGAGCAACTGGTACTGGAGGAACTACTGTAAAGAGAATTTGTAAAGAAGCTACTACCAATCAAGAAGGTACGACAGTAAATTAAATCATACCTGTTTGTTTGACATTCTGGTTTTTAGGCTCTAAATTTACCTCGTCCAGAAAAAATATAATCAAGCAAAATCCCAAGCCAACCGTAGATGAATGTGACGAGGAGGTAATCCGAAGGATTATATATGCATTTTCAAATATCTACCACAGGAGACCCACTTTGGCAGCAGTATTAGAAGAGGTGAAAGAAGATGTTCCTAGTTTCCAAGGAAAGTTGACATCATTTTAGTAGTCTTGTCCATAAATTAGGATTTCGGTGGAAAAAAACGCAAGACAACCGTAAAATACGTGTAGAAACACTTGAAATTAGATCAAGGAGTATGGAGTTTCTAAGAAAATTTAGGCTGTACAAGAACGAGGGCAGAAATATTGTTTATACTGATGAAACTTATTTACACAGTTCACATACTGTGCCCCTAGCTTGGGATGATGGAACCAAAAACTGCTTGAAGTCGCCAGTGTCCACAGGGCAAAGGCTCATAATTGTTCACGCTGGAGGTGCAACAGGTTTTGTAGAAAACGGATTATTAATATTCAAGTCTGGGCTCTAAACCGGGGACTACCATAATGACACGAATCATAAAAACTACTGCAAATGGTTAAAGAAAAATTAATTCCTAATTTGGCACCAAATTCTGTTTTAGTAATAGATAATGCATCATACCACAATGTTACCGTCGAACCAAATCCAACTTCAGCATGGTTAAAAGCAAATATGCAAAAATGGCTGAGCGACCGTAACATTCATTTTGAAAATAATGAAACGAACGAAGCCAGAACTATATGCAAAAATACAATTACATAAGCCAACTCGCAAAGTGTATGTCATAGATAGTTTACTTGCTGAACATGGACATACAGTTCTACGTTTACCTCCCTACCATCCGGAACTAAACCCTATTGAAAAAATATGGGCCCTTGTTAAAAACCACGTTGCTGCTTGCAACACTACATTCAAATCAGATGATGTTTGGAAATTGGCGGAGGATAGATTTAAAGATAAGAACCAGAGGAGTGGCAAAATATTTGTTCCCATGTCGCAAAAACAGAAAATGAATATAATATGGAAAATGAATATGTGATGGATCAAGTGCAAGAGCTAATAATTAGGGTTGGTGAAGACAGCGACGGTTCCGATTTTGTTTTTTCAGACAGTGAAGAGGAGGTTATATAATTTTGCTAGTTCGTGCTTTAATTTGTTTCCTGACCCTTTTAGCATTTCAGCCAATATACAGTGTGTCCCAAATTCAATCCCCACCATTAGGATCTCGGAAAATATAAAAGCTACAAAGTTGGTTAAATAGGGAAAGTTTTAGGAATTTTAATGCTCATTTCATATCCGTTGAGAAATCACAGCCAACTTGGACCGTTTTCGAGATATCTTGGAAAAGCCGAAATTTGGAGTTTTCAGTTTACCAAAATATCTCGGAAAGTATTAAGTTATTAGTTTCAAGACTTGTACATTGTGAAGACACTTTTTTACGGACAATCGGGTGGTACCAAATGTTTATATTTATGACGCTTTGTTTCTATTCTATGAACAGCTCTCTATTCTATCAACATCCATTGTAAAGTTAGGAGACATCAGGTATTTTTAAGAAACAACCCACAACCCATGTAAAAGATAATACATGGAAGCAGATTGTAGATGTAAACCGTAGATTGCAAATGTGGAAAAAATAGATTGAAAAATTATTTGTAGACAATCGCCCAAAAAAACCATAATGTTGATAACAGTGGACTTGTTATAACTGAAAAAGACGTATCAAATGCAACAGAAAAAGCTAAGAATGAATACCGAATAAAGCAATGCGACAAGTAGAAAACGATAAGTTTGATGATTTACAAGCAGTGTGAAGCGCAAATTAGAGAAACTCAGTTTGGTTTCAGAAACTCATTAGGCACCAGAGAAACTCTTTTTTTACTCAATGATGTAATTCAGAGATGTACAAGTGTCAGCTGTGACCTCCATATTTGCTTTATTGATTTCAGCAAAGCCTTTGATAGAGTGAAACACCAAAAACTGATAAAAATTTTAAAAACAACAGGGGTAGATGATAAAAACACCCGCATTATTACAAACCTGTATTAGAACAATCAACGACGGTACGAGTGGAGAACCGTAACACTATAATAAATAAATAAATACCCTTATAGGTGTGCAGCCGGGCTGTGTATTTTCACCATTGCTATTTAACATAATTATATTCTGAAGAGATTTTAAACAAGCGTTAAGTGGTGTAGAAGAATACATACTAATCAATGGAAAACTTCTCAACAATTTACGATATGGGAAAGATTCTATTATAATGGCAAGCACCGCAAAAGGATTACAACTACTAATGGAGCATATGCACGCAACCAGTGAAAAATACGAAATTATCTTGAACGTAAAATAGTATATTATTATATGAGCGATTATGACAGCCATTATTCACGAAGATGACGTTTGAGCCCACGAGCCGTCAGGCGAGTGGCACAAATCATCTGAGCGAATAATGGCCATAATCGCGAATGTAATACCATACTTTTTCTACACCTATTAAACAAATATATTAGACTCAAATTAGTCAAATTTGATAACTTTGTAAACAAGCAATATGACAACACATTTGGGCGTGTCACGCGAGTCGATTGTCAGCCGCAGAAGGAGTTGATCGCGGGCGATTTAAAATATGATTGGATTAGCGAAATATTTATGTATTTGTGATTGGCCGAAATCATAATTCACTGCAGTGAATTATGAATCCATAATTCACTGCAGTGAATTGTAGGTACTATTTTTCACAAAAAAAATGCTAATAATTGCAATATAATTAAATAGGTGTAGAAAAAAGACAAAATACATGGTATTTAGCAAACATAATCAACCAGCAGCTATAGTCCAGTCATTAGGTACTTTTTTGGTGCAAAAGGTTGAGGAGTTTTGAAATTTGGCAGGAGTGTAGATTTGGGGGCCCTAAGTATGACGCTAATGCTACGTACAGACGTAGACACTTTAATGTCTAGACAAGGTCTATAGATCGAGTGTCTTCGTATGTACACTATATAGAGTAGTGTCGTTAGATCAGACACTCGTGTCACGATAACCGCTCTAGCAAGTTCGTAGACTTCCGTCTGAATACATTTTTTGAACGTATCGACACACGATCTAAAGTGTACCGGCATGTTAGAAATTTTTTCCTAGAGCCGTTTTGTTCTATGCAGTAATAAGCTAAAGTAAGTAGCGGAATTGTGCCTAAAATGACATACTTTTTGTTTGAATTTATTTTTCGATATAAATATATTGCTTAAACTCTTTGCAAAAATAGTTATAAGATGCTCATACATTGCCCTTTTAATCTATTATTAGATTAAATCGTCGAAACAGGCATTCTGAACAAATACATTAGTGAATGGTCCTGCTTACAATTTATCGAATAATTTTATTCACGTCTTCCGGATTGGAACCGTGTCATTTTGAGACAAAATGACTCAACGTTTTGCCCACTTTTTTAAGAGGCTTCTTCAGGAGGAAAGGGAGCACTAAAAGAGCACGGTAACTTATCGCAAACCCACACACACAGATAGGTATCTTCACGCCAACTCACATCATCATCCGGCACAAAAGCTCGCCGTGATTAATTCCCTCGTTGATCGTGCTATCGCAGTGTCCCAACCCGGCAGTCTTCATGTCGAGTTAGGCCATATCCAAGAAAATCTCATCAAGAATGGGTATAACAAAAGCGATGTTAGAAAGGTCATCCAAAAACATCTACACCCCGCAAACCCTAAAAATCCTCAAAATACCTGTACACCCCAGGCTACTGCTTTCTTACCCTACATTCGCCAAGTCACGGATCGCGCAGGTAGGATTCTCAAAAAACATAACATCAAAACCATCTTCAAACCCCCTCCAAAAGTGTCACAAATACACAAATACTTTCAGTAAAAAATAAGCCTCGACCCTTGTCATCAAGAGGCATCTATAGCATCCCCTGTTCTTGTGGTTTAGTGTACATTGGAGAAACTGGTCGCTCAGTGCGCACACGTATCTATGAACACAAACGTTGCTTGAAATCAGGTCTTTTTTCACATTCAGCCTTTGCTGAACATAATCACGACACTGGTCATAAAATATTGTTTGAAAACTCTTCGATCATTGCCAATGCCCCTTATTTTTTCAACAGGGAAATCCGTGAGGCCATTGAAATCATCAAGGCCCCTAATAACTTGAATCGTGACACTGGTTATTATCTATCCGATATTTGGAAGTCCGCCATTATTACTGGTTCCGCTCCCTCCACCCCTGACCAATCGTCGTCCCCGTCAGATGCGCTTGGCCGGATACAGCCGGTATAAAGTCGCTGCCTCTTCTGTTTCTCTTCAGAAAGGTTTCGCCTCTGGCTTGGTTGATAAGTTGAGTTACCGTTACCCTTCTGCCTCTTGCTAGAAGAGTTTCGCCTCTGGCGTGGTTGACACGTTGAGTTACCGTGCTCTTTTAGTGCTCCCTTTCCTGCTGAAGAAGCCCCTTAAAAAAGTGGGCGAAACGTTGAGTCTTTTTGTCTCAAAATGACACGGTCCCAATCCGGAAGACGTTTTGTTAATACATTCACCAAACTCAGCCAAAAATTTCAGTGTTACAGCTACTCTTTCACCAACTGAAATTGCACAACCCATCGCTGTATCCTGTTTTTCTATTTTTGGTTTAACTTTCTCGATAAGGAATTGAAAGTCTGAAGCAGACATTCGAAGAAAGTTTTTAAAATATTGTGAATCTTCATATCTGAGCTCCGCTAACAACTTAGAATATGTTCCTTCCGTACTTCTCTTTGCTATCCACTCTTTAACCCAGCAGTTTCTCGTTCGCTTCTTCCTTCGTTTTTTTATAATATAGTTAATGATCACTGCGGCTGCTAACCGACACCTCTTTCGTGACATGATTAAAAACGAGGTGACATCAAGTGTCAGCTTTCCTACGCCGGGCCCGTCTAAACACACGATAGAGAAGTGTCAAAAAATAAAGTGTACACAGTCTACTGAAGTGCTCTAGATACCGCTCTATGCAAATAATTTTCTACATAATGTAAACAAGCTGTAGACTGATCTAGACACAAATGTCGACATTTTAATGTCTACGTCTGTACGTAGCATAAGTTTGCGACCTCGAGGGACCGCCGCTCGCGCCGTCATCTTGAAAAATGGCGGCCGAAGGCAGTTTTTAGAATGTAACTCCATTCTTGTAGGTTTTAGAGAAAAAGTTTTGTTATTGAAATTTGGAGAGAATAACATTTGCTACAAAATTACTTATATTCATTTCTTTCGTCAGACACAGCACCGAGCACTTTAAGCCCGTTTTCCGACATCCACACGCCCCTGTAGAGTCTTTTTTACATTTATAGGATATCGATTTTAAAATGGCGTCGGGAGCTGCTTCTGACGTAACGCGAACAGTATCGAGCCCACACCTCGTTTTCTGACAGCCATATTGCTGAGGATCTTTTTCACTGCCACACCACATCGCGACTTGGTGGTACGCTCGCAGGCAATGCTGTCTTGCAGCATCTCTTATGGGTGGCAGGAACGCGAGATTAAATTTGTTCTTGGACACACACTTCACAAATTTTTTGTAGCGAAGGGAATCCAAAATTTGTCCGACCGTCTAATGGTGAATTGACCTCTCTTTGTAAAGAGCAATTTTAGAAGGAATTTCTAACGCGCAAGGGTAAGTATTATAACAAGTGGTACAAGTGGTAGGACCACCAAATACAAATACGGACAGTGTATATGTACGATACATCTCTATATAAACAGTTAGATATTAGATAAGGCTACTTTAGGTACGGTAAATGGTAGATAATTGGTAAAAAGTAGGGTGCGATTTAAAAAAATTCGTCCTATTGTTCGGCCCTGTAACTCGGAAAGTATTAGTCTGAAGAAAAAAATGTATATAAGTAATTTTATCCTCTCCCACTTTCAATCAGAAACTTTTTCTCTAAAACCTACGGGAATGGAGTTACATGCTAAAAACTGCCTTTGGCCGCCATTTTTCAAAGATGGCGGCGCGAGCGGCGGTCTGTCGAGGTCGCAAACTTAGCGTCATACATTGGGCCCCCAAGTCTACACTCCTGCCAAGTTTCAAAACTCCTCAACCTTTTGCACCAAAACACCTTTTTTATGTCTCTAATGGATGGACTACTAGGATACACAGTGATAACACTCAAATAGAGAGAGTACAAAAATATTCCTATCTGGGCACTAATATCAATGAACAATGGGACGGTTCTGCTGAAGTAAAAATCAGAATAGAGCTGCGTTCATGAAAATGAAAGAATATATATTAACCGAGATTTAAAAATACATTAGAGTTGTAAGGTGTTATATCTCTTAGACTCTCCTGTACGGCAGGGAAAAATGGTCGTGTGAAAGGAAACTGGAAGCGTTTGAAATGTGTGCATTTCAACGTATCCTAAGAGTATTATCAATGGAGAGAATTTCAAACATTGAGATTTTGAAAAGAATGAAGAAGGATTTAAAAACATTACGTACAGTTAAAGTTATGAAGCTGAAATACTTCGGCCATGTCATGACACACGAGGACAAATATAGATATTACAACTCATTCTGGAATGTAAGGTAATGGAACAAAAAGGTCCAGGCCAAAGAAAAATCTCTTGGCTAAAAAACTTAAGACAACGGTTTGGCAGACCGTCTATAGAAGTATTCAGAAGAGCAATAGATAAAGTTCAAATTGCATTAATGATAGCCAATATTCGAAACAGATAAGACACTCGAAGAAGAATCGTTTTCCTACGAGTATTTTGGACGAAACTTTATGGAAAAACGTCTTACATCTTGGTGATACTATAAAACAAAAAATTGAATAAAACCAGAACGATATTAATATATTTCATTTGGTGAGCTCTGCATATACAATTTGTTTTACAACAAATTATACTTAAAGCTTTCTTCTGATATCTCCACACAGATAGATAATTGGCAAGTCATGCGTAAAGTCACTATGTCAGAACACAAAATGATCCATTTCAGCCTCAGGGAAGCTGAGATCTTTCGAAAGGTATACCGGAATCCCGGGCTAGACAACAAAGAATTCTTTGTAGAGTGCCTGAAGGATGGACTACGAGATGTTTCTGTTTCAGAAAGGGTTTTAACAGTAGAAGAGCTGCAAGAAGACAAAGACTTTTTTCAAACCTCTATCATAAAACCCTTTGAGCAGCCTCAACACGTCGTACCTCCTTATGGTAATGCAGGCAACTAGAGAAGCTAAAATCCACGGGTGCAGGAATCTTTTCACATGACCTGAATCTCTACTTAAGTATAGCACTAGGCCAACTTACTACCCTTTTGCAAGTGGAGGTTATTGCCATTATGCAAGGTGCAAATGAAATTCTAGAACGAAAAATTCGAAATAAAATTATCAGGATAGCTAGTGACACTAAAGCAGCACCATTGGCTCTAAACAATTTTAAAATAACGTCAGGAGTAGTACTCCAATACTACACACACTGAAGCGAGGTGCCAGAAGCAATGTCCTACCACTACTTATACTGGTTAAAGGTGCTACATCAGCACTCGGTATAGCATATCAATAGTTATCCGGAGGTGATAACTCTAAATAAACCCGCTACTCTGTTGCGTGGGCGTGAGGTTCCTAAAAAAATAGTGCTCACTAAATAATCTAAACTAACGATGTTCCTTGGGCGCCAGATCCTAATAAAGTAAACTGTCTTCAGTCGGATCTCCTGAAGAATAGACCTCCAAAATTAATTGACTTGGTAATAAAACGCAAGGCTTTGTAATTAACGAAATAGGATATATTAACTTGTAAGGAACATTACACACAGACACAATTGAAATTGATGAAGTTATCGTAAAAAAAAAAAAAATAAAAATAAAAATAAATTACTAAGATCGTAACCAAACGCAAATCTAAATGTAAGGTTCCAAACAACAAGATCTAATTAAACGAAAATCTATATGGAAGGTTCAAAATAAGACAATATCGTAATTAAGCGAAAGTTCAAATGTAATGTTCAAATTAACACAAGATCGTAATTAAACGAAAATAAAACCCTCTGAGGATTCGCAAGGATTAATCTTAAACTAAATAATTAAATACGCATACGGGGAAAATGAGCTCACTTTGTCGTCTTTGCGGTTATAAATAACAATAATACACTAAATAATAATGTCTTGCGAGACCTATACGGTAACAACATGACACATGTTTTTGTTTTGTGTAAAAACTGTGTTTGGGTTACTGGGTAGTATTAGTGACAAGCATATATTTTTATCTAATCAGGTAGGATTATGTTTAGTTATTATTATATTACATTTGGAATTAATTCAAATATCCTTTGTAAGGGTTCAAAATTTGTAACATTCGTGTACTTTAAGCCTAAGTTTGTCACAAGATATGTTTTTAGTTTGAATATTCCTCACAAAATAAAATTACAGTTAATAAACTTACGTTGCCGTTACTGCAACCACTATTTTATTTACTCGTACTGAAGTACTGAAATCCAAAACTCACTAACGTTTTAATTTACTAAACGGCCTGAAATGCTAACTAATGGAATGGTGATGGAATTGGGAAAGTATATATAACCAGACTAAAAATTAATCCAATAATTTAACGTAAATCTACAAAGAGCGATTTCTACTGTAACAAAGGACACGCAGGATTATATGGAAATGGACAAGCTGATGAGCTGACCAGACCTGATTCAACGCAACCTTTTTGGGGTCATGTACCAGCAGTGGCTCTTTCCCTGATTCTGCTCCATAAAATGTCATCAAGCGAGGATGGATATATCAGTCCCCTCATAGACGTTGTCTAAGTTCTGTATACAGTTACCAAGGAGGAAACTACGACTTTTTGTAAGTATACTTTCAGCACACTGCAAACTGAAAAAACATATATACCAATTATGGCTAACTAACCGCCCGACCTGTAGAGGTTGTAATTGGAAGGAAGAGACGGCAGAGCATATCCTATGCGACTGCTCTACACTCGACTTGATTAGAGGTGCCATGTTGGGAATTTCTGGTACCATATGGCAGGAATCCGCAGCACACCCTTGGCTAGCATCCCCAGTTTTACTGAGGCGACTTGAGTAAAACCACCAAGGCTGTGAGCATTAACATACTTCATTCCCCACTCTAAATCCGGAAACCAGAATCCATACACTTCAAGCAAGTAACTCAGTGACAAAATATTGTTTTAATGGCGGTTTTTATACAGTTTGGATATTTCGCCTTCTGCAACATTAAATTTTTCAGAATAGACAGCATATAATATCTACTACTAATAAATTAATTATAAATTTGCAAAGAAAAGTTTGCTGTGATAAATAAATTTCTAAATTCAAACTTGTAAACATATCAAAGTGCTTGCAGTTTATTTAATGCTGAGCCAGTTAACAAGGAAAGTGATTTAGTACCACAATTAAATTGTGTTGCCACTTTAGATCAATTAAAGGGCCACAAAGTAAATGAACATACTGTATATATGTATGTATGTATAGAACCCCACCATAAACTACTATGCTTCCAAGTTTTCTTTCCTTTAACCAATTTTCCAATACTATTGCATTAAGCAGAACGAGAAAAGTGGCCGAAAACAAACAGACACATTCAACTTCGTTGGTTTAGAGTAATTTATACTTCAGGAATGTAGTTTCTGAATTACAAAACGTCACTTTGTTTGCAAGACGCCTCCCTAACCGATTAATTCCCACGTGAATATAACTATCACAGTCATAAATAATAGCTCCAAGAATTTTTGAAGTTCTGCAGCCTGGGACACGTTATAACTTACTTAGAATGTAGCAGCGACAAGGTTTATTCTCATGAGGATTCACGTGTCAAGAAGATATCGTGAAACGATTTCTAATTACTTACTAACTTGGTATGAGCAACATTGTCTTTGAAATGTATAGAAAACTGCATAAAACAAACTGACAAAAAAAAACATGGAAGTGCAATACTAGGCCCGGTTTTAATATTTTCTAAGGATTCAACAAAAAATATTTGCTTCGAAGCAAAAACTCGAGAAGTTCAGAAAATATCAGATTGTTTTTTATAGCGTTCGTTAATTATTTTACCTTTTTAATTTCCCCTATCACGAATCAATTTTGAATGTCTCACTAATTGCGTTCATTAGCACAAATAATTAATCACCTTTCAATAAAACAACAAAGGAGTCCGAAGCAGTCAAAACAAATTTCGAAGGATTTTAATATTGTTTCTGTTTCATTAGACATCCATTTACTTGATTAAAAAACAGAGAAAATATTGACGTTAGTTAGAACAATACAAAAGTGCAGTAAACATTTATACATTTATTACACGGTTGTTAAATCCTTAAGTAGTCATAAAAGTTAAACGAATTAATAACTTCGTTTGCGTTTGTTTAGAACCACCAGATTACCTGTTAGCACTTAGTAAAACCTCCTAAATACCACATGCTTATTGTTCGCGACGTAAATATCGCGCTATGTAAATTGCTGGGTGTATTTTTAAATCTGAAAACCAAGGACGAAGTTCAAAATATTTATTTAAGCAAATACTGAGTTCAGACGATGTTTAACGGTGTGATTGAATAATAATTAAGGACTTCCATATTAACAAAGCCTTAAAAGATAAATCGGAAACACTGAAATTAGGTCATTCTGTTTACCTTTACCTTCACTAAATTAAACCGTATGAAAGCTTCGATAATTTTTTTCAAATTGTTGTGGAAGTTTTTGGTCTTGATTTATTACACTAAACTCCGTTAAGGAAATTGTAATTGCACTAACAAAAAAGCAATTGTTCCGACAGATCCAATAAATCAGGTCGTAAATTTCGTATTGATTTATTAGATACAACTTAGCTTAAAACCTACATACTTATTTTCAATGGGAGATTTAAAACATCAGGATTAGAGTTAACTATTTAGTTTTTGCAATAGCCAAGTTAGTTATAAAATGTTGAAAAGAGACTTGGCGCTTGAAGTGATTACACAGAAGCGTTATAAACCCCTCAGTAGCTTCACAGTCACGTTCGTTCGAAGTACATGTTATTGCATTACGCTACTAGGTTTCTAGTTAAGGCTAAGAAAAGGAAACAACTAAATTTCTAAACTAAACTTTCGTGCTCTGATGGAAAACTTATAAAATCTGAAACAATAACAATCCTTCCTCAAGTAAATTATTTATTTGTAAAACAAGAATTCTGTGAAATTCTTTCAAGGTGTTCAACAAGTTGAGTTCCTTTTGTTAATAAATTCAAAGAGAATTAAAGATAATTAAAGTCCCGAGCATATAACCGCATATAATATAAGAAGAAATATACAAAATTATTATTACATTATTACATATCAGATTTGAATTTAGCTTGAAAACAATATGTTAGTTCTTAGCTGTATCAAGTTAACACATACACCATACACATTGAATATTCAATAACTTTTGTAAAATAACTTTTAAATAAATTTCATTAACTTTTGCACGTATGCAACTCCAATTTAAAAAAATCAAAACGTCCATCTCACGAAACGTTGTAACTGTATGCAGCCCCAGTTACAAAGCCACCTTGAAAGGCATAAGAAAGCAGTCTTCCTGAAAATAGGTACCAGTCAAGGCGCTGCGCGCAAAAAAAAGTTCTTAATTACATTGTATTTCTTCATTTTACTATTTTGTGTTTATCAAGATAGTATTTTATATTTGTGATCTTGTTTTGTTCAATTAAGCAATTTAAATTATCTCCGAGTTTATAATTTTTCGAGTCTCATCTCCATTCATTCATTTCTTATATTACAAAATAACTTTTTTCCAGTTTACCTTATAACGAAGAAGAGCTTGACTCTCTTTGAATGTTTAATAAAAGGTTGAATGCTTTAACATTAATCCTACTTTTAAATTATGTGGATATTTGAAAGAAATTAACCTGTAAGGCTGCATTTTACTTCATTTTCAATTTTCTGCACAAAAGGCCCAAATTGTTAAGCTCAGTTAATGTAGGCCTATTTGTTTAATTAAAATTTAAAAGGTTTCGCCAGCTTACGCACGCAAAAAGAATTTTCAAAATATTTCTCTTACAATTCGCTTCGAAGTCTAATTAACACGAAACTCCATTACTACATTATTTTAAGTTTCAGAACTCGAATAAAGAATTATTTACTGTAGCAAACTTAAACTTCGTTGCGTAAAAGTGCGAGTATCTTATTAATTTAACACATCAAAAAAATTGAAGATTTAGAATCAAAACTGAATTTCAAATCTTCCGTTCCTTTTTATATGGGGAAGAATAAAATGCCAGTTAACAACCTTGCAGGTTTGTTTTTTCAGAGCAGTAATTTGCTAAAAGATAACTTTTTCAGTAAACAAATAGGTCGTATCAAGATAGGGTCTTATATTTTCAGAAGAAATCAAACGATTTCGGGCCGCTCTAAACAGCTTATTTCCTCTAAAAATGCTTTTAAGTAAACAAACGGTTTAGGTCAATCTTGTAATTTCGAGGTCAAAGTTCGAAATTGAAATCTAAAGTAAATATTTTAGTTTAATTTTAACATTTCCCATCTATATACGCGTGTCTTTATCCAGAACGTAGAGTATCAGAGAAAATCGTTGCATAATACAAGGCCGGATTTCCCGAGAAATTGAAACGCTAGAATTGATAGAATTTCGAGGCCGAAACTTTATTCCATTTTCTCGCCCAAGCGTCCAAAATTGACGCAAGCTATGACAGTCCATTAAAAAATTGTTGAACTTGCTTTCGGACGAAATGTGATTAGTAGGTTAATCGGTTAAAAAATTGGGGGTAAAAATGTTGTGAAAATATCCAAACGCGGCATGTAAAGCGTTGTATTTATTAATGAAGTTTTTTTAGGGTTGATAAATAAATATTTGCTGCGCATTTGGAGCATAACCCAAAATAAGCAAAAGAAAAACTTTTACTAATTTCCCTTAAACCGGAGTTTCCTTCTGTTTATCGTGGGGTATCATTTTCACTCTTGATGTACGCTTTGTTCCGTGGTTTCTCTGTTTCAACAAGATAGAAACTTCAGATTTAACGCCAGTGAACGACAAGAGAGATTAAAATTACCGTGTTAAGTAATAACGATCACAAAATCCCTTTTATAACCAGAGATTTGCGAAGCTTTTAGTTTATGGCTCTTAGCTAAACATAATTATCAATTTACAACCTTAATTCGGTTAAGGAGGTATTCGGGAATAATTCGTAACCTTCTCAAGTTTTACACGTCGAATAAAAGCCCGGTTGACACTGGTCGTGGCTCACGGTCGTAAACCACGCTTTTGTGATTCGTGCGTTCACGCTCGTGTTAGTTGTTTTCGTGAAAGCGTTTACACATAAAAATCATTTTTCTGTTAGTTCAGTCGTGAACATGTCGTTTGTGCATAGAGGTTTGTATTGCGATATCCCAAATATTAACAAGTGAATTGATAAAACGTAGAATAGCACGAAAGGAAAGAACTAGAAAGGCAAGATAATGGTGGACAAGAGAATGTGTATTGCAATTCGGGTATTGAAACAACTAATAGCAATTAAATTCATTTATTATTTCTCAATGTAGCCCCCCCTAAGTTCAATACATTTGCCCCACTTCTTCTTCAGCGACGCAATCCCCCGAAAAAAAAAGTTTCCTCTTGTCCTGCAAACCACGCTTCCGTCTCCTCTTTAAGACTTTCGTCGTCCGAAAACCGGCGCCCTCGAAGATATTTCTTGAGGTTTCGGAATAAGTAAAAGTCGCTAAGAGCCAGGTGCGGGCTGTAAGGTGGATGGTTAAGTTGTTCGAACCCGCAGTCCTTCAGGGCAGCCTGTGCAATTCTGGGCTTGTGGACTGGAGCATTGTCATGCAGTGGGAAAATCCCCTTGGACAGTTTTCCACGCCTCTTTTCTTTAATTACGCTGCCCAATTTTTTAAAAAGTTGTGTATAATATTCTGCATTAATTGTAGTTTTGTGTGGCACATAATCGATTAAGAGCAGCCCTTAGCAATCTCAAAAAACAGACCCCATGATCTTCCCGGCAGGGGCGTGTGTTTTGAATTTTTTCGGAGCTGGAGATTCCGCATGCTTCCATTGCATCGACTCTTGCTTCATTTCGGCGTCCCAGTGGTGAAGCCATGTTTCATCTCCAGTCACAAGTCGAGCCATAAAGTTATGTGGATTGGAATTAAAGAGGTCGAGGAGCTCGCGTGATACTTCCATTCTGCAGTGTTTATCCTGAATAGAAAGATTTCTGGGCACTGGGCACCCACCTGGACACTTTCGACATGTGCAGAGTGGTATGGATGATATTGTGAACACTTCCTTGTGAAACACCAATCTCTTAGGCAATTTCTGATACCTGTATACGCCTATTTGCGAGTACCAGTGACTCAACCTGAGCCACAGGTTCATCATCGGTTCCAGTCTTTGGTCCTCTACACTTTGGATCATCTTCAATGCTCTGGCGGCCGTGTTCGAATTCTTAAAACCACCTAATGACCGTAGCATACGAAGGCGCATCCGATCTGTACACTTTCGATAAGCGATCAAAAATTTCCTTTGCATTTACACCTTCTTTACAAAAAATATGATGATGGTTCGATACTCGAACTTCTTTAAACTACACTCAGCCATATTTCACAACTGACAGAAGGAAAACAAAAGCAGATGGGACAACCAATTTTTGCAAGCAAGGGTAACTGTATCTAATGTATCAAACAAAATTTGCACGAAAATCTAAACTTTACTACAGATACCCCCAAATTGCAACACACTTTGAACGCCCCTCGTAAGTATCCCGAAGATTTAAAAAAATTTAGTGAGAATGTCCGAAGAGCACTTTACTTTCCTGTTAGATCGTATCAGTGAACATATTCAAAAGATATGATACACAAACAGACTGCTGCACAGCTGTCATCTGCACGGTCGTGAAATATTAAACATGTTTAATATGGTTCGTGTCGTGTCGTGGGCTGTTCGTGAAGCGTTCGTACTCCACGAATGATTAGTTTACACTGGTAGTGGACCACGAAAGCGTGGTTCACGATCGTGAACCACGACCAGTGTCAACCGGGCTTAAACTTCGATAACGAATGTATTCTAAGTTTCTGAATCCGACCCCTATGAAACACGCAGTGTTTTATATAAACTCTGAAAGCTCGAGGTTTCAGCCCTTTAAATTGACGCGTGCGGCTGATGACAAACTGTTTGGGAAACACCTAGTTTATTTATAGCAGGGAGACAGACTGCCAGGAATATGTGATTTCAAAGGTCCATGGAATATTGATTAAAGCGCAGGTTCGCGAATCTAGAAAGCCCTTCCTGACACAATACTAGTCATTCATTGTACACAAGGGCTGAATAATTTTTGATGTTGCTACAGGTGATACTTTATTAATTTTTTTACTATTTCATTCGTTTTACGAAAATGTTTTAAATCATAACACAAGAGGAAGAGCATTCCGAATACGCTTTAAGTTTAAAGCCCTAAATGTTTAAGCTCGACCTCATTCGGGCTTCATAGGAACTTTAAGTGATGAGTTTTCATAAAAAATATTTAGTGGCAACCGATTTAGGAATTTACCACATTATTGATTTAAAACTAAAGAAACACGACTTTTCACCAAAAGTCAGAATTTTCATACTGAGAACGCACAGATGTGGCGAAATCTGATATTTTTACAAATCTGCAGAAGTTCGAAGACCTAAGCTGGGTATCAATAACAAATAAGTAAACTCCAGAAAGAACTTTTTACGAAGGCTTTAGAAATGTCGACGGCAATCTTTCGATTTTCCGTCTTTATTGCCCCAGATTATTACGAGTCTGTATACAAAACTGATGACAATATCCAGCATATTACTTTATTAAATTATTAAATACGAAATGTAGTCCAATCCGAGCTTAGCAAAAAAGTGAACGGAAAACAAAAAAGATGAGAAGCTTTAATAAGCGCGGTTCATATTTTCAAGATTGTCTGAAACTAATATGCTAGATTCGAATAAACAACCGAATAAGCAAAAATATATTTAAAAAAAATCAGCTAGACAGAAAAAACAATAAGGTCCAGTTTTACAATCGATGGTTAACTACGAGTTTGCACTTAACTAGAAGTTAACCTAGTCTTACCGTTTTACAAATGATGATTAAAATTTAACTTGTAGTTTACTTTTACCAGAACAATAGGTTGTAGTTAACTATAAGTTCTAATTTGACTAATACTTTTCAACCTTGCATTGTGACATTGTGAATTGTGTGTCTACAGTGCGTCCCAAACTCAATCCCCACCATCAAGATCTCGGAAATTATAAAAGCTACAAAGTTGGTTAAATAGGGAAAGTTTTAGGAATTTTAATGCTCATTTCATATCCGTTGAGAAATCACAGCCAACTTTGACCGTTTTCGAGATATCTTGGAAAAGTCGAAATTTAGAGTTTTCTGTTTCCAAAATATCTCGGAAAGTATTAAGTTATTAGTTTCAAGATTCGTACATTGTGAAGGCACTTTTTAACGGAGAATCGGGTGGTACCATATGGGGATTGAATTTGGGATTGAATTTGGGACACACTGTATATTAATTATAAATTATTGTTTGTTATTAAAAATGAACGATTATGACGTAAACCCATTTATTGAAGATGAAGATGAACTAGTACGACTCCTAAAATCATTAGACAGAGACCAAATTTGTTTGAAGAGTATGATGATTTGGATTTTTTTAACCGCTTTAGATTGTCAAAAAGAACTGTGGAAATGTTGTTAGATGAAATTGGAGAAGTTTTGCAGCATCTAACGTACAGGTAGAAGAAATTACCAAATCTTTGTATAAAATTAACTTCCATTTAAAATAAATAATTTCAGAAATGATTGTCTTTCACCGGTAAATCAATTCCTATTGGCATTAAGATTTTATGCAAATGGAAGTTTCTTGGGCATCGCAGGAAATTTTGCAGGTGTCAGTAAATCTACTGCATCTCTTACTATAAAACGAGTCAGTGTTGCTTTAGCTGGTTTGAGGCAAAATTTCTTAAAAATGCCTCAATCAGAAGAGGAATTAGCAATTTGCAGACAAAATTTTTTCCAAATTGCACGTTTTCCTAAATGTATTGGATCAATTGACTGCACCCACATAAAAATTTTATCACCAGGGGGGGATAATGCCGAAATTTTTAGAAATAGAAAGCAATTTTTTTCTCTAAATGTACAAACTATTGCAAATTCAAATTTAGAAATACAGGATATAGTAACAAGGTGGCCAGGATCTGCACATGATTCGCACATCTTTAGAAACTCGCGAATATATAATGATTTTGAGGCGGGTCAATTTGGAGACAATTTAGTTATTGGTGATAAAGGTTATCCGATTAAGCCCTACTTGATTACTCCCTTGCATGTAGTAAGAAATGAGGCAGAGCAATTATTCAATGAATCACTTACAGGAACTCGAAACGTTGTAGAAAGATCATATATGGAGTATGGAAACGTAGATTTCCTGCTTTTTAGCTATTGGATTTCGAATAAACTTATAGATACAACGTAGGCTGCTGTAGTGGCTACTGCGGTTTTGCATAATATTGCATGTAGAAATAATGAAGACGTACCACAAGTTAATGTTGAAGAAGAGAATGCTATTAATTTCATAAATAATATAGAAATTGCAGATATTCCACAAGAAAGAGGAGGTAGAAATAATGTGACACGATATATCCTTATTAATAATTATTTCTCTAGATTATAACATTTATTATTAAAATACAAAATAATACAGAAAAATAATGTTATCTAATTTAATGTTTAATTTTTTTATTTTGTAATTCTAATTTCTTTCTAAGAATTTCCATTTTTAAATTATGTTTCTCTAAAAATTTTTCTTTTTGCAATTTAATGAATTTTAATTTTTCCTCTATTAGCTCATGGCCAATGGAAACATATTCCTTAGTTTTGTTTATTTTATTCGTCATTTTCAATGTCGTTTCTAAAAAAATATATATATAATTTATACTGTTTTCTAAACATGTTTCTGCTTCTAAACATTTATTTACTTGGAATCTTTTTGCCAGAAATCTTCGTGGACATAGGCTTCTTGAGGCTCGCCGGTGAGTAATTAGTCCAATCAATAACTGGTGTTATGTTACCAGTATCTGTGTTAGTATTTTCTTTGGCTGCTGTAGGTTGCTCCTGCATTTCACTCAATTTTGTACTACATAGCAACAGAATTACTTGTTTCTTCATTACATATAATGTAAACTTCTAAAAGAACCGAGAGTTCATAGAAATATAGGTTTTATTACAATTAGAACAATAAAAAACCTTGATTGGAATCGCAGTCATATTTGTTTGTTATTCCGTCAATTTGGGGCCCAAGTACAGCGCCACCAAGCAAACAAGTCCATCGGAAAATATGCCAACTAATTTTAAAAATTCGTGGCGGTAAAAGTTTAAGCCAATACCTACAACTCCTGCCGGCGTTGTACCTTCCGTGTCAAAAGTGAAAGTAGCTAGCAAATTGACAGGTTATCGCGTGTTTGTGTTTCTTAATTTTCTCTGCTTTCGTTCCTCTTTATAAAAAAATCAGTCTTTTTAAGACTATTTTTGTTCGACTTATTCCTAATAAGGTAGGCATATATTTTATAGATAATTTAAAAGTATTTTTAAAATGAAACTTACGCTTAACCTCAAAATATATTTTTTACCTATTAGGTATTTGCTATTTATGTATTTATTTATAGAATCCATTTCTTCTAACCGCTTTTATCGCTATGGCAAGTAAAGGGAAAAACGGTTCATTCCGAAGCCAGAAATATAGTAGACAAAATTTATCTAAAATAAAAATAAAATTTCCTTATTCATTTTCTTCTCAAATCTAATTCTGGTATTTGTCTACTAAATTTTCTTTTAACAGTTTTAACAAATTTATATAAGAACGTAGGTACATAATAAAAATTAATAAACTTGCAAATACACAATGTTACACTTTTAAATTTACCGCCAAAGTACTATTGACACTGAGTGTACCTCTAAAATACAGCGACACCATACCACGCCTACCCAACAGAGTTGTTTGGTTGGTGGCGCTGTAATTGTTTTATTTTATAATCAATATCTGTATTTTCAGCAGGAATAAAACTTCTTCCTCCAGTTTTCATAATATTTTCTTTATTTGACGAGTATTTCGTTTTTGTTCGTTGTTCGTTTTTTTAAATTTTGATACTTGGTTTTTAAATTTGTAGCACTTCTTTTTGTAATGATGAAAGTTCTTCTTCAATTGCCTTCCAGGTAGATACCTTCTGCTGCCAATTCACAGCTCCACTTTTTTTATTTTCTATTACAGTACA
This sequence comes from Melanotus villosus, assembly GCA_963082815.1. Classification (NCBI taxonomy): domain Eukaryota; kingdom Metazoa; phylum Arthropoda; class Insecta; order Coleoptera; family Elateridae; genus Melanotus; species Melanotus villosus. The sequence continues at coordinate 25,668,711 of OY720422.1, read as the reverse complement.
TTTTTATGTTTTTCTACCAAAGTAATCAGTAAATCTTCTTCAAATTTAGTGAAGTTATCACATCTTGTATGTGTGTCACTTACAAAATTTTCCGAGGCCCGCCAGGGCGCTGAAATATAACTCTGTACAAAGGCACCTTTTGCCCACGGAGCGGCACTGACTTTAACATTACGTTACTATTAAAATTATTAGTACCTACTTACATTCATTAGCTATATTAAATCCTTCACAATACCAACAGTTTGAATTTTCAAAATCAAAATATGAAATATATTCAAATTTTTGAGAGATCATTAATGTTGCCAATATTTTGTCGATAATCTCATTGCCAACTTTTTTTAACTTGCAGTCATTAAACTGCTAATACAAAAATGATTGAAAAACGCCTCTCAAGTAAACTCAAAGTTAACTTGCAAGTAAAGTTCAAGTAACCATAAGTCTTGACCATCGATTGTAAAACTGGGCCTGAATCAAACATCAAATGTAAAATTGGGGTAAAATCCTTATTAAAGACAAATATTCGAATTTTAGCGTTCAGTAAAAGTAGAAGCTAAGTGAAAGATAATTGAAATCCATGTTTGAAATTCATTAACCAACTAATGAGGGACCAAGGGATTTGTCGACCTCTGCCCCTTGAATACCTTGATAATATGTCGGGACCTTTTCCCTTTCTCTAAAGTTATTAATAATCCGAAACGATGCTCAGACAATCTAATCGGTTTATTAGTAATGGAAAAAATTACAATATAATTTCCAGATAGAAAGAATAAAAGGTTTTAAATCGCAATATTTGAGTAACGAGGCTTGGAAAATGCTTTTCGCGACTTGTCCTCAAAATATTCTAACCTCAAACAGGAGGAAACCATTAACGATAACCAGAAGAAGTGCATGTGGAGTTGTTAGTCCCCCATCGAGCGCCTCCCCAGATGGCGGATAATAGAAGCTTCCAGATATGAGTGGTGAGGTATAGGTAGTTCTACCTCACGGTAGTTACTTGACGTTCGTCAAAAGAATTGGGAAAAGTGAAGCTAAATCATGTATCTATTGTAATTAAGCAAGAGACGATGTTAACCATACAATCTTTAGATGTGAAAGATGGGATAGGATAAGGACCGAAACAAGTTTAAGAGTTGGATGAAATTTGAACAAACATAATATAATTGAAGTCATGCTAGAAAGAAGTCATGCTGGTAAGAAATCAAAAAACTAGCAAAGAAAATTATACAAGGAAAACTAAAAGACGGGGTGTAATAGATTAAGAAGTTAGTATTAGAGTGTAACTATATGTATAAATGTACAATTCACTGATATCACGGTTTTTACGTAGTTATTTACTTATGTAAATATTAGGCTATAAGTAGACACTAGACAATGTTAATTAAATAAAATAGAAAAGAAGACTGACTAACAACTTCTTCTGAAATAATTCCTTTGGGGGATTCCAGAAGGAGTTGGTTTCGAAAGGCCACTAGAAGGGTTAGCATGGCACCCACTATGCCTTAAAAAAGAGTGCAGCAGGGGAAATGAAATACCCGGGGTGAACCAAAACTAACAAGACGTACGGCAGTAGCTACGTCATTACTGTCTAGAAGCAATTGAAAAATGATTTCCCTAAAGGTTCTAAAACAGACATGCATAGGCGACAACCAGTTAAGGCGCCATCGGCTATGTTACTGCGGTGCAGAAAGCAAGGCGAAACTATTTTCTCCCGGTGTCCCTTGAATGGAACAGGGGCGCGAAGAATCCCCGGACGGAAAACCAAATCACGAGAAAGAAGTATAAACCAAATAGCGACATGGAACATAAAGATGTTACACCGGACTGGAAAGCTAGCAACCATTGTAATGGAAATGCACAGATTAACAATATTTAAATACTAGACCTGAATGCGGTCAGATGGACAAATAGTGGACAAATCAATCACGATGGCATGGCTTTATATTACTATGGAACCTCTACAGGTGAACATAAAAATGGAGTAGGAATCATCATAAAAGAAGAACTGGTAACACACATAGCAAACTTTGTTCCTTATAACGACGGAGTAATAATGTTACAACTAAACGCATATTATCTCGTTAACATTACTTTGATTCAAGTATATGCTATAACATCTGAAAGCATGAAGAAAAGATGGACAAATTCTATTCTGACTTGGACCCTCTAACATGAAAACTGAAAACACTTAAAGTTAATATAATTATGGGCGATTTTAATGCCAAAGTCAAAAAAGGTCAAGTTGAGGATATTGTAGGAAGTTTCGGTTTAGATGATAGAAATGGAAGAGGGGATTACCAAGAGAAACAGTTGGTTGTCACAAACACCTTGTATGAACTTCCCCCAAGAAGACCTCACTTACAGATAACGAAGACACTATTGTAAAGAACAAAATTGTCTTTATGACCAATAAACCTTTTAGAAATGAAATTCAAAGTGTAAAGACCTGCCCTAACGCTGACACGGGCAGAGATCACAACATGCTGGGCGCAAATGTACAGGTTGAACTCAGATATACAAACACAACACGCTAGTCGCAAATGTACATAGATACAGGTTAAACTCAGATATACAAAGACCTAAAAGACTAAATCTGAAAAACAATTAGAATGCGAAGTTAAGAAGGCAAAAGAGCGTTGGATGGAAGAAAATTGCCGTGAAATAGAGGAACTGAATTACAAACACGACACAGAGAACCTACAAAAAAAAAATTGAAAGAAATCACTTGCAACTTAAGAAACACGATGCCATTGGGAACAAAAAATGCTCAAGGAAAGGTACAGTTAACAGAAATGGAAAAAAGACAACTTGGGAACAATACATAAGAATGTTATTTTCTGACAACAGAGAAGAGGAAAAAACTTAAACACCGAAAACTTAACAATAAAGTCGGCACAAAGCGAAAAGCTTCAGTCCCAGACGAGTTCTCGTTGAGCTCCTAAAAATTCTAGACGACGAAAAATCTGACTTTATCAGCAAGATTATTTAATCAAATGTATAGCCACAGAAAAAGTTCTAGGTGAATGGCTTAAATCAATTTTTATACCTACACCAAATAAAAACAACCCTAAATCTTGTGACAAGTACCGTTTGATTAGCTTATTCGGTCATTCGCTCAAAGTTCTAAAAATCGTACAAAGCAGAATATACATGAAATGTGAAGAGCAATTAGATGATTATATTTCAAAGAGTCCTCCGGGACAAGAAAGAAGGTGTAAAAATAGGTAACGAAGTGATAAATAATATAAGATTTGCCGACGACACCCCATTTTGGAAGGCATGGCAGACCTGCAACATTTGATAGAGAGTGTCAACACAAAAAAACAAGCAATGGGACTGACAATCAATGTTATTAAAACAAAATACATGATCATAGCTAAAAACCAAGGAAACAACACACGTCTTATACTTGAAGGAAAGGAAATAGAACGAGTCAACAAATACAAATATCTAGGCGTCACAATTAACTCACAATTAGATCAAGATGAAGAAATTAGAACGAGGGTTGAAATAGCTAGAAAAAGGTTTATCAAATACTCATCAATGTTCACCAATAAGAATTTAAAGATTTCAATAAGACTACGATTCTTTGAGTGCTATTTCTTAATGTCTTGTCTCAATTGTTACATCAGGTGCAAAGAATCGAAGCTTTCGAGATGTGGTTCTATCGACGCATGCTACAGGTCCTTTGGATAGCAAAAATTATAAATGAAGAGATAATGAGGCGTACCGAACATGAAATAAAAGTTATGATCATAGTAAAAATTCAAACAACTTCATATTTGGGACACATACTTAGAAATGCAAAATACATACCATCATGCAGGGAAGAATCGAGGGGATCAAAGATGTCGGAAGAAAAAAGAAGTAATGGTGGAGAAACTAGACCAACATGAACGTAGAACTATTTCATGTCGCAAAGGACAGAGTAGGTAGCATTTAGAAATGTAATAGCCAACCTTCGTCTTAAATCATCCAGTTAATCTTTAAAAATAATTAGCCAAAAAATCAATTTCATGCTAGGAACACACAGGAAACACAAAGTAATTCCTGCTTTATTTTTCTGGGACCCATTTTTTCACACAAAGTGGCTGACAACTCGAACACAAAATAAAGTTAGATTGTTTGCAGTACAAATGCAATTAACTTTTAAAAACCAACGGGTGTCCCAACGTTATAATAAAAACAGCAAATATACCAACATTCGGTCAACTCCGAAATGCGATAATTCCCCCTTGACTAATGATAACAAGTAACCCAGGGAACGAACACGGAAGAATAAATAATCTATTAAGTTACAGCCCCTACATCTACATTCTAAAATGCAGAAAACTAGTAAATGCGATATAAATCACACACTCGTTTCCTGTTCGTTATTCAAATAAAGTTGAGGGTGTAGGTTTAGTACAAGGTGCGTTTTTATTAAAATAAACCTCAAGGATCGATATTAATGGCGTTAGAAGCGCAGAAAATGCAGGATTCACCACAAGTTTTTAACACAAAGAAATCCGGGAAATGGGAAAATCAAATAAAAATTACATTAACTGCATACCTATTGATTACAAAATCGCAAACATTAGAATTATTTTCATTTAAAACCAATTGTGGTTAAAACCCTAATAGGATTTTAAATTAATACATGGCATAGCGATAGCCTATGCATTTGTGTTTAAATTTAAAACTCAATTTAAAAATTATTGCAGGTTGTGCGTGAATTTTCATTAAATTTGCTATAGAATCTGTCATTTATTTAATTTGATTAAATTTAATGTTTTATTGCAATTTGATTTATCATTATAACTAATGCAATGCTGAAAAAATATTGAGATAATTTATAGTTATGAAAATAGTTGACCCATATTTTCTAAAGTATATTTAGACGTGACTTTCAATTTAAGTTCCAGGATATTTGCATTTGAAATACCTCTTTCTGGAAAGAAACTCAAATAGGTTTAAATCCCAATAGGAATTTTTCCCAAGATTTTTTGCTACATTTTTATAAATTTTTAAAGTGATATTTGGGATGAGTGCTTCCTTTATACGAAAAAAAAGCGTGGGTTTGCTGTTATAAATGTTTTACATACCTACATGAAATCAACAATAAACTTATAAAAAGATGTACCGAAATCTTAGTGTATAAATATTTCAACAATAAAAATAAAAGGCCAAGCTATGAATTTTACAATTTATTTCCTGTAATAAGGAAAGTCAGTTTTTATTTAATGCATTTCTAATTTTGGTAAAACTGTTTTAAACTGAAATTCTGTGCCGTTTCAGGGTTTGGAAATAAAACGGACATATCAAAAACAAGAGTCTCAGTTCCAATAAATAAATAAATTCTTCAAATATTGATGGCAAATATCTACTATTTTCAAATTTATTCAACCTAAATATCCTTTATGTTTTGTAACTTATACATTTTTTTTACTTATATAAACAATTTGTTAAGTTTTATAAATAACATCAGCTCAATGTTCTTTTCCTAACAAACAAACATGAAGTTGTTACAAACCATCCACTTAACAAAGGATCCACCAGATTTAGCATAAACCACTCCGTGGTCTAAACATCTGGAAATGCAAATTCCTATTCTCCAAAGAGATTTAAATTTTAAATGGGTTTAAGATTTATTTTGCTAGCCTATTTGGATTAATAATTTAAATCTCAGCCCTTGCAGTGAATATAAATATAGCCTTTTTACGCTACTACGTTCTTTGAAATACATCATTACATGAACAATCTAAATTTCTTCTGTTTAGAGTAAACAATTAAACGGCAGAGATAAGAGGACTTTGTTAACAGTAATTTAGATTTAATTTCGTATTTCAATCTGAGCCTACAATTTTAGAGCTGTTAAGTCTGTGTTCATGTTGACTTTCATAACAGCTCCTGTCTATTAAATCCCTAATTTGCAAACCAATTGGAAGTTGAGAGAACGCCGACTAGGCATTACTAAACTTTGCCTTTCATCGTTCACTCTGATTATTATTTTATTACCATAACCGTGCACACTAATATTCAAAATCATGCTTAAATAATTACATTTGATGGAGTCATTTTAAAGAAAATAATAAACAGCTTTTTATCTAAAAATTATATTTTTAACTATATCAATTTACGTTGGTTTTTTAGCATTTGCATTTTACAGTTAACAAATAAATAAATAAATAATAAAAGTTTAAGCGTTAAGCATACAAATAAGAGGCAAGTTATCATGTAAAAAATTTAGGAATTAAATTGCCTGCAAGCTTTTTGCGATGTAATCAACCTTCATATTATTAAAGTTCTGTAAAGTTAATTACAAATTCATCCTTGAATTCTGAATATAACAGAAAATATTGTTAACTGCAAAAAAAACTTGAGCGAGTATCGTTCCAAACACTACCCTTTTCCTTCGATTTTTCAATACACCAACTTTAAAATTAGTTCGGAAAATTTGAAGTGAACATTGGCATCTTACTAATTACTTTTTTAATTCGAACTAAACGCCATTTTCAAGATATTTTAGACATGCAAATTTAAAACTCCCCACGTTATTTCATACATTTAATTTTTAAGCCACATAAATGATTGAAGGTTAAACAACGAAGAGCTGTGGAAAAGCAATACATTTGAAAATGATTTATTCATAAAGCTTTCACATCCTTTAAAGCTCCAGAGGATAAAATTACTTCGACCTTGCCCAAAATTGTAGATTTTGAGTAGAACTAAAATTAATCTACAATCAGCACTCACGCAAATTCCTGAATGAAATGACTTTGTAATCATACCCCTTTGTTATTATCTTGTTATTAACACCAGCACATGCTATGATTAAACCACTGATGTTAAGAATTCTTTCGGCGATAACATCTGCTCTAATTGAACCTACGGCTCTAAAACTTTCTAAACAAAATCACTGATAATAATCACCGACAGTTAATAACATCGATTTTTGTCCAACCTAAAAAACAAAAGGCATTAAATGTTGTATGTTGTCAGACCTTTTAAACAGCAAATTCGGCCAAAAATCAATCAATCAAACGCAAAAAATTTCAAAACCAAGCGGTTTTAATATCATACGTGAATAAACGCATTCGTATTTGACGTGACGATCGGGTTATGAAGCTTTCGGAATGTAATCCTTCAACCACCGTGTTGTAATGAAACAGAGTGGAAATTGGTGGAAAGCAAGTATTCATTTAAACTGAGTTCAAATCAAATAAACCCCTTTTGGTTAAGCCGCACCAGGGACCTGCAGCACGAGCACTGCGACGCATACGCACACTTCATTTAATCACGAAGTTGTAGCCAGTGGCGTAACCAAGGGGGGGCCCAGGCCCCCCTCAAGACCAGAGTTATTAATCAAAATTTCATTTAAAAATAGTCTATAATTGTGGGCATTACAAAAGCCACACAATATGATGAATTTGAAAACTAAACACTGGACTGGGCCCCCTACAAACTACGTTTCTGGTTACGCTACTGGTTGTAGCGCATAAACTAAATTAACTGAAAGCTTGAGAAGTGAAGATGCGTGGACGACGCACCGAAGGAACCATCGTTCACTTTATGTAATTAGCCGCTAAGGATACAATTAACTATATTTACCCTCGTCTCGATAGTTAAGAAGTGTCGCAACATGGCTGAAAGACGTTCCTAACTTGTTGTCTAGTCTTTAAATCAAGGACAAATCTTTAGTGTCAAAGCGAAGGAAGTGTTAACAGTTTACGTATGAATAATTATTAAGAAAATAGCTGTAGTTAGTTATAAGGATAAGTTAGGTAATTTGTATGCCTGAAATGTAAAACAAGGATATTAATAGAAATTAGGAAATGAATGGGGATTTCAAAGATCGCACGAGACACCGATTTGGTTAATCGATATTTAAGCACCTGAGTGAGAGATCGAGTTCAGAAAGCTTTTGTATTCTCCTCCGAAAATAATTATCACTCAGGGAAAATGAAAATGGGAACAATTACTACAAATTTTGCTTTATTATAATTCAAGCTAAGATGAGACAGAACAAAGATTAAACACGAACAGTTTGTTGCTTTTGGAATTTTTTAAGTTTAAGTGATCTTAAAACACGACAATTTGGACAGAGCAACTTGCACTGCATGTAAGAAACAAGGCATTGATTTAGATTTCTGCCAAAAAGGAATGGGACAAAATGAAAAAGTTTAGAAAGAAAGAGAAATATTTGGTTAGAAATCAAAAGTTAATCTTGGACTTAAGTTTTTGTATGGATGATTCTAGGTAATTTGAGGTGGAAAATTTAAACCAGGCTAGTGAAAGCCAGGGAAACCTAAAGGTAATCTCGCGGGATAAGTCACAGGGGAATCATGGCGAACAATCCTATACAATTTCTTGGAACTACGAGACATAAAGTTCCCCTGAAGTTTCTGGCATTTTCGTTTATACTTATAATACGATAGACAACAGGAATCATACTGAATGGAATATGTAGTAGCTCGTGGAATTCCCTGAAAGGTCATGCATACCCATAAAACCCAAACCGAATTCCTTTGGAATTCCTGTGCATTTCTTCTGAATTCCATAGAATTTCAATATAAAAGAGTCTGTTGGAAGTTATAATCTCCAGTAATTAAAGGTACTGCAGAAAAGCGCCAGTTTATCTCATCATGCAGTTTTCTCGTAGACAACTAAAAGATTTTGAATGTTAAACTACTTAAGCTAATGTTATTATGCTTTCCTAAACCATTGATAGAATTCATAAACATGACAATATATTGATCATTTGCGTATATCTATTAAAAATATAAAGTAAGCCCCATTTTAGAAGGCAAAGTTAATAAGTAAAGCAATAAATAAAAAATATTGTCACGTTGTCCATTAGAAGTTCTTTAGAAACGAATGGGATTTGCTAGACAACTGCTCAAGACTCAAGCGGGAAGCGATCTTACTAGAAAAATTGGGTAGATACTTCTAGAATTCTAGATAATCGACAGAGATATAAGACGAATCGCAACCGGCGGTGGCGAGTACAGGAATTTTATTATGGAGGTTTCGCAACGTAGGTGGCTAAATTAATGAAATAAATAAACTCCCGATCAAAATTTATGCATCACTCAATTTTTCCGCTATATTTTTATTACTGAAATAATTGCGGAAGTTATACAATAAACCACAGGTGGCTTACATTACAATAAGTGAATCTTGGAAATTGAAACATTATTTTCCAAACAAAAAACTGAATTAGATGAAGTTCTTGAATTACCTGCAATATTATTTTAAGTTCAAGGTCAAATTTAATGTTACTATTTCGTGGTTGTTCCCTGGGTTAAGTGTCAAATTTAATAGATATGAAATGTGATTTAAGTTAACAGCATCTAAGTCCAGAAACATGAATCGACCACATAATTTAACTGCTTTTGAGTAAGTAAGAGCGGCAACTTTGTTAGATGAAGGACGATGTTATGTGGCGAGTCTAACAAATCCCAATCATTCTATAATTAGTTGAATGGTTAGAAGGTTCAGATAAACTCGGACACATTCTAGTTGAAGTGGACAGGTGCAACAGCCGCAACAGGTTTTGAGAAACAGAAAATGTACAAGTGACAAGCTTAAAAATGAACTCCCAACAGTCCGACATCTAAAGATTTTAGCGGAAACTGTTATGAGAATACTAAAGGAATCAGGATTAGTTAGACGCCTGCAATTACACCACTGCTCACCAGAACAAACAGAGTAGCTAGAACCATGCACATTGGGCAATAGGCGATTGAGAAAAAGTTTTGCTTGCAGATGAAACCAGGGTAAGCTTAAAATCACCAAATGGTCGTGAAGATTTTGCTACCTGCAACAATCTCTGCAAGGTAACCATTTGGTGATAGGTCAAAAATGTTCTGGAGAGGAATTTGCTTTGACACCGCACAGGTCAATGAATGCTCAATTCTATCTAGAAAACATTCTTCAGGACTCTGTCAAACCGTTTGCACCATTTATAGCAAATGATTTTACCTTAATGCAAGAAAATGCGCGATTACATGTCGTAAGGAAAGTTTAAATTATTTGAACGAAGTCGGTACTTGAGTAATGAACTGACACCGCGAAACCCAGACTTAAAAAAAAATAATTAGGCGACGTTCCCCGTCCCCAGGAATCATCAATAACGAGATTTTTTTCGAGTAGAAGAGTTTATTGGATAAGTCTAAGAAGACGAAGAGGTTCGGTGACGTTAGATTTCGAAATATTAAACAAGAAGTATTACTTACTTAACTTAATCATTATGTCTTTCTACCCTTCTGGGTGTAAGACGTGGGGGTTGGAATGCGTTTTATTCAGGTTCTTTTTTCCAGAATTCTCTCCATTTCTTCCGGTCCTTTACTTGTGGCATCACTTCTTGTAGTTTCTTTCCTCTGTTCTGTGTTGCTTTAATAATCGTCCATCCATGTTTTTCTTGGTCTTCTTCTGTTACTTTTCTTTGTTGTTCTGGCTTCAATTATTCTTCTAGTTATCCTTTTCTCATCCATCCTTTTCACATGCCCAAACCATCTTATGTATATATGAAGAAGACAAAGAGTACCAAGAAGAAAATTGAAAGAATAAGAAAAAGACGAAAACAGTAACAAAGTGGAAGCTAGGAAAAGGTATATTAAAACCAGTAGAATCCTAAGAAGATTAGTAAATTCATGAAAAAAAAAAATTAAGACGAAAGATGAACAGAAATAAAAACGTATAAAGGTGGACTTCTTCTCTCAACGGAGGTTGGTAATCATCATAGCGATTTTAACTTTAGATACTGCTGACTTAAACAGTTGGTTGGAGGAACAATTGAACCATTTTCTCAAATTCTAAAACAGCCCAGGACATCGTTTCCCCTGCATTATGAGTTGCAAAATGCAGTATTTGTCCTTCCTATTTATATGGCCGAGATATACTAATTTTCTTTTCTTGATATTATATCTTCTCTCCATATGTCTATGGTGTCCGTGTCAAGTAGCCTACAGATACAGAGGAGCTTAACGTGGGCTCCGAACCACGGAACCACTTCTACTCCAGAGAAGACTTCCTAGGCACCACCTCGGTGGTTTGCCATTGCCTTCCGAGGGAAGGGTCCAGGTGTTTTCGGTGTATGTGTGACCCTGGGAATCGAACCCGGGCCATCTCAGTAGTCAGCCGCATAAGATATATATCTTCTATATACTGTTCTACGGGTTTTATATTTATTCTTTGTCGGTAAGTTTCGTTTCTTATACGATGTAACCGGGTTTTGTTCTCAATTTACCGGAGGAATCTCATTTCTGTTGCTTGTAATATTTTCCTTTGTGCTTCAGTTGTTGTCCATGTTTCGGAGCTATATGTTAATATTGGGATGACCACTTGCTTGTATATTTGCACTCTAATTTCTTTAGGTATATTCTTATTTTCCAGGAAGGTTGTTTTTATACTGTTGAAAAGTTTACCGGTGTTTGTCGTTCTTTCTACGATTTCGTTATCTAGTTTTCCGTCTTTTGATATCATTGTTCCTAGGTATTTGATTTTCTCTATTTGTTCTAGCTGTTTGTTTCCTATTTTGATCGAGTCTTGGTTTTCTCTATGTTTATGTTCATGCTGTAATTTTTAAGCGTTTGGTTGAATAATTCAAGGTTTTTATGTAATGTTTTTTCATCATCTGCAAATATGACCATGTCATCTGCGTAACATATTTCGTAGCTTTGTAAGTTGTTTTTTATCTTTTTTATGGCCTCCTCTAGTATTACTGTGTATAGCAGCGGACTTAGTATGCAACCTTGCCTTACTCCTTTATTTGTTTCGAACATCTTTCATGTTTCGTGTTTCATTCTGACATAGTTTTTGGTGTTGCTGTACAGACTCTTGATGCTTCTGATTAGGTTTTGTTTTATTCCTCTGTCCTCTAGGGTTTTCCATGTGTCATTTCTGTTTATTGTGTCGAAGGCTTTTTCTAAGTCTACGAAGCACATGTGTAGATTTCTCTTTGACTTTTCTTCTTTCTTGCTTGTATTTTCCGTAGTATTCGGTGTCTTTCTTACTCAAGTATTTTTTCCAAGCGTTCTTTTTGTCTTTAACAGCCGTTTTTACTTTTTCTGTCCACCAGTGTGTTCTTTTTATATCTCTATTTACAATTTTTGTCGTCCCGCAACATCCTTCCGCCGCGTCTAGTACTTCTTTTTTAAAGTTTCTCCATGTACTTTCTATATTATCACCAGTTTTCCTTTTGTTGAATTTTCTATTTAATATTTCTTAATATTTCTTTAGTATTATTGGGTTTTCTAGTTTGTAACATGACTTTCTGTGCGGAAGGCTGCCCTTTGAATTTATTTTGAGTGGATAGAACAGACGCCTCCATTCCATTCTATCTCTTTTGCCCTCCGGGCCATAGTCGCCGCTGACAATTCTTTTCAGGATACTCGGATCTTTTTCATTGCGTCTAACGAACTGTGTACAGCAGTAAGGTCCTTGGGAACTTACCAAGGGCAGACTTTCCTGTATCCCAGATCATCATGCAGTATGGCATATGCAGATCCATAGCTGATATTCAAATGTGTAGCCACCTCAGACACCGGTATCTGCCTGTCTTCTCTAATTATGGCACCTGACCTGTCGATGTGCTCTTGTTTGTACGTGACGTTGATGGCCGACCAGAACTCCCTTCATCAATTACACGTGCTCGACCCGATTTAAACCTTTCCCCCACTCATAAACCCTTCATTGACTGATATTGCTCTATCCATACTGAACCAACTCCGATGGTGAATTTTCACAGGTTTCACTCTCTCTGTCCAGAAAACCGCACTTCGCCACGTTGTTCTTTGACGGCGCAGTTTTGCAAAATAGCGTCCATGTTTTAGCCCTAGTAGCTGCTACTTTTAAGGCAGAGCGCTATACTACAAATGGCTGTACTCCTCAATAGGATGTATTGTAAGTATAAAACAGGTACATCTTCAAGAATGATTTTTGGACTGCTTCTGGTAGTAAAATTCTCTTTAACTTTCACCTATTTGTGCAAAAAGCCAACGATTTGGCAATTTATTTATCCGAGGACTACGAATATAGAAACTGCACCAACGAAAGAAAAATTTAGGTATCTGTGGAACTTGCGAAAATAAAAAAGAAAAAGGGGAGAAGTAAATCGCAATGGAACAACGATGTATAACTGAATAGGATTCCGTGGAATTTCAATGAAATTCCCAGAAGACTTCATGTAGAATTTTCTGAGAGAAGATGTATGTATCCTGGAATTCCTTTCGTATTTTGACAGCGGTATACTCGTCGAAACAGTTAATTATCTAAACTGAATTATGAAATTAAAATTTTCTACACAATTTCTATTTCCAATGGGTACCAGATCTAAATAAAGCCCAGTGACGCAAATTATATTTCTACACGTTCCATGACCCGGGGGAAGCACATCGTGGGGTCGTTCTTGCGAAGAAAACTCAGCTCAGTAATTCTATAATGTAGTTTAGGTATATCTGTCCGTCCGAATTAAGAGACGTTGTCGCTATAAACTGTTGTATCTCTCAAAGAATGGGACGTCCAATGAGACAATCACAATCCATAATTTCTTACGGCGATTGGATGTTATTTATCCAAAATTGGCCGCCCCTAAAATTTTGCAGTAGAATCACCTCTTTTACTTTATTACTAATAAGGCCCTAAACTTTCCACTGTCGCTGATAAAAGCGTTAAATTGATCAAAAATAAAAAATATTAAAAAGCATAACACAAAGGCTATCCAGGAAATTCCGATAAAGTAATTAGTACAATACCTGAACGTTTTTCTAAATTTATCGAAAATATCTTTTGTTAAGTGTAACAAAAAACTGCTGTAACTCGTTAACGTTTGATTCTGTTGTATTTTCAACTAGATTTGTTGGTACAGCGTGCAATAGAAAATCGCAAGAAATAAAAAAAAAACAAATATACATTTCAGTATCTTAGTTTCTATTATGGTAAAATTCCGGTAATTCAGTACTGGTTTAAGTTGAACATTAGCTTTAATAAGCTTAATTGAGGGAGGGCCAAGCTATTAAGTCCTAGTTTAAGCTGCCTTAAGCTAGTTAAATTTTAACTTAAACCTGTATTAAAATACCTACACTAAATGCCTGTTTTACAGACCCTTAGTAAAATTAACTTTCAAATATTTGCTAGGAAAATAAGCATATCAACACAGGTTACCAAGGAAAATATCTGCCAATTAATATAAAAAACAAGCAATAATAATAACATCTATCAAGATACGGTAATTTGAACAGTAGGTCTAAGTAATTCAAGGATTGTTAGGACAATCATTAGATTTCAAGCAATTCACAAGTAAAACACGATCTCAGATTTTGAGTGGTAATTTGAGACAATCTGTGGTCAGCTTTCGGCGAAGGCAAGCAATGTTTAGTATATCTGTTTAAGCTTGTAGTTTAAATTTTAAAAACCATACAAACTTGAAAGTAAAAAATGTTCACAAAGAGTTTTACACACCAGACTCACAAAATTTGGAGCCGATATCAACCAATAAATGTATATTAAAAAAATCGACAGAGAAAACGTGAAAATTGGGCGACTTTCTTATAAAGAAATTTAAATATCATGTAAAATAAATTACAAAACTGCAGCTTATCCATCTAACACATTATACAAAACAGTATAAATAAATTAATTGAAACTATTATATTTTCTGAATGTTTGGGTTATGGTGGGTTTCTTGACATTTTTTACTTTTTCATGGATATTTCGGAATGCCCACGAAACAGAATTATTGCTAAATATATGCAAATCGTATTTAATTAAAATACAACTTATAATAGGAAAACTAATCAAGCCTCTGTATCATTAAACAGTAACTCTTTAAGTTTCCTTTACAAATTTGCACGTTGTTCGCCGTTACCTGCACTTGTCAGAAAGTGACAGGAATTCTAGATTACGTAATTCTATACATTTGTATTTCTATTTGTTTTACCACATCTGTGCACTATAGGAATTATGCGAATAAATAAATAAACAAATTAAAACAATCAATACAAATTAAGAACAATAAAATTCGATATATGAACAATTTACTTTTATTAACGGTACAGATTTCAGTAAATAAGCCTTTTTGTTAAATATCGTTGAATGAAAAAGATATCACGTCATTTTATTACTAAAAAATGTAGAATGCCACAGTGTAATACGAAACCAGGACATGCTGAGGCAAAAAATTAAAAAGTTTATTAAGCACGTGGGTGTGGAAATATCTGCCCTTTTAACTAAAGAATCGCTGAACCAATTTTAATTAAATTCAAAAATAACAGTTTACTACATGTAAAATCACACGTGTTTCAAACGTCACTTTAGTTTTCTCATGTAATTTCATAAATTTATTACATTAAAGGGCATTTGTAACATTTTTAATGAAAATCTAAACTATACTTAAACTGTAGCTTATATTATCACAGAAATGCAACATCCTAGACAAATTTATTTAAGTAATTTTAAATTTTAGATTACTTAAAGTAGTGATTCCTTTATCATTCCTTTTTTTTTCATATTATATTATATTATTATCGTATGGCGATCTACATAACACTTAATAACACTAAATTGCGAAAAACTAAATTCTAAGTATCCGGAAATTTATGTATCTTTTAAGTTGTGTATAAACGAAATTTACATCGAAACAGCATTAAATTCATCCTTATGGCCATCCGGAGTCAGAATAAACCGTTTTTTTTCAGAAGAGAATTCAATCCCAACAAACGACTTGATAATCAAAACAGAATAAGGTACAAACAACACTACTAGCAGATTTACAAGCCTACCCTACCCATTAAACATTAAACATCCTCGCAGAATTTCTATATTTCATCAGAACGTACGATCTTTAAGCAACTGCGTTAATGAGGTAAACGCACTCTTAGAAGCTGAACTTTGCATGCATAACGGAACATTGGCTATGCAGCAGTCAGCTAAAAAACCCGGGCTTTATAGGCTACAAATTAATCTCACATCATTGTCGCGAAAAACGTTTACATGGAGGCGCAGCTCTTTACGCAAGATATGGAACACCATGTGTCGCAAGGAAAGATATATCTTGTCTTTCTGAAAATTCTGTGCTAGAATGTGCCGCCGCTGAAAGTGTAACTAATAAAATTAAGTCAGTGATTTTATCAGCATGTATACACCCCCCTCGGGGGATTTTTCTCGATTTTTAAAAATCTTGGAAAAAATGTGTGCAATGATAACAGAGGAAAAGGCTGCATTTTCTTGACGGGTGATTTTAACATTAATCTTTTAGAGAACAGCGTGAATAAACATAAGCTTATCAATTTACTATTCTCATTTAACTAATACCCGCATTTAATCAAGCAACCAGAATTGCAGGCACCTCTGTTTCTTATTTGGATAACATATTTATGAATGCCTTTTTGAAATATTCAAGTAAAATAATCGATTCACACATATCTGACCACACCGCTCAGATCTTATTTGCAGAATTTGATGTTCATCATCAAACAAGAAATACACCTCATTGTTTTTATAAACGGTTTTACACCAATCAAAATGTTAAGCATTTCCTTTTAGATTTGTGTCACGAAGGCTGGGAAGAGGTGTATAAGGCAGATACAGTCAACTCGAAATGGAACCCATTTATTGATACCCTTTTGTACTATTTTAATACTCATTTTCCATTGAAAAGGACTTGTAAAAAGACCAGTAGACAGACGTACCTGCCTGATACACCTGAAATTATAAACTGCAGAAATCACCTAAATTTGTTTAGTGTTTTAAGTAAATATCATCAGGGCTGTAAAGAAATTTACAAAAATGTAAAAACTGAATACTGTAGGCTGTTGAAACATACCAAGAATGAGATGGTTATGAAACAAATAGCAAATGCCGATAACGCAAGTAAGTAAACATGGAAAATTGTAAAGCAACTTACAAACAATAAGAAAAATGATACTAAAATTTTTCCGCAAGGTGATCCGAAACTTATAGCTAATGAGTTGAATAACTTCTTTGGTGATATGTCAAACACCAACCCTGGTGTAAGTAATAAATGCAATTTTGATCTAAATTCAAAATCCATGTTTCTTAGTCCTATAGACGAAAACGAACTTTTTGAAATAACAAACAAGTTAAAAAATAAAAAATCCTCAGGTAACGACGGAGTACCCGTTTTTTTTACTAAAACGTTGTATCTCTGCTTTTGCAAAACCCTTTTGCAACATTATCAACTACTCTTTTGAAAAACGTGAATACCCTAATAAATTAAAAACTGCAGTAGTGCTTCCATTATTCAAAAAAGGGAATCATAACTCAATCGAAAACTATAGACCGATAAGCTTGCTTTCCTCTTTCTCGAAAATATTTGAAAAGGCTTTTTATAGCCGACTACTAAATTTCTTTAATTCCTTAAACTTGTTCCTACCATTTCAGCATGGTTTTATGAAAAATAAATCAGTAGAAACGGCAATTTTTGATTTTACCGAAGCCGCTGTCGCAGCCCTTGAAGAAGGCGAGGCAGCCATCGGATTATTCCTCAATCTCTCCAAGGCCTTCGAGAGCCTCGACCACAAGCTTCTATTAGAAAAACTTAACCATTACGGAGTAAGAGGAAATGCTTACTGGTGGATCAACTCATACTTAAGAGACCGAACCCAAAGTGTCGAAATCAAAAGCTAAACGTACAATGTAGCTTCACAGAAATTACCAATTAAACGAGGTGTGCCCCAGGGTAGTATCTTGGGGCAGCTTCTTTTTATAATCTTTGTAAATGACTTACCTACAGTCCTTCCAGAGCCCTCAAATCTGATTAATTACGCAGATGATACCAATATTTTAATAGCAGCTTCATCAATAGAAAAGGCAGTAGATAAGAGCAAGGTATACTATGAGTGTATTAGCTCTTGGTTTATAAAAAATGGTCTTAATTTAAATTCGAATAAAAGTCAGTGTGTCATTTTCAAAACAAATCACAGCAAATTAATAACACCAAAAACAATTGTAAAAACTCATTGTCAATTATTAGGTGTGGATATATATAGATTAAAATTTAAAGTGGGACCATCATGCAGACTGCCTTTGTAACAAATTGTCATCGGCATGTTAATGGTCTACGAACTATAAAAAAAAAAAATGAACGCCGAGGTCTCTCGAGCTGTTTATTATGGTTACTTTGCATCTTTATTGAAATATGGGATAACATTTTGGGGTTCCCGAACAAATTTGGATAAAGTTTTAATAATTCAAAAAAGAGCTATTCGTATAATGTTTGGCTTAGCTTTTGATCAAACATGCAGAGGCCAGTTTAGTAAAAATAATATTCTTACTGCTCCAGGGCTTTATATATATGAATGTACCATGAGATCGAAAAAAAAATGATTCTGAGCAGGCCTTGACTAGTACAACACGATATAATAATAATAATAATAATAATATGTACTTTATTTAGTAATATTACTAATTTTACATTAATCGTACAAGTTTATAATGTCCAATATTTTCTTAAAAACTATTCTTACAGTACAAACTTAATTGTTTCTTAAAATTATAAATATTTGGCGCCTGTTTTATTTCCTGTGGAAGATTGTTATAATATTTTAAACCTTTGTAGAAAAAAGAATTTTGAGATTTCGATTTGGAAAATTTTGGTAATCTAAAGTCGGAGCGAGTTCTGGTATTATAATCATGTATGTCTAAATTGTACATCAATGACTGGGACATGTATTCTGGAAGTAAACAATTTATTGTTTTGTAGACTAATACTAGAGTTTTAAAGTAAATACGCTGTTTTATGCTCAACCATTGCAAGATATCTAACATTAACATAATTTTAGTAAATTTTGAACACTGCAGTATAATACGCATAGCTTTGTTTTGCTGCTTTTGCAGTCTTTTTAATTCTGATTCCTGACAGAGAAACAAAATGCTTGCACAGTAATCAAAATGTGGAGCAATAGTTGTTTTGTAAACATTTATTCTTGCTTGAATAGTAAGTTTGTTAGATATCCTGCCCAGTAAACTAATTTTACGTGCTACTTTCTTGATAACATAATCTACGTGCTTCTTAAAATTTAATTTATCATCTATAATTACTCCTAAATATTTAATTTGGTCAACCTTTTCCAAGTCCATATTTTCTATATTTATTTTAGCTGACTGAACATTTTTATTTGAAATAATCATAAATTTAGTTTTCGAGACATTCAATTTCAATTTGTTAACTTGTAACCATTGAGAAATGGTTTTTAATTCTAGATTTAATTTGGTGATAGCAAGATCGATATTTTCATCGGTAATTGACACTAAAGTATCATCAGCAAATAAATTAATGTTGCAGCAACTAAGATTAAATTCTAAATCATTAATATAAATTAAAAACAGCAATGGGCCTAAAACCGATCCTTGTGGTACACCCAAATTATTCTGAATTTGTAAGGATTCTTTATTTCCATATAAAGTTGTCTGGAAGCGCGATGTAAGGTAACTTTGAAACCATGCATTTTCAGTACCGCGGATACCATAATGATTTAATTTATTTAGTAATCGTTCTCTGTCGATAGTTTCAAAAGCTCTTTTATAGTCTAAAAACACAGCCACAATACTTTTATTTAAATCTAATTCACTTTTCCAATTTGTCAGCACAAAATTTATAGCAGATTCACATGAATGTTTATTTCGAAAACCGGATTGACTTTTAGTTAAAATGTCATTTGTTTCTAGATAATTTTGCAGTTGTTCTTTAACGGCCACTTCTAGTATTTGTTCATAAACTGGCAATACATTAATGGGGCGAAATTCTTCACATTTTTTCGTAGAATTTACTTTTGGAACAGGCACAACTTTAGATATTTTCCATGTTTCCGGGAAAACTCCAGTTCTTAAAGATTGATTAATTAATTGTAGAAACAGATCTCCGATTATTGGCAATGCATCCGAAATTACTTTGGCTGTAATGTGGTCTGAACTTCCTTTTCTTTTAATACAAGCTATTATTCTTTTAAGATCCTTATAATTTATGTCCTTGAACTTAAAACTGCCGGTGGCTTCTGTTATTGGACTTTCTTTAAATGCCGCATTCAGCACAATAGAGTTGTTAATTTCAACAATACTGTTTACGAAATATTCATTGAATTTATTTGATATTATGTCCGGTTCACTAATTTCAACTTCATCGAACAATATATTTTTTGGTGTAGTAGTTTGGCTTTTCATTAAACCTTTAATAATTTTCCACATATTTTTGGAGTTGCCGGTGCTTTGTTGAATTCTATTTTCATAATAGTTATTTTTACCTGTTTTAATCATGTTACTGTAGTGGTTTCGCATAGTTTTATAGAGAACCCAATCTGTTTCATCTTTTGACAATTTAGCAATTTTGTAAAGTCTGTCTCTTTCTCTTTGAATATTACGTAAGTCTGTAGTAAACCACGGGTTTGCAGATTTAGCAGTAATTGTTTTACGCGTAACTAGGTCGTGCATTGTTATTTGGAGTCGCGTTGCAATAGCGTCAGCAATTTCGTTTACGTGATGATTTTGCATGGTCCAATTATATCTATTTAACCTATTTACCAAGTTCTGTTGTGAATATTTAGCATAATTATTTATTTTTATCTCTTCAAAGTTAGATTTAATACATGTGAATGATTTTCCTGGAGTTACTTCAATTATTTTATGGTCGGTGATTATTGGGGCATCAAGTACGTCCACTTTTAAATTATCGTCATTTGTTATTACGAGATCTATGACTGTATCGCTGTTTTTCGTAGTACGTGTAAAATGTTCTACTATTTGCTTCATGCCTAGATTTTGAATAACTTTTATTAATTTTGTACTGTAATACCGGTTCTTTGAGACATCTAAATTGAAATCTCCTATTATTGTATGTAAACTGTTATCTGGAATAGTATCCTCACACCATCTTTCAAAAATTTCAATGAATTCAGCGTCACTCGAACTTGGTGAATGGTAAATAGCTGTGTAAAATCCCTTTTGAAATCCTTTCGTTATTTGAATACAAAGTAGCCAAAGGTTATTATTAATTGTAAAGTTAGCAATTAATTTGTATTGGATGTTATTATTCAGGATGATTGCAACACCTCCGGTATGTCGATTATTGGCATTGCATCGAAGTATTGTGTAATCAGCAAAAGCGACTTCACAATCTTGAATGTCATCAGTTATACGAGTTTCGCTTAGTAACAGAATATTTGGCTTCCTATCTTCAATTAGGACCTCAAGTTCTTCCATATGTTTAATCATACTTTGTGAGTTTAAGTATAAAATGTCAGCTTTTCTTTTATTTACTCTAAAAAATCAATTTTACTTCTTTCGAGTTCCAGTTTACGTTTGAATACTGCACATTCTGAACTCCATGCTGCATGGTTGACGTCCAGCTTTATTTTCAGTTTATTGGCAGCATGCATACAATTTATGCATCTTTGATCCTCATCGCCAGCTTTACATTCGCTTAAGTGATGTGGCCCAGCACATTTTGGACATGCTTTTTGGGATTTACACTGGGATGCTTTATGATTGAATCCGCTACATGTAAAACATCTCGTAATTTCCACAGCATCGTAGATTTTGCATCTATCCCAACCAATATTTACCTTCTGTTCATCCAGCATTACGCGGTAAGCGTAAGCGTTTACTTCAGCAAAAGCAGTATAACTTCTTCGATCTTTATTTGCTTTGATGTGCACAATTTTAACATGCGCATTTTCAGAGTTCAGAAAACTATTTTGTGACTTTATTTTTTCTTCGATTGTTTCCAACGATATTTTTTCAGAGATACCGACTAGCTTAACCCTAGGCAACTTTTTCTTTGGAATTTTTATTTCGTATTCATCCCCTAATTTACTTTCTGCCTTTTCCTTAAGTTTATTAACAGATTCTGTATTTTTACATTCTATCACAATGCCTCCTTTACTTACGGATCGAACTCCAGATATATCTAAATTAGTGGGATCAATAGACTTCCTTACTTCTTTCTTCGTATCTAAACTTTTTTGTTCCTGATTTTTTGGTTTAATGATGACAACCGGTTCGTGTTTCTTCAACTTAAGCTTTTCTGCATAAGTATGTTCCTTTCGTTCTTCGATTATTTCTTTGATATTAGATTTCAGGTTGTCGTTGCACATTGTTACCTCATTTTGTAATTTTTCTATCTTATCATTTTGCTTTTTCATTCCTTCACTTAAGTTGCTTAAAGATTTCATACCATCCACTATATTTCGTAAATAATTTTTCTTCTCGATTGGCTACACTGGTTCTAGAATGCCTATGAATTATAATGTGACAGTGACATTTCAAATGTAAGTCAGTTTTGCAATCTTTTTTCCAGAATTATTTAAGTTTATCGTTGTAATACTAGTGAAGGATCACATTTTGAACACCTACTCTAACATGTATTCATCTTAGTTTTCAGTTTGTTCCCTAAAGAAATACTGTTTTGCGTTTTAATTTAGTTGACATTTATTAACCTCTAACCTACTGCCACATTTTGAAATCAGTCTTGCCAATCGTGTTGTACTAGTCAAGGCCTGCTCAGAATCTTTTTTTTTTCGATCTCATGGTATAATGTTTTTAAAAAAACATCAAAATAAATTCTTTATACAAGAAATAAGTCACCTTTACAATACCAGACGCAAGGCAGGATACAACTATCCGGCTCACACTTTAACCATAGCACATTCCACTTGCAGATACGCTGATAAAGCCTTTTATAACCATCTCCCTAGTCAAATAAAAGATGTTTCAATTCTTAGGCAATTTAAACGAGAATTATTTAACTACATTCTAATTATAGAACCCTACAGTATATCAGAATTTTTAAATCACAGAAATTAAAGTGAAAAGGCGTATTTCATAGTCGCAGCTGTGTCTTTATTGTTTTATATTTATATTGTTATTGTGCCATGTTTTATGTTTTATATTTTTTACATTTTTATATGATAATCACTTGTATTTGAGGAATTCAAACTTTTGTATGGGTGTCAACGAAACCTGGGACCCCCCCCCCATATTTTTTTTTTGTTTTTATTGATAAATTAAGTGCCTAAACTGCATGGTCTTGTGGCACTAAAATTTTACGACATAGAAACATAGGATTACATACTTAAATTATACATACACAATATACACATGTAGTTATATACTTGATGTTAAATACAGCATACTTTATATGAAATGAAACAATTTTGTGTCCTTGAGAAACTTTAAAAGACGATCACTTTCAGAAAGCACCGTCTGAAGGGTAGCCTCAGTAGGAAAACATTTTCGCGCTTCCTTCCATTTAGGACATTCTAGCAAAATGTGTCGTGTTGTAAGAGTAGTAATGCAATTTTCGCATTTAGGAGGATCCTCTTTTTTGAATAGATAATCGTGCGTAAGTTTGGTGTGGCCAATTCTTATACGTGCTACCACTGTTTCCTCTTTTCTATTTAGATTGACGCTGGATCTTTTAGTGGGGAGTATCAGAGGATAGTAATTTTTTGCCGCTGCAATTTCAGACCATTTTGTGTACCATTTGTTTATTATGATTTGTTTTATATGTGATTTTAGATCTTCTTGTGTGGTATAGATTGTGTCATAAGTAGCTTTTTGTGCTGCCTTTTTTGCTTGGTCGTCAACTTCTTCATTGCCGGATACATTAGTATGTGACGGAACCCATATGAAATCAACTTCCTTATTTTTACATATTATTTCTTGTCGAGCGGAGTGAATTTGTTTGATGTATTCGTTGCGTGAGTAGATGTCCATTAAACCTTGGACTGCACTTACAGAATCTGTAATGATCGTAAATTTGTTGTTTTCATTATTCAAAACGTAAAGTAAGGCTTCCTTAATAGCATATAATTCTGCACTATAGATGCTGGCTAGGCTTGGACGTTTGAATTGTGCAGCAATTTGGTTATGTACAAAAGCACATCCAGTCAAGTTTATCATTTTCGATCCGTCGGTGTAGATGATCTCTCTGTCAGATGATTTCTCAAGTATTTCTTTGAGAAGATTGCGGTGTATTGCGGGATTTGTAGAATTTTTGGGAAAGCATGATAGTTCAAGGTTAACTGTAGGAATGGGAAGAGTCCAAGGTGGTGGAGATAAAGAAGGTGGAAAGCATAGTGACTTCCATTTTGCGTAGGTCATGGCACCCTAGATTAATAAATAAACTCTTCTGCAAGTATTTATTTTGTCATCAAAATATTTCAAACTTGATATT
The DNA here is from genome assembly GCA_963082815.1 of Melanotus villosus. Taxonomy (NCBI): domain Eukaryota; kingdom Metazoa; phylum Arthropoda; class Insecta; order Coleoptera; family Elateridae; genus Melanotus; species Melanotus villosus. The sequence continues at coordinate 25,644,545 of OY720422.1, read as the reverse complement.
TACCATACGTAAAATTGAATGGAGATTCCAAAAATGTATAAATATATAGGGTGTTTCATTTAAAATATCAAAGTTGATGTCAATTCCGGCGAAACCGGAAGTGACATAAACTTGTTTCCTATGCCAACAAACGTCATTTAAAGAGTACATTACATATACCAAATTTCATTTAGATATCTTAAAAAATAAAAAAATTATGGAGGTGCCCCAGGTTTCGTTGACACCCGGCATATGTGTTTACAGCAAACTGTCAACATGTTAAAAGTATTGTAAATGATTAAAATTTATTAAAATATTAAAACTATTAAAATTAAAAAATTATTACATTGTAATTCCCTATCTATAGGTCTATGTACAGGTCGGTCAGCCATTTGATAGCCTCAGGAGTTGCATTTTTTTTTTCATCTCTACATATAACAAAACTTGGGTGAGAATTTAAAGGATTATAAAGTCACAAAGGTAATTTATCGAACTGAATTTGCTTGCAAAATTATTCGTGGTTATTATGTATCATTATCATTGTTATTTTTCTTCTGTCTATTCATATGAGAAAAACCACGAACTGCAAATTTAGAATCAAACGCGTTATAATAATAATAACAGTTATTTAAACAGAGAGGGAGATGAGTGAGATTTACTCTGCCGAGCATGGACTTTCGAAAGCAGCGAAAACCTACCACCAAGTTAGCGAACGCAAATTCTTGTAATCCCCGTGGTATAATATTTTTGACATAATAGTTTAACGTTAATAGTCAGAAAATTAATTTTAAACAATCAAAAGTTACACAGGCCTTAATTACGACGTAGTTGTTACTTCCCTAGGGAAGTAAATTCACACTTACTTTCCTGCTGTTATAACAACCACTAAACAACCGATAAAATCAACCTATCTCCTTCAAATCTGACATGTAAGTGCAACTTCGCAAAGTGGGAAAAATGTTTTAGCCTAAAGTACTTATACCAGAAACTGGACCTGCAATTCATTATAATTATAAATTAAGAGGATAGTTTCAATTATATTTAATTTTTCAAAATGAAGTTTGTTTCAAGGTAAATTTAGAAATTTTTCACTTTTTTTCCTACATTTGATATACAACATATGTGAATTCATTAATTATAGAGCAAATGAAGCTCTTTTCTTACTAATTTCTTTAATAAATTCAGTTCAAAACAGACCTTGAACATCATTTGAATTACTAATAACTAGAAGCACAGTCAAAATACACCCTATTATACTTTCTGAATAGAATACTACAATAGCATCATTAGGATTACTTATTGGAGACTGAATCTACACAATTTCCCTTGATTATTAAATCCTTTTTCTCTTATTTTCCTTCATTTTAACTTTCATCTAACCTTCTTCGAATTTTCATTTAGAAATTTAACGGTATGTTTGTACTTCGATACTTAAATCTTCTAATTTTAATGTATTAGCTAAAACTTTAACACATGAAAATCGGTTATTTAATCATTTCAAAATCAAGCTTAAACACTTCACTGCCACACAGTTATAACGTAAAAGGTGAACGTAATTTCACTCTAACGTGTAATTCACTTACAAATGTTATAGGTTACGGAAGTACTAAATCAAATAAGTATACCTACTGGAATTGGTATTCACCCAGCCCAGTTTTAAATCATGAACAAGCAGTAATAAATAACACTTAACAATAAACTTCAGAATTACATTTCTATAATGAAATGAACCCCACTGCGTTGAAAATTTATTTACTTAGCGAGTAATTGGTTACATTATCTTACCTACACTTTAATTTTAAAATATTCTGTAAATTATTTCACGATAAAAGGGTTCTGTGGCATTTCTAAAAAAACAACATTAACAAGTTTTTAAGTGCTGTTAAAAATATTTTATAACAAAGTATTTATATTTTTCACAAATTCTTTAAAAACTTTAGCATGTATACTTTCCTTGAATAACATCAAAAAGGATTAATATTTTATATGATAAAATTGCCCATCATCTAAAAGAAACAATTAATCCACTTCAACGTGTAATTAGCGCGAAGCAACGAAAGATTAAGTTTATCCACTTAGACAACTTATTTTGAAATTAAGAACTATGCCTTTTAACATCTAAGTTATTATAACACCTTTTTACAGACAAGTTAATTTCAAAGTTAATTCCAAATTAAAAGCAGTGAACAGTTCATTCCTGTTAACGAACCTGTGAAAGGACTGAGTAAGTCTGAAGTTGTCATTTGTACAAACACAAAGACAAAAGTGAACGTCAAGATTTTCGACGTCTTATCAAAAGTTAGGCTTTTAATTTATCCTGATAAGTCGACAAAGAAGGTTTAATTGGCGTAAAATGAAACAATGGGTCATCAAACCATTACCTAAAACGTAGTGCGATAATTTACAGTAGAGAAAACTCCGAAGAGTTGTTTATAATCAACAATACAAATTACAAAGGGGAGATTATTCAGTTGTTTTTAGAAGATCTTTCAAAAACATCCCTGATGAATTTTACTTGCTGAAAAGTTAATTAGTAAATTTTCATGCAAATTTAATTGCTAAACTAAATTAAAATGATGTAGCGTTCTGTTTTTATGGAAAATTATGAGGAGGAGATTATAGCTGGAAATATTTTCTCTGATATTTTAAAGGTTAATAATGAAAAGTGTTCTTTGTTCATTCATTAAATAATATAAATTTGCAAAAACTTTCAATTTTACTGAAATTCAAGTTTAATATTAGTTAATAAGAGCACGGAATTTTCATATGTAATCCCCGACATTTTTCAAACAAAATAAAGTTAAACAGAATTCTATGCTAAACTGACGGGTTTCGGATTAAACAACGTACCTACCCACTTCGTACAATTCTAAAAACTTTATGGCATACCTTGACTTATTCACGTCTTGATGTACGACAATGTACAACAACGACCTATCATATACAACTTTTGATTTGGTGCAGTAATATTTATGAAGAATTAATATGAAGTAGTTGGATATTCCACGTCAGCTTAAGCTGAAACTCGTGTAATCTGAAAGGAATCGCCGCATAAATTCATTTTTCAGATTTTGCCACAAGCATAAACATTCTCACATTTTTGAGTGTTAAACATTTGATACTAACCATTCTTCAAACGCTTGAATTTTTTACACCCGCACATTTATATTAATTACTTTTCCTAAAGTTGTTTATGGCTTTTTTCAAACTAAAGGGTTTTTGCTATGAACTAAAATGAAGCTACATAAAAATAACATTAAATGTCAGATACTTAATGAAAACAACCCAATAAAAATATTTTAAAAACTAAATTAAAAACTTTCAGCACGGACAATAGAAAGCTCTGTAACAAATATTACTTGGAAAGCTTTTTCGTGTTATTAACCTACATAAAAAGCCACGAAAATTATAGGTAAACACTGTAAACAGCATTAAAAAGGGTAATTATAATATTATTCATTGTTAACGTTCCTAGAACTTAAGTCAAGTGCTTATTCCAATATTAATTATTTTCGGATAGTCTAGTCTAGTTTGATCTGGTCTGAATTAGAAGTGGATGTGTTTATTTCCTGAACATTTACGTCCAAGGAAATCGATTTTCTACACTCGAGTAGGCATCTCTGAATCAGACGTAAAAATTTTTCTTTTCGTTAAGCTCGTTAGCCTTAGAAAAGCCTTGAACGTCCATCTTTTCATTTACACTTAATTTAACACTTTCAAGTGTCTAAGTTTAACTTATGAATTTACAAATCGTGGTAATTAAAAGCAATTTAATTTCAGCTAGTAAAAAACCTACAGCAAAAGCATAAGAAAATTTCATTCAAGTTTGAATGCATTTTCCTAACAGGAACAACCAACACAAGCTCAAAGAAAATGGAGTGCCTGGTGTTTGGTTTACTTTATTTTCCATTTGTAGAGTTTTCTAAAGAAACTTGGTTTTTAATTTGTAATGCGTTGTTAAAGTAATTTACCTTACCGAATACTTTGTTGACGGAAGTGCAAACCCGACCTTTGCTTATTCTTAATTAATTAAGTTGGTTTATGCAGCAGAACAAATATTTGTATAAGAGAAGTCAGAATAATTCGTAAGTTCTCCATATAATCCGAATGCGCCTACAAACATATTGCAGTTGTATTATCATTATCAGAATTGCAAATGGGTCGTTTGTGTGATAAACAACCGTTTTATGTAAATATGACTCGGAATTTATTTAATCACGAAGTATGACTTGGTATGTGTAGATTATATTAATTCGTATCTGTGGATTCTATGATGTTTTCATTCAGCTTAAGATACCATGCGATCAACAAAATTTCAAGCTTAGATTTTGGCAAGACGTGATCGTGAAACCTCTGTGTCGTTAAATAGTGTTTTTAGGTTATGTTATCCAATTTTACGGGTTGCTGGATAGGACGTTGGTTTACTTTTAACGTTTTATTACGAAATTTAATAATTTAGGCCGATCAGCAAAAAATATCTTAATTACTAAGGCTTCATATTAAACGCAAAAATAAAACACTAACTCGACCAGCATCTCTTCAAATTTAGTAACATAACTTCAAAATATCATTATAACATTTGTGTAGAGGCAGACAACAAAATATTAAAAACGTCATAGAAAACTTGATGGAGAAAAAAATACAGAGGAAGGTACAAGTTAAACATACAAACAAATAGGTTCAAATATGTGTAAGATAGAGCTAGAAAGCTTTAAAAATACACAAAAGGTCATGGAAAACAAACATAATTTAAGAGTGTGCAAAAGAAAAAGGCAAGGGAAAAACAACCAAAATAAAGTTCCTAATACGAGTTGAAATAGACGGAAGAGAGTGTAAATGGAATAAAAAGACAGAAAAACTGAAATAAATCGAGAAAGAGGGGGCATCAATTAATTACATTGCAAAAAACTAAAGAACTGCTCTGGACGAAATGGAAAAACCACCCAGGCAAAGATAAAGGGCAAGATTAAGGTAATGAATAGTTAGGAATAACATATTATCTAAAGAAAGAAATGAGGGGAGATATACGAAAAAAGAAAGTGATACAATGTATGGAATCGTAATAGCTATTTATCCAATTCAGTTACGAAATGTCAACATTTCGACATTGATTTTAGTTGTGAAAAGTGGTTCATTTTGTAACTAGTTACAAAATATGCTCCCATTTTGTAACTAGTTACAAAAAGATGATTTGAGTTGCGAAAAGTGGTTCGTTTTGTAACTAGTTACAAAATATGCTCCCATTTTATCACTCCCATTTTATCACGATGACCCAACTCCTTTTTTAAGAAGATGTGGCATTTACATTTTGTTATCTGAATTGGATAAAATCTTGTATGAAACACGTTGCAAAACATGTCTTTTTATCACATGGCGTGTTGGTGTTGCCTGGTGATAAAAAGTCCATCATTTTGCAACTCGTTGCATAAATAGCTATTGTACAACTAGTAATGAAAGCAATACTTTTTTCATGAGTTTGAAATCATCAATCAAACGAGTGAAAAAAAGATGCTTTTATACGAGTTGTACACAATATTTTTTTGCATTTTGACATCTTAAATCCCTCAAAATAGGATAAAAAGGATTTAAGAATTTACAGTTGTCAAACTGACAATTTACAATATTTTATTTAAAGCATACTTACTTAATGCAAAATGTAAAATTAAATAGTTAAAAAAAGTGTTGCTTTCTTTATGATTTTTTAATAAAAAAAAGTCAACTTTTTTGGCAAAATGCAAAAAAAGATATAAGAGCGAAATACATGGAAATAATGAAGGAAATTGAGCAATATTAGGAATTACTGCGACAAAAAAAAAAGAAACGGGCTTGAAGCAGATAAATGGATACAAAATGTGGTGGTCGGGGGTAGGAAAAGAGATACAAGCACAAGCCGGAATATAAACAATATTATTAAAATGTAAATGAAAGATTGTTGAGAATGAAGATGAAAATGAAAAATCAGATATAAAATATATTTGTAGTATACGGCCCAGTTTCTAGAAAAGTTACAGAAAGAAATAGAGGAGTGTGACAACAATAATAGTATCGTAGCAGCAGATATAAAGGGGAGAGTGGGTAATGGTAATGAGGGAATGGAAATATGTCTAGGATCAGAGGGATAAATTACAAGAAACGATAATGGTAGCAGAATTATAAAACTATGTATGGAAAATGAGCTTATAATTGCAAACAGAAAAATCCCCCAGAAAGATATACGTATATTTAGAGTGGCATACCCTTTACAGGGCGTTGCAGATCCTCTCTCCATATGCCTGTGGTGTGCCTGTAAAGTAGCCTACAGACATAGGGGACCTACAGCTTAACGTGGGCTCCGAACCACGGAAGTGCTTGCACTTCTACTCCAGAGAAGACGTTACTAGGCAGAATACACCTCGGTGGTTTGCCATTGCCTTCCGAGGGAAGCGGCCAGGTATTTTCGGTGTATATGTGACCCTGGGAATCGAACCCGGGCCATCTCAGTGATCAGACGCACGCTGAACCAACTGAGCTACAACCGCCTGAGATAATATTTGATTTGGATGTTTATAATTAAAGATTATATTATTTGTTGATTTGTTAACGAAAGTTATTTTTGCAAAGATTGTTAATGCAGATTTTTTAAATTATAAAAAATTGTAACATAAATTTTAGGTAACTAGATTAACTTTAAGTTGTTTATGTAAATAAGTTATTGTTATAATCATTGTTAGAGAATGATTAGCTAAATTCAGTAGTCATAGAAGCATAAAATTAGTTACTTTAGAAACCTTGTAAATAGTTGTTATAGTGAAAAACAAATTGAAGATAAAATATCCTGGATACAGAAAATAGTATATTTTACAACAAGACATGAAAATGACCTTTTTGTCGTGAGATGAGAAGTTGCCCACGAGCTGCGTTAGCAGCGAGTAGGGCAATCACGAACGAAAAAAACGTATTTCATGTCGAGTAGTAAATGCTATTTTTTCTACGACATTTTAATTATCTGTTTGAAATAAGTTTTAATTCGACTTAATTCAAACCGAATTGTGTCAATGCAAATTATTAATTGTTTGTTTAATCGGTTCCATAGTAACACACGCATTTTTTTATTTTGTTGCCATAGATTTGGAATTCTTGTTTTCATCTCTAGAAGTGAATATGTTTTCATCTCTAGATAGAAAATGTAGCGTTTTCGCATAGGGTTTATCGTGAAGAAAATACTTGTTTTCGTATCATGTGTAGAAAAAAACAATTTTATAAATTAATTGATATTTTGCATTCAAAGGGACAACAACCAGATAGGTTTGCTCGTCCCAAAACAATAAATATCAAGCGAATATTTAAATTTCAATAAAGTTAACGATAATTAGAATCAGTATTAAATTAAAAGGAAGTGGAATAGAAGAAAATTCAATTAAAAATTGAACTTCAAGTAGAAGCACTGCAGAACAGAGGCAATTCAAGTAGAGGCAATTCAAGCAGAGGCAATTCAAGTAGCGGCAATTCAAGTAGAGGCAATTCAAAACAGAGTCAATTCAAGCAGAGGCAATTCAAAAGCGAGGCAATTCAAAACAGAGGCAATTCAAGCAGTGGCAAATTGGATTTTGTTGTTGAAATAAAGAAATTTTGGAAAAGAAGGGGAATTCAAGTTAGACAGTGAGTGTAAAAACCGTAATTTTAAGATAATTTTAAGTAGGACTGATAGGGCGAAAAATATAATAAAGGTAAAAAAGTCTGCATTTAAAATTTGAGTAAAATTTTATTTTTTTAAATTAAATATAAATTGAAAATACAACGAACCCGCTTAACGACCCGTGAGGTGAGATCTCCGAAATCAAATAAATTAAAGAGCAAAGTAAATTTTGAGAATTGTAAAGTACAGTACGAAACTTTGTCGAACCCAACGAAGGGGCTGTAGTACAGTACAACATAAACAAATACACACGAGAAGAGCATGGCAGAAAACTCCATTATCAATAATTATTATCTGATAAATACTGAACTTTGGAAAAATGTAATGGAGGTAAAAGTATTTAGTACGGATGAAAGATAAAATGGAAAGAGATAAAACAAGAAAAGAAAAAAAAATGTGCTACAAAATAAAAAAGGAAATATCTAAAGACAAATACCATGAGCCACTACAGAAATATAAAAGACAAAACGCAATACATCAGCCACTAGAAGAGAGATGGGGAGAATTTACAAATAGCATGAAATAAGCTGCAAAATAAAGCTGCGAAACTAATACATTCTGGAAATTACAAAAGGCAGAGAACGGCCTGATGGAATATAGAAATAAAAAAGGCTATTAAAGGAAATAATAAAGTTTGGAAACAATAGTACAAAATCTACAGAGAATTACGAAAAATATAAAGGGAAAAGGTTCCTAGTTAAGAATACAGTCAAAAGGAACAAAGAGAAGTTGTGAATGGAATTTGGGAACAAACTAGCAAGTGCATATAATGAAAATCAAAAGTTATTTTACGGAACACCGAGAGTGAAATACGATAAAAAATATAAAAGAAGAAGAAACACAATGTAGTTTCAGAAAACCAGAGGAGCACAAGATGATATATTTGCAGTAAGACAGATAATCCAGAAATCGGCAGGAACTGAAAGACAAAAAATACATGTTTTGTAGACATGGAAAAAGCCTTCGATATTATAAGAAGAGAAAACATTTGGAAAACTTGAAGAAATCGTGGTACAGCGAAAAATCCTAGTGAATGCGTTAGGAGGTATTATTATTAGTATTATTATTATTAGCCTGAACATCCTTATGTAGGCCAAAGGCCTCCCTCTTTTTCCCTTATTCTTTTTGCATTTATTCTAATCTACTCACTTTAGAGAGCCTAAACTCCACTGAAAATTACGTAAGGGTAAGAAACGAAAGCTTAGAACGCTCCACTAGTCATGCAGGTTGTTTAAAACAAGGTTGTATTTAGAGCCCATTGCTGTTTAATACATATAATAAGTACTTAAAAATTATACCATCTGCTATTGGAAAGTGGAATAAATAAGTCACAACATAAAAATAGATGGAAAGACTTTAGAACAAGTGAAAACATTTAAGCATTTGGGTTCGCATTTGGGAGCAGTTATAAATGAAGTAGGCACGGCACATTCGAAGATAAAATGAAATAAACAATGGAACTGCTACAACTGGAATAGTATATTGAAAGACAAGTGTTACAATGTATTGTAATATGAGTACAGTTTGCGTAAACGAGCCGTTAGGCGAGTTTCGCAATCTACGAATATTGCAACTCGTCATTATAACACATGTTTTTCATACAATTTTTCCTATTTCGCATAATTTATTTTAATTTAATAAATTAATATTAAGTAGAAATATTAAATGTCAAGGTTGGTAAGATTGACAGTTCCAATAAACATTTGAAATTTAATTAACAATTTATTTTGACGTTCATTAAAAATATATCCGAAAGTTACATCTAACAAGATTTCTATCTAAAAATGGACGGAGAATTACAATGCACTCCTCCTGAGGTAAGAAACATTGCCTCTAATGCAGTTAAATAAATTTAATTACAGTATTTTTACATATGCAATAATGACAGATGTATTTGACATCTAGACTCAGTTACGAACGTTACAGGCAGATAAGATATTCCCTAAAAACACTTGCACAAAAATTTTCATTGTAGCACTGTTTTTGATAAAAAACAGTTGTACAATATTCACTTTGTGAACGCGATATAGGAAAAACTATTTAGGCAATTAAATTGAATTTTCTTAGTCACAAAGAAATTCCAAAACAAGTAACAGCTGAAGTAGTTAAATGGTTCGTGAAACTAACTCTCACATATTCAGGTGAATCATGGACACTAACAAAAAGACAGCTAGGCCGACTTGATAGCATGGATATGAGATTTCTGAGAAAAATTGAAGGTAAAACTAGAAGCGATAGAATAAGAAACGAAACCATCAGAGAACAGCTGAAAAATAATACCGGTTGAAAGAACTATCCAACAATAATAGATTACGTACCAAGTGCCGAAAAGTGGATTTTTACTAGACGAGTATGGCAGGTGTTTAGAATTAACTGACACTAATTAATTAATGCATATTTTGCATATTTAGGAAAATTCTGCATATTTTGACGTTTTGTGTATATTCATGCATAAACTTCATATTTTTAATTATTTTTTAATTGGTTTTCAATTTTATGTAATAGTGGTTTTTCATAACATCAGACCTTGTATTGTATTTGGTATGGGTAAGGTTACAGATAGCTTACTCTAAAAGTAATTAATTTTCTCGGAAGACCGGGTAAACATAGTCTTTGTAGCCTCACCAGGTTCTGCACTAAGCCCTTGTTTATTATACGATAGATCACTGTATATTAAACCATTTAAAAAATCAAACCAATTAAGTATTATTAGTGCAGTATATCCTACAACCCTTGTGATGAATAGGTACTTTAAATGGCACGCCTACTCTTTCAACAAGGGATTACCGAAAATGCCTAATTACAGTAGTAGTCCGACTTACGCTCTCCCCACTTGCGTGAACTCGCAGTTACGCGGTTTCGAATATAAAACACATTAAAAATGTTTTATTATTATTTTATTGGTGAATAAATTAGCGCATATCTGTTTTTGACTTTTTAAAATTGATCATAAATCGTTTTTATGCACGATCGCATTATAATGTGACAATTATGTCAGAATTTTTTTGACATGAACATCTCTTTATAGCCCGTGGGCCGGTGGGCGTCTTTAAAGCCCGCCGGGCTATAATGAAACGTCAAAAATTGATAAACAGTTTAACAGTCTTATAAAGAATTTTTTTAAATTAATATCGAAAATATGCTCTTTATTAAAACTCTATTTGGGGCAATTTGTATTAACAGTTAACACAATTATTTATGTGAATATTCCTAGGCGCAACTGTTTCAACCATTTGACAGTAGTTTGTAGTAAAAAAAAATAATTGAGCAACTAACTACTCGATGTGGGTAGAAAATTAATTTTTTCCTTTTATTTCAGTTTTAAAATCTTCGATCGTGCATAAAATTGAGTATGTACCACTGGCGTAACTTTCTTTTATGGCCTTGATACATAAATAACTATTAAAGTCGATTTTGAACATAAGCTATTGCATATGCATGTGCATATTCTCAATATTAATTGCATATATTTAAAAAATAGTAATAATGTACTGCATATATTCCTTTCTCTAGTAATAAGTAAGCGTAGAGACAATGCGGAGAATTCACAATCAATGCTTTAAAAACACAGGCTGCTAAAGATGAAATTTGATCGTTCCCAGAATATCTACACAAATTTAAAGCTTTTAAATAGCTTACCAAACTATTCTAAAAATACAAACTGTCATAAAAAACCAAATTACAACATCGTTCAAATAAACATTTAGAATTTAGGAAATATGAATATTTATAGGAATTCATAGAAGAGTAATAATGTAATAAATCACAAATAGAAAGTCCAAAGCAAAGAAAAATATAAAACTTGTGTTTTCACAGAAGTCACTGATTGATATACATAAACGAAAGGCAAATAAATGGGGCTTTTATCGGTACTACTAAAGAGGTTTTTATTAGATTTTTAAGATAAATAAATTGATTTTTTGTAGTAGCGAACGCTTGTTCTAGAAGTTAAGTCATTTCAAGACGATTTAATCGAAATCATTGCTCAATTCTTACATTAAGAAATAAAATTACCCAGCATTTAACCATAAAGTTTAAATACTTATTTATAAGACATTCAACTCAGATACTATCAGAAATAAACACATAAAAGGTGGTATTTTTAATATGAAGGATACTGTTAGACACTGAGTTCTTCAATGTGCATTTTAGTAATTACATTTATATTATATTAGCTCTTAATAAAAACTGAAATTCAGAAATGCCCTAGTTTACTATTTCCCAGACGAAAGCCATAAATTATCCCAAGGGTTGACCTAAACACAAGCAAATATGCAGACTTAAGTATATAAGAGGGGAGTGGCGTGTGAGCGCCCCGATAGCCGAGAGGGGTTGTTTTTAAGTAGAGTATCGCCGGTGACGGCGTCGGTGACAGTTGAATACGTTTAGCAGTGGCGTGACAATAATTAGAGTGTGATAATAAAGTGGTACCTCTGTCTTAGTGCATGTTACTTGTGTTGCATGTTGTGCATGTCTAATCAAAGGATTAGCTTACAGGAAAGATCATTTACAAAGAGGTGCTGCTCCTGGTTGTAATGGCAGTGGCCGCCAGAATGCCCAGTGTGGTGATAGGCAGACTTTGCGATAGGGTAAAGCAATAGCTGATATTGCCGTAAGCAAATAAGATCTTGCCGAGTGTGTGAATGAGGCCCTTTCGACTCTTTGGCATTAACTACACCCGATGTTGTGTGACTCCGGGTGTAGGAAGAAGTGGAGGAGGCTCTGTAGTAGAGCTCCGCAAGATGCGAAACGAGGGATAGCCCGTGAAGAAGAAGTAGATGGAAACCCAGTGGAATCGTAGTAGGTGCAATCCTGTAGCCAGTTAGGGGCGCAAAGAAACGAGGGGACCGGGGACCCCAGGTGAGTACACCTTTAAAGTGGTAAGCCTTCCAGAACAGTAATTGTAATGTTTGTTTTATGGCAATAGCGAATGCGCCGCCACTGGAGCTGAAAAGGGTCGCACGTCGCACTGCACTGTTTGTGTTCCTCCGCTTTCTGTACAGCCCTTACGTAAGACAAGAGGTTAGCGGTGAGTTTAAACAACCGACTAACATAACTAACTAATAAATGAACATTTATGCCTGACAAATGACCGATTAGATGACAAACAATTCCCCGTTACATTTTTCCTCGCTAACAATACTAAGTATATTAATCATTCTAATGTATGTTTATATAATTTCATAATTTTCTAGAAACCTCAAATATTGAAATAGTGGAAGTAAAAGAAAACCCAAAACTAATTATTTTTAAACCCAGCTTGTTGGAAAATGTATTACAATCGTTCACAGATCTACAATTCCTAATTTTAAACATTTTAATTACTTCCCAAAAGGTGTAATTTTAATTAGAGTTTAAATTGAAGGATAATTTTAAAACAATGGCCATTTAAATTCTCTCATGTTCTGTTATCAGTAGCAAGTGAATTTATCAAAGTATTGTAAAATAATCTCAGTAGAACACAAGCAAATGACTTTATTTTCAAACACGTATATATGTTTGTTATGGCAACACTTTATATTGACGCAGTACTGGATGTAGGTTTTGAGTGTTTGTTATGCACACAAAACTTAATAAACATTTCTATTTGAACAATTAACAGTTTTATTTAAAAGTAACATTTAAAGAATTCCACTGAAGGTAATGTTTTTCTTTAGGTACAAATTTTTTTAAATTAATTTAAATTTTTTAAAAATAATATAATTCTGAATTTAGTAAAAGACGTAGAAAAAGTAAATGCAGGATTTACTTTTAATGAAAGACAATCATTTCTGGACTATATTTAAAATATGCAAATAAAACGAAAATTAAATTAAATTGAGTCTTTTTAAACTAATAATAAAATCGAGCAGAAAATTCCATTAACTTCTGACAAATACGAGGGAACAGAGTTGATAATAACATTAAAATTAGTTTCGATATCACCAAAACTTTTGTAACTTTCACGAACTTGGACCTCTGAAAAACAAGATCTGTGGGGCATAATTGCGTTTTCAGGTAGCACTTCATTCTGTCAAAACTAACAAAATTTGGCAAAAAGTTTCAGTGATTGTAATCAGTTTAATATAACCTAACTTTCTAGAATTTCTTTTAAAGTTCTGAAGCCTTTCTAACTTATCACTCAAATATTCTTGTTTTTTTTTGTTTTGTAATTTAAAACGAATGATTCTTTTAAAAATAGGAAGAGAAAGTCTAGGCAACATCATGTGTTTGTTTATAACCTCAAAAAAGTTAGATCGGGGGTTTTCGATTTATACAATTTATTAAAATTCCAAGAAGAATTAACTAAATTTTCGTTAAAGTTTACTAAATCTAAATAATAAATATTTTCTAGGTTCTCACCTAATAAACTATCTACGTAATTTATGAAATCTTTGTAGCCTTCAATTTTTTTCAAGAATCAAAATTTATTCTTTTCAATTTGAAAGATTATAAAAATAAGTTAATGATTTATCATTTTCTAACCTTAAGTTATTCTCATCTAATTCCTAACTTTTAAGTAAATTTTCTTATTGAGTAAATTAGGATTCTCTTACAAATGAAATTCTTCAGTTAAAAAAAATCGGCTATCAAGGAATAAGGAAGAAGAAACCTTTCATTTTTCTTATTTACCTGTTATGAGTTACTGGCGCAACAGGCCATGACCTTCGCGATCTCAAAATGAGAGCAGTTCGAGCACCGCATGGTTGAGCACCCATTTGTGGGGCAGAAGTTCGTTTTCTTGAGCGTCGAGGCCCCCATAAATGATGTCCAGGATGAGGTCCCTGTTCTGAACAAGATCTGCGACCTCTTGCACTTAAGAGTCCATCTCTACGTATACGTTCCTGTTCTAAACGAGCTGTTATTTCACGCTGCACTTCCAACATAGCCGAAGATGTCATAATGCCCTTTTTGTATCTTTAAGTTTCGAAATATGTAAATGTCACGTGATTAAACTGGAGTTAAGCGCCCATTAATAACGTTTAATTGACGAAGGCGCTGATTTTATTAGAATGGTTAACACTCACTTAACTAATTGTAATTTTCACTAAAGTTACTAAACGATCAGTAAATAAAGACGAATTAGGTATCTAAAAGATACAGCACGGTTTTACAAGGAAGTACACTTCACCACAGATTAAAAGACGCACTGTTTATTATACCTTGTTTGATTGACAGTTTTAAATTGTAATATTTAAGCAGATTTATTCGAGTTAATTGGACCCCTAATTAACCGCGGAATTCCGAGATAATAAAGCAGGAGAGAGCGGCCACGGACACCGCGACAATAAAATTTAGGTCGACAACCGCGTTTTAATTTCTCTAGTACACTCTATGCCGAATGTTATCTCAAAATTCAACAGCTTCTCTGACACTCTCACTGATTTCCCATTGTTCTTAAACACTATTATACATACTACGTACTATAAGGCCGATCAATCCATCACCTATCGATTTTAACAGCACTGCGTGTTTGTATTTTAGGTAAACGAACTTGGTATTATTTACTTTGAAAAATCAAAATAATTTAAGTTGGAAATTGCGGAAGATTTGAACGGTTTCGGTATCAACTGTTGCCATATGTAAAAGTCGCAAATTTTGAATGAGGTCGAAGATTTTTTTTAGAAAAGAAGTTTTATAAAGAGAAAAGTCCAGTTTCCAATAACAATAAAAATCGTCGGTGGTGAAAATTTCTTATTATCGCATAGGGAAATAAAAGGGTCTTAAAACGTAACCTGTAGAAACCTAAATCAACTCGGCTTTACACAAAAAAGTCGAGCGATGGAGCGCTCGTAGCACTCTTTGCGTTATTCTGCACGCGCCGTGAAAGACTGGCAGGTGAACGGAACAAACCACGTGCTTCGAACTAGAGCGCTTGCGTTCAGGTTCTTAATACAAAAGGTAATATTTTTTATTGTTAATTGCGACGCCAATTGTACGCCTCGTTGCATATTCAGAACGAAATACCTAACCGCAATTATATTCCGATCAAATCGTCCGGTAAACAAAACAATTCTCCGGTTATGCGCTTCCACCACGAAATGGCTCTATGAATTTTGTTTTGTAAACCAGTGAAATAGCAAAACAAACATTTCTGGACTTTGTGGAAAAGCGATTTCAATTAAAATTTAGTTCAGCACGCCTATCTGCATTCTGGATATTTGTACAAACTATAATTATTTACTAGTCCAAAACAATTACACACAAAGCCTGCAGGAATTTACTGTAAATAAACAAACTTTCCAGCAGAAAACGAATTCGATCACTTTTTTTATAAAACCAAAGAGTCGGAACTTTCGTGGTTGTCTCGATAAATCTACAAATGAGTTTATAATTAAAATGAAATAAACTGTGGTAATATATTTAAGAAGAACAGCATTCGAGCACTTAGAACTTTAATTACAAACTTTATGAATTGAAAATATTTACTTAATCATCATAGCCTATTAAATTTACTTTGCACGGGTTGTGTTAATCCGCGTAATTTATATAAACTCGGCGCCTCCACCAAATATAATAACTAGGGCTAGGATTTTAATGACGTTAAAAATCAGCGAAAATGCAAAATAAAAGATGCAATTATGACTTAAAAATCTCGCAAAAATGACATAAAAATTTAAAAAGATGACATATAAATCTGTTGATAAGAACGCGAAGAAACTGAATAAGACTGCAAAATTATTGTTGGTTCATTCCCACCCACTGCAGGTCAGTCTTAGAAAACAGCTATGTAAGTTACTGACTCACTGACTGCATTCCAAAGAAATTTAATCCCTTAATGGGCATTCTTTTGTGGATGACTTAAGCACGTTCCCAGGAAACATTAACTTTGCATTTAGCTAACAATAGAGGTTTTAGGCTTCATTTCTAAACAGGTAAAAATACCGGAACAATATTGCATTTTGTTCTAGACTGCATGAAAAATAAAACTTTAACAAAAGTTTATAAGCTCGTCAAGTAAAATATCGCAAAATATCAAAAAAATTAACGCTATTCCTCAAAAATGCAAAAAATTCAAAGAAAAACACACAAAAACCCCAAAAAATGCTGGAAATACCATAAAAATTAGCAAAAAATGCCCCATTCCTCAAAAATGGTAAAAAATGCAAAAAAATGCACCAACAAGTTGCTCTCATGTGATTCAATGTATCCTGAAACACGTTTATATATAACTGAGCAATGTCTCAGACTTTCAGAAAAAAAGATGTAAAATCATCAAAATCCTAGCCCTAATAATAACGTATTGCGTTCGTTAAATCCACGCTAGCGTTAGTGTTATTACTTGAGATTAGTGAACTGGCTTTGTTTTGTGAATAAAATTCGCCAAATACATTACCAATTTTATTAGTCAATACGTTTGAAATAAGTCTTCAAATATTAATTATTGGTTAGCTCTGTATGTAGAACAATACCACATTCGTACGGATTTGAACCACCAACCTTTTGTTTTACTGCCTTATCCTTAAAAATTTAATTATTAAAAATTAATTACTAATGTATTGTTTATAGGTATAATAAAATTTTCTGCTAATTGCGAGCGAAAACTATCCAGGTCCCTCAATGATTAAAAAAAATTATGCTAAAAATAATTAGAAAGATAACAAAACCACCAAAAACATTTTGTGCGGAATTTTAGAGGAAAGGTTATTTTAATCCTCCCTCACAAAATTACTATTTATCCTTGTATTTATACAATTTGGCACAGGAAAGGAAAGGATAAGCTCTGGAAGATACGAAAGCGAATAATGCAGGAATTATCTCCTAATCTAAACCATCATATATTAAATAGAAGACTACCCCAGTAGCACACAATATTGTACTAATGTTTTAAAAATATTGAGACAATATTTGAATATTTTGAATCTTGAATCTTGAACCATAATATTAGGAAAATATTCTCTCAATATTTATGACCAATCTTATTTTTAAATATTGCAGGAATATCCTAGGAATATTTTAAAATAATATTTGAAATGAAGTATTCAAGGAATATTCACCCAATATAAGAACCGTATGTAACAGCAATATTATAAAACAATGTAGGGAAAATATTATTTTGAGAATTGCAGAGTAAAATTCAACATCCAGTTTCGAATAATATTTGTTAAACATTATTACCTAATATTTGAACAATATTAGAAATAAAGCAGGCTTAAACATTTTATTCTGTTTTCTGTGAAATATTTCTTTTCAAAGATTGTTGTGATATTCTGTGGATATTTGAAGATGATGTTGTGGCAATAAATTCCAACATATATAGTTTTGGAAGGTCTTTAAAAACATAGGCAATTAAAAAACAACTATCTTAAAACGTGCGCCTTATTTACCTGCCTTCTAGGTGATGTAGCTTTATTAGGTGATTGTATTTGTTTAATGTTATCGGTTGAAATGTATAGAATATTACCTATGACGTCAATATTCTTATAGTTTTGTAGTTTGGGCATTCCTAGGAAGGTTACGGAAATTTCCGTTTTCTCGGTAAATTATTTTACCTGTAAATGATGGTTTTTGTAGCATTACTTACTTGGAAAATAGTGTTTAGTTCCTCCCGGAAGTGCAATTCTTAACTTCTTTTTGTATTTTATTTGTATATATTAAATATAACTAAAGAGCAGTATACTGCTCTTTGATATAACTTTTATTTTTGTATTTAGTTGTATGACTCAATTATCGTAAAATAACTATTCGTAGAGTGTAGTTCTTTTTTAGAAAACCTTGAAATACAAACAAAAGAAAATAAGCTACAATGATAAGAATCCTTTTCTTGTTTCTATGTTGTTCTCTGTCCTCTTTCTGGGAACTGTTTAGTTACTTTTAAAAGCTTAGGCTTAGAAATTTTTACAGACATTCTAGAAAGATTAAAACCGGATATATCTACTAACAAAAATATCGGTATTATTTGCATTTTCGAGTTTTAGTTGAAGACAGCTGTCGTAAAGCAAATTTTGCTTTTACGTGTCTCCAGGTTTTTTGTGCTTGTGTGCTGTTCAATTAAGGTGAGTAACTTAATTTTTAATTATTTAGCTTTTTTAATTAATTAATTTCCTTTGCTTGCAGGTTCAAATATTATTTTTAACTGGGGAATACAACACTTACAAAAGTGTATTTTTGCAAATGGTGAAATTAATTACAAATGCTGTGGCCGTGAATTATTCCGGCATGGGAAGAAGGGAAAACTCCCTTTTTGCGAACTAAAAATGCACGAGGCCGTTGTTGGTAAGTACTGTATATCTGATAAAATAAAATTATTAACAGTAAATATGATTTACAGCGGGCACACAATGACCGATATAAGGAGGCGATGGAAACAGACAAACAGACCTAAAAAAGGCTGTAAGTCCATTTCAAGCAAATATTAAAAGTCAGCTTCCTAAGGAAAACTAAAATGTTATTTATATTGTGTTTATTATTTATTATTTATTTTATGTATGTATTATACTGTATCGAATTATATTATATGTATTATATATTATATCAGAAGAATAAAGTAGAATTCTAATATTTTTTATTTATTAACAATCACTGGTTTCTAATATAAACGATAAATATTATCAGAATTTATTAAATACTTAATGTTGATGAAATACCAATGTATTCTAAATATTTGTCGAAAATATTACAGTAACCTTACCAAGCAATATTAGATGGAATATTGTGACTAACATAATACTAATAATACAAGATAATATTTATACAACATGAACTCGAAATATTACCCAAATATCATAATATAATATTTGTAGAATAAAATTCACGAATGTTGCTTGAACATTTATGGATAATGTTCATAAAATATTAATATCAAATATTTTGCTAATATCATAATATAATATTTATAGAACAAAATCCACAAATGTTGCTTGAATATTTGTAAAAAATATTCATATAATATTCATTTCAAACATGGAGTAAATATTTTAAAATAATATTTTATAAATATTTCAAAAAAATATTTAGGGAATATTCAAAAATGTTACATTTAATGTTACCACAATATTGTTTTAAAATATTGCACAAACATTTTGTGCTACTGGGGTAGTTTCTATTATCCTTTTCGTATTGTAAAACTGATAATTAATCCGGCTGTCATTCGATCATCTATTTAAATCGGGTGATTTTTTTAAACAACGAATCATGAGAACTTAAGGACATATCTCAGCTCACTCCACAAGTACGACGGCTTTTAGCAAATTAATTAATTATAAACTAAGACATTGATTTTATGTGAAAATATAGGCTTTAGTTAGACTGTAATTTTTGTTATCTCAAAACTTTACTGACACTCTCTTGTTATTATTATCATCATTATTTTCTTTAAATCAAGGTAAAGCTAAAGCATATATTGCTGAACAAAATAACATTGTTCTATAAACTTTATAAATTTATAAATGCTTATCTCTTCTTTAACACGGAAAGCTAAACCCAAAATTAAATATTATTAAATAATCATGTAGTCACCAAGGGGTTGGTATTTCCTTCATGAAGCTAAGCTGAACCATTACTGTCTTACCCCTGACTTATTGTTGTTAATGTGTAATCGTCGGTAAATATTTATTACGCCATTATGTTCCTTTTAATGAGTGAACATATCTTCTTATGAAGACATGTGAAAGCCCACAAAATTGCTTTATTAACCCTCCATTATGCGCGTGGATTCTACTAACGTGGTTAGTCGCGATGGTGATCCATTTGTATTTTATTTGTGCTACGTTTATTTATTACAAAAATCAAAATATTTTTATGTATAAATGTTTATTTATGTTTCCTTTTCAACATACAATACATTTACATACATATGATATCTAAATTTTACAATGGGAAAATCAAAACGTACACGTGCTTTTTTGAAAGCTCTTCATACCATTTCGTCCAAACAGCAGAATCTTTACTAGTTTGCAAATTCAAACGTGGTTTTTTGGGGTCAGACATTTCTATATCTGAAATTTAAAAAAGAATTTTTTGGCATGGTTTATTATGAAAAAAAAACTTACCAAAACTTTGTAACAGCCAAAATTCCACTCGGCAAAAAACGTAGCGTTATCGGGCGCGTGGATTACAATCGTAATCCAGTCGTCTTTTGCAGTCGCTTACTCAGCCAAACGCACTTTCCACCTGTTTTTTTTTTTAATACTAAGTAGAAACTTGCATGTATTATCGACAGCTACTCCAGAGGGCGCTCCCACCCACAAGCTATTTTTTAATTGATCACTGCAAAAAGATGCGTGGAATACGATTGTAATCCACGCGCCTAATGGAGGGTTAAGGATATACTCTGAATATTTAACTAAAACGCAGTCGTTTCGTTATGTTATTTCTAGAAAACTATATAAAATCCATTCATCACACATACGAAAGGCATTTCAAGGCTTAAATTACTCTATGTTCGTGGTTGGTTTGGTTAATCCCAAACAAATTTTAACTGTCGGATTTACAGGATTTCTGGAAGAAGAAAAAAAACAAACCAATGCTATAAATACTCGTATATACAAATAATATTTACTCCCGGAACAATCTTTTGCGTAGAATATTTTTAATCAGTACCAGTTAGCAATGTTTGTTTATTTTTCTTATTAGTAAAGCAATAATTCAAAGCGAAATAATCTCCTTAGTCAAACCCTAAACGATAAGTATTTTCGTAATTAACTACTTAAAATCATTTTCAATTAGTCTTGGATCAAGCAATTATTGAAAAGGCAGTATAAAATAAATAAATAAAATTAAGTAAAAATAAAAACTAATTCCCAGCTACATAGTAAATAAATGAATTGAAATAATCATCACTGTAACGTACTTACTTATTTTATAAACAATAAAAGCTTTCCAACAAGATTTCATTCAGCTTTACTTTACATAATTCCACGCTGACATAAATAAATTCAATTTCATTTCATTCACATAGCTTTACACGCAACTAGCCTAACATTTTATTATTTTATACAAGTATTAATACAACGCCCCATTTACATGCCATAAAACCAAAACATCAAGGACACCTGTGGATTTAATTGAAATGGTTTGAAATTGAGACGTTATAAATAACAATTTCCTGATACTTTATCCGAGTAACGAACCTATAGGTCAAACTGAGCTGCTCGTTCTAGAGTTTAATTTTATCCAGTGTGGGTTTTAAAGACCGCATTTATTTTCAGTTATTGGCACCTAAATTGATTTTTATTTTACAGTTTTATGGGGTTATAAATTTTTGTTCTGTATGAGACCTGAATTAATTCCTTCCTTGTTAATGGAAAAATTCTCTCTCTTAAGAAAATGTCAAACGTGTTGCTACTGATTTTACGCTATTTCAGGATTTTCTTTAGAAGTTGTACGAATTCAATAGGGCGGCTTTTCTATGTTCTATGTAATAATTTTTTCTTGCGGTTAGCGGTTATTTTTCTTTACAACCTTTGTCAATACCCTAATACTTACAGTATTGCAGGTGAAGATGGTCAACGGCTTCAATGGCGGAAGAGGATAAGTGAATCCCAACGATGGAAAAGGCGGAAGTTTGGACACTTAAAGCAGGAAATCGCAAGAAACCAAATACGGTGGAAATGGATTATCTAAGGCGAAGTACAGGTATTTCAAGACGACAACACACTACTAACGATCGATGAAATTAGAAGGATGATGAAGGCTGAAGATACGGTACTGGATAGAATAGAACGGAGAGGATTGAAATGATTTGGGCACCTCCTTCGTATGGATGAAAATAGATGGCCGCAAAGGTTGTTTAGATGGACACCACCTGGCAGGCGGAAACAAGGTAGACCGAGAAGGTCGTGGAATGAAAGCATGAGAAACGCGATGCAGAAACAAGGTTTACAGAAAGAAGATGCGCAAAAGAGAATAAGATGGCGTTTGGCTACGGGAAGGCAGCTCTAGCTGTATACATATTATCCGTTTATAACTCATCTTTATTGCTATTAGGAAAATATGTATATTGAAGTGATATTTAATTTAGATGCCTATAATTAAAGGTTATGTTATTTTTACGTTAATTAACGAAAGTATTATTTTGCAAGGATTGGTAATGCAGATTTTTTTAAATTATAAAAGATTGTAATATAATTTTAAGATAGCTAGATTAAATTTAAGTTATTATAGTGATCATTGTTAGTAAATAATTAGCTAAATTAATAGTCTTAGAAACGTAAATTAAGTTACTTTAGAAACCTTGTAAATAGTTTTTATAGTGAAAAACAAATGTGAGTTAAAAATCCAGGATACAGAAGAAACAATTTTATAATTCAGTTGATATTTTGCATTCGAAGGGGCAACAACAAAATTTGTTTGAGCAAAAGCAGTTCAAGAAAAAGCAGTTCGAATAAAAGCAATTTGAGCGGGGGCAACTTCAAGAAAGAGCGAGTCAAGCAGAGGCAGATTGGATTTTTGGTTTTTGGGGATAAAGAATTTTTTTGGAAAAGAAGAGGAAGGTAATAGTAGATAGTGAGTGTATAAAAATAATTTTAAGATAATTTTAAGTAGGGCTGATAGGGAAAACAAGATAATAAAAGAAATCTGCATTATAAAGTTTGAGTAAAGTTTTATTTTGGTAAATTAAATATAAATTTAAACATCACACAATAATATATTGCTTACATGGAAATGGAAAATACGAGGGGCTTACTGAAATTAATGAGCAACTTTTTCAAAAATCAAAATTAATCAATGTAAGAAAAACAATTGCATCATCTTAATCTACAAACTTTTCTACACAGCCTCCATTTCCCTGCACACATTTTTCCCACCGTTCTGCAAGCTTGAAATTTCCAGCTGCTTGAAGACACAGGCTGGCTGCTTTTTAGACGGCCTTCATCGTCTCTTAGTATTGGCCTCTCATTTGTTCTTTCACAAGACCGAAGAGATGGTAATCAAAGGGTTCCAGGTCGGGACTGTAGGGAGGAAGAACTTCGCAAACCATTTTTTCAATTTCCACTACGGACAGATGAACAGAATGAGGCCACTTTCCTAGCAAATTACGCTGCCTTTGATTTCTGCTTGCTTTGAGAATTCAAGTAGCACCATTCCATTCTCCGCCGTTTTGTTTCAGGTTCATAATGGCGGAATCGGCTTTCATCATCTGTTCCTAACTCATCAAAAAATCATCTCCTTCAGTTCGATATCTCTGAAGAAGGCTTTGAGTGATGGTTTTTGTCTTGAACTCTGTGGCCTTCGGTGGGACTCAGCGAGCGCACACTATTCGATAGCCTAAGCTTTCAAGTTTTGCTGCGATTTTATTTGCGATGACACGTCTATCATCTTCAATGATGCCATCAACCCTTTCTTTGTTGCGTTCAGTGGATGCAGTGTAAAGGAACAAGGAACTCAATGACAGCACTTTGACGAAACGCAACATCAGTATTGACCATTTTACATCTACCGCTTATGTCACATAAAAGAAGCTAAATGAGTGCCCTTTAACAATTGACAAACAAGGAACATTGTAACTGGGTCGTATGAATAACTAAATCCACAATATACAACAAAATTAAAAAGCTTTTGAATAAATTCGTCCTTAATATTAAACTAAGTATTTTATAATCTGAACTGTATCTCGAAAGCTAGAGTTAGCAGAAAGAACTGCACGTTTTAATTTTTAAATTAAATTTGCCTAAGAGTCTTTAAAGAAATAAGTACAAGTAAACTTACCGACTTGTAAAACTGTTACAAAGTAAATAAACTCACCTGAAACAAACACATACAATAAGGAGTTGTTCAGTAGTTACAAGTTAAGTAAACATTAATTACATAAAACTAACACTCAACAAAATAGCTTGTAATTTATAGCTACAGCATTTGACTGACTAAAGTTAAATAAGAACAAAGCCCTTCGTGTAAGGAATTTCTGCTTCGTTAGTTATAGTATTATCTAGAACTAGGCGGGAATAAATTTAAATTATTTGCAAATGTATTTTTAATGTTTAATTTTTAAGTGCAACAAACACTAAATTATTAAAGACACTTTTTTTAACATAGCGTGAATGAATAACTTTAGAAAATTGAAAAGTGTACAGGTTGGAAGATTTCATTTTACCCTTAATTTAGTTTAATTTAAAAATTGTAAATTAAAACAATAAACAAAAATAAATAAATACGCGAAACAAGGAGATAATGAAGTGAATAATAAAGGAACACAAAAGCAGATTGTGACGATGGGTAGAAATTATGAGAGAAGCCAATATTATTTTCTCATTAATTAAAGCAAAAAATCGAAGACCTTTAAGGTGAAAATGGTAGAGAGTTTCGGTTTTCTAAGGCACACAGCTTGGAAGTAGTAAGGAAACCAAGCCCTAAATAACGGTAAGAAGCAGAACTGCATGATGACAGAAAGCAGTACAAATATACAAAGCATAGAATAAATGTACGTGAAGTACGGATTTTAACCGAAAATGATCAGAGAAAAGCTAACCCAAGAAGGAGACTAAAGAGAAAAATTGAAGAAAAGCAGCAGAAACAAGCTTATATTTTATATTCAGCTAAAAAGGATTGTGTGCAAAACTCGACTTAATCAGAGGCATTCAATGGGAATAAATAAAAAACTTTTGTTGCAACGAATTAACAATGAATGAAGAAAAGGCAAATAAACAAATGTCAGATTGAACGAAAGAAGACCTTAAACAACAATTCGAAGTTGCAGAAAACTGGACAACCCAGAAATAAGCAAGAACTTCCGCAAAGGATTCATAACAATTAAAAATAACTTAAGCAGTGAAAGAAGTATTCAAAGTAAACAGATTGTTTGTTATCAAAAACAAAATGGGCTGAGTTGCGCAAACAAATAAATGATTTAACTTGTTAAATTAATCATTTCTCAAATCTAATCAAAATTCAAATGTCTTTGACAACTAACATAATAATAAAAACACAATCATGTTCTTTTATCAAATTTGAACATTCGTTAATTTAGGAAAGTTTTATGCTACCTAGCTTAAGCGCAGCATCCGCTGAAAAAGTAAAATTATTGAAAAGCTGGAAGTAATAATTGTTTCTGTTTGAATATGGTAGATAAGGTTACACAAAAATTAAATCAATTAAATTTTGGTGGAAAGCAATAAACTTACTTTTATTACTGTATTAACTGACAGAGAACTCTTGAATAATAAAAACGATTGTTAAGTCAAAAACTTAAATAAAAGTACATCATGTAAATAACAAAAATGCAAAACTACAAAATTAAAGCCAACAGGCATTACACAATAAAATTGAATTAAAAAGTAAATATTATAAAGTTATAAAACGAACCCCTATAAATCCGAGCCATAAAATGAACTGAAAACGAGATTACAAAACATCTAAACACAACCAACATAGACGCAATAAAGTTTAAACGTCGCAATGTGCTTGCAATCTACGTAACAACTTATATTATAATTAGAGAGCAAAGAGTTTCTGGTTGTAAAAACTAAAATACGATTCGGTTTTAATTACTCCATTATAGAAACTGCAGTAGAAATGAGAAAATAAGCACTGCAGATTTTGCTAATTAAAATAAGCACTTTTTATGAAACTGCACTCGTGTTCATAAATTAAAAATAACAAACGAGCGAGGGTAGAAGGATCAGATTACTCTTAAATAAATTTGGGATAGATAGCTAATGAAAGTTAAACAATATCACTTCGATTTAATTATATGAAGCTCAAGAGGAAAGGTCCGAAAGGTAATCTGCCTGGTTTTAACAATCCCATCTGGATTGCGATTTTTATTAATTAACTAATTTGATTCACAAATAACTCTTTTTACCAATTAAGGTTCAAAATTTAATAGAATAAAATGCACTGACCGGCAAAAAAAACCGGTCACCTTGAAATATTTCACAAAAACACTTAAACGTTCATTAATTTAACTAAAGATTGGCATTAGGTCGAAGAATCATTCATTGTTGATGCAGAATGCACAAATTAGATAAGAAAATAAGACAAATAAACTCAGAAATACATTTAATTTGAAAAAGTAACAGAAACAGTGCAAATCGATTTTCCCTTAATTGCAAAAAAATAAAGGTGGCTGTTTTTAATGGACCTTCTGGTAAATTGTTAATAGCGTGTATGTCCTCCTCGAGCCTGAATTACGTCATACTACCGTGATTTACGGCAACATGTTAATGCTGTTGAGAAGAGAATCCCGCCTGTTAACATTAAAACTAGGGGTATTTTGGAATGGAATAAGCATCTTAAAACATTGATAACTAAGAAAAATCAGTTTAGCTCCCTATTTAGTTATAAATTATGCGGTTAAGGGGACCTTTATAAAATATTTCAGGGTGGCCGGATTTTTTTGCTGGTCAGTATATTTAGTGTTTTATTCAGCAGGTCGTTAGGACCCCACGTTTTATCGAAGAAGTTTAAAAATTAATAATATAAAACTCTCTGTCGAGTATTCTTGATCAAACAGTAAAACATGAAATTTCAACCTTGCTGTTCGGAGTTTATAGGATTGCGGTTTCTTTTGTTTGAAAAAAGTTGCTGTTATTTATTTTACATCATCCTATAACGTTATCGTGCTAATAACTCCTTAGCAACGAGTTATGTTGAAATACCTTTAACAGCACTAGTGCTGTAAAGCTTATAACAGCACAATATGACAGATTTACGTTACACTTTATGAATTGTCATTGAACTGCCATTGAAAATAATTTTTTATTTTTTGAAAAAAATTATTATAGGATGATATAAACCGTGTTACGGCACACGTAACGTTATTTGCTGGTTACATTACTCGAGAATTAAAAGAACGAATGTTCGTAATGTGAAATGCTTCATAACGTTACTAGTATCGTAATAGTTATTTAAGTTACAGGGAATGTAAGGACGTATTAACATTTGAGGTAGGCGAATACGCATCGAGGCGAAGCCAAGGCTCGTCGCCTTCCGAAAATGTTAATAGTCCCTACATTCCGTGTTGCTTATTATATTTTTTTCGCTTAGTTTAAAAGAACAAGAAAATATTATTTGCAAAGTATAAATTATTTTGTGACAGATTTTGTGGTAACTATGCGTCCTATAATACTTGGCAACGTAAAAAAAAATCAATATAACAGTGGTAACAATAACAACGGTAAACCTACAGTTCTGTTATCTGTTCATTATTTTCCTAGGAACGTAAGTGACACTAATAAGTTCCGTCGTCAAGGGTAACTAGAGCCCGAATGTTATTAGCCACTTACAGTTACTGTTGCCATGGATGTAAGGCTTGCTTACTTTGCTGGTAGCGAAAAAATTACTATTAATGTATTTTTGAAAAACTAGTAATAAAACAAAGTATTAAAAAAAATTGGTATGGTTCATATACCGTGTAAACCTAAACAAAATAATTGGGCTTCATTGAAACTGCTAAAGTGATTGAAATCTGGATGTACTCGTAATGGTTGCGTCGTACTAATTCTATAGCGGTATTAATCTGATTCAAAGAATGTTAGGTTGATAACCACTCTTTAGAATTTTTTAAACATTCAAAAACACTCCTTCTTATTTTTATATAAGAATAGTAATTGCAAAAGACATTAAAATATTTATTTATTTACCTGATTTGTTTAAAAAATTCCAGAGCTTGTAACTATCGGCAATATTAATTCAGTGTTATCCAGTAACGTTGCTACGTTGCATGTTTGTAATTAAAGGAACAGTGAAGTTAAAAAATGTCATTTTTGAAAAACATCGCTAAAAGTGAAATTCAAGTGTTTAGGATACTATTCTATAAATAATATTTTTTTAACGAGTTGAATATCGGAGTTATCGCTTCGTTTAGTCATCCGCTGACGTCACAATTGACACAAGTCGCACGGTCGCTCATATGCTGACCACCCTAGGAAGCTTAGTAATTTGCTCGATTTGGATCGAAACCATGTCCGGTGTAACACCATATTTGTATGAGCCGCGTTATTCTCGATTAAATTTTCAAAAACCCGATGGTGATGACAATAAAAGAGACAAATTTAAAAATAGAAAGGGTAACATTTCGTGGTGTAAATGCAGCAATTGCACTGAAATGACAAAGAATTGTGAATGTATATGTTGCAAAGAATCTGAACAAATTAGTGAAGTGATGGGAGGCCTAGATTGTATAATATTGAATGAATCATTCGAAAGTGTTTTATTGAATATCGACTGCCTGAAAGCTTCCCGATATCAAATGCCAGAGGCGTAAATAGCCTATGGCGATAGGCGCCTTATTGCAGAAAGGCGCGAAAATTATTGCTTGAGATTTTTTTTCTCCATTATAATTAAATATTTTAAATAATAATAAAACAGAAAAATACTTATATTTTAGTTTCTATTTAACTACTTGAAGTTAAATTAGAATAGAAAGCAAAATGGTTGTTTACTAGCATGACCGTATTTGATTTCATTTTTGCTTTGATAATGTGGTACAAAATTTTGGGGAAAATAAACATCGTAAATAATCAGGTGCAAAACAAAACACAGGATATAACGCGTTCTTCCAAACTATTAAAAAGTTTATTGCACGTCTTCAAACAAATTAGAAACGAAGAATTTGATGGTATAATGGTTGAATGCAAAGAAAAATGTGCAATTCTTGATATACAGCCTTCTCCAGAGAATAAAAGAAAGCGCCGAAAGATAATATTATCAGGTGAAAAGGCTACAGATGAAGGAGCAGATTTTTTAGCTAAAGATCAATTAAAATATCTCTTTTTACGAAGCAAATGATGTGATCATAAATCAATTGAGCGATAGATTGGAAAATATATATAATATAACATCTTTGTTTGAAATTTTATCCGGAAAAACTTCGATGAAATCCCACTTCCAGCAGCAGCTGACTTATGCAGAGAGTACGAGGAAGAATTAGATTGTATTCAATTGTAAAATGAGCTAGAATGTTTTAAAACTCAGGCACAAACTATTTTTAAAAATTTAAAAGCTCTTCATCATCTTCAAATTCTAGAAGGAATGGTTAAACGGGATTTATGCGAATCATGTCCAAACTTAACAACTTCTTTGCGGATACTTCTTTGTCTACCCGTAGCAGTTGCTACTGGTGAAAGAAGTTTCAGTAAACTAAAACTTATCAAGAATTTTTTACGATTAAGTATGAACCAAATTAGGCTTAGTAGTTTTATAAGTTAACTTTCTATAGAATATGATGTATTTACTGAAGTGGACTTTGATTTAGTCATAGATGATTTTGCAAATTCAAAAACGCGAAAAATTAAAATCATTTAAATAAAACATTCTATTTTATACTTAATTATTTTATAGGTATAACATGGACATTTTGTATGTGTATTCGTTAATAAATGTGATTTTTTTTATCATGCATTTTAATGAATTTGAATACTATTATATCCAGAATCTAGATCCCATTATTCTATCCGCGTGTATGTACTTATAAAAGGCGCATTTTTGTTGACTGGCCACAGGAGCTTTAATTGCTAGTTACGCCTCTGTCAAATGCTTCTACGAGCCGACAAAGAAAACAGAAAAAAAAATTGAATAACGAATCAAATGAACTTAGGAAACATGTTGCATACAAACAATTCATTTACTGGATCAACGGATGGGTACCATTAGGCCGCGGCAAAAGAAAAGTAATTCCTTCTTGTGTAATCAATAAAGTCAGACAGCGTTATCCTGAGGAACCTGGGTACCTTGGTTAGGTGCAGAATTTTTCTTTATTAATTAACATAAAATACGAGTACGATTTTAGCACACAACTGCATAGATTTGCATCACTGACTGACATCAACTGACTGTTCGCTATGCAGAGCAGAGCTGGTGTGTCAAGAGTGACGTCACGCGGTAACTTAATTACTGGTTTTGAGCGGTTTATTTCTAACAAATTTCCGGAAAATATACGGTAATATACGTAACTTAAGATTCTGCATCTATTAAGTCAAGAAATAAAAAAGGCATTTTTACTTCACTGTTCCTTTAAATATCTTTTTAAAACGAAACATTGCCGTTTTTGTAGTTTCAGTTGTATTGTAAGAGATTCAGTTTACAGCCCAATTAACACCAGTAAAACGTGTTTATAAACTAACACAAGCAAAAGGCCAACGGCTAATACAATTAGTAAAAAGAAACAAAAAGTCGAATGTAAATTCTTTTGATTTTCTTTTGATTCCTCAAAGTTTTCGTGTTGTCTTATTAATGATGCTTTTTAGAGTGTACGGTTTCTTAAAGCTTTACGGTTATTTGTTTTTTACAGTTCTAGAGATAGGTACCTTTAATGAACGTTTTCTAGAAATCTTAAATCTTTACATACTCCGTAAAAAAAGAAACTATTTTGTTTATATTCAACATTTATGAATAATTCCAAACAAGTATTCCTATTTCGACTTAACAAACATACTAGACCCGAGAGGGGTTCCTGGTCCCCCATCGGGCGCCTACCCAGGTGGCGAATAGGGGAAAGCATCTGCAGATATGGAGGATCCCGGGAAATAAAATATCCGGGGCGGACCAAAACCAGCATCAAAAATACTCAGAAACGATGATCGATAGCTACCGGTATAAGTAATTCCCTCCTGCTGGCCAACAGTATAGGGTGGACGAGCCAGGAGGAGAAGGGCACTTCTTTGTCTTGAGGCTAGGAAATTGACCTCGAAGGCGGACGACTGGTAAAATCGCCAACAACGTAGGAACGCAGAAGGCAGGAAACCACTGCAATAAAGGCTCACTGGGCATCCGTAGTATAAGGCTTCAATGAAGATATTGAATGAAAAAGAGAAAACACAAAAGAAAGTCAGGATAGCAACAAAAATATGAACCTAGAATATGAGAACAATATATCAGGCCGACAAAATATACAATTAAATTCAAAAAATGAGTACAGAAATTATGGGGATAAGCGAGATGAGATGGTCCGAACATGGACAATGCCCAGTAAATGAATATACATGCTACTACGCCGGATATGAAAATGACAGACACGGATCGGGCGCGAGAATGATCGTCAGCAACAGAATAGCCAACTAATAAGTAAGCAAATTTGTACCTGTCAGTAAATGAATGATGCTGCTGGAGATAGAAGCATCGCCGATTATCATAATACCAAGTGATCAATTAAATTAATTAGAGCAGGCTGTGATATTTACCATAAAATTGATAACACAGGGTTGCAGCTTGAAATTAAAAATTTTAAGTGTCAGAATTGAGACAGTGTCCAACCACACAGCATAAAATAGCACCAATCACAGCCTCCTCTAATTATGAATTCCGTTGATCACCTGGTAGAAGTACCGTGAGGTCAAAAACATTTTAGATAAAGATTGGCCATGAAAATCAAAAATAATGTCTATTGCAAGATTTAGAATGTATTAACTGTCATCGCTGTGTTGTTGTTGTCATAATACTGTTGGCCAAATTTCAATAAAATTGTAAAAACAATAGTTATAATTCTTGCATTAGACATTATTTTTGTTTCTCATAGCCAACCCTCATCTAAACTTTTTTTGCACTCACGGTATATAGGCCCACAGACGATAGTGATGAGCAAGAAATCGAAGACCTTTATGGCGAATTAGAAAACACAATAGAAAATAGAAATATGACGGAACGATAGAATTTTGGGACAAACATCAATTAGTGGTAGCAAACACATTCTTTATGTTACCATAACGCAGATTATACATATACATGAAAATCTCCGGCAGAGACTGAAAATAATTTTCTAGTTGGCAAAAGGTACAGAAATAGCTTTCAAGTAGTCAACACACAACCTGGAGCAGATATAGGTTCGGGTCATATACCACTAGTCGCCATAATAAAAAAAAATAAAAAAAATTAAGAAACTGGCAAAAATAAATAACAATAGAAAAATTGAAGTTCGATTGATCGTAGAAGAAGGAATCAAAATTATAGTTTCCGAACACCTTAATAATGAACTTATAACCATGAACATGGATCTAACACCCGCCGAGATACATTCAGCAGCAAGGAAAATTAAGGAGACTTACGACACAAAATCGCCTTCAACCTGGGCCAAATATAAGGAGAAAGGAATGGATAACTGAGAAAATCCTCAAGATGATGGAAAAGAGACGTGAACTTGAAAATGTAAGTCAGACTGGTTATTGATAGAGAAATAAAACGACAAATCAGGAAAGCAAAAGAGAAATGGTTAAACTCAAAATGTGAATAAATAGAATTACTGGAAAGTAAACATGACAGTTTTCACCTGCATAAAAGGTTCGAGAGACTGCGAGAATGTATCGACCCAAAACAACAGAAAAGATGGTGGACAAGAACGGAAACATCATCGTGCAAAGAAGCGTGAGGATAGACGTCTGGAAAAAATACATAGAGACGCTTTTTAAAGATATAAGATACAATACAGGTAACAACAGATGCGAAACCGGCCCCAATATTTTCAAGGAAGAAGTGAAGAAAGCAATAAGAATTGGAAAAGATGGGAAGGGACCTGAGCCTGATGAAGTCCTTAAGTCCTTATGGAACTCCTTAAACTGCTGGACGATAACACTAACACCATCATAAAATTATACAAATCTTATTTCCGATACCGAGGAAATCCCTGAGGAATGGATATATTCATCTTGCATTCCTCTTCCTAAGAAACACACCGCTAAAATCTGCGGAGGCTATAGAACAAAATACTTAATGAGTTATCTACTGAAGATCTTGCTCAAAATAATTCACAGCCGTAGCGAAGAACAAATGTCTAATACTAAGTTTGGCTTCAGGAATGCATTAGGAACAAGAAAAGCACCGTTCGGCGTACAAGTGCTAGTGCAAAGTTGTAGGGATGTAAATTGAGACTTATTTGCCTGTTTGATTGATTACAAGAAGGGTTTTGACACAATACTATGTGAAGCAGAACTAGATGATAAAGGTGTACATATTATCAAGACTTATACTGGGACCAAACCTCCAACATAAGAATTGAGGGTATTAATTCAAATAAAGTTGCAATTCAACGACTAGTTCGTCAAGGTTGTGTTCTCTCATCTACACTCTTTAACCTATATTCTGAAAACATATTGTAACGAGACGGGCTGATGATGTCATCTCGATCGTTCCAGAATGGATTCCAGATGGCGCAGCTAGTAGATTAGGCGCGATCCGACGAGCACGAATTGAGTGATACCAAACTCTACGACCGAGCGACCAAATACGTGTTATAGAAGTACGTGCGTCAATATAAATAACTTCATAACTTGTATAAATAAATTAGTTAGTGTTACGGGTTAATATTAGTGTTGTGTTTTAGTGTTTAAGTTGTTGTTTCATGTTAATTGTTACATTGTTTAAATTTGTTAATAAATAATTCACACCACGAACCGAAGTACTAAATAAACGTTTTAAAACCGTTACAATATTTAAGGATGCACTACAGGATTTACAGCGAGGAATGTAAATTTTGTAAATGGTGAACGTCTCAATTAAATAAGGTGTGCTGACGACACCAATGTGTTTGCACACTCTATGGAGGGATTACACTAATTAATGAACAAGATATCGAAAGTAAGCGAGTCATACAGTCTGAAAATTAACATTATAAAACGAAATTCATGATTATTAGTAAACAACATGCAAAACGGAGACTATTTCTGAGCAAGTAATGGTCGAACAAGCATAGAAATTTATATACCTGGAAAGTACTGTAAATGCACAATGGGACCACTCAATAAAAATTAAAAGTCGAAAAGCAAGAGCAGCTTTCGCTAAAGTTAGCCCTGTCTGGAAAAACTAACATTTAAACATAAATACTAAACTAACACTAGTGAGATGATAATGTGTTTCCGGTATTATTATATGGGGTAGATGCATGGAGGTTGGTGGAAGCCAGCATAAGGCAATTGGAAGCATTCAAAATGTGGGTCGACATACGTATTCTGAGAATACATTGGACTGAACATGTAACGAAGTATGAGAAGACTAAAGAAAGAAGTTGAAATTGTTAAAACTATTTAAAAAATGAAGCTTGAGTATTTTGGGCATATAACGAGACGCCCCGAGAGATTCGAGATACCACAACTGATAATGCAAGGGCAGATAAAAGGAAGAAGAGGGCCTGATAGGCACAGAATCTATTAGTTAATGAATGTGAGATATTGGTTCAACACTACAACTACAGAACTATTTAGAACAGCTGCTAACAAAGTAAAAAGAGCCATATGGATCGTCAACATCCGATAGCGGATAGGGACAAGAAGAAGAAACATACTAACTTAGAACTTAAACAAAAAACAAAAACATTTTGTTAGATAAATTATTTTAAGCCCCTCTTGTAGAAGTAAGTTTCAATTATCATCGTTATTTTCGGTTTCCCCATGTACTTACGATAAAGCGTTTGTATCTCCCACGCCTTTAAATTTTAGTAAAGTTCGGCGTAACAAAACGGAACGTTTTCACACTAAAAGGAACTCCATAACTCACTTCGCAACAAAGTCTACAATAAAGTCAAGTAACTTTATTTACTACGTAAAATATTTAGTTTCCTTAACTTCTAAAGGTCCAGCATTAAGAAAGTTCTTTGTTGCTGAAATCCCCTCAAACCAAAGTCAAATTAACAGATTATAAGCTTGACATTTTTGTTTCTTTGTAATTGGTATTTTACAAGTAATTGCTGAAATTAAGTTAAACAGGTATCTAACAATAAGAATGAGATAAAAACGTTTTCAAGTAAACTAAAAAGGATTATATAAATTGAAACATTCTTGTTGCATAATTTCTGTCATTACAAAACTACGAGTTTTAGCTGATCATCAATATTTAAGCTCAATTTCTGGTTTGGAAATTTAAGAAAAATGTTTTAAACTAAAGTACGTCTCAAGAACAAAACATGCCTGTCTTCAGTTCGCATTTAGATTTTTGCAGATGATTGTAATAATCGGTTTGTAATTTTAACAATGTTTGCTTTCAAAAATGCATAGTTTCGAACTAATACTTGAATTTTTTACCCAAAATCTATAATGTTGGAACTTTAAAAGTCTAAAAATTGCATTCAAGTTTTCAATCTGTACTCAAAAATTCTGGATTCAAATTCGAATGTGTTCAAAAAGCAAAATTTTTAAAAATATTTTATGAATTATTAGTTCCAAAAAATTAAGCTTGGTTTTGTACATGATTTTAGTGATTTTTTTTTGAAGAGAGATTCGAATGTCAAAATTTTTTATTGTGAACTAAAACTTAGAATTTTCAACTAATTTTTTTGTTTTAGTTCAGAAATCTCAAAACTTAGCGTTCATAGAGTGCCCTTTTTAATAAATATTCTTGGAAGTGTTTCGTTAATTTTGCGTTGGGAATTATTTCCAAAATAATCACTGAAGTTCTGTGTCTTTTGTATTTCAAATTTCTGCAAATTTGAAACTTCCAGCTTTAGGTGGATTATTTGACTTTTTTATCGGGTGTCTTAAAAAGAATTACGTCTACCTTAGTTACTTTCGAAATTTGTTTGCATGTAAACTTTTATATGTCACTATATTGTTTCAAAGCATACTAGATGTATTTCATTTTTAGACACTTTGTATTAAAGCTGTCCTTTAAAATTTAATTTGGAATTTTGGGAATTAAAATTTCAAACATAACTATTACAAAAAACAACAAATTGTGAAAAATGTAAAAGATTTCCAAAAGCTAAAGTAATTTTCAATTTGAACTGTTTTTGAAATGTGATTTCCTAATTTTGAGATTAAAAGTTTCAAATGTAGACATTTAAAATCATCGAAAATGGGAAGGAATTTAGATTAAAAAACTCCTAAAAATTTAAAGTTTTGACGTTCAATTAAAACTTAGCAATATTAAAACTGCCTAACCGGGACTTAATTTCTTAATTTTGACTTACAAAATTGAAAACATAATTTTCAAAACAAGAAGGAATTTTAATTTAAAAGTTTCTAAAAGGCCATATCGCAATAAATATCACAGATATTAAATCAAACCACAAGCATTTAAAAAAAACTGTTAGTTTTGAGAGAAATAGCTTGTTTTGGCAAAATCTGAAAAGGACTCTTGAATACTACATATAACTGTTGTTCCACTAAAAAAATATTAAAATAATGCGATATACATATGATATCTACAAAACGAGATAAAAAAAAATTGATAGCAAATATTTTATTGATTTCTTTTTAAGGTTCCAACTAGAAACCTCTTTTTTAACATGTCTTTACATCATCAGTTTAACAATGAGCAATATTACTAATATGTGCGCCTGCGGCTAATGATAATTGTTAGAATTCCTGTGACGACAGTCAACTAATAGTCGAATATAATTACACAGAGGGTTTTATTTAGTCGGATAAATATTTTTTGCAACAAAAACGTATTGCTTAGCAATTAGACGAGAAAAATTGACGGTAGATAAAATCACGACGGCCGAAGGCCGGAGTTGATTTTATCTGCTGTCAATTTTTCGAGTCTAATTGCTGTGAAGCAATATTAGTTTGAGTTTTGCAAATAAATATTTATCCTGACTAAATAAAACCTCGAGTGCAATTCGGCGAGACAATTTAATGAATGAACAATACAAAATTAATTTTTTTATTTGGTATTGAAGCTACAATTATTATACGTACAAGGCAAAGTTGCATAGCAACTAAAGTTAAGGTAGTGTTTTAGCCGGATAAAAGTTAGGGCAAACTTTTAGCCGCTGTTAAAGTGACAAAAACACAGCGGCTTATGGGATTTTTTATACATGAATTAAATTGTCAATAATAAATACAACGCAATGGAACACTTTTAGAATATATTGACAAGTAAATTTATTTTATACATCATTTTTTATAAACAACAACAACAACTAACTTAAAACAAAAATCATGGACTCTCATGAGAATATACCGTGTGTCCCCGGATCGACGCATGAATATGTGAAAAAGTCTGAAAATTTTTAAGTTGAAATTTCATATTCCGGGGTTCAGCCCTGCTTGAACAGAAACTAATTTGTGTCATAATTCTAGTTTCGAAAAATCAAGTATGCCTGGGAAATTTACAGAAAAGTTATTTTTCCCACTAGTAAAGTGATGCATTTGCGGTACTAGATGGGACAAACAGTTATTAAGAAAAGTTGTTCAGAATGTTACATTATGCTAGTGTACAAAATTCCAACAAGATTTATTTTTTCAATATCTTCATTAGACATTCATATTATTGTAGTATTTCTATCCTTTTCAACTAGATGCTGTACCCATAACCTGTTAAAATTCCTGTGGCAACAGTCAACTAATAGTCAATAACAAATACAACGCAATGTAAACACATAGGAACACTTTTAGAATATATTGACAAGTAAATTTATTTTATACATAATTTTTTATAAACAACAACAACTAATTTGAAACAAAAATCATGGACTCTCATGATAATATACGTATATCATAATATGAGATCAAGCAAACTAGCTGAATGCGTATATATTTCAACAATAATGACCTACACTGTTGACACCGCTAAATAAAAAACAAAACTCTAAACATTTGTTCTTATATACAGAGTTATTTAATACGCCACTTTGCAGTAATTTTTTATTTGCCTTGTATTACTGAACGTATAACTAACTACATAAGTTTGTTTTATTAACAAAGAAAATAATAGCTATTT
Organism: Melanotus villosus; assembly: GCA_963082815.1. NCBI lineage: Eukaryota > Metazoa > Arthropoda > Insecta > Coleoptera > Elateridae > Melanotus > Melanotus villosus. Next base: position 25,606,387 of record OY720422.1, on the reverse strand, counting down.
ATTATACAAGACGATAAAATTGTATTTTATCTTCGAGAGCGTATTTTAGCGTCGAGACGCCAGTCGAGACGCTAATTACGTTCGATAAGATAATTAAATTTTATCGTTGTGTATAATACTCTATTTTTTTATAGCATTTATTTTAAGGGAAAAAAATTATAAAATAAATTTTATTTGACATTTATTTGACACTGACTTTTAAAAAATTACAAATAGAGTCACGTTTTAAAATGTCATTAGTATGGGCGTACAGTCGTTAAAGTAGTACTTTATCTACCCTTGCTGATAAAGTGCTACTTTATCTACTCAAATTAATAGATAAAATAGCACTTTAACAGTTGCTATAGAAAAAAAACTATTTAACTTTTAATTTTTTTAGTAAATGATGGCAAAATGTTTACAAAAATTAAAATATCAGACCAACTGTCCACAAATAATAACGGGTGTTTATAAACTGTCAACATCCCAGTAGGTATGATTTCAGAAACATATTTCGTAATTAGATTCAGAACACAAAACCAAATGTCAAGATTTGCAAAATGTCATTGTCTATGATTTACTCTAAGACTTTGTAATTTGTTTTTCAAAGCAACTGAGATGTCGACAGTGTTACTAAAAGAATATAGTACGAGCAAAAATCATAAAGACTGGCCATGGAATGTGTATTATAACACTACAAATAAAAAGCAACTATCACTGTTAAAGAAATATTCTTTTCCTTAATTTTATGGTATTGTAATACGTATTTATGACTTCAAAATTCCTTATGAATTTCTTTTCGCTCATACGATATGTAGATTAGAAGATTCTTTATTGGTTTTAAAAAAGTCCAGTACTGATCGTTACATTCCTCCTTAAATAATTAATAAATTTAATTATTAACAAATCAGTTATTAATGGAAACATACATGTTGTTTAAACTCTAAACGTAACGTTTAGTAGCAACCTCGTGCGTTTTATGTAATAAATTAACTAAATAGGCGAAACAGCAATTTATTAAACTAAAGCTTAAGAATGGAAATAATGAAAAGAAAACTTAAACTAAACTAGGATAGTTTAAATTAGAGCAAAAATTGTGAGCAGGTTAATTTAAACACAAACAGTCTAAACTTGGAAGTTTCTCTGTTGCTGGTTTTCTCAGTTTCTCATAAATTCTGCTTTAAAATTAATTTACTAAATATACATTTAAAAACTCAGCAAGAAATTCTGTTGCGAATACTACTGTGAAACTATATCGTGAGTTTAAAAATTTATAATTAGGACTGGTTGTGGTTGATGTTAGTCATGTCTGTGGTAATTTCAGATTTCTACAACTGATGTAACATTTAATTTCGCACAAGTTAATTATACAGGGTGTTTACTAAACACGCGGCAAAAATTAAGGGGGTTATTCCTTGGGCTATTTTAAGAATTTTGTGTCCTTGAATGATTTTTGGAAAGACGCTTTGTTGCGAAGATACAGGGCGATAAAAGTTTGGATATTTAAAAAAATTTCATGTAGCCTAAGTAAAACCATGGTGTACTGCACTGGGCCTATCGAGTACAAGAAATGGCCAGAAATCCGTATTTATCGTTTTAACAACATTCCGATTACTAAAAACTGATATTATTTGCAGTCACACCAGACTAGTGCAGATAGCGAAAACACTATTAGTTTTACCGTAGATTTCATACGTTGTTGATTATGCTTCCATTGTTACTTGTCAGTTACAGATTGATTCAGTACTACTAAAAAAAGTACCATGATATTCCGGTGGCCTGCAAATTTGTTTCTTAAATCCGACAAATCAATATCTGCATTTTAATCCAGAGTACTTTTATATTATATACAGAATACGAAAGCAATACCTGCATTTTTATTAAACGGTTGTTATGGAGAGAAACCCATAAGAATAAATTGCTTCATAAATATTTTTTTTCCTAGTACGAGTAGTCACACACATAAAAAACTATATTAGTTTTTCAGATGTTTTGAAGATTTTACTACTTTTAACGAAAACTTTACCTAAGTTATGCGAGGAAAAGAAACGGGGCTTGGATTTTCACAGTGTAACAAAAGTGAGAATTTCTCTCACAGTACGAGTTCTGGTGTTTAATATACTATTTTTGAAAGAGAGTTCATGCAAATCATAGGTACTCAATTTGATGCCATTACTTATTGTTAGTTTTGGTCAAATTACCTTACAATATTTATGTTTTGCATAGAACCATTTCCAAAATGAATAGTAGGTATAACCGAATTGCCGAAATCGGCAAGCGTACATATGAGGAAATGAACAGACGTCAGCCAACATGGATGATAAATGAGTCGCAACAACAAAAGCTGATAGACGGTGGGCATTATAGTGACGTGGATAGCGATGCCACTAATGAACATAGTAACCACAATACCGAATCGGAATTATCAGAAGATGGTGATGGCGATGTCATATACTGTAGTAGGAGTCCTAATCTACGTTGTAATGACCAGCTGGGCGTTACTAATTTTATTTATCTTTGTTTTTTAGGGATTATATTTTAATGTACATATTTCCTTTTAGTCAAAGAATAACGTTAGGGGTGTTTCTTTGGGCACGAAAGTATTAATTTCATTTGGAAACTAAAACCAGCAATATCATAAATTTTCGGATTTAAGCACTGAACCCACCGTTCTAACTTAGTTACGCCGTCCTATATGGAGACGAACCGACACACACGCCTTCTAGTAAAGTGTCAAATTTCAAAAGAATTTAAAACAGACCACAATATTCGAATTTTTATTCTTAACTATTAAATTTATTAGTTTTGGAGCAACTGTAACGCATGGGAACGTTTTGGCAACAACCCACTTATGAAGTTTATTCGTTTTTTGGACAAATACCAGATGCAAACCCGTGAGAACGTTTAATTACCACCTTCAGTATCACGGATTTTTTGTATAAATACGCAACAAAATCTTACCACAGGATCGGTTGAAAAGGGGATTAGCCCCTAAACAGCCAATTAGGTTAGATTAGGCTGTACATTTCTTAGCTTAATAAACTACTTTAAATTGAATCGAAAAAACCTCAGGATCCAGTCTTGACTATTCAGTCTATCTGTATATAGTGATCTGGAATTTCGATTAGTACGCTGATCCATTTATCTAATTACTGTAAAATATATAGTTAGCTGTATTGGACTTTGTTGCTCTTCACTAACTTGTTTAAATTCTTCATCATGCGTACACCGCTGTAAAGCATTGCTTTTCCGGTTGCGTGTATTGGTCAAATTACAATAAAGTAATTCCGGTTGAGAGATCTCCTAGCGAAAACCAAATTTAACGCACAACGTAAAGTTTAACAATTTTAATATATACGGCCTGACATTGAAAATGCAACACCCAGTAAACGTAAATGTACTGTAATATTTTTTTGCTAATAAATTGGATACATATGGAGTATTAAATGATTAAAATTTGGTGTAGTTTGGAGAAGTCGTTTGCCCTCAAATTTAATAATGAGTTGGAGAGCCTTTTAAGTTTATGCATATGCCTACTCTACGGGGCATACTTTGAATGAGGTGGTCAATGTCTTCCAGCGGTATAGTGTCCCAAGCAATTTCAATTTCATTTCTGAGGCGCAATAGATTCATCGGGGGAGCAGGTAATCGGCCTACCGTCTGCCCACCATATCCCATACATGTTCGATGGGCGAAAGGTCAGGTGGCCGAGCTGGCCACGGAAGAATAGTGGCATTAGCTTCACGAAGGAACCTCGTAGTGACAGCTGCAGTAAGAGGCCTAGCATTATCCTGATGGAAAACAGGATTTTCTAGTTCTTAAAGATAGGGCAATGTAACAGGTTTCAAGACACTGTGAATGTAGCCCTCGGCATTTAAATTTCCCTGCAAGAAGACTAGAGGAGACCTTCTTGCATATGCTATGGCATCCCAACTCATATGCCAACAGGTAAGCGCAACTTCACGTTCCATGCAGTACTGAAGTTCTCGCATTTCTCCACGTCTTCGACGGACTCTTTTACGTCCATCGTTGGCCCAGAGACAAAATCGAGATTCGTTACTGAACACAATCCGATTCCATTCCTGATTTCATTGGATGCGTTCTGGACACCATTGGAGTCTCGCCTTCCTGTGTCTTTGGGTCAATGGCAAGATAAAGCGCGATCGATAGGATGGCAGACCAAAAGCCCTTATTTTGCGATAAACTTACCTGATAGAGAGCTGTTGTCCCGTAGCAGCCATACATTCATTCCCAATGGACCTGGTGGTGCTGAACGGATCCCTAAGGGCGTTCGCTCTTAAGAGGCGTTCTTCACGATCAGTAGTTCTACGAACAGCCCCAGTACCTCTGCGGCATTGATGTCTGTGCTCTGAGGCGCGGCGAAAGGTATGCACCTTGCACTTTTTCGGCAAGAACAAGTTTTAATGGTGGCTCAATTATGATATGGGCAGGCATTTCTTCTTAAGCTCATACGGACCTTCTCATTATGGACAAGGGTTCTCTAACCGCTGACCGATACATCAACGAGATTTTAGAAGAATTTGTGGTCCCTTTTGCTCCTTTTATTGGACAACATTTTATTCTAACGCACGACAATGCTCGTCTACACGCTGCCAGATGTATTACGGTGTACTTAAATGAAGTCCAATTCAACAGTTTTGACTGGCCTGCACGTAGTGCAGACTTAAAACCCATAGAACAGCTATGGGATAAGTTAGAAAGAGCAATTAGAGGCCGTTTAGTTGCACCAAACAACCTAAATGAACTTCGAATTGCACTGTTGGAGGAGTGGGAACAAATTCCTCAAGAAGAAATTCTTTTGATTAAAAGTATGCCTCGGTGACTAAAGTGACTTTGAGCGCGAGGAGAAAACACTCGATGTTAGAAGCTGCTGGTTAGCATAAACTTCACGTTTTGAGAAATAATTTATGTTTTTGATATTTATAAATTGTATCTCTGTTTTCTTTATCAAGTGTTTATCAAATATTGACTTGTTTAAATTTCTGAAAATATTGTAAAATTTATGTTATAAACATTTTTGTATCAGCTTTCATCTTCTTACTCATTTAAATAAAAACTATCGCGCTATATTAAAATAACCGAGATGGCGGATTTTTTTGCCGGTCAGTGTATATGTATGTACTATGTAATTCATCTTATAATTTATATTAATTTCTCCGGTCGGTCATTCATTCACTCATTCATTCATTTATTTTTATTTAGTTGTTTATTATTAGCATTATTATTATTATTTTGTTATAGGTATGTAGCGTTCTGTAGTTACGCCTAGAGCCTGTTGAATGTGAAATACATTATTATTTATTTATAATATCTTTACATGCCGAAATAAAGCAAACTTTGACAATTCAAGAACCAGATTGCAATGCAGCAGCCCAACCTAATCCTAGATTTTGTGCTTTTTGCCCAAGAAAAAAAATCGAAAATCAAATAAACGCTATCACACATGCAATCGATTAATTTGTAGAAAACATGTAACATAAATATGCCTATCTAACGTGTTCTTCTATAAATTAAAGAAAAGACTTGTCAGACTCCCGCCGGAGTGGCCGAGTGGTTATTAAGGCATTCGACTACCGTGCGGACGGTCTCGGGGTCAAACCCGAGTCAGATGCTTGGCGGGTGGCCTACCTAGTCACTGAAAATAATTGGGAACCGAAACACAGTAGCGGAGTAGGGAAGGTAAGCGGTTGTCGAAGGCGTGGTGCTTACCACATCGCCGAGGTATGAAAGCTACTTAGGAGGCCTTAACCTTCGGTTTTTACGTCTAAAAACAACTGATTTCTTTATTTACCAGTTATTATTTTGTGTTTGTTTACTTACGGTTGCTAGTAAATGTTTAATGAGCAGATTATGATGTTTTTCTTTTCCATTATTAATAGCTATTTTGTAATTTTTAGCTTTGATTTCAACTAAGATATTATTTAATAAACACATTTCTTTGCAAAAATGGTTTTGTATAACTTAAATTACACTTATTGTAGCATACCAAACCTTTCAAAACCCGTATGGAAAACCACTAAACGTTGTGATTAAAAATGTAGCTTTATCCTTAACTGATCAAGAGATCTTCGACGAACTTATCAAATCAGTACCAGTTACTAAAGTCACACGTCTCCTGACAAAAAAATAAACAACCGTTACCAGTATGTGCAGTGGATCTAACCGACAACGAAAATGCAAAGAAAATCTTCTCCCTGAAATGTATTTTCCACTCAATCGTTACAATAGAATTAAGAAAAAAGCCATTCAACACCCCTCAATGCCATCGCTGTCAAAATTATGGCCATACTAAAAACTACTGCGCTCTTGATCCTCGATGTGTGAAATTCGGTGGCGACCATCAACATCAACTTTGTCCGAAAAAACCAGAAGATGCACCGAAATGTGCCAACTGCGAAGGCCCTCACCCTGCAAGCTATCGCGGCTGTCAACACCACATTGAGATAATGCATAAACGAATAACAGCTAACAACAACAATAACCACCCTTACACAAGGATCAATACAAGTAACCTAATCAATCCAAACCGTTCATACGCTGAACAAGCACGAAATCCTACAGCAGCCAGCTACAATCCTAGTATCAATAATCAACCATCCACTTCAGCGGCCTCTCTCGACACAACCGGCTTAATCAAATCCATTATCAATCTGCTTACTCCTTTCCTTCCCCAAATTAAAAATTTCATCGCCAGCTCAATCCTACCCTTACTCCTTAATGGACCCTAAATCTCCGAAAACTATAGAAAAAATAACAATCCTTAACTGGAACGCGAACGGTATTCTAAACCAAAGATCAATCCTCATAACATTTCTTGCCAGGCACAACATAGATATCGCTTGCTTCACTGAAACCCATTTAGCCGAGGCTGACCTATTGAAAATACCTGGATACCAAGTCTACGGCAACGATAGAATTGCCCGAATAGCTGCCGGAGGAGTAGCTGCACTCATTAAGAAGAAAATGATCCATAATCCCATACCCAATCCTCCTAAACTAACCCTTCAAACAATTGGAGTCAAAATCAAACTAAACGACCTTTACCTCACAATAATAAGCGCTTATCGACAACCCAATAAAAAGCTAAACGAAGAAGACCTGAAAACCACATTCAACACAACAGAACCACTATTGATGATAGGAGATCTTAACTCCAAAAATCAACTATGGGGTTGTCGAGCAAACAACTCCGAAGGAATTAAAATGGAAGACTACGCAACTAAATACTCCTTCCAAGTAGTAGCTCCTCTGAAATACACATACTATCTATATCGCACTGCTCACCTACCTGACATACTTGACATCGCATTGCAAAAGAACTTTGATAAGCAGATATACCAGAACGTAATAAAGGAGCTCGACTCAGACCACATACCAGTTATCATATCGTTTATTAGCACCCCTCAAATGGTACAACCCCCACCAAGACTTATAAATGGGGTAATAAAATGGGAAAACTTTCAAGACATCCTTGACAACCAGCTGAAGTGTCCTCTCAGTCTAAACAATCGTGAAGAAATAGACAACGCAATAAGCAACTTAACAACTTCAATAGCAGCCAGCGCACATCAAACAACATTATCTATCAAACCCAACCCAAAACCCAACCACCACTACCTACCTATTGAAATAGCTGACCTAATCAAAAGAAAAGGCCAAGCCAGACGCGAATGGCAAAGAAACCGAAACCCAGACTCTAAACGCTTATTAAATAAACTTACGCACAGTCTAAAACGAGTCTTGGACGAGCAGCGAATCAATAACTACAAAATAGTATATTATAGACCAAGGTAGAGAAGACATTTTTCTCAGCCGAGCAGTATTATTTCCCGACATGCGAAGCATGGAGGGAAATAAGTTGTGAGGCTGAGAAAAGTCTTCTCTACCGTGGTTTATATACTATTTTTTTCACTACTAGCACCTTTATTCCTTTTAATTAATCATTTTTACATAAATAAAAAATAAAATGACAGATGCGTATATTTATTTCTAAATATCCACAAAAATCAAATAGCCTTGCTCGAAAACAAGGGGAGAGGTTAATTTCAATTGACATTTGGGTAAAACACATTTAAAATAAGCACCTGAATGCATAGCAATTGTTTTTATTATTAACCAGTAGTCAATAATAAAAAATTATTGACCACTAGGAGAGAAATTCATCTTCTGGGCTCGAAAATAAGGTCAATAATGACATCTTCTAATACTAGTAGTGAAAAAAATACATTAAAGGCCTCGACCCAGGTGAACCGGGAATGTGGAGAGCCACCAAGCGCATTTTAAAGCAACGTGAGGAAATACCAACTCTAACATCAACTAGCACAACTCTCGCTACTGACGCTGAAAAATCATCCGCCTTTGCAGACCATTATGAACGTGTATTCACTCCTAAATTCACTTGTGCCCCAAATCACTCCGCTTACATAATTCACCACATCGAAGCTAACCAGCCAGTAATAACCGAGCAGATATCTCCCACTACCCCCCATGAAATCAAAAGCTTAAGAGACAATCTTTCAACAAAAAAAAAAAAACCTGTGGCCCGACCTCATCCCAAACCTAGTCCTAAAACAACTCACCAAAAAATCCTTAGCCTACCTTGCAACCACTTATAATGCGTGCCTGCGACTAGGCTACTTCCCACAGGCCTGGAAGCATGCTCATATATTAGTATTCCCAAAGCCGGGAAAAGACAAAAGGAAGATCGACAGCTATAGACCAATAAACCTGCTGCCCGCATTCTCAAAGCTTCTAGAGAAGATCATCTACTCCCGCCTAATGAGCGAACTAACCCCTCTCAATGTAATACCAACATTCCAGTTCGGCTTTAGGAAAACCTATTCTACACTACACCAGTTGCAACGCATCTCTGAAACAATAGAAGAAGGCTTTGAAAGCAAAAGTTATACCGTAGCCCAGGCCTTCGACAAGGTCTGGATTGAAGGTCTGAAAAGCAAAATCATCAATCTTCGAATAGCCAACTACCTTAAAGCTATCGTCTTCTCTTTTCTTGAAGATAGAACCTTTGCCGTACGCATTAACTCCGCAATCTCCGAAAAAAAGGATATTAAAGCAGGCGTCCCTCAAGGCAGTGTGCTGGGACCACTACTATTCATCATTTTCACATCTGACATCCCACCTATTGAAGCAACCCTAGCGACTTTTGCTGATGATACAGCAGTTCTAGTACAGCACACTGACCTTATCCAAGCCATCAATAAATTACAGAACGCTATTCACAAATTATGCTCGTGGTACAACAAGTGGAATTTACAAATTAATCCCGACAAGTGTCAAGCAAAAATTTTCTCTCTAAGACGAATCAGAAATCCACCCAACCTGATAATTAACCATAACATTATTCCATGGAATCCCACTGACGCAGCAGTGAAGTACAAGTACCTAGGGGTACTATTCGACACACGACTTACTTGGAAGCTTCACGTAAACATCAAGCTCAACCAAGGCTACGCGAGATTAGCCCAACTGTATCCTCTTATTAACAGAAAATTATCACTCAAGCCCAAATCCGCCATCCTGATGTATAAATCGCTAATAAGGCCACTGATACTATATGCATCACCGATCTGGAGCAACACAGCTACATCAAATATACTAAAAGTGCAACGTCTTCAAAATAAAATTCTCCAAATGGCAGTGAATGCTCCCTTGTACATCCGGAACGAACAGCTACATTATGAACTAGATATACCTGCAGTTCGAACGTATATCAACACAAGTGCTAACAAGTTCTTCAAATACATTCGCGAGTGCGACGGCGCTATTCATTATAATATCGGCAGACGAAATATTCATCACAGGCTCAAGCGCAAGCTACCCCAAGACTTGTGTTCATCAGACCCTGACAGTGATTAGCTAATAAGTAAATTATGTAAAATATACTATGTTCTTCTATATCGTATTAACAACTAATGTTTATATTACTGTTATCATCAATGCCTTGAATAACATTGTCATTGTTGAACCGCCAACATAATAAAAAAAAAAAAGAAGCCACCGCAACACATTGATGTTGTTTGAACAACCTTTAATGTTTTTTTTTTCAAAAACATTGTAAGTTAGCTATTTATAATAATAAAACCGCCAACATGTGTACATGAAATGCAGGTTACCAGAAGCTATAATTTAAATCTACATCAATTTAAACTTTGGAAGAAGTTTTTGACGCCTGTGCTGTAATAAATCGAATTGGAGATTAAAAGTTTTAATTTTCGTTTTACGATGCACTCCAAGTTTAATTTTTATTTACTTCAACTTTTCTTGGAAAATCACAACTCGTTTTGAATTATAAAAAATTACTTCTCGAAGTTTATAAAAATATTTGCAGATTAAAAATTTTAATCTTAAAAATTCTCAGATTTGTGAATTTGTGCTTTTAAACATTGGAAAGAAGGCCTTAAGAAGTATTTTAGATTTTAACCTTTGAAAACAATATTTTAATCATCTGCCGAAGACTTTTTAATTTAAGAATCATGCTTACACCGAGCTTTTTGTGACATATTTACAAACAAATGCATCTTAGATGGAATAAAGCTTCTTTTAGGTTTTTAAGATCTAATGAAACTTTAAACTTCAATATTTGTTTCAGATATAATCAAAATAATCGCATTAAAAAAAATCTACAAAATCTCTCAGGCTATTTTTGGCCCTTTAAAACATGCTTGTCTTTACCACGCACAAATTTGTATTTAATAGGGTAACCGCAGTCGCACAATGTCGTTTATAATTTTGGCAAAACGACCCCCTAAATCAGTCTCGATTTACCACTGAAACGTGCAGTAAAAGGGAAAGTACACGCAATATTGATTTATTAACAATGTTCCCCTACAGAAACGCAACGATAAAGTTTCATGTTACATTGCTCTTCGAATCGAGACGTAAGTTGAACGTTGTAAACAACTCGTTACGCTATAAATTACGGTTTTAAGAATTAAGCGGAAATTTTGCTAATAAGTTCCTGAATTTCTCGATTATTCGGTGATTAAATATTTCTAAAAATAACTTCCTTCCCTGTTTTCATTAAGCTTGGGAGTCTGGGGGCAATTTTCAACATTTTTAAATATTTTTGTATAGAAAAATTTTATATTTTTTAAAATTGTTAAATTTTCCTACCCTTTAAGAATTTAATTTGAATCATAATAAAGGAAAAGAGGAAAACCGCAGATTTTCATAAATAAATGAAACATCATCTTTCATAATTCTAAAAACTTGGATACAGGCTTTTATATATATATACGACTATATGTATTTCTACCCCTCGAATACAGAAAATAAAAGGAGTATTTTCAAATTCCTCACTATATGAATATCAAATTCCATACCTAAAGTGCCTCTTACATTTTCAGTACGTGTCCTTTAAAGCGACTGAAGATTTTCTCGGAGCTTTAACTGCAGGTCAATGCACTTTTACGTTTTCCACCATCTAAAAGTTCCGGGAACGTAATATTCAAAGAAATATTAATTTATGCAACAAAAATGCATTAAAACCATATACCTATCTTTTTGTGATTTATATATTAAATGTTTATCTAATTTTAAAAGATAACCTAGAAACTAGAAAATTATTTTTAAACCACCTGTTTGCAACATTAGATTTACTTCCAGTTAGGTAAATGTAACACCTACGCTCGATTGATAATTCTCTTTCCAACAATGACACCTCAATGAAAATCGATGACGTCAGTTGCACCAAAATTCGATATTTTAATTAAGTTCTAAATATAACGCGAATGCCCACAAGTGCGGCTTTTCGGATAAATATTAAATAACCCTGCGAATTTATTTTGAAAACCACCTTAGGTCTATTTAACCTTGTCTCAAAGACATTTTGCTTTACAAATTTTACGAAAACAGAATCAGGAACGAAATTTGTGCTTCTGTAAAACTGATATGCCAAATTCTACAGAATCAAATCAAAATTAGGTTTGAATAAAAATAAATTTAGAAGAAAATTTGGCGAAACTTTGCTGAAAAATATTGCTTTTCATTTGTGACGGTGCTTGAAATCAAGAATTGGAAATTTATCAAAACACGGTTTTCAATTTTTCTATTCGTAAAAATTAAGATTTTCGATAACTTTGCTTTTAAACAACTGTCGCTTAATAACTTAATTATTTAATAACTACTCAAACGATTGATGACGTAAAAATTTAAAATGAGCAACACGATTTTAAATAATGAACTTTTATAAATTGCAACTTCTTTTTTCCAATTAAGCTCCTAAAAAGCTCTACACGTAGTTGCAAGGCAGTGAAAAGTCAGACTGCACGACCTCGCTTCCATTATAGACGTCTCTTGACCCCGGATTTTCTTCGATTTTATTAAGGTGAGAATAATAGGATAGCAGAAACAAGGTAAAATAGCTGTCGAGAAATTCCAATTAAAAGCAGACGTTTTGTACTTTTTTCTGTTGTAAGAAGATTAATTGTAATCAATAAAAACCGTGTAACCAGAAGGGTTGACAAGCTTGCTAAATAATTAAGGAAGAACTAAACGTAGTTCCGGATTATTTTAATTAAGTACCTAATAAATTATTTTTATAAGCAACATACAAGGGTGGCGTATTCTCAAAGTGAGAAAATGAGAAAATGAACACCGGCGATAAATATCCCTTTGGACATTTATGAGAATTTGAAAACGGTATATTCTGGCAAGGACTTTCGAAAATTTTAAAAATTTCGGCGTTAAAAGTGCGAATTAATTTTCATAAATTATTTTGAGATTAGAAATTATTAAGTTAAAAAAGGGTTCCTCAACACAAGAAACATAATTCCAAAATCCGAAATTACGTGCGAATTTTCTAAATATTTCTTAGGGTGAATTAAAGCCTAATTTTTAAATCAGTAACTTTAACATCCCTTTTAGCTAGAGGGTACGCGAAAAGCCCTTAGGCCTTCTCCAAACGTAATTATAAACTTAATAACCGGCCACAAACATAATTTACCGTTCCAAATAAATTACAATTAAAAATGAATCAATATTCTTCCCGAATCTCACTTCCAATAATTAATTCCAGCGTAAATAGTCAAAGTAATTAAAAGAAAATTATTAGGGCCGAAGGAGTTATTTCAGTTGAAGGAAGAATCATGCAATAATGATGGGTAAGTGACATCTAGCGAACAATACGAGAACTAGTACCCTAAACACTGCGGCTTGGAATGCTGGAAAATCTATATCCGGAAAATTTCATGCAAACTGCAGTTTCCTACCTTGCTAAAGACCAATCGGGTTCTGTGGCGGATGCTGGCGCGGACGTGCTGCGCCCTGGAAGACTCAATCTTGGCATTATCTTCAGAGTTATTGGACGTCGGCGTCGCAGGGAAAATTCTGAAACAGAACTCTTATTTGCAATAATTCGTAGACAGACCTACAGGATAAATTCGGGATTTTCTGAACGAATGAAAAACAGCGAAGTTTCCTATTTAAGGCGAAGAAGAAATCTGGAAACCTATTTGAATCAAATTCAGAAATATTCATTTCAGATTTACAATTCATGTATTTAATACTTAATCTAATTTTTTTTTCATTTATCGTTGAAGGTTAATGATTTAGTGGTTAAATATGTAAAGTAGCAGGAATAAAATGGGTTACGCAAAATTGCATCTCTAAAGACGCATATTTTGCAGTTAAAAAAAAGGATGAACGAAATTGTATTTTATTTCAGGTAAATATTTATTATTCCGTAATAAGTTCTCGTCACCGAAGTTAAAGTTAACCCTGTGCCGTTAATAAATTTCTGAAACGTTAGCAACAAATAATTTAGCGGAAATCTGCTTTACATGTTGCAAATTTTATGTATTATCAGCCCAGCCCCTTTTTAAAAGAAACTGTCATCAGCAAGGCTTTTCCAATACAAAGAACACCAAAACTTTTATTTGATGCTTTATTTTTTTACTGCTTCCACGTGCTTTACGATAAACATGAATATTATTTACAGTTGATGTGATTTTATTATTTTGGATATTTTTAATGAATAATTCAACGATTTTATTTAATTAGTTACCGAAGAAAATTTGTTTACCCTGGCACTACTTCCGTCGTTTAGGAGTTTTCCTTTGACTTTAAAAAATTTTTTAAAAACGGTATTCAACTCACCTCCTGTAAGAGAGTTCCTCTGTGTTCCCGAATGTGGAGACAAGAAGTCTCCCGAAACCGTTCCGTAACCTACGGGTTCAGTAATGGGTTGTGTCTCCTCTTGAGTCACTTTAAACTTAATGGAAGTCATAGTCACAGCCATTTATTACTTCAGTCTGCAACAAAATTAAAAATTCAAAATTAAGCTTAATAACAATATATAATTTTAATTATTCAACATTATCTATTTAATTAAACAAAACAAATTAACTGTTTACATTTACCTATTGCCAACTACAAAAAATCCAGTAATTAACCTAAAAATCAAGTTTGAATTAAAAACTTTTAAATAAAATAAAAATCGTGGAGAAAAATAAATCAACTGTTATAATTATTGAAAACTGCAAGCAAAAATTATAATTCAGAAATTAACACTAATGAAAATCCATTTTAAACCCAGAACTTTCAAAGTCAATAAATATCGTTGAGAAAACAAACCAACTGTTTAAATTTAATTACTGATAACTGCAAAAACGTGAAGGTTCAAAAGCAAACTTTCAAGAAAATTTATTTTGAATTCAAAATTGTAAAGAAAATAAAAGTTCAGGGCTGAGCTTTCATGAAAATTAATTTGAATTCAAAATTTAGGAATACACAAAATCTGTGGAAGCATGACAGATAAACTGTTACAATTTATTTTAATTATTATGAACTCCTTTAAACTACTGAATTGTAACATTAGTTCATATTTCAGTTGTAACATAGGCAAATAAATAGTAAACTAAATGAATACCCTTCTTCAGAATTTATTTGTAAGTTGACAAGAAATATTAAGATTTTTTTATTTTTTGCCTAAGCATGCAGCAGATGACAATATTAATTAAGTAATTTTTGAAAAACGAAGAACTAATAATAATAACTAAAAGCTCCTTTTTTAATATTTACATAAATACGTATATAGTAATTCAAGGAATTGTAATGAGTTTTATATATTTCTATATTTTAGTGTTTCAGAATCGGCATTTCAGTACAAGCTTAAGCAAAGCCTTAGCTTAAGGCGGCCTAAAATACTGCTTAAGCCTGTATCTGCTACACTTAAAGTCGACTTAAGATAAGCTTCGATTTGAACTAAAATTCTACCCTTCAGCTTGCAGAGATAAACAAAAGGTTACGGGCTTTATTGAATTATTATTTATATTTCTGAAATTATCTACGAACATAAGCTAAGCACAGCTTAAAGCTTATAATTGCATCCGCATGTTAATTTGTTGTTAAAATTAAAAGCACGAGCACAATAGATTGTAAGGTTCAAAAAGCTTCCAAAAAATAATAAAAATTCCTCAACCTTGGAAAATTAACCTCCGAAACCTATGATCTCCCTTGCAACAAGTTTAATTCATAGAATATTTAAAACATTCAAGGAAATATAAAGCTTTAGATTAATTAATTATTGAAAATTAATGTGGCTTCGCAAAACAGTTTCTCCGCTAAACTCTTCCAAAGCTTAATTCAAATTTATTTCTAAAGGTCCTTCGCCGCTTTGTGTCTCTAAGAATATATCGAAATTTTCTTGAAAGCATTTTGATATGTCGTTTATAGGCGATTCGAACTCTTAAATTGACTTAAACCGAGTTTGAAACTTATATATTCTGTCTGACAATATGCCAAGAAAAACTCTCATTTGAATCCTTTTCGGATATTTTTTTCCTGGAGTTTAACACTTCAGTGTAAAAATTTGGCAATTTAAAATACTAAACGTAACTGTTGTTCTTTCCTTCTTCTTTTTCTTTTACCCACTTATACCTTTTACAGTGTCGAGGGGGCCGGACACACCGAACCGCTTAGCGGTCACCCATCCAAGTTCTAGCCAAGCAGGCTCTTGCCTAACTTTGTATATTTCAGTATTACGGGCACTCCCACTCTGCCGTACTGCCGGTTTGTTGTTTTTTTAAGAAGTAAAAATTGTAATTTCAGCCTTTAACATTAACAAACATGCGATTTATTTAACAATTATTACTTACACTTTCCTTTTTTAGCTCTTTAAAACTTTTCTTACGCCGATTAAACACAACTCATTTTAACAGTTTGACATTTTCTAAGTTTCAAGAACCCACAAACTTCAGCTTTTATTAGATTTCCCTTTAATATAAAAAGGAAATAAAACCTGTTTAGAAAGTTAAGCTTAGGTTTTTATTACAAACCAAGTTACGTACGTCCATAACCTTCACCAAAACTGACTAACTAGCTACTGTTTATCTCTTAATGTATAGGAAAAGTGTAGGTGGTAAACCAGAGGGGCGTTCAGCCTACGTATTATTAAAATTTAATAGAGAAGCAAGAGCAGGATTTAAATAAAGCCCTTCCTTTTGAATAATATTTCGTTTTATTCCTGCACCTGTTGATAAACAAGCAAACATCTCAAATTTTGTGTGTGATTGGTATACATATTTGTAATCCTGCAACGTAGAAACTATCATTTATTATAACATTTAGGTTTTTACATATTAGCCTAAAGGGGTCAAACTAACCATTTGTGTTACATGCAGCCACTCTCTGCTTGTCTAACTTTATAAGTTAAGTAATTAATAATAACCTAATACCGTCACTTTACCTTGCTAACTACTGCTATTAGCTTTGCCCTTTTCCTATAACCTTGTTGAGGACATTTAAAGCTTTTACTCCGATTGAAGTCCTTAACTTTGGATACCTGAGTTATAAGTTAATATTGTTTACTTTACCTAGCAGGGTGTTCATACATATTACGTTGTCCGTCGTTATTTTACCCCAGTTTCCAGTCGTTTCATTTGAATACCTGGCTTTTCTGAATTTTAATACGAATTTACATGTTGAATATTATTATCTCTTGTGGAAATCTCAAAATTTCCCTTTTATTAATATTGTTATTAATTATTACTATATCCTTTAAACATTCCTCTATAAATTTTTAGTTTTATAAAATTAGGTTTATACCTAACTAAAAAAAAAAGATTGATAGAGAATAATGAAATTTTTCGGATGGATATTGCAGGAGATAATCGAAAAAGCACCTAATATGAACTTCAGTGAGGATTACATTTAGGCCAAAGTCACGCAATACAATACCTGTTGAAATTACTTTCGGAATTTTTTAAAGTGTCTCTTACACAAAATTGTCATGGCAGCAATTAATACCCAGAAAGCAATAAGAGATGAAACTCTTCAATATAAATTCTCCAGAAAAAGATTGTTACATGAAGATCAGTTTTTAATATCAAACTTTTTCTAATTAATAATACTTCAGATTTATTTTTGAATCACATTACCATAAGGTTTCCTTCAAATAATTAAATATCATTGAAATTTGTTTTAAAAATGCCTGTGAGAGAAAATACATTATTTAAATCTAAATATGTAGTTTCATATTAATCACATTTCGATTTGATTGTTAATTTATTGTTATCAAATTCCAAGAATAACTCAAAATAATTTAATAAAGCCAACCCCAACTAATTCCAAAGTTCAATTGTTCGGGGAAATAACCAACCAATTTCCTTTATATTCCTGATGAAAAATGTAATTACTTTTCGTTTTATCGCCCATAATCACAACTTTAAATTGACTAAATATTAAATGCTAAAAATAACCTAAGTAAATTCACTGCTCGCACTAAATATACTTCAAGGTGTCAAAAAACTAGCTTAGGATTTCAATTTAACGTTTTTTATCTAAAAAACTCTTCCACTTCAAAAATAGAATCAATTTTCACCTGAATGTCAATCAGTTTATTCTTACATTGACGTAACGTTCGAAGCCCCCACACAAGTCTAACGTCAGTTCAATTAAACTCACAGCAAAATCTTGAGAATAACCCTTCTTAATAAAACGAAGAGTTAGCAATATATTGGAAACAAGGAAAATATGTTCGCTATTTGATACATTATTGAAATTCTTGGAGCTAGGAGAATTATGCCCTAAACTCGGATAAGCAGTACAAATTGAGATTTGTAAATTGTTTTAGTTTAAAACTGATAAATTAACCAAATATCAAATGGAAGCTGTGTTATTTCAATTTTTAATTAGAAAGTTGAAATCCCCGAACTCTTAGTTTAAATTAATTAACTTTTATACTTGGAAGTTTTCGTATAACAGTGGAATATTCGTACAACATTCCTTTAAATCCGCAAAACTGCGAAATATCAAGTGTTCCTTCTTTGCAACAGTTTGAAGCCTCAAAACAATCATGACTTGTTATTACGTTTTAATAAAAAAAATATTTAAACATTTTTTAATTTTTTAATGCATCGCTTAAATATTAATGTTTGTATTTCAGATGGTTAAAGGTAGCTTAAGAACATCCTCAAAAAGTAAGAGCAGAATTTATAAAATTCTTACTTGTAAAGAGGCCAATTAAGCCAAATTACTATGCGAAGTTAACTAAAGGACCTCAAATTCTTCAGTGTCAAAGCCTTGTAATTTTGGACTTGTCGATTCCGTTTATTCTAAAATGTATGACTAACTAAAATAAACTAAAAGCATACGTTTATCTTGTAATTATTAAATTTAAAGAGAACGCCAGTCGATTCTAAGATCTAAACTACTCAAAAGAATTAAGGGGTCAAAATTTCAAATGCTTGAAGTTTTTTTAGGGCCGATGACATTTCAATGCAACTTGGTATACGCATTGTCGAAACATTTATTTTAATGAAATGCTATAAAAATTGTACATCATCTTAACATCTACCACATCATTGAACACTATATTAAAGTGAACCAGAAACTAAACTGAAAACTCATTTCAAAAAATTGATATTCTTAAGAATTCTCAATAAACCCAAACAATGCATAAACCTAATATCGTGCAAAGCTTCCTCCAGCTAGAATTACGGCATTACACCTGCGTGGCATACTGCGAATCAGTCTGCGTATGTTTTTCTGGGGAATACGTCGCCATTCTTCAATGAGAGCTTGTTCCAGTTCTGCCAGCGTATCTGGTGGGTGTAGACGTTTGCGAATACATTGTCCGAGTTGATCCCATAAATGCTCTATGGGATTAAGGTCAGGACTGAGTGCTGGCCATTCCATAGTGGCTATGTTATTCTGGCCAAGATACTCAGTGACTACTCTAGCCGTGTGGGGACGAGCGTTATCCTGCATAAATAAAAAATTTTCTCCCACGGCAAGTGCTTGGGGCAGGACATGTTCTTCAAGGACTTCATTAATGTACCTTTCTGCCGTGAGAGAGCCATTTCTGATGACAACAAGTTCAGTGCGGCCGTTTATTGAAATGCCGCCCCATACCATTACTGTACCGCCGCCAAAAGCTACGACTTCCTTAACACATGCTGGTAAAAAACGCTCGTTTGGCCTTCTCCACACCCTAACTCTACCATCATTTGTCCGTAACTTGAACCTCGACTCGTCTGAAAACATCACTCGACTCCACTGCCTCAATTGCCAATGTTCATGTTCACGTGCGAACAACATCCTCCTTCGTTGATTATTTCTGGTTAACTTTAGCTTCTTTGCTGGGCGTCTAGATCTCAAATCGACTTTCCGAAGTCGATTTCTTACCGCTTGGTCGCTTACCTGAACTTGCCTGGCTCTGGAAAGGTCGCTTTGAAGACTACGAGCGGTTTTCGAACGGCTGGGAAGGGCTTAAAGTCTCAAAAATTGGTCGTCTAGTAGGCTCGTTACTCTGTGGCGACCCTGTCCAGGCCTCCTGGTGACAAGACCAGTTTGTTGGTGCCTCTGCCAGAGCCTCCACACCACAGACTGGCTTACATTGAGTTCTTGAGCAACACTTCGATGCACTCTACCTTCTTGTGGTAAGGTAACTGCTCTTGACACTTCTACTGGATTCAGGTGTCTTCTCATTGCTCGTTTGACCACGTGACACCAATATTTTGTGGTTGTATTAAAAAACCACCGTCTTACAGTAATTAAAATCTTATGCAAATAGTCAAATTTTCGTACAAAACAAACTTGTTTATTTACACTTTCTAAGAAACTCGGAAAAAACAGTCGAACGCAATAAAACATTGTAGCTGAATACTTGATTGATGGAATATATCAACACCTATCTTCTAGCTGATATCATAAGGAAGATATACCTTCTGAAAAAAGTGACCCCTTAATTCTTTTGAGTAGTTTATTTAAATTTAGAATTTAAATTTTTGTAAAACTTTATATAACCAGAATTCGAATTTAATTAAATTAAAATAAATATATTAGGTAATAAAACATCTCTGCGCTTTTGTTTGAGTAATTCTCAGGCTGTGTCTTTCAACCTTAATAAAGTGCAATTTTTGCTGCTTTATTGATAGCAATTTGCCGAATAATGAAAAAAAACAATAAAGGTGCATGTTCCCTTAATAACAATTATTAATTTCTAGCCTGCAATCCTTTTGACAGCTGGAAGTACGGTTTGCGATTTTTAGTACTGCATGAGATGCAATTTCTTTCAGAATGCAATTTTTGAACGAATTTGCATGTACTATAATATCCACCTGACCTTACTCTGAAAAGTAAAATCTTCCTCGGATTTTTTTGTGTTGCATATATTCTTCTTCGACCTTGGAATAAACTAAGCTTTTCTAATCTCATTTCGTGGTCGAACGTTGTCTCACCAGGAAGTAAAGTATACTTTGCCTCGACTGGACACAAAAAAATTTATTCCTGCACTTCCTTAGATTTCTTTAAATGTCTTTGGTGACCAAGGAGATATTACTGACACCAAAGCATTATTTTCTTTCCTTGTTTTCAAGAACTAAATGTACTTTTATTGATGGGATAAATCTTATAAAAAAAGGATTGATTTGCTTTTTGTTGCTTAATCGGGAAAGTTTTCAACGTTCTAGCGATAGTTTGAGGCAGTCCATGTTATTTTCGACCTGGAGCATTCCGAAACAGTTTGGAATATTTCAAGGACTTTTAAGACAGTCCACGAAAATTCTAGGTAGTTTTGAAGAATTTTGGACAGTTTGTCGCAATTCGTTCTCATATTTTTGGTATTCTAAGTAGTGGCGCAGCCAGGGCCCTTGTGCAAGAAACTTTTCTGAGCACCCTACTCCTTACAAACGTTTACTTAATATAAACTTATTCAATGTAGGAATCCCTGACTTTTCTCTTACTACCTAATTTTTTCAGGTACGTTTTAAAAGCAAAATATATCAAATTAAATTGTAAAAATCCGGATTAGCGTAGCTACAACATATTTAAAAACACATAAAAGGAATAAAACAATATGTTTTTCATAAATTACAAAAGACAAACACTTCTTTTTCTATTAAACAGCAGCATAAAGTTAAAAAAAATTAGAAGCGTAAGTTGCATAGGGTGGTCTCGAAAATATGCAAAGCGTCATCTGGCCAACTTTGAGGACAATTTTTTGATCACCTACATTATTTATATGGCCAATTAGTAATTTTTTTTTAATTGTTAAGAATACCACTGAAATCTTGTGTTGATGATGAATGATGATGATGCAAATGTGTGCTTGATGGTTAGCAATGTAAGACTACGAAGCCTCTCTTGACTAAAATTCTCCGCCAGGTGGTTGTTTTTTTATATCCAATCCAATGGCTGGCACTAACCAACAATACTTCGTGCCATACGCACAGCCATAAATTGCACACTTGCACAGTACCAGCTTCAGTATCCTACCCTGCTGGGTAACATAATGCCATATCAATCCACGCCAGTTCAGTACACGCAGCCCCCCAAAACGCAGGGCCACAATGCATTTTACCGTTCAAGACAGCAGATGGCATCGAAGGAGCCGTAGAACACTTAAACTACACAATACAAAGTGCAGCTTGGGATTCAACCCCTCAACAGTACACGAACGATAAACGAGACACCCTCCCTATTACAGTGAAGAAAGCAATAGCAGAAAAAAGAAGGCTGCGTAGAACATGGCAGAACACTAGGTCTCCAAATAACAAACGCAGGCTCAACAGTGCAGCACGAAACCTGACAACAATGCACTTTGATCTAAAAAATCAGGCGATACAGACTTACTTAAAATTAGATACTTGGAGATGCATCTCGATCGAGGGCTAACATGGAAGAAACATATTTTCACCAAACGTAAACAGTTACGCTTGAAGGTCTCCAAAATATACTGGTTAATAGGACATAAATCCAAATTAACACTAACTAACAAAGTTTTACTTTATAAAACCATATTAAAGCCCATCTGGACATACGGATTGCAACTATGGGGCACCACAAGCAATTCTAATTTGGAGATCCTTCAAAAGTTCCAGTCGAAAACATTACGAACAATAGCCAACGCCCCATGGTCGTGAGAAACGAAGTACCCCATCGCGATCTTCGAATGAAAACTGTTTTTAAAGATGAAGTGTCGTGCGTGAGTGCAAGGTATCTAACTCGACTCGAAACCCATACCAACGCCCTCGCAGTGAATCTATTCGACAATAGTAATACAACTTATAGACTCAATAGGTTTCAACCTATAGACTTAAAAGATCGCTTTTAGCCTGTAATCATTGTTATTATTATAATTAGTATTTTAGTTATTATACTTATATTTCTACAAGGGATCTTTTCACTGGGAAAGTATCCTACATGTCAGTTCACTCACATTCAACAAATTTACTTATTGGTCATTTGAGCAGATTTTAAAAAAATTAAGCTATAAAAAAACATATTTTCCTGCTTTTAAATCGGCAATCACTTGCCAACTCGTCAAAGTGTCTTTCATTTTTTGCCATTTGTTCCAAAATTTGGATCTACGAGCCACTTAAACTTCGAACTCAAACAATCTACTAATTAAGTAATGTCTGTTTACTCAAATATACTTTATCCACAGTCATTTCATTAGTTTATAGCACACTAAATACAATGTTACGCCAATAATACTAAAAAAGTTACTTAGTTCTAATTTTTTACATCCTTCTCTTACATATTTTAATGTGGTTGTTTGTATTCCTTACAACTGACAATGATCTCTCCAGCTTTATCTGGGTTACTGTTAGTTTTTGGTGCTGCTATTTGCTAACAAGTTGCTGCTTCATATGTTGCTAGCACGAAAGTATTGAACCGATATTTTTCTGTTAGCATTCTTTATTGCATTACCTTTACTATTATTTTTCTAAGTAAGTCTCACTTATTTGTCTTTGCTCTACTTTTTCTATTTTTTCCTCGAAGATAGATATAACGTTTGTTTTAAAACAAAAGTTGTATATACTATTTATTGGTTAAGGATATAATTAATATGTTGATACGCAATAAGAGTCCTGGAAGTGATGAAATAGACGATGAAATGTTTAAATATGTAGAAAGAGATACATGTAAAACCTCTTAGAACAAATATGGTAAAGATGATACTAAGAAAAAACAGAGCACGAATAGCAGGTAAAACAACGGAAATTGAAGGTTACAAATAAAACGAGGAGTAAGGCAAGGTGGCCGATTAGCATCTGTTTGTTCAACTGTGGATTAGAAAAAGGTAATAATGGCAGCTAAATTAATAGATAAGCTTGGTGTACAACAAACGTCATCAGTGTATTGCTTTTACGGACGACATTGTACTATTAGCAACAAGTAAACAAGCAATTCAGGTGATAGTGGGTAGTGGGGTAGATTAGAAAAAGCAGCAAGAAACATGGAGCTGGTAATAAATGAACATAAAACAAAATTGATGATATGGACAGATAAAGAGGGTGAAGACGATAAAGTTAAAACTGAAAATTTATTAAATTGCCATACGATCGATAGTAACATTAATTTGTGTGTGGATTTTAGAGCGAAATATGTTAGGGATAGGTATGGGGAAGGAAAGTTTTAAGAAAAATATTTAAAGGTAAAAAATAAATGATGTTTGGATGAAGCGATCTAATCTAGAATTTTTAAAAATGTTCCAGAAACCGGATACAATAGAAATTGGCAATATGATGTATATGTTACGGTCAATGTGGTAAATTCGGTCAGTGTTAACAATGACTGGTCAACGTGGATAATGTACTTTTATTTTTTTTAACTGTTCTTCCTCTACTTCTAACCTCCAATAAACACCTCTTCTGTTTTGGCAGAGGTATTTATTGGAGGTTAGAGGTAGAGGAAGAACAGTTTTTTAATTGCTATACTAAGTACATTATCCACATTGACCGGTCATTGTTAACACTGACCGGATTTACCACATTGACCGTAGCATATACAATGTATAGAGGAAGTTTTACCTTCAGTTTTTTAATTATCAGATCTTCTATCATCGTAACTTTCGGACTTTCTCCTTCTGGTATTAAGATAAAAAAAAGTAAAGCATCTTTTTCACGTCTTTAATCCCTTGCCTTCCCTAGTTAACGTATCTTTCAATACCGTTGCCAATAATTTTACTTACAATGAATCTTACTACCTTAAATCACTTCAGCAAGTCGAGGTAATTATCCAACGGGTCTCCTTTTTTTAATTGGCGACAATATTCTAATTTAAATCAATGACATTTCTTGCTACTAGAGGGTCGTTACTAAACTAGTATACTCCAGGTTTCTTCCCGTTTTATTATTTTAATTTGTTTAATTTCCCCCTCGCCACTGTAAAGGTATAAGAGGGCAAAAGAAAAAGAAAAAAGAGGAAATTTGTTTAATTTTAAATTTGTAGCTCGTCCACGGTGGATTAATTATTTTAAAATTCTGCTTGTTGTTCTATAACTTTTCTTTGCGAAACTGCAGAAAATATTTTCAGGGCTCGGGCCACTGCAGGAAGTTTTAAAAATTGGGACAAAATAAATAGTTGCCACGCTTGTTCAAACCAAAAAGGTTAATAAAGCACATGTTTATTATTTTTCGCCTGTACTTATATTAAAAACCAGCACTTCCTAACCACAAGATTGTGAAAATGACAATTTCTTATGACACCTTATGTTGTAATGTTTGTTTCAAATATTGTGTTCAACATAAAATGACCTGATATACTTAAGCTCTTTTTCTAGTTAGTATGAAGAAAGAAATCGTTCGCGGGAAAAAAATATAAATCCAATATTAAACTGTTATGAATATAGTATGGAATTCCAGGAAATCTAAATAGGGCGTTTGCAGAACTTTGTTTTATTACATTTCATACTTTAGTATTTTTCTAGCTGTCTCGTACGTCTGCCGTCGCACGCCCGACTTACTTCTGACTCCCCAATTGCACGCCAGACCCCTACCTGAACACAGAACATAGGTGGTCTGCTATAATTCCCACAAAAGCATAGACGAAAATTGGTTGTATACAGGGTGGTCCAGATTTATTTCGGGAAACTTCACCAGCGTGTTCCTCCTCGATAAATATGCTACACGTATTTTTTTGTTTTCGCCAATTTCGAATTTTAAGGGACGTACTGGCCCCCCGAACGTTGGCCCCTGAAAATAGTTGTTGGTGATTATTTAAGATTTAAGTAAACCCATGACCGATTTAAATTAAATTTGGTATGCACACTAACTAAGTGAATTTACACGTACGCCAAATAGTATTTTCATAAAAGTCGCTAGAGGGCGCCAGTTACTGACAATAGGCATTAGTTTTTCAACGGTAACTTTTTTGTAGAAAACTCTTTTAAACTTTTTGTTGTAGAAACAACTGTATAATTTAAGTCTCTTGGAAAAGTATTCTTGCGTTTTTCCGTACGACGCACCGTTTTCGAGATATTTCAACTTTTATGAAAAATCGAGTTGCCATCAAAGTTTGGATACTTCATATTTTTTGAAAAGCGTGCCGTGAAAAACAAATACATAACTAATCTCTCAATAAATACACGATTCACCGTTGTTTCTTGATTGTAGAAGTGCTTGTATTGCAGTTAGCATTATGCCACGAAAATTTACTAATGCAGAATACGCAAATATTCATTTTGTATACGGATTCTATGACGGGAATGCTGTTCTTTGGAATTGTTTTATTAAAATTTTATTTATAAACGGTAAATCCGTTGAATCCACTCTTACAATTTAATCCACATAATATGAAATAAAATCCATGGCAACTCATCGATTTTTCATAAAATTTCAAATATCTCGAAAACGATGCATCGTACGGAAAAAATGCAAGAATTAAATTCTACAGCCGTTTCTGCAACAAAAAGTTTAAAAAAGTTTTGTACAAAAAAGTTACCGTTGAAAAACGAATGCCTATTGCCAGTAACTGGCGCCCTCTAGCGACTTTTATGAAAATACTGTTTGGCGTACGTGTAAATTCACTTAGTTAGTGTGCATACCAAATTTCATTCAAAGCGGTCATGGGTTTCCTTAAATAATCACCAAAAACTATTTTCGAGGTCCACCCTTCGGGGAGCCATTACGTCCCTTAAAATTCGAAATTAGCGAAAACAAAAAAATACGTGTAGCCTATTTTTCGACTAGTAACACGCTGGTGAAGTTTCCCGAAATAAATCTCGACCACCCTGGATTAATTGAATGAACTTAAAATCTTACAAAGAACCAATCGAAGACTAAGACAAGGAGATCACCCTGGCAATTCAATTTAGCATAATGCCGAAAATATTTAAAAAAAATAAATAATAGGTAGTACAATTGGCAATAAAAATATACAATAACTAGCCTAGACTGACGCTATGTTAATATCAGTGAGAAATAATACAGCTTTAGAAATGTTTTTTTTTAAGTTGGAAATATGGCAGGTCAAAACGTAAATAGAGACAAAATAAAATACATGCTAACGATCAGAGTAGAGCAATATGCTAACTAAGATAAGAAAAGATTTCAAGAAGTACTTAAAATTAAATAGCTGGAATGTTCCTGGGCCTGAATTTTACAACTACTGCTAATTTCAATGAATTTCAACTCATTTGCAAATTTCAAAAAAACTTTAGTGTGTTCTGTGTTCCATTAAAAGTAATATGATCTGAGTTAACTAAAATCGAGTGGCACTGAAATTGTCCAAATTAAATGAATATTTATCATGTTAATTCTTAAACCATACCTTAATCTTAATATTTATGTAATTAGGTTCAATGAAGGGATTACAAGAAATAAGATTTCAAAATCCTGGAAATCTAAGAAACTGCACCCTTAACTCTGAAGGCAGAAAGCTCTATGTATCAATTCGGCATGGAAGAGAACTAAAGCGAAACTAGCAGGAAATTGTTAATTAACTTTGCTATAGAATTCCATATTGGGTTTCTTGGTTCAGAATTTGGAAATGATATTGAGGTGTTCTCCAAGCAGTTCTCGCCCAATTTGTTTTGCTATTATGCCTCGTTAAAATCTATTCAAAATAGATTTCCGGTTAATTCAGTTAAACACATACTTATAAAAATTCGCTATCGTTAAACCTTCCTATTTAAACTCATATTGTCCTAAAATTAAAATAATTAAAAAAACAGAAATTTTGCGCTACACAATGTCCATTTGTGAAATAGAAACGTTTGTGCAATTTGATAATTATATTAATTACAAAGAGACACCGTGACTCGTGCTTTCAGGCAGATTGTGCATTTATGAATACATAGTTACGAGGAGACAATCAATATAGCACAAAGCATTTTGCAGTTAAGGTAAAATTCAACACTTTACATTATTAATATGTACCATCAAACTTACACGTTCAATTTACAGCAAGTAACTTTACTATTAAGACAGCACAAGCGCATGAAAATTATGATTATTGAACTCGTCTTTTTGCATACCATAAATCCAGAATAAATCAAAGGCCTTTAATCTAACAAAAAAAATCAAAACCAAAGAAAGAAATAATTAAATGAACCAATTTTAAAAAAGAATTCCCTTGAAAGCTGGAATTATTTTTAATGTTGAACGTATCTGCGGATGAATTCCATTAGTATTAGTCCTTTGAGAAACTAAGCGGGGGTTTTGATAAAAGACTAAAAACCATTTTCTCTGCCTTTATAATTCCACACAGTTTGCTCTCATAAAACATGCTGGTACCTTCAAGTAAATGAACCTACTAGAAAGTAAAGTCTGGGTAACATTCTACAATTTGAAGCTGTAGAACTTATTTTATTTGTTGAACTTAATCTTATGTTTGTAATAAGTGTGAGTTAATATGAGTACTATTAAGAAGGTTCTTTTTGAAATACTTCAAGAAATTTGAAGCTTTCTGGGTGATGGGATTATTAAATTGTAAAAAGTTGAAATTATTTTCGTTCTAATCTTTAAGCTATAAAGTTCGTTTTTTCGTTTAAGCCTGAAATAATGAGTATTTCAATACCTTACTATTTATTATTATTTAATTCTAGTATGTACTGATTTATTAATATTCAAGTCAAAATCTTCTACAATTTAAATTTAATTAAATTCACTTTTGCATTTCAAACTAAGTAGGTAAGGCAATTCAGGAGAAAATATTTTTAACTTCCCTTTATTATGAAGAGTGTTGCAATGAATTTGACTCTGCTGCAATATATATAGTTTGTCCATTCTAAGAAATGACAGCTGTACTGTTGAAATTTCCGCTTCGTATCTTAGTTCGGTACTCTTTATTTGATGCACAGGAAACTGGTTAATCCGCAAACAATGGCCAGTGGCCCTTTTAACGCTTTTCTTGCCCTTTCTTTGGGCCATACCAACATCCTGTTAAGAGAAATCGGTCTTCTGAAATCAAGACGAACATACTTTCTTTGAAAGAAAAAAGCTGACGCCTTTGCGGAATAAATTTCCTATATCAGATGTTTTTCGAAATTTTCCTTCGGAAAATATAATTTGTAGATATTTCTTTGTGAAGTTGGAACCTATTAAACTTTTTGAGAAAATAGAGTTTAGTTAGGAAATTAATCTTGGATATTCTACATGAAAAATACAGTTACAAGAATATACACATCTACAAAAAATGTTCAAAATTAGAGCCCCATTACTAAATTAAATTGGGAATTTATCTATAAATGAACATTCCAGAAACGCATCCAACACCACCAAAAATAGCATTTTAAAGTTCTCAACTACAAGTTTTAAATTTCCCAATACTAAAACCTTTCAAAATTTGCATAAAACCTCCCCTCTGCTTAAAGTATTCCCATGTTCTGTTTCGCCTGCACAGTTCCGAAGTGTCTAATACAATCCTCGTTTCTGCGCCACTGGAGATTTGTTGTCTTACATCTTACTGGTATAAACTTGACTTTGTTAGAGGAACGTCTACATAAACGAATTTTATCGGATTTTCCAAACGGATGAATCCCAAATTTAACTTCAGTTATTAAAGTGCGGTTTTAATTCGAGTTTCCCGGACAACAAACAACACACTCCAGTCTTGTTTAAATATTATAATTTCGTTCCGCGTTTGATATTATCATAATTTCGTAAACCTTCAGATAAAGTAAAATACCGTCCGCGTTTCATAATGTTTTAACTTTGAGATGTTTCTCTCGACAGCTTAGTCGGAGCAGAACAAATAAATTTTCCAACCGTGTCTAAATAGAAAAAGGAGAGAAAATGAAAAATTTTCTATTGACTTTTAAAAACAGTTTTTCGCGTGCACACACAAATTTTCTCGGGTAAACATTGGGATTTAATATCCGGGTTGAATTCCAGCCCAATTTTAGATTGGGACTCCATCAATCTGCTATCTTTAAATTCATTCTTAAACCTGCGTTTATTTTTATCTCAAACATTTTAGGTACCTAACCAACTGCGCTTTCTAGTATTTACGAAGACTTTATTTTCTCGAGTTTATATAGCCAGTTACTAAAAGTATCAAATTGTCTGTTATTCTTGAGCTTCTAGAACAATTCTGACAATAAATCATTGTTTTCCTTTCTTTTCAAAAGAAAAAAAATGACTTCGTTTCATTATATACAAAAACTGAACACAGCTGTCATTTCTTAACCCGAGGACACATGAGGATTTGTTTTCAGAATGACGCAACTGGTACACCTTAGCTATGGATAACAAAATTACGTACACGATGAGTGTCTCCAAATCAAATTATCTCGCTAAGGAAACCAGATCCTGAATTAGATTTACTGCCACTCCTTAAAGCTAAACATATTTGCGTCTTTTAAAAGCTAGGAAATTATTACTTCACGAACGCGACTCGACCTTATTAAAATATTCGTGCAACTGTAAAATCCGATGGAAATCGAATTAATCCTTTATTTACCCTTCTCAGAGGTCTTTTTATTGCATTTCTTGGGAACGTTTTAGTATTCTATGATTTCAAAACAGCCCTGATAATTAAAAAACTAAAAAGATTAACTTAGAACCAACCACCATAATCCTAAACGTAAATTCTATACTTAATAAATAAATTAGGTTAGAAGGTAATTCTTGTAAAGCAGGAGTAATAATGGTAATTAATCCATGAAATTTGTTTAAAAAATTAGCAAAGAAGCAGTATAAAACCGAAAGCTTGTTTAAATATAAATATCTTTATTTGTTCAATAATTCATTGGGATTATCCTTCAGATATGAGGATAAACGTTTTTATTATTGAGATTTTTCATATATAAATTCAAGTAGAGGGATATTGGAAATCATAACTTCTAATTTTTATTACTGGATATTCAAATTGTTAGATAAAAGTATCATTGGTTATCCGTATAAAAACCCTTCGGGTTTCCATATTCCACTCTATGAATTATTAATTTTTAAAACAGCTAAGAAACCTTGAAAACCAGAAAATTGAGTTACATGAAGAGCTTTTTTCTTAATTTTTAGTTTAAATTTGACGTTTTTCTTTAGATTTTTTCAAAAATTGAAATATTTTAGAAACAACAAACTACAACTAAAAAGAAATATGACAAAATTCTAAATAACTTAATTTTTGTTATAATTATATTAACTATAAATTGATTCAAATTCAGCATTCAACACCCTCAACTTGAAACATAAGTAAAAATTAGAACAACCTTTCAGTTCACAAAAAGAGCTATCAAGATAAATGTACGTAGTAAAGAAGATCCTTCCAACATGTCTAAAGATTAAAACAAACTGTTTTCGTATGTAAACCGCCAATCTAATGGCACCTCCACCATTCAGCTATCCTTCTGAAAGCATTTCCTTAAAAGTCTGAAAGAAAGCCAACAACAAAACATTTAAATAAGTAAGATTCTCCCTTGCAAGCTTTTCAGGTGAAGGTTAAAAATAAAGCTGGAATTTAAAACATCCATTTATTTCCTTCCTGGTCAATTCACCCATTCAATAATTTTTTCAACTTTCTTTCAAACTTCAGACCTATAAAAAGCATTTTATATTCCAATAAATTTCCTCCCGTAACTTTATTTTTAGTAAATGTTTGGGAGGAATGTAATGAATTTTCGTTGAAGCGACCGTCGTAATTATATATCGCAGTGAAATTTATTCTCTAATTCAATTAATCCAATTAAATTTAGTTAATATTAAACAGTAGGTGTCTTTCGGCAATACTAATTGGAAATTCCTAGTATGAACAAAATTATAATTTAATGAGACAAAGCGGGTACTTCGATTTACGTTACCAAACTTTCAATAAGCTCCATCGAATAATCTATATTAACTAAGTTTGATAAAATTATTGAATAAAAGGAAAGGCATGGTTTGGCACGATGCTACTATGAATATAAATATCCTCCTTTTGAGCCTGCATTAAACAGGAACCTGTTGATTTTCCACTATAAAAGAAAATCTAAAACTCACTGCGATGCATTTAGATACAAACAGAAATTTCCGGCTTCCTTAAGATATTTTGATTAATGTACAAAGCGGCATCTTTAATATTAACAAATTATGTTTTCGTAAAAATGTTTAAAAGCTTTAAAAGGGGGAATGATGTAAAAGGTCCAAGCGGTAATGTTAAAGGAATATTTCATTAAATACTGAAAAATACATTCTAAAAACTTCAATAAAATATTTTCAAAGCGGCACTGAAAATTTTCAACGAACAAAGCTGTACAAAAAAAGCAACCGATGAAAAGTCTACGTGTTTGGTACGGGTTTTTGAAAGTTGTATTTTAATGAAATTTAATTCTTAAAATTAGATTTGTCTGTTACAAAAGTAATAATTTAAAAAATGTAATTTGTTTAATTGATTATTTTGTAGTCCATCAGATTACAGATCCCTTTACAACTAATACAGCTTTCGGGATTGATTTAAAAACCCTGAGGGATTAAGATATGTATGAATTAAGAAATAATTAATCGAACAATTCTCAATACCAAAAGACGCAAAAAATGACTTGAGAAGAATAATCAAAGGCAACTTTTCAAGCAACAAACTATATAAAAGTACTAATAAATTTATAACCATTTCTTATTTTTCTCATTTAAGTCAATCCTAATCACATTCACCTTTAGGTTAAGGTAGGTATAATGAAATTATTTCCTTTTTGAAAGGTCAAACGAGAAATCTCGGCCCATCGTTTATTTAAAAATGAAAATGTTATTGACTGTAGTTATAAATGTAAATATTTGATTAATTGAAATATTTTTGAGATTATTTACTGTTAACGCTTGGTGTGTTTATTTTCTTTTAGAACAATCTGAATTTTTCCGGTGAATTGTTTTATTTACTTTTTAATATGGATGTGATATGAACAGGGGTGCTCAAACGGCCAATCAACATCAAAAATAGTATTTATCCGCAAACGTCACAAAAGTGACAACTTATGTGTCTTTATTGACAAGGTAAAAGTGTCACTTTATCGGACTAGGCACATAAAGTACGCAAAAGTGTCACTTTATCGGATTAGGCACATAAAGTACACAAATTGCGTACTTTATGTGCCTAATCCGATAAAGTGACACTTTTACCTTGTCAATAAAGACACATAAGTTGTCACTTTTGTGACGTTTGCAATTTTTAATTTATCTGAATACGTTTGCGGATAAAATAGTATATCTTATTCGGAGTAAAAGTGACTTTATGTGGCTTAGCTGAATTATTTGCCTCACTAACTTTCGGCTAAATAAACTTCAGCTTCGCCACATAAAGTATCACTTTTACTCCTAATAACAGAATCTACTATTTTCTTCAAACGTCATAAAAACACGACATTGTGTCCTTGGATTAACAAAGTTAAACAGTCATTTTTTCTCCTAGGAGTAAAAGTGACTACTTTGTCTGCCTAGGCACGGCCAACTTCATTCATATCCACTAACGTGTATATATGGCCGTCCCAATTCCATTTCTAAATATTTTTGACAGGTCCTCCTGTCAGCGCCCTCTCCGGCATTTAAACTATGTAATAGATGTCGCCACAGGGAGGACCAATGGCCTACTTTCTTAAAACCTGTTTTTAGCTGAATTGGAACGGCCATATACTCGTATACACGTTAGTGGATATGAATGAAGTTGGCCGTGGCCTAGGAGTAAAAACGACCAAATGAGCCAATGAGAATTCGTAATTTTTCTGTTTTTATAACAAAACAAGCCGTAGCAATGACAGCTGGTATGACGCTCATTTTCGACTTTGTGCTATTCGGAGAAAAAGTGATTTTATTCCTAATAACACAATATACTATTTTCGTTCTCCCCTCTACTAAAGTGTAACTTTTTATTTTGGTAACGCAATTGAAAGCGAAAATAAATAGAACAGTATTGTTACCATAGTAACGTTAACAACAAACCACCTTATTAATCACTAAATCATTTTATTTTATTATAATTTTATCTTTTACGGTGGCTAAATGTAGAGGGGAGAATGAAAAGTTTAATACATTTCACGCTGCGAAAGCCCTTCAGGTACTCGGAGTTTTTAACTAGCCTCGGCTACGCAGTAAACTTTCGCAGCTTGTAATGTAAATAACTATTACATTACAAACAAGGTAAAACAGTTTTTACTGGTGATAAGACTGATAAGAGGATATAACTGGCGAGCTGTTAGACGTGCCTGTTACCTCTTTGAGAAATAAATTCTCTTAGACCCAAATAAATGTACCCCAATGGTCTTTACAAGAGAAAGGGGAGTAAAAGACACCAATGACGTTTGGACAAAACATACGGATGCACCTCATCTCATCTGATTCAGCATCTCTAGTCCAGTGCTGGACATAGGCCTCCTCTAATGCTTTCCAATTTTCTCTGTTAAACTGTAGCTTTCCAATTAGGGACTATCCTTTTCAAATCATCCATCCAGCGGCCCGGGGGGTCTGCCTCAGCCTCGTTTATCTTATCTGGGACAGCACCCGACTATTCGCTTCGTCCATCTGTTGTCTTTGAAGCGAGCGACGTGTCCAGCCAACCTCCACTTCAGTACCGCGATAGGCTCTACAATATTTTTCAGTCCTGTTCTTTGACGTATGGTATTATTAGGGATCCTCTCCCGTCTTGTGATATCTAACATGGCTCTCTCCAATGCAAGTTAAACTACTTTCAGCTTTTGTGTTGTCTTTTTGGTGAGCGTCAGAGTTTCAGCACCGTAAACATATAGGTAATATTTCTGTGCTTTTAAATGTATCACGGAGTTTTACGAAGGCGGCCCCAAGACTCGCCTTTAGATTTCGCAGGTTTGGTTGTCTCTGCCCATTCTGATTTCGTGTCCCAAGTATTTGTAATCCATGGTTTGTCTAGAGATGCTGGTTCTCCCATCTGACATAAGGTTGGTCATGAACTTGGTCTTGTCCATGTTTATTTCCAAACCGGTTCTCTCTATAGCCTCCTTCAACTCGCCAACCATTTTTACGGCATCTTTTATATTGTCAGCTATCAGTACTATATCATCCGCAAATCTTGGAAGATTTAGATACTCGCTATCTATGTTAATTCCGACATTATTCTAGTTTAAAGATTTAAACGTATATTCTATGTGTAGGGTGGCAGTGAATAATTTTGAGGAAATAGTATTACCTTGCCGGATTCCTCTTTCGATTTTTAATGGTTTAGTTATTTCGTGTGTTATAGTGGCTGTAGCATTGCTGTATATATGTTGCATAGATCTAGCATAATTGTAAACAATTTTGCGCTGTTTTAAGGCTACTAGTATTACTGGAAGTTCGGTGTCAAATACCTTTCTAAAGTCGATTACTTATTATTAATAATATCAAAGGTATGTTCTACTAAATGATTTCAGTCAGGATCTTCAACACCAACAAATGATAGCCTGAGGAGTGACGGTATTAAGCAAACACATGCTAAATAGCTGGGTCATTTTCTCCAATAATATATTTCCTCATATTTTTTATAGTCGCTATCACTACCTCATCTTCGCCGAAAGCTTTACTGTTTTTCATTTCCCTTAGGCTTATTCAAATTTCTACCGATGTTATGTCTGACACTTCTTTGGAGTCCTGGTTTATCACCAATTCTTCTCGTGGTTGGAATTCGTTTCCTACTTGTCTGCTGCTGTACCTTAAAGAATTCTTCTGTTATGGTTAGGAGTTCTTGTCTATTTGTAATATCTCGGTCTCTTTTCCTAAGCTTGAAATTTTTTTCCTACCAGCTGAAAGCTTGACCTTGAAAACTTTTCTATTTTTGTTTTGTGAAATGATCTCTTTGATATTTTCTGTGTTAAATTTTCATACATCTTTCCTAATTTCTTTGGCTATGGTTTTATTTAGTTGTTTAAGTTGATCTGAGTGTATGTTGGTATTTCTTCTCATTTGTTTTCTGTCAGCTATGAGATTCTTTGTTTTTTAGCTAAATTTTTTGTCCACTTTATTTCTTTTTAGACAGTGCATTTTTTGGCTTCTTTTATTGACTTTGTGATGGTTGCACTTAGTGTTTCAATATCTATTTTATTTATGGATTGATAAAACGGCCAAAGACCTAGGAGTTACACTTGACACACCAAATTCACCTACAGACTCCATCTAGAAACAAAGCCATCAGGATTTTCTTTACCTGTAAGCAAATGTTTGCAAAAACATGGGGGCTAAAGCTAAGCATGGTTCACTGGTTCTATACAAAAGTAATTGTACCAACAATCATTAATGCATCTCTAGTGTGGTGGCATGAAGCCTGTAACACAGAGGACAGAATAAAGCTGAGCACTGAGTAGGCCAGTACACTTAAAATGTTTAGGCATTACGGGCTACCGGCTAAAAACGAATGGATTCGGAGGATACCAAGGTATTATTGCCATTCTTGTTGCTCACACCGAAATCTAGCCACCGTGTTCCAACCTGAAATAATAGCGATACTTACATGTGCTCAGGTCATGCTGTCCTAGGTCCTATATAAATAGGAGGATCTACAACATGACGAATAGCCCAGCTGCGCTTAGGCACTGACTACATGCATCTTTAGCTCCAAACTACAATAGTACTGGAGTGCCATGACAATGTCATACAACTGGCCCAAAATAACAGATTACACTTGCGTGCCAAAATCTGGAAGCAATAAACACTTTCTGGGACCAAAACCAACATATGCTGCTTTAAGGCTGACTGTCCGAAAAAATACGAATCTTAGTTTCTCGCAGGCCTTTTTTAAGACACTCTATTGCGTGGATTTTCGCTTGGATAATAGTTGGGGTGCTTCCTAAGGATTTCGATATCCTACGTCTAGGGCTAGGCCCTAGTGATAAGAGCAGTCGAAATTGTATTCGACTAGCATTAAGTCTGAAGACTCCAGATGAGTGCACTCACCCTAGACTCTTTCCTGATACACAAGTACAAGGGTAGCAGGTCTAGCATCTCGATTGTTGCTGTAGGACACGCGCTAATAGCTCCTGTAATCCCTAAACAGGCAACATCAGGTCGTTTCAAAAATATTTATAAAGCTCGATGGAGTGAGAACAAAACAGCTGGCAAGAATCCTGGCAGGCGATAGACTAATCAATCACAGGATAAAGTACTTCGGAGAATCGGTACGCAAGCCTCAAATGTTAAATAAAGCCCCTCTAAATTTCAATCCTGGGTTTTTTAAAGAAACAGGCTTATCTAAGTGAGGTGAATACACCGGGGAGCACAATAAGCCTTTTAGGCCGCGGTGCAAGGGATACTCAACACCTATCCCAGGAAAAAAATAATAACTTAAGAAGTTAAAAATAAATTACGGGCCCGAAGAAACCGACTATAACATCAATACAAAAATACGGCAAATTAAAAAATTTAAAAAACTAGTACAATAGAGTCAAAAAGTGAAACATTGAAGATGGTACTCCAAAAGTTAGAAATAAAATAATATAAAAATCTTAACGCAGTTATTGCAATTCTATTATATGCTAACTTAAAATAAATCTATATTATATGCGTTGTTATTTGGGGTGGTCGCATAGTACTTTCATTGAGTAACTTTAATAAAACTCTTCTTTCATTTGTAATATTTTAAAATTAATTCCGTTATCTAAGATTGCTGTATTGCCTTGAGAGTGATCTGAATTGAGGTTCTGTTCTACAAAATAAGAGAACTAAGTACTAAAGTTGTTATTTTTAAATTGTTATTTATGAAAAGCTTGTTTTTATGTTTCTAACTGTAGCTAATACCGATGTAACAGCCATTAGAATCATTATAGCAGAGTTTATGCACTCCTGAACTTCGCGAGTCACCATTTTTATCCTTAAAACTACATAAAGTAGGACTAATAGGATTAGGTACTTTAAACGACACATTAATGTTGAGTTTTTTATAACAATTAGCAATGCTTTATATGATATACCTCCAACATATGATAAATTATGGTACTGATATTGTGCGTTTTTCTATTTGCTTTTAACGAAGTAAGAGTTTTTAATATATCCGTATTTTCAATTTGTTCCATGATTTTATGTATTATTTTTCACGTCTGTTGTCAATAAAGATTTTTTATTATATATATTTTTTGTTCTTCGTCAAATTTAGGTACTATTTTGTAGAGGTAAATTATACAGCCCATAAATAAGATACTTCGGGGATGGCAACTTATATTGTCTCAGAGCCATCATAGTGTTGCTAAAATTAGGTATGATATTTCCGTACGAGTAGGCTTTTTATATATTGAAAATTCAAGATGATCACTTACGCTTTTAATATTAGTATCTAGGAATAGCAAAAAAGCATTAGCTTTTATAGAGAAAATTATCTGAAGAGAATAGGGGGTCTGCCGATGATTGTGATGATGTTAATGATGATAAAATCAAAAAAGGTATAAAAAGCCTTCACTATTGCATAGGATGCACATTCGTTGATTAAATAATTAATTTCGGTAAAAATTTTCTCAGCTTCAGCAAATAATAAGTAATTTGTATTCCAATCGAGTGAGATACTTTACGGAATCCTATTATAAAACTCTTTCATTTCAGAAAATTTCTATTCAAAACACAGCTTTTCCCATTAACAGAATTTATTCACAGGCATAACGAAATAGAGTCAGAGCAGAAGCTAAAATTCTTCCCTGTTGAATTAGTAGAAGTAATTGCCACCTTATTCGATTTTCGATGCCCTTAAGTCAATACTGTCAAATTTAGAGATAAAAAATACATTACCTGAGTATCCATAAAATAAATCCTTTTGAATTTTACGTTTTTATTTCGATTTCGCTTTAACAACGAAGGTTATTTAATATTGCCTCGTACACACCTGAAATGTAATATTTCGAAAAAAAAAACAACAAATATACAAACTGAGCATTTAATTTGTCATTAAACGTTCAAATATTAAAAGCAGTTCTGTTTTAAATTTAATTCTTGCGCAACACAATTCGGCTTTTTCAAAAATTGACAAATATCAACTCACCCACGCGTTTTTTTCTTAAAATTGTATTTCATCTTTGGCATTTCTATATTTGCATCCGTTTTTAGATTCGTTTTACGTTAGTGGGGTGAAATCTAGTGAACTTTTCAGCTTAATAAAAACGTAAAAGCTTTCTCAAAATACATATATGAAAATTTAGTTATTTGCTGTTGCTACCTACTTGCACTTGCACAAGGTGCACAATTACCAATGTGTATTACGTTTTTGGTCAATTTTGATTTTTCTGAAGTTCGGAAACCGTAAAAATCTACAGCAAACCTTTTAAGTGAAAAGCTTTTCACCCACTAAGTGAAATTAATACTGCAATTAGCAAAAACCGTAATGAAGATTAAATCCGAGTCTCACATTTTATATTAAAGTTTAATAAGGTCTTATAAATTAATGAGTTAAACAATAATCATCCTTACTTGTAAGTGTTTCTGAATACTCGTTCGAAGCCTTCTAAAACACATACAAGAAAATATTCTGATATAAGTACGTGATTCATCACTTTTTTCCAAAAGACTGCCACTGTTTTATTTAGTTTTAAAAAAAACTTATGTATTATTGAATGTTAAGAATAAAAAGCAAAAATGTGAAGGAAAAGCACTCCTGTATAATGCGTTAGAACATCAGAAACTTTAGAAACTTTAATGGCAAAATAAAAGGCAGATTTGAATAAATTCCTGTTTAATTTGCAACTGCTATTTTTAATTAATGGAAATATTTCAGGAGCTTGTTTAAATATATTGCAAAGCAGGCAAAATTTAATATTTAATATTTTCTAAATGGGTAATTTCCACATCTGTTAAAACAAAATTTTTAGGGTATTCTAAAGGACTTTGCTATTCAAAATCCTTCTATTTAGCACCAGGCTTTTTTAAAGCATCGCCTAAATCCCTAATTTCAAATACTTATCAAGTAAATTACTGAAATCGATAAAAGACCGAGAGAAAAAAATAAATCCCTGCTGTCAGAACAATGCGTTAAGATATTCTCAATTACTTGGCTGATTCAACTAAACCGGAAGCCTCCACCAAATTAAGCCCTAATAAATCACTGCGTAAAGTTTGTAATTACATTCAGGGATCAGTCGTTGAATCGTAAGACTAAGACCTAATAAACTTCCATTACTATCTCTCAGTTATCATGGAAACTGTAATCCTATTAATCGGATAAAGGGTATGCTAGTAAACACTGTCAATAAGAAACTAAGGTGTTTAAGGAAAAGTTATTCGCAGATTATAGTCTGAATGCTAGAGATTTAGTTGTTTGAACGATATTCAAACTTGTGTTACCTTCAAAACCTTCGCCTGTATAAACAATAATTTCTAAAATGAGTGCAAAGGATTCTATCTTAATTTGAAAAAAGGCTGTAACTGTGCAAAATTATCCTGAATAATAATAACAATTAAAAAAAAAAATTCACAAGCAACAAAAGTGTTTCGTGTCTGATTTATTCTTAATCAGGCTCTTTTCTACCCGAACTCCAATAAATCCCAACACAAACATTTGTGTTATTTCAGAAACATTATCACTAAGTATAATTCTTGCTGCTTTAAATCAATCTTTAACAATTCTTATTCGATGTTGTCGCTTAAAATTCGGTTACGGGCAATATAAATCTTACAGTTTTTGTTTACAACCTGCAGGTAATGTTTCAATATTGTCACGTTTCAAGAAAAACACTTTCATGCTAAAGTAATTCTTTCTGAAATATTCAACCAATTCTCTGTGTGGGTTCTCATCGACGCCCACAGGGCTTTATAATCAACTACACCCTCTGACTTCAGAAGATTTTTCCTATTTTATAAAATATATACAGAACCGTCTGATTTTCACGACGATTTTATTCGGGTCGTTCCTTTTTACGGTTCATATGTGAGTAATGAGCCAGTATATTAGCGACATTACTTCCCTGAAGTTATTACCTACATCAGATAGCGTTGGAATAAGCCTCTTAATAATCCGTTAAAAGTCGATTTAATATTAATATAAAATTAGAATAGTTGCTAAAATAGCCTAAAGAATTAAGAATTAATTTCATGTAATTAAATAGAAGAAACTATTACCTAAGCACAAAACAAACACTTATTATTTATCTAAGAGTAAATAATTGAATGTAAGGTACTTAATTATCTGACAAACATATTTTTGTTATTTAAACAAGTTATTTTATTCTACTTATCAGAGGGTCTAAATATACCTAGCACATGATTTTGTTTTGTTTTAATTTAGGTAGTTAAAGAAACACCTGTTCTGAAAACTGTGTTTTAGTCCAATTTAATTCGTGACCTATTCTAACTCAACTAATTATTTCGTTTTTCTTTTTCTGCACAAAATTACTCCCCATTATCTATTTTCTTCAAGTATGGAAACCAATATAACTGTAATAAGTGAGTTAAATCATTACATTAAATTCTGGACCACGTATCTTAACATAAAAAGTATCAAGTTTCCTAATATCCAACCGTGCCAGCTTCACAACAGCATTAAAAATAAACTCACTGTAATTTTATGTTCAGACAAATTATGTATTTTCAAGTACGTTTTTACGTATTTAATAATATTATTAAAAATGAAACTTTTTCCTGTTTTAATAAATAATGCCATGAAAAGCTCTAGTAACAAAAACATAAAAACTGCAAAGTAGCTAACCAAATTTTTAAATTTAAGAAAATTA
The DNA here is from genome assembly GCA_963082815.1 of Melanotus villosus. NCBI lineage: Eukaryota > Metazoa > Arthropoda > Insecta > Coleoptera > Elateridae > Melanotus > Melanotus villosus. The sequence goes on along the minus strand of OY720422.1, from coordinate 25,565,091 downwards.
TTTATGGCAAGCTTAAAACGGAGAAAATTCCATTGAAAAACTGATATTTGAAATACTAAGTAAAAACCAATAGTAAAAAAAAACTTTACATTCGTCGAAGAAGATACATTCTGCAAATTGATTTCAGAGGAAAAGTATATTAGTGTTGAGATTTACACAGAAAATAAAAGTGAACTTATAAATCGATGAACAGAAGAAAATGTTTACGTTTTATTACGACCTGTTATAGATAGTTCTAAAGAAATTTATAAAATGCAAACTTAATATGGTTTTGAGATAGACCAAAGATCTCTAAATACTCAACAATTTTCTAATAATTTTATAATCCAGTTGTTGCGTGATAGCTCACTATATTCAATTCGTAGCACTTGAGAATTGTAAAAATGCAATAAAACATTAGATTATATTTTAGTTACTTTAATTGCACAAAATACATATTGAGAACAAACAGCCTAGGCAGACACGCTTATTGTTAGAAATTCTGCTGCGTTCTGTCTTAGAATTGGGGGTGACCGCCACAGGCAAACTCGTAGGCAGAGGGGGTTTGGGGTGAAAGTACTGAACATGAACATGCCCCCCGCCTTGAAAGTAAATAACTTTAAAAATAAGAAAAATTAAATTGCTAAATACTGATTAAATAATATAACAGAGTAGGTACACATAAACAAGTAAACAAAAGGAAATTATAAAAATAGTTCATGGTTAATTATAGCTAAAGCTAATTAGCTTCTCACTACACTATCACTCAGTCACTTGGAAGTGGGCAAATGCGCGGCGTATTATGCCACTAGAAGTTCGTATGGACGCGACACGATTGATGCCATCCTTCCCAGGATGAACTTCGATTATTCTTCCAATTTTCCATTTAATTGGGGGCAAATGGTCGTCTTTTATAAGGACCAGGGTGTCCTTTTGGAGGTCAGATTTATTTTCGCGCCATTTTGTCCTCACTTGGAGTTCGGACACATACTCCTTACTCCATCTTGCCCAAAAGTGTTGCTGTAAGGCCTGGATCTTTTGGTGCAGGGAAAGGCGGCCCTCTGGTATATCCTTGACGTTGGGCTCTGGAGGCGCAGTCAGCCGGCGTCCAATCAAAAAGTGTGCGGGAGTTAGAGGTTGGAGATCGTTGGGATCAGAGGACAGCGGGGATAAAGGACGGGAATTGAGAATAGCTTCAATTTGAGTTAGTAAGGTGGATAGCTCTTCATATGTAAATAGAGCATTCCCAGTTATCCTTTTTAAATAATGTTTGCATGATTTCACACCCGCTTCCCACAACCCACCGAAGTGTGGTGAGTAGGCAGGTATAAAGTGCCAGGTTATTCCCTTGCTTGATACAGCTTCCGGAATCACGTCAGTCTGATCTTTCAAGAATTTTCTTAATTCTAACAGTTCCGAGTTGGCCGAAGCAAAATTAGTACCGTTGTCCGAGTAAATATCGGATGGTTTGCCTCGTCTAGATATAAATCTTTTAAAGGAAAGTAAAAATGTTTCCCTTGATAGGTCTGTCACCAATTCGAGATGGACCGCTTTGGTGGCAAAACATATGAAGAGGCAAATGTAGGATTTAAAAACCGTGCAACCGCGTCCCTTTCGATCTTTAATGGTTATGGGACCGGCGTAGTCGACACCTGTAACGGTGAAAGGGGGTGCTGGTTGCAAGCGAGCTGCTGGGAGGTTTCCCATAATAGGTCTCGTATTCTTTGCAGAGAACCGAAAACAGCGATGGCACTTATGAACAGTTTGCCTTGCAATGCTGCGACCGGAAGTTATCCAAAACTTCTCTCGGGTATTGGCGAGCAGTAATTGTGGACCAGCGTGTAGCAAACGTAAATGCTCACGGGCCATTATCAGCTTACATAGATGGTGATTACCAGACAATAAAGCTGGATGTTTTTTGGAAAACCCGAAAGTAGAGTTCTGCAGTCGGCCACCGACACGTATAGTACCATCTTTATCCAAGAACGGACTCAAGGCGGTAATGGTACTGGAACATTGAACTTGGGAACTGGAAAACGATTGGTGTTGGGATAACTTTACTAGAAATGTAAAGGAGTTACGCAACGCAGTGACAGAAAGAGGCCCACACTGTCTTTTGCCTTTAGAAGCTTTGGAGTTATAAACAAACAGCAAACAGCGATAACTCTTTCTAGCCGTGTTAGGTTCGAAAATCTACTGAACGTGAAAGAATATTCTACAGATCCATGAAGACATAGAGAGTTTCCCTTTAATTCCGGAAGGTTTCGAACACTGCTTGTAAAGGATGGCCATGTGGTTCATCGTTAAAAAGAAAAGGGGGGCCGTGCCACCAGAGCTGAGAATCGGCCATCTGCAAGGGAGAAATTCTTCGGGAAGCCAAATCAGCAGGATTCGTCGCGGTAGGTAGATGCCTCCAAGAAGCATTCGCTGTTAGGGTCTGTATTTCAACGACACGATTACAGACAAATGTTTTAAGTAGGTTAGGCGTTGTTTTTATCCAACTGAGAACAATTGTGGAATCAGACCAAAGGGTAACCTTCGAGAAGTTAATTTTTAAGGCTTTTGCGACCTGTTGAAACAGCTTTGAAAGCAATGTTGCTGCACAAAGCTCAAGTCGTGAAATAGTCAATGGTTTAAGGGGTGCGACCTTGCTCTTGGCACACAGTAAGCTGACATGTACCCCTTGGCTCTGGGTTATAGATCTGAGATATATGCTACAACCATAAGCGTGAATAGACGCGTCGGCGAACCCGTGAAGCTCAGTGGCAAGTGGATTTTCAAAGAGAACGCGCCTGGGAATCGTTAGCTCATTAAGAACAACAAGGTTGTTTTTGTATTTCAACCACATGTCCTGAATGTTAGAAGGAATGGGGTCGTCCCAGGAGAGCTTTTGTAGCCAAAGCTGTTGAAGAGCGATCTTTGCACTTATGGTACATGGCTTTAAAAGACCCAAGGGATCGAAAATTTGTGATATTTCCGAGAGCATACTTCTCTTTGTTAATTGGTTAGATACGGAGGATGATAGTTTGTATTTCAAATGATCTGTTTGAAAGGACCATATCAAGCCAAGCGTACTTGTATGTTCGTGTGAACCAAATTCAAGCACACCTGGGTGAATGTCGGAATGAAGAACATCGTCAAGCGCGCGCGCATCGTTAGATATTCACTTTCTAAGCTTGAAACATCCATACTGTAGGACATGTGGAAGAGTACGACAGATGTTTTGTGCTTGACATAGAGGGTCGGCTCCTGTGAGCAGGTCGTCGACATAGAAATCTTCCCGTATAATTTGAGACATTTGAGGAAACTCTTCTTGACATTCAATTCCCAATTCAGCTAGAGCCCGAATAGAAAGGAAGGAACTAGAAGCCGTTCCGTAAGTAACAGTGTTCAACTCATAGGCCTGAATGGGAATTTCTGGAGAATACCTCCAAAGAATGCGTTGCAAGGACCTTTGCTGAGGCTCGATGAAAACCTGCCGATACATCTTTTCAATATCTGCAGAAATTGCGTAAACATATTTTCGGAAGCGCAACAATATGGAAAAAAGATCATGTTGTATGGTTGGGCCAACCATTTGGATACTATTTAAAGAGTGCCTTGTAGATGTTTTTGCAGAGCCATTGAAAACTACTCTTAGCTTGGTGGTCAAGCTCTCCTCTTTTAGCACGCCGTGATGGGGAAGATAGTAAACAAAATCGGAGGGAGTGGAACTTATTGGTGACATGTGGCCTAACTCTTCATATTCGCTCATAAACGCAACGTAGCGTTCACGCAAACCTGGGTTGCGCTGCAGCTTCCTTTCTAAGGAGAGAAATTGTTTTGTTGCGAGTTGGAGGGAGTCCCCTAGAAGTGTGGGACTTTCTTTCAAAGGAATTGAAACAATAAACCTCCCTTCCGGGGAACGTTTAGTATTTTCAATGAAATGCCTTTCACAACCAAGCTCTTCTTCTGATAAAGCCTTTTCGGTGGGATAGTGTTCGATTTCCCAGAACCGAGCAAGCTGATCCTGTATATCTAATTTAGCGAATTTACAATGGGTTGTTAAACCGCTATCTGTATAAAGGGGCCCTGAGACCACCCATCCTAACCTTGTTTTTTGAAGGATTGGAAGATTTGGGCCTAATCGTATCTGCCCATAGCATAAAAGTCTCCAGAATATTGACGATCCTAGTAAAAGATCAATCACTCCGGGTTTGTAAAAATGGGGATCGGACAGCTCAATACCTTGAGGAATATTAATTTTGTTGAGATTTAAGTTAAATGGTGGAAGATTTCCAGTAATGCTATCAATGACTAAGCAGGAAATGTTTGCATTAAAAGAGGAATTGCGGGATTGCAATTGAACTTCACACATGGATCGCATTTTTTACACCACTTACTAAAACATCTGCTTCTGTGGTAGGTATTTGTAATCATCGGCACAGGTCAGTAGAAATGAAATTGGATTGCGAGCCTGAATCAAGTAAAACTCGCATTGGATACATGTTGCCAGTGGCATCGATAATATTGGCAGAAGCAATGGGTAAAAGAACTTAAACGTGTTCAGATGCAAAGGCGGTTATAGTTACATTAGGCTCATCGACAGATGCATGAGAGGCGCTGGATTGGACACCAGCAGTTATGTTATTGGATTTTTCATGTAAAAGAGTCTGTCTGTAGTAGCAGTCCTTACATGTGAATCTTGATTTACATTGCGAAAGTGAATGTCCTACGAACAATTTGGATTGGTAGAAACCAATGATTTTACACGAGGTTTTAACTTGTCGTAACCAGAATGCTTGTCGGTTGTTGATTTTATTTGTTTCAATTCTAATGTTTCTACAAGATTTGCAGTGTTTTTTAGAAATAGCTTAAATTGATGTAACGTAGGCAACTCGGAACCGTTATTATTTTTGTAGGTCTCCCATTCACGGGCACTTGTGTTGTCTAACTTCATGGTAATTATGTAAATAATTATTGTTTCAAGGAGAACTCCTGAATCTGCTAAGGATTTTAAACAGTTGAAATGTTTGAAAAGCATATCGCTAAGATTACGTAACTTAACCGATGATTTTTTATTTGAGGGTTCTAAGTTAAAGATGGATTTTATATGATTGTGGGTAAGCATTCTAGAATTATTATAACTTTCGCAAATGCTATTCCATGGCAACCTGATAATTAGATGCAGTAAATTCTAAATATTTGATTTGAGACGCGTTTACCGATAACGAGGCTCGTAAGTAATGAAATTTTTGTATATCTGAAATGGAGCTATTTTCATGAATTAGACTATTGAAAACATCGCGGTATTCGAGCCAGTCTTCTATATCACCCGAGAATTTTGGTATGTTTATAACGGGTAATTTTACAGACTTGTGGCCACATGAGGAGCGCCTACTTGAGCAGGGTGATAAAGACCTTGAATCATTATTTACTTGATACTGATTATTTTTACTAAGAATATCTTTGGCTAGTGATCTGGCAAAGTAGAATGAATTTTCAAATTGTTCCTGCTCTTGAGGCTCTCTTTCAGTGTTATTTGATAAAGTTTCAATGTCTATTTGTATGTCGTTGAACTCGTTTAGTAAACCGTCTAATTCTTCTAACCTTTCTTGTAATTCAAGCCCTTGCCTGGTTGAAAGGTTTTCGTTTGGTTCTTGAAGATCAGACTGTAGTTTTTCCACGTAATTTCGAAATCGTGTTAATTTGGCTTTGGTTCTACCACGTTTTTGAACAAGAGCGTCCATAATATTTGTATTAAGAAAAAACCGTAAGATAAGTACTAGCGATCAGCAATTGGGAATAAGCTGACAGCAATTAGTTTTTAAAATCATGCAAACTTCGCCCAAGTTAGATTTCGTTTTTAAAGTGAAAATACACTTGCTAACCCAAATGAAAGTAAAAGGGATGTTAACGGTAAGGACTCACCTTGTCGCACGGCCGACCGTTACCTTTTGTGTTAGGCGCCGTTACGTCGGGATGTCCAGCCGGTAGGTTGAAGGTGGCTTCGATTCCAACAAAGAAAATGTTGATTTTTTACCAAATTTTCTTCAGGATATTGATCGATCGATCTTGTTGCATCGATCTTGTTGCTGTAGTGTAGATTGTTAGATTTGATGAAGAAGTCAGAATCTTCGTAGTGGACCGATTACACTATATTCAATTCGTAGCACTTGAGAATTGTAAAAATGCAATAAAACATTAGATTATATTTTAGTTACTTTAATTGCACAAAATATATATTGAGAACAAACAGCCTAGGCAGACACACTTATTGTTAGAAATTCTGCTGCGTTCTGTCTTAGAATTGGGGGTGACCGCCACAAGCAAACTCGTAGGCAGAGAGGGTTTAGGGTGAAAGTACTGAACATGAACACCAGTAGTACATACATGTAGACACCATAACTTTTAGGGTGTTTAATATGTTGTTTTAAAGTACAGCACATGGTTATTTTTTAAAATTATTAATTAATTGGCAATTGGTTAATTAGTCACAACGAAACATCTCTTTGAACCTTTATGTTAAACAGTTAATTTTCTATTTTGTTAGAAAAATATATTTTTTTAAATTGTAACTAATTGAAATATTTTAATTAAAAAGGTCTAAATATAGCCAACACATTTTATAATGCCAAATTTTTGAAGTTTTTGTGGTTTAAGTGTCAAAGTGAAAACAAAAAAACAAAAGCATTAAATTTAAATTTAAAGATGCGCCAATCTCAAATCTAAAAATTTTTAATAGCCTAATAGGGATTTTCATATTAACCAACACATGGTGACTTTTATGTCACGGGAGTTAAGTGAATGGATTATACTAGATGGGCACGGAGAAAAAATAATTTCAAACTGTCATTATGACAGAGGGGTGGAGCTATAATAGTGTCATAGCGCCACCCCTCTGTTTCAAAAATTTCATGGCTTTAGTGATTTTTGTTAAAGTGCAAGAATTAATCCCCACAGTTCTTCTGTTACACGAAAGTCGAAGATTATGTAAAATAGCATCAAGCGATGCAGTATTTTTTCTCTACAAAAAACTTACTTACACTTTTGGTCTAAAATAATTAGGGGAGCAAATAATTACATATTAAAAAATTACTATTGAAATCCCTATGGTGCGTGAGGCAACGCACCACCCGGTATAGAGAAATTAATACAAAACCTACGGTTGGAAACCAAGCCAAATAGGTTAACGGAAGCTGGTAAAATATGAAAAGTACAATATTAGCCAAGCAGACAACCGTATTTCAACATATTAGTAGGAAAGAAAATGATTTGTATGGCAAAGAGTATGAAAGCGCGAACGAAAATAAACAAAACAAGAATAACATGGATAGATATTGGAAGTGAAGAAACGAGCCATAAATATAACATCAATAATCAAATAGAAACAGAAAATAGAAAGTGCAAAAGAAGAAAAAAGCAAAGGAAGAATAACATGGTTAAATATTGGAAGTGAAGAATTGAAACATAAGTATAACAACAATAATCAAAATAAAATTACAAACAAAAACAAAAGATATGTTTGCAAACTACCAGAACAGATTTAGATTAATTAGATGCAATACATATTATGATATTATGAACCAAAATATAACTAGAAGGACAATTACTACCCGTTGATTTAAATAGAAATTTGACAGCATAAACAGTAAAAGGTGGATGGAATAAATAAAACTATGAATACCTACTAAAATACTTAACTTATCGAAATGGCATTAAAAGAAACAAAAGCAGTAGTTAAAATTCAAGAAATAACAAACAAAATAAAGGAGTAAAATAGGATGCGCTGACGGCCAATTTATTCAACTTTGCCTTAGAAGTTGTAATAACAAGAGCAGATATTAAGGGATTAATTAATAAAAAAAAACACACAAAAAATGGTATAACCGTGCGATATAGTCATAAAAGCAGAAAAAAAGGGAAATGATTTGCAAAACTCAAAAAAATGGGATGGCAGTAAATGAAGGAAGAGGGAAATACAAAATACAAGCTATACGAAAATAGAAGGAAATAAGAAATATGTGTAGGAAATTATAAATTTCACAGTGTCAAAATTTAATTATTAGAGGACAATTAGGACAATTAGTCATCAATACATACATCACCAATACCGGAGTGGTATTTGACGACAGTCTCGGGGTCAAACCCGAATAGGATGCTCGGTGGGTGGGCTACCCAGTCACTGAAAATAATTGGGACCCAAAACGCAGTGGTGCAGTAGGGAAGGTAGGCGGTTGTTGAAGGTGTGGTGCTTACCACATCACCCCGTACACATAGCGTGCGAGACAACCGGGTATGAAAGCGACTTAGGAGGTTTTGACCCTCGATGCTATCGGCCATATTCCCTCGCGGGGCGTTAGTGCCAATATCTTTATCTTACATACATCACCATTAGTACAAAACAACAAATTGACAAAATGAAAGAATATTACAAAATACACTGCTCAAAAATGTTTAAGGGACAACATTATAATTACTTGCGTTTCTTATTATTATTAAAATTTTCAATCGAATTATAAATCTAGCTGCCTTGTTTGTCAAACATTAACATCAACTCGATTTTAGTTAAAGGATAGCTGAATAAGTATCTATTTTGCCTTTATTTTATAAATAAAGCATCAGTACCAAATCGATTCGTTTAGAAAATACGAATAACTTTGTTGTTAAATTTGGTAATCACGAATATTTTTGGGAAGGCGTCATTTAAGATGTGAGGAATCGCTAAGTGCTTGAATCAGGCATAACCCAACTTGCTGTTGCTCAAACTACAACGAGGCAGAAAGATCATTACGTACAATTAATCGCTAGAAATCAACCTACAATTACAGCTTCTGAAGTCGTTCTGCACGAGGTTAACCTTCATACTTGGCGATCTTTGAGGTGTCCATCTAATCTGCCAACCAACAGAATCGCCAGAATTGCAAGAAATCATCTTGAATGGACAGAAGAACAATGTAGTAGTGACGAGTGTTGCGTCGGTTTACATGCAGACACTCTAAGAAAATTTGTTTAGAGAGAGAAAGGACAAATAAATCACCTGCGAAATGTTGAGGAAGCTTATAAATATCGCGGTGGAACGATTAGGGTATGGGCCGGTATGGATACTGCTATGCAATATAACAATTTAGTAAATCACCCTGCAGTTATTTCTTTAGCAAATAATTTTGGTTCTAACTTTATCTTTATGCGTGATAATACCCAGCTGCATACTCCCAAATTGTTCGGGATTCGTTTCAAAGGGCACAAATGACAACTATGGCCAGAAAAATCGCTATACCTAAACCTAATACAGCAAACATGGGATGAGTTAAAATGACACTTTCCATGTAGATCATACATAAAATAAGCAAGAGTTGTTTAATTGAGAGACCTCTGGAAAAGACACAACAATTCAACTCATCAACAGAAGAAAAACAATACTTTTTATTTAATTTTGTTTAGTTATTTAGTTTTCGTTTGCTTAATAGTGTTAGCATTATTTAATTCGATTTGTATTTTCCAATCAAGTTTACTTCGATCGTTACTTATTTATCGTTATTGTTAACAAGAAGGCTAAAGCGAAAGAAAAAGCGGGCAAAAGAGGTTTTGAAAGAAGAATTATAAAGACAATTCTATGACCAATAAAGATGGGTAATGGGGAAAGAAGAATAAGGATGAGCCGCGAACTGGTACAACAAGAAATAGAAGAAGAAGATAAAAATGAAAATAAATCAAGCGAAAAGAATACAAAGGTTAGGGCATGTTATGAGAAGTGATATAATAAAAAAGATTATGAAATGGGAAAACTTGAAGTACCTATACAACTGGAAACGGAAGTTTAGAAACAGGGAAGAATGGAAATAAATAGTAAAGAACACTAAAATTCACAAAAAAATGTAAATGAGAAAAAAGAAGAAGGATGAATGAGGAATGATCTATCTCAAATATTGGATGTGGCCAAAGGAATTGGAGCGGCTAAAAGAAGAAAATTGTGATCAGGTCTTGATTCTACGGTATAATAAAACAAATATAAATGTATTTTAGCAAAGTCACTTCAGTCTCTTATGCTTACGCACATAATACATATTATTAAATATTAATTCAAACGATTTAGAACAAATAAACCACTAACTAACAAACAAGTAAATATACGTCAGTTTTATTTCTTGTTATGTCATTACATTATTATCAGCATAGTTGTATAAAAACATTACAGGGCATACCATATTTTAAAGTGTCAGTCACATTCTTGTAACTGCAAAAGGGCAAAAGTGCAGCGAGTCTCAAGTACACCAAAATGAAACTGTAAACTGAGTACAGAGTAACTTTAATCCGATAAAGTGCAGTATACTTATTTCACAACATTTCATGATTTAGATGTCGAATATGTTGGTTTTACTGAAACCGATGTTCTTGTGCCCGATGCTGTTTTAAATGAAGCAGTGGAGGAAGTGGTTCCAATAAAATCTAAATTGTAATACGAAGAAGAGATTGGTCTAATTCATAACAATAAATACAGACGTTACATCATTATTTATAAAATGAACAGATTATTGCAGAATCATTTTATGTGCTGAGAGAAATTAAAAGAAGTTAGTTCACCTTAGCTTATAAACAATTACTTAGAGTTGCTATTATAGAACTAACATGGAATTATTAAATTCAAATAAATAAATAAATTCTTAGGTAAATAATTAAATATAAGTACAAATAAAAAAAAATACAAAGAATTAGTCTTAGTTGTACCATATGAACAAAAATTATTTAGATAAAAGGTATTAGGGTGGCTTTGGAATTCTGAACGTACCTTGCAGGTTTGATTCGTCAGTAGTTGAAATTATACAGGGTATAAATTTATGACGTGCAGATATTTCAGGGGGTGATAGTACTCGGCAAAATAAGAAAAAAATGTTAATATACACATGATCAAAAACGCGCCATTTTCGATATACAGGGCGGCGAAGTTTCAAGTTTTTTTTCGTATTTTGCGTTTTTCTCCCGTATGCTTTGATATAATTATTTGAAATTTAGTACAGCTACTATCTTTTAGAATCTCTACAATAAAATGTCCAAATCATCAGTTGCAGTATACAGGGTGTTACATTTCTTTGGGTTACCGACCATTTTACCTTCCGGAACTTTTTTTTGAGCGCCCTGTATAAATTTTTATATCTTAATTGAATTCCCTGTTCTTTTCTCCAGCTTTTTGTTTTTTCCCATTATTCCCGTATCTGTCACCGTTTTCGAGTTATTTGAAAAAATAGCGATCAATACAAACCAAGTGTAGTCAAAATAATTTTTTTTTTTGTTTTTTTTGTAGCACTCTGTATACTGCAACTGATGATTTTGATATTTTATTGTGGAGATTCTAAAAGATAGTAGCTATACTAAATTTCAAATAATTATCTCAAAACGCAAAATATAAAAAAAAATTGAAACTTCGCCACCCTGTATATCGAAAATGGCACGTTTTTGATCATGTGTATATTAACATTTTTTTCTTATTTTGCCGAGTACTATCACCCACTGAAATATCTGCACGTCATTAATTTACACCCTGTATAGGGTACATTCCACTTGGCGACCACAACGCTCGCGACCTCGACCGCGAATTTTGCCGTTCCACTTGCTTGAAAACGTCGCGGTCGGGAACGTAAGTGGAACGGACCTCGGTGGTTTGTAACTTGATGTAAAATGCGCAAGCTATTGTTTAACCGCGAAATTTGAAATTATATGCTTATTCAGAACTTTAAATCTATTGTCCAACGATTTATTGGGTAGTATTTTATCTAACGCCCTTCAGAATAAATTCCTAGGATAAATTAACTAATTTTTCTGCATTCTTTAGTTTACAGTTTATTTAAAAATTGAACATTGTTTTGTTGCAGGTACTATTAATAAAAGAATTGCTGTCTTCGAATATTGCTTTAATTAAAAAATCACTTATTTACTGATTTTTGCCTAAATAGTACTGAAAGAAAAAAATAAAGCTTGACTTTAATTTGAGAGTTAAGCCTAAATTTTATTTTTTGTTATACAGTATATCTCACTTTAGACGGCACCACCCCAGTATTTTTTTTATATTATCGATTTAAAAAATTTGTTTTTTCTGATTATAGGTACCCCTTACTAAATTGTTACTTTCTCTTCACGGTAAAATGCTAGTCTACTACGATTTAAAATAAACAGCAAAATTGAAGAAGTCGTATTAGGGATCTTTTTATCAAACAATCTTGTTAATAAAAGTTGTTCAGAATTGTTGAAACAAGCAATTTCAACATTTCATTAAAAACAAAAAATTTTGAAAATCTCCCTCAGTCTAGAAAATTCGAATAATAATCTCACAAGTTTGCCATGATTTTTTATTTTATTCTTTTAATTCAATACAATAACAAAAAACGATGCTTAATTACTTAAATAACAGTATTTTCAACTAAATCACCATTAGCACGTATGTATTTTTCTATTCGTTTTCTAAAATAAAGAGATTTACAAAATTTTTTGTTTTTAATGAAATTTCGGATTTAGCTTATTTGAACGATTCTGAACAACTTTTATTAACAAGATTTTTTGATAAAAAAATTCCTAATACGACTTCTTCAATTTTGCTATTTATTTTAAATCGCAGTAGACTTTAAAAAGTGGAAACCTTTTCTTCTATTAAAACAACTTCAACAGCAAATTCAAATAGCGCGCGAAAATGCCGAACGACCGCGCCGACCCATCCAGTTGGGATGAGCGTTGCGGTCGCCGTCTGGTCGTTCTTAGTGACGTCATCCGTGACGTTTTGACGATCAACCACGGCGACCGCGGTTTTAAGGCCAACGCGCACTTAGCCACGCCACGGCGCGCCACGCCGGACGGCAATTTTAAATTACATTGGTTGTTATGGAATAACGCGCACTTATCCACGCCACGCCACTGCGCGTTATTCCATAACAACCAATGTAATTTAAAAATTGCCGTCCGGCGTGGCGCGCCGTGGCGTGGTTAAGTGCGCGTTGGCCTTTAAGTAGTACGCATTTGCGTCATTTACGAGCGTTGTGGTCGCCAAGTGGAACGTACTCTTAGGGTACGTTCCACTTGGCGACCACATCGCTCGCGACCACGGCCGAGAATTTTGCCTTTCCACTTGTTCGCAAAAGTCGCGGTCGGGAACGTAAGTGGAAGTTTGCCATGATTTTTTATTTTATTTTATTAACAAGATTTTTTGATAAAAAAATTCCTAATACGACTTCTTCAATTTTGCTATTTATTTTAAATCGCAGTAGGCTAGCATTTTACCGTGAAGGGAAAGTAACATACCCTAAAAGTACAATTTAGTGAGGGGTATAATCAGAAAAAAGAAATTTTTTAAATCGATAATATATAAAAGCATACTGGGGTGGTGCCTTCTAAAGTGAGACACACTGTAGAATCGGAATTTAAAAAGTGGAAACCTTTTCTTCTATTAAAACAACTTCAGCATCAAATTCAAAAAGCGCGCGAAAATGCCGAACGACCGCGCCGACCCATCCTGTTGAGATGAGCGTTGCGGTCGCCGTCTGGTCGTTCTTAGTGACGTCAGCCGTGACGTTTTGACGATCAACCACGGCGACCGCGGCTTTAAGTGGAACGCATTTGCGAGCGTTGTGGTCGCCTAGTGGAACGTACCCATAGGTTATGTAAGCTAATCAGCTTGTCAAATAAAACTTAGTTATTAAACTACGGGTTTATTTTCAATTTATTACATTAGATGTTGAAAATGGCCACCATTCTCATGCAAACATAAATTTACACGCCTTTTCATGTTTTCAAATGCGTTTCGGAGCATTTCGGGTGTGATATTAGCACATTCTTCAACTATTCGGTTTCGCAACTCAGGAAGTGTGTGAACTGGTGTCTTAAAAATTATGTCTTTCAAATGTGGAAAAACGAAGTAATCTAGGATAGTCAAATCTGGTGATCTTGGCGGGAATTCAGGTACACAACGTAAACTGATCAGACGATCGCCAAAAAATTGTCGTAAATAAGCGATAGATTGCGGAGTCGTGTGAGAAGTGGCACCATCATTTTGGAAATATCCCTGTTGTAGCTCGTCTTCGTGAAGTTGGTTTATGAAGGGTTCTAAGATGTTGTGTCAGTACCTTTGGGCATTGATGGTTCCTTCAAATAATATGGGTATCAATCGTCTGCGAGGAACACCAATCCATACCCCAACTTTCTGGGAATGCGACGGAGACTCACGAAATATGTGGGGATTTTCAGCACTCCACATCCTCATGGTTTGTGAATTGATATACCCTGACAAATGAAACCACGCCTCATCTGTAAAGAATGTCAAATCCAAGAGGGCATTGTTGTGCAAGAAATGTTGGGTAACAATTTATGATAAGCCTGCATCTTGCAAGGAAATAAACCAATGTCCCTCCCGAAAATTGTTCTGCAGGTACCATAAGATACGGGAACTTGCTGTGTAAGTCTTCGCAATGATGTTTGTGCTTCATTCATAATCTCTCGAACATTTTCAATAGTCTCATCTGTATGGACCGTTGGCATGCCACCACCGTCCTTATGTGTTACGCTTCCTATTTCTCTGAACAATCACACACAATTCCGGACCACATTGAAAAAGTCAGCTTCCAAGAACACAAGATCAGGAAACTGTTGTCGAAATTCAACCAAGCGAGTACTGTATATCCATTACCCATTTTCAAGATTTCCATTACAAAAATAAGATGCAATGATGAATCGCTTAGGTAATTGCGAGAATACCATGATGAATAAAAATTCAAATCGAAACTGACATTTAATTGACATGTAGAACCAACAACAAGCTGAACCTATCAAAGACTGTGATTTTGTTCACCATGGCCATCCCTTATCTAAATAATTTTTGTTCGTATGGTATATGAAATAGCATAGACGAGGTCGGGAGAGATTTTCAATTCGAAACATTTTTTAATTCGTCCCTCTTCTTTTGGATACGAGATAAAACATGAAGTCTTGTGCTAGTACAATGTTTGGTTCATAAAAATCCCTTCTAGCGGCGGAAATACTTTTGGTTTTTAGCAAAATGTTGGTCGGATAGAGCTAAATGACCAAACCAATCAGCACACATTAAGATATTTGTCACCCATTAGACTTAATTTCGCTCAAATAATAAACAAACAAAAGCACAGATCAATAAATAGCTAAATGCACAAGTAAATACAGAAGTAAATAAATCAGTAATAACAAAACATAATCAAACTAACGTGTTAATTAACTAATTACAAAAATTTTAATCCAACAATTTCAGACCATTGTTGCAATTTAAAAACACAATGATATTTCTATCCTTATACTAAGCGAGTATTTTATGATTTTTACAGATAAATTGTAACAATAAACCGCTCGCTCGTCCAACAGCTCCAAACTATTTACCGTGCTTGGGCGTAAGTTCAAAATATGTTGTCACTTTTTCAGTTTCATTTAAACATTGAAATACTTAACATTCAGTTGGAATTCAATTTGTTAAATCTTTTGATAATTAATTGACAACTCATTAATAACAGAACTTAAGTAAACGTTGTTTCTGTTTGAAATGCTTTGTAAATAGACTTTTTTCTGAATCTAAAACGAGGTTAAATCAACTAAAATCAAAAACAGTAACTACCGAAAACTGGCTTCTTTAAATGTTTTCAAGAAAAACAAAATATATTTCGTAGCTAAGTAAAACAATTTTTGTTTGTACTCGTATTTATATTCATAACATTTTTTATATCAATAAGTTATATACAGTTATTTATAAAGTTCATAAAATGCCCGGTGGGCGTGATTTAATTTTAGTTAACAATTAACAATGCTGTTGTTGCATACAACGCAGTATACTTACTTACTTATAACTCAATTTTATTCACTGAAATCGATTCGTCAACTTTATATCAAATTTACTTTAATTTAAACAAATAAACTTTTACAAAAATTAAATAAAAATGTAACGCAATGTAAATAAAGCCATTTTAGTCCCCGGTGCTTTATTGATTTTACATCAGTTAAAACATGAAAAAGATAATAAGATGATAGCTAAAAATATAAAAGGGAAGCAATATATTTTAAACTATGTATTAAACTTTAATTTTAAGCCTATAGAAAAGCTTCGCGGTAGCTTTCGCGTAATTTAAGTTGTATACCAATAAAATCATCAAAAACGATGTTTCTTATAGCTATTAAGACAACAAGTGTTTTATAGAACGTTTAAAAATCAAGGTTGTAGTTCAAATCCGAGCGAACGAAGTGAGCCGAGGATTTGATAGACCGAGATTTTTAAACTATAAAACACGAGTTATCTTCAAGATTTTTTCTAACACTAATATCAGACATTTTCTTTCACTAATATATTATTAGAAATTTTAATAAATTATTATTTGAGACGCGTCATAATACACAAAATGCGAAGGTTGCTAGGCAACGACGTATTTAAAGGCCTATAAAATACGTTGTCATTGACGACGTATTTTATAAAGAAAGCGTATTTTAAAGGAAACATAACAAGTGAGCTCTTATGCACCATAGAAACAATATAAGATATTAGTGTTAGAAAAACAATATAGTTTAGGTTAAGTTGGAGCTAGCTTAATGTCAAAATTTGTAAATACCCAAAAAAAGAAAACGCTTCATTTCTTAAGGTAAACAGTAGAAGAAAAAGCCACAAAGGCCGATACAAAAACAAAGAATTTACATTCCTCTTAAAGACAAGAAAAGAAAATTTTAATGAAATTCGACTGATCCCTTCAGCACCTGAACGAGGTTTTGTTTTACCCCTGAAACTTTTCATTCGCAGTTTATTTATAAGGGGGTGACAGGTTGTCGGGGTGAATATTTCATTGAGAATTTTGCCGGATCAATTGGGATCCAAACTGGCTGAATGTTGTACGTATCAAAACCAAACAATCCGGTTACACACATCGGTGTTGATAAATTGCTTGTCACATGTAACTGACGTAACTCATACCAACAATAGAAAATTGTAAATCTCGAGTATGTAAACTGTTACATTTAACACTATAAGACTTCAATCAATTTACTTCTGTATAAGTGACAACAACAAACATTCCTCGAGATGGATTGCAAATCGAAGAAGTGGCTCAGTCGCGCAACTCTACATAATTCATACTGCCGCTTCGACAACTTCAATTTCGATTTCCCGGCTGCATTTTTTGCCAACGATTATCATAAAGGCTTATCTGGATTTTAAAAGATAAACTTGAGTTCGAAATGGTTTTGCGGGTTATGAGACCTTTTTAAAATTTAGCGTTTTAGATATTTTTAGTCACCAAAGTAAAATTGATTCGGAAAAAATCAATTCCTTTATTACTGTTACTGTTTGTTATTCGAAACGAAAACCTACTTAGAAATCCAAGCACAAAGAGATCGCCCTGCTAATATAAATTTTGAGACGAACCAAATTGATACTATGTAAAAAAAAGACGACGAAATGGAAAGGAAACGTACCTGCTGTAATTAGGTGAAAGGTAAACTTTTTAAAATGTGGTTTTAAAGGAAAGCAATGAAATAAGGGAAAAAGGAAAAAATACCTTAAAAACAATGTTTAATTTTTAAAAAGTCCCCTTGAAAATACAAACACGGTTAAAAAAAATAAAGAATATGTATGGAGAAAAGGTTTGCGTTTACTGCTATGACAAGGATTTTTATATTAAAAAAAAAGTTTGGGTTATTCGCTTTAAACTATCGATTTCAATGTTTCTCAATTTACAAACCCAAAATCCAAACTGTTAAGCTTTAGTGACCTCTAAGTAAATGGGGACAGTACAAGATTATCTTTGATACCTCTTCCATGAGTTAATCTACAGACTGATTTTATGCCTCTCATTCAAGCTTGTTCGATCACCATCAATTCAAACCAAAACCTATCCGAATTCTACATTAAATATGTCTTAGAAAGCCTTCAAGCTACTAAGAAAATGCAGCTCAACTCAAGTCATGTACGGTTTCTGTGCAATTATAGGATGAAAATAGCCTCAAGGTGTTGTTTTAAGTTGTATTTGACAAATAATGCAGCATAAAGATAAGATATTCATGGGATTACAAAGGCTTTATTTAAGGATAACCCCAATAACGCCCTTTACACAGCTGATGCCATGTACATGAAACCGTTATTATTAATTTATGAATATTCAGTTTGTATCTTCTGACATGAATGGTATTATTAAAACTTATGATAACGCAAGACGCGAATTTCTTCAGGCATAACCATTCTTAAATCGGTCTATTTCATAATAATTCAAAGTTTTATGAGACCATAGGGGAAAAACTGAAAATTAGGTTCATTTTCCAAAATCCTAACTAAAGTAGAGTTTATTACAAGTTAACTCTTGTAGTTTCTTGGTTGCTTAAGATTTCCAAACAGTAATTTACTGGTATTTGAATATATATTTTTTGATGAATTTTAGAAGATCAAATCCCTGAGAGCGTAATTAAGGATTTTCTAAAATACATCTAAATTAATTTAAAGAATAAGTAAAATTTAAGCTTAAAAATTTTGTTAACCAAAGGATGTAAACATCAGTATGAGAAAGATTAACGAGTTTAAACTTTGTTAAACTGAGAACATCTTAAAAAATTGCGCAAAATAGTTCTCTAACTTTCTTAACTTCAATTAAAATCTCAGTTGTTTTCGAACAAGTGTAATAATACATCAGCTTTCTGATTCGTCGGCTTCTCCAACTTAAAATACGTTGCATTACAACTACAAAGGTCGTGCTTTATTTATAAAACAAAGCAGACACGAGTAATTTAGATGAGTAATGCTAAAAATTCCTCACCACTGGCTATTATGCATGTATTACATTTATTTAATTTACAAAAAACATGCCAGTTCATTCCTAACACGTTCCGTCATCAATTCACGGATACAAAGTATTTTAAAAATACGCAAATATGAAATTTACCAAGTTTATTATTTGAAAAATAAATTGCAATATTTGTGAAAGCGTGACTGTTAAAAACATTTACTTAGAGAAAGAATTTGGGAATTGCGGGAGTGGGTGTAAATTAATGTTAAAGAATTCAATGGAGTAAAATTTTTAGGAAGAAAGAATTTTGTTAGCTTCTTAAAAGTAAAGCAAAACAATATAGGTACAATATGTAAATGCGTTTCTTTCGATATACAAGCTTTTTGTAACCTAAACAGTCAACAGGTTTTTAATCAATAATTCTTATACATATTGAATTCATTAGTTAAGTTATTTAACATTTATTTGTTTATTATTATTTATTATGTTACAATAATTTAATTTCAATTTAATTCCCCGACAAATCATGATATTAGCTTAATAAATAATAGTCCGATACAAAGCAGAAAAGACAAAACCAGTAAGATGCTTTTGTGATTACTGTTTCTATTGTAACTCGAAGGAAAATCTAAAAAGATTTTATATACGAAGCCTTGAGAAAATAGTCAGAGACTTTGTTAAATAAAATGGATAAAAGTATTGCAAAAGTAAATTCACTTGAAATATACGGTGTCAGTTTTATCCTTGCTCCCTTTGTTATTAGTTATTACAAATAGGCAATCAATCAGACTGCTGGGATTACGTTTACTTACAAAATGTAATGTGTGTTGCCTATTCAGAGTAGGCTATTAGGTAACAAGAGCACTCTATAAAGTGCAGAGTAACACAACTAGTTAATCAATTAAAATTAATAGTTTGCCGTGAAAACATGCTAAACGCGGCCAAGGAGGCACTTGTAACAAACAAAAATCTAGAAGACGGATGAAAACAACAAGAACTCCTTGGTTTACAGATGAACAAGACAATTAGCAACCACAAAGAAGACGTTTTTTAAATATAAAAGTGCACCATCAGAGGAAGAACAAAGATACAAATAAGTAAGAAACGGAATAAATCAGGAAATAAGAAAATAAAGAAGATTATTGGGAACGCTACATAAAGGATATGGAGCTTGACTTGTATGGCACCCAAACACGAGGCTGAAAAATGTTGCAAAAACAAAAGAATAATATAAACCAGTATTTTAAAATAAACAACATAAATAAAGAAGAATGGGCAGCTTACTTCAAGCAAGAATCTGGACAAACGACGACCTCGGTAGAAGTTCCAACTCCGACAATTAAATCAGCGAACGACCTCAAAAATAAGACACTTACAATATTCCTCGAGCAAGTACAAAATATAAAAAAAACCTCAAGAACAAGAAAACCCCATGGCACGATTCAATTAACAATGAAATGGTGAACTATGGTGGTCACATACACGGTGGAAATATGCAACAGCTCTTTAACAAGATAAAAGAAGATGGAACAATACCCGACCGATGGAAGAACAGCATCACAATACCCACCCACAGAAAAGGCGACCGCAAAATACCAGATAACTATAGAGAAATTACACTATTAAACACCGGTGCAAAACCATTTACAGCCTCGTTTACAGCAATCATTCGAGGCAGGCTAGAAGAAAACATTAAATTGCAGAAGAACAGGAAAGCTTTCGAAAGAATGGAGGTACGAATGATGCAATATTTGTAGCACGACAAATCATAGAAAAGTCAATAGAACCCCGCCTTTTTGTGCTTTATAGATCTTGCAAAAGCCGTTGATCGGGTCAAGAAACAAGATGTACATATTTAATATACTAAAGGATAAGGCTGTGACAAATCAAGTTATTAAAGTAATAGATGATCTGTCTGACTAGCACAAGAAATAACACTTCAGAAAGTCTAATAACAGAAGAAATCCCCATTTACGATGGAGTAAGACAGAGAGACTCGCTTTATTATGAACCGCATAATTGAAACAATCAGATCAAAACCAGGATAGCCCATGGGCACATATAATATCAATATACGAGGGCAATTCAAATTTGAGCTGCATTTTATTTTTTTCTGAACATAATTGAAGAGATACTGCAAAGCGGTTTTATATTCATCGAAGTAGGCATGTTAGCTAACGCCATAAACAACTGCAACTTGATTGTGTCAATACTGTCAGTTGTATTAACAATGTCGTGCAACAATGTGTCAAATTCTGTTGCACAACGTGTAATTATTACATTTCTTTTCAATAAAGGTGTAAAAGCGACTGATATTCATCAGAGACTTCATAAACAGTTTGAAGAAGAGTGTTTATCACTCAGAACAGTCATTGAGTGGTGTAAATCCTTCCAGGATGGTCGTGAACGCGTGTCGAACTTGCCGCATGCTGCCCGTCCAGCGTATGCTGTGAATCTTGGGACCAATTTACGTCAATTTTCTCGAAGAAAGAAAAACGATTAATTTAGCTTATTACAGTGAGCTTCTTAGAAAGGTTAAGCTGGCCAAACAAACAAAAAGACGCGGTCTCTTAAGCAAGGGAGTTATTCTTCTACACGATAACGCTCGCCCAGATACAGCCCATCTAACGAACAATACATTGGCTAAATTGGGTTGGGAAGTACTGCCTCACCCCCCATATAGTCCGGACTTGGCCCCAAGTGACTATCACCTCTTTGGGCCACTCAAAAAGTTCTTGGGAGGTAAGCGATTTGCTTCTAATGAGGAAGTGAAGGATGCGGTGCAAAATTGGCTACGTCTTCAACCAAAAGAATTTTTTTCGGCGGGAATACAGAAGCTACCGGAGCGATGGGACACGTGTATTTTAAAGGGGGGTTGTTACTTAGAAAAATGATGTATATATAATATTAATTTGTAGTTTGTGTTGACCAGAAAAAAAAATAAAATGCAGGTCAAATTTGAATCGCCCTCGTAGTATTGTGGAATTCTAGAAAAGCTAAACAGAGCCTTTGCGCAACTTCTTTATTTGAATTAAATAACATTTATATTGTAATAATTTCGAAACAGTGCCGTACGTCCACCGTCGTTATCTTCTTTTCCCGACTTGTTACTACTGACTCCCTCGATAACCACCGGAACTCCCACCTGAACATCAGTTATCTGCTATAATTCCCACAGTATGCTATACATATGATACTATTCTGATCGCAAACAACGAGGATAACCTTCAGATACTAACACATCAATTCGATATCACAGCCAAAAGTTATAACATGCAAATATCGTCTCAAAAAACAAAATGTATGGTTGTATCCAAGGAACCAAGAAGGTGCAAGCTACAAATAAAAGACTCCATAATTGAGCAAGTTATGAACTTTAAATGCTTAGGAGTTGAAAGAACAAGCCGTCGTAATCTCCTTGGGGAAATACAAACCTAGAACACCAGAGCACTACAAGTATAGTATGTCTAGCCAATATACAACTCTAGCGCTTAAAATTCCTTTGTCCACGACTAATCAATATTCTGTCAATTATTCATGTGTTTGGTCAAACACAATGCTATCCATTATACACTGCCAGCAGTGAATAATCATTATTCACGGTGTCATGGTAACATCATTGTCTATAGTGTATAATGAAGGAAATAGGTTTTAGTAGCGTTGTTATTTAAATTTTAATTAAAAATTCTTCGTATTTGTATTCGTGGACAAAGTATAGTATACGACTCGCTATAATGGCTACTATTACCTCGGATAATTGCAAAACTCGCTCGCTCGTGTTTCAAACATTATCCTCGGTAATAATAGCATTCATTATAGCGTCATGTATAATATACTATTATAATGCATGGTTTTAATTCTCGTAAATGTTTAATGTTTTGTATGACTTTTTTATTAAACAAAAGTGATGCACTTTTTAAGTGGGGCCCGGACCACAGACTTGTCATGGGCCCGAAAATTTCTCTCGGCGGCCCTGGGTGTGATACTCTGAGACAGGCAAATAAATGATTCGATTCGAGAAAGGTGTGGGGTCCAAGGTGTAATAAAATGATCTCAACGAAGAAATTTGAAAGAACATGTAGAGAGAATAGACAAAAACAGACTGGCACGAATCTGTATGTATGAACGGCCGAGAGGGAAAAGACTACCCGGACAACCACCCGTGAGATGGGCCTAAAGCTTCTCTTTCTAAATTTTACATTAAAAAAATTTACAAATGATTTTTCAGTTGATTTGATCAAAGCCAACATTAAATCATCGATTTTCAAGCTCTATCGCTATTTAATCATTGTCAGGTAACATACAGCACCTCCAAACCCTTGTTAAATCCTTGTTGTACGCATAATTTTATTTGAAAGGATAAAATCATGACCAGATAAATTACTCGAGCTCGGTTTTATATTTCCAAAACATTAACTACCAATTGCCTTGACCGCCCACTATATTACTTGCCACTAATTTTGAATTAATAATGTTCGCCCAGTGACTTGAAAATTCCCCAAAGAATCGCTTTTTGTACTCTACAGTATCGTAGTTTATTAATTATTATTTTTATCTGCCTAACCTGTGCATTTCTACTTAAATTTTTTGCATCTCAATTTCAACAGGTACTTAAAATGTTTATCTAGACTTAAATTATATTGTTTACGTTTCTGCAATTAAAGCGACTATTCAAACATAATTTTCTAAAATGTCCTTGTAAATTATTTCCTATTTTTTTTTAATAAAATTAAACAAGAGTGGTGTTATTGCATAAGTACAGCTAATAAGCCAGGTTTGCTACTGTTTTCTGTAAATAGATTTTTCTTTTTTCCTTTTTCGTTAAATTCATCTCGCTGCGTATATTCGCCTGCTGAAATATGTAAAATGATATTGAAGCAAAAACAGCAATTTATTAAATAAAACAAGCCTGTCTAATTGATTAGTGTAGCTCTGGCCAAATAAATTGCCTTACAGTTCTTTAAGTAATTTTACGAAATTATTGCTAGTTATTCATTGCATCAACGTTTCCTGACCTGTTTTCGTGTTTTCAAACGTAAAAATCTAACTTTTAAACAATCAGGTTATAGATACGTGAAATTTATCTGGAAAGTAGTCACAAACAGGAGCACACTAATATTTCAGTTTTATCGCGCAGAAAGATATATGTGAGGTAATTTTACTCTAGAATTCGTAAATGATAGTTTTAATAGTTTTTGTAGTTTTATTAAAGGCTGAGTTTTTGCTCTTACGAAGAGTTGTAGCTTTAAATTTGGCTTTGGTGTTTGTTTAAAGCCGATTCTAAATCTTCCAAAATAATCCTTCAAGTGTTTTATTTTCTCTTTTGCGTTGTTAATAAAGTATATATTTTTGGAAAGCTAAAGAAATATAGATGTAGCGGTACCATTGCAACTACGACTAACATATACATATATTTAAAAAATACCAACTTTACGTCATAGCTTTTAAAATATGAAAATTAGAAGATATCCTAATTAACTATCGTATTCTACTTGAAAACGTGCTTTAAGAATGTTTTGGCCTTTTTTTGATATCTTTAAAAACAAAGGAGTTATTTGCAAAATGGCCAAATTTTGAATTTTGGCCTATAACTAAATAATAACAGAAGAAAACGGAATTCTATGTTAAGAATCAGCATTAAAAAGGAGCCGACATCAGTTTTTGTCTATCTCCGACAATAAGGGTACATCCTCGAATATGTACTTATCTCTACCAATAATCAAGGAAAAACTAAAATCCAAATAGAAATACGGAAGCAAATCTAGTTGTCTTTAAGATTATCAGATTAGAATTCCGTATCGAACGTAGGTCGCTAATAAAAAATTGTATTACTCCTCAGGGAACAAACACACAGAAGTTCAACAAACTTTACTTTTGATGACCGATTTACTGATTAGTTAAGTACAGTTTGTTAGTTGTTACTACTGTTTGGGGATTTCATAAAAGCAGTAAATCGAATCATTTTGCTTCAGGTAAACCACAAAATTACCGAGGCTATTTTTTGATCAAAATAACCTGCAGAAAAACACAGTATACGAAATAAATTACTAACAAGAAAATATTTACACCCAAAATAAAATTCGCGGAACCGAATGTAAATTTCTTTTAAATCCCAAGTTAAACGCTCGTAATTTTTGGACGAAAACTTCCAGTGAATACTTGAAGATCTTACTTACAAACGGCTGTATGCTCGACTTAAAGAAAATTAGAATTTTAAAATTCATAATACGATGAGAGTTCTTCATTTGAAATTATTACTTTCTACAGCTAAAATAAAAATAAGATTTACATTTTAGACGTTCTTGCTGAAGCTAAGCCCTTTCTCAACAATTTTTCAGACGAACAGAGCTTAAAATAATCAAATTTTTTAAAAATTCACATCGAGCTTGTTTTAAAAGAAAATATTCACGTTACAGAAACTTCTCTTGTTTACTTAAACAAATCATGGAAATACAACAGCTTTTACCTCCAGGTCTGCTTTTAAAGCAATTGTTGCTTATTTTTTGACGTTTTAACATGGGTATTATTATTTTTTTTAATGAACAGAACTTATTTCAGGTTTAAACGAGCAAAGAATCAAAATACGAAACATCCCTAAAACTCTCAGACGTGTCAAATACTTATAAAAACGTGAAGTTCCTCTATTAATTAAAAGTGAGCTCCCACACAATTTTTCGTTTCATCTCTCTTGTTTTTGTTCTAAAAATACCTTTTCAATTATTACTCTGGATAAGAGTACAAAAAAACAGGTGAATCGGATTGAATGAAAGTAAATTCATAAAATAATAATTCTAAATTGGCTGCAGTTATCGATAGAAAGCTACTTTTGTTGAAAACTTGTTGAAAGGGATATTTCGGTCGAATAATAAAAATTCCAGTTCTTAAATAAAATAAAAAGCATCACATTGCAAATGAAATTGATTACCCAGAGGGTCTCGGAGCGAAGTTGTTTAAAAACTAAGGTTTTCATAAGAAAATGAATATTTTTGACGTATCTTGTTAAACTTTATTATGTGCCCAACGACGTGACTTTATAAAATAAGTTCGCTAAGAATTCCTTCAGGGTTCAGAAGGAAAAAATCTTACAAATTCTAAAAACGCCGCAGTTTTTTTGCATTAGACACGTGCTTCTCAAGGTATATGTATCCGTGACTGAAATTCTATAACATCATAACAAGTAAATTTGATACCGTTCTGTATCAAAAGAAAAGAACTTTACGCACCAGTAACACACTGTTGCTATCTAAAACACGTGAAGATGTTAAAAGTTCCAAACTAAACTTAACAAACTGCACAAAATTTTACCCAAAAAATCACTTTGAAACACTTCACAAATCACACACAATTAACGAAATTACCACAATTAAACTTGGAAAAGTTTCTCGCGATTTTTTGGAGGTTTTCCTTCGTCAGATAATGGGAAAACCCTGCACGATCCGTGAGCGACGCGCACGTATGAAGCTGTGGAACTCGTGCTTCTGATATTGTTTTTTGCGCCTGCGTTTATACACGTGTGATTGTTAAAATCACAGGTGTATTTAGATAATAATCAACAGTTTAAAATTGTAATTTACACGATATAAAAACGCGTCTGTTGCAAGGTCGTAAATTTCTTAGTAAAGAAATAACTTCTCCAGAAAAGAAATATTTGTTTTCTATTATACAAAACACGCAAACAATTAAGATTTTTGTTTTCACAAAAATAGGCAAAATAATGAAGTAATTTATATTTATTTTATTCGAATTTTATAATTCACCGAATACCAAATGCAATCATTTTTATTATTAAATTTTGATTGTGATTCACGCAAAAATAAGGTGTTTATAAATAGATTCGCTTGATTACCATATAAATACTACAGTATTTTTCATTACTAAATGAACTTTGCTAAATCCTTTTTATTCCTTGGCAGAAGTACAATTTAAGATTTTAAACATTAAAACATTATAGTTATCTGAATCAAAAACATAATTGAAAACGTATCTGCTACAAAATAAAAATAGGATGTCAATGCAACGTACCAATTATTTTTGTTTTGATTAATTCTGAAACTATTAAAAGATTTTCCATCAATTTCTAACAGTCCTGCAATAAATAATAAAATTTATTAAATAATAAGAAAGTCTACCAATGAAGAGCAAAGCTGTTAAATTCCATAAATCTCGCGATTTTAAGAGTCCTCCGTGAAAAAATGGCTTTACTCCTTCCTTGGAGCTCATAAATTACAGGATAAGATTGCAAAAAATTAATGAAAGGTCTTCTACCGGAAATGGAATCGAATATAAAACTTCTATTCATATTAAATGTCAGAGAGTTTTAGGTTGCCTTTAAAACCATTAAATAAATAAGTGCATTAAGCTATATATTTGTGAAAACGTCGAAAAGTAACCTATTTAAAGGTATTAAAACCTATTTGGAAGAATGCAAGTTTATGTTATAACGCAAAACTTAATAAGCAAATCAAATCCAATCTCACCATTAAATTCTACACGAAAAAGAACCAAAAAAATGTGTTTATTTTTTTGTTTCTATCTGACAAACAAATGAGTTATAAGTCCGAAAATGATTTCCGAAAAATTAAATTTTTGCTTGTAGCTGGAAATTAAATTTGTCTAGAAAATTTGGCCCGAGACACCTTTATTACTTTTTGCGTAGGTGTAATGGTTAAGGAGATTCGAAAATGGTTCATCCTGTACATTGTTGGAAAAAGTCCAAAATGAGCGTCATACTAGCTGTCATTGCTACGGATTGTTTTGTTATAAAAACAGAAAAATTACGAATTGTCATTGGCTCATTTGGTCATTTTTACTCCTAGGCAGACAAAGTAGTCACTTTTACTCCTAGGAGTAAAAATGACTGTTTAACTTTGTGTATCCAAGGACACAATGTCGTGTTTTTCTGACGTTTGAAGAAAAACATTGACAGCAACTTTACAAATTTTAATACTTTTGGACATTTATTAATTTAATATGATTGGCACCAAAATAGCCCCTTCACTTACTTCCCTAGAAAGGTAAATTAATATCATGTGAGCAAATGAAAACGAAATCAAACTTAGAAAACGTTAAGTCATGTGCGTTACTACTTCTGATGTTTTTAATTTAATATGCTAGTTCTAATAGTAGAAGTGTCAATTTCACATTAAAAAACGGCGAGTAATTTTATGTTTAAATTGCAACCGTGAACACTTTCAGCAGTTATTATAACTAATCTTAATACACAAGTAATTGATGTAGCGGATGTAATATTGTTTAAGTGTGGGTTTTTATGTTAATCTGCAAATAAAATTCTGACGTAACAGTCGGTGACAGTTGTTATACTTATGCAATGATTTAGGTTATGTATGTGTATTTCAAGATTTCAACTATAAAACATTCACATAATGTGAGCCAATAACAGGCATATGTCTTATTTTTCAGAGCTAAGCTTGATTTCGTTTTCATTTGCTCACATGTTACTTGCTTCCCCACTGTTATGACAATCAGTAAACAAATAGTACAATCAACCCACCTCCTTCAACTGCTGCCAAATGTTACGTGAAAGATGTAACTTACTGAGAAAGGCTTTTTCATATCAAATTACATGTAACTATTTTAATAATACAACGGTAATCAGTATTTGTTTGTATCTGAAAAGATGAATAAGTATGCTTTACTCAAATCATTGTTTATGGGAAATATACTGGGAGATTCACATAAGACGCGCCCCTTAAAATCTTCAAATACAACCCAACATACATGTTTCCGAGGCTGCTAGAAATATCTGCAAATTAAAAATGAAAATTTGATCTAGTACTTGATCATTAAAAGTGAAAGAAATTTCTAGTCGTGAAAATATTTTTTCATTAAAGTGATTTCTATACAAAGTTGTTATCATTTATCATTTTTCGTTTTTTCCGTTTTGTAATGTTCCTTTTATATGTTTTTGTACGAACAATTAACATAAATTTACATTTTCAGTCTAGAATATAATCTTGACGTGACATCTACTTAAATTTAATTGAGAATTAACATACATCACCATTATAACAGAAAATTTTATTAAAAGGTGCAGTTGTATTGCTTCCATTTATCAAAACTTACAAAATTGTTACCTTTGGAAATAAATGCACTAACAAATCCCTCTCCTTCAAGATTTGTAAATAAAATTATTGGTAGATTTCATTGCTTATTACTTATTAGGTATAATAATTTGGAAAATATCAATGAAATTTTAGACAATATAAGGAAATCTAACACCGGCGATTAGATTTGGTAAATAGATAGATTGTGTTCGCTGATTTCAAAAACACCGATTTATGTTGGTACTTATGCAGTGATCTATTGGTATTGAAGCACAGAAAATTTGTTCTGTAATATTGTTATTTCTGGTTACTACATATATGAATGGAGGGAAATTTATCAAAATTTGAAATCTGACATTTTTTATAACCATGGTTATAAATTAAAATTTTCATGCAACATAATCTAAATAATGACCATAAATTTTACCGAAAGAGAGAGGAAGGCAATAGTATTAAAAACTGCATATGGAACTACATTTAAAAATTATGAATTAATTAATAAAGTGGCTCGTCTTTTTTCTGTAACTAAAGTAGAAATTAAATTAGAATTAACAAGAAATAAGTAATATTGTTTGGAAATAATTATGTAAGTTCAAAACAAAATTTACATAATTCCGAAAATCAGTTAACGACTAAATCAACACTATCAAAAGATCCTTGTATGAATAGAAAATGGTTCGCAGTACATCATGCTGTCAAATGGCTGTCTTTCGGGTGTAATTTATTATTAGATTCCAAAACTGAACATCAGGACTATCATAAAAGCATGAACGCGGAACTTTTTCAAAAGTGGGTCGAAGCCCAGTTGATTCCTTCTTTAAGTAACATAAATGGCAAGTGTGTTGTTATCATGGATAATGCACCATATCATTCTGTTCTGTTAGAAAAGAGACCTACCATAATTAACTGGCTAAAAAACAACAACATTTCCTTTAATGATAATTCAACAAAAAAAAAGATCTTTGGCAATACTATAAAATTTAAGGCTTTTAAATAAAATATACAGAGGCCAGGGTGGTGGTAAGAGCGTCAGGCTAGCGTTGCGCTAGTCCCCGGTTCGAATCTCGCTGGGTGCAAGATTCCCCGGAGATCGGTATCGAGACCTGATGACCATTCGTCGTTGGGCACCTAATTAACGACGCTCTCCCCCGAATACAAAATTACAAACCTAGGAGGTAGAGTAACAAGGTTCTATACGTACACACACATACACTCCTTGAAGGGGTTTTACTTCTTAACCGAAAGAGAGAAAAGTTTCGGGACTTTCCGCATTAAAAATTTCACCTAGCCTCGGCTGGGATTGAACGCGAAACTTTCGGATCACAAAACAACCTTAAAATTTCTCTATAACACCGAGATCAGCCATAACATTGTAAAAGTACCTTAAACCAAATTTCTTTTGGTTTCTGTGATGTATCTTGGCCCGAATCACGAAATACTATCGTGTTACTATGACATTTTGATTGAAACTATGTGAAATGTGCTATAGCAATACAATAGTATGGAATCAGAACCAAAAGCAATAGAGCAAGAAAATACATCTGTGAATCTGAAGCGAGTTACGGCATTACATTAATTTAAAACTGATTGGCCTGGTCATTGTAATCCAAGTTGCAAATATAAATATACTCACTTGTGCTCAAGCCAATTGTGAAGGTTCTATGGAGACTAAAAGATCAACGTTAAAAGAAGCAGCCAAATTATGCTTGGAATGCTGACGGTGAGGTATACCACTAGTAAAATTTTGTAAACCGGAATTCCATAGGAATTCCTGGGGAAATCGATGAAAATACAACGAAGAATTTCACGAAATTCCATTCGGCTATCTGCTTTACAGCGTCTTCCAAAGAACACTATCGAAATTCTACATTTAATCTACAGTGATTTGCCTCTCAGCGCCAAGTATATGCACTTTTAACTCTAGATTGGTATCGAAATGTCATGAAGGCTTTATAAAACTGGTCCATCACAACATGTTAACTCTAATATGAGTGTTAAAACATCAGGAATTCGGGGTAATGAAAGAGTAGGTAAACTGGCAAAAGCTGACAGTGATAGACAGCAACCTGTAGGTTTATATTGTTACCGTAGCACAAAAATAAGAAAATAGCTAAAAATAGCATAAATGAGAATACTAGCAGGATTTTTCAGGTATGAGATACCCAAAAAGTCTTATAATCTTATATGGAGTAGAAGTGGAAATTTTTAGTTTTTTCTAAGCTCGGTTCGGCCCGACTGAGAGAAAATTCGAAACATATGCTCGGTTCGGTTCAGAGAAAATGTCAAATATTCTCGGCTCGGCTCGATTACAGAGCTTTTACCGAACATTGAGCTTTTGCCAAGCTTCGAAATTTTATCTAGTTTTGAGCCTTTGTCGAGCTTTATGCTTATATTGAACTTGGAACCTCTACCGAGCTTTGAACCTTTATCGAGGAGCACGATGGAAGATAACACAGAAGTGTGAACTCGATCAATTGCTTGACTTTAATTAACATCAAGCATTTACCCAATTTCGAGACTTTACCGAACTTCAAGTCTGCAACGAGCTCCGAACTTTACGGTAACAAACCTTAGGCTCAATCTCGCTCAAAACTCAAGCCGGTCCAAGTCGAGCTCGAGCTTCGAGGGCTCGTTCCCACCTCTAATGTGAAGCTCATTCAAGGAAAAACACTTGGAGTGAATTGAAGGTTTTCTGACTAAGCAATGCAATCTGAAGAAACACCTGAGTGTAAGAAAACTTACATAAAATATATCCTGCATGATTGTGAAACTCGGAAGACGAAGAAGGGAGTACGCCCGCCGCTCAGCCATTGTGCCTACGCATTCCAGAAACTTAACGATTAAATATGCTTATTCGGCGAACATTCGTGAATCAATTTGGCAGCACGTTTCCTTTTAATAAAAGCAAGCGTGATCATTTTCCGTTGTCTTCCAGTACGATCGTAAATAATTTGGGTTTACTTTGAGCTGCTGTGTCTCCTGAACACACCAATTAGCCCTGTTAATATGGTAAACTAAGAAATCGGAGGATAAGACATATTGAAAGATGAAAATTCAAACCTCAAATGATAAAGCACGCCTCAATTGATACATCTAGGTTTCTTTAGGACCAGGTTTGCCAAAATGAGGCAAACGCATATTTTTAAGGTGTAGTGCAGCAGAAAACAAATTTTAGTTTAAAAGAAATTTAAAATTACACGGTTCTTATAAATGATTATAGTCGAAGTAGGCCGAAAATCTAAATGTAAAACTTCTTGTTTCTGCTCCACAAAAATAATGATTCAAATTATATTGGATATGTACTGTTCTACACACAAGTGTTAAATTGGTTGCATAACGAGTCAATATTTATGTAAAAAAGTTAAAATCATTTTTAAGTGAAATACAATTTTTCTTACCATAATTTTCACTTAAAGAATGTTCGATGCAAACCCGAAACATATCTAGACTAGACTCTGATTAATGAACTCATTGTTAATTCATAGTTAATAATGTATTCATATTACTAAAAAAACACCCACAAAGATAATCCAAAACTTATTTAATAATGATTATTTATGTTTATTTACAATATATGTTGAAAGTGCTCTCAATTTTAAGTATTATCAAATCTGTCCACAACTCTCCGAATATGAGCCATTAAATATTCCTCTCCAATATATATGCCTGGAAACGCAACAAGATATGGATTTTTGCATGCTTGAACAGAATGTATCCATTAGTGTCCGACCGAAGCTTCGGCTTCGGTAGTGATGCCGTCGAGACGAGATAATTCTCGATCTCGTCTCGTCTCGTCCCGAAATTTCGAGACGAGATTAACCAAATTCTCGAAATTTTTTTTCGGAATTCTCCATTTCTCGATCTCGACAGTTTTGCAATAGTACTCTTCAAACCTGCATAAAAACAAAGTAGAACAGTTATACATAAGTAGTACCTACTTTATTTTAATTTTTTACAAAATCTTTACAAATGTTATTTATAAGATCAAAACTTGGAAAATATAAGAAACGTTATAAATCTAACATCTAATAAATGTCTTTCAGAAGCGATACAAAAATACAATATTTCAATTTTTACTTATTTTAAATATTGTTTAATAAATTCGCACGATTGCCAAGCATTCAGACAAAGCAAAGCCCTAGCAGACTCACTGTCGAACCTGTTGCGGTGCTGTCGAATAATCAAGCCAGCCTTCGAAAAGAGCCGTTCAGCTGGTACACTGATTGCTGGTATAGCAAAAAAGTCTCTAGCCATTCTGGCAAGGCTTGCGTATAAAACTTGGTGATTGCTCCACCAAACTAATACATCTACGTCTTCGCTGGCTCGTGGCCTTGCTATGTAGTCATCGATTTCGGTTCTCCAGTTGTTAACTGTGACAGTAGATTTATTAAATAGATCAGTTAAATTAAAGGAACCATTTTCCTCAGAATCATCTTGCCCAGAATCAGTGGAGGATTGTTTTTGGTTTGGTGAATCATCATTGTAGTAAAGGTTTTTGTAAAATTCTTCGAATTTTTGTATTGCTAGTGTTTGCATTTGTCGGCCCCAGGATGTTAGTGTAAATGTTTCAATCTTGTGACGAGGATCTAAAATCAACGCTATACAGTAATTCCAATTCGTTTTGCTATAATATTTCAATAGCGTATCTCTCCCAGCCTGAAATGCCAGCAAAACGTTTTCGTCGACCAAGTCTCGATCTACCTTATTATCGAGGGTTGTTATTAGGGATTCAATTTTGTCTAATAACATATTAAACCCGATGACCACAAGTGGAAGTGTAACATACTTGTCGCCGCCTAATACTACAGATAGTGATTTAAAATACTCCAAATATGTAGTAACGCTAAGAATTAACTTCCACTCGTCTTCATTTAGTTGTAGCTTTATTAGACATAAATTGTTTCTACACAAAGCATTTAAGGCTTCCTTCATTTTTAAAGCTGTATTCAACATATCAAACGTAGAATTCCATCTTGTGAAACAATCTATTTTAGGCGACAAAATTTTACGTTTACAACTTCGCAATAGCTTTTCAATTTATCTTGCCACTGTTCTGATCGTCTTACTGTAATAAATAGTTTTCTTAATGTTCAGATAGGAGATGCTTCCTCCTCTTCGTCTGCTAAATTTTCCTCTTGAGCATCTTCATCGTCGGTTTCATAATTTTCAAACTCAGAAATGGGATTGGGGTTTAATAATTTCATAATGTCTTGGACCCCCAAATTGATAATGTGCGCAAAGTAACGAAAATGATTATCCTAATTGAAAATAATATTTTTGTCAACCAACATCTTAGACAGTTCAAGTGCGAACGTCGTATTCGAAGCTGCATTATCCAGAGTAATACCCTGTATTTTTGATTCAAGTTTATTATGCTTTGCAAAATTGAAAAACATATTGGCTATGTCTTGACCAGAATGAAGGCCCCGTGATGGAACAAAGTCAATAACAATAGACCGTAGTTTCCACAAATCATCTATATAATGTATAATTATCCCATAATAGAATTTATTTGCGATGAAAGTCCGACCATCCACAGTGAATGAGAAGTTTGAAGTATTTTCTTGAAGTACGGTTGCAAGTGCTGCCTTATAAGCAGCAAACCTCTCCATGGTTTTTGTTTTTAAGCTGCTTCTCTTGGGCAGTGTGATATTATTATTAAGAGATTTAAAGAACTCTTGAGTGATTTTGTCATCAAAAAAGCTAAATGGAAGATATTTGGCTGCCATCCAATCCACACATTTTTCTTCAAATACTTTTTGTGACATTGGCTGAAAAACAAAAGTTCTTTTCAAGTAGATAGCCCAATTAAATCAGACATCAAACCCGAAAATATGTCTGGACAAATCGGGACCAGCACAAATCGCTTTGTTTTGGGAAACTATAAGTGAGACTTATGTTGCTCCGAGAAAGAATACTGTCATAATCAGTTATTAACAATTTTGTAAACAAAAAATACTTTTTTTTTGTTTTTCGTAAATATCTCTAAAACTAAGCAAACTGCTGCAAACTATAAGTCCCTTTTTTGTAGAGCGTAAAATTATCTACAAAAATCACGAACACATTCGTCGTCAAGTCAATGGTATAGCTTCTAAGCGCCGTCAAAGTCCGAACTTCGAGTCCCGAAAAATGTGTATTTTTTTGTAGATAATTTTACGTTCTACAAAAAAGGAACGTATATTTTGTAGCCCTGTCTAGCTTAGTTTTCGAGATATTTACGAAAAAGCAAAATAACGCGTTTTTTGTTTACAACATTGTTAATTACTAATTATGCTAGTATTCTTTTTCGGGGCAAAACGAGTCTTACTTATAGCAAAACAAAGCGATTTGTGCTGGTGCTGGTCCCGTCCTGTCAAGACTTATTTTCAGATTAACATAGGAAAAATGTCTAATATGACTGGCCAAAGATAGATTAGAGAATTTCCTATCGCAAACAAAGAAGCAGACGCTATAAAAAATTAAACTCTAAAACATGATATGTTTTTTCCCTTGTTATATAAATATCAAATGGTTTCGCCTTCGATGTTTTGTAGAGAGACTAAAGTTAGCCGTAGGGGTTGAAGTTGTATTTGTTTAGAATTCTGTCTATTTATAGTGGGATGTACACGTCGTCAGATTTCTATTGGTACATTTTGCGTATCGATAAATTGCACAGAAAGTCATAGCAACTGCGCCTAGTTGCTATGACTCGAAAACGTTGCTTCAAATTAATATAATAGATTTCAAAACCAACTAAAAATAAATTTAATTTATTATTAGAATTAAAAATTATTTTTTAAATAAATAGAACATATTTTTCGCCCGAAAAATGTCATTTTAAAATAAATTAAATTTTTAAAAATTAAACTAAATTTAACTATTCTTTTGTAGTTTCAGTTAGTTTCTTATTTTGCCTATTTTTAAAAATTTTGCCTAAAGTTAACCAATTGATGCCTATTTTCTCTTATTTTATAGCCTTTTTGCACACCTATTTTTGTGTTTTTACTTTCCTAAAAATCCCAAGCGCTAGGTACGTATCACAAATGTTGGTAGGTACTTCGTAGTTGGCTATTATATGAGGCAGAATTTATTTTTTATTTATTGGAGTTATCAAATCATTATTAAATGTTTGTCTTGCACTTTGTGTTACGTGAAATATTATACTGAAAGATTTATACTAACCCTGTACCTACCTTTAAAGATGTTAGAGAGTCAGAGTTTGTTTGGAAACTTCTTGATTAGGAAACGATTTTCTGAATTCTTGAATGTGATGTATTTTCAAGTGTCATTTCAGCCCAGTTGTATTAGATTGTGTCATTTTTATTTTTGAATGATATAATCTACAGCTTGCAACTTTGTTATTTTTGTCCCTGTCTGTGTCTGTTATTTTCTGGATGTTAAAATGCTTCTTAAAATCCGCAACCGCTCTGGAATCACTTGATTTCGATAATAGAGTCTCGTGAGAACAACCTGCCACACTTGAACTGTCATCTACTCTTCTTGGGCCCTTAGTTTTTTTTATTTTAGGAGTTTCAATTTTCTTTGTAGGCGTTGTTGATGAATTGTCCGATGTATCAGCACCTTCACTAATCTTATAATCAACATCTTTCACCGAATCATCATCATCTTCTGTTGCAGTGGTATCGCTTTCCACAGCACTATTTTTTGTGGTTGATTGAACTTTATAGTATTTTTGTATACCCCGGTTCATTTTAATAAGTCTGAGAAAAAACGATTTTGTAAGAATATGCACTGCAAAATTTTAAATACCGTAAAATATCCAATAACTACACAATACTGATAAACTTGTAAATACTTATTCACATGATGTTAGACCAGCAAACGTGAACGAATAACTGTGTACATACATTAGCATACGTGTCACATTATTTGTTTATACTCGTACCTAAGTATAGAGGAATCACCGATTCTTATATCATCAAGGGCATTGCAGAACGTTAATACACGGAGCATGCGGTGTTACGCAGTCGCAACTGTCTCAATTCGGTACTTAAAGTTCGAGAATCGAGTATTTACTTTATTTACACTAATTTACACTAAGTGTTCTAAGTCTGGTTGCACCTTCGGCTTCGGCCGAAGGTGACGGCGATAGCCGAACATCGGCTTCGGCTGACAAACTGACCTTCGGTCGGACACTAGTGTTATATCTATAAACAGTCAAATTAGTTAAGTGATAAGGAAATTGTTAATGGACTAGTATTTCCAACAATTTATGTATGCATATTATTAATTAAGTAATCACGTCAAAACATTTACTAATTGCCCACTGTTGACAAATTGTAAAGTAATTTAAAAAAAAAGTTTATCATTGGAAAAAATAATTTTTTTGTATGCTATTTAGAGTATTTACTTTATTTACACTAATTTACAGTAAGTGTTCTAAGTCTGGGTGCACATTCGGCTTCGGCTTCGGCTTCGGCTTCGGCTTCGGCTTCGGCTTCGGCTTCGGCTTCGGCTTCGGCTTCGGCTTCGGCTTCGGCTTCGGCTTCGGCTTCGGTTTCGGCTTCGGCTGACAAACTGACCTTCGGCCGGACACTAGTACCCATTGCCCGTCTTCATTTAATACACCGATAGTAAGATTTAATAACAAAGGTGTTCTGTTCTAAAGAGTAGACCATTATGCAAATTTAAACCTAAAATATTGCTTTTTGTTTATTAAAATTTCTATGACTGCCTTTAATTACACTTACGTATTAACACTCTGGAATCAGCAGTAATCTTAATAAAGACTGATTTTATTCACGTAGACTTTTAAGGAAGGGCGAAATCAACAGGCAAACTAACACAAAATGCAATTATTCAAAAACACAGTAAATACAGTAAATGACATACGAGTGGCAATTGACAGTTCACTTGGAAAATAGAAATCACTACAAAAATCCCTGCACTATAATTATGTTTGTATAAAGCGGCAAAATTTCATTACCACGAGCACCGCCTGCTTCGACTACAATCATTTATAATAACCCTGTAGAAACGGTGGTACAATTGACTTCTATTCTGTATTCACCGAGTACTGACAGTAAAATATGTATCGTGGACTACGTATGGTATATTTTATAAGTGACATAGCTAATGTAATCTTATAATAGAATTAGATCAATGAACCCAAATGTTCATTTTATAGATAAAATATTTTGTCCGGTTTGACAGTGCATAATCAGCATAATTAATGTATTTTGCCTGAAGATGTCAGTATTCGTAACTATTTTATAAAAATAAAAGACAACTAATCATTACCTTGATTCATACTTATTTTACAAAAAGTCATATTAGGTATCTACTTGGATAGGAAATTTGTAATGTGGGTTGCATATTTTACAGTCGGAACTCTGTGGTACCACAGAGCGGTATTCCTGCTCTGTGGTGGTACCATAAATTTAAACGGAAATCAAATCACATTCTTCAGTACCTTTAGAAAGGGAACACAACAAAATTTGTAATTACAAAAGTTAATTGAACTTAAGGCACAATTTAAATCGAAAATTCAAATTACAAAACAAATTAAAAACAAAAATTACTACACAATCAGACAACCATCATTAAAACAAACTTTAAAAAGTAAACTCATCTAGTTTCTGAACACAGTCCTATTTTGTAATGATGAACGTAATTTTCTAACTCAATCGGATTTCTCGACTGTAATACGTATTCACTGCACCAGAAAACTGAAATCCTGTCACTTGTTCCTCATAACTCATAACCCTCAGTTATCAGCTTACTTTAATGGGTTAATGGTTTTTGTATTTAAGACTGCAAGTTTTTTATTTTTATAACATATGTTAGTTAATGCCAAACATGCATAAAAGAAGTTTCCACAATGCACTGAAATCGTCGAAATTGTCTTTGAAAAGACTATATTGGTAAACCGATTCTAATAATAGTATATTACGTCACTAGGAGTAGAAAGACCACTTTTTGTGCTGAGCTCAGAAGGTTGCGGTCGAGGCGGCAGCCGAGACCAAGCAATCTGGGCGAAGCACAAGAAAGAACTTTCTGCTCCGACTATTTTTCTTCAAGCACTATATAACTATTTTGTATGTTAATCAATGAAAACGACAGACCATTTGAAAAGCACTTACTTGACTGTCAACAACTTGTGTAGACGCGTGCAGAGAAAAGATCTTTATACACAAAAGAAATATCGTTGGTAAGCGTACAACACGCCTTTGAAGTAATTTTACCTTTTTAACTGCCTAAATTTATCCAAACTTGACAGTTGTAATCAAAACAATGACAAGTGGCGCCACCACTTGTGACGAATTGCACCAACATTTTGTTACTAGTAACAAAATGATTCCCATTATTGTATTAGTAACATAATGGAGTATTTTTACCTTGTCTATTCAGTAGCAAAATGTTACAATTATGATACGCTTGAAGAAAAAATAATTTAAAAATGTATCCATAATACTGTACTAAATCTAACCTTCCATGAAATATAAAATCCTACCTTGAGAATTCAAAACTTCGTCGACTCACAGTCTTGACAATTTTTGGAACTCACAATACCAAAATTAAACAGTTTATAAAACTTCAGGTGCTTCTTACTAACACAAAATACCCTTCAAAGTTATTAAAGTTGCTTAAAGTAAATACAATTAAAATTCAAGCCACAAACACGATTTAAAATCACATTAAAAACACAAAATCACGCAGATACACGCAACGCCAGTTGTCGCCAGTATCATTAAAACTTCATGAATTAACTCGTTTGTTTTCTAAGCATGGCCAATTTGATCCTTTGTCGATGAAATATTCCGGCACAAAATACCTAAAGAAATGTTAAACGATTTTTATTTATTTTAATAAATTTAGTGAAGCTTTATTGTGCATTATTTAAAAATATTTTTTTAAAAATACGAAAAATTACAATAAGTAGAAAAATTCACCGCAGTAGTTGTAAAATACAACTCACACTGTTCAAGAAAACTAAAATTATTCGCTGAACCTTCGAGTTATCAAGTTATGCTGATAGGTTTTGTACTTGAAAATTGGTTGAGCTCTGTATTTCTAATAATATGTTGTTTTGCACCAAATGGGCCCAACAAATGTTTCTAAAATGTATAGAGTTACTTTATACTTAAAATAATAGTAATTTTATTATTATAAAAGCAACTGGCGAACTCCTTTTTGTTGCCAGTATTTTTATGATGTTAAAATACCAACATTAGGTAAATAAACGCAATTCTTTATTAAGTATAACATTCCTGAAATTTCACAAAAACCCCATGTCTTGAAGTTTAAACAGAAAACTCTTCTTGTCTATATATTAATAATAATAAATTAAAATACCAAAAAAATTATGTATTCCTAATAATTTTTCTACATTAACTATCAAGGCATCAAAATTGCAATGGAAAAATGTAAGGACTAATTTTAGTTAATGAATTTGTTCTGTCACCTACTTACCAAACAGCATTTCTTTCATTTTCCGTAAATTAACACTGCTTAGTTCTGCGAGTACGTGACTTTACCATAACATCGCCTAAAACTATTTAGTTTGAGAAAGGGTGAACAATATAACACTAAAACTAGTTAGTAAATTAGTTAAACACTTTGTTACTCGTGGGGGAAATTTTGAGGGACGTTATAAAATAGTTTAAAGGATTTAAGGTTATTCAACTATACGAAAGCACAGTTTTTCTTTAAATCTAAGTTCAACCTTTTTTGTAAAATTCGTCTTTAGATATAAGCCTACTTTATCAAATTTAACAAAGGACAATTAAAGGATGCATTCTGTTATATTTTTAGTTTTTTATGGATATTTCACGATTAGTTGCTGAGTAATTACTAAAAATATGAAAAGAAAAGCTAAAATACTATACCTTAATTAAAAACTGTATTAAAAATAATTATATAATAGAAATATTAGCAATACAAGGGTTCCATTTAAAAGGATATTACATAACCCCATAAACGAACAAAGAAGATACGGAGGTTTTCTAATAAATAGTAATTTAAAGGGAATAATCAAAAGCTTTGTACTGGTCTCAGATAGAGCATGGCTACATGAGAATAAAGGGAGGATACAAGGATATTATATCAATACTAAATGTTCACGCACCAACGGAAGTGAAAACAGCCGAATAGAAGGAAGAGTATCATAAGATGATGGGAAATACATACCACAAACTACCTAAAAAATAAATAACTAAGAAATATAAAATGAACAAACTACAGAATGCAAAAAGTATAGAAACTCCGCACCAACGGAAGTGAAAACAGCCGAATAGAAGGAAGAGTATCATAAGATGATGGGAAATACATACCACAAACTACCTAAAAAATAAATAACTAAGAAATATAAAATGAACAAACTACAGAACGCAAAAAGTATAGAAACTCCATCCACAATAAATGTAAAGAAAGAACTGGCAGCAACTGAATACAATAGAAGAAAAATAGGAAAACCTAGAAGAAGTAATAAAAAGAGGAACAGAGAAAATATACAGAGATTAAAGAAAGACATAAGGAAAACATGAATGAACCATGAACGCAAAGAGGAAATAGGAAAGAGAAAAACGCTAAGGCTGAAGATGATCCACAAAAGATAGAAGATAAATTAGCATATAACGAAAAAGATCGGTGAAGCAAGTATGGAGATACGCAAAAAGAATGAGTAAAGAAAAATAACTAAAAATAATAGAGACTAACCCTAGCATAAAGAGATAAAGAGGGCATATAAGAGTATAAGAGAGGAAAAGGGACATCTAAGACCAACCACCATATTTTATAAGGACAAAGAAGGGAACGTAATAGGAGAAGAGGAGGAACAACTAAAAGTATGAAGACAACATTTCAAAGAATGGCGGAACCCAATATAAGGAGAACAGACAGAGGGAGAAGTGGAGGAAAACGTAATAACAAAAGGAGAGGAAGAGGATGAAAATAACCCTCCCACAAAGGCAGAACTAGAAAAAATAATACGAGCAATGAAAAACGGCAAAACCCCGGGTCACCATGAACTCACAGCAAATAAAATAGAAGGTGGTAAAATTTTGACATAAAAGCTCTGTGAGTTAATTGTATGTATTGCAAGAAGAACGGAATTCAACCACATGGAATAAAGCACTAATACTCCGAATCTACAAGAAAATCGATGCGATAACTATAGAGGTATGGCCCTACTATATACAGGGTGCCCGTTTTTCGACCTCAAGCATGGGGATCTCTGTTATTATAACAGATGCGAGATCGGTTAAATTAGGGCAAAGTTGCGCATTTTTATGGTGATTAAGTATCTGAAAGAAAATTTGATCTGTCATTTTTAGTTTTTGAATTATTGGAGAAAAATGGAAAATTGTGATTTTTGTTTTAATTTTTTTAAACGAAAACCAATAAAACTAGACATTTTTAACTAAGACATTGTGAAGGCACTTTTTTACAAGGAATCTGAATCTGGCATCGTGTTTTCCAAGGCATCCTAGATGCAAGAGTTACAACACTTAATTTTTTTTTTCTTATGGCCGCCATATTTGATTTTTGCATTTTCGAATAGAGCCCTTTTTTCTGATTACGTCTATGTATCACATGATATGGTCAAGCTTTACATTTTGATTAGAATTTCAGAAAAATGTTTTTGCGAAGAATGCTTTGGAAACAACAACATCTACTTTTGTCTAACAAACAAATTTTTGACAATTCAATTAAATTTCACTATTCGGTTGCATTATTTTTAATTTTGTTCCAATTTAAATACAAAAATTCTGCCTTATTCTGTTCTTAATTTAAAACTTAATTTTGTATGTAAATTGGGAAGAAATGTGAACGTACAACTCTAAATTTAATTGAATTGTCAAAAATTTGTTTGTTAGACAAAAGTAGATGTTGTTGTTTCCAAAGCATTCTTCGCAAAAACATTTTTCTTAAATTCTAATCAAAATGTAAAGCTTGACCATATCATGTGATAGGTACATAGTCGTAATCAGAAAAAAGAGCTCTATTCGAAAATGCAAAAATCAAATACGGCGCCCATAAGAAAAAAAAAATTAAGTGGTGTAACTCTTGCATCTAGGATACCTTGGAAAAGACGATGCCAGATTCAGATTCCTTGTAAAAAAGTGCCTTCACAATGTCTTAGTTAAAAATGTCTAGTTTTATTGGTTTTCGTTTAAAAAAATTAAAACAAAAATCACAATTTTCCATTTTTCTCCAATAATTCAAAAACTAAAAATGACAGACCAAATTTTCTTTCAGATAATTGATCACCATAAAAATGCGCAACTTTGCCCTAATTTAACCGATCTCGCATCTGTTATAATAACCGAGATCCCCATGCTTGAGGTCGAAAAACGGGCACCCTGTATAGCTTGCAAAATAACATCGACTCTGATAAAACAAATAATTGAACCATACACAGAAAATAGTTTAGGAGAATGCCAGCTTCAGGAAGAACAGTAATACAACAGATCAAATTTGACTAATAAAACAGATAATGTAATTTTGTTATGAGTATAGAATCTTTCTATTTATGCTATTTGTAGATTTTCAGAAAACGTGCGACTCAGTAGACAGGAGGGAGCAATGCGAATCCACGAAAGATTTAAGTACCCCAAATAAAT
The DNA here is from genome assembly GCA_963082815.1 of Melanotus villosus. Classification (NCBI taxonomy): domain Eukaryota; kingdom Metazoa; phylum Arthropoda; class Insecta; order Coleoptera; family Elateridae; genus Melanotus; species Melanotus villosus. Next base: position 25,521,747 of record OY720422.1, on the reverse strand, counting down.
TAATAAGACTGGTAGATAACAACTAATAACCAAGTAAAGATGAAGGACAGAGTATCAAAGGAATTTACAGTGAAGACGGGACTAAAACAAGGCGATTCCCTCTCACCCCTATTATTCAAAATAGTACTAGAGAAGATCATACGTGAAGCAGGGCTAAGAGAAGGAACAATAAACACTAATTCATAGCAACTCATCGCCTATGGCGACGATATAGTTCCCCTAGCAAGAAATGAAAAACACTTAAAGGAATTACAGCAAGATTAATGGAAGTAGCCAAGAAATATGGTCTAAAGGTAAACCAGGATAAAACAAATGTAATGAAAATAGATACAGGCCAGGAAGACAGGAAACAACGGAAACTAATAATACAAACAAGAGGAGAACAAGTGAAATTTGGGAGTGTGAAAGAATTTGTATATCTACGGGTCCTACTAAACAACAATTGCGAAGAACTAACGAGTTAAAAAGAAGAATCGCCAAGAGTAATAACTAAGTGTTAAAGTGCTAAATTAAAAAGACATCTCCAGTAAATTGAAGTTCCGAATATACAGGGTGTATATGAATTCAACCGACAAATTTTGGGTGCTTATTCCTTTCATTAAATAAAACCTAAAATATTCAATAACATTGGTCTTTATCTGCAAAATAAACTCTACACAGGCCACACATTTCCAACAGTCCATCGTGCATTTTTCAAGGTTGATTTTATTGAACAATAATAAAAATTATACAAAGTTCGTTACCTGCAATATTAATAATACAATTTACTATCAACTATTGCCTAAGTCTTCTTTAAAAAATTCTGGGTTTCAAAAAATCATTCAAAATAAATGTTCCTACAGATTACACGCATTAAAATCTCCAAACTTACATTTACGGGTAGCACGACTGATTAATAAAATGTCATATGTGTATGTCATTAATTAATGACAAGTTGTTCCAAAATTTGCTATTTTTATAAAAAATACGATTTAAAGTTTAATTTGATATCGTCTATTCATTTAATGAAATGGTAGACCTGGCTTTGGCATATGGAGCTGCGGAAGGAAACGGTAGCATTGCAAATTTATACAGGGAAGTTTTCTCAGAGCCGACAACCGCATGCATCATACAACATTCGCTTCAATTGATAGACGATTACGAGAAAATGGCACACTTAAGAGTGCAAGACCAGATGCTGGGCAATAAAGAGACGTCCGAACTGCTGATTTTGAAGAAGATGTTCTGAACAGGATTGAACAGGGGCCAAACATAAGTACAAGAAGTTTAGCAAACCAAGTTGGTGTAAATCATATGACCGTTTGGAATGTTTTGCATGAGCAACTTCTTTATCCATATCGACCACAAAGGGTGAAAGTCTTACTTCCAGTAGATTTTCCAAGGCGTTAATGGTTTTGTGAAGATCTGCTAAATCGAAGTATTAAAGATCCAACTTTGCTGCGCAAAATACTTTTTACAGGTGAAGCAAACTTTTCAAGAGATCGCATTACAAATCTGCACAATTCACACGCTTGGACTAATAAGAACCCTCATAATATTGTAACCCGCAATGCTCAACATAGGTTCAGTGTGAATGTATGGTGAGGGATTATTGACAATTACTTAATTGGCCCCTTCTTCCTTCCTCAGCCGTTGACAGGACATACTTATGTCAACTTTTTGCAAAAGTCGTTACCAGAATTATTGAAAGAAGTGCCACTAGAGATTCGTAGTAGATGTGGTTAATGCATGACGGCGCCCCAGCGCATTTCAGCATCGTGGCAAGAAACTATTTAGATGAGATGTTTCCGTAATGATGGATTGATGATGGTGAACCATTAGAATGGACAGCTCGTTCACCCGATTTAAATCCTTTGGATTTCTTTCTTTGGGGCCACTTAAAAGCTTTGGTATAGGAGACACAAACAGAAGTCGAATTGAGTCAAAGAACGATTAATGCCTGTGATACGATCGGATGAACTCCAGGAATATTTGAACGTACCCGTTAATCTTCGCTCCGACGGTGCCAACTGTGTATGGAAGTTCGGGGAAGGAATTTTGAACAACTTTTATGGCTTTCCCTAATTGGGTAATTTCTTTTCCTGTTACCTTTAATTAAAGTTATTTTTGATTGTTTCTACGATTTGTTAATTAATTTTAACTTATTTCAATAAAGTTTCTAAAATGTGATTCAAACCATCAGTAGGCTAGGCATTTTTGAGTAAAGTTTATTGGTGAAGAACAACAGTAAAGGGAAGTGTTAGATGTTCCGTTAAAGTGTAGTCTGAAAGTGCACTCAGGGAAAACTTTAGTTCGATATGTGGGCAAAAATTTATTCCATGATTTCACTGCTAGATTAGGAGAGATGTCAAAAAATAGGTCATAACACTCATAACTTCGAAATGAATATAAGTAAAGGGTTTTCCAATAGGAACGATATGTTTTTAAAACGTCATAGCAACCATATCTAAAATTGTAGAAATCTCACTAGTTGTCATTTGTTTTTAGTAGGTATAGTTTGACAATTCATCATGGCAAAATACACGCTTCAACAACGTTTGGTTATTATCCAAAAACATGTTTTTGAAGATGCAAATGGAGATGCAGTAACAGTGAATGGTGAGCGTTATCGATCAATGTTAACGGATTTTTTGTGGCCAAAATTGGATGAACTTAATTTGCAAGACATGTTTTTCCAACAAGATGGTGCAACACCACATATTGCCAATATGGAGTTATTGAGAGAAAAGTTTGGTGAGCCTGTAATCTCCAGAAATGGAACTGTTAATTGGCCTCCAAGAAGTTGTGATATAACACCTTTGGACTTCTTCTTGTGGGGTTATTTAAAGTCGTTGGTCTATGCCAACAAACCACGAACTAGAGACGCTTTGAAATTGAACATCGAACGCTGCATTAATGAAATTACACCCGATTTATTGCAAAAAGTTACCAAAAAGCGGAGGTGGACATTTGAATAATGTGTTATTCAAAACATAATTGTCATAAGTTGTATTATAAAATAAAGAAAAAGTTTTTCTTTTGTCTCAAATATTTTGTATTTTATTTAATTTTAAAAACATATCGTCCCTATTGGGAAACCCTTTATATGAACAATTTAGGTAGATCTTTAGCAAATATGCCCTAGAAGTTTGTTGGTCGAATTCGTATACACCCTGTATAATTCGGTAATAAATCTAACAATGCTTTAAGGATGCGAAACATGGATTGTTAATAAAACAGACCAGCAAAACAATAAAATAGAAATATGGGAAAGGCGAATAATAATAAGAATTCTCGGCGGGAAAAATACAGAAGAAGGATGGAAAAGGTGGACAAACATAGGGCTATATGAAATATAGAAAGAAGCAACAATAACGGAGGTAGTAAAAATACGTAGGTTACAGTGGCTGGGACATTGGGGAAGGGCGACGAACTCGAAAACTGTGAAAGGCATCGCATGGACAAAGTTCGAAGGTGAGCGAAAGAGAGGAAGAACAAGGAGAAAATGGTGGGAAGCACTACAGGAAGACCTAAGAGATAGAGGATTAACAGAATTGAGAAAGAAAACTAAGAATTGGAAAGAATAGACAAAACTGATAAAAACGCAATATGTAGGTCTAAAAGCCTGCAAAATACCATCTTATTCTGTTGGCTCTTACCACTTTTATCGGCTCGGGCTGGTTATACATTTCATGTATTTCTTTATTTGTCCGTCTTTCCCGTCTCCCGTTCACTTGTCTTCCCCCAAATATCTTCCGCAACACTCTGCTTTCCCTTTCTTCCCACACTCTCACTTCCCAATGTCCACAACTCACTTCCGTAACTCACATTTGGCTCGATTACTATTTTGTAGACCCGGATCTTAAGTCCACTTGATAATTGTTTGTCCTTTAATATACAGGGTGTCCCTAAAATACCTTACAAGCTTCAGGTAGCCTTTTGCTACAACTGATAGAGACCCCAAAATTGCAAGCAGTAACTTCCTATCGCGCTTAGTTTCTTCATACGAGACAGTTAAACAATCTGAAACTTGGCAACACTGTTGAAACTTGTTTACTTGGAAAAATATATAAATGCAAACTGCTTTGTAAAATAAAATAATGTACGTATTTATTTCGCAGAACATGTTCAAAATTTCTGCCACCAACTTTACGACACTTGAGTACCTTTGTAATGATAGCCTGTTGGACACGCTGCAGTATTGCTTCATTAACGGTTGCTGCTACTTCACGTATACGAAGTACTAACTCTTCTTCAATTTCAATAGGCGTCACCAGTGGTGTTAAATCTGGGACTCTTGGAGGCCACGTTACTGTACTTCCGCATAATGGGACGGCGCTCCATCTAGTTGCATCCACATATCGCGGCGAACCAATAAAGGTATTATATATCTTCTAACAATGTTGGAAGTACGTCATTTAGAAAGTTCAAGTAATTGTTAGCATGCCATTGCTGGGGTAGTACAAAAGGACCTACTAATTTATTATCTACGATTCCTGCCCTTACATTGACCGAAAATCTAACTTGATAATTCTCTTCATGCATGGCGTGGGGATTTTCATGGGCCCAAATATGTTGATGACGTTAAAAATGCCATTTCGTGTAAAAGTGGCTTCATCTGTCCATAAAATGCTATTTGCAAATCTTGGGTTTCTTCTATGTTGTTGTAACAACCAGTTGCAGAAGGTAATATGTTTCCCATAATCTTCCTCTAATAAATGTTGCACTCTAACTTTGTGGTAGGGATAAAGGCCATCATCCTTTATGATCCTGTGAACGGTGGTTTTTGGTGCACCAACAACTCTAGAAAGGGCACGGACGCTAATACTTGGCTCTTCAATTACCAGATCAAGAACCTCCTCTTCTAAGTTATTGTCTCTAACAGTTCTTGGTCGACCTTTATCCCATTTTTGGACCGGAAGGATATTTCCAGTGGCTACGTGGCTTGGATGTCTTCTATTAGAAAAACGCTGAGCGTAAACCGTAGCAGTTTATTTTACTTAGCGTATGACATTTGCAGCCGGGAGATCAGGTAGTGCTAGTCTGGCTGCTAGTAGTGCTAATTCTTTAGCGCCATCCAAGGTGCATATGTAGCCTAGCTTTGCTACGGACGCGAACTAGCTTTGCACTGTGTGTGGGTTAGTGTGTGTGTGTGACCTTGTGACTCTACCTCTTAGGCCTGTATTCGGAGGAGAGCGTCGCTAATTTGCTGCCCAACGACGAATGAACACCAGGACTCGAAACCGACCTCCGGAATGCAGGCCAGGAGATTCGAACCGAGGACTAATGTAACGCTAGCCTGACGCTCTTACCACTGCGCCATCCGGACTACACAACTACACATGTGCAGTAATAGTCCTGCTCTGTTTAGACGGCTCTGTCGTAGTATTTTGTCTAATACTATATTAAATCCCCTGTCTTAATCCATCCTTGACCAGAAGCAGTCTTGAATCGTTACCCTCTATTCTCACCTTTGATTCTGTTTCCTTCAAGGTCACCAATTTCACTAATTTTGGTTTTATTCCTAATTCTTCCATTGCCTTAATTAGTTTTCCCCTAATTACTGTATCATAGGCCTGACGAAAGTCCACAAACAGAACTTACTTTTGTACCTTATGTTCGTAACTTTCGGCTTGCGGTTCCCTTAGTATAAATATCTGGTCTATGACTGACCGCCCCTTGCCAAATGCACATTGGTATTCTCCAGTAATGTTTTCCAACTCTGTATTTAGTCGGTTCTTAATAAACGTTGCCATTATTTTGTATACTACTTCTAATATGCCTTTGTAGTTCTTGAAGACTGCCTTTTTTAAAAACAATACAGATAATAGCCTGCAACCATTGCTTTGGCATTTCCTCACCTTTGACCTTCCCATACCATACTCAACAGCTCCTGAATCTCTTTTGTATTTTAATTCCGCCATATTTAATCAGCTCCATCTGTATTCCGATCATACCCCTTCGCGGAGTGTAAATGCTGATACTTTTACTTTTACTATCTATATTCCATCATCCCCTGGACACTCACACTTGTTGTTATTTTTCATGTTTTTAATTATTCCTTTTACTTCTTCCAAGCTCTAGGCTTCTATGATCTCCTCTTCTTGGTCTTCTAGTCTCGGCTCGCTTTTTTCTTGCTGATATTCGATTTCCTCTTGACTTTTATTTAGTGGTTTCCTAAAATACTTGGCCCAACTTTCAATCACTCTTTCGGGCTCGCTTATCCATTCACGATCTTCATCTGGGAAGTAAAGGCTTTTTCTTCTGTTCTCTTGCTTAGTTTTCTTAGCAGTCTGGTAGAAATTTCTTATCTCCTTATTTCTATAATTTTCCTCAATTTCTTTCCTTGTATTTTCTTTTCTTTCTCCTACATACAGTCTCACACTTTGCTGTTTATACCTGTCTTCATCTTCTTTATCTTCTGTTTCTATGGCCCGGGTTCCATATCTTGACCTTAATTTATTCTAATTCATCTTCCCACTCTTTATCAAACCAGTCCTTATGAATCTTCTCTTCATCCTTTGATAATAATCCTTCTGCGGCTTCTTGGATAGCCTTTTCTATGCTAGTCCACTTCTTATTTAACTTCGTGTCAATATTTCCTCCAAAACTGATAAAAACGCAATAAGTCTAAAGGCCTGAAAAATTCATAATTAATAATAATAATAATGTTTTTATCATTGCTTATTTTGCAAATTCTTAGTACAGTATTAAGGCGCCTCCGGACTGCTAACAGAAATCAGTGTTGCACCTAGCAAAAATCGTACTGCGCCTAAGATGAATTAAAATAGGCAACCCCACTTACTAAAACCTTCCAAGAAACTCTTTTCATATCCTTAAACCAGCTTGGGTTTTACCTGATTGTAAAGACCCCTACACACGTACGTAGATGACTTAATACATGCACGCGCACGCATCAACGCACAGTCAATGACGTGCATTAAGTTCTGCATACACACGCACGATCTTGATGACGATGAATTGGCTATAATGGCAGTGGCGTGCGCATATTATGTGCTCGAAGAAAAAACAAAATAGAAAATCAAAAATCGTTGTCGTCTATGGTAGAAACAATGGCGTTTAAAACGGGAAACATTTTCACATATTAAACTATTGGATAGAACCAGAGGAATAATTAGAGGGCGGATAAAAAGGTAAGTATTTATTTTCCAAGAATAAGTGCCAATAACACATTTGTGTCAAATAACTGCGTTTTTTATGATTTGTGCAGGTTTACAAAACGATATCTTTCTGTGTATATTATTTTTAAAAACAGAAAAATTCCAGAAATCTACACTGCGTGCGCGTGCATGTATTAAGTCATCTACGTCCGCGTGTAGGGGCCTTTACGGAAAACAATTTAATACATTTTTTTTCACGCAATTCTACCATGTTTTGTCGGTCTACAGCTTAACTAAAATTAAGGATTGTTTACAATAGATAAGGAGTTTTATTATTTCTGTTACTAATCCTACTCTTTTCAAGTTTTTAATGTGAGAAGTGTTAAAATCACAAAAACCTGTCAATCATTTTTAAGCCGATTATCTGAGATATTTGGGTTGCATACACATTCCAACGTTTTTTCGGGAAAATAATATACAGTGTGTCCCCGGATGGACCTAACTATATACTAGTAAACTTCCTTATTTTGCATTTTAGGAAGAACAGTCATTCGTCATAAAAAGTTTTGCTTCATCTAGCAAGTCCTCGGCCACTACCAAAATTTCGAAATAACATACAGGGTGGTGGGTGGTTACAATTTATTACACAATTTTTACACTACAACATAATTCAAACATTGACTAACAATTAGTTGACATGAAATCAATCGTTTGAGTAAATTCTCAGTTGCATTTGTTTTCATTAGCTAACTGCGATAACCACGTTGGCAAAATTTATACCTATTACTTATTTATCTTAATAAAGATAAAAAAATCAGTGGCGGCTCGTCGGTCAAATAATAGGTGAAGTGCTATTGTGGTCAGGGGCGTCGTTAGCCCTTTTTTGCCCCCCCCCCCGATTGACGTTTGTGCCCCCCCAATTGTAATGCAAGAATAAATACCTAATAATATAAGGTATAATACATTAAAAAGTTTTTAGACTTTTTGAAATTTTTACTTTTTCTTTCAAGTCTTGTAACAGTAAAGGGGAACGCAGTATATATATTTTTCTATCCTCGACCGAATGATTGTAGAGCTGGTAAAACGTTTTTCCGACAAAAACATGGAGATTTTTAAATCAGATTTCAGTCATTCTTAAATGTTTATAATATAAAGCAGCAAGACTTATAGTCTGAATTCCTTGTTTGTCAAAATTATATTCAAAAATTGACGCCTAAACCAAGTGATATATCCTCACTATTTTCACATTTAGATGAAACAATGTTTCCTAATCTAACGAATACAGAAAATTGCATTATCAATTCCTGTAGTTGTGAAAGATCTTTTAGTGTACTAAGACGACTAAAAACGTATATTAGAGCAACAACGGGCCAGGATAGGTTATCAAATTTAGGTATAATTAATATTAATTTTCAGTTAGATGAAATTTCTGCGGAAACAATTAAATATCGTTTTGCGCAAATTGGTAATGGACGAAATGAACTTTTACTACCAAAAAATTTAAATTAATAAAGTGAGTTCGAAAAATTTCGTTATCAAAAGGGCGATATTAAATCTTATTTTACTATTACTACTTTTTTGGGCCCACTTTATTATAAATGAATATTGTATCATTCTGAAAAATATAAATCTTATTGAATGAATAAGTAGGTACGATTAATTTCTTTTTCTTCTGCTATTTTTTAATTTAACAAACTAATTATTAGTTTATATAGTTATAAATAGATAGTGTAGTAGATAGTAGATTATTATTATCTTAGGAACAGTAGAAACAGTAATAATTTTTAATAAACCTATATTTTAGTAAAAATATTTGTGCAATAGAATTTGATATTATTTTTCTGTACGTCTCTTTTATCTATCAAATTTCATTAAAAAATACTTTTTATTTGGACTTACCTAATTTTTTACACCAAGTCAATCCTTATGTCTTTTAGGGTAGCAAATTTGTTGGTAATATCTTCGTAAAATGGTTGGTTTTTAACTAACCCTAGTAAGAGTTCATTTTGAATTGAAATATTCGCCAAAGAGGAGAGTCTATCGTGAGATATTGTATTCCTTAGGTATATAATTTCTATAGGACTTCTTGATAAAAATGCTGCTAAACAGTACAAACACCTAAACAAGACATGAGTTTCAATTATTTGAAATCAGTGATAACCGACTATTCGATAATTTGGAGCCTGCAGATATTTAATAAAATCTCAGATATTTGATTTACTATTATTTTAATACGTCCTTTGTACGACACATATGCTTCAAGACTATATCTACCATTTAACTGACTAATAATACTAATAAATAAAAATAAGTAGGTTAGCGTCTCTCTCTTTATTGCCCAGACGTGATGTTTATATAAACAAGTAAACGAAAAGGTTCACGTATCGATTCATTTTTGTCCAGCAATGAATTTATAAAATAAACCAACACCGATTACGCAAGATTGCTGCGCGATATACCAAACATACAACCATACGATATCCGCAGCGACCGGCGACTGATGAAAAGATCCTTCACTCTTCACTTGTGGAAAACCTACGTACCGCTTCATGCGAGTGACGTCAGTGTTACCATAGCAACCCAGTGAATAGTACAGACTTCCAAGTATATTTACGTTTAGCTCTGCAATTTGATACTGTGCTGCGAAATACATACCTATATCTATAAGAAATGTTTTGCGTATTGAACGGGGATAAAATTCATTTATAATTTAAACTATTTAGGAATTTAGATAAATGGAAAGAATAATCATTTTTATATACAATAAAAAACTAATTCGAGTGAAATATTAGGTGAAGAGACACTTCACCTGGCGAGCCGCCACTGAAAAAAATCAACTTTGAGATACAACATTCAGATTAGATATATGAGCTTCTATTGAAATTTCAAACATCTTTTCCCAGTAATACCATAGTATAGAAAACTAATTCTATACTATGGTAATACTTATACTTCCCTTTCAAATAAAAGGTACCTACTTTATTCTTAACCAAATTTCACGTTGTCTCGTTTTCTAACCACCCTGTATGTTATTTCGAAATTTTGGTAGTGGCTGAGGACTTGCTAGATGAAGCAAAACTTTTTATGAAGAATGACTGTTCTTCCTAAAATGCAAAATAAGGATGTTTACAAGTATAGTTAGGTCCATCCTGGGACACACTGTACTATATTGAAATTCGAAATTTTAAAAACTTTCTCTACAAACTGTACTCGTAGAAAAGCTTTTTTAACTTTTCTAAGGCCCTCAATCTATTCCTAATTCCAATTAAATTTCTCCTACAGGTCCTTTTTTTTAATTTTTAATTTTATTTTCGATACAAAAGGTAAACATAAAAACTGATTAAATTAAATATACGCTTCTTAGAATTTTAAAATAAAAAATCGGCCTCGGCCTTTTCATATCAAGAATTGTTTCAACTCAATGTTTGAGCCCATAGTTTGTATGGGAAGTTTACCGAAATTTGCCACTTGTCGAAGCAGTCCGGAGGCGCCATAATATTCGCTAATAATTTTACTATAGGTATATTTTTCAAAGAGATTTCCTGAAAAAGTGAGAACCCACTACAGCTTCATTGTACCATTTTTTACTCCTAGACTATCATTTAATTGAGAACCGACCTAACACTAACATAAACTTAAATCACTGTCTTTTGATTTTCCATTTGCAATTTAATCCTTATCATGTTTCTATTTCTATCTGTAACAAGTGAGTGACACTAATTGCATGCAGTCGCTGACGTGAAAGTCATAACAATAAACGACACATCTTGATAATCGACAGCAGTATTTAAGCTTGAATATGTTGGTAGATATTTATTTCATTTAGATTCGAACTTAGCGAGGTTGTCAACAATTTACAAATAAATTATACACAAAATTAAAGTACATTTGCTGCTTAAGTTGCAGCAATTGTGCACTACCTAATTAGTATTATCAGCAAGTCTCTAAGCACTAGTAATACTATTTATTGATAATAAAATTCATGTAGTTTGTTTAAACTTTTTATTAAAATATGTCCGAATAGGATACGCTTTTATCATCTTTGTTCTCAATTATCAAAATACAGGTTATAGGCTATCATATAATTTTCACATTAACGAGACGACAAAAAACGTAAAATGTAGTATCTTCGGTTATATAATTTAAAGTGATGTTTTTCTCGGTTGCTTCAGTTATAAATGATATATGTTTTGTCAAGTTTCTATATATTTAATTGAAGCGATGATTTAATAAAATCTATCGTTGCAGATTCGAAGTATACTTTAGTTCACAATATTTCTTCATGCAGGCTGTTATGAATGAATGTTGAAGGTGTTTATTAAAATATAAAAATAAAAAGCTAAATCCTTCAGTGTATCATTTAATGACTTTATAATTAAAGCTCATTTTAAAGAAGTCCTAAAATTAAATTAATTCAACATATAAATTAAAAAAGTTACGAACTAAAAATAAGTATTTTGCTATTATAATAAAAAACACATTCTAAGTCTTAATTAATTTATTAAGTGTTTATTAACACAACCGTACTGTATGAAAGTAGTTCAATAACGCATATCCTACTAGGATAGTCGTAACTATAAATATACATGTGTTAACGTTAGATGTAGATGTACAATGAATCGACAACATGACGATTTTAAAATGCTTCAGTATAAAAAAATGGATAGTCTCTACTGTTGTTTTTTTTGTACAAAATAAAGTCCTTTAACCATAACCAAACATTCACCACCTTTTGTATCTACAACGCTATAATTCACGCCTTAAGATCATAGATACGAGGATAATAAATATTTGTTACAACAAAATCACATTGGTCAGGAAAGGACCTCCTTCCTTAATTATTTCGAAAAAAAAACAAATTATAAATATCTAAAAAACAACTTAAAATAGCAAGGCGCTCATTCCACCCATCTCACTTTGTTCTTTTACAAATATCTCGAAGTACTGGTAGATAATGGTCACAGCTAATAGGATACCTGTACCAGAACCGATGGCCCCCATGAAATCGGCCAAAACTGATAAGGCTCCGATACATAACCCACCGAAAGCGGCAGCAGTTGGAATATATCGGTTCAATTCATGAATCATGGAATTATCTCTATGACCACGCATTACCATTTGCTGTTCTTTCAGTTGTTTAGCTACATCTTTAGCAGAACTACCGGATACTTCGATCCAGGTCTTTGAGAAGAACGCACAAGATCCTAACATGAAGAAAATGTACATCATGGCATGTACTGGATCCTCTAGGATATGCCCTACACTTTCCGGAGGACTGAGGTAGTAACATAAACCACCGATGGGATACGATCTAGCCGGGCCACCTCCACCTACATCGGCCCAAACACCTAACATATTAACTATGAAGTTACCCTGGAATTTAACAGCTAACATTTGAGAAATAACGTACAAATTGGATACAAGTGCAGATTGTAAAATAATAGGAATGTTGGAAGTATAGAAAAGTTTAATGGGATAACTCGAGTATTGTCCACGGTATCTTGCACTCTTAATAGGCAAATCAACTCTAAAGCCTTGGAAGTATATGACTATTGCGAAGACCAAAATGGTAGCAAGCAAATTCATGAGGTTGGGCAAATTCTGACGGTAGAATGCTTCTCTTAATGCTCGAACTTTATCTTGACGGGTCGTCAAGAGATGGAAAAGAGCAATAACGGCACCTTCGAATTCGGTTCCTCTTCCAGTATTCACAGTTGCTGGTGAGAATGCCTTCCAAATGATGGTTTCACAAATGTTGGTGGCTATGAACAATGAAATACCAGATCCTAAACCGTAACCTTTTTGTAGTAATTCATCAAGAAGCAGTACAATCAGACCAGCTACGAATAACTGAATGATGATGAGAAGACAAACTCCAGCTCCAATTTCAGCAGGATCCCCATACATTCCTGTCATTACGTATACAATGGCTTGACCGACTGTTATTACCATGCCAAATACTGTAAAAGAAATTAAAATTTAGTTGCAATAAAATCTAGATTTCATTATTAGTCATCATGTTTGAAATAATACATACATTTTTGTGCGCCGTTGAAGAGAGCTCGGTCCTTCGGAGTATCACCAACTTCAATTATTTTTGCTCCTGCCAATAGCTGCATGATGAGACCAGATGTGACGATAGGTGAGATACCAAGTTCCATAAGTGTGCCTCTATTTGAGGCCAAAATTACACGAATCCAATAGAAAGGATCTGCCGAGTCTGAACTCATAATCCCGAATAATGGAATCTGCAAAATTGTTTTGATTAGTTTACATTCATAATCTTACTGTACTAAAAATCCCTTTGTTAACTTTCAATAGTTTCAATATCCATTCAAACAACTACTCTTAAAACATTTAGGGACATAATTTACTTTAATATTTAAACTAATTACGTAACGATGTGATTACTTACTTGACAACATACTAAGAAGATAAATAATGTGATAGCTGTCCATAGTACTTTCTCCCTAAATTGGATCTGTAACAATAAAGTAGAACATGAGGTCCATCTTACCATCTGTTACTAAAAATTTGAATGAAAAGTACGAATTTCACCCAGAAAGTTCTGTTTTATATAAAATACATATTTTCAGCTAAATTTTAAAGTAGAACACATGAAATTACACCTATTACAAAAGCAGAAATTTGAGTATAAAAGTCTTATGTCACTTACCTTTCGTTCTGGTTTCGCTATCTCTGGTAAAATACTGCAGAACGGTTTGATCACTTCCAAAAATTTTACTGCAAAGAAAATCGAGTCAGCAATATGTAAAACGGAGGTGGCACATAACATGCATTACATGAGACCACAAAAATGGGAAACTTTTAATAAAATTCACAGAAAATAGAGGTTAAAACAAAATAGAAAGGTAATACTTACTCCCCATCTTGACAGGGTGTTATAATTTAAGCTAAAATGCACTTATTGTGCCTACACACGCTGCACTTCAAACCGTTACGTGAAAAGTGGGGCCCTTCTTGCCACAACTTTACGGTACTTTCGAAGATTTGGCTGACAAGACGAACACGTAGCACTAAATGCCGGTCACGTGACCGGTGATGTTGGCCTTTTAGTTCAGGAAATTCCCGTGAGAGTTTACGTAGTTGTCTGACGTTTCAGTTATTTGGGTTGCCTATATAAATCCGTATTAGTTGGGTTGCCTATACAACAGGTGTTTCAAGTACATTAATGAATTTTATTCTTATGACTACAAGCCGTAACAGTAATTATTTAAAAATATACTGTTTCTAAGAAGATGGCGAAGATGTCAATCTTTTCGACTTCAGTAATAGTAAGAAAGGCGTCATTTAAAAATAATGGCTACAATTAAAATAATTTCTGATCCATCTAAATGTGAATTATATTCGTTATTATAAAGAGGTGGTAGACCAGATATAGACTGAGACGTAGTTAAATTTATAAGAGTGACAACATTTTATTCGGACAAACTATGACAAACTCTATTATTTCAATTACATTATTATGCACACTAGACTAAATATAAAATACGTGAAGATTGTCGACGGAACATACACAGATTTCCAACACGCCCTTTCAATCTGCACGTCAGATATTCATTCATTATCCTTGGTGCCAAAACCAAGTCCATGTAGACACTTTTTGTGTGCATTTTCCTCACTTGTATTATCAAAATGCCAATTCACTTCCGATGGTGTCGTAACCGGATTACATCCACTTATTCCGTACTGCTTAAGCAATCCGAATATATATCCCGTTTTAGAAAGCTCCATTTGACCCTCATTTTGGTCAATTTCAAGACCAAGACAATACTCTGCTAGACCAAGATCTTTCAATTCAAAATCCTCTAACAATTTTTGTTTTAACTTCGTAATTCACTTGATATTACGTGATGCTACAAGCATATCATCCACATACACTAACAACAATAGCGTATCACCCTCGCATTCACCATAAAACAAACATGGCTCATTCTTCGCGGGTTTCAGACCTAATCTTACGAGCTTTTTACACAATCGCGAATACCACTGACGGCCTACTTGCTTCAAACCATATAAGGCTTTCTTTAGTCTGCATGCATTACCACCATCACTTAAATTCACTATCATCTTTTTCGCTCGAGCTCCAACCTTTGAAGTCTCCCCTTGTTTGGATACAATCCGCTGCAATATCTCGTGCAACATTTCTGGGACTCTCATGATCACTTTTTCTTCCAGTGATCCATTGAGATACGCTGTCACCACGTCGAACAGCCAGATCTTTAGATCAAACTGAGCCGCAAGAGCCAATAATAAACTTAATGTTTCCAGTCTTGCCACTGGAGCAAATGTTTGATGATAATCGACGCCGTACCTTTGACTGTAACCCTTCGCTACCAATCGGGTCTTGCGTCTCTCAATTTTATCATCAGGTCCATGTTTATTTGTCAAAATCAAACGACACCCAATTATGTTTTTATTGTCGTCATTATGAATGATATCCCACGTATCATTCTTCACTAAATTCATGAATTCGGATTCAATTGCATCCTTCCATTCATCACACGCATCACTTTTTAAAGCATCTTGTACTCTGATCTCTGCTACGCCGACGAACACATCGTCATCTAAGTCAGAATCATTTTCAGTACAAATACCTTCTTCGTCTTGTGTTGCTCTACTTCTTGACTGATACAGCTTTCTCGGTCGTCCTCTATTACTAGTACGCAACAATTTTGGTCTACCAGGAGCTCTCATCGGCTCTTCCGCATCCTTTATAACTATCTCCGGGATGTCTGGTCGATTTTTCGGAGTCTCGTTACACTCCACAGATTGCGGTAAAAACTCTACATATTTTAGATGATTGTTTTCATCCTCCTGCCCCTCTTTCGTTGACATAAACCATTCTTCAAGTACGCGCGTATCACAAGGACCGATACGAGTCTCTTCTAAAAATTTTACATCACGGGCCTCTGTCATCTGTCTCTTACTCGGTATCCACACACGGAAGCCTTTTCTTTCTCTAGGATACCCCATGAATACGCCTTCAACAGATCTCTGTGAAAGTTTGTCTTTGTTGGGATTTTTATCTAAGACAAACACTTTCGACCCGAACTTTTTAAAGTAATTCACGTTTACTTTATCTTTCGTCCACTTTTCATACGGAATCTTTCCATTTAATCCACTAGTCGGGCATCGGTTACGAATGTGACAAGCTGTGGCAACAGCTTCCGACCAAAACATCGCGCTCAAACCGGACTGCAACAACAGGCACCTAGCCATATTCAACAACGTACGATTCATTCTTTCCGCGACACCGTTTTGCTGCGGAGTATGGGGAACCGTAAATTGTCTTTTAATACCTTGATCCGCTAGATATTCATTAAATTCGGTACTACAATACTCGCGTCCATTGTCTGATTGTAAACATTTTACTTTCTTTCCGGTTTGTTTCTCTACGAGCTTCTGATAAAGTTTGAACGCATCAAACACTCCACACTTTTGTCTCAAAAAGTACACTTCGCACCATCTCGTGCTATCATCAATAAAAGTTACAAAATACTTAGCACGTCCCGTGGATTCTGTTCTAAATGGACCAACAACGTCCGAGTACACTATTTTCAATGTCTCAGAGCACGGTACTCGATCGTTAGGGAAAGGTAACACGGTCATTTTTCCCTTCAAACACACTTCACAATGTGATAATTGTGCTGCATTACTCACATCAACCTTGGGTACTACACCATCACGAATCAATTTCACGAGGTCTTTACTGTTTAGATGGCCTAATCTTTCGTGCCACTTCATCAATTCTGAACCCATTGGTTGGACTACCGCTTCAGCACATTCTAAGTTCTCGCGAACAAAATACAAATCGCCTCGTCGCTCGGCGATTAGCGAAATGTTCCCGCGCTTGTCACGAACAACTGCGTCCTCTTTACGAAAAATCACCTCATGTCCCTTATTCGTAATTTTTGCAACTGAAATTAGGTTTGTTCTCAATTCAGGCACATACAAAGTGTCTTTGAATTCAATCAGTCGATGATCATTATTATCACTTGCCACTGATAAATGAACAATGCCTTTTCCTTTCACTTCAGCAGACGCTTGACTCGCGAGACTTAATTTCAGATTCGGGGATTCACTTAAAGATTTAAAACACGCTTCCACACCACACAAATGCGCGGTACAGCCGCTATCCAATAACCATGGTTTACTCAATGTTTTTGTCTTTGCTTTGCATACACTATCTACATTCAAAACTGTATGGTTCACTGCAAACGACTCGTCAACATTGTTCGCCGACGGTTTTGGCTTTCTTTGGCTACTGTCGAATTGACCTGTACACTCATTTGCTTTGTGTCCCGGCGCCCCACACTTGAAGCATTTGAACACGCGTTTCTTCTTCGTTTTCCCCTTTATCGGATTTTGACTGGCGGTCATTACTGTGACGAAACCTCCAGATCCCTGTCTATCTGAATCGTGCTTGTCCATAATCTTCACCTTCAATTCTTCCGGTGTCGGCAACGCGTCTCTTGTTTCAATTGCACACCGAAAACTTTCATAAGACGAAGGAAGACTATACAACAGCATTACAGTCAAGAGATCATCATTTATGTCCACTTTCATGTTTTTCAATTTATCTACAGCATCGAAAAATTTAATCAAGTGGTCTCTTACGTCACCGCCTTCATCCAGCTTTTGAAGCATCAGTCGCTTCAATAATGTCGCTTTTCTCGCAGGACCGTTAGACGCATAAGTTGACCCCAATTTTAACCATACATCTTTTGACGTCTCACAATTACGAATTTGTGTAACCAGTAATGGTTCAATTGCCATAATCAACTTTGCTTTTGCCTTTTTGTCTTTATTTATCCAGGCTTGAATTCCTTCATCGCCTTTCTGTGGTTTCGGAATAGTCCCATCGACATACTCCCACAGATCGCTCTCTACCAAAAGTGCTTCTACTTGTATACACCACGTATCATAATTCGTCTTGGACAACAACTCAATGCGCCAACCTGACGATGTACTCGAAGCCATCTTTTGTAAACTATCGCGATCACACTGTCACTAACGACCAAAATTTAACTTGCCACGTGTCGCGTTTTTACTTTTTATATCGGTGCTATCTCGGGCACGCTGGGTCCATAACCTATTCGTTATTATAAAGAGGTGGTAGACCAGAGATAGACTGAGACGTAGTTAAATTTATAAGAGTGACAACATTTTATTCGGACAAACTATGACAAACTCTATTATTTCAATTACATTATTATGCACACTAGACTAAATATAAAATACGTGAAGATTGTCGACGGAACATACACAGATTTCCAACAAATTATTAGTGAATCTATATTTTCTAAGGGTTTGTTGTGGCGAGTTTGGCATTTTATATTTCTTACTCCTGTTTTTCACCACGCTAAAAAAGAATTAAATTAATTAACTAATAACTCACTGAACGTAATATTAATAAATTAATTCAATTCTATTTTAGCAACTGGTAACGAAAACCCCAAGTGAGAGATATAAAGTGTATCTATAATGTTTTGGTTTTATGTTAAGATGCCATTTTGGCGAATTATTTCTGACTTGCATATTTCTACTAAGATGTTTACATTAAAAGTTTTTTAATTGTTTAAAATAATAACACCTTTTATATTCTCCAAAAAAACACAAAAATTGAATATTTATTCTACAGCAACCTTGTGGCTAATGAAGTTGAAGAATAATTATTTAAAATTTGAATAGAACACAGAAGAAATAAGAACCAGCTCGAGGATACAACGTTTTAAACAAATAATAAATATTGAACCACGACAAAATGGGAATAAAAACTCAACAGGCAAACCTTGTTAGAATAACATCGCCGTATGTTTTCAGCGTTTTATGTTGCAGATCTAAATTTTCATATAGTTATTTAGAAAATTATATAACGTAGTAGCTGTTTATAAAAGCAAGAAAGAGTAACAGTAGTCAACAATTTCTGTATCGGTATAATTAAACTTGTCATTTGTCAATTCGGTAAGCTATTCACAAAGCTCTAAATTTCAAAAGGTTCAGGCGATTCGACCCGCTGAATAATTGCAAAGTAAAAACGATTTTTCACTAGGTAAATTTTATTTAAAACACTTTATATTTATATTTCATTATTGGGTTTTACGCCACAAGTTGCTAAAACTAAAAATATAAATATTAATTAACTAATAACAACATTAACATGTAACGTTTGTAATAGTTATTTATCCAATTCAGTTACGAAATGTCAACATTTCGACATTGATTTTAGTTGTGAAAAGTGGTTCATTTTGTAACTAGTTACAAAATATGCTCCCATTTTGTAACTAGTTACAAAAAGATGATTTTAGTTGCGAAAAGTGGTTCATTTTGTAACTAGTTACAAAATATGCTCCCATTTTATCACTCCCATTTTATCACGATGACCCAACTCCTTTTTTAAGAAGATGTGGCATTTACATTTTGTTATCTGAATTGGATAAAATCTTGTATGAAACACGTTGCAAAACATGTATTTTATCACATGGCGTGTTGTTCATCTCGGCTTCGCCTCGACGAACAATTTCACGCCTGGTGATAAAAAGTCCATCATTTTGCAACTTGATACATAAATAGCTATTATGTACCAAGGGCGTAAAGATGCTTTTATGGCTTGAGACGTGATTTTGAGCCCAAGACGCTAGTCGAGGGCTAAAGACACGTCGAAGGCCATAAAAGCAAGTTACGCCAGTGGTACATACATAATTCTATGCACGATCGAAGATTTTAAAACTGAAATAAAAGGAATAAATTAATTTTCTACCCACATCGAGTAGTTAGTTGCTCAATTATTTTAATTTTTTACTGACAACTGTCAAATGGTTGAAGCATTTACGCCTAGGAATATTCACATAAATAATTGTGTTAACTGTGTTGTTAATACAAATTACCCTAAATAGAGTTCTAAAAAAGAGCATACATTCGATTTTAATTTAAAAAAATTCTTTATAAGACTGTTAAACTGTTTGTCAATTTTTGACGTTTCATTATAGACCGGCGGCCTATAAAGACACCCACGGGCTATAAATAGACGTTTTCCGACAAACGTTTAGGAATGTTACTTTCCCAAACTCATTTTGCGTGCGGGAAAGTCCACTTTCCCGCACGGAGTGTCGGAAAGTGACAGCGATTTCTGAAAAATCAAAAAATCGCATAGCAACCATCCTTACTAGATTATTACTTTAAAAGGAAATGTCAAATTTGACAACTTAAAAACTTACAAAATTATAGTTTAGGACGATTCCTAAACGTTTGTAGGAAAAACGTTGTTCATAACACGTGCGGGAAGAGCGATTCCGAAACTCATGCAGGTACAGAAACTCGCTGCGCTCGTTTCTGTAACGTCCTGCATTCGTTTCGGAATCGCTAACTTCCCGCACTTGTTATGAAAATAACTATTATGTCAAACAAATTCAGACATAATTGACACATTATAATGCGATCGTGCATAAACAATTAAAAAGCATTTAAAAAAGTTTATTAACTAGTCAAGTTTATAAATATTTAAAACGCTTTCTTGATTTTATAATTTGCTTTGTACGTGTGCTTCTTAACATTTTTCTTTAAAAAAACGGAGTAATAATTGTTAATAAAGAAATTGGGTTTATTGATAATTTCGTAGTTATTTGTAATTATTTGTAAAATATTTTTGTATGTAGGAATGGAATCTCCATCGTATGGCCGATGATCTAACATAAATAAATCTAAAAAAATATTTTTATTAAATCAGGCTGGGTATTAAACATTTTTGTATAAATCTTTACCTCCCAGTTTTGAATAGGTAATACCCTGAATTAGTATAAGCGACCAGCACAGAATTGTACATTTTATATGATCAATACAAATCAGCAGAGTGAAATAATATTTTGTGCAAAACTGCCCAAAATAAATATTGTGCCCTTTTGACTCAAGTTATTGGTATCTTCTCACACTGATATCTGATAAAGATAATCCTCATTGGTAAAAGAACAAAATCTCCTTTTCGTTGCATTTTTAATTAGTTCATACAAACATTGCCAACTAACGTAGTTTTCTGTTTTCCTTCGAATTCTACGGGTTTAGGACATTTAGCCGCGGCCACTTAGGCGCGGCCGTTTTTACACACGCTTAAACGCAGGGGTATTAGGACGCAAGGACAAAAAGGTCGTAACACGTACACTTTAGGGCGTACAAGTACAAATTCTAAATAGTATCTACTTATTTTTCCTTTCGGTAAACTTTAACAACTTTCAGTTGACATATAAGGCAATATTGGATTATCGTAGAATGGGGTGTCTATGTACAGGGAGAACAGAAAAGGCTGACCGAAAAAAACTACTTTCCATGGCAGGTACTGCCAATCTTTACTTCCACTTTGATTATACGCTATACGCTTCTTGCGATTCAGTGTGATATTAGCTTCGCACGTGTTTCGCATTTTGGCGTTTGCCTTGCAAGTTTACTTTTTCGTTTTTTCTCGTGCTAAAGCATCTAAGCTTTATAATTGCAATTATTGTTTATTGTTATGGGATAATTTACCATTTAGCTCAACACAACGGGCTTAACCTAAAACGACAAACAAAATGTCAAAATAAACGCGTATGTAGGTGCAGTCCATGCTTACATACATATGAAGTGGCAAATTGTTACTATGGTCATTTTTTAAGGGGGCGGCACAGTCAGCTATTATAATTCTCCCTGTACCACAATTTCATGTTTTTCGAAATTTCTGAGAAGAAAAGCCGAGTTCATGTCAAACTAAATTCGGTTTCACATAGTTCAAGTCGTTCTAGGCACGTGTCCATTAATTAAATGCAAAAACCGTCATAGTAAAGAATGTTTTATTAAAAATTAAAATAAACATTTAATTACAATCCATAACTTCACATTTTTTGAAAAAATTACGTCCTCTCTCGATTTTGGGTGGTTTAATGATCCCCTGAACCTGGTCGCGCCCAAAAGTTTGAATGTCATCCACTTGTGGAAACGTAAAAAGGTTCTCTATTTTCGTCGATCTTCGAAGAAACTTAGCTCTAACTCCATTTGGGTCCAAAACGTGACCTATGAATCTTTTGGCCGTTGGCTTTCTGAAATTTCCTTCATTGAGAAATTCAACCACGGCGAAATCTCCGACGGTCAACTGAAATTCCGAATTCATGTCAGGTAGCATTTCTTCTTCACTGCTTGAGCTCCAGAATTTTGACCCCTCAGACTCGTCTTGAATTGAAATGTCATCAGATGTATCATCAGAAGATGATGAAACCATATTTTTCTTCTCCTTCTCCTTTAGTTTGCTTTCTTCAATTCCTGAGGGTCCTGGCTCCTACTCAGTAACAGCACCTCGAGCTGCTATTAAGTCCTCAGCTGTTATGCTCTTACCCTCTTTTTTTGAAGCCTGCTCTGAGGTTAGCAGCGCTGTGTTCGAATGAATCCGATAATTCCGTAAAAGTCGAGGAAATTCGTCCTTTGGTATTGTACCACATCTGCTTCCAGATGGCGTTTTCTTCCAGTTGTCAAGAACCTTGCGTCATTGTATTTTCATTCCCCTAAATATAGCCACATCAAGTGGCTGAAGTAAGTGCGTGGTGTTAGGTGGGAGACAAATAAATTTTATTTCGTTCTTTTCACAAGCGCGTAACACTTCTACACTGTTGTGCAAGGCACGAACTTGTATGCACCAAAAAGTGTTAAAATATGCGCATATATATGCTCAAATTACATGCCAAATATGCAGTGGTTTTCATGAAATATGCTTTAAAATATGCAAATTATTGACCTTAATTATTTTATGTATATCTATTTAAAACAGAAATATTTGGATGAAACGAATTTATTTATTTTAATTGTTAACACATTATTAAATACAAATAGCAAAAGGAAACATAATTAATACTAAACTACTTATATCTTTATAGAACTAATGGTAATTTTAGAGAAAAATAATAAAATAAATCTTAACAACCTTTTTTCATTCAACAGTGTTAAGCGAAACTCGAAAGCAAAACAAAAACTAACAAGTAAGACCAACAAAGGTCAAAAACATGAAAATCCCATGGTATCAGTGGTTCATTAGTCACTTCTTGGAAAGTGAAAGTTTTGTATGCCTGTCACAGCCCTTCCAGATAAAGAGATAAATTTTAAGCTGGGATTAGACGCCTGGGAAGTGGGCAGTTTTAAAAAAAAAATTACATAAATATTTGTAGGTAAATACCTCATTTTAGAAATTCCCAACAAAAATAGACATTTACCAGAGAATTATAGTTTCTCCGAAATTTAGACATTCGCTCATTTTTCTACATTTCTCGTATTTTAGTGAAACTGTGTCGCTACATTTATCTCTAACCAAATGTACAAAAAATATGCTTTAATATGCTCTTGAAACAAATTTATGCACGAAATGCCTAAAATATGCAAAATATGCAAAAAAAATTGATTCCATTTAAGTCTGATTTATTAGATACGCGTAAATACAAAAGCTCACTTAGCACATATTATTAATATAGGATATGCATTTGCATAAAATCCGTGCCTTGCTGATGTGACTGCTTAGGTTGTCTCCGATGAACGCCTTTGGTCCAATTTGCTTTTTCCACAGTGGAAGTATCACTTTAAAAAACCAATCTTCGAAAATTTGGTGGTCAAACCACCCACTTTTTGAACGGTTGTAGAGTGGTCTAGGTGGTCCGTTTTAGCACCAACTAGTCCATAGCTTTTCTGCCTTATAGCAGACATATAACGGTGTATACTCCAGCGGCGTTGCCGCACACCATTATTAAAGTTGCCGCTTTTGTAGAATTTCTTATCCGTTCTGGATATTTGGTTCCCTTTCTTGTAAGAACTTTCTTTGCCCCGGGATCGTCCACCAAATTACTTTCGTCATAGTTCCACACGTTGCTGGCAGGGATACCATCAAGCTCTTTTTGCAGATTGTCAAAATATTTGTCTATGATTTCACGATCCGTTGCTGCCCTGCCGTGAGAAATATTTTGAGACACGCGTTGCGATAATTCTGCTTTGTGGCGAAATAAACAGGAAGAGTCCCAATCTTTCCCAGGCAGGTTGTTGTTGAATATGGGAGTATTCCTGTGTATTTCATACTTTTTAGCTGCTTCACGCAGAGATATCTTTTTTGACTTGACTTCAGCCACGGCCTTTTCTAGAGTATCCTCTGAATAATTACGATAAGGTCTTGCTCCTATTTTCCTCTTGTATGTTCGAGGCATCGCAGTCTGTTTATAAAAACAGAGAAATACAATGGTTAGAACGCATTAGAGCCCTATGGGGTGACTTTGTGTCACAAAGTCGCCCCACAAAACTGCCGTAAAATGATAAGAAAAAATGTAGCTTCATGCACAAAGAAGTTGTACAAATGAAATATAAATTAAAATAATGCCAAAGCATCAGGCATTCATTTGATCTTACCTGTAAATAAATCGCACGAGTACTTAGTCTAGGCTGCACAAATGAAAGTTTATGCAATTTTTTCAAAACTGATTTCAAACGGTTATACACAACGTGATATTACCACCGCCATAACAAAAACATTAGTTCCTGAATTTGCCGCTTGAAGACAGCACAGTCCAATGTGTCGAAAAGGATGAACGGGCGATTTTAAATTTTAAAAATAAAGGTGGTAGACCCATTTTTCTGTTTTGCACATAGTCACCCCCCACGCCACATAGCCACCCCATTTTACGGTATATTAACTTATAGCTTTTTGTGAGACTCAGAGATGAGTAAAATAAATGATTATCGTTAAAACCTTGTAAAATGTAAATTGCTATAATCTCTCAGCTTTACTAAGTAAGGTTTCTTAAGCAGTTTGACTGTCTTTGTTCAATGTATGAATTTTCTCAATTACACCATCCCCTTTTTAACAAGTCAACATTATCAGCTTTATCATGGACACAATTATACCTTCCGAGTAGAATGCGCCCAGCTTGGCGGCCATTTTGTTTTTAATTAGGTCAATTAATTTAATTGATTGCGCAATCAAATGGCTTATCAAGGTCGATTTAATGGGATTAGCGGTTTAATTAGATCAATCCGCGGTTTTTTAGGTCGATTTAATGGGATAAGCGGTTTAATTAGATCAATTCGCGGTTTATTTAGGTCAATTTAATGAGATCACGTCATAATTAGATCAATCCGCGGTTTAATTAGGTCAATTAAAAGTTCGATTAAAAACGGCGGCCATCTTGGAATTAACTGGCTCAATCAATCATTTTAATTAGATCAATTAAAGGTTCGATTAAAAGATCGATTAAAAACGGTTGTGCATAGCTCATCCAATTTAATTGATAGGTCAATCAAATCAGAATAGCAGTTTAATTAGAGCAATCTCCGATATAATTAGTTTAATCAGATTAGCGGTTTAATTAGATCAATCCGATGCAGCAGTTTAATCAAATCCGCGTTTTATTTAGATGAATTTACGTTTAATTAGACCAGTGTATCAAATCGATTTAGCTAATCAAATTATCTAGGTCTAACATTTTAACGGTGTTGGCCGCAGTCAAACTTGTCTAAAAGAATAATTACTGAGAAATACTCGGAAAGGTAGACCTACCTGCATTTTAAGCCTGATTGACAGCCTCTATTTTTAGTTTTGTAAAAAGTATTATAAAACGAACTTGTTTTAAAAGACCGCGGGGGTCCTTCTGGCTTAAGGGCAGTTACAACATTTCCGGCTTAGTTGGACCCTATTCAAATTTTAAGGATTATTGTCAAGTAGTTGGAAAAACGATTAGCTGGTTTTTAAAGTTTTCTTTGTAATATTTGAGCCTATTCAGAATTTACGGATTAGCGAGGCGCCACGGATGTTATCCCAGACGTTTCGGGTGACCAGAACAATGACGTAAGTAGCTTTAAAGTTTCAACATGGAAAACATGTCTCATCTTGTTTGTGAGGACTGAGATTTCCAGGAACTGGCAACAAGTTCCAACACAGAAAACAGGTTCTAACAGGGTTTTCAACATTACCCCTACCATGTTACAAAACGATATAAATAAGCGAACAGAGCTCCTGCTCGGTCATTCAGAGTTCCTATCTGTGCTTTCTACCTAGTGACCTATTGAGTAAGTTATGACCAGCCAGCAAGAAAATTCAACCGTCGAGGCCAGGAGTCGTTGGGCCCCATATGTTAAATCACGTCGAGGAGGTGTCCAGAAGGCTACACCAGGTGCAATATCCAAAGAGCGGCCCCGAAGTTTTCGCCACAACGCCATATCACCAAAGAAGATGTGCGTGTGTTTCAAGAGGAAGCCCTGCCTGCATACGGTGTTAAACCCTCTGAAGATGACGAGCAGCAGAGAAAAATGATACGAAACGAGAAGAAGCGTTTACTTTGTGGGTCCTACCTCCCGTTAAATAATTCTGCAAGTAAGTTGATACATATTGGAATGGATCCGTATAAAGATTTTGCGCCGGTTGTACGTATCGTTAAAAGCGGTATTGAAGCTGGGGTAGAATTCGAAGAAGAAGCGTTCAAGGAGTTCGTTAATGTTCTACCCGAGATATTAGTGGCCTTGCGTGAAGGTAGTTTAAATTTTGATCTGCAGCGTTACAAAATGCTCTGTACGGGGCGACAAACGTGTAAATTTGTACCAAAAACTGGTACAGAAACATTTGAACTTTATGCAATGAATTCTACGCTAGCGAAAATTGTGGATATGAAAGATTTTCTTTTTGCGCGACTAGAGACATTGAAAAGGAGTGCTATGAAGATGTCTGTGTTATTTACAGAGTTTTATACAAATGTAGCATGTATTGTTGAAAATTCTGGAAATTTTGACGTATTAGACGTTTTACTTTCAGACACCTATAAAATAGATTATATGGGTGAAGATGTTTTAGGTGAATTGATCTATAATTTTAAAAATTTTGTTATTACTGTAATTCAAGGTAGTGTAGGGTCTGATGATCGATTGTACATTGCTGGCGGTGTTAATAGATAAATAAATAAATATTGTTTCCATGTATACCTGTCTTATTATTAATTTATATAAATTTCTAATTCTTTTTCCTACAGCCAGTTTAACTCTGACGCTGATGCAATAAACATGGAGTGTCAGTTTCAACATCCGTTTTCTGCAATTGTTGCGGGACCGTCAGGGTGTGGAAAGTCGTTTTTTGTAGTTGATTTTTTAAAAAATATGAACAGTGATAATATATGCAATGTGAAATTTGAAAAAGTAATCTGGTTTTATGATGAGTGGCAACCTTTATATAAAGACTTAAGCTCCATAGCTGAATTTCAACAAGGACTGCCAAATATGGATCAGTTTGACGGGGTTCAGCCAAAATTAATAATTATTGACGATTTAATGCGCGAGACAAACGGCAGTATTGTAGATATATTTACTAAGGGGTGTCACCATCGAAATTTAAGTGTGTTCTTCATAACACAAAATATATTCCATCAGGGCAAAGGTCAGAGAGATATCTCCCTTAATGCGCACTACATCATATATTTTAAAAATCCGCGAGATGGAACTCAAATACGTCATTTAGCGTGTCAAATAGCCCCTTCAAACATTAAATTTCTACAAGAAGCGTACAGAGATGCGACCTCCAGGCCCCACGGCTATTTACTCTTTGACTTAAAACAATCAACACCCGACGAGTTTAGATTCAGAACATCTATATTTCGAGAGGATGGTTCATGTTATGTGTACGTACCGAAGAAGGAGTATAAATACAACAACACCTATAAATCTAGCGTCATTAGTGCATGATGCCTCACGCTGTGATTAAAAACTCTGAACTGCTCCGTGCCCTAGCAAAACTCGGACCTAAGGAGCGAGCGGCTCTCTTAAAGGCCGTGGGTGATAAAGAAATTCATTGTATTTGTGAATGTATTTATAACACTTTAAAAGGAAAAGTTCCATTGAGTATTCATCAGAAAAGACGACTCTCTCAACACAGACACATCCTAAGGCGATTAGTGAAACCCGGGGAACCTATATTCAAGAAGAGAAAACTGTTAATACAAAAAGGTGGTGCATTACTGCCGTTAATTCTTGCTCCACTAATTAGCGGAATTCTGGGAAGTTTGTTAAAATAAACTAAAAAATGGAGCATGCTAAGAAAATGATGATTGTGCCTCCCGAGTTGCTACAACGGTTAACTGTTTCTGAAAATACACAACCAAAAATATTATCTCAATTAGACGAAGACATGCAAAAAGTTCTTGGTTCCAAATTATCGGATCATGACAAATGGACTCAGTACAATCAGGTATTGCAAAGGTATTTACACTTTACGGATCAGTCTCGTCAGCCAATCAACGTGCCTGTGGAAGTCAAACAAGAATCTTTACAGCATTCAGACATACTAGCTACACTACCCGATACGTATAAGAGAAAGGCGAAGAATCTTATTAATATTTTATCTTCAACTGGTTCAATTTACTGGGATAATAAGGGAACCGTCTCCATAAAAGGTGAAATTCTACCGTCATCAAATATTATCGATCTAATAAATGACACACTAAGACCTCGCAAAAGTTCAAACCCTGCAGGCTGGGAGCAGTTTGCATCCTTTATGAATGAGAAAAATATACCTCATGAGTTAATAGGTAACCCTAAACGACGTAATGTTTCATCTTATAATCAATCGCCAAAATTTTTAAAATCAGAAGTGAAGCCCGAAGACTACGATGCCGATTCAGAAGGGCGTATAAAAGAAGTTTCTGGAACTGCCTCAACCAGTCAACAAACACCTGCTAGCACACACTCTAAAAAGCGTAAAACTTTAGGGAATACCGCACGCTCAGCTAAATCTCTGGGTTGGGCAAAACTTAAACTTTAAAAATGGTTGATTTAAATGCCATCTACTACGACCCTTCAAACCCCGTTGGATATTCTGGTGCCGATTCATTAATAAACTCTGTAAAAAATCAAGTTCCAAAAGCGGACGTAGAAGAGTGGTTAAAGAAACAGGATGCTTACACTGTTCATAAACCCCTTAGAAAACATTTTCCAAGAAACAAGTACGTTGTTAGCAACATGTTTGAATTATGGCAGGCGGATCTTTGCGACATGAGGACTTTGACTAAATACAACGATGGAACTAATTATATTTTAACAGTAATAGATGTCTTTAGCAAAATGGCGTGGGTAAGACCTTTAAAATCTAAGACTGCAGCATCAGTAGTAGAAGCTTTTAAAGAAATATTTAACGAATGTGAAACGGCTCCTTTAAAAATTCAAACTGACAAAGGTAAAGAGTTTGTGGCAGCACCCGTGCAGAAATTGTTTAAAGAGCATGACATTAATTTCTTTGTCACCAATAATCCCGATGTAAAAGCTGCAGTAATTGAAAGATTCAACAGAACACTTAAAACAAGAATGTGGCGCTACTTTACCTATTCAAACCCGTACAGATACCTCGATGTACTGCAAGATTTAGTTTCATCATATAACAATAGATATCACTCGAGCATTAAAATGGCCCCGAGCAGTGTAAACGAACAAAATGTATTGGAAGTATGGAGCAATCTTTATCGTGGAGGAGTGGGGGTACAAAGAAAACCTAAATTTAAAGTGAATCAGCATGTTAGAATCAGTAGAACAAAACATACGTTCGAGAAAGGTTACGAGACAAATTGGAGTGAAGAGGTCTTTAAAATCTGTGCGACCATACAGCGGAGGCCGCCTGTATACAGAATAGTTGACTTAAACGACGAAATTATCGAAGGAACTTTCTACGAGGAGGAACTACAACCTGTAACGTTAGAAAAAGACACAGTATTTAAAATCGATAAAGTGTTAGCTGAAAAAGGTCGTGGCAAATCAAAATATTATTTAGTGAAGTGGAGGGGGTACAGCGACAAATTTAATAGTTGGGTGGCCGCTTCAGAACTTAAACGTTTGTGAAAATGGAGAACGAATTTTATCTAACCCTCTTAAGCAACAGTTCAATGAAATATTTTCCCAAAAACACTACAACAAAGTTTATTACACAATTACATAAACGTGTAAGGTTAACTAGCAACTGGGTTGTTGGAATTGCTGAAATTCAATATCCGTGTTCCTTTTTAGCAGTGACAGACACTGATAACTTAATTTATTATCGTCTAACACCGCCTGACTCCGAAGACAAAGAAACAGTGTTAAAAAACGCTAGCAGCCACTTCAAAGACAGCTCGGAAGTTTTATACGAAAATAACGGATGGTTTGTTTTTCACATACCAGCTGGGAATTACGAGAATATTGAAGATGTTATTACGACGATTAACAGTCATCAATTACTAAGCAGGTTGTTGGAATTTAAGTACAATAAAGTTACTAAACGGGTGTCGTTAAACTTAAAAGAGCAACTAGCCGTGCTGGGATTATCGCAGAGATTGGCTCTTCAGCTTGGATATAAACCGGGGACAAACATTGCAATCAACCAAGCCCCGTCTCACCCCTCAAATATCTGGGTAGGCCTGCCATCTCAAATGTTTGTATATTGCGACATTGTAGAACCTCAACTTGTTGGTGATGTTTTATCACCACTTGTTCGTATTATCAATATAACCTCGGACAATTATAATTACGGATGTCATAAAGATGTAATATTCTCGCCCACTCACTACATCCCCTCGATGAGAAAAGAATTTGAAAATCTCGAGATAGATATAAGGACCGAGACCGGCGCTTCGATGCCATTCGAGTTTGGAACTCTGAGTTTGAAACTACACTTCAAGAAAATTAATTAATGATGGATTGTCCCTATCAACAATATTACGTACAACAGGCAGGGAGTGGTATTGGAGCTATTTAC
Organism: Melanotus villosus; assembly: GCA_963082815.1. Taxonomy (NCBI): domain Eukaryota; kingdom Metazoa; phylum Arthropoda; class Insecta; order Coleoptera; family Elateridae; genus Melanotus; species Melanotus villosus. The sequence continues at coordinate 25,490,877 of OY720422.1, read as the reverse complement.
AGAGGAGCTCCTTATCAGCGTGGACATGGAATTGGATCATTTCTGGGAGGTATATTTCGCAGCATCCTTCCTCTTTTTAAGTCAGGTGCTCGAGTGGTGGGGGAAGAAGCCTTGAGAAGTGGAAGTAATTTTTTAAATGACCTAGCCGATAAGCGCACCGTTAAAGAAGCCTTTCACAATAGATTGGAAGAAGCTGGGAAAAATTTAAAACGCAAGGCCGACGCAAAAATCGGCACTTTAATGGACGGATCTGGGTATAAAAGACCACGCACATTAAACATTACTCAGTCTATATCAAGACCTCCTGGAAGGGTCGTCAAACGTAAAAATACTACGAAAGTAAAACAGTGATATATTTACTAAAATTTAAAAATGTCTTTTCTACATGCTCATTCTTGTGAATGCATTAAATCCGAACTGGATTTGTTTGCATTACCTTCGACTCAAACTAGTATCGAAAACGGACAATGGATATTTTATAAGCCACTTTCTTCGCTTACTGATGACGCACCCATCGAATTTATTGTACCCGGAAATGGAAATGATTACCTGGACCTGAGTCAAACTATGCTACATGTAACCGCAAAAATAGTGAAACAAGACGATACAGCTCTAGGCGATGAGGACAAGCCAGCCCCCGTAAATAATTGGCTACATTCTCTTTTTAGTCAAGTGGAGATATATTTAAATCAAAAATTGGTATCACCCCCAAACAATACTTACGCTTACCGTTCATACATAGAGACTCTTTTGAATTACGGACCTGAAGCTAAGAGTTCTCACTTAACCTGCCCGCTATGGTATAATGATACAGCTGGAAAAATGGACGCCACAGGCGATGAAAACAGTGGACTAGATAAAAGGCGGTCGTTCACGAGTAAGAGTAAACAAGTTGAATTAATGGGCCATGTTCACGCGGATTTGTTTAATCAAGAGAAATTTCTTATTAACGGTGTTGAAATGAAAATAAAGTTTGTTCGGTCACGTGACACGTTTAGTTTAATGGCTATCGCGGGTTCGACGTATAAAGTGAAAATTACTGACGCTAGTTTATTAATAAGAAGAATGAAAATAAACCCCAGCATTTTGATAGCCCACACTAAAGCTTTGGCCACAGCTACATCTAAATATCCAATAACTAGAACTGATGTCAAGGTTTTAACAATTCCATCAGGTGTACAAAGAAAATCCTTAGACAATGTGTTTCTTGGACAATTACCGAAACGTTGTATTGTCGGTTTTGTGTCAAATAAAGCATTCAACGGCGATTATGCATCCAACCCCTTTAATTTCGACCACTTTAAAATGAATTATTTTTCATTGTATATTGATGGACAACAGATTCCTACTAAACCTTTACAGCCAGATTTTACAAAGGACGGAATGTACGTTCGTGCCTACCACACCTTATTTTCGGGGACAGGAATTCATTTTCTGAATGAGGGTAACGACATTTCACGCGAAAATTACTCTAAAGGATATTGTTTTTTCGTTTTTGACCTAACACCAGATTTATCGGCAAATGCCAGCACTCATTGGAATCTTGTGAAAAATGGGTCACTTCGTGTAGAAGTTGGATTTGAAGAAGCTTTGAAAGAAACAGTGAATTGTCTGCTATACGCAGAATTTGACAACGTAATCGAAATTGATAAACACCGAAACGTGGTGGTGGATTTTAGCAGTTAAAGCAAGTTTTGTTGCAAGTGGGGATTTAGTCAGCTGCTTGTAGTTGCATAGTATGGACGTGTTCGTTGACGTGCAAGGGTTCCGTGGAGTTCACAAAAAGTTTATCCCAAAAGAAGTTGTTATTATTTCTGGCGACGGAAACAGAATTGATATCCTTCACTTCGAACCCCCTCAAATTTATTCATCGCTACCTGATTCTGTAAAAAAGGACGTGACATATCTAGAAAAATATTTTCACGGACTGTCTTGGGATTCAGGCTTTGTAAATTTTGAAGAGTTTGAACTTGAACTCAAACGTGTAGTGCAGTGCTTCGATACCGTCTTTGTTAAAGGCAAGGAAAAGAAAAAACTTTTAAGCTTTCTCAAACAAACTGTTATAAATTTGGAGGAATTTGGGTGTCCGTCTTTAAATAAATTGAAGAAAAAGAAAATTGCGGTACGTTGTATGAGTCATTCAATTGAAAATCCTGTTTGTGCAGTTGAAAACGTACTACTTTTATCTGATTGGTACAATGAACACGTTCGAAATAAAGAGAGCTCTCCGGACAATACCGAGTCAGTCGACGGTGAATCGTCATGTATATGCTTCTGATGAATTACCTGCGCGTATAATTAGACCATGTGCGATTGTGGCAAACACAGATCCATCTTATAAACCCGGGGAACACTGGACCGCCTTCTACATCGATGAAGATGGTTGTGGCGAGTACTTTGATTCATTCGGACGCCATCCCGAAGGACGTCATTATAATTTTATTCAGAAAAATTGTAAATCTTGGAAAAGCAGTACCAGAATGATCCAGAGTATGACTTCAAATTTTTGTGGACATTACTGTCTAGTGTATTTATATTTAAAAATGAATAATGTATCAACTTTAGATTTTCTAAGTATGTTCGATAATAATTTAGAAAGCAATGATCGACTCGTCAAGTTGATATACGATAGTTATTTCCCTAAGATAAACTTGTCAACTTTGGCGTATGATATACTAGATGTAATACAATCTAATGTATAAATTGTAAGTGCACTTTTTTATAAATAAAACTTTTTTAAACGATTTCTTGTTTCTCTATTCTCTACACAGTAAAACAAAAATTTCGATTTGTATAAGAGTTTATTATTATTATTATATCTGTTGTATGGTGTGAAATATAAAAGTGAATTATATAATATAATAAATTATTTGATCCCTGCTGAACAAAATGTTAAGCAACAAGAGTATAAGTGTTAAGTATAATAATAACATACAAATCAAATTAATAATTAATAAAATTAATAAACTAAAAACTAGAATCTATTTACACGTCATTAATCAACTAAAACTGGAATATATTTACATAATTTTTGAAAAAACTGGAATCTATTTACATAATTTTAGAAAATTAAAACTAATATAATATGGAAAGATGAAGTAAAAAGAAACAACTAAACTAAACTAAGATTAATTATACTAGTGTAAAAACTAAACTAAAAAAACTGGAATCTATTTACATAATTTTTGAGATAAACTAAAAACTGGAATCTATTTACATAATTTTTTGAAAATTAAAACTAATATAATATGAAAAGATAAAGTAAAAAAGAAAAAAAACTAAACTAAGATTAATTATACGAGCTTAAAAACTAAACTAAAATTAATTACGGTGCGCAAGCGAGCAGTTTCAGCTATATCTGGGCTAGGATGGAAATCTACCATGTTATTACCAATCTACGTTCTATAGCCGAAAGGAAGCGTGTCAAAACTATCCTCTACACGACGACGTTTCGTATACTGAACTCGGAAAACCTTCCGTTCGGGCTTGGAAACGACCTCGTGCACAGGTGTTCTGACAATCTTCCTGTCGGTTTGAACGTACGTGGCCTCGGCGTTGTTAAGAACCATGTCTTTAAGGGACTCGAAATTCACATTTTCTGAATTCTTGAAATTTAGGGTTATCCCTTTAACTTTACATATATAAATGTAACCGTTTATGTTTGTAGAAAACACCTTAAAGGCATAGTTCTTAGGCCCGCCACTAACGAACTCGACAATGTAACTACCGGGCCCGTAACATTCGATTTCGTCGGTCATGTCTCCGAGGAAATCTCCTGTTTCGGGTACCCACTCACCCGGTCGCTGTGTAAAAATCACACTGTCGGTATCGAAGTATAGCACACGTCTGCCCAGCTTCTCCAAATACTTGTACAACTCGAGTCGTGCATTAGCTGTCGTATAAGCAGCTAGCGCGACATTGACTGTATTTAATGGCTGAATACACTCGTCCGGCCTATCCCAATTTAGAATTACGGTCTCGTCGTCCACAGGAGTTAATGTATGGACTTCTACCGAAGGATCGGTTAGCTTCTTGAATAACTCGTCCGGGTCCGTGATGATAGAGGACTGCATTAGATTCTCTCTCTGGGCAAACTTACCCCAGAAGCTGTTTAGACACAATTTCGCAATGTACCGCATACCCGGATTTGACGCGATTTTACCTTTATCTAATGCAACCCCCTCTCGATCAGCGTATTCGGAAACATACCGATCCTTGGTCTGGTCATCCGTACACCAAGAAGGCCATCCACTACACTCCTGCTTTATCTTCACGAAATTGTTGACATAAGATGAAAAGAGCCCCCCTGTTTTCGATGCCTTGTTGTACTGAGCGACCTTATACTCCCAAACCTCTAAAATTTCTATCACCCTGTAGCCCAGCGAGATAGCTTTCCGGAGTTCGTCCGCAACGTAAGTTCCGGTAAATTGGCGCTCTTCCTGCGTATGAGCACACTCGCCCATAAACTTGTCCTCACCACAAGTTCTACACAGAACAAACATCAATTTACCGTGCATTCTAAGAGGTAGAACAGGATGGTATAGATCGGTTGGTGGTACAATCGTACACTTGACAATGCCCTCTACAGAATTAAGTTCGATCTGTTCACATTTGTCCCTGCCCACATGAATTTTAGGATGCCCTATGGGGTATTTCCCATACTTATTAACAAAGGGATACAGTGAACAGACGTCTAAATACCTGATCTTCTCATCCTTTTCTACCTTGTGATGCAACTTAATCGCATTGGTACGCCCACCGAAGAAACTATTTCGTGGGTTTAAGGGTTCGTGCCGAATAATGTTGTGATTGGCCAAAAATTCTGCGGCCTGAATATTAGTTTTTAGAAAATTTTTGAAGCGACATTCTTTCATTTCAACGAGGTTATACCCAAAGGATCGGATGCGAGCTGCTGTGGCCTCTCTTCTCACGACGCATAAACATCGTTTCATGTTTGTCACCTCCAAGTTGCGCTGTTTGATCAGGGAAACAAGCCTCGCAACCGTGGAAAAAACAACCGTGGAACTGGTAAACGGTGTTTGTAGCCTCGCAGAAGCCATCGACCAAGCAGCCCTCCCTAAGTCTAACCTCGCGACTATTACCCGCGTGTTTAATCTGAATATCCAAAGAGTGCTCAAGGTATAACAACCATTTAATGGCGATAGCTGATTGCTTGTCGGCCATTCTATAACCGTTTGAGGGTATAAGGCCTATTGTCTTGTCTGCAAGAAACTTGCGTCTGAACACTGCATTGCAGGATCCAGCAATCGTGCAGGCTTCGCGGAAGGGGTCAACGCCGTTTGACGTGCAATAACTACGCCAAAACTCCAAGCAGGCCTTCCTCAGTATATCGACGTCAGAAATGCAGTATTTAACAAGCTCTAGTTGCATGTCGAATACCGCATCTCGCTCGACCTCGTCTCTATACCAAGCAAGAAACTCGCTTCTAGTCGACGTAGCCATCTCATCAGGGCCGTAGTAGTGTGCGGGTGGCATGGGGCCTAAATAATTCTGATTGGCCAGAGTGTTAAAAAAGTGAGGGAAGAAGCCTTTGGATCCCTGAAAGCCGAATGTTTTAGGGAGCTTACTAACTGGCATCGGCATGTAATTAAGGGAGTCTATGAATTTCAGGTCCTCACCACAGGTGATGGACATTAACTTGGTGCCGTTAGAAATAATTTTGGGGTTCCACCTCTCTCTCTGACTGATAATCTTACGCAAAACAAACTGTGAATCATAACTTTTGGCATTGTGGGCCAACGCTACGACAGTTCCTGCCACTTTTTTGAATTTCAAAATAAAATTTAGAAGTTCGTCGACAGGATCAGTGGCGTAACCAAGGGGGGGCCCAGGGGGCCCAGGCCCCCCTCAAGATCAAAGTTATTAATCAAAACAGTCTTTAAGATGTGACCAAAAATGCAGAGTGAGTGTATTGTGTTGGGTTCCGCCGAGTGCATATGTATTTCTGACACAATTGTTAAACAGTGGACTCCCCCCCCCCACAAACTACGTGTTAAACCTTAAATAGTTGGCTGGGCCCCCTACAAACTACGTTTCTGGTTACGCTACTGGACAGGATTCTCTCTAAAAATGTGCTGGCGCTTTCCGCACTTGTTGCATTCTTTACTGATATCGGAGTCGTCAATGCACGACTTACACACGTTCTGTACAACGCACAAGTTTGGCTGATGCAGATAAACATTATCTGTACCATCCACGAGAGAATCTTGTCGACATTCAAAATCGTAAAACACGAAGCCGAAATGTTTGTCTAGTTTCTTCTTGTTAGCCACGCTCTTAGGCATATGGCATAAGTGACGGACTGTCTGTTCTGACTTGCACCTGCTACAGTAGCTGTACCCACATCTATGCTTATTTTTCTTGTCCACCCACACACTGCTAAGACAGGTCTGACACCTACGCAAAGTCTTACACAAATTTTTTTGGTGCTCAGTAAAACAGGCTTGCCCGCGAAAATCTCTGTGGCACTCGTTGCATTTAACGAGGTCCACATCTACATTACAGGGAGGCGATGAATGACAGGACGGACAAATGTATTTGCAGCCTTTATGGTCTGTTTTGTTACTACTACGAATACGGCACAACTCGCAAAAGTACTTAGTTGAAAAAGCTGAGCATAAATTGGTAATAACGTTGTAGTGCTCGTTTTCCAAAATTAAATTTAATACCGTTCTCTCGTGAGATCTAGGGCCCTCATAATAGACGGACTTACCCAATCTGTGGTTGTACACAACTATTGTGTAATTCGCTAGATATTGCTGAAACTGCTCTATATGTTCCCTGGTCCCACCCTGGCTTAGGTCTACCTGGGCTCTAGTGCATAGCTCGTGCGTACGCCGGTCGGTTTCAGGGCTCTTTTTAGCCAATATCGGAAGTAGGGGGTCCTTATCCCTCCAGGCCATGGCTAGCACTAGAGCCCGTGCTAAACAGTAGGTATCATCATTAACGACCACCATGATCCCCCTCTTGCGCCTGCAGAATTCTTCGTAGCTAACGCCAGTTAACCTTTCTCTTGAGGCTCCACCGTACCCCACTGGGAGCGAGACCCTGTCCAGCTGGAGCCTCAGGGCGTCTTGTGCGAAGAAACTGGCGTTGCTTTGAAGGATCTTCTCCAGCACTGCCATCACGACCTCGGCCGATAATTGGTCAACACGTCGAAAAGAAATTCCTACGGGTTTCTCGGGGAAGTTATCATTGTGGAGGACCAACCCCACACGGTCTGATGGCAGCGCGTTAGCTACCAGGTGGTCGATGAGCTCACTGAACGCATTCTAAAAATAATATTTCTCAGTTAACAAACACTCTTATTAAAAATAATATTGCTTAATTAACACTCTTATAATTGTTTTCAAAAGCACTATAAGTTTTAAAAATAAGTTATTTACCTTGAGCCATAAAGCAGGGTTGCTCGCTTCGCTGTCAATCTCGGAAAACTTGAAGGTAATTGATTTGGCCATCAGTTTGAACTTCTTGATCTCCTTCAAGCCCTCGCTGAGTATTTTAAAATACTTGAAGTTGCCTGCCGAGGTCTGCCGACTGATACCGACGTTGTAATCAGGTTCCCTTCGGCTACTCGTATGGTTAACCTAGAAAATTAAAATTGTACATTCTCGTTCGTATTATCATGCTGCAGAATTTTTGACAGCTTTTAGTGGACGTAATTACCTGATTACTGACAGCCCGTTGTACAGCTCTATTCGGTGTAGACGGCCCCTGCCCCGGAGTAACCGGGACTTGACGTGATGTCGAAGGAACGCCAGCCCCAAACGCCTGAAAAATAAAAAAAAAGAATTAAAATTTTGCATTACTACAGTCATAGAGGTTTTTAAATGATTAAAAACTTCAATTCTTAAAACTGTTTTCAACATGTTTTTACTTACGTTTGCAACTTCTCCAGCAGTCACATCAGTATGCGGTTTCTTAGGGTTTGCACCCTCGTTGACGGTCTCATTATTCACCTATAAAACGAAAATAAATAATGATTAGACTCACCCAAGTTAGAGTTATTAATAAATAATTAAAAAACTCCTAAATTTTCTAGAATCTATTTTATATTAAAACACATTTTCAAAAAGCTGTATATAAAAAATGTACTTACCAGTCGATGCTCCTGCAGTTTCGTAAGGTACAGGTGGAGTTCCTCGAAACATCCACGCTCCACCACACTTAACTGGACGCCTTCCTGTGTTATTTTACGCCATATAATTGCGTAAATACCACGAAGGTCTTCCTCGTCCCTTACGAGACCCGATGCCACTAACTGAAGTAACTCTCCTACACTTGCCATTGTTGAACTTTTTACTATGGTGACGCAAAGAAGATCGTAGATGGTAATGACAGAGCTGAAGGCTCGTCCGCTATTTAAACCAAACTCGGGCTTGAAATTTCATCCCCTCTACTCGTTTCAGGCTTCAACTTGCAGAATACACATCCGGCTTAACGTCATATTCTTTGTTTAGATAAAAGAGCATTGAAAACTTTAAAGCTATTTACGTCATTGTTCTGGTCACCCGAAACGTCTGGGATAACATCCGTGGCGCCTCGCTAATCCGTAAATTCTGAATAGGCTCAAATATTACAAAGAAAACTTTAAAAACCAGCTAATCGTTTTTCCAACTACTTGACAATAATCCTTAAAATTTGAATAGGGTCCAACTAAGCCGGAAATGTTGTAACTGCCCTTAAGCCGGAAGGACCCCCGCGGTCTTTTAAAACAAGTTCGTTTTATAATACTTTTTACAAAACTAAAAATAGAGGCTGTCAATCAGGCTTAAAATGCAGGTAGGTCTACCTTTTCCGAGTATTTCTCAGTAATTATTCTTTTAGACAAGTTTGACTGCGGCCAACACCGTTAAAATGTTAGACCTAGATAATTTGATTAGCTAAATCGATTTGATACACTGGTCTAATTAAACGTAAATTGATCTAAATAAAACGCGGATTTGATTAAACTGCTGCATCGGATTGATCTAATTAAACCGCTAATCTGATTAAACTAATTATATCGGAGATTGCTCTAATTAAACTGCTATTCTGATTTGATTGACCTATCAATTAAATTGGATGAGCTATGCACAACCGTTTTTAATCGATCTTTTAATCGAACCTTTAATTGATCTAATTAAAATGATTGATTGAGCCTGTTAATTCCAAGATGGCCGCCGTTTTTAATCGAACTTTTAATTGACCTAATTAAAACCGCGGATTGATCTAATTATGACGTGATCTCATTAAATTGATCTAAATAAACCGCGAATTGATCTAATTAAACCGCTAATCCCATTAAATCGACCTTGATAAGCCATTTGATTGCGCAATCAATTAAATTAATTGACCTAATTAAAAACAAAATGGCCGCCAAGCTGGGCGCATTCTACTCTTCCGTTTTGCCAATCTGCAGTCACTAACAGAAAGCATTTTTTTGGAAGATTCAGATACACGCAGTAATAACAAAAATCGGATTTTCGTTTAGTAAAATATTTAAAAACTGAATAGTCTATGCAGGCTAGCGTTGCCATAGTCCCCGGTTCCAATCTCCTGATAGGCAGTATTTTCCTGCAGTCTGGAGGTCGGTATCGAGTCCTGGTGAGCATTCATCGTTGGTCACTTAATTAACGACGCTCTCGTCGCTCTCCTCAGAATAGGTAGAGTAACAAGGTCCTATACTACACACACTTACACTTTACACGTGGTGCAGTATGTAGGTATTAAGGCACCTCCGGACTAACCTACAACCTACAAACCAAAGAATATAAATACAAACAACGGGCTCAAACATTAATTTGAAACAATTCTTGATATGAAAATATATAAATGATTTCAATAGAATTTTTCCTACGAGGCTGATTTTTTATTTGAAACTTCTGATAAGCGTATATTTAATTTAATCAGTTTTTACGTTTATCTCTTTGTATCGAAAATAAAATAAAAAATCAAAAAAGGGTTCTGGTAGGATAAATTTCATTGGAATTAGGAATAGATTCAGGACCTTAGAAAGGTTAAAAATTCTTTTTTACGAGTACAATTTGGAGAGAAAGTTTTTAAAATTTCGAATTTCTATATAAATATTTTCCTGAAAAAACGTCGGAGTGTGTATGCAACCCAAATATCTAATCGGCTTAGAAATGATTGACAGCTCTTTGTAATTTTAACACTTCTCATATTAAAAACTTGGAAAGCGTAGGATTACTAACTGAAACAATAAAACTCCTTATGTATTGTAAACAATCCTTATTTTTGGTCATGGAAAACAATTTCATACAATTTTTTTTTCACACAATTATGCCATGTTTTGACGGTCTACAGATGTTACTTGATGTAATACAGAAATGTTGCTCTCCATAAACTTTGTACCTCTTTCTAAGGTTAAGACAGGCTTTCTTTAGAAAATATTACATTCATCTCAAAACTTGGAGAGCCCCGCCGTCAATTATTATTTGTTTTACTAAAGAAATGCTCAGCAGCACAAAAATTAAACTAAACATCTATTTCAGGTTTCAGTAGTTTATTTATTACTAAATACATACAGCGTGTCCCGAAACTCCCACTAAAGCTTGAGGTAACATTTTTCTATCAAAAAAGATGAACTCAAAACTGCAAAAAAAAATTGTCCTGCGCAGCTTAGTTTTCTTGTACGGCGTTATATTGGCACTTTTTTGTAGTTGATTGCAACTACAAGTAAACCTTTTTTAGTTTGAAAAAATAGTTTAGACTTTTATAATCCAAATTTTGTTGTTAATTATACATATTTTTCATAGTTTTAAATCTTTATCTTCTTCTTCTTCTTCTTCTTCCAGTATCCTTACACCCTTAAGGGTAAATCTTTATCAGAAAGGAAAATTAATAACAAATATGCAAATCAATTTTCCATATTTAGCCGTAAAACAAATAATAACTTTGTATTATTCTTTTTCAAATTTTCAATAGAAGAACAAATAGACAATTTAAAAACCAAAGAAGGATGACTGATGTATATGTACTTACCTAACTTGAACCTTGAACGTATTACTATAGTTGTACTTAGTGCTTAGGCCTTAGGGCAGGGGTTCCCAAAGTGCGGCCCACGGGCCACATGCGGCCCGCAAACCCTAGAAATTTGGCCCGTGATGTCATATCATCCGCGATCTTGAATTCATAGAGATAATTTGCAATTTACATTTTTACAAAAAAATAACTAAATGTTATCATATTATAATTAAAAACTGTTCAGTTAAAAAAATACTAAATTTTATATGTAATATATCTTGTTATTATAATTATAGATTGAATATATTTTATTGTCTTAACGGCCGCCCTATTATTAAAAGAAAACAAAAACTGCACAAGTCACACACTTCAGATTAATGAATTTATTATTTTTCCTTTTTATATTTGAAATTATTTAGTTATTTTTGTTTAATGATTTTTGAAATGTGTTAATAAACAGTTTGCAATAAAAAGTAATTATTGTCGTAAGTAAAGACTGATTATGTTTAAAATTAGTATAAATCTTTCCTTTGTGTCTAACTTTTTATCGATTTAAACGTATTTTTCCATAACACTTTTTTTGGCCCGCCAAATATTTTGGAACTTACAATTTGGCCCACCTAGGCAAAACTTTGGGAACCGCTGCCTTAGGGTATCTAAACCCACTACTACGACATGTTTCTTGCACAGTAAAAGCAATGTGAAATACAGATGTAAAATTGCATACAATTTTGTTACGAATTTTTGAACGTGTCCTGCCGCCTTAATCCTAAAATATTCGACATCTGAAGGAAAAACACTGTACTAATAATGAATAATGACATCGACAGAGTCGTAAATTGGTTTCAACACCTACGAAAAAGCAAAATATGTAGCAGTTTTATTGCAGTATAACATACAATATGATTTTTTAAAAACTCAATTGCAGCAGGCCGTATTCTGACTTAATACAAACAGTTCTAAGGTTATTAAGACAGAATTCGGCCTGCTGCAATTGAGTTTTTAAAAAATCACATTGTATTTCTGATATCAGAAAATTACTGATATTTCACCTCATCTGGTTTCCATTGATTACGTTTAATATTGTAATATTGGCATCTAAATGTATTTACGATAAAAATTAAATTAAACAATTAATTGATAATTTATTATAGAACATGCAGTTTGGGAATTAAATTAATAAAAGATTTCGAGAAAACTGGTTAAACAGAAATATAGCATATTGTTATTTACAAGTCCTGTCATAAAATTTTCTCTTACAAAATCAAGATACAATTCTGGACACGTAATTCCAATAACGCTTGTCGTAAACATGGTTTGCTTCACTATGAACCATCTCTGCATATCTCCCTCGTATCTTTACTTTATCGTTTCGCCCTTTGACCTTAGATTTACAATAAATACTTTAATTATATTTAAACGACTGGGCAGTTCAGACTTTCTTTCTTAACTATTGTTAAGTGTAGGTCACCCGCACGCAAAAAAATTAAAAGTTAAGTTTTATAAAAATTAGTTACAAAATGTTTAGGGTAATATTGAGATCAAGATTTCCTGTACGTCAAATTAAAAATGTGAGGGCGTTAACAAGCACTGTTAAAACGGAAGAACCACTTTTTCCACACAAAGAGGAATTTCCTAGTCGACACATTGGACCCAGGGATCGGGATATTATTACCATGTTGGATCTTCTAGGTTTTAAGGTAAGAAACTATCTCATTCTTAAAATTGAAAAACTTTTCAAAAGACTTAAAATCAGTCTTCATTGATTGGTTAAACTAAAAATGTATTAATTGGAGTAATAAAATTAGTAAAGATTTCTCTTGTTTCTGTAGTTTCATTTCCAGAATAAAGAAATTTATATAAATTTTGTAAGCTTATTTGGAACAGGGTTTTGCAACTGGTTAAATATAAAATAGTATCACTTAAAATTTTTATTACTCTAACTACGTAAATTGTAGGGTCAGTTTAATATAATATGGGGAGATAAGAATAATAAAATAATTTTAAAAAGGACCGCTATTGACAATATTAAAATCAAGCACGTTTGGAGCACATGTTTTTCGAGATTGAATAATTAAACGGAGTTTTTAAATTTGTTTAATTTTCGGTTATTGCTAGTTATTTGTTTGTTTATTTCCTGAGCATGGTTAAAGCTCACAGGTATAATAGCAAGTATCCCTAAAATTATGATTAGATACGAAACAAATAATTAAACAATAGCAGAAAAAATATATACTGTTAAGTCTTAATCAAACAGTTATCTTTAATTTATTCCAAAGTATTTTTCAAGCATGCGTTTGGATACTGGAAAAACACTAATTAAACAAGAATATCTTTTAATATTTCAACTTTAACTAAATATAATTAAAACCTGAACGCTAAGTTTGCAAACTAACAACAAGCTTTTTAGTTTTCTTAAGCCTATGGATTCAAAGAGATCTTCAATTAGATTAAACTGCTTAGTTGTGAATCAAATTAATTAATCATCATTTTTAAGATGCAAATTGCTGTTTTATCAGTCAAAGTTCAAATAATGTAAATTAAACGTGTCTATCAACCTTTTATTTGTATTCAGCTTATATTAGGAAGCCGTTATTTTTAAATTTAATCTTTTTGTAATTTTCTAGAGTTTGGATGAATTAACCGATAAAGCTGTCCCAAAAAATATTCGTCTAAATAAACCTTTAGATATCGACGAACCATTAAGTAAGTATGCTTTATAATTTAAGATTTAGAAATATATATTTTCATATTAATACGGCCAAGTTTCTTCCTTGAGTTTTGCAAATCAAATAATTCTGAAATAAATACTACAACTTCTTGAATAAAACATTCCCGAGAAACTCATATTAATTCCTTTATGCTAAATCTTATTTAAAAGTTCACAAATATTATTCGAATACTTCTTATAAACTTTAAATGCCCGGGCCTTTCAGTTTTATTAAAGCTAAAATAAGCAACGTAGCTATGAACTTAGGTAAAACACACAAGAGGAATTAAATTAAGATTTCATAAAATACAGGAAATAATTTACTTCCAGCGTAGGATTTACGTAATTTTGTGCTTTTTTAATAATAAATAAAAAATGCGGAAATATGTGTGGAAAAACGGAAGGAAAATACTTTAATCTAAAATGAATGTTCGCCTCTTGGATTTTAAATTTGATATTTAGGAACAAATATAAAGTAAAAAAAATAACATTGTATAATTTCAAGAAGTGCCTTATCAGAAATTTTTGTAACGGTTAAACATCCAAGAAACTGTAAAAATAATGTTGTTCTAACCATACTTTCCCCCTCAAAAATGTATTCCTTTAGTCAACTAACACAAAATACAAATACTCTTACATATTATGCAATAGCAATTTACGATAGGTATAAGTAACGTTATGAAGCTTTTTACATTACGAGAGAATCGTTTGGAAGAAGGAGCGAGTTCTTTTAAATTCTCGAGTAATGTTAACAGCAAGAAACGTTACGTATGTCGTAACACGGTTTATTTTATCCTATAATAATTTGTTTCAACAAATTAATAGTTATTTATTATACAAGACGATAAAATTGTATTTTATCTTCGAGGGCGTATTTTAGCGTCGAGACGCCAATCGAGACGCTAATTACGCTCGAGAAGATAATTAAATTTTATCGTCGTGTATAATACTCGATTTTTTTCTATAGCATTTATTTTAAAGGAAAAAAATTAAAAAAATTATTTTTTATTTGACATTTATTTGACATTGACATTTAACAAATTACAAATCGAGTTACGTTTTAAAATGTCGTTAAAGTAGTACTTTATCTTCCTTTGCTGTTAAAGTGCTACTTTATCTACTCAAATTAATAGATAAAATAGCACGTTAACAGTAGTTGCTATAGAAAAAAAAAATTATTTTCAATGACAATAGCCATAAAGCGAAACGTAAATCTACCATGGCTGTGCTGGTATCTGATATCCAAGCGATTATTTGGAAAAAAACAATTGCTTTGAATTGTAGTTTTGAATTCGCGAAAATTTCGTTATGTGATGAATTTTTTAACAACACTAGTAGTGTTAAAGGTATCTTAACACAACTCGTTGCTAAAGAGTTATTAGCATGGTAATGTTATAGGATAAAATAAATTTAATAAAAATTGCGGTAGATGAAAAATGATGCAACTTTTAATACTTAGTTTAGTGTAAACTTTATCTGATTTAAGTAGATAACTTTAGCATTCTTGTCGAATCTTAAACTTTAATAACAATAAGGCATGCGTTTCCTTTAGCAATCTTGTTACATTTTATAATCTCGTAAATCTGAAAATAATAATAATTTAACTTCCCTCTCAGATCAGTTGAACCATGAAAATCAGCTCCAGGTTTTAATTTGAATTTTTTGTTTATTATTAGCGTATAAAACTATTCTTTCGATTTACTCACATTATACTAGATCGTTTATTATTATTAGTAATATTACGATTATTTGAAGTCAAAACTAAATTCACCTTTGAAATAACAACAAAGTAATTTGCTCATTCCTTATCGTCGGAATATTGTTTCCAACAAGCGTTTAACAAATGCGTGTATTTAAAAAGCGATAAGTAACTCTAAAGGTCAAAAGTTAACGATAAGAAGTTGCAGGGGGTCTAAACTTATTTCCAAAGTAAACGTTTTATTTTTCCCAATAGGCGAATACGAACTAATAAATCGAATCCGAAGCATCGCTGAGAAAAACCAAATCTGGCGTTCCTATGTGGGCATGGGTTACCACAATTGTTGCGTGCCTCATACCATAATGAGAAACATATTTGAAAATCCAGGTTGGACCACCCAGTATACACCATATCAACCGGAAGTAGCGCAAGGACGTCTAGAAGGTCTTTTAAATTACCAAACAATGGTAGCTGAACTCACAGGTCTGGAGGTCGCAAATGCTTCCTTACTTGACGAAGGCACGGCCGCCGCCGAAGCGCTTTCTTTGTGCTTCAGACATAACAAAAGACGAAGGTTGCTGGTATCGCATAAAGTTCACCCCCAAACCATTTCGGTTGTGGAAACTCGTCTTTCATCGCTTGATTTATCAGTGGAGGTCGTCGACGTTTTCGAAGCTGATTTCTCTAATCGAGATGTTGCCGGTGTCCTGTTTCAGTATCCCGACACGGAAGGAAACGTACAGGACTTTAGTGCCGTTTCTGAAAACGCACATTCCCATGGGACATTAGTCTGCTGTGCTACGGACCTTCTTAGTTTAACGCTTCTGCGTCCCCCTTCGGAATTTGGAGCTGATATAGCTGTGGGAACTTCGCAAAGATTAGGGGTTCCTTTGGGATACGGAGGTCCACATGCTGGATTTTTTGCTTGTAATCAATCGTTAGTAAGACTTATGCCCGGTAGAATGATTGGTGTAACGAGGGATGCTGCAGGACGTGATGGGTATAGATTGGCCCTTCAAACTAGAGAACAACACATTAGAAGAGATAAAGCTACCAGCAATATTTGTACAGCCCAAGCACTTTTAGCAAACATGTCTGCTATGTTTGCCGTCTATCATGGACCGCAAGGACTGAAAGATATTGCTACTAAAATACATAATTTAACATTGGTAAGATGGTAACCCACACTTCTTTTACTAAGGATTATTTAGCAACTGTTTTTCAGAGATCGTACCTCTGTTCACTGTTTCAAATTTCAGTAAAAATTGTTATAAAGCGAAAGTAGGATTATCTTTACACACTCTTAAACTAGAGGTTTTATAAAATATAAGCCATGAGCTACCATCAAAAATAATTTTTGTTTGCCTCCAAATTCTAGGCTAGGGCAATAATTGATGAATGTAACGTTGAAACGGTTTTCTTTAAATGTTTTTTATACAAATGCAAAATATATTAACCTGAAAAAAGGTACTTTCTAAAAGCGTGAGCTGACATAATAGAATGATCAGAATAAATCATCCATAATTGAAGCTTTTAAAAAATTTATATCGAAGCTTCTTCATTTTACAACAAAATGCTTTTAAGTTATTTCGATGCTTTATAAAGTAATTGGACCAACAACTAAATTTCAAGCTTTTTTTGGATGTGTGATTTTATGCCTGTATTAGTTAAACGACAATTTTATAATTAAGGAGATTATCAAAAATTATTAAATTATCTGAGTTAAAAATTAATAAAACCTTTTAGCGTACGAATTTCAGCAATAAAAGTTAACTTTACTTTTTTATTTGGAAAAATCTGAAGATTTGAACTTTTAATGTTAAATCTGTGAAACTTTTGCCAATTTATTATACCTTATAAAGTTTTTTTAAGTCCCAATTATAACTTTCTTAACATTACGAAACATTGATATCCTCTAATTAAGATTTATCACCCAAAACTTCGATTTTTTTAATTATCAGTAGAAATTTATATTCTGTGCTTGTTACTTTTATGAAATTTAATTCAACAACGGGCACTTACAAAAGTTTCCCTTCTTAAAAAATTTGTTTGGAAAGATAAAACATTTTTTATAAAAAAATGCAGAGAAAGTTTGATTACTTTCGGGTAAAATTTATTATACACTACTCAAAAGAAATCGGTTATCATTTTTCAAGGTAGCGGAAATTTTCTTCTTATTTAAGTTGTCCAACTTACAGGACATAAACACAGTTGGTCATATTTTTGTATTATGTACAAATTGGTAAAAGTAAAAGTTAGGTGTTCGCACACACCAAGTTTGATTAAATTCCTAAACTGAAAAAATGACTACTTTTTTATTTTCATTAGTAGTAAGTAGCACTATAAAATCGCCGCCACTCAGTCTATTTTTTTTCTAAAATTTTTCAAAACGACAAATTTCACCATCTTTAAAATAATATTTAATTTGAAACTGTCTTTATATTAATCTTTAAGATACTTACTTTTACTTTCCTCTATTAGATGAAAATTTTAAGTTTCAGTAATTTCTTAATGTTTGCTTCAATGTTGGCTGTTGTAGATTACGTAGGAGATACAAACAATTTAAGATACGGGCAGATTGTTGCTTAAACATGTTACGCTTTCTTGAGTAAACTAATCTGTTTATCTTTCAGGGTTTCACTAATTTTGTTCAAGTAAATTTCGCCTTTTACCTTTTTTTACAAGCTTGCGTGTAAGCCAACCTGTTGCTATCAAATTTATATAATTTTTCCTACGTCAATATTTAGATAAAAAAGTATCTTGTATTAAATACCATTTTAGAAATAATTTTGGTAAAAATTTAAGCACGTATAACTTCCAAAAGGTGTAAAAATGATAAAATAACTGTCATGGTGTCATCTTTTATTAGTTTCAACCTGCTGGTTACATGCATCAATTTATTAAAAGTTGCAAGCTTGTTTTCAAGCTGATATTTCAGAATTTCAAGTCGGTATTTGTTTTCTCGTTCTTTGTTTACTGAAAGTCAATATAAGATTGACAAACATTATCGTTAGAGAAAATAATGTTTACTCCAGAAAGACCTTTTTATTTTTATTTTTGTTAGCACTAGCTGCTTCCCCAGCACTTCTATTAAAATCAATAACAATTGTGCCTTTGCGCTGAATGGTTGCTTTTTGGATTTAATAAAGAAAAAAATTAGATAATTAAAGTTTAATTCTTTCAGGTTCTAGCGTACGGATTAGCAGCTGATGGAAATATTTTAACAAACGAGTTATTCTTCGACACCCTCAAAGTTGCGCCTAAAATAGGAGTAGATGAAGTTCGTCAACGAGCAAAAGAACGTCAAATTAACCTGCGTTATTACGAAGACGGAACCGCAGGAGTAGCCCTTGATGAAACCGTAACCCAGAACGACGTCGACGATATTTTCTACATATTTGGAGGCGCTCAAAACTCTCAAGAAATTATAGAAAACTCTGACGTTCGCAAAATATCAATTCCTCGTAGCGAATTTAAAAGAACATCGCCTTATTTAACTCATCCAGTATTTAATTCGCATCATTCCGAAACAAGATTAGTACGTTACATGAAAACTTTAGAAAACAAAGATATATCCTTGGTACATTCGATGATTCCTTTGGGTTCATGTACTATGAAGCTAAATTCGACAACGGAAATGATGCCATGTTCGTTTAAACATTTCACGGATATTCACCCCTTTGCTCCCCTAGATCAGTCTTTAGGGTATCAACAGTTATTCGCAGAACTCGAGCGAGATTTGTGTGCGATAACAGGTTATGATCGTATAAGTTTCCAACCGAATAGTGGAGCTCAGGGAGAATATGCGGGTCTTCGTGCGATTCAGTGTTATCACGAAGCCAGAGGCGATAAACACCGGGATGTGTGTTTGATTCCCGTAAGTGCCCATGGGACGAATCCCGCTAGTGCGCAAATGGCTGGAATGCGAGTAGAACCCGTAAAAGTGAGACAAGATGGTTCTATTGACATGGATGACCTAAAAGCTAAAGCGGAGAAATACAAGAATAGGCTATCGTGTTTAATGATTACGTATCCATCAACTAACGGAGTTTTTGAGGAAACCGTAGCCGAAGTGTGTGAAATTATACATAAAAATGGAGGTCAGGTTTATTTGGACGGTGCAAATATGAATGCTCAAGTAGGATTATGCAGACCGGGTGATTATGGAAGCGACGTCTCGCATTTGAATTTGCATAAAACATTCTGTATTCCACACGGTGGTGGTGGTCCCGGCATGGGTCCCATTGGTGTTAAAGAACATTTAGCCCCGTTCTTACCAGGACATCCCGTTGTTCCCATGGGATCCACAAAATCAAGTTTAGGTGCAGTCAGTGCGGCTCCCTTCGGTTCTTCCGCTATTTTACCAATTTCCTGGGCTTACATAAAAATGATGGGCCCAAGAGGCTTAAGAAAAGCTACACAAGTAGCCATATTAAACGCAAATTACATGTCCAAATTTCTAGAATCTCATTACCAAACACTCTTTAAAGGCGAAACTTCCGGTTTGGCTGCTCACGAATTTATTATAGATGTTAGAGAATTCAAGAAGACAGCGAACATTGAAGCTGCTGATATCGCAAAAAGGTTAATGGATTACGGTTTTCACGCACCTACGATGTCTTGGCCCGTTGCTGGAACCCTCATGATTGAACCTACAGAATCAGAAGATAAACAAGAGCTGGACCGATTTTGCGAAGCTTTGATCAGTATAAGGGAAGAAATTAAAGACATCGAAGAAGGGAAACTAGACATAAGGGTAAATCCACTGAAAATGGCTCCGCATACTCAAGAACAAGTAATCAGCAGTTCTTGGGAGAGGCCTTATACTCGTGAACAGGCCGCGTTCCCTGCACCTTTCGTACGTCCTGAAACTAAAATTTGGCCAAGTGTTGCGAGGATCGATGATATTTACGGCGATAAGCATTTAGTTTGCACATGTCCCCCTATTCTTCCCGAATATAATTACTAAAAGTCAAATAAACAAGATGCTCTTTATTGAATTAACGTGTCCTTGTTAACAAGTCATTAAAGAAATATATTATTATTATTATTATTATTTGCATTTACTACTAGGTTTTTAGAACGGACGTGGCACAGCACAAAATTATCAACAGGAAGTGCAGAAAATCCGGTGCAGCCTTGTCTGCATTTAAAAGCAGCGTTTAAGTATTCGCACCAAGTCAGTTAACAAGGAATTAAATTTTTAAAAAGGTATTTACTGGTACAATAATTTACAGGGCTGGCGAATAGTTACGCGCTGCTTACGTTTAAATTCCCGGATTATTTCTGCTACGACAAACATCAAAACTGCGGTCACTTGTTTCACATTTTAAAATGTTAAATACATGGTAAGATGGCGTTTCTAATTACAGCATTCTTTTTAATAACTTATGTAAATATTGTATGTAAACTGCGCTTGAGCAAACGAAGGTAAATTTTCGTCTACTTAAACGCCGATTTATTAATAAACGATAGAAAATTTAGTGCAGTCTTCAATATTATTATATTAAGAAGCACATAATAACAGAGTTGTAGTTAAAACTTCATGATTTTTTATATAATCCCAAACGTAAGGCTACGTCTTTATTTTGCCTCGAACTTATATTAACCGGAAAAGGATTATAAATTCTCCCAGACGTTGGAGATCTAACGAAATTTGAGCCATCTCCTAGAGATTTTTTAATACTGTTTTCGGAATTTGGCGTTTTGCTACTAAGTTTTAAATTTTTACTAGGGGAATCGTCTATGTTCACAGGACTAACACTGTATTTATACGATGACGAACCACAACTGGAATCGCTTTTATCAAAACTTGCGGCAACGTCTAAAAACGTAGGTCTGGTAGACTTTAAAATGAGGTTCTCGTATTTCTCTTCCAGAGTTCTCGTATATTCCGAATCCAAAATACTGGTAAAACTTGGTCTCGTCTCATTATCCTCGCTAAAATCTTTATCTTTACTACTTAATTCTAAATCGTAATAATTGCTCTTAATTTTATCGCTTTTCTCTTCGTCAGGCGTATTTGGAAACCTTAAATCATCTAATTCTCCCGAAGTATCTTTCGAAGCCTCATAAATATTTTGATTTTTCGAGGGAGATTCGCTTTCCACGTCTTCGGTTTTAAATGTGAAATCTAAATTTGTACGTTTCGGTGTTTCTTCATCGCTTTGATATTCGGATTTGATTCGCCTGCCGATATCGAAAACACTTTCTACAGTATTATAGTCCCCACTGGTTATGGCCGATTTAAAATCCATGACTGATTCTTTTTCATCTGTAAGTGCTTGTTCGCGGGATTCTGCATCGTATTTTTGCTCTGGAGATGGGATGGTTTTATAAATGGGATATTTTATTGATCCTGTTGCTATGTCGGTATTATCTGGTGCAAAGGTATCTGTGTAATGAAACTGTGGTAAAGCAGACTTGTCGCGAGTGCTGGCGGTTATTTCCTTTTCGCTGATATCGTCTGACAAGTCGTATGCAAGACAAGCTGTCGCATTATTGTCGGGCGGTTTCAGTTCCTGAATAGGCGGTGAAGGTGTTAATCTAGTCTGACATTGTAAAATACGATGCAAAATCAAGGAATTTTCCTGGATTATTTCTAAAGCCCTCTGGCTGTTTTTACGCACGTGTCCAGCTCTTTTCTGTTCGAACGAATCTTCCGAACTACTCGCGATGCTTTCCTCGTCTACGCTACTTTGTTTAAGGCAACGAACTCGACTTTCCAGGAATTTTTCAAAATCAAATCCTTCGTCGTCCGAGTCAGATTGAATTCCGTATTTACTGAAATCAAACAACTCCCCGCTCTCTTTTGTACTCGCGGATGTATCAAAAATATCACTGATTTCTACAAATTTTTGATTATTGTCCACAGCACTTTCAACAATTTGGCCGGTATCGAAATTAAGCTCGGAATCACCGATAAGTTCAGAGGTAAATAACAAATTTTCAGTAACACCAATGTCACTCGACAATCCGGATTCATCCTGCGTATTGTCAAGTTTCATAAGATCTAAATTATCACTAGTTGATTTAATAAGATTGTCGTCCTGAAATTGACCATTCAAAGGAGAATTAGTACTAGGAATCGGAGAAACATCCTCTGGTTCTTCGGGGTCATCACAAAGTTCCGTATCGGACGAAGAAGAACTCGAGGACTGTCTCGGCAGGGCGTCTTTCCAATGTAATGTTGTTGGGGGTTGACGAGCCGGAGGAATAGCACCTTTTGGAGGACCTAAACGTTTTGCAGGTATCAGAGCACTTTTTCCTAAGAGCAAATGATTCATTACCATGGGAGCATTCGGCGGTACTTGCCTCGCGACCGCGGCACTAAAAATAATATGCGCCTGTCTTTGACGTTGTTTTAATTTCGAATACTGTTTCTTTAACGCACTAATATCGAGGGCAAGTCTTTCCCTACCGTACACTTTAAGCTGACGATTCCGAACTTCCGCTTCCACGTTGGATGAAACATTAGAACCCCATGGGTTTATGTTATATAAATATTTCTCCCTAAGACTTGGAAGCTCCGACAAAGGCCCGATGGTGACGATTGCTTTTACTAAAATATTAGCGTCGACTATACCGAATTCTAAAATTTCTCTGGTTAATACACCCATTATACAATAAAACTCATCGGCACTTCGAACCGAAAGAATCCTTTCTGCTAACGCTTGCCATATTGCCAACGCAGTACGTAAGAGGATTTCGTTGCCTTCTAAAAGGATCAAATCCCAAACACGAAGGACCGTAGGCTGAGGAAGGCAGTTGCAGAACAAGGTCAGAAACCTGAAACCAAATCATGTTTTAATTTGAAATATTTAATAGGCGGATTCTGATTAAACGGTCCTAAATATCTCAATGCGGTACGTTAATATTAATCAGGACCCTAAACCGTTGCATACGGCAATCCTATTTCTAGAGATTAACTACGGAGTGGTGGATTTAATAACAATCGTGTGCTTAGCTTCGGCCACAGAGGGAAATACTCGTGGTATCTCCGTTCTAATGGTAGACGTATTTTGGCCACAAATTTGATTATGGAGCATGAACTACGAGGACACAAAAGGGCAAGCATTTGTCGTTAAACGTTTCGTTTTAAAGGTTCAAAGTAAAAGTGAAATGCCTACAAATTCATGACACAATTTGATCAAACTATTACTTATGTAATAATTATAGGAGTATTTTGCAAGAAAATAAAGTTTTACTAAATTATAGCAAAATTGACGTGCTTAAGTAAAATAAACAAATTAAAATTGTAATTACAACATTTCGTTATTACAAAACATAAAATAAAACCAAATAGACGTAATTTAAATGCCAAGTGGCAAGACAAATGCAAACAATGTAATTACGTAAGACTAAAGCGTTTTGAAAATGAAAGTAATGAAATTAAATGTCTGCATAAATTTCAACTTTTGTAGTAGAAAGTGGAATTATCCTTAATTAAAGCAATTACATTCATCAGATAATTAAATTACTACGCGTATTTTTGTTAAAAATACTTCAAAGTTACATATTGTTGTAGCATACTAGCACATTTAATTGTTGCATCCAGAAAGTCTTAAATTACACAATTCCAAATTATTTGTGTAATAAAATTATTCATTTCTAAAATTATGACAGTGGACTAAATTGAAACCTACGCGCTGTGATAATCGAGTATTTGAATTCGTAAAATCTCAAACGAATTTCGATGATTAAAACACCTCCAAGAGAGTGAAAAATAAAATTAATCTCTTTTCGAATTCAATTTTAAGCGAAATAAATCACGGCTTCTATCACGTAAGTTCTAGTAAAAAGGGACAAGATTTTTTCATTGCATTTATTTCAATATTTTACTACGACGGGTGACACATTCCAGAAATTCGTCTTTGTTGTCAGTCACAAGGTAGAGTAATTTACTCTCATTATGCGAGATTTTAATTAAAATTTCACTCAA
The DNA here is from genome assembly GCA_963082815.1 of Melanotus villosus. Classification (NCBI taxonomy): domain Eukaryota; kingdom Metazoa; phylum Arthropoda; class Insecta; order Coleoptera; family Elateridae; genus Melanotus; species Melanotus villosus. The sequence goes on along the minus strand of OY720422.1, from coordinate 25,466,541 downwards.
GGTACGAAATGTAATTTTCAGTTTTTTGTCTGGCTTTTTTTTTTAGATTCACAAGTGATATGCACATGTTCTGTGTTTAGTAAAACAATTAACCCATTGCGAGCATTTCAATTTGACTGGCGAAATTTACCAATCTAAAAAACTTGCCCGTTTTAATTTTCAGATTGTATCGGTTTAGTTTTTAGTGGGCATTCACACAACCCTTTTTAGTAAATCTAACAAATGAATAGGGGATGAAAATCTAATTTACTTCGGCTTAATTAAAATACAGCGCAACTAACGATTTAACGTAGGTTTAGTTTTAAATGAAATCTGTTAGTTTTTTGTTGTTTGTTAGTAACAGCTCGGCCACAATACTTTAACGCTTTAATTAGTTCCGCTTAAAGTTGTCTTCTAACTATAATGAAATTGTGTAGCTTAAAGCTCAGCTACAATTTCTGTTAATTTATGGCCAAGAATAGAGCTGAACTTATTTATTTTGCTAAGTACGTAAATACAAAAAGCTTTAGAGAAGTTACCGCATAATTTATTATCTAAATTAAAGCATTTTTACATTTGAATCTAGCTAAAGTTACGCAAACACAACGGTCTTAAAGTGCTAATGCCGTTTTTATGTCAAGAAGCTCCGATTTTACAAGAAGTTTATTCAATAAACATTTAGCAAGATTTTACGCGTTATAAAACTAATAAGAGTTTTAGTGCTGATAAAAATAAGAAACGCAATCGACAGAATTTTAGAAGTACTTTTTTCAAAAGAAATATTAGATTAATTTGATTTATGTAAATATTTTTTATCAGCAAGTAATTTTGGTGCCGCGAATTATAAGCTGAAGCTATTCTTATTGATGAGGTTTTTCATTGCTTTTCATATTAAGATTTACAACGTGTTTTCTGTTTACTCTTAAACGTTTCCTTTTTCATCAATCATTTTCACAACTAAGTTTTAATCTCTTTTTGACGATCCTTTACAAACCTTGTTTATTACAACTGCTGAGCTATAAACGCTATTAACATTCTTTGCCCACAGGCGAAGTATTTCATGAATTCGGCTGTTAATATGAAATAAATATATGTACAGGATGATTCAAAAGTATTGTCATTAATTTTAAGGGTAGGTAGAGCATATCAAATAGAATAACTTTTTTCGATAAACCATGTGCCGCAAATAAACGGTAAACGCAGGAAAAAATTGATAGATCAACACAAAAAATGTTTGGTGGTCACTGGAATTTAATCTCTTACCAACTGAATTAATTGATGTTATTGTACTTAATTGTGTTTTTTTTTTGTGTTGTGTGTGTATTTGTGTTTGTGTAGGAGTTAATGGAGAAACATTTGAACATTTTCTGTAAGTCATGTTTCTCTTTATTTACAACAATTTTTCTATATCACTTTTTAAACATGACAATAATTGTTTACTGCCAGTCTCAAGCTTGAAAAAATGCGAGAGAAAAGTGGAACCTGTAAATTACATAATTGTGTAATGTTTCATTTATTTTTGCAAGGTCAAATTTTTAATGCAGGCTTTTTAAATGCACATTAGCCAACGGTTCTCAATAGTTTATAACAAAATTTAAAATAAACAAAAAGCACGATAAGCTTTAAATTTTTGCTGTAACGTACTTCTATTAAGGTCAGCATATACTCACTTAATTTAATGACAATACTTTTGAATCACCCTGTATAACTATAAACATTTTAATTTTAATGATATTTTGTAAAAGTTTATGTTTTATCCTTTATGGTTCCAAGTAGCGAGGATTTATACCTACATCTGCTTTATTTCCAATTTTCTTGAGAAAACTAGAAATGTGAAAGGATTCACGTGTCAGGAAATACTTCCACGTATGGATAACCGAAAAATTTTATCGCTCTACTTACACGGAATCGATATTCTCGTGTGTTCTTTTAATTTAAAAAAAAATGTACCCTTACGCTAAACAAACTCGTATGTTCCTGTATTCAAGACATGAAAAATTAATAATTTCTTACCACTGCATCGTAAAAACGTTGGTTAAGGGAGGTTCATAGCTTGTCGTTCCATCTTTAGCTGCAGTCTGTAAGGCATCCAGATGTCTCGAAAGTCTAGGCAATCTCGTCTTTAATAATTCTCTAAATACAGCCATATCAACAGAGAGGCCGCGTAAGCTATCAGCGAAATAGGATTCAGGAAGGACACCCTCTATCAAAAATATCATCAGCTTTAAGGCTTCCGACTCGCATTTCTCGGTTACCTGAAGGATCAAGGCGGCCAACATATTAAAACCTTGGCAATATCCTGAAAAGAAAGACTTAACTCTGTGTTCGCAGCTATATTTGAAATTTAACCCCACCAACAGCTTTGTTCCATCGTGCGTAAGCTAACAACACCCTCTTCAAAAGTGCTTGATTTTCTTGGCCATCTTCTCCGCAGAATAAACTACAACCGGTTCGGTGCAAATCTTTGACAATTTGAACTCCCAATTCGGCATCCGCAGGATGTGACCATTCGCTAAAACATTCACGCTCCACCTTTGCCCAGTTTACATGTTTAGAAGAGAGATGCCTTTCGGCGAGATTCAGCCAGAGTTTCCTTCTAAACTCTGGGGGAATCCCACCCGGAAGTTGTGCCACCATCCGCATCGCTGAGTGCCATTGGGAGAATCCGGAGTCACCCGGAGCTGGTTCGATTGAAAAACGCATGTCGGCCGGTTCAGGTGCACCTGGAAATCACTTTAATCTTTGTAATATTTTTATATAAGCTAAGTACTTTTACTACTATAAAGAAATGCAATGTGGCGTGTGACTTTTTCAGTTTATTTTTAGACAGCACGCATGGATTTTTCTATTTATTTAAAAGGATCGGGATGCTTAAATTCAAACATAAAATAAGTGATAATGTAGTACCGAAGGGAAATAATTTATAGAGATATAACATGGAACAGGACATAAAAAAGTTAAACTTATACGTTGTAAAAGTGCCAAATTTTTATTGGTAAACCTGACAAATTTCCGGCTTGCCTTTATAATCACGTACTTTAGTCAAAACCCGTAAACTGAAGATTTATAACGCTTCGATTAAGGTGTTATCTTTAGACCTTAACCTCTTAATTACATTAGCCATTAATGAAAGTTGACATCCAATATAGCTAGTAACTAAAATCGATTAAGGTTTATTGCGCTGCTTGAAAAGATTCGAAGGGCCGGTATTATTTTTATCACGTATAATAATGCGTAAAAATAGAACACGTCGAACGTAGATAACAAAACAGGAATAAAAATACGTGGTCAATCTATTAAGGGTTTTTTTTTGTTGCCCAATAACCAATTATACACGCCACCCCACCAAAACAACAGGGAGCTAAACAATAATAATATATATTACGTTTTGCAAATCCCTAAAGCAATATAAAAAATATCCAATTAGCTAATGGGTTTTGCTTTATATGGAAAATTCGGAATCCTTGAATAATTGAAAGGACAAAAGGGCAAAATTGTGAAAGGCTTATTTTTCAGGGTAAATTCTGATGGATTACGTTTTATAAGGAATCCACAACCCCAAGGAGCTTAAACTTAACATGCATTCTATTTGTCAAATACAAATTGGATAAAAAGATTTTACTCTAAAAAAACTATAAATGTTCAACTTCGAACCGTCGCGTCGACCTTATTAATCCCCTTATTATTTTGGTATTCTACGCAAATTTATTTTTAGAAAAAACGTTTTGATCCCGTTCTGCGTAGTATTTTAAAAATAATTAACATTGCAAAAGGCAAATGAAAATTTGAAAAGGCAAGCGGATATTAGCTTTGCAATTTTTCTTTGTTTATATTTCTTAAAAGAAACAGCTTTGTGAATATTAGATTTGTTCCTTTCGGTTGGCGTTTGAATTACTTTTTGTGACATAATAGAAGGATGCTTTTCTTTTATTAAAAACATTAAAGAAATAAGAGCACTTTGTTTCTTCATTTGTGGAAGATTAAAAGGGAAATTTTCTTAATGCCTGTTTTCTACTCAACCTGAATAACTGAAAAGTCCAAATTGTTATTTTTATTAACACACATTAATTTTGTTAATAGCCAAACAAAAGATGTAATAATCATTCACTTGTACGTTATGAGGCGACATTTCTAAAATATTAATTCGGTTTACGACTAAAATTCGAGCACCCTCGTAGCACGAGAAACTTTGCGATCAAATTAACCTTTAATGTGTTCGTAAAGAACACTTGCGGGTAGGTACATCATTTGTATATGATGTTAATATAACTTCCTAAACATTTTAACTGTTGGTAAGTATAAAGAAACAATTCGTACGTACTCGAATTTAATTTACAATAATTTCTGGAATTTTGTTGGAGAACTCGTGAATATTCTTTACTCAAAGCTTCATTAATTTCAATGAACTGCATTCACTCTTCCTCGTTTTACCTCAAAAACACCTCAACTGGCAAAATCCATAAATTTTTCCTTCAATATCCGTTATTGCTTGGCAATTTACAGAAAAGTAAAGCAAAGTTCATGTGTATTCACATGTGATGCTCAATTTCGACAAGTTAACTTTAGAGGAGCGTATGTTCTACTTGACTAAAACTGTGTACATTTTCACAGGATAACGAGATTGCAAATCAATATGTCGTTTTCACCGCAGGTTATTTACCCAAAATATGTTTAATCTTATTTTATACGAGGCTGAAACATGCAAGAAATTTTTTCAGTGACGAAGTTTAGGTGGTTTCAAGAAATATCTTTGCACTGCACTATAAGGATGAGCTGGCAAGCTGAGGAATCGATTATGATTCTTAAAATGCGGGCGACCTGATTTACTCCCTTTTAAGCCATATCACGTAACCCTAATATACTTTTCGTAAGATGAATACCCTTTTCTGGACTAACTTGCTTCGAAAGCTAATCTTGCAAAAAGGACAGACATGTGAGCGTCAGGTGGATACATTTTTTACCTTCTGAACCTTTTTAAAAAATCGGAGAGCTGGGATTGAAGCTACTCATTTATGAAAATCATAAATTTCATTTATATTTTGCTCTTGAAGCTACGGCATTTATTGTTTAAACAGAACTTTTTTAAGGAACAAAGGGCCTCCAGAAAAAAAGAAATTAATTGAAGAACGAAAAGAAAAAACCAGAATTTTTTTACAAAATTCGATGTTTTTGATCGGATTGATTTACTTCCAAACTGAATTCCCTTTTCAACATACATATTTACTTCTTTATTTTCAGATTAAATTTGTAGTTTCCGCAAGAGAGTAAAATAACTCCGATTTTTTTTTAAATTTGTAGTTCACGCTGGCAGCTGCAGACTTTTTGCAACATAATTCTTGAGCTAAATAAGAAAAAAGGTTTCCTCTCATATTTTCGCAAGAATTTACCTTTCCAAAGACATCTGAAGTATTAAACACATTAAGCGTTACATAACAAGAAAAAGCAATCAAAACGAAATGGAACAATCACGAAAGCTAGACTGCGGCCTTTACAAGAAATCAAAAGTCTGCGTCGATATATAACTATTTCCTCTCAACTCAAATATTAGTATGCGGCTGTTAAATCTTTGTCCAACCGAAACTTCAAAAGTCAGGGTTCATTATGATAGAGGGAAATGGCTTTGAATATGAAAGACTAGATCAAGGTTGTCCGTGGGATGTCTGTTAAATACATATAAAAGGTGGTGTTAATAAAAGGGGGTTTCTGTCGCTTATGTTTGCTGACAGCTGTTTTACATTATCAGTCAACAAAATTTGAACTTTAATAAACGGACAGTTGATGTGATAAAATTTATTTCCCGAGTGGTAAATTTAATTTTGAACCAACTTACTGGTTAGGGAATTAAAGTAATTAAATTGAAACACTTTTTTACTGTTATTCTGTGTAAACTTCGTTTAAATTATGACGGTCAGTAAACTTTTAATGACTGCATTTTTTTACCTGGAGTTCTGCTTTTCTTTATAATTTGGTTAAGTAACTGTTGTGATAAAAGGGTCTAATGTAAGAGGGAATATAAGTAATTCAAAACCAACAGTCTGTAAATATACAAAGCTGGGTAACTGTAGAAAAAGCAGTAATTTCAAAGATTAAATTATATTGTTAAAACACCGAAAAAGAAGATAGCGAATACACACGAAATTTAAAAAAGTATTTAGACAACTCTGTGGAAATTTAGATTTTCAAAGGCCATGAAATTACATTTGAATACGAAAACTATACTTTGGAATCAAACCAATTTCCAAATTTTACAAAAAAGTATTAAAATCGTGCCGTACCGTCGCATCCTTAAAGGCATTGTCAACTTATGAAAAGTGGATTTCTTTTTATTTTGTAATTTGATTAAGTAAACTGAGTATTGCACCTTTGCAAACTTTTACGGCCGAATTTTAAATCGTTACCGTGTTATGGGAGCTAAAAGTTTAAGCTATGACGTCATCTACGTCGGTCGCCGGTAAGAGCTGTAGGATAGCTACAAGTACAACGCTAAATTTAGGTTATGTTGCCGTGTTTATACAAGCAATTGTATGTCTTTAGGTTATGTTCGACACCAGTGACGTCACGTATGTAGGATCTGAATTCTCTCTACCCGTTTATTGAGGTGGTTATCAAAGATATTGAAATTCTACCACTGCGGGTACTTTTACTAGTATTTTAACTAACCTATTTTGATATTTACTAAATATGTTGCATAAGTTGACAATGCCTTTAAGTAAAAATATGTAAATATGACAGAAAGGTGAAACAAAACGCCCCAGAAAATAAAAAAATGACAGCTTATCCTTGTATCATTCTGGAATCCTTTATACAAATGGTGTTGAGACAGCTGACAACTATATTTTTCTGGAGTAGAACTGGCGAATATTATGTTTCGTACAAGACAAAAACATGAAAAAGGGAAGCTCTCTAATATTGTCCCAGAGCAGCAAATTAGATCCGCAGAAAGAATTCGTAATCGTGACGCTCTGGGTTTTGTCCAATACAGGCAATGAGTTGAAGGATAGCCGGACATAAGATAAGAAAGTCTTTGTAAAACGTTCCAGTTCTTGTCTTTTATTCGACGACGACAACTTTTGATTCCAGAGGCACCTGTGGAATATTAACTGAATTCTGATTGAGATTTATTGTGGGAGTCAATCCAGAAGAAGTGAAAAAGAAACAAGGAAAACTTGGAGAGATTTTTGATATCTTAAATTAGGTTTCAGGAAAGATTGATTCGTTTCAGATAAATATAATGTACGATAAAAAGTGCAATAAGCATACCAGTAATAAAAAGCTATATTGAAGGGGTTAAAATTTAATAAACCGAGGTTTGCCTTTTAATATCCTTACGTTGTCTGCAAAGGATATAAATCTTGAAGTTAGTGGAACTGATAAAACAAATGTTGACCGAAGTTGGAAGCCGCTTTCCATGAAACTTGCAAATGTTTGTAACAAACGCAAGAAATGTTAGACACTTCCATAAGTGTTTCTTGGAAGTCCTTTGTAAGGATGTGTAAAGATACGGTTGTCATAGACAGATGCAAATTGTTCAACTTGCATTGCTGCAAACCAATGTTGATGTGGTGTTTATTGTGAACTAAAATTTACCATTTATATTCCGAATTTTATTTTAACGCCAGTACCGAAACTTACTTTCATCAAAGATAGCTTTAATTTTTGTTTGGGTTTTCACTTTTCACTGTTTTCATATTTTTTTATTAGACACTGAAACAAATTATTGACGAGCATAAAAATACTTGAAAAGTTTCAAAATTAAAACTTTTTGCTAATTTTATTTAAAATGCTCTCAGGTTCATCATCCAACATCGTAGAAAAGGCGAACGTTTAACACAAAATTTAAGTTAAGAATTTCAAGTGCTTCTTATCGTTTGTTAAGAATTTGATTTTATTTAATAATGTCTCGGATTACCAATATGGAAAGATTACTCAAAATTATTACAAAAGGATAAAACTTTAAACGTTACCGTAGAATAAATATGAAAAATCAAAGGTAGGAAAATTTAGTAATAAGCTACATCTTGCTGGCAAAGTTAGCTTTTATGAGTTTTACTCAAAATATTTGTTTACATTCATGTATAGATATTATAAAGTAAGTATGTAGTTATATTACAAAATTTTTCGGATGTTGTTCTGATATGATAAATTTCCTTTATAGCCAATATTCTCAATAAATTCTTTCGTATCGTTTCTATTCTTTAACTTAATAATACGAAATAAACGACGAAGAATCTTCGCTGGATATTTCATGGTTTCTAATTACAAATTTATAATGAATTAGCTTACCAAAACATACCAAATTTAAAACAACTTTTTGTAACAAAATGTTGAAAAATTAGATTATTTACAATTGAACCAACGGTTGAGCTTTCAGGTATTTTTAAAGCGTTAATTTTGGAAATTTCTGACTTTTTCAAACACAAATAAATTTAACACCTTGGAAATTAAAAGGCCGGTAAAATTTATCGACGAATTTTATGTTTTTTGCTCTAAAATAAATAATAAATAATAATAATCATCACAATAATACAACTCTACAGATCTTGTAGGTATATAGGCCCATGGCTTCAAATCTTTTTATTATTCTTTCCACTCGTGACAGATCTTCTTTCACTGCTGTCAACCATCTTCTATTTGGTCTTCCTCTTCGTTTCTTAGCGAGTCTATCATCAGGCATCCTTGCAACATGTCCCAGCCATCTTAATCTCTGCACTTTTGCCGTTTGTCCGATACTTGGTTTCTCATAAAGTTCCATAACTTTTCGGTTTGATCTCCTTTTCCATCCCACGCCATGTACTTCCACTCCTCCAAATATTTTTCGAAGTATATTCCTCTCCCATATGTTCAGCCTCGTTTCTTCTAGTTTGTTAAGAATCCAAGTTTCGTATCCATCTAACGCAGTCGGTCGTATTATCGAATCCAAGTTTCGCAACCATATAACACAGTCGTATTATCGTCCCATTCATTCTTAATTTTGCTTTTCGGTATAATTTTTGTTATTTTGTAAGCCTGTAAGCCCTCCTAGTACAGTGCTGCCCTGTGCTAATCTTTTGTGTAATTCCATTTATTTTTGGCAAGTGTTCATTATTGTCACTCCTAGATACACGAACTGAGTTATCTTCTCGAAATTATATTCTTTGTTCTTTACTGTGTTCCATTGAATTTGATTTCTCTTGTGTGGATATTGCTTTCATTTCCATGTACTTTGTCTTGTCTTCGTTTATAGTTAGTCTTCTTTCGCTGTCTTAATCCTCTCCTCACTTCAACTTTTAGAAAATCTTCCTCTTATAGTCGCTTTATTGGTAGCGTTTCGCAACGTCATTTCAATTAACTTAATTAAGTTTCTAGGCACTCTTAGTTTATCCACACCTGCATAGGGTTTTTAAATACGGAATTGTATGCCTTCTTAAAATCAATAAATAACATGTGGAATCCTAAGTTTTGTTCGTATGTGTTATAACAGTATTTATTTCATTACGAAAACCTGGTCTATTCTTGACCTCCCTGCGTTAGGATATTTGATATTCGCCTAAATCATCTTCTTCTATTTTATGCAATCTATTTCTTATCACTATTGCTATTATCTTATAAACTATATCCAGCAGTAATATCCCACGATAATTATCGCAGACAGTCCTATCATCTTTCTTATACGAGGTTTGGTAATTTAATTCCAGGACTGCCACAATTTATAAAACACGAAAAATGTATCATATTCATTCAAAGTAATCTCCAGTTACATGAATAAACTTATTGCAACGTTCTAAAAGTGTTTGAAAACAGTCGGAAAAGGCGTCCGAAGGAATTGCTTTCAGTTCGGCGTTTACATTTTTCTTTTATGTCTTCGACGCCCTGAAACCGTTTTCTTTGAGAACAGTTAGCACTTTAGGAAAGAGAAAAAAGTCTGCCAGTGCTAAATCTGGCGAATAGGGTGGGTGATTGATTTGAAGAACGCCGTGTTTCATCAGAAATGACTTTACCATCAGTGCGGAATGGGAAGGCGCATTGTCATGTAACAAGAACCAAGAACCATTTTCTCGATATTGTGGTCGCACTCGAGAAATGCGCTGCAATAATCTCTTCATCACTTCGACGTAGAATGCACTATTAACTGTTTGCCCTTCAGGTACAAATTGTTTATGGATGACACCCTGTTTATCGAAAAGGTAATCAGCATGGTCTTGATTTTGGATTTTTGCAAAAGAAACTTGGTTATGATTGTCCAGTCCACTGCATGCTGTGGCGTTTCGTCTCAGGATCTTACTGAAACACCTACGACTCATCACCAGTGATGGTGCAGTTACAAAAATTCGCATTGGCACGACAAGTCTGAACGAAGTCTGCATACAATGCAACTCTCTTCTGTTGATGCTCATCCGTCAGATTGTGCGAGACAAACTTTGCACAGATTTTCCTCTTTCTCAAATCATATAAAACTTGTCGAATCGTCTCCTTATTAATAATCAACTCATCTGCCGTCAATCGGAGAGTCAGTCTGTGATCTTTTGCTACAACAATTTCACTGACCTTTGCGATCGAATCTGCGTTCCTCACGACCATCTTTGAAACGTTTAAACCATTCAAACACAGTAGTACGATCTAAAGTGTTATCATCGTACACCTTTTTAACATTTCGTAAGTTTCTGTAGCAGTTTTTCCTAATTTACAACAAAACTTAATTTTAATTCGTTGCTCCATGACGACTGACAAAAACACGATTTGCGAACTAGCGTCTTGCGAAGTAACTGACAACTATTCGATGTTTCTATTAGTCAAGCCTTCTTGATAAAAGCGTGAACTAAAACATACTGCTTTAGTTTTGGCTTAATATCACGCATCTTTAAAGCTGCAACGTGAGTTCATAAATTAAATTGCCAGACCTCGTATATGGGATAGAGAACTGCCATCTTCCATATACACCAGTGGACTTAATTCTGGACGGTTTTTGTGCCTTATTAAATCTTTATTAATGAATGGTTATTGATATGCTGTCGCATGTAGATTATTATACATTTCGCTAAGGAAATAACCAAATCATGAAATAACTTTATACTAAACTAAATAAATTTATGTAAAGAAAGTATCATAATCTTTCAGTAATAAAATAAAGTTTAAATTTGAGCGTTTTCATTCATACAACTAATAGTCCAGTCAAATTAGACAAGTATGTGGCAAAACTTCGGAAAAATTCAAAGTGAGCCGAATTTTCGTGTACACCTTTATTTAGTGTTTTTAAACAACATATAAAAAGTACCCTTGATTTGAGATTGAGCTTCATGAGTTATAGGGCGCAAAAGGTGCGAAAAATTGGTTTTTCGCTTATATCTTCTTTTCTATTGACTTTAGGTATAGGATAGTCTACAGAGAAATTGAATGCTATAAAATTCTGTACAAAGAAGTACTCTTGTAGTTTTTTTGTGGGACCAACCGTTTTCGCGAAAACTGTCCATGAAAGTTGATCCGAAGTATAATATTAGGTACAGTTATACCCAGTTCCACAACCCATTTGAGGTCTGAATTATAATAATTATAATATCGCGTTTAAATGCTACTACCATCGAAGATATCGTGGAAACAGCATTTATATAATAATATAAATGCGAGTGGGGTTACACCGTATAGCGTTTCTCGCATCCTTGTTTTCACCTCCGTCTGTTTTGCCATTCGTTTTCTTGTAGGTCTCTGCTGCTCATGGCTTGTCGAATATCACCTTTCCATGACAGTTTTGGTCTTCCTCTTTTTCTCCTTTGTGAGGGATTCCAATGCCATATCTTCTGAGGCCATCTTTCCGCATCCATCCTCATATGGCCATACCAGTTTAATTGTTTGTATTCTATCGCATCGGTTATATCTATGTGTCTTCGTTTCTAAGTCTGTCCATTCTTGTCACACCACAGCTACGTCGCCAGAAATCCATTTCCATCGCCTTTAACTTCTTTCTCTATCTTTCGCTTACTTCCCACACCTTTGCGCCATATGTTGCTATACTTTCCACTACTGCCTTATATAGTTTCTTTTTCACGTTTTTATTTGTATTTTTGCTCCATATAATGTAACTGTGTAACTGTCGAATTGCTATTCTACCTTTTCCCATCCTGTGTTTAATTTCCTCCTCGCTTCCACCTTTATTCGATATTATAGCCCCTAAATACTTGTAGCTTTGACAGCACTTTACTAGAGTTCCATTTTCCATCCCCAAATCGTTGCCTCTCCCTCCTACCACCATATATTCAGTTTTCTTGTAATTTATTTGTAGGCCCCATTTCCTATACTCCTGATCAAGTTTTCTTAGCATATATGAGGCGTCATCTTCGTCCCCTGCAAATATGACTTGGTCGTCCGTGAAAAGCAAGGAGAATAGCATGTCATCATTTATTTTGATCCCCATATTTGCACACTTTCTTCGCCATTCTGTGAGTACTTCGTTGAGGTAAATTTTGAAAAGTGTGGGGGCTACGCAGCATCCTTGTCTTAACCCCTTACTGACTTCAAATTTAGATGTTAGTAGTTTACCAACTTTGACTGAGCTGGTATTTTTTGTGTAAAGTTGTTTTATAGCTTGTATGTATATGTGTTTTATTTTTTGTTTTTTCATAGCTTGCCAAAGTTTTGAGATTGGGACACTATCGTAGGCTTTATGTAAATCAATATGCCATGTCATTTTTTTAAACTGGAATTTTTAAATATCTAGAGAAAGAAGCTCCCCTCCTCCCACATGTGGGTGGAGCGTGGAGTAACTTTGAAATCTTAAATAGAAACCCCCATTTTTTATTGCAGATACGGATAGCACGCCAACAAATATGAAACTTTTATTCGCAACATTTTTGTCGATTCGTGATAGATGGCGCTATAATCGCCGAAATTTAACTTTTTCCGATTTATTCAATTGAGAACCAATACATTTAGAAATCCAGATGGCTTGTAAATATGTTCTTAAGAGTTGTTGGCACAAATAAATAAAAGAAGTATTTACCAGCCACATGGATTTCTCAATTGAAAAAATCGGAAAAATTAAATTTTGGCGATTACAGCGCCATCTATCACGAACCGAAAAAAATGTTACGAATAAAAGTTTCATATTTGTTGACGTGCTATCCGAATCTGCAATAAAAAATGAGGGTTCCTATTTAAGATTTTAAAGGTGCCTCCCGCCCCATCAACAAAAGGGTTAAAAGGGGGGCTCATTTTAGCACTAGTGAATTTCCCCGCGCAAATATTAACTTTTTATTTCGGACAGTTTTTTCGTAGGATGCTTCCTTCTCAAGATATTTAAAATTTCCTGGTTAAAAAAATGACACGGTATATACTAGATGGGTTTCGAGTTATGCGCAGGATCGGCCTCCTCGGAAACCACTTTGTTCCTCTACTTCCTCTATATCTGTTTCTAATCTGCACTTTAAGATCTTCCCATAAACTCGACCTATTAGAGGACAGGACAGTTATTCCTCGATAATTGGTGCAATCGTCTTTTTTCCCTTTTTTGTATACATTGGTAATAACCCCTTTCTTAAAGTCACTTGGCATTTCATTTCCGAATAAACAAAAATTGTAGAGTTTAGCGAGCAATTCGGACAATGTGGTTGGCGCAGCCTTTATTAGTTCTGCACTTACCCCTCCTGGTCCAGGCGCTTTTCCGTTTTTTAGTTTCTTGGCTACTATTTGAACTTCGTCTAATGTTATCTCCTCTATATTATCTTCACTGGAATTCAGGTAGGTTTGATTATTTTTAAATTTGATAGAGAAAAAGTTGAGACTCTTTCTACGATTTACCTGAAACAATGCGACATGGAAGGAGAAGAAGAGGAAGATGAAGAAGCTTAATGTAACTCTATTTTGACTTTTTTTTATTAAGTAGCAAGAATACTTGAACCGGCTGAGACAGTAGTGAATACCACGTAAAAAAAACGCGCCTCGTACTCAACCTCAAAGGTGGTGTGGAATGGGGTGCACTTCGTTAACCTTGACTTAGACGTTTAACATAACATTACGCGAAAACGGTTAGTCCCACAAAAAAAACTATAAGAGTACTTTCTTGTACAAAATTTTATGTTCTTCAATTTCTCTATAGACTATTCTATACCTAAAGTCAATAGAAAAGAAGATATAACAGAAAAACCAATTTTTCGCACCTTTTACGCCCTATAACTCAGGAAGCCTCAAGGTCAAATCAAGGGCACTTTTGATATGGTTTGAGATGGTTCTTCGACAAACTCTATATAAGGCAACGGGAAGCCACTGCAGGGAACACATTTCATTAGTATGAGGGGGATATAAAAAAAAGTTCACGACGCCAAGTCGTTTAAAAAAATGCGGCTTTGACCACCTCGTCGACTTTCTTAAAAAGTTTATGACACAGAAGAAGAAAAAAAAACCCTTTCGGCCTCCTGCCTAATGATCCCTTCATATCTGTTATATTCTTCTTGAATGTTTTGTAATTGCGGATTACTTTCAAATGTTTTTGTTAATGCTTCTTTATAGTAATTTGTAATACAAGTGTTGAAAGCTTGCGTTTGCCACACGAATGTGAAGTTTGCAGCACGAACGATAGTGAGTGCTGCAGTCACATGAGAGTGGCAAATACAAGCTTTTAACACATGTATTACACACTATTTTTTCTACAACCACATTTCCATAAAAAAATTTAAATATTTATGCAAAATCAAATCTGACATTCATCAAATGTCATTATGACATTTTGATTTCGGTGCGGCAAAATTATACTTTGCCGCACCGAAAATCATGCATGTGCGTGCGGAAAGTAAATTTTCCGCACGCTAATTTCACTTGTTCGGCAAACACTCATTTTCAATACTCATATCTATGGAGACGAAGTCTGAAAATCCCACTTTCCATGGTGGGAGTAGAAAAAAGTTTGTTTTAACTGTAGCGTTTTCTAATTTGATCACATTAAACGTCTTTCATTTTGCTGCATTTACTTTTTGTTTGTTAGGGATTTGCACTATTACTAACATATGATCCGAATTCGCATCTGTCTCTCTGTAACTTCTGACATCTTTTACTCTCTATAATCATGTGATCTATCTGGTTCCCTGTCCTACCATCAGGTGATGTTTGTGCTATTTTGTGGATATCTTTGTGTTCAAAGGCAGTGCTTTTCCCATTATCATTAGTTTTTGAATGTTTACTTTACCTCCATCACTTTTTCTTCTTCTTTAGCCTTTCCTCCATCTTTCGATGTAGTCATACCCTATAATTTTCCATCTTTGTCTGTCCCTGACTATTCGGCTCCATTGTGTCCCAGCTATCTGCTTAATGTTAACAGCCCATCTAGTTGGAGGTCGGCCTACATTTCGCCTGTTTGCTCTGGATCTCCATTCCAGTATTCTTTCAGTCCACTTCTCTTTTTTGGCTCTTACCGGATGACCAGCTCCACTTTAATTTCGCCGCTCTTTCTCGAATATCCATTATTCCTGTCATTTCTCGTATTCTTTCGTTTGGAATTTTATCTATTAGTCTAATACCTGGCATGCACCTCTCCATTGATCTTTGTTCCACTTTTAGCTTTCCTAACGTTTTCTAACTAAAAGTCATGGCTTAAATTCCATAGATTAAAACAGGTAGAATGCATGTATTATATATTTTTGGTTTTGAGTTTTTGCTATATTTCTTTGATTTTAATATGTGTGACAACTTCTCCAAAAACCAATCAACGTAATTTAATTCTTCGTGTCATTTGCGTATCGTGATTGCTTTTCCCCATCTTAAAGGTGTGTCCTAAATATACATACCATTCTACTTCTATAGATGTTCAATCGACTATTACATTTTCAGTTACAGGTAAATTCGTCATAAGTTTAGTTTTATTATTATTCTTACAGCTTGAGCTACATATATTTCCTCTCTCCCTACTTGTGCATTCAGATCCCCTATTAGTATTTTAATGTCATATCTTGGTATTCTTTCAATAATGTGACCTATTTCTTCATAACATTTATCTTTAGTGTCGCAATCCTTTCTTCGGTTGGAGTGTGTACGTTTAATATAGCTACTTAATTTCCTGTATTTACCCCTTATCCTAATCATGCATATCCTATCGGTAATTGCTTGAAAATCTATTACTAAATTCTTAATGTTTTTGCTTACTATAAAACCTAATATAATTATTTTCATCCCACTGCTTTTAAACCATCAACATTGAAAATTCCCGTGTCTCTTAATTTCGTACCCTTCACGGCCATTAAGTCTAGATTGTACCTCCTCATAATTACTACTAAATTTTTTAATGCTCCTGTTTCGTACTAACTCCTGGCATTCCATGTACCTATTCTAATAATTATTATTACCTGGTCGTTTCCTGTAAGTCGCCTGCCTATATCCGATTCTAGTTTTTTGGTCATTTTTTTCAAAATAACCTTTGTCTGCATCCCCATTCTATTCGCTCCAATATTAGTTTGTTATACCCTATTTTAACTTGCTTGCCGTTAATTCTGTCTTCTTGGGTCCTTTTTCTTATCTATTTTTTGCATTTCTCATTGTCTTTCCGTTAAGTCATTACTGATGTAGACTTAATTTCGCTTTATTCGCCATAATGGTTTCCTTATCTTTCTTATTAATCAACCCAATTAGGTAGATTATATCTACCAATTTATGTGCTGCTTTTACTTAAAATAAATACAAAAATTACAAAAATTGTTATTCTGGAAATGAAACTAACATCTTTTAAAAGCTTTAATTTAGCTTACTTACAACGATGAAGACTAGATACAAAAGTATAAACTTTTGTGAAATCACTCTGAGGAAACTAGAAATGTGTCAATTTACCCAAGTGGGTTTTTTCAAAACCTAAAATTTGAATTGCCATAAAGCGCACCACAGAAAAAATTAGGAAATGGGACCATCGGCATTAGAATTTCATGCATTATCTATTGAGAAAATTTTTAAAGATCGTTGATTCATGGTTCCCGAAAATATTTTTGAAAATACGAACATTTTCGAAATAGTCACGTTCTTATTTTTGAAGTGTGAGATGTTTCTTTAAATAGCCATCATTAAAGCATCTATGGCTATACTTTGAGCCTAATGGGTTGAGGCGTTTTTGAAAAAGAGGCTCTTCAAGTGTAAATTTTCAAAAAATCGAATATACGTCTCAAATTTTGAAGATAGAAACTTTGGCAAAAAGCTGTGATATTTTGTCAAGATCCTTTTTAGATTTCGGATTTGAAAACTTTCGGGAAAAAATTCGTTCAAAGGACATTTCGACCTTCCAGATCAGCTACCGGATTTTTCTGAAAAAATTATTTTATCCATGAATTTCTATTACAACTCGACAAACTGAATTTCATCAAAACCAGTTCGATGATTTCTAAGGTACGAAGCGTTGCAAAACCCAACATAACAAATATGGGAAATAAAAATTAAACGAAAGATTTTCAACAACCTTTAGGGTTTCTCAACTAAATCTTTATTAATTGTGTTGATCTTTTTATGAAAAGGATGATTCCCCCGAACAAGAAGCCCCATTTATGCTGATCGAATTTATGAAAAACGGTCGACATGAAAGGTTAACACATCCCTAAAGTCTAAAATGAGATTAGGAAAGGAAACTTCGAATTCAATTTGTTTATCCTACCGGTAAAGCTCTCGAGACTTGCAATAAAGAAGATTATTTTATATTTATTCACACCACTCTTTTTGATCAGAACATTGAATAAGTTTCAAATTACTTGTTTACTCAAAGTTATGTTACAAAAGTAAGGCTAAAATCGTCCTATGATTAGATGCATATATGCATAATTGTTGCAAGTATATACGTTGATAAATCAATAATCTTAGCACGTTGTAAAGAGGTGAATATGGCATTCAGGTGCAAGTAAATTGGTCCATCAAGACTTGCAGAACAAGTAAGGAACTTAAAGTTACGAATATAAGCACGTACGAAGTTTCAAGGGTTAAAATCTGATTTAACTTTGAAATCTGCTAGAATGGAATTCAATTTCGAGGTTCAATACATTCTAAAGTCCAGTTCGGAATTATAAATCTGATGCATAACGTTCTCCATTTGAATAAATAAATTCTTTTGATAACGTTTACCTAGTTATCTATTAAGTTTTACATTAAAAATGGTTACAAGGTATACAAAAAATTCTTTTTCATCTGTACTTCAAGAAAAATTTGAAACTCGCCAAGAGAATTAAATGTAATACGTATTAAGATGTTCAAGCTCAAGAGAAAACGTTCTGCTTTTCTCAATCGACGACCAATATGGAAAATGCTAACCTAAGGGAATAAAATTCAAACGAGAATTTTCGACTTTAAGAGAAGAAAGGACAAACACAACACGTAGGAATTCTTGCGAAAGAGACGATTTACCGCAGAATTCCCATTAAAGGTTTAAACACTCTGAAGAGTCATTACGATACGCCTGAAGCTGAAGTAAAAGTCCGGGTTAAAGAAAGCTGCTTTAGAATTATTTGTGACGACGTTTAAAAGGCCCATATTGGTTAACGAGGAGGAAAGCCCTCTAACGAGTATTGTGGAATTTCGCTTCTGTATTTCTTGTTGATTATACATTTACGTCAAATGCAAATAAACAAAAACGTTTTTATTTTTTTATTGTCAATTATTATTAGAACTTTAAAAAATTGAAATGTGCCGAGTTTCTGCATTTTGTGCGATAATTGATGATCATTAAAAACGTGCTTGACCTAAATATCTTACCAAACACAGTTAAGCAGGAACGTTATTGTTGTTTCAGATTACAACGTCCTGAAATTTAAGCTCTACTTTATCTAAGCGTGCAGTTAATTTATCAAAAGCTCCCTTTGCTGTCCAACATGAAATCTGGTAAAACCACACTTAAGGCGATATAATTATGAATTGTCAGGTGAATTGTACAAAAGCAGACAAGGCTTCCTTAAATATAATGCAATATCAAGCTTATACTGCAACGAGTTTGAAATGCTAGTTTTCCACGTTTCCGTGTCTCGTTTACTTTGATATGTATAAATGTATATCGTTTTGCTGCTGCTGTCTTATTTGACATTTTACTTCTAATGAAGAAATTCTGCCTTTATTCGATTACGGTTATAATTGGGTTACTGCTGTTACAAAATTGTCCTGCAAATAATGCTGTGTTTACTTTAACTTTCACATTGTACGAAAATACGAAGTTTAATTAAATTTTTTTTATTTTTAGATCTCTCTACCGCCCTTATACGTACATTAAATTTTCGCCTAAAAAATGAGAGGTATCCCGGTTTACTTCAATGCATTGCAGAGCCTGCTAAGATTGCAGTATTTTAAGCTTACTTTATTCAGATTTATATTTACGCAAGAATGTGTTTTTCAAGTTTTTCAATTTATGGAAACTCGGTTAAGAAAAAAAAGCTTTAGGGAATTTTAAAGTTAAATTAACAAGGGGGGATATCCAAACCATCTCCATTTTTCTTAGTTAACCCAGCAACATTCGTTTCTGTTTAATTAACAAAGTAACAACGTCAAAACAAATAATTAAGTGAAACATATTTTCAGTCCCTAGGCGAATAAGTTGATGCGTAATATGTAAGCTGTTTTAAGGTTAAGTTCAAAGTACGAGCTTGTGGTTAACAAATTAACAATTTTTCCAGCACACAAATAAAAGACGGCCAAGCGTTAAAAATTAATTAACTCTCTTCTAATAAATTATGCGATTTAAATTAAAATTCAGTTTACTGATGTTTATCAAAATCAGTGCCGCTTTTGTAATTAGGAAACGTCCATCCTCTCGGAAATTACATCCTCAAAGACTGTGATTGGATGCTCAATATTCATTTGAAGGGCGATGGAAAAAAACGTGCCTGTTTAGATAAAAGAAAAACCGATTCCAAATATTAGCATTAGATAAACGCAAAGTTGATTTTGCACAATTTTGGAAGACTTAATTTGGAAAAAGAATTTAAATTTTATATTTGTGGTAATTCCACTGTTTCAAAATAATGAAGCCGGGGCATGCAACACTTGCAGGAACCGGAAATATTCACGACGCACGGATACAGAATTTATGATAAACCGTATCACCTTACTTCATTCTCTGAAGTATAAAATACGAAGTGAATTAAACTGATTCGCAAACTGAAAAGAAATAAAACGCTAAAGCACTTCGGATTTGCATATTATCTTTATTTGCGGCAATAATTTAAATTAAGAGGCGAGAAATTCAGGTCAAATATCACGTTTGAAAAGAAAAAGCCAATTTACAAGAGCCACAAAGCATCATCAATTTCCATATAGAGATTGTTCGGGGTTTCCTTTTTACAAATGCGGGATTCAAGGCGGATATGTAAATTTGAAATCGGTACGTATTCTCGAAAAAATCTCACCGGTATAACTTCGTATCGACTGACTATATTAAACACAATATCAAAAATTTACCAAAATAGGAATTCGATACGTGTAGTGAACTCGAAAAGGTTTGCCTCAAAGTTTGTTAGTTGTTGTATCGACCTACTTTTCTCTCTAAATCTATTTTTAAGGGTAAAATTAAATTTGGATGGAGTTTTCTTTCGTAAAGTACCTGGACTCTGTTTGTTTTGTTATTTACAGAGCAATACGATTCGTTAAATTACAAAATTGGGTTTTAATAAAATATCTAAATCTTTTGAAAAGGAAATACTTCTAAAATTACTTCAACAATAAATTCTTAACGCTAAATAAATTTAACTGAGGAAATATAGGGTTTGTTTGAAGCTCTGCAGAAATAGAAATGTCACCCTTTTACCTCGTTTACATTTGAATAACTTTGTAATTACTTTTGGATTAATTTGGCATTATGACTGGGAAAATGAATTTATTTGTGGGCTTTCGACTATAATGTTGATAATTAAAACCGAATAAATTACTTAGTAAAGAAATGATATCGACTTCAAACGCTTTTTAAAACCGTCGTTTTAATTACTTGTGAATGCCGCAGGTTTCTTTTAATGAATTTTAAACGTCCGAAAAAATACGTAAAAAATTTTTACAAAAAGGGTAAATATATTTAGAAATTTTGTTATCCTCTCGGAATGGTGTTTGCGAGAAAATACGATTAACAGTAGCTTGAGCTTACTAAGACAATATTTTACATAATTATTCTAAAGGTTATTTATGAAAATTCCATACCGTAAAAATACATTTTTCTAAGACAAAACGTTTGTTTTTGTTGTTTTGATAATTAGATATTCAATTAAAAAAAATAATAAATTATGTTTCAACCCACGTAAAACAAGGAAACAATGTAAATTCTTTCTCCAATTTCAGCAGAAGTCTCAGAATTAGAACATTAAACCTTTATAAACCTGAAGGCCATCCAAGCGCCCCATATATGTGCTCCAGAGTAGAACAGACCTTGCCTTTATGAACACACCAACTCGGTTTTCAACCGCAGTATCAGATTATCATACTGCAAATTTCATTAACAACAGTTAGTTCTCCCTAGCTTATTGTTTTGCTCGATCTTGAATTTCTACTTTTGATTTTACTAGTTAATATAGCTACAAGCCCTTTTCATTTCATTAAAATTGAAATTTCTCTTAAAATTTATGAAGATTCAAAAGAATAAATTGGTATAAAAACAAGCTTTGGAAATATTACATTGGGGGTATTCGAACTTCAGAATCGGTTCAAGCAAATGCAATTTCCGAATATTATTACTAAATTGCTACGAAATTACATTGGTATTAAATTTGATTTTAAAATATTTCAGTAAGGTTTTTACGCTACCCAGCACTGAAGATAAAAATAACCTTCTGTGAAATTTTCTTAATAAAACCGTCACATCAAGCTGACGGCTTCGTACTGTTAATTTTAAACTATGAAAACATTTAGGTTTAGAATAAAATATAATTAACTCCAGGAAAAAGTAAAGGTTGACGACTTACTAATTAAATTTTAAAACTCTGGTACTATTCGTATAAAAGTTTGGTTTAAAAATATTCATTGTATTTTTTTGGACCAAAATACACAAAACGTCCGAACTAATTGGAAAATTAAACATTTTAAGTAAATTCCATTTTAAATTAATTTCAAGAGATGAGGAAATTCATTTCAAGTACGGTTTTTCAATAGTATTCAATCGAATTTCAAAAGGTTTCCTGCAATGAAACGTCGTTTTCATAAAATTTATAAGAGTATTGCAGAGTTTTGATATGAAATTTTCTATTGCAAACGTTGCTTCAACCATAGTCGTTGTCATCTTACAGAATGTTATTAAAAGCTCGAGGTAAAAATAACCTTCTTGCAACGTGCTGCAGTTTTCCTAGTAAATACCAGGTGCTAAATTGACAACTTTTCAAAACCAACTTTGAAAATATGCCAAGCTTAATATTTTATAGAAGAAAGGAGAAAGGTTGACGGGTTTTTATAAAGGCTTTTTTTATTTA
Source organism: Melanotus villosus (assembly GCA_963082815.1). Classification (NCBI taxonomy): domain Eukaryota; kingdom Metazoa; phylum Arthropoda; class Insecta; order Coleoptera; family Elateridae; genus Melanotus; species Melanotus villosus. Next base: position 25,444,207 of record OY720422.1, on the reverse strand, counting down.
AAAAAGTTAATTTTTATTTAGGAATCGTTTTTTATTTAAGGCTTTTAAATAATTGAGCTTTACTTAAAACTTTCTAATAAACTGTATAGTTTGAAAGTTATAAATACTTAATGAGAGTTAAAAATAACCGAAACTTCTTTCTGAACTCCAGAAACAGCCAAAGTTTAGCTGAATTGTAACATGAAATATAAAAATAAATTCGGAAACTGTTTAATCTCTTTATTGATAAAAATTTACAAAAATACGAAGAAAAGTGGGAAGCTTAGACTTTGTTTTTCACTTCTCTTAATAACAATAAAGGTACGCAAATTCCAAGCTTTGATCAATAAACGTTCTCATAAAGCAAACATTAAGCCAGTTATTTTCCTTTAAATGATTGTAATGTTTGAACCGATGTAAAATTTTCAGCACTGTTATAAAAGCGTTATGGCATTCTTTGCAATAAAGCTACTTTACGATGAAGCATTGTATAAGGAATATCGTACATTTAGTAAGTAATGCTTCGTAAATTACTGATGCCATCAGTTTAAGGTTTGTTTTAAATGTCAATTCTGCAGCGTTTAGCGAAAAGTTTAAGAATTTTCTTAGTTTCAGGAAAGTAAACTGAAAATTATTAATGCAGATGTAAACATTATAGTTTCATTTTTCATTTAAGATACTGCTTTATGACTCTTTAACTGATAAAAGTAAAAGTAAGAACAAAGTTTTTATGTGTTAACTCAATCATTGCAGTTACCAAAAATAATAAAAGCTGCCAGAAATTTAGGTTTTAGGCAAGATGCCCGAATTTAAAAGATTAAATGCGAATTTCCAATTTAACCTTACATTTCTGCTTTTGACAACACAAACAGAACTGAATATACCAAATACCAAACCCTATATTTTACATGCTAACAGACATATTGCCAAATATTGATTTAAGTCTCAATCCCTTGGTAGTAAAAGAGAAATTATTACTTAATTTACTACAAAATATTCGGATGAATTTTGAACGAAGTAATTTTTTCATCAAATATAATTTTAAATTTGTTGTTCTGATGTATGTTTCAAATTTTATTATTGAATTTATATTAATTAATTATTACATAATAATCAGATAAGAAAATCTGATCATTTTTTTGCCGAATGTTTTTTGTAAATTTCTTCATTATACTTCGTCGCCCGCCAAATATATTATAATTAGAAAATCGAAATTCTAAAACTTTCCAGGTAATCTCTGACAGGCAATCTCTTCAAAATAAAATTAAATTATAAACTTCCGCCGTCGTATTTGGAAGAAGCCTTTTGGGAATTTACTTTTGATTAGATTTTTTTTCTTTTATAATTTAAATTTGGTGTCTACACCAAAATCAGAAACCTCAAAGCTTTATTAAGTTGTTGTTTTGGTATACATAAAAGTCAAACTGAAGTTGTATGAAGTGAGCAGAACATTATCATAGGTAAACATACAAAGGTTAACTGAAACTTCGAAAGGTCTGAGTTTGTAAAGTAAACGTTACTTTGGGGATACCTAATATATAAATAAAATTTTAGAATGAAACCGGTCAATCTGTAAAATTAATATGGAATGCTTTAAAGGTCTAATTTGAAGTATTAATTATATAAAACTTTTCGTTTGACTTTTGAAGATTTAAAACATTGGGCTAAAATAATTAAATTATTAAACTTTGGTTGTTTATAACGCAGAGTATGGTTACTTATAAAACTAAAATGCTTAATTTATAATTTGAATTTGATCGAAACAACGATAACGATTTTAAAAACTTTGTAAATAATTAGGGCAAGCTGGAAATTAGCAAACTTTCAAGGTACAACACATAACATGAATTCTTACATGCTAGTAAATATAAAAGACTTACTTCCTAATTTGAATTTCAAATAAGTTGGCACTTTTGAGAAAAATTTATTTACGATGAGGTTTATTTATTTAATTTTTCTTGGCTCGGTTTTACTTTAAACGAGGACTAAAAATATTTACCAAAATTAAGAGAAAAGTCATAGAAAACGTTTGCTAATTTTGCATTTGAATATTAAATTAACTCGAATGTATCCGGCCTAAATTTTTTCCGGGTATCAAGGATTCCAATTTTGTTAATGTAAAGTGAACTTTATTACATTTACAATCAGTACCGGACGGAGTAGAAAAAATAGAGGGTCGCTTTATCTTATTAGTGTCAACTTTTCAACCAATCCCATTTTTTCACGTATCACAACAACTGCATTAACTAATTATATAACACAAAACACACAAATATCAAAAAGATAAATTAAGAAAATGTCCTGGAGTTCTAATATTGTGTACCTTGTGTTGCATGTGCAGTGGAGCTCGCAGAAGCGGCCCTCTTTAACGAACTGAAGAACCCGCTCATGAGGGCATGCCTTCGTGTAACACACACTCATCACTACACTCTGCATATGACACTCTGTCTGCGGGAGTCAGATGTATGTGAACTCCAAGAGAAAAACTTTACTAAACCTTTACATTCCGTCCTTATTTTAACACAAAACCAAGCGAGACAAAGCACTATTAGCGTTATCAAAAATATGCGTGGATTGTGGAAGTATTGATTAAACTCACGTTTACGAAGGTGGTCGCTGATGACGTCACAGTGAGCGTCTCTCTGACGACGCAGGGCATCGCGACGCTTGAGTTTTCGTACCAGAACGCTTCCAGTGCGGACCACATGACTATCCAAGTGTTTTAATAGCGCCAAAAGCTCGTCCGCATCTAAATTAGAAACATTTTTTGTAAGTAAAATGATCTTAAAAATAAACTTTTCAAAAGAAATTTTCGAAAAAATCCCTTCAAACTGCAACAGGAAACCTTTTACCTAGTTCCTACTTCCAAAGTTTAAAATAACCTTCGGAAGAGTTAGATACCTAAAATTACCTTCTGAAATTTTAGTTTGAACAATAAAGGTCATTACTTATACCTAATTAAGTCCTGAGGGCACACGTTCTGTACATAACTTTTACGAACCAGCTCTTTTCTGATTGGTGCACTTGTGTGGGCAAATTCAGTAAAACTGTTCTAAATGGTGGGCAGGTAAATTCGTAAAAAATATTTTAAAATACGATGCTTTTAGAGTGAGCAAACGGCATTCCCATATTTTAAAAGGGTAAAACTCTTCAGAGACTAAGCTGAGAGAAAAACGGTATCAATTTGTAAAGTGGACTTGCAGATGGGTCATTCCATTTTGCGTTACACCACGCTTTTATGTATTAAAATAACCAAACAGGCTTTAATTTCGAGCACAAAAAAGAACGCGCAAAGGTTCTCTATTTTTATTCCTATAACACTTCATAAGTTCGTTCAGGACGCTTCAGTCATAAAAAATTTCTAATTTAGGAACATCGACCAAGTTTTAATAATGTTTTGAATATTAAATTACTGAATCAATAGAATGCACAGTTCTATGGCTTACTATTACAAAATTTCGTGATCAAATACAAACTGAAGCACATTACGAATTAATAATTTTGCCAAATTAGCTCACAAAGTAAATTTGAGGGTAGGAGATGAACATTATTTACAATTTTCATGAAATGCCATGAGTACCAGGTTAACTTAATCTGAAAATGTCAAGGCAACCCAGAAATAAGCTGTACAACAAAGCGTATTAAACCTACCCATTGTTTCAGAAACCAATAAACTATCAATTTTTAATAATTTTACTTATTGATAATTCCGTGTCATTAGCATACAAGCAAGCCTTAATATTAAATAAAAAGAATCAATTCTTTTGATTATGTGGCTGAACAAATATTGTTTAAACGCCTCATACTTTATTTTACACTTCTTAAGATAATGATCGCTAAAATCTAACATTAGCGATATGAAAAGGTGGCAACTCAATATTAATTAAATTGCGATTCTTTATTATGCCGTAGTACAGCGAACTCCTTAACGAGTAATTTTGTTCGAAGTATTTTTCCAAATATTAAATTTAATTTGGAAAAACCTTGTACATGTTAAAGATAAAGAAAAAATAAAACGCTTGTCCCAACGTCTTACTTTATGACTTCTACAATTCTACATGCTTTAACGTTTTTATTTCGTGCTGGGTAAGGCAGGAAAACTTAGAAACGAGGAAATATTGCACGTAAGTTCCAGGATTTTGAAAGTAGAAAATTAATAACGTGAACTTCGAACTGGAAACTCTTTTTAAACTTGCATTTGAAGAAATATGGTTAGGAAAAGTTGTATGAATGGAAAATTATTTGCAGTTCTATAATATTTTTTGTAAACGTGACAAAAATTACTGTGTGAGGTTAAACCCTTTAAAAATTCGAAGCATTAAATGTATTTCAAGAGATTCCTCCTCACAAAAAGTTGACTTTATTCTTTAACAAGAAAATCAATCAATTTTTTAAGCGCCAAACAAACTGCTACCTACGTAACAACAACCTACAGCAATATTACATTTACATGGAAAATTAAATTCGGCGTACCGGTAAAACGTAGCGAAAAAAGGACTAAAAGCTTCTAAATATTAGGGATAATAAACATCGAATTAAATTCAGTTCATAACGTAACTAAATCACAAACAATAGTTTATGAGATGTTAACAAAGGGCAAAAAACGCACAATAAATACCTTAACAATGGTAGTAAATGAAAGCAGGGGAATATATTCACAACGGAATAACACAAGCATTTAATATGAACACGTAACAAGCAAATATCAAGGAACACCAAACAATTTTGAAAATGTATAGCAACATTTTACAGGTATAAAAGTCTGATTTTAACGCATGAATAAAACCTAATTAACGATTGCCGAAATTTAATTATTAAGTACAATGCTTAAAATTTAAATCAGTGAAGTTAAATTTCTATCAGTATACCGACCAATTATAATAAGTTATAATCAGACAAGAATTTTTATGAAAAACCTGAAAGCCTAAAAATTTACAATTTTAATTAAAATAGGCTTTCAAGGAATTAAAAAACACCAAGATAAGAAAACCGACAAACATTTTGCCTTTAGGAGGAATCCTTTTCAATACCTACTTGCTTTTATTTCCATTGACACACTGTCTTATATTCTACAAGGAATTTTATAACAGAAATACTTACATTCCCCGTAGAACGAGTTCCACAAATTGTAATTTAAAAAGGGAGATATAAATCTTTCAGGAAAGAGATTAGAACTTTGATATTACAAAAAAGTATTTAGGTTTTGCTTTCTTTAGTGAAATCTAGTGAAATGCGAAGAAGAAAATTCGGTTACTAAATGATTTTTGGTCTAGAAAAACATAAAATAGGTATTTCCCGGTTCATCTAATGTTACAACCATTTGATTTTAGATTTGTCAGCCCTTTGAGAAAAACTGTAAAAATGTTGAGTGTTTTTAGTTGGACACTTAATAAATTTTACCAAAATCATAATTTCATTATCGAATAATAATTAAATTTAAAAAGATATAAATTATGATCTGAATTCCTTTAGGTTACATTTGTATTAGTTTACAAAAATAAAACAGAAAATTCTCAGTGGGATATTTGCTAATTTACTAATTTCAGGGTTCAAAGTTCGCACGTAAATTGTTTCCTCTCTGCCTTTACTTCGGCTTATAATTTAGATTGCTTATAGTACTGCTTGGAATATGTATCGAATCGATTTGATATATACTTATGCACGAGCATATTTTGATCTTTTTTACTCTAAAGCACAAAAATTAATAAGTCCCAAAACCCCCATATAAATAAAAAGGAAAATGCAGTATTAATTATATTTACAAAAATAACAACAAGAAAATCATTACTAAGATGTATCTGACAGCAAGCCTATCTCTAAAAGGTCAATGCAAGAATTAAAATGAACTGAAAGTATCAACTTTCTGGTTAATTTAATATTACCTTAGAAATACTTAATATTAAATTGGCAATTTTCCTATTCATTATACGTTATGCAAATATTGACGGTATGGAAATGTTAGTAAACTCCGTTTTGTTTATTAGGAAAAGTTTCTAAATGCCATTAAGTTGATCCATCCCAATAACAAAAACAACAGAAATTTCCCGATGGGATATTCACTAATTCTCTAATTTCAGAGCTCACAACTGACATAGAAATTGTTAACAAGGTTTCCCATGTGCTTTGCGCTTACTAGTGCTTTGAATATGTGTTAATTAGTTTCATGGTCATTATACATGTGCATATGCAAATATGCAAATGTATATTTTGAAGTTTTTGACCTTTAATGCTCTTCAGCGTCAATAAATAGTTTATAACATTCTGTTTAATCTGCAAATTTAGGACTAAATGCTTCAAATATTAAAATTTACTGTTCTCATGTATTCTGTCTCATAAATAATGTTTTTTCTTTCCTATGGCAAGCAAATGTTAATGGAAATATTGAGATCATACTTATTTCCACTGACTGTAGATCATACTTGTTAAGCATTAAATGTTTTTAAGTCATAATTATATTGAAACTTATGAATTTAGCCGTAAACAAAATCAATTTCATTTAATAGAAACATTGTTTTAAAATTCAGACCTAGCAATGTAATTTCAAAATTATTATTTGGGAAATCTAAAGAGTAAAGTAAACAACTTTAAGCTAAACGGCAACAGTGTTGGAGGTGTAGGATTCATAATATGAAAAGAATTACCATGACAGTGGCGTATCCAGGGGGGGGGGGCAAAGGGTGCAATTGCCCCCCCCCCCAGACCAGTTCAATAGCAAACACGAAGCAACGAAAATAAATATTATACACAATTTTTTTCAATGAAAAATAAAAAAATAAAGTGTATTATTGTTTTTTTATTAATAACTGTACCGACTTTCACGCTTTGGGAACCCGACTGCACCAACAAAAACCGTGCTTGTCAGTTCTAGGAGACTGGAAGAAGGGGTAGGAAACTAGAAGGCCATGTGCAGGTGGGGGGCTGGAGTTGGGTTTGAAGTATGGACTTGCCCCTCCCATAAGCAATCTCTGGATACGCCACTGTACCATGATATGTTGAACTATACAAAAGCACAACAAACGAAACCTACTACACAACGCTGACACTAAATGACAAAGTAAAATAAGAGTCCCGTAATATTTACATAAGGTCCTAATTAGTTATTATACAAAACAAGAAGAGAATGAAGTAGAACACTTCTATGAAGGCATTTATTGAGTATGAATTTTATTTCGAATATACACTTGGTACTAAATATATATTAAAAACAAATTCAGAAGGTTTGCCATCATCATCACGTCTATATTAATGAACACCCTGATATGAAGTTTACTATGAATAGAATAGAATCAAATCGTTCTCTCCCCCTGGTAACCCGCAAACCGAGTGATCTTCTTGCACAATCTGCTTATCGTAAACCTACACACACGGAGGGGAATCTTCATGCCAATTCACATCATCATTCGGCACAAAAACTCTCCGTAATTAATTCTCTCGTTCATCTTGCTATCACAGTGAGTTAACCCGACGGTCCCCATACTCAGAACACTTGTAAACCGCAGACTACTGCCGTACATTACTGATCGCATAGGTAGAATTCTTAACAGCATTTCTTGTTCTCGTGGTTTAGTGAACATTGTTGTTGAACATCATTACAACACTGGCCATAAGATCTTGTTTGAAAAATCATCGATCATTGTCATTTCGTCTCAACTTTTCAACAGGAAAATCTGTAAAGCTATTGAAATCATCAAGGCACCTAGCAACTTAAATCGTGATGCTGGTTATGTGGTTATTATCTGTCGGACATATGTATGGATGTCTGTCATGGCTAAGGGCTCTGTCCCCTCCACTCATGGACAATCGTCATCTTCATCTGATACGCTTGATCGTTGCAACGGTATAAAGCCGTTGCTTTCTTCTCATTTCTTCAGATGGGTTTCTCCTCTGGCTTGGTTGACAAGCTGAATTACCGTGTCCTTGCGTCTGACGTGGTCAGGCACGTAACCAGGGGTGAACCCAGGTGGGCCCAGGCCCACCTAAAATTCGGCGGGCCCACCCTTGTGCCCACCCGCTGCCACTGCTACAGTGCAAGAATTAGAGGAATAATTTTACTTCTAAAAATGAAAACAAGTTAACTTTATAATTCATTTAGAATCTTGAAAAACATTTTGGAGTCGAGCATTGACATAAAGAGTTATTTAATTACTTCCTAAAAATCACTAATAAAGCCTAAAGCACGAACGACCCGGCGCCAGGCCGTGTATCGGTTACCCAAAACAAAAGAAGTTTATTAGTTCTCTAGCGATATAGACTAAATAAAATTGGCTGTTTCAAAGAATTATTGGACACTTGACACTTGAATTTTGAAACAAATACTGGAGCGCTTTGTTTACCATTTAAGTACTATTCCGTCAGTTGAAATAGAAACGTGCAACAGGGAGTTTAAATTTTAAAAAATGAGCCAAAAGGGAGATGCGACAGTTAAAGACTTTTTTGCCAAAAAATTAAAAATAGTGAAAGTGATACATGTGAACATGTGCTCCTTCAACCTCAAAATCTGATAACGGTGATAATGAAAAAGGCAACGCCATTAGTGACCTTTCACAAGAATTGCATGATTTTTCTGAAGAGGAAATGGTATCCGAAATTTCAGAAAATCAAACAATTATTCTAGAAGAAACTGATATTTCTGAATTTGATAAGCCCCAAATGAAATTTGAAGAGTGGTTACATCGCATCGGGGAAAAAACGGTCTGATTCTGAAGTAGGTAATTAAAATAGTACCAGGACCAGTTGATCTTTCACAAAGTCCTATAGACGGTCCTAAGCCAAATTAACCTTAGAATTTTATCCGAAAACTGCGTTCGGTAACTGCATGAGATTGAGACAATTTAATAGTATCCCGAATTCCCGAATGGTTAGAAAATAGTGTAATTACGGATTCGGGATTTTGTTTTGTATGTAGACATTTTTCAATTGGTGAAACTTTAGACGTAGTGTTTGTGGGAGTTGGATTTAAAAACTGAAGCGTGCCCTCGAAGTGATTCGGGTTTTAAAAAACACTTTGTAAGTGCTGAACATAAAAATTGTGCAGTTAAGTGGTCACATTTTTCTAAAATAGGTGAAAGTTCTTCTGTTGCGGTCCAAATTAATGAAGCCCACCTCAGTAAAGTATGTCAATTACAAAAGGCGATATATGGTCTCAAACAAGCCAGTCGACAGTGGAATAAAAAATTGGATTCAGCCCTCAAAAAATTTGGATTGATGCAATCAAATGTTGATCCATGTATAATGTATATATTATAAAATCGCAGATCTAAGCAACTTATATGTAGCGGTTTTTAGTGGATGATTTATTAATATTTACGGATAACAAGGATGTAAATCAAGAACTGAAAATGGAACTCAACGCACGTTTTAACATGAAGAATCTGGGAGAAGCCCATTCTTGTGTCGGCTTGAGAATTACCCGGGACAGAAGTAGTGGAACAATTTATCTGGACCAACAACAATATATTGACGAAATATTAAAAAGGTTCAACATGTCAGACTGCAATCCTGCGACAACTCCTTCTGACACAAATCAAAAACTAACAAAGGACATGTCACCAAAAACCGAGGAAGAACGGCAAGCCATGGTAAGCATACCGTACCAAGAAGCAGTGAAGTATTTTGTATGCTTCCCAGGGTACAAGGCCGGATATTGCGTACTCTGTTAATACCGCAAGCAAATTTAATAACGATCCTGGCAAACCCCATTGGGTAGCGGTAAAACACATGTTGCGTTATTTGAAGGCAACCAAATATGGTAAATTAAAATTTTCAAAAGATTGTAATTCTAACTTAACAGGTTTTTGTGATGCAGATTGGGCTGGCGACTGCGATGTAAGGCGTTCCTGTGCGGCTTATGTGTTTCTTAAGCAAGGCGGTGCCATGGATAGAATGCAGCAATACGCAATACAATACAAATATGCCATCCACAATTCGGCAAAAGAAGATTAACAAGAGCACCCTATCAGAGAGAACATACACATACACCGAAAACACTTGACCGCTTCCCTCGGAAGGCAATGACAAACCACCAAGGTATTTCTGCCTAGTAACTCTAGTAAGTCTTCTTTGGAGTAGAAGCACTTGCGTGGTTCGGAGCCCATGTAAAGCGGTAGATCCCCTATGTCGGTAGACTATTTGACACGCACGGTATAGACATATGGAGAGAAGACCGGCAACACCCTGTAAAGGGAACGTCACTTCGAGCAAAAGACTCTCAGAGAGACGGCTTAGAAAATAGCATGCGGTTTTGATGGGGAGCAGACCAAAGGAGCTCAAGTCACTTATATAGTAAGATAATGAAGAAGAATAAAAAAAGAAAGATGGAGAAAAGAAAGAATAAAAAGAAGATGCTGATAATGTGATAATGATTATAAAAAGAAAAAAGGGGGAAGAAGAAAATTATGATAAGACGAAAAAAAAAATAAGAAAGAAAAGGAAACAAATATTTTAAAGAAAATATTAAAAAATTTTTGCTAACATGGAATATTATTTTATTTAATATGAAAGAAAAAATCAACAAGTAAGAGAAGCCGAACAAAGCATATTTTTAATGAATAATTAACAACATATTTACAGCAATTATATTTATTTACACAAAGTCATTCATCCAGAAACTAATGTTACACGAAAAAGGAAAATTTCAAGAATCTACAGCTAAATAAATTTTAACTCTTTTAAATTCAAACATATTGCTTTTATAGAAAATAAAACAATTTTGATAGCACAGTATTTTCTACTCGTTATTATAATTTACAAAAGTCAATTAATAATTCAAAGCGAGGGCTTTTGGTGTTATAAATAAGTTACGAAAATTTAATAAAGAGAAAAGAGCGTATACAGGGTGTATTTGAAGTGACCGTATTCCTTTTAGGAGGTGTTAGTATAGGTCATTTGTAATCGATTTGGCCCTATAATGTATTATCCAAAGCCTACTGGTTTTCGAGATATTTTAATTTTTGTGTTTTTCCAGAAATGCACCATATTTTAGTACTAATATAGAAAACAAAACAAATTAGTAGCAATTATTGCCAATGTTTCGATTGTTATCGTTAGTTTAGATTCTGTTGTTAACTGTAAATCAGAAATTATGTTAGTTAGTTTGATAAGAAAGAATTGCCAGAGCTTAAATCCACAGTTACTGGAAGAGAAATCAAAGAACTCGAAGATTTATCCTAATTTATTCCAAAAATTTGATAATACATTAAACGTGCAAATTATTTGAAAAACTTCTCTATTTTATTACCTTTCAAATGAGGTATAGTTTTTTAAGAAATACCCCATAGTTCCAAAGTTATCGTAAAAACATTAAACGCGAGTGTTGCGAATTCATATTCTACTATTTTAAAAGTAAGCCAATAAATTAAACTTGGCAAGTAAATTAAACACGATTAAAAAAAATATTTTATTAATAGGTTTTTACAAATTATTTTCAAATTGAGCACCTCTATTAGGTATTTCTAGGGCATATCACCAAATCAAATTGGTTTTCTTGTTTTACTTTTATGTTAATTTTTACAATAATTGTTTTGACAAGAAATAAACCTTGTTAAAGTGCTTCAACAAGTTTATGAATTTTTGAATGTGAAAATGGCGTTTTCAAATAGAGAATATGCCAATATTCTTTTTATTTACGGATTTTGCCACGGAAATGCTGCAGAAGCGCAACGGGAATATCAGCGTCGTTTTCCAAATAGTCGCGTTCCGCATGTATCCGTGTTTTCCACTACCTTCCGACGAATCTCCGAAACGGGTAGTGTTGTACGTGTTGCACATGAAGCTGCAGGTGCAAGAGTTAATGTTAATGTAGAGGAAGAAATCTTGAATAGTTTTCACGAAGATCCTTCACGCAGTACAAGAGAGGTAACTCGTCACTTGGGTGTGTCACATTCAAAAGTTTGGTCAGTTCTTCATAAATCAGGACACCACCCATATCATTACACTACAGTCTAAGGACTAGAACATGGGGATCTGGGACGAAGGATTGAATTCTGTAGGTACATTTTAAATAAAAATGCCCAAGACAGAACTTTTTTATCGAGAATTTGGTGGACAATGAATCAAAATTTAATCGTGAAGGTGTTACAAATTTACATAACTTACATCATTGGGCAGAAGAAAATCCCCATTTAACCAGGGACACAAGCTTTCAGAGAAAATTTAGCGTTAACGTTTGGATGGGAATTATTTGAAATAATTTATTAGGGCCTCATTTTTTACCTGATAACCTGAATGGTGCAGCATACGAAGAGCTTCTTCTTAACAATTTATTTGAAATGCTAGACGACGTACCCCTTGCTAACCGACGCTCAATGATATTTCAGCACGACGGTGTCCCGCGCACTACTCTCTACGTTTGCGGGAGTTGTTAAATCAGTGGTTTCCAAATCGTTGGATTGGAAGGAGCGGACCAATATCGTGGCCCGCAAGGAGCCCTGATCTAACACCTCTTGATTTTTATGTTTGGGGACATTTTAAATCAATAGTTTACGCGGTGCAAATAAATACAAGGGAGCAGCTAGTAAACAAAATCCAAGAAGCTGCAGTTATTATACAAAATAATATCACCAACAAACCGACCAAGAGTGAGGTAATAAAACGAGCTCGAGCCTGCATCAGAAACAGAGGTGCTCAATTTGGAAATAATTTGTAAAAACCTATTAATAAAATATTTTTTTAAATCGTGTTTAATTTACTTGCCAAGTTTAATTTATTGGCTTACTTTAAAAATAGTAGGTAGAATATGAATTCGCAACACTCGCGTTTAATGTTTCTACGATATCTTTGGAACTATGAGGTATTTCTTAAAAATCTATACCTCATTTGAAAGATAATAAAATAGAGAAGTTTTTCAAATAATTTGTACGTTTAATGTGTTATCAAATTTTTGGAATAAATTAGGATAGATCTTCGAGTTCTTTGATTTCTCTTCCAGTAACTGTGGATTTAAGCTCTGGCAATTCTTTCTTATCAAACTAACTAACATAATTTCTGATTTACAGTTAACAACAGAATCTAAACTAACGATAACAATCGAAACATTGGCAATAATTGCTACTAATTTGTTTTGTTTTCAATATTAGTACTAAAATATGGTGCATTTCTGGAAAAACACAAAAATTAAAATATCTCGAAAACCAGTAGGCTTTGGATAATACATTATAGGGTCAAATCGATTACAAATGACCTATACTAACACCTCCTAAAAGGAATACGGTCACTTCAAATACACCCTGTATACGACAGGTGTAGAAGCAAACTTGACAACTTGATGACTTCTATAATTCATGCTTAATACGTTATCTTTTAACCAACAGAAACGAACATTTTCTTCCTTCCAGTTTGACATTGCTAATTACGTCAAATTTTAGTCAGAGCTAATCACTTCAATTTTCTTTAAATTTCTTTAATTTTAAAAATTAAAACTCCAAACGAAATTACTAATGATTGGATAGACAACCTGTCCATTTACTTTATAGATTTCGATTCAAGCTACGATTTACCAAATTTATTTTATTTTACTAAACTAATTGTTTACAGTGATCTATAAATTGTGATTTCTGTAGGAGCTAACGAGCTTTTTTATCTAAAACCTTTCAACGAACACAACCTAAAGTCTGTAAACCACAAACAAATTTCCTGGATATCATTACAGAAAATGAAGCTACATTTCACCTGTGACTTGTGTAGGAAGAACGTCGTTTCAAACTTTAGGGCGATGAGTACCTTCATAACATTCACCAGTATATTAAAGCACGCCCACAGGGTGTTGTTTCCAGTGGCGGAGTATCGTTAAACTTACAAAGTGCTCCTTCCCATACTACTTTCCGAACTAATTTCTTTTGGTAATGAGAATACTCGAGTGGAATATAAAATTTAACTAAATTAACGCCTAAAAATTAACACACTGGAGAAAGATTATTTTAAGCAAACTTAATTTGCTTGTTGTTGTATTAAATTAATTCGCCCTTATATTTGATATCCAAATAGAAGCCTGAACGTTTGTAATTACCGGTAACTAATCATTTTTATTAACCAAACCCATTATAAGCACAGGATATTGCTTCAGAATCTGTGGTATTTCATTTTCACTATTGTAATTGACATGCAGGTGAAAGCAATTCTGAATTTTAATTATTAAGCCAACACATTTACATCCAATCTGGATTTTGTTTTTATATAACTTTTAAAATGTTACAGTTTTTACAATTTCACTTCTAAAGGTATAATCCTAAAAATTAATCAAATTAAAACGGAGTAATCCGCGCCTTATCCTTACGAATAAAAAGCCTAAAAGGTAAGTAGTATCGCCATGCTTAAGCAAATTGAAGAAAGAGCTCTTTCAATTTCGTTCAGACAATTTTCTAAATCCTACGAATGCTTTTATCCTTTTATTCCGATCGTTCGTTTTTCTACATTTCGAATTAAATTGCCTTACTCTTAATTTATTTGAAGAGGTTTACAAACATCACTTAATCTCATACATTCAAGGGATTGTTAAAGAACATCTATTAAGATCGTTTGAAATTGACTACTTTAACGTTTACAAAGTCCCCTGAGTCGTTTAGTGTATTTTCTTTCTTTTTCAATAAAGTAAATTGAAAGACTGATACTAAATGAAAGTACCGTTGTAGAGAAAATTCTTTTGTGTATCTTTTATCCATTTCCTCACATTTTCAGATCTGTACACTACTCTCTTAAGAACACAAAAGACGATTGTCTGAGAAATAACATGACGAGAACACAAAGAAACACCAAAAGATTAAAGTAAAATATATAAACGCTTAAGTTAAAAAACGTTTATTTTTATACGCATCAAATATACTTTTCCATCTCTGTAAGATTCTAACACTATGTTTGGCTAAAATATTGAAGTTTGAATAACATTTCTGTTTAAATTTATTTTCAGCGCGAGTTTACAAACTAAAACCGAGGTACTGTATTACAAAAATAACTAAATTGAACAATCTCAATTTATATATTTTGTAGCTTAAATGGGTTCAACTTAAAACATCAGCAACATATTCCTTTAATCGCATTTTTAAATTCTAAAATGCATGCCTTTTAGGATTTAATTATTCAATATAAATAGCATATCCTTGAGAGGGAAATAAGTTTTAAAAACTTTCTAATATTTAAAATAATTATTTTCGATATCGAAGTTATCACTGAAAGCCAAGAAAAGTGGCCACCCTTTAGTACATGCAGCTTAAAGTCGATTTTCTTAGAAGTGTGAATTTAAAACGCACTTCTTAATTTTTGTCAAATTTTGTTGATATGAGTATTATAAAGGTGTGTTATAAATAAATAATGCCTATAACTAGTGCTGATGCCGCACGCATCGTTGCTCTTATACATTAGAATATATGGGGTGGCCACTTTTTTTGGCTTTCAGTGTATATTGTACTGAACCCCGTACACTACTTACGTTGGATACAACATTTTTTTTTTTAATATTTTACTTTGCTCTTTAATTTAATTTACTTTCAGTGAACTCATCTTGTGGGTCGTTATGTAGGTTCGTTGTATTTTTTTTGTATTTATATTTAATTAAATAAATCTTTACTCAAATGTTTTATATTGCAGATTTTTCTTTTATGATTTTTTTGCCCTATCAACCCTACCTTAAAATTATCTTAAAATTATTTATTTTTATACACTCACTATTTACTTTTATCTTCCTTTTCTTTTCCCAAAATTTCTTTATACCAAAAACTCAAAATCCAATTTTTCTCTGCTTGACTCACTTCTGCTGGAATTGCTTCTGCTTGACTTGCTTCCGCTGGAATTACTTCATTCTTCACTTGATTTTTCTTCAAATTCGCTTTCTTTTAATTTAATACTGATTCTTGTTATTGTTAACTGTATTTATAGTTAATTATTTGTTCTTTTGGAACGAGCAACTTTATCTCGTTGTTCCCCTTTCGAATGCAAAATATCAATTTAATTCTCAAATTGTTTTTTCTCTCTCCAGGATATTTTTTCTCACATTTGTTTTTCACTATAACGACTATTTACAAAGTTTCTAAAGTAACTTATTTTACGTTTCTACGACTACTGAATTTAGCTAATTATTTCCTAACAATGATTACTATAATATCTTAAATTTAATCTAGCTACCTTAAAATTTATTACAATCTTTTATAATTAAAAAAAAATGTGCATTACCAATCTTTACAAAATAATACTTTCGTCAATAACTCAAAAATAATATATTCTTTAATTATACGCATCCAAATTAAATATCATCTTAATATACAGGCTGGGCTATAAGTAATGGGGGATACAGTAGATTCGTAAGGTCCAAATATCACGATTTATCTCGGATTACCTTAGTCCAAAAGTTAATATGGATGTGAAAGACTAAATTTTAATTTTAATTTTCTTCTCTTCTGTAATTTCAAAAGTTTTCGAAATATTGATATGAAAATTGGCGAAACTGTCTTTTTTGGGACGGGAAACAATAATCCGTCCACTTACTTCAATAGCAAATATCTTGGAAACGGTAGCGACATTTAAACAGTATACTTTTTTTGAATAAAAAAGATAGGGTAATTGTTTTTTTAGTTAGATTCGCCCTAACTTTAAGTATAAAAAAGTTAAAGCCTTTTTAAGATACCTATCAGATGTAGCAAAATTAGCATTCTTATAGAAGCTATATTAAAATTGTGGACAGATTATTGTTTCCTGTCCCAATAAAGGTAGTTTCCCCAATTTTCATATCAATATTAGAAAAATTTTGAAATTACAGGAAGATATTAAAATTAAAATTTTGAATTTGCCACCCTGTATCTCTTTTAATATTAACTTTTGGACTAAGGTAATCCTAGATAAATCGCAATATTTTGACCTTACGAATCTACTGTTGGTTTATCTCCCATTACTTATGGATCAACCTGTATGTTGATATGATGTTCTCTTCTTCTTCTTCTTCAAATCCTTTTACCCTGTTAGGGTGTCGGATATGAGGTTCACTTCCCCCACTCTTTGCGGTCCTTTGCCAAACTTTTCATTTCTCTCAATGGTTTTCCCCTCTTAGTTCCTATTTCTTCAATCCTCTGTAGCCATCGTTTTCTGGGTCTCCCCCTTTTCCTCTTCCGTCCTAGTGATGCCTCCGTGATCTTTTTCACCAGTGACTATTCGTCTTTCCTTATAATGTGCCCATACCATCGTAATTGTTTTCTTTCAATAAATTCCATTATACGTTCTTGTTTTAGTGTTTGTCTAATACTTTCATTCGTCACTCTGTCCCATTTAGTCTTTCCCGCGATCTTTCTTAGGAACGGCATTTCTACCGCATTAAAAAATTATATATCATTTAGATTGATTTTATAAACCAAATTGTATTTTAAGTATTAAATGTCAATTGAATATCGTACACAATTGTATACCTCGGTTAGCTCAGTTGGTTGGTCGTTAAGGAGGTTCCTTCAATCTGATCAATTAATATAAATACTTTTCTGTTATTTAACAACAATTACAACAACGTAATTTATATGCAGATTTATTAACATTTTTATTAATAATATTCCTATGAACACTATCTATTTATTTACTATGAACCTTAATTATTAATAACAATTTTAACACAAATATCCAGGTAAATTCCAAGTCACAGTTCCAAATTCCAAATTCCAAACTATCTTCAATTCAAACTTCAATGTCCAGAAAATATGAATCCCATACATTTATAATTATTCCAGACACTCAAATTAACTTTGATTCTTGCCGGTATCCAAAAATGAACAGGATTTTTTTTTCTTTCGCAAGGACAATTCTGAGAAGACGATTTCAATCTTTTTTATTTGCTTTCGTCCCTTGTTTTTATGCCGTCTTGGTTCCCTTATAATTTTCCTCCGATGAAAATACTCTTTCCTTCTTCTTGGCGATAATTATTACATACTAGCTAACTTAATTTATATTTACAATATAACATTCTTAACAATTCATTTATTTTATCCTAACTATCTAGATTCTTCTTTTATTATATTTTTTATTAATGATCTTATTAAGTCTGCACAAAATTAACTTGCAATTAATTATAAATTAAAATTCATTAACAATTATATTCAACCCGTAATCTTCAATACCCACAAATATCATCTCAATAAATTACATATAAAAATCAAAACGCAAACTGTGAATGACTAAACAAAAAAAATAATGAAACGAGGCAATACTTCTGAAGTGGATAAGAGATGGCATAGATTTATCTTTAAAAATAGTAGTAGTAGTAGTACAGCGTAAACATAAGGAGAAATGAAGCTGATAATAATAAAAATCGATAAAGAAAAGCTAAACAAAGCCATAAATGGGCTCAGCTGAGGAAAAGAAACAGAAATGGATAACACTATAGAAATGAAAAATAAGAATGAATTAAAATAATGCAGAAATGTCTGAAGCTGAAACATAATAGTTAAACAGTACTAATAAACCCCATGCAATATTGCTATAAGGAAGTGAATCTTGGCCAATGAGTAACAAGCAAACTCAGAAAACCCAGACCTGTATAAATAAATGTTTTCGAAACATTCTGGGTTGCATTGGCCCGACAAAATATTAAACGAAGAATTATGGATAAAAACTAAACATAAACCAATTATTACAACAATAAGAAAAAAGAAAATGGCGATGGATAGGGCATAGTCTTCAAAAATCTGGTCGTGATATTATAAGACAAGCACTGGAATTCACTTTCAAAGGTAACGGGAAACCAGGAAGTGCAATCAACACCTGAAAAAGAAGCGCTATGCGCTATTCAAGAATGTAATGCATTAAACATAACTTGGAGTGAACTAAAAGTGATAGCAAAAGACAAAAACAAGTGGAAAAAAATTGTAAACAATATAAGTAAAACATTAATAAATTAAATTGAGACACGGTTAATTAATTCCCTAAAACCAAAGCTCTGTTGCCTACTAAAGTATTTTAGGGAATAAATTTAAAACAGTAAAGTTTAAGAGCTGGCGATCTTTTAACTATAAATAAATTACAGTAGTTTCCATCTAGCACTTGGGTTGTGACGTAAACCTGCTCCGCCCAGAAACTGTATGGGTAGACACGCGTTCGTACGCAGTAGGTAATGAAAACCTAGTTTAGAAAGAGATAAAGTATAGTTGGTTTGTGAATTTACAAACAGCGCGTTGACGTCACAACCCAAACCCTAGGTGAAAAATACTGTAGTGAAACGCCTTTAGGCGCCCTATACTCCTATAGGAGTTTAAAGGATAAATAACTTATAATAATGATAAACCCCATCTATGAAAAATAAAAACGAAAAATACCAAACTTGTAGAAATATCTATTGAGCATAACTCCGCCAGGACTGCCGTGTCCTGCTGGTCCTAAGCCCAGGTAAAGGAGGAGGGAGGAGATTATGTTGACTGATAACCGCATGCTATAAAAGGAAAATAGGATCATGGAAGGTGTTAAGCCTATACAGACCTGGTGCCCTGTTTGACTTGCTAGAAGAAATTTCCAAATACAAAATAGAAATAACAGCTTTACAAGAGTAAGTAAAATGGCCCGGGAAAGACACATTCAAAATGAAAAAGCATACACTTATGCATAAGTAGCTGAGACAGGTAAACACGAATGTGGAATTAGCTTCCTGAATAACACTTTGTTATAGAAAGTAATAAATTTTGGAGCAATTAACAAAAGACTTTGAAAACTACGATTAAGATACAGTAGACAAAGATAAAAATGAGCTCTACAACGAATTAGAAGAAATAGGTAGACGCAACAACAATGATGAATGATGAATGAGGTAGGGAATGAGGATTTTCTGCAATCCACAATTTACCAATAGTTTACATGAAGAAACAAATGGCTTACGAATGGACTTTACGACCTCCAATGGACTATAACTTGGAGGAACCTTCTCCCCACGCAAAAGCATACAGAAGGGTACCTGGACATCTAATGGAACTACCACAATCCAGATTAGATTGATCATATCTTGATTGATGCAAGACACGCTACCAGCCTATTGGACGTGAGAAGTAAAAGAGGAGCGGATTGTGCCTCCGATCATTTCCTAGTTTATGGTAAAATACGACACAAAATCGCAAAGACATTTGAAACTCATGGAAACCGCAGAAACCTAATAGAAAAATAAAAAAACAAAAAATTATAATCACTGGTTTGATGAAAAATGTAAAGTGGCAACAAAAAAAGACAACAAGACAGGGCTGAAATGTTGAGAACCGGAACCAGAAGCAAAATAGGGACAGCTCCGACGATCCGAAGAAATTAAAGACAATGGAAATAAAGAACAGGAACAGAAAAAACAACACGACGATGAAGAAGAAGACATAAAAACCTTCACTGGCAGAAGTCAGAAAACTATTAAACACTTCCGTGACAACCAGTCCAATTACTTAAAGCTGGAGAAGAGTTGACAAAAGTAATACACAAACTGATCATTATTATTTAAGGTTTGGAGGAAATTAGGAATCATTTGCTGTCCACAAAAAGGGAGATAAATTGGCATGTAATAACTACAGCGGCACATGCGTCCTAAACATTGTTTATAAAGTGTTTGCATATATTGTAAACCAGTGAATCGCCCCACTAGCAGAGGAACTTCTAGATGATTCAGGCTTCCGAAAAGGCGATCGACAACAGCCCAGATTTTTTCACCACGATTAATCCTAAAAAGATATTGGAAATTTAACATCGATGTCATACAGTTATATGTTGACTATAAACAAGCCTACGATAGCATTAATCGCAAAAATATCGGGCAGACATTGAAAGATTTTAACATACCATCTAAATTAATAAGACTGATTAAGGCTACATTACAGGGTACTAAATGAAAATGAAAATGCAGAATAGGAAGCGATTATTAGCAAGTTTTGAAGTTAAGTTACCCAGGGTGTAAGACAAGGGGATATATTGTCCCCTGTTTTATTTAATCGAGAACTCAAGGCTACTAATTATTAGACTATCACATCTGAATCCTAGAGGTGTTTGAAAAACAAACAATTACAACAGCATACAGATTATGTAAAACCAAAACATTGAACAAAGAAAGCTTTTGAAACCAAAAGTAAGACGAATATATTTAAATAAATATACAGTATTTTCCAAAAAGTATGTAACAAACGGAATAATTTTTATTTTTGATATCTCCAGGAATGTTATTCTCGTTAAAAGTTTGTGCATCCGTTAAAATCTAAATTTTACTTACTAATTCTAATTGAAGACACGCATAGGATGCATTTATATTTCTAACTTTTAAGGCTCTACTTTCCTTAACGGAAATATTGACAAAAATCGCAATATTTTATATCACTTTTGTGGCTTTAGTATTAAATTTGAAGAGCTGGTCGACACTTATAAAGGTTATAAAGGTAGAAGGCAAGGTAGTGATGTGTTGATATGTTGATGTCAAAAGGTCAATAAATTTGCTGTAATTAATCGAAAAGTCCTATAATTTCTGCAGTTTCTTTCGTTTATTTGTGATCGAAACCAAAAAAAGTTTGAACAAACTGACAGTGATTAGCACGGTCTACTGAGGTCTTCTAATAGATTTTTTTCGTCGATGTTTATTGAACATTTATATCGCAAAAAGAAAATTGTATTTAGGCAACCAGTTAAACATAATGTTTCGATTTTTACTTTCCCAATTCCTGCAATCTAAGTTGCCTAACGTAAAAAGCATTATCTTAAAGAGTTGAGTGGCTTGTACTGCGAAACCTATTATCTGTACTTGTAATCCCTAAGAGATAACATAAGAAATTATCCTCCAGGCTCTCCTTTACTTAAAATACATTCCTAGTTTAAATTAATGCTTTTGACGTTAGGCAACTTAGATTGGAGAAAGTTTGAGATAAGTAGTCTGGTAAAGTTTAATTCTTGAACATAAAGAAGAAAGAGAAGAAGAAGAAGAAGAAGAAGAAGAAGAAGAAGAAGAAGAAGAAGAAGAAGAAGAAGAAGAAGAAGAAAAACAAACAAAACAAAAGCAATGTACACAAAATGCAACTTATAGACAGAAGGGATGGAACTGCAAAAAAGGGAAAACTTTAAATTCTTACCAATCCCCACTTAATTATGTTGCAGCGAATCACATATAACAACCATAAATATAAAATCTAGTGTTTAAACAATGCAGATAAGATACTTCGCAAATAGTGACATCAGAACAGACCCCTCCTAGTTAATACTTGATGTGAGTAACAAAAGAAGAATAATAAGAATTTGTTTCTAAATTCTGAAGGTGGATTAACAAAAAAAAATAATAATAAACGAGAGTGAGCAAGAGACAGTTTTCATTACTAGAAAATTTTCTCTGTAAAAGAAAGGGCTTAATTCACAAAAGAAAGCAGTTATTCCCATATTCAGACACAAATGAAGTTCAGACTACAATTGGGTATTTTCTCATTTTTCAAATTGTGTTTCGAACGTTAGATTATTGGTAGCATATCACCAAAACCTAATTTAAAAAAAATGCAGCTTGAGTTTTTGAAGAAAAAAAATTATTTAAGTTCAAAACTAAAAACTTCCCGCGTAAACGCCCGACAGCGCGATCAACGTCACGTCAACGGACATGACGTCATCGGCCATATCTTTACACAGCTGCCCCACAGTTCGTGTGGTTTATTTCGCGTTTCCTGTGGTATTTGATCACCTTTTTGTAAAGTAATTCAGTCGTCTTTATTTACATTCAACACAAATGGAGAATAAGCAAAAGAAGTGGTGTTTTGTGCCAGCTTGCACAAGTACACCAGGAAAAAAATTTGTGACGGTGCCAAAGGATTACACACGCAGAAAAATGTGGTTTAAAGCTGCGAGACGTGATTTTCCAAAATCAATATCCACATTTTATTGTTGTCAAGATCATTTCAATGCAAGTTTTGGGGATATTTTACCAGTTAGTTTTTTAGGTTAATAATTTAATTTGTTTACAGTTCAGAAAAGACATGGAGAAGTTTGTGAAGTACGAGTTAATGGGGGGAAGCATTATTTTAAAACCTGACGTAGTACCACATATCTTCGATTGCCAAGTCGATCGAAAAAGAGCAGCTACTGCTACAGCGCGATTGTCATCCGTTAAATGACAAAAAAGGCAGCTAATCGAAAAAGCTATTCGTGAATTGGAAGGGGCCATTGAATCACACAGGTATACTTCAGGAGGCCGTTGAAATAGATGTGGACAGATCTTCATGCATTTAATCTGAAAGCTTCGTACCACTGCAACCAACACATAATCTTCGATCTACCAGCTTCGATTTGCTAGAACCACCATTGGATGTTTCCACGAAATACCCTTCAGAGCCTACAAGAAGCACTGGAGTGCAGGTGAAGCCATCATTCCGTAGCAAGTATGTGGAGTGTCACATGAAGGTTAAGACATACCATTGCTTCTTCATCACTCAAAAGTCTGAAAAAGGATACCAGCACATCGCAATTAAAAAAACATGAAGTTGTTAAACAATTATTTGCGGAAAACAGTAGCAGCAGTAGCATTGAAACTGATTCTAGTTGCTTTGTACCTGGTGCCAGCGGTAGTACAAGTGAAGTAGATTCTCCTCATGATGAAGAAGAATTTAAAAATCGAACCTTGGTTGTTACTCAGTCTATTATAGCATTACTGAAAATCAAATTAAATGATTACTTTTCGCGATTAGGTGACATGTTTGGAGTTTCTTCTTCATATGCTTTCAAGATTTTCCATAAAACATTAGTAGTCATTGAACAGCATTTGAAGACATTTTTGGCCACCGAGTGAGAGAATTAAACATTTTTTGCCAATACCTTTTAGGGCCCGATATAATAATGTCCAGTCAATAATCGATTGCTTGGAAATTCAAATCCAAAAACCAACCGATCCCATCAAACAGGCATTGACCTGGACAGATTATAAAAAAGTGTAATACACTGAAATATTTAATTTCCTCAACACCCGATGGTTTCATCAATTTTATATCAAATGGATTTGGAGGATGAATTAGCGATTCACATCTAAGTAGTTCAAAAGTGGGGCTATTTAGACTATTTAGAGTGTATACCTGCGGGCTCTAGTGTATTAGCTGACAGAGGATTTAAAGACACTGGGAAATTACTACATAATAAAAATTGTACATTGGTTAGACCACCAAGTGTTTCGACGTCAGTGAAGCCAACTCGTAGTGAAGTGCTAGAAACTAAACGCATAGCAAGTTGACTAATTCACATCGGGAGAGTAATTCGCAGAGTTCACGAATACGAATATTTAAAACCACATTCAGTTGTTAATTATAGTTTAATTGGTAATCCGGATAGTGTAATTAGTATAGCTTGCTCACTTATAAATTTGCAAAGTCCAATTATAAGACAAGAATGATTGAGAAATTAAAGTTTGTTGGTTTATTATTCTAAAAAAAATGTAAGGAAATTAGAATTAAGTGGTATTTAAAATGCATTTATAGTTCTGCTGCATTGAACCGCTCATCTTTTTTGATGAATTCCATCACCATAAACATATCTACAGATGGTAAATTGTTGGATGAGGCTTTCACAAAACCAACCCTTGCCATTTTTTACTCAAAAAATTCGCAAACACCGAAATAAGACACGGTGGCGATCTTCTTTACGTTGAAACCACGTTAAAACAAGGTAGTAGACGCCATTTATATGGCCGGTGACATCACGACAGTCATAGCCAATGAGATTGCGTGTCGGAAGTGGGTTTGAAATAGCCAATTTTAAGGAATTTTCTAAAGCGATTTTTGCCAAAAAAAAAACTCTCAATAAACATGTTTGTCCACGAGTACTCAATAATCTGTCAATTATTCCTGTGTTTGGTCAAAGATAATACTATCCATAATTCACTATCAGCAGTGAATAATCATTATTCACGGTGCCATGGTAGCCATCGTTGTTTATGGTGTATAATGCCCACTCACAAATATTTATAATTCTAGCACTTCGTTTAACATATAGTCCTACCACATAGTTTTAGTAGCGTTGTTATTTAAAGTGTCGTTAAAAATTCTTAGTATTTGTAGTCGTGGACAAAGTGTAGTACACAACTCGCCATAATATAATAAAATATAATATTACCTCGGATAATTGCAAAACTCGCTCGTTTCGTTCGCTCGTGTTGCAAACATTATCCTCGGAAATAATAGCATTCATTATAGCATCGGGTATAATATACTATTTTAATGTGTTTAGGCCGTTAGTGGCGTACGTTTCTGCGTAGAAACATGAATATAACAAAAATTGAAAGAAATGGAGAATACCCAACTATAAGAATTTGATAAAACAGAAAGACGAACACGCAGGGGAAAAAATAACATGTCAAAAAATAAAAAAAGATATAATATAATAAAAATATATCGACGATGTTGGTTGGAAACGTTTCCAGAAGTTAGGAAGGAAGAAGACAAAACTTTCAGAAAAATCTATGAAGCGAGAGCCAAAGCAGCCCGCAGAGGAAAAATCTTCCGATGGCATAGATAGAATCCTGATAAAAGTGCTTAAAAATACGAGGTGTATTCAAGTGCAAAGGTCTCCAATTTGTTTTCCTGGGACGGGGAGCAGATACAAACATGCAGCTTTGTTCATTGTTGAACGCACTCTTTATGAATGTGTAGCAGAAATTGCAGAACCATACGATGCACACAAATGTAGTTACAGCAGTTGCAGTGTGACACTTAAAATGGAGAATTTTACGTTCAAGGATCAGCGTGTTATCATCCATTTTCTTAACTTGCGTAGGGTCATACCAGTTGACATTCATCGGCAATTGACTGAAACATGTGGTGATGGTGTTATGGACGTGAAAAACGTGCGTGCATGGGTGCAGAAATTCACAGAGGGCAGAACGTCATGTGAAAGTGAACCGAAGAAGCCTCGTGCACGCATCAGCCGGTCTCAGAACATGATTATCCGAGTGGAGCAATTGGTCTTGAAGGCCCGCCGATTGACCGTGAAAGCGATCGCTTCCAAAGTCGGAATTTCCGTTGGTTCAGTGCACACAATGCTTCTCCAGACATTGCGTTCCAAAGGAAACTACTGTGACTGCTGCTTCCCACAAATACGTTCTGGAGACGAAGTTTCTTCCAGCCTTACAAGAAAAACGGCCAGAGAGGGATCCACTTGTGCTTTTTCTTCAAAACAACGTTCCAGCTCATCGGGCAGCAAATCTTCAGAATCTTCTTCGTGACAAAAACATTGAAGTGGTTCCTCATGCTCCTTACTCGCTTGACCTTGCACCAAGTGATTTTTGGGTCTTCCCAACCCTAAAGGATAGTCTCCGGGGCCGTACATTTTCCTCTCGTGCAGCTCTCGCATCGGTTTATAAGAAAATAAATTGGAGACCTTATTAGCACTTAAATGCACCTTGTAAAATAAATTGAATTAATAATTAAGAATTAAATTCTTAAATTTGTATTTTTAAGAATTTCTATATTTACAAAACAAAATAAATTTAATATTGTCCCTTCAGTTTTTCTGAAAATCCAATTCTGAAATTAAGCAATAATTAGGTGGTATACTTTTCAGTTATTTTACATTAGTTTTTAAAGCATCTAATTACAAAACTGCAAAAAAGGCGAAGTTTAAGGACAACAAAAACACGTAAATTGCCTGATTTTTAACAGACACGACTAATTAAAATGTTGTTGGTATCAACAGTAGTATTCCAGGACTCTGTTAAAACGAAAATATTCCTAATGTTTGTAATAAGAACTGGCAGTTCTCGGAATTTAAGTGCCACCCCCACCATATTCATTAAAACTCTCAACCAGTACTTCATTCTGTAAAAGAGCCTATTCATTTTAATTGTGAATTATGCTCCTTTTATGAACAATAGCTTAATTAGACACTGTTCGTGAACTTCAAGCCTTTTAAACTGTAATGCTGCTGTAATCATAATAATTAAAAATTTTACCCACGTTAAATTGAAATTGCCAGGAAAATATTCGGGTTTACTAAAATTTTCAGTCTGAAGCATCTAAATTAGAAACTCCCACAACAAAAATCTGTCAATAGATATTAACATCAGCTTTTACGCACGAACTAAGCCTGTTCGGAACATGCCCTAAACGCAATCACTTAAGAGCGGTTAGCCCCCCCGACTTTCTCTAGTTTACTAAGTTAGACCACGTCTTGGTGATTGCTAAACTCAGAATTCCTCATTTAGAATCTCCCGAGATCCTATTACTTCGTTATATAATTTGGAACGGCCAGAGCGGGATAAGTAATTAATCTACATAGTCTGCTAAGGGGTGAAAATCAGGAAGCCAAAGAGAAATGCCCGTGTAATTCGAGATGAAATAGTAAAAAGCTTACCTGGAGGGTATACCTTGAAACGAGGACCGGATTTTGTTGTTAATAAAAACAGAACTGGGAGAATTTCAGGATAATATACTCTAATACTAGGATACGTGATTAACTTTATGATACCGTCGAAACTAAAACCAAGGACATGTAAAGGAATTAGGAGTTTTGAATATTTAATACTAACTTAATATGCGGGGCTCGTTTGAATTTGTAATCGCTTTGGTATAGCAGCGTTTCATTAATTCTGTTTCATTTCTGTATTCATATCTTAAGTGGTTTCATTTTTTAGGCTGTATATGCTTCACGCATTCTAAAAATTTAAATTTTTAGTTTAAAATTTAATACATAAAACATCACAAATCTGTTTCTGTTGTGGTTAACTAAACTGTCTTTCGAAACTTTCAACTTTGACGCAGACAATTGTTACTCTGCCATGCAAACAACTTGAACAGGAATACTTCGGAATCTAGAAGCGTAGAATTAGGGCAGGCGCAGGCCGCAGGCAGCACACTTCAGAGACATGTTTTTAATTTATGGATAACCTAACCAAATATCATACTTCATTTGCACTAAATTTAAATAAATACCGGTTACAACTGAGATTCTAACCTGTATTCTCTTGGTTACAAAGCGGACTTCTAATCCACTACACCTCCAAGGGAGCAACATATTTAATAAGATATTTGATGTTTCACACAATCATAATTGAATTTAATATGCACTTAATTCTGTCGCAGTACGCGCTTGCATGTGCACTTAAAATAAATCAAATGAATCAGATGTGCTTTGATGAAAATGCGGTGCCATATGAAGCGAATACAATCAAATTAGGGTTTGATATAATACAATTATTTTTGTTTGCATAGGCGGTTTCAGGCCAAATATGATATTCATCCAGTTTTGTATTGCCAAAGAATCCTGAAATTTAATTAATTACTAATATAATTAATAATTATAGTTCAGTGTCGGCTGCAGCAAAGAGTATGTCTCATTGTATGTAAACTAAGTTTAGTGTAAAAATCAAAAAACATTGGAAAATCTGCTGTACATACAACTGGAATATTTTGAAGCAGCTTGATTATTAAATCTCACTTTTAAAAGTATTGAAAGTAATTAAAATACATACCTAACTGTTTTTTATATTAAAATTAAATCTAGAAAATAGCGTGGATTTAAGAATAAAGCAAAAACAGAACAAGGAAAAACCTTATATGTTCAGAAAACCGAATAAATAAATCGTTCATCGTGCTATCACAATGTCCCAACCCGACAGTCTTCATGTCGAGTTAGCCCATATCCAAGGCAATCTCGTCAAGAATAGGTATAACAAAAGTGATATTAGGAAAGTCATCAAAAACAATTACACCCCTTACACCCTAAAAGTCCTCAAACTACATGTACACCGCAGGCTACTGCTTTCTTGCCCTACATTTGCCAAGTTACTGATTACATAGGTAGGATTCTAAAAAAACATAACATCAAAACCATCTTCAAACCCCCTCCAAAAGTGTCACAGATACTCTCTTCAGTAAAAGATAAGCATCAACCCTTCTCATCAAGAGGCGTCTATAGCATCCCCTGTTCTTGTGGTTTGATGTACAACAATAAATAAGCTAGTCGCTCAGTACACACACGTATCTGTGAACACAAACGTTGCTTGAAATCAGGTCTTTTCTCACACTCAGCTGTTGCTGAACATCACGTTACTGGCCATAAGATATTACCTATTTAAAAAATCTTCAATCATCATTTCTATTCGATTTGAAGTTAGGGAATAGGCCTGAATGACACGGTCCCAACCCGGAAGACGTCCTTTTAACATTCAAAAATAATGGTTTACGCAAAACGTTCCACAATAAATTTAAATGCGCATTTAGATTCTTTACAGTTTTACACAATTACAAAATTAACTATTTCACTAAATAATGCTTCCAATAAAGCATTTGAAAAGATTATCGGAGAAACTATACACCGAACTGGCTAAAGAATTAAATATTCATTCTAGAAAAAAAAAACAGATAAAACTGTTCGATCCTAAATTAAATTTTAAAATGAATTCCTTTAGAAATACAATTCATCAAATATTAGAATGTATTCAAGATAGATTTGAAGATCTCACATCGACACTTTTTGATTTCTTAACAGCCAATAATTATGAATGTAGGTTCTGAAGAGATACAGGAAATTACAACTTCCGAAATACATGCAGCACTCAAGCAGATGAAAAATCGTAGGTCCCCTGGAAAGGATAACATAAGTTACGAAATGTTGAAAATGGGGGACCAGCGCTAATGTATGCCGTAGAAGTATTATTTAACAAATGTCTGGAAGAAGGTAAAATATTAAAAGGCTGGTACAATACTGAGATCGTCTTAGTATTTGAAAGGGGGGGTAACACCAACATTGAGAATTATCACCCAATAAGTCTACTTTCTCACTTCTATAAATTACTAATGAGGATCATAACAAACAGATTAACAGCAAAGCTTGAACAACATCAACCAGTAGAGCAGACTGCATTTCGAAAAGTCTACGGTACCTTGGATCACCTTCAAACACTAAAATCACTCATTGAAAAAGCAAATGAATATAACATTCAACTTTACTTGGCCTTTGTAGACTTTAAAAAGGCCTTCACTCTATAGAAATATGGGCCTTTCGTCTTTCTCTCAGCAATGGACGATGTCAGAATAGATTCCAGGTATTCGCGGTTTATAAAAAATATATACAAAACTGACACTTTCTGTGTTCAAACAGACCAAGATACTGAGACGAATAAGATTCCAGAAAGCCGAAATGTTCGCCAAGGAGACATATTTAAAGATCTACAGATTATAAAAAATTATAAAAAAACGTAGATCAATAGAGATATCTTAGACATACCTACAGTTAAACTTGGCAAGGAAAATCTAACAGCGGAGATTGCCAGAAGGGTAACGTTGATTTGGTCAGCTTTCGGAAAACTCCAATATATATTTAAAGATCCTAATATGCCCATAAGCTTGAAACGAAAGGTTTACGAAGCTTACGTATTACCTACCAGTCTCAACTTGCGGTCTGGAACCGCCACAGTAACAGAAAGAAGCGTAAACGGTCTTAGAACGATGCAACGAACCATAATGCGAAGGATATTTGGAATCAGTTTGAAGGACGGAGTGCGAATTGAGACCATTAGACAAAGAACTAAAGTCACGGATATCATAGAACACCTTAAATGGCAATGGGTTAGTCATGTAGCCAGACAGGACAACAACCATTGGACGAAAAAGTTGATCCAATCGCGAACTAGAGAAACAAGGAGGACCATACGAAGACCTCCAAAAAGATGGCTAGATAACATAAAGAGAACAGCAGGCATCTATTGGCAACGAACAGGTCGAAACAGAAACCCATGGAAAAGATTAGAGCGGGCGTCTGTCCTGCAGTGGGCAGCAAATTGCTGAGGAAGAAGAAGAAGAAAGAGCGCTAAAGGAAACAAAAACGTCATAACTTTAAAAGAGTCGATAAATTGCTTAATAATAGACTTTATAGAGTATACGGAGTATAACACAAGAGACTAGCGCTTAGGTATAAACTAACCTTACCCAACCCTGAAATGCCCAAACATACAATACTCGTATACCAAGGAAGACCAAATGTTTCAAGTTTCCCCAACTTAACCAAAATTGTGAGCGAATTAATTTAAGAACCTAGCCGTACCCAAAAAAGAGTTTGGACCAACATTTCGATTGAATTTATCGATAAAATTAAAGATTTAAAATGTAACGAAGGTAAAATTTTAACTTCATTCGATATGTGTTTAGTTTCTTATCATAGCGATTCCTCAAGCTGTTTTACAGTAATTGATGACCATTGCATGTTTCAGAATTGCTTTCACATAGATAAAAAAAAGTGCTATGAACAGCATGAGGGACTGGCCACATCTCAAGAGCATTATTTAACATTACAATTCAATGCCAAATGGTTCCCTAAAATCGAAACTTAACTCGAAATCCTGCTTAATTACAACAACTACCTACATTTTTAAGCAAACACAATCATAAAGTTTTTGTTCTAACATACTCTTATTTTCAAACCTTTTTATGTGTTTAATTTAGAATACAAAATAGAACACCAAATTCCTTCACAATTTTTCCAAAAGCTTGAAAACAATGTCAATAATGAAGCGAATATTCTAAATTTTAAACTTCATTCTATTATTTATATCCAAAAGAATAAATTTTTTATTTCTCATAAAAGCTTTTTAATTCCAACGACCTAAAAAGTGTGCTTTTCTTTAATTTCGCCCTTAAATGATAATCAGGATCGATCGAATCAGCCCCTTTTTAAAAAATAAAATATCTCATTTATTGCCCACAGACAGCTTTAATTAAACAAAGTCGGGCAACTTCAATCACTTTTCATTCGATTTTATAATAAAAAGGTCTTTAATCTTTCTTTTAAATTTATTTAAAGCCCAGGAAAATGTCATCTTACGAACGAATGTATAAATTTGGTTGATGTTTTGAGACAATATATACATACTTCAAACTGATCATCTAAATTACTACATAAAACATGTATTTTATAAATACAACAACGTATTGTAACGAGATATTGTCGCGAATATTATGTAATTAATATAAATATACGTTAATAGTTATAAATAAACAAACTGTACAAATAAATTAATTAGTGTTACGGGTTAATATTAGTGTTGAGTTTAGTGTTAAGTTATTATTTCGTGTTTCTTCGTTGCTTAATAATTTTAATATTTGTTAATAAATAATTCACACAACGAACCGAAGTTTTAAATAAACGTTTTAAAACCGTTACAGTATTTATTTTTCACTGATAAAGGATAAAAGTTCAAGCGAGGCTAAAATAAATTTCAAACTTCACATCATAACCTTTAAATTAAAATATTCCACCTAATAAATCTAAACTCGCCAATTCAATTTTCGTAAGGTTATAAAACCTCTCTAAGGGCCTTCAACCCAAGCAAATTTCTATTTGAATATTCTAATTACCTCGTGTTATTATTTTAGGTTTAAAATTACTGTTTTGACAAAATTTGACTGAAATGCGATTATAAACTCGACGCTTAATTTTATAACAGAGATTTCGGCCCTGTTTTTATGTATTATTGATTGTTGTTTGGATATAGGATTATTTCGTTTATTTTTTGCTCTCTTGCGTGAAATAATTTTACAGGCACGATGAAATGTGTCAGCTTGTCACGTCAGTTTGGAAAACTTGATTGTGTAATTGGCAAATAATTAACTAGCCGTGCTGATTTAAAATTTTCCACTTAATTCCCAATGGAAAATTCGCACTTCTGAGGTAATAAATTAATAATTTAACAATAATTAATAATTTGTACTGGTCTACTGGTAGTTTAAGAAACGAATTTTAACTACAAAAACACTGAAAATGTGTGAAAGGTTGCTGAATATTAATTTTGCGGATCTTCTAATAAAAAAAATGAAACATGTCAAAGACCGTCGGGAAAAAAAGGTGAATTTTAGAGCCCACATGCGGCCGTAAATTACGTTACGGGATCAACCATAAATATTTCGTTTGCTATTAACTTCAAACTATGATATTCAGCAATAAATAAAAAACAAGTCTATAAATTGTGTGGAATCAATCCTAATCTTATAATGTTTTGATTTTGCCTTTCGATATTATGTATTTCAACAATGAAACCCTTTTCAATATTTTCGCAAGAATTATGGCCATAAACTTAAACAAGGTTCCTATCAAAAAGGATTTACAGAACTCTTTACAGCTAAAAAGGTAACATCTTATTTATTAAAAACCCATCTTAATTTAAAAAGTGCAATTAACAGTTCGTCTGCAAAATATGCAGCTGAATTATAAATGCATTTATTTATAGAAATTTAAGTTGCATATTTAGGTCACGACACAGAAAACTCCTTTCAAATAAAATAAAGTTCCCGATAGCTGTGAATCACAGATGTGATGAAAATTCACTTATAAATATCAAAAGTATTTTTGCAACAGTAGATAACAACTTCAGAGAAATATTTACAAACGTAACTTCAAAAACACATGGCAATGTATTGAAGACTACTTGGCAGCTTTTAATACTGCGTTAGAGCTCGGTGTGCAAGGTCATTTATTTACAAAATCCTGAAAAAGCTTCAAAGAATAATTGTTTAAAGATTACTTTCGTTGTCTCGCAATAAATAAAACTAATTCGGGTAAAAATTAATGCCGAGTAGAACTGAATTGTTTAAATATTAAATTTACAAAAACAAATTTCTGGGCATTTCAGTCTTTGCATGTGTATGTTTTAGAACAAAAATATTAGATTAAAACAAAACGTTAATTAGAATCAGATAAACCTAGTAGACAATGATCATACACTTGCAAGCAACGAATGAAATTAGGCAACCAGTCCTACTCCATGAATTCAACCGTTGTGTTCAATTTATTATTCAAGTAGAATAGTAGAAACTTATCAGAATTTAAAATATGAACAAATTTGGTCGCTCACAAAAGAAGCTTCAAAGCCATACATTTATTTATTTGTTAATTTACTCTTCTTTAAGAAACATGACCTCCAACCAGGAAAGTAATTCGCTGAAACTCGAATATAATTTGAAATGCAACATGTACTATACATACAAACAAGAACTTTTTGAAATTGTATTCTCTCCAAGGCCATCTTATGTATTTAACTGCATAATAGCTATCCTTGAAAAGACACGTTTAGTTCTTTTTTTGGCAAAAATACAGATGGATGTCATCTAATCGCTATTATTTAGACATCCGTTCATTTTTCGTCGCATTTCAACTCGAATTGAAAATTAAGCTCGTAAATTTGAATGTTAAATAACTAAATTCCAGGTGACAGGATTTTTTGAAAGATACTTCAGATCGCTAACAACTAAAAATATAGCCAAATTAAACCGTTTCAACATACCTATCTAAAAAGGAAAGCATTAATGCTACTTTTAAAGGCATTAAGTTTAAATGTTACTCTAAAAACACGACGCGTGTAAACGGTCACTGGCATTAAAGACCAGTCTAACGTCTAACCATTATTACTTTCCTAACTTTACATGAATGTATAAAATAACTACTCCATTTAAAAACCTGTCCACCATTTAGAACAATAACGAACATTCTTATCAGCTTTCTATTTCCTGTAAACACAAACGTGGCTATTTCCCTCAGAACCAAAAAGAAGCACGTTCGCTACGTACTACTGAAAATATAAAACCCTTTTTCAAACAACCTAAATTTACCTTTCTCCTGAAGGTCGAACGAAGAGTGCTTATTAAAGCTTCTCTGAGACCTAAGAGATGTGCAGTGGCGTAGCTACCATACCGCCAACACCCGCGGCCGCGGGGGGCCCTGACGTCAAGGGGGCCCTGGTGTCAAGCCAAAAAAAAAATACCAAACCACTTCAACAAGACCTCAAAAGCCAACTGGCACTGGCCACCTGCCGCCATTAGCCTGATCAGAAAGAATGTTTGGGATTGACACTAAAAAATGTTAAAAATTATCGAAATAATTACGAAAATTTGAAAACCGACGCTACTAATACTGCTAAAAGATGGAATATTTATCCATTATTTAGAGAAGAAAGGCAGCATAAGCTAAAAAAGCAATATGATGAATGTGATACAAATTATCTATTTTATAACCAAGAGCATTATTTTAAAGTAAATATTTATTACAAAGCTTTTGACATTGTTATTAATCAATTAAACAACCGTTTTGAAGGGATGAAGAAGACTGTTGACAAATTTAGTTTCTTAAGTCCACCCATTCTTGTATCAGTGACGGAAGAAGAGTTATTTAAATCGGCTGAAGCTTTGCAACAATATTACCTTCGCGATATTTCCTCAGCGTTTCCTTTGAAAATTGTTGCCTTATCTCAGCCATTGAAAGACAAAAAGGCATTAGAGAATTTGCACATTTTTTTATTTGTAGAAAATGATACCCTAGCATCAAATTTTGCAGAGGTATATACTGCTTTAATATTATTTTTGACGCTTCCTGTAATCATTGCGTCTTCAGAACGCTCATTTTCTAAATTAAAGGTAATCAAAAACTATTTGAGAAATTGCTGCCCCCAAAATTGACTAAGTAATTTAGCATTGCTTAGTATAGAGGCCGTGGAAACTGCAGCAATGGACAAAACTGAATTAGTTAAAGTTTTTGCGGAAACTAAGTCCAGAAGTAAGCAATTTCTTGAATAATGTTTGTTCTTTGATTTTCTCATTATTTTTAATCTTACCACCGAGTGTTTTATTTTACAGAATAGATTTATTTTGTGTTGTAGTTTGTTTTTATTACATTATCAAGGATACAAACTTTTCTTTTTGCTTTTAAATGTCGGTGGCTTTTTATTTACTTTG
The DNA here is from genome assembly GCA_963082815.1 of Melanotus villosus. NCBI lineage: Eukaryota > Metazoa > Arthropoda > Insecta > Coleoptera > Elateridae > Melanotus > Melanotus villosus. The sequence continues at coordinate 25,408,586 of OY720422.1, read as the reverse complement.
TGATTATTACCTAAGTATGTCATGTAGTTGTACTTATTAGATATTTTAACTTGTTATAAATAAATATGTTTTAAGGCGGTTTTAAGTATCCTCCTACATTATTTTCTATCCTTGTCCGAATGTAAGTGGGAGATTAGATTTTGCACGTTACATTAGGTACTAACTTGAACTGTGATTTTGTGCTGATATCAATTTTGAGGGGGGGACAAAAGTCACATTTGGCGGGGGGGCCCAAAATCTGAAGCTACGCCACTGGAGATGTGGCCGAAGTGTAACCACTCAAGTTACTGCAATTAGCTCTGTTGTAAATGTCCAAAAGTAGTTGATCGACGAGTTGAGAGGCCCTTCTTCTTTCATTTAATTCCTTTTCTTGATTCGAAGACTTGAGTTTTTCAGAAGTGGTGCGTCTTCTACAGATCGGAGATGAAACAGGTATGGGATCCGAAGTTGGTATCATGGATGGACTTTGTTGTACCAACACAACGTCTCCGAACATAGCACGATTACACAATTCTAACTGGTTAACACGACGTTGGCGAACAAACATAATGCACTGCTGTATTTTAATTTTGCTGATAAATATATCCGGTACTTAAGCCGCAGATATGCAGCTGATTATTGGAGAGGTACAGTCGGTGCTGGAAAATTGAAATTTCAACAAGACTGGAAATATTGGACACTGACCCCTAGTTTTAGTCTAAAATTTTTCGACAAGGGCCCAAGAACTGTTGAACTTATCTAAAGGTGTTTTGCACCCTATCTAATTCAAATCATTACTAGGTTTGGAAAGTGTTCGGGATCGGGTTTGCTGGGGATATTTAATAACCCGTATGTTTAATTATTTATTGTATTTCCATTAATGTAACACTATACAGTATAATCAAACGGAACCAAGCTGGGCTACACAACCCTCATTTTTGTCGCCTCCTGAATATACGAACGATACAAACACACATACATACGATTGTTAAATGGGTATTTCAAATACATAGTGTACACGTATAGTTTTAAGAACGACACACATCGAAGAAGACATTTATTATTTAAAAGTGTTTAAACAAGAATCTACTTATACAAATCGTTTTTCTCATAAGCACCCATTTCTCTCACTTTTGAAATGAATAAGAAACAACGAAGGATTAAATTACGTTCGGTGTTCAAAGATAGTACAAAATACAGAGCTGGGCTTAAGACTTGTGGATTTTATAAAATACGCATAGAATCGTAAATTTAGGGCACTCCTGGTTTAAATATGAAATATCACAGAATTCCGCTTATAGTCAAATTTTAAAAGTGATTCGCGATATTAGAAGTTACGATGATAAGATGACGTCAGTTCTTTTCAGGAGGCCTGTTAACTATCGTTATACTTTATTAGGAATCAGCAACCTTTTCTCTTTCAAACCCGCAAAAGGTTAATCAACAAAAAGAATCGTACCTTACAGCTAAGTCAATTCAAGAAAGGTGTACTTTAAGAATGAAATCGTTTAATCCTTCTTTTTCCCTTACTAATTCTATGATTTTCTCGGGAGTTTACTCCGACTTCTCGAATCATTTCGAAAATCACAGCTATTCAATATTAAAACGATTTAATAAGCAGTCGATAGCATATACTCCTACATATACACAATAGGTTATCAAAGTTGGTGTTCACTTGCAAAGCTTTGCTAAAATGTTCAATTTTATTCACTCAAACGCATTGCATAACAAGCTTGTAGCTCTACTTCAGGTACATTTAATTAAACGAACAATTAAATAAACACTTGATTGTTGTAACAATAATTTAGAAGGGGAACAATTTATTAAATTTCATATCATAAACGTGGTTCGATTTCACACAAAAAAGGGCCAAGCAGAAAGCTTCCTACAAATCGAAATGGAGGTTTTGCAGGAAAGTTTCTCTTTTATGAAAAATTCAGCTTGTCACATCAAAAATGTGTTCGGATATTTTCAGGATTTTTCCGGCACATTAAACATCTATAAATTTTTTATTAGCCCGGCATGTCCAAGAAAAACTTTCAGAAAAAATTCATCTCGATTCGTAAGGACGAGCGTTTATTTATTTAAATTCAGAGAGGCGACATTTCTAATTTCTTACTCTACATTCTACTTATTATAATGTAAAATCTATTATAATGCATATTATACAGAGTGTTCGTTTTAAAGCAGTGCATTCGATTCACTTATTTACTATTACATGTAGTTTTACATATATAAAGGTTGATTTAAGGCACAAAACTGGCTTATTTTTTGTTAAGTTTGTAGGTGATGTGAACTTTTTCTTAGAAAAAGTAAATCTTGGACCCAATTTTGTGCCTTAATAAAATTAAGAAAAGCGACACAGGTTATCTAAAAACTTCGGTAAAGGATTGAGGGGATTTTCACTAAACTCAGCCCAATTTTTTTTCAACAAATCAAAAATACCTTAAAATGAATACCCTGTACACGATGTAAGGCCTATTCATATTGACCTAGTTCAGTGCAACCCCTAACAACATTCGCGCTGTACTGCATCAGTGAGAATAAACCTTGAGGGAATTGTTAAGAATTCGCGCTTGGGACAGAAGAAAATTTTTAAGGAAACTCGTTTTTTATTCGATCTCAGTAAATTTAGAATTTTTTAATCGACGTTTCACGAGAAAAGACTAAACTGTTTAAATAAGAATGCAAAATTTCTAAACTTTTCTATTCTCCTACGCTTTTAAGAAACACATCTAATGTAGATTTGAAGTTTGCACTTGCTTGCTTAGACAAATCTTGAGTTTTGTTATAAATTTGCAAATTTTAATATGTTTAGTGTTTCAACAAAGGCTTTAAGTATAAGAAATATTAGGAACCTGTAGGAATTTTAACAATTTGTTAACTGACTAAGTAAGGATTTCAATTTAAAATTTAATATAATTTCATGCTTTTACTTCAGAATTTGTCCAACACCTAACGGTATAATGGACATTTTAGATTAAATAAATAAAATAAAATATTTCGGAATCGGCCATGACACCCCCGTATCTTTTTTTACGTTTTCTTTCAGTTACCTCCTCTAAGTGCATAAATCCAAATCTACGTAATCAAAATGATATGTTTTCGTATCGTCAAGTAAATCAGTCAATACTCCGCCCATTTCTTTTCACTCTCACGAACCTGATCGTTCGATGTATTTGAACTGAGAAACAATAATAAAAGCGCCAAACAAACAATCCCCTTTTTAAAATCTGTTCTGTTATTTTTTTTTTTAAATATCAATATTACTGCTCGTTGTTTTGAAATCGATGAATCTCCACTTTGTTCAACAGCAATTGAAATGAGTATTAAACACGTAATAATAGGATACACGAGATAATAAAGTGCAATATTATATATATAGTAGTAGTAATATACACAATCAATATTGTCACTGTACGTTAAAATTCTACTAAAGAGGGATACCAAGAGCAGGATTTGAGTTGTTCAGTCTCAAGCCACCACCTCGATCCCCATTTATAACAAAAACATTTCTAATTAACGACACCGGTTAATATTTTTTTTATACACTTTAACAACTATTCTAACATAACAACAGGTACTGGATACCTGGCCCGAGGCAGTGACATAACATTAATATTGAACTTAACATATTGCTGAGCGAATCAGTAACGAGCTGATTATGCTGATTATCGCAGTATTATTACTACATCTTACGGATTTTTTAAAAAATAATTTCAAAAGCAGCAGTTTCATCACAATGTCAAAATGTTTTACAAGATTATTTTGTTTTCCTAGAATTAGATGAGGCAGGATCTGCACGCGGATAAATCTAAGTTTAAGTTGTAATTAAACCTTGATAAGGAACGCAAAAGACTCGAATTGCTTAAATTACAAACAATAAAAACTCTTTAGGTTTGCCAAACATTTAGACTTTTCTCAAAATGTTTGGAAATCCGTCGAGTTTTTTCACAATCTCATTAATAATTTCTTTGGATACTGAATGAAAATTAAATGCATCAAAAAAGCTAAAGTAATGGAAGTTCTCTTGGATATTATTATTATTATATCAAGTTGTAATTTTCCAGAATTCACGTTAAGTAATCGCCATAAATATGAATGCAGTTACGTACCCCAGAAAATATCGTACATTACGAATTTGCCCAAAATTGCTTCGATTCACTTAGTTGCATCAGAAAGAATTAACAACCACAGTCGTGTAACAGAAATTGCAGTTCACCCTTCGAAAGATATTTAAGAAAGCACTAAAACTCTTATCACTATTCTCTCAGGATTCTGATATATAGCACGTCACATTTATATTCTGACAATGACAAAAAGGGAACTGTCAAGTGCAAGGATGTCAAAAGTACATCGTTTAAGAAGATTGATACTAAATGTTGCGCATTTTCTTTAACGTTTTTAGATCATAGATTAATACTTTAGTTGAATGAAATGTAAAATGTTACTATATTTTATTGAACGAACGAAATTTGCTTCCCTTCAGGGTATGAATAATTCATCCGCACATAAACTTGAAGAAAAGTTATCAAAAGCTTATAGTGGATGATTCAGGCATAAAACGGTTTTATAATGGTGGATCTGAAGTACACAGTTCTTTTTAAATCATTCAAATCCTTTGTTGTTATTTGAAATTCTATATAATTCAAGTAAGATAGAAATTGTTCACAAATTCTATAACTTTCTGGATAATTTCGAAATCATTTTACTTATTCCTTTTCTTACTTATTTGGACAATTTTTGATATTTTAAAAGTTTGTTCGTCGCCATTTTCAGTAACACTTCGCAAATTGAAATGTGCTACTGAAGGTTTTTTGCTTTCTTCTTAGAAGTTTTACATTAATTCTCTAGCAATCTTAGTTATCCTTTTTAACTCCACAAACTCCTATGTCGAAAAAGCTTCTTTATTTGTTACCAACTTCACATATGCTGATTAAGTTTTGCCTGATTTACGATTCACGATGATTAACAGGTGACCCATAGTTTCACTTTTAAACCTCAGCTCAGCGTAAAGTCAACTCTACAAATTTTTCTCTATTTTTTTGATTTTTTATCCGCCCCAGCTATCTTAAAAAGTTGTGCCTATTTCAAGGCCTTTTAAATACCTAACACCTTAAAATGTTAATGTTTTCTAGTGATTTTGCATTGGAAGGATCACACCATTGCCATTTCTCTTACTGGCCTACAGCAATCAAGCTCTTGAAAACTGCCAAACTTCCATCAAGAAACTTTATAAAATAAATATGAGGGAGAATTCCACAAAAATTAATTTCTCATGCATATTTTCAAAGGTCGGTAACCTGATTTGAATATAATTTCATCGACAGTTGTTAAATTTAGCAATTGCAAGGGGAAACGAGGCAAATTGATTTTGAAATTTTTAAAATTAAATTATTCGCCATTACTGCATTTTTTATTGTTGTCTGAACGACTACCACGGACTTGGTTTGGTACCAGATAACGAAGCTGCAGCATTTATCATAGCTTAAGAGGATTAGCTTTACTAATAGACGAATGTTTTGAAAGCAAAACGTGAATAACAACTGTGGCAAACCTTTGTGTTTACTAAATTCTGGGGGAAGTCAGTTTGTTTTTCGCAAAATAAGCTTTGAAAAGTTTTAAACTTCTTGCAGGAAAACCAAAATTTAAGCTTTAATTATAAAATTGTAATAACCTTTAATTAAATAGCCCGTAACAAGGAATATTTTACAGGGACTGTCAAAGTTGGTTTCGTTTGGATATTCTCTTTCAACTGTTGTGTGTGCTTTAATCCGATTCGAATAACTCGCTTAATTAGAAACCTTCAGACTTCAGGATTTAGTTTTAAAATGTCGAAGTTAATTAGGCTTTTTCTGATGGTGCGCTGACGCCGCTGATTGAATCCAAGATTCGCAGAATTAGCTTTCCACAATGAAATGTATTCGTAATGATAATTTTAAAAGAATTTTTAATTTATGTATCATCCTATTTAAAAATGCATAGATGCAATTATAATTAGAGTAATAATAACATAAAGTTTGTAAAAATTTTTAAAATTAATTTTCGATTGATCTAGTTATTATTTTTAAAAATAAACAAGTTTAATTTATTACTAAAAATTAATTTTAGCAAATTTTCCAATTTGATCTTCCAACTTCCTTTATAATTTACACAAACCTGAGGTTCTACTCAACAGTTCTTATTAAGGTAGGTCGTTTTTCCTATTTTTAAGGCATATGGATGACCAAAAAGGTTATTTAATGCGTATAACTAATTGGCATCCACTAGCTTTAGTGCTTTAAAGTGTTCGTAATTCAGCAAGTTTAAGTTATTGGTCATCGGAGTGTATTTTTCCTACATTTGGATCTTATTAAAGGCACGCCAAATCAGTTCTTTTTCATTAAAAATTTAATTCCTTAACTAATCTAAAACCACACAAACTAAACACTTGAAAACAAGTCACTCGTAGTTTTAAACATTCTCAACCTAATTTTATTTTTTAAAATTTCAATAATAATTTTTTCTCTATCATTTTTATGTTTGCTGCTTTTGAAATTTACGACCCCGTTCTTCAAACAATTAGACAGCACAATCATCCCAATCCCCAACTTTACCCAGTAGCACTTGTCTTTTCAGCAATGAAGAATCGGAATCGTATTTTAAAACGCTCCGTAGCTCCACTGCCTAACACCGACAGCGTTATAAAAAAATCTAAAATAATCTACGAATTTGCAATTCTATTACATATCGCCGAATATACCCGCAAACGTCTTTCTGAGGTTCTTCATGGTGTCTTCGGTGTCTTCAGACGGGGCAGCTTGTTGGCTGCTTTGACGTTGGAAAGGACGAGGTGGAGGATCAGGAAGACGGCCCGTACTTGGAGCACTGCTGCTTACCGTGCTGGATTGAGATGCTGTTAAAATAATTTTAATTATTTCTAATTGTCTGAAAACAAGAAAAGCGCATACAACTTTAGGATTCGTACGTTAGGAAAGTAATTTATCACCAAATCAAATTCAATTTTGTACGGGGTAATACTGAAAGCAAGATTGAAATTGAAAGGTTCTCCAGAGAACTAAAGTTCCGTATAATCCGTAGCTCTTAATCAAATTGCTTTTATTTCAGAAAATTCGATTCTACGAAGTGTAAAATTTACACTGACTGAGGTCGATTCTGCAAGGTTTTCAAGATACCTGAAAAGTTAGTAATTCTCGAAGGTGTTTGAGAGGAATTTAAATTGAATACACAGCCACATTTAGTAAAAAAAATTCCGTTCTTAAACTTTCAGTTCCTCTGAACATTGCAAAATATTCAGACCTTTTTGTGTAGATATTCAAAAAATTTAATACATGAAATTAATTTTTGTTTTGAAATCTATTTAAGCAATACATTAATAGTATATTTTACGTTTTCTTTAGCTAATCGAAAATATTTTTAAAAATCATACTGTTATTTTATGCAAAATGGGAATTATAAAAGTTGTCCAACGAGGTTTACAAAAAAAAGTGAAAAATGCTTTTGTATTTTTCTAAGGAGTAAAAAGGAACAGCATTTCATCATTAAAAATGGCAACTAAAGTAGAAATGGAAATAGAAAATTGGTCAACTTTGTAATTAAAATTCTTTGTGACTCATGAAACGCAGATGCATAAAATGATTTAAACTTCAAGTAATACGAAACCAAACGACCAAACGCAATAGCATAAAAGTACCCATAGCACACGTTATTTCATAAAAAAATAACCGTTTAACTAAGGATAAACTTAGTGTTATCAGTATCTGCAGCGGTGTTTCAGGACATCCTGAACAGGCAAACTTGTGAACTGTTAAAAGCTTCTATCGATAATTTCCTGAACAGCTAGAGTACCAGGAAGTCAATATTTCAAGGTAAGAAAGTTCAATCTTGGTAAACTTTTAAAGCAGCACTGCTTAAAACTTCTTGAAATTTTATAAGGGTTGTGATGTACAGGAACGCCTTGCCGGGGACTTGAATGTTTGGTTTTAAAGACTTAAAGTAACTTTCTGAAATTTTCTTAATGAAAACACATCTCAATGCATTACTGTCAAATTCTTTATATCAGCTGTAAACTGTGCTAAAAAATAAACAATAATTAAACTAATTAATTCATGACTTTGCACCTAAATTATTAAGGAATATATAAATGAGCAAATGTATAAACAAATAAATCATTAATCAAATAAATAAAACAGGAACGAGATTCTTTTTTGAAAATACTCTACCTTGGCTATCTCTACGTCCAATGCTCGACAATGAAGGATGTTCGGAAGAAGGTGGAGGAGTATCAGAATGAGTCAAGCTAGTTAAACTTCCTAAAATTCCCCTCGGTCCAACAGGAGGTGGTGGAGGTTCCTCCGATGGAGGTGTTCTGGGTCTACAAATAGCCTGCATACGTGAAACAACTAAATCGGCAATATGTCGACGATCTTCCTCCTGGGAATCTCCAAGTAAAGTCAAAGCACTGTCGTTAACTTCGATTATGTACTCCTTCCCGTCCTTGCTTACGACTACCTCCAGGGCACAGATATCTAAGCCACCAAAAAGGTCCGATACTTCATCTACCCAAGTTCTATAACGTTCAGGCATTTGAATTTGCTCGAGCATTGCTGATCCCATGTTCGTTTTCCAACAGCCTGAAATCGATTTACGCATAAATGCTTTATAATTTGTTCCAATTTTTTGCACGTGGATGTCGTATTTGGAATCGATGAATGGTTCAACGGTGCAGTAGGTGTTTGCAACGGCAACTACGCTTGCCATGTCCTGAAAATCGCCGATGTTTTCTACTTTTACTTTTCCCAGTCCGCCGTGTGCGTGACCGATTTTTATAACCACTGGGAATTTGGTTGCTGTGATCTAAAATAGAATATTTAAATTTTAGTTGGTATTCATGTTAATCAATAATTCTGAAAATGATAGTTTTATCTACAAAAAGAAACACACCCACATACATTTTACAAAAGCAGAAAGAGGCAAAAATTATTTAACAAAGTGACAAGAAGAATAAATAAACCAAAAGGGTTTGAGAAAACTTCATTTGTATTCGAGAACTACGATTTCAAGTTTACTCTTACAAGAAAACATTAAGGTTTAAAGGTACTTCTCGGCAAATTCATAATAATTTTTAAAATAAATTAGTTCGGTGTAGACTTCAACTAAAAAAAACTTGTGTTTTTGCCATTTCTGAAACCTCTGAAATTTGAAAACTTAAACACAGAGATAACAATAAGACTAAGTTATGGATTTTAATTTAATTTAATTAACCAGCTTTACTTACTTTTAAACAATACACAAAAATTAAAATTTATATAACAATAATTTAGCTAATAATAATCAAGCTACTTTAACGAGTCATTTTTCAGCAATGTTAACGGATTTCATTTTATATCAAAAATTCCAATGCTCTCTTTTTAATAGCCAACTATGTATTTAGTTATTTTCCCTACGTTTCAGTAATTGCCTTAAGGTCTGCGATGACATAACTACCTAGTTATTTTTAGTTTACAAAATCACCTACTTTTTTGGACTAGTACTTTTAACTTTTTAGGTAGGTAGTCATAATAACAAAGTTATATCAAACTGTCATATTAAATTAAACGTCATTATTTTAAGTAGGAAATATCATTTCAGGGCAGTCGAACATAATAGTTAGTTGTATGCTAAGGCCGCGAAATTCCATTTTAGCGTACCGAGAGAAAAATTGTCGCCGAGGCCGCTTGCGGCCGAGGCAAGACAATCTCGAGGGCGCTAAAGAATTTCGCGGCCGAAGTATACACAACATTTTTTGTGCAGCTGTAAAAAATACATAATAAAACTGACATTTTCATATTATCTGTTATGTCAACTCTCATGTGTCAAATAAGTGACGTTTAGTTTAACGGCCGTTACTAAGGGTAAGGGTATTTCGCGGCCGTTACTAAGGGTAAGGCCGCGAAATCGGATTTCGCGTCCTGTATTGCGTACGCGAAATGACCACTTCGCGTCCGGCTGCACAAAAAATTATGTATGTACCTAACTCGTACAAAAACGGACTTTTAGACTCGCCTTATTTATTTGCCTCGTACGCGCGCGCGCTCGGCCATAAAACGCGGCTCGTCCAAAAAAGTCCTATATTTTGTACTTGTAACATAAATAACTATTATATGCTGGCGTATCATAATGAGAACATTATAAACCTTAATTTCAGTACTCTCATGGCTTTTATTATGGTACTGGGTACTCAGTACCTACCATAATGAAATTCAGTCCACATTTTTTGCAATATCCTTCAAATCCGAAAGTAAACTTTCATCAGAATTACTCATTTTCTTAAATTTTACTACAAACTCAATTTTCAAATTGTGAAATTGCAATAGTACAAGCCCCGTCCAGCTTCAGTTGGCCCACACACAAAATTTGTAGTGTTGTTGGTATTTATCGCTCAAGGAGCAAAACCAGCCGCTACAATGTAATATCTAAGACAAAATATGCTATTAGAGGAATATAGGAGAGATCTGGGTTCAATCGGGGTGTAAAAAATCTAAAATAAAAGTAGTTTGCTTGCATTCCATTACCTAAGTATTGCTAACGACGAGGATTAAGGTGGTTATGGAAACAACGCTTGTTTTGGCGGAAATGGCAGTGACAGATGTTTCGATTGTAAAACAGTTAATAATTGATAGTACATACAGTTGTTGTCGATAATGGGTAGAGGAAACGTAATTGATGAAAAAATTCGATCAATTATCATTAATTTACACAAATATGGAAAATCAAACGGTGAAATTGGAATATTGATCGGTTTATCCATATAAAGTGTTAGAAATATTATAAAATTGTACAAATCAACCGATTCAGCTGCCCAAAAACCCCGATATGTGAAAAAGTCCAAATGAACAGACGCTGACAGATGAGCTTTGGCCAGAATTATTAAGTCTAATAGGCGTGCTAACTACGGAGAGTTGAGTGTACTCTGGAATGAGGCTGTTGGAAGACGTGTTTGCAGGTCTACATGTCATTCAGAAGCAAAAAAACTAGGATTTGGTACTTACAAGGTAAGTTTCATGAGTTCAATCCTAAGGGGCAAAAGATAATTATTTTTTCCCCTTGTGAAGGCTAAAGAAAAACCGTTGTTGACCTTAAAGCAGAAGCGAGACAGGTTAAAATGGGCTAAAGACCATCGAAATTGGGATATGGAGAGATGGAATAGTGTACATACATTGGAGTGACGAGTCGCGATTTGAAGTTTGTATCGGTGATAGCCGGAGCAGCGTTATCCGCCAGAAACATAAAACTTATCATCGTGATTGTCTTAAGCGCAAAGTTAAATTTCCATCTTCGATAATGGTCTAGGGTTCAATGTCGGCTAGAGGAGTTGGAAAATTACACTTCATCAACGGCATTGTTAACTCAGACAAATATTTAGACATCCTAGAGCAGTCTTTGTCGCCTACTTTGGAAGAGAGCAGGATTTCTGGAAATGACTTCACCTTTCAGCAAGACGGTGGTGCATGTCATACTTCCAAAAAATCCATGAAGTGGCTTGCAGACCATGAACTGCCGCTCCTAAAACGGGGTAGTTCGGACCTTTCGCCCATCGAGGCTTTGTGGCATGTAATGAAAAAGCGGTTGCGAGCCAATCCTGCCAGGACTGTGCAAGAACTCAAGCAAAGGCTTCAGAACATTTGGGATGATTTTACTCCAGAAGAGTGTCAGAATCTAGTAAATACTTTGCCGAGAAGAATTGAAGCAGTTATTAAAAATAAAGGTGATGTTACTCAGTGATAGAATGTGCTATATCATAGAGCTGAAAATCACAAATTTCGTTGTTTTTTTTTTAGTCCTAATCAGTTTAAATTGTTGTACTAATTATTTAGTTCCGTTATTTTTATGCAATATATTTTTAAAATAAAAATTGATAATTATACCTCTATTAGTTTAAATAATCTTCAATACACGTCAATAACTGAAATTTTATCAGGTGGGCCAACTGAAACTGGACGGGACTCGTATATTGTAATACAAGTGTTGAAAGCTTGCGTTTGCCACACGAATGTGAAGTTTGCAGCACGAACGATAGTGAGTGCTGCAGTCACATTAGTGTGGCAAAAACAAGCTTTCAACACATGTATTACACGCTATTTTTTCTACAACCACATTTCCATAAAAAAAATTAAATATTTCTGCAAAATCTGACATTTTTATTTGCGTGTGGAAAAATTACTTTCCGCACTCAAATTTCACTTGTTCGGCAAACACTTATTTTCAATATTCGTATCTATGGAGACGAAGTCTGAAAAGCCCACTTTCCATGGTAGGAGTAGAAAAATTAATTTTAACAACGCTTCCTACTTGACAGCAGTGTTTGACAGTAAATAAAGCGCAGCTTGCTTACTATTTTTTATAAGAATAACTTAATGCACCCTGTAGTTTGTACCGAAATTATCATTATCAAAATGTAGGGTACTGTACTTGGTACTCAGTTTCTAAATTGCCAATAGATTGTAATATGAAATTGTAAATTTTGAATTTTGACAGTACAAAGATCCCCAAAATGTTAAATAACGAGATAATAATCTAAAATTAAACCATTAAATACCCAATCTCTAGAAAATGCCGTCCAGTTTACCGGAATAATAATCAACCCCTACTATAATTGATTATACAATTCATAATATAATTAACCAATCAGCATCAAGCATTTTGCTTGGTTACTACGTATTGTAACGTTTTTACGACGTTTATTTTAAAGTAAACTCGGTTCGTGGTGTAAATTAATTTATTAAACAAACTTAAAGTACGAAATAATTATAAAGAACAATTAAACACTAACGTAAAACTAAAACGGAACACTAATATTAAAACCGAACATTAAAGTAATTTATTTATAACAGTTTATTTATTTAACAATTTATTTCTACGTATTCACAAACACGCCGCGATTATTAGTTCAAGACTATTCACGGATATTTATATTAACTTCGCGACCGCGACTGTTGACTGGATTAGACTAACTCGGGTTCGTTTGGTCGCGCCTTATATATCCCAGCTCCGTCCTTCCAGAACTTCATTCCACAACATTCCCGTAGTCGGGCGAGAGTAAGTATCCGCCGAACGCTCTGGAAGCTTTTCGGTGGATAATTCTAGCGGCGGATGACGCATTTGATCTTGCACCTGCTCTCCGCAGCTGCTGATGCGATTCGTTACACTGCCCCCCTCTTCAAGTCTGTTCTGTCCCAGAATAGGTCTCGGCCCTTGATTCCTGAAGAACGGGTCATGACGGTAACGGCATTGTTCTCCTCTTCTGCATGTTCCACTGCGGTAGAAGTAACAGTCCACACTCCTCTTTGGTTTAAATACAGGCTTTAGATCAAAACTGCAGACCAAGATAGCAACATCGGAGTCCTTGAAGACGACCTCCAGCATATTTCGTACGATCCGCCAATCTAGTTGATCCAGTCCACAGCCGAGTTTAGGGACTGCCAACTTTTTAATGCCCTTGGCGAACAGGTCCCTCTTCAAATCCCATAGAGAATTCCAGAGGTCTCCATAATCCGGTTTCTGGTAATGGAACTGTTTTGTGACCAAATAATAAACGAAGCGTTGTTGATCTGGGAGATGTAAGGTTTTGCCGACCGTGGGGTTCTGTCTTTGGAGCTCGTCTAGTCGCCCAAACTTCTTCTTAAATACCACTGCAATTCCTCTTCCTAAATGAAGGTCCTTGGAAACGCAGTGAGCTATCGAGTAGTCAGCGGGAACCTTGAAGAGATCTTGCTGCACTTCAGTCGTCACTCCAAATCGTGCTTTCCCTGTTCCGGAAAATGCCGACATGAATTCTTCAAAAGTTGGTCGGCTTCCTGCAGGCTCCATCCTTCTGACCTCGTCTTCAACATGTGGGGTTCTCTCGTTACTCCCCTCGTATGGTGCCAAACGATTGGAATGTACCACCTTTGGTTTTCCTCTGGGTTGTTTCTGAATGCGATAGATTACGTCATTTATTCGCTTCTTCACTTGATACGGACCTTCCCAATTCCGTTGTAGCTTCGGTGAGAAACCCCGACGCCTCTGCGGGTTGTAGAGCCAAACCAAATCTCCAGGCTGAAATCCGCCTTCTTGGGTCCTTACGTCGTAGGAATTCTTCATCCGGTCGCTAGCGATCTGGGTATTTCCGCGGGCCCGATCGTGGATGTCATTCAACTTCAATTTCAATTTCGTGACGTAATCGTCTCCTGCTACCTCTTGTTCCGCAGGCGGACTTCCAAATTCGAGGTCGCAGGGTAGTCGCAGTTCGCGTCCAAACATCATGCAGGCCGGCGTTTGACCAGTGGTTTCGTGAACTGCTGCCCGATTGGCCATTAAGAACAGGTGCAAATATTGATCCCAGTCTCGTTGATGGTCGGATACAACCTTGGCTAAATATTTGCCCATGGTTCGGTTCATTCGCTCCACCATTCCATCGGACTGCGGGTGTAGCGGAGTAGTTCGAGTCTTACGGATGCCCAATAATCGGCAAACATTTCCGAAGAGTGCAGATTCAAAATTGCGGCCTTGATCTGAGTGTAGTTCCAAGGGCACACCAAAGCGTCTGAAGAATTCCTTAACTAGTACTTCGGCGACCGTCACGGCTTCCTGATTTGGTAGTGCATATGCTTCCGTCCATTTAGTGAAATAATCCATTGCTACCAGGATATACTTATTTCCCGCATCAGTTTCGGGAAACGGTCCAGCAACGTCTATGGCCACTCTCTCTAAGGGATTCCCCACGTTGTATTGTCTCATGGGTGCCCTTCTTTTTCCTAGCGGCCCGTTCCCTGCGGCACACAGGTCGCACTTGCGACACCATTCCTTAACGTCTTCTTTGCCGTTGACCCAATAGAATCTTTCTCTAACCTTCTCGAGAGTCTTTTTCACACCATAATGTCCTCCTGAGGTGCCATCGTGAAGATTTCTAAGCACTTCTGACATTCGGCTTCTCGGCACTACTAACTGAAGCCTGACGGTAGTTCCATCTTCGTTTTCCAGTTGCCGCTTCAGAAGCCCGCTTTCTATCTTCAAAGAGTCCCACTGGGCCCAGTACGCCTTCAGGGTTCTGTTAGAAGAGCTGATTCTCTCCCAGGTTGGTCTTTCACCCTTTCGTTTCCACTCAAGCACCATTTTCAATTCGGGATCTTCTCCTTGCTCTCGTTGCAACTCTTCAGGCAACCAATGGTCGTTGACGATTGTGGTACGGCAAATCTTCCCTTCTAGTCGAGAGCAGTGAGGACAGTCTGCTGGACATGGCCTTCTTGAAAGGGCATCAGCATTCCGATGAGTAGTGCCCGCACGATGTTCCGTGTCAAAGTCGTACCCTTGCAGCCGTTCAATCCATCTTGCGACTTGTCCTTCCGGATTACGGAACTGCAGAAGCCATTTTAACGTGGCATGGTCTGTCCTCAGCAAAAACTTCCGCCCATACAAGTATTTGTAGAAGTGCTCTACAGACTTGACGACAGCCAACAACTCTTTTCTGGTTACGCAATAGTTTCTTTCGGCTTTCGATAAAACCTTGCTAAAATAGCCGATAACCTTTTCATGTCCATCTTGTATTTGGGAAAGAACACTTCCAATGGCCAGGTTACTCGCGTCCGTATCGAGTATAAACTTTCCATCCATCCGTGGGTAGTTTAATATCGGTGCGGTTACCAGAGCATGTTTCAGTTGTTGGAAAGCTGTCTCACAGTCTTCGCTCCAAATGTAATCGTGACCATCTTCCGTTAGCCTTGTCAGCGGTTTTGCTATATTGGCAAATCCCGGAACAAAACGCCTGTAGTAAGTGCATAATCCAAGGAAACTTCGCACTTGGTGTTTATCCCTTGGTGTTGGCCATTCTTGCACCGCTCGGATTTTATCGGGGTCGGCTGCTACTCCATTTCGTGAAACAACATGTCCAAGATAGTTGACTTCTTTTCTAAAGATGTGGCACTTCTTCGGACTTAATTTCAAGTTGGCTCCACGAAGTCTTTGGAACACTTCTTTTAGGTTTGCCAAGTGTTCTTCAAATGACCTGCCAACCACGATTACGTCGTCAAGATACACCAGGCAAGTTTTCCAGGACAATCCCCTCAAAATGGTCTCCATCAAGCGCTCGAAGGTGGCCGGAGCGTTGCATAGGCCAAATGGCATGACTGTAAACTGCCATAATCCTGAACCGATGGTGAACGCGGTCTTCTCTCGGTCTTCAGGTTCCATCTCAACTTGCCAATAACCACTCTTCAAGTCTAGCGTTGAAAACCACCGTGAACCAGATAACGTGTCCAAGGTGTCATCGATACGCGGTAATGGATAACTGTCCTTCTTCGTGACCTCATTAAGTTGCCGGTAGTCTACACAGAAACGCGTTGATCCATCCTTCTTGCCAACCAGAACCACTGGTGATGCCCATGGGCTGCTTGATGGCTCAATAATCCCTTGTTTCTTCATGTCAGAAATAATCTTTTCCGCTTCCTCACGCTTCGCCCATGGAAGTCGTCTCGGATGTTGTCGTATGGGCCTGGACTCCCCGGTGTTAATCTTATGTCGTACCACATCTGTTCGTCCCTTTTCATCTTCATCAAGGGTAAAGACGTCTTGGTATTGGTTAATCAAACTTCGCACCCTTCTCAATTCTGTTTCATTGAGATCTTCACATGAATTGGTTATCACGGCAACACGTTCACCAGCATGTTGTTTGGAAGCTGGTCTTTGGGTTTCATTCATACACTGGGCTATTTGGGATACTGGTACACACTGTCCCACAAGGGTGTTCCTCTTCAACGTCACCGGCTCCATATTGACGTTCATAATCCTCACCGGTACTGTTTCTCCAACCTTGACCAGCGCTTTTCCCACCAGTATACCGCTGTGAACTTTCTTATCACAAATAGGTTCCATCATTCGTACACATCCCGCCCGAAGATCTCCATCCAGACCTGCCTTGACAATTCGTTCACTTCTAGCAGGCACCGTCACGTCTTCAGTTAACAGGACTCGTACTACAGGATCGTCCATTGGATGTAGAGGAAGTTCTTTGTTGCCGATTTTTAAAACTCCTTCCTTCAAATCCAGCGAAAACCGGAATCTTCTCAAAAGGTCCATTCCCAGGATGAATTCGTCAGTGATGTCAGCCACTAATACTTCATGTACAAGCTTCTCGCTTCCAATACCGATGGTCATCTTCGCTATACCATGCGTCGTTATCACATCACCTGTCGCAGTCCGAAGCTGGGTATTCGTGGGTGACAGCTTCACGGATTCTTGCAAAACATCTGGGCGTATGATGGATTTTGTTGCCCCAGTATCAATGAGTAGCGGAACAGTTTGGCCGGCAATGTTCCCATCAACAAACAGACTGGCACTTCGGTTCTTTGAGGATACGGCGTGGATGGTGATCTTCGGGGCATTTCCTTTCGAGGTCAATGTTCGCCCCTTCTGGTCAACATCTTTTAGTTTTCCATGTACATTCTTCTTTCGGCGCCTTTTCTTCCGAATAATCTTCAGTATCAACTCTTCTAACCGGTCTTGGGAGCCTTCAGGTTCATCGGCCATCATGCGGACACGCCCGTGTCCTTGTGATGCTTGTTTCGCCGCTTCAAATTCTAAAGCGTGGGCGAGTGCATCGTCTATTGTTCTTGGCCGCGCTAACCTCAATGACTGTTGCGTTTCTCGATCCCTTAAACCATCTACGAACGTTTGTACTGCTATCTGTTCTAAGAAGGACTCAGGAGCCGTAGGCTAGGCTAGTCGAACCAATCGTGCAATATCAGCTTCGTATTCTTGAAGATTCTCACCACTCTTCTGGATCCGATTCTTCACTTGCGTGTGATACACTTGTTGCAGATGTGCGTCCCCATATCTCATTTCCAATCGGGAAACTAACAACCGGTAGTCATTCTGTTGGCTTGCTGGAATCGCTTGAAGGACGTTTAAGGCGTCTCCGCGCAAAGCAACGATTAATGATACAGCCTTTTCATGATCAGCCCAACCATTGGCCCTGGCAGCCGCTTCAAATTGCTTGTGGTAGGTGGACCATGGTGTCTTTCCATCAAACGTTGGTGGTTTGAGTCTCATGCTGGCGGCAGACCCTTCTTTAATCTCTGGTCTGATTTCGACAGGCTCTGTGGTTGCTAAGGGTGATAATATTTGATTCGTCCTTTCTTGTAATAGTCCTGTAGTATCATCTTCTTCGGCAGTCGTTGCTAGTTCCATTCGACCCATTCTTTCTTCCATCATTTTTACAATTTTATCCTCTAAAGTTCTGGAATTTTCCAGCATTTCCTGCTTTAACATACTAGAATTTTCTAGAACTCTTTCTAATAATTCTTGTTTCAGCATTCCACAATTTTCTAGCATTTCTTGTCTTAATATTCCAGAACTTTCCATGACTTTTTCTTCTAGGGATTTACAATTTTCAAGTACTATTACTTCGAAGGATCTAGAATTTTCGAGCAATTCTTGCTTCAAAGTTTCAGAATTTTCTAGTACTTTGTTCTCTAGGGTTCTAGAATTTTCTACAACTTTTTCCAGTAATTCTTTTTTCAACATACCAGAGTTTTCTAATACTTTTTCCTCTAAGGATTTAGAATTTTCATCGATTTTGTTCAGGAGCACTTTAAAATCCATTCCGCTGCCTGGCATTTCGAAACTAAAGCTTTCTGGATCTTGGCCCTCTTTTAACAATGCTTCTTTTAGTCGTGCTTGCAATTCTTTTTTTGTACCTGCCGTATCCAATTCCCTTTCTTCCAACTCTCTTCTCAAGTCGGTCACTTTTAACTCTTGAAGCGATTTCGCAGCCATCTCACTTGTTTTAACGCACTAAATTTTTAAGCAGTTCAACTGTCTTATTTAATTCACACCGAATACCCCACACCTGACACCAATGTAACGTTTTTACGACGTTTATTTTAAAGTAAACTCGGTTCGTGGTGTAAATTAATTTATTAAACAAACTTAAAGTACGAAATAATTATAAAGAACAATTAAACACTAACGTAAAACTAAAACGGAACACTAATATTAAAACCGAACATTAAAGTAATTTATTTATAACAGTTTATTTATTTAACAATTTATTTCTACGTATTCACAAACACGCCGCGATTATTAGTTCAAGACTATTCACGGATATTTATATTAACTTCGCGACCGCGACTGTTGACTGGATTAGACTAACTCGGGTTCGTTTGGTCGCGCCTTATATATCCCAGCTCCGTCCTTCCAGAACTTCATTCCACAACATTCCCGTAGTCGGGCGAGAGTAAGTATCCGCCGAACGCTCTGGAAGCTTTTCGGTGGATAATTCTAGCGGCGGATGACGCATTTGATCTTGCACCTGCTCTCCGCAGCTGCTGATGCGATTCGTTACAGTATTGATAAGTGAATATACCCTTGACGACGTGGTATAATCACTTTGGTGTTTCGGCTGGTCCCAAACAATAAAAAACTCGAATTTTTTCGTAGCAAGCATATTTACATTGTTTATCAACAAACGTCACTTGCACATAAAATTCAGTTTTGTTATTTATTCATTATATAATCTAATTATATACCACTCGAGCAGTCGCAAATAATCAAATACTTTGCCTCCTTGCTCGACGTATTGTCAAGAAACACCACGAGTCTCGTAACTCGTCAAAGTATTTTCGATTATTTTCTATGCTCTCGTGATATAAATAGTGATTATTTTTTACTGTCCAAAACAGTGCCTTGATTATACCAATATTATCGTAAATTTGAAAATATGTAGTTTTTACTGAAGTTGCAAAATTAAAGTAACAAGGCTTCAGAAAATAAAAATAGATAGGGGTAAAGGTTAGGACAGCCCAATTAGCACTGCTGATTTTAATTTTAAAGGTGAAATTATCAAGAATTCGTTCATTCAAAAATATATTTTTCTCCATGCCCAGCTAGTAAGTTACACTTACTTTGACATATCCATTGCAGGTAAGTTGATTTTACTGTTTGTTTACTGGTTGTCATGACATTAGGGAAGTAAGGTAAAACTTACTCCCCAAGGGAAGTAAGTGAATTACGTGTTATTACAGTAATTTTAGTTTTGTAAGTGATCTGAACGGGTTTGAACTTAATTGATACTAACCTATTTGAAATATAAAAACTTGTTAAGATAAGTAGGGTTAGGGTATAACTAAAATGGTATAAAAAGAGATAAAGAACTAATTTATTAAATTATATAAAAAGCCAACCTTCAGTAACAAATAAATTTCGTCAGGAGCTTCATTCAAAAAAAGATTAATTTCGAGTATAGTAAATATGTTTGACTTTCTAGGTTGTTAACCATCATTTTTTTCGTTTTAAAAATGCTAATGCCTTTGGATATTTAGAAATATCCTTATTGTCGTAAATGTCACACCATAAGCTCGATGGAGATTTTAATTTGACCGATCTTTCTAAAAAATACGCCAAAAACACGTTTTCTTCCACTGAATAGATGTTTTTCTCCGCGCACCATTTTTTAAACAACTTGTATGCATTTTCATAAGGGATTTTCGATTTTTCTGGTAGTAATTCCAAACACGCAATATTTGCCGCTTCATCTACGCTAAATTCTCTATTGTCCTTATCACCTATTTGCATTTTATCTTTTGAAAACTACCAAGAAACGCAAGTACAAGTGGTTTTTTTATATTGACAGAAACAACTGAAAAACAATTGCTACTAAGCAAATCAACACTAGGTGACTATTTGCTTTGTTTGTAATAGATTAATTTTCTATCAATTAACGTGGAATTATTAAGGGAAAATTATTTAAATTTTTGTTGGGCATGGAGAAAAATATTATAAGCATGCTCGGGAAGTAACTATCTACAACCAGTCTCGAACTTTGCCAGCCCTCGCTCACTCGGGCTGGCAAACTCGTTCTCGACTGGTAAAAGCTACTTACTTCCCTTGATGCTTAAATAACTATTTAATGCCAGTTTGGTGAGTTTAGCCGAAGGTGGTGCAAATATTTTTCTCTGTTTCGACATTATAATGACATCATTCTAGCAAACAATTTTGATGCTTTAATGAGCTTCATATTACACGATTTTTGGTGATATTTTGTTTTCAGAAATTGGTGATACTGTATCAAACAATACACAAAATACCTAAGCAACCATTCAGTTGCTAGGCAACCAGTCACTTGCTAGGCAACAAAAACGTCAAATGTCAAAGTTCTGTCAACTGTCAAGCAAAAATCACTATTACCAACCTAACTATTTAACCAAATTTCCCCAACTCGAAATTGTCAAGTATTTTTATAAAAAGAAATAATGTAAATGGAAGCCAAAACAGAGAAAATAGTATAAAAAACTCGTTACAGAAGGCAATTCAAGCACTCTGTAACTTGGGTTTTAATATACTATTCGATCTACAAATTTTAGAAATTCATTAGCATCGGTTAATTAAATTTCTTGCTCAATTTCGAGGCCTTTGAATTCATTCTTCTTGCTTTTTCGTAACTTTATAGCACCCAGGAATATTTTTTCGCGGCACAAGAATTAGCTACATTCTTTTAGGTTTATTTAAAAAAATTAAATAAAGTAGGTATTAAATTTTGTAATGAGGTGTTTTTGGTAAAAACTTAAATAAGATTTTTGCTATAGGGCTGGCTTTTCATTATTTTTCTTATCTGTTTCCATTTAACCACCGAACTTATTTTTACAGAGCTTCTTGGCTTAGATAAATAATTAAACTTCCTCCAAAATTTAAACAAAGTCTGTGAGAGTAATATCAACAATAAAAGTAACCCTTGCGCTTGAATTATTTAGATGTATATGTATTAAACAATCCGCAATTTATTTTCCAAAATTTAGCATTTAAAAAAGTGCATAATACGATATTTGGCTATTAAGTAAAGAGATCTAGCTAGCTTTGAAGGAAGCTTGAGTGAGCTACGTTAAAATGTCACGTCTTAATATGGCCTACAGTGGCGTATTTAGGTTTTGTTTCTAGGGGGGGGGGGGTCCAACTGGATATTGAGATAGGTAGATGGGTATCTACGCGAGTTCTGTGAAGTTTATAGATAAGTTTTATTTGAATGTAGTGCAACAGGTGAAATTTTCGTATATAGGAGTATAATTATGCATATTATGACCTAAATTTTATTAAATACCATAAACTTAGGTTTGAGGGGGGACGTAATTAAACGGTATTTATTTATAAAAAAAATTCAGTTGGGTCTCTGGGGTGACCCCCTGGACCCCCCCCCCCCATAAATACGCCACTGATGGCCTTTAGTTATTGTGCTACATGAGTTCTTTATAACAGGCTGCCTTTTTTTCATGCGCCAGCAAAATTACCTAAAAAGTCAAACAACCAAACCTAACATTTTTGATGACTTAAAAACGTGCCAACATAATATGTATTACAAAAAATTTAAAAATGGTTTATGGAAAATAAAGTGTATCTCATGCTGTCTTTTAGAACAGCGTAAACGTTTAAGGGAAGTCTTGATAACAACAATCGTTCTGTGTGGTTCTGGTCTCCCTTCCACTTTCAGAACATAAAGGCTCTCGGTGAAGCTAAAATTGTCTTAAAAAAATTACGACTCTAGAAAATCTTCTGTTTCCGGCATGTTTTGTCCCATGCGTCTTTTGTCTGTTTCTCAAAGTGAAGTCTGTACTGAAGGGAACGATTTTTTAAGTAAATTTCCGCAACTAAGAAAAAACACAAAGCTACTAAAAAGGCACTGACGAAACACCGTGCAGCATTTTTTGGAACAGTGAAAAATAGGAGATACTTTGAAGGGGGAAATAAATAAAAAATCTCTTGTGACCGAAACCTAGACGAATGGTCTGTTACTAAACTCGTCATAACTGTAAGTTCTGTGAGCCCTCTTTGAACGTAGCCTAACCTTTATTAAATAAATTATTTAGCTATTTAACATTGCAATTTATTGAATTTACTCCTGCCTCATACCAATTAACTTAGCTTGTTGGGAGCTCATTTTAAGCAAATAACTTTAAACATTTTCTAAAAGTTTCTTGTAGGGAGTTTAATATTTTTGATATTCTTTGTTTGGTTCTTTCTTCGTTTTTTACTTTGATGTTTTTTAATAGTTTTACTAATTTAATTTTTATTTTTGGTAACTGGTGGCGAAATATCCAAATAATGTTTAAATTTACCTCCTATTTATTCTTCTTTTGATTGCTTCCGTTGTCTTATTCAACTATCTATTCGCTGTTTTTCTTAGCAAGATTTATGGTTAAAATTCACAGACAGATCATCTCATCTCATCTACGAGTATACAGTGTGCGCCATTAAGTGTGCAACAAATGGGATTGTTTTTATTCTTTGGAAATAAAAAATTTGAATACCACCAAAAGTAGGTGCATGTTCCATAACCATATTAGGTGTACTTAGAATGGCTCCAAGTCAAGCAGCATACAGGGCAGGTCAAAAAATAACAAAAATGTTCAAGAGTAGTAAAGTGGTCTTATTTTCAAAAACACATCAAAACCTTATTAAGAAAAGTTCATTAGATTTACAGGACATGTCCAAATACAAGGTTATGGCCTCCTATTTACATTCACATTCATACTTTATCATAACAACATCACTAGCTAAATATAATTCAATAATATACAACAATTAACAATTTCTGCAACTAATACTTAAAATCTAATTTAGCTATTGTAACAAATTTTTTTTTAAACTGCATTTTTTTTTATTTGAGTAATGTTTATTTTTTTACTTATCTAAAATAATTATTCCAGGTGTGGAAGAATTTACTTAGTCGATTGTTGAAGGAATAAATACAAATTTTTATTTCTTCTAATTATAACTTTTTTTATTTATTTGCCAAACGTTTCGAAAATTTAATTTCTTCGTCCGTGGAACATTTTAAAAACTTATGTAAATATAAAATAATACAGAATGAAAGTAAAACATTAAGGGTTTTTAAAAAATGTTGAGTCAAGCTTTAAACACTGCTCAAGTTAGTTCAACAAATATATTTTGACGCAATTTAGGAAGATGTTTATAATTACTACTGCTTCTAAAAAAGAGATAGACATTCTACATTATTTTATATTAACATAAGTTTTTAAAATGTTCCACGGATGAAGAAATTAAATTTTCGAAACGTTTGGCAAATAAATAAAAAAAAGTTATAATTAGAAGAAATAAAAATTTGTATCTATTCCTTCAACAATCGACTAAGTAAATTCTTCCACACCTGGAATTTCAACTACGCAAATTTTAGTCAATTTTTCAACTATAATTCTTAAATAATTATATTCTAAATTAATATTCAAAGTTGACATCATATCAATATAAATGTTTTATAAACTTAAAATAATTTATTTTTGTTCTATTGTGTACGATTTATTTATCTACAAAACAGTATTAGCTTACCAAAAAAGCTAAACCAAAAGTAACCGTACAAGGCATTTGAGTAACAATAAACCAAAATGAGAATTAAATAAATAATTAGGTATACGAGTATTTGTTCAGTTTTGTTACCATTGACATCATTTTTTGGTGCAACACTGTATTAACTTATTATTTCAGATTATTGTCTGCGTAATGCTTTATATATTTTCCGATTAAAATATATGTAGGTATATTTTATATTTCTTAGTTAGAATTTTCGCCACCAGTTGCTAAAATCGAATTATATTTATTAATTAAAAAAATTTTGAACTATATGAAAATGGAGATAGACTTGTCTACGAAACGTTAATTATTAGTATTTTAGCAACTAGTGGCGAAAATCCCAACTAAGAAATATAAAATATCAAACTCGTCACATCATTCAGAAAATACATATATGTATATTTCCTGTATAATTTCCTGAAGTCAGTGTCAGACAAGCTATACAATCTAAGGTCTGCTACACCGAAATTTTGGATAAATCTCGACCAAGGCAGATAAATAATTCACTTATAGTCGAGTCAATGAAGGTTTTTACTTCTAAACCCACTAAAACAGAACCGATTTTGATGATTTTTTTTTTTATTGTTTGTTATATTAAGTTATTCAAAATCAGAAACATTTCAGCTGGCGCTATCAAGTATTTATATTGTTTAAACAATTTATTTATTTTTTTATTTATTTACATATATGGGGTGCTAACAGAAAATTATTTCCAACAAAACACCCACAAAATACAAAATTAAACAGTTTGAAAAATTTGAGTAATACAAATGTAAAAGAATTAACACAATTTAGTATGCATAACTATATTAACAATGATGATCATTAAGAGGAGCTCTTTACCTGGATTTTAAAGGATTTAAAGGAAAGGGCAAATATGTCGATGTGATTGTAGTTGTTATTGTATGTGTTCATCATTCTTACAACCGGTGCATTGAGATAAGCGTTAGTATGGGCAAAAGGTACAGCAAAAAGTACGTTATGCCTGGTCGCATATTTCGAGACATTAAAGTTCAGCGAGGCAAGAATTTCGGAACAGTCTACTAAATTAGATATTATTTTATATGAAAAAATACAATCAGATATCTGACGACGCGCAAGCAGCGTCTTTAAACTCAGTTCTCTGCAAGAGGATTCATAATTAATGTACGGTCTGTTGAACTTAAAATTAATAAAACGTACAAATCTTTTTTGTATGGATTCCACTTTATTTATGTATACCAAATATTGCGGATTCCAAACAACACTTGCATAATTAATAGTACTATATACATATGCATAGTATAACGCCATAATTGTTTTAAAGTTTATAAAATCTCTAGAAATTCGAATAACAAAACCTAAGTTTCGGGATGCCTTTTTTAATACGTAGTGCACATGTTCATCAAAAATTAATTTACAATCCAGAATCACACCTAGGTCCTTAACTGAGCTTACTGATTTTAGTTGATGTGGACCTAATGTATAATTAAAATGAAATATATTACGGTTTCGGGTAAAAGTAATGTGGTTACATTTATTGTAATTAAGATATAATTTATTTTTTGTACAATACTCATCAAGCCTTAAGAGATCCTCTTGCAGCAAAACACAATCATCTAACGACTGTATTGTGCGATATATTTTCATATCATCGGCATATAAAAGCACTCTAGAGTTTTTAAAGCATTGTATTATGTCGTTTACATAAATGATAAAAAACAAAGGACCTAGGTGTGAGCCCTGTGCAACGCCTGATGTTACAGACACATATTTCGACATGAATCCATTTATTCTAACTGCTTGCAATCTGTGCGAAATATAAGACTTGACCCATCTGAGCAGATCGGAAGGGAGACCAATCTCATTTAACTTTCTGATTAAGATATCTATTTTATCAAAGGCTTTACTGTAATCCGTGTATATTGAATCAACTTGGTTCCTACTGTCTAGCGCTTGCAAGATAAAATTTGTATAAGAAATGAGATTCGACTCTGTAGACCTTCTAGGTAAAAAACCGTGTTGCTCAGGACAGATTTTAGGTTTAACTATAGTGAAGATCTTTTCGAATAATACAATTTCAAATAATTTAGGTATAGCAGAAAGAATAGAAATAGGTCTATAATTTTCTATTTGCTGCTTGTCTCCCGATTTATAAATAGGTACAACCGATGCTTTTTTCCAAATAGCTGGAAAGTGACATTCATCTAATGATAAATTAAAAATTATAGATAGGGGTAATGCTAATAAAAAAAAATATATATTAAAAAATTTTTTTCTTCGATGGAATTTTAACTAGAAGTGACTAATTTTGAAAATTTAGTATAATAAATAATTTTTGAGTAAAAAAGTTTCAAAATTTCCATTTAAAAACTAGAAGATAATATACAAATATATAGACATATCTATGTATAATATTAGCTTTCGCCTCAAATCAGCATATATAATACTCGTTTCGGCCTCAAAAATCCGGTTTCGGCCTCATGAGGCCAAACCTGGAAGAACAGCTAACGCCGTTTTTGGCCTCAGCTGCATGAGAGCCGCCTTGCGGCAATATTTCTGCAAATTTCGGTTTGTGCCTCGCAGAGTAAGAAAGTATTGTTGCATACGATAAGTTGGAAAATAACAGAATTCGATCGGGAATCATATAATTACTAGCTGCAAAGTACAGAATGAAATTACTATAGATGGTAGCTATAAAGAAATTGCAAAAAGATACTATAGTGATGTACATAGATAAATAGATAATCACTAAAATGTAAACCGTTCAAGTCGTACCTAATATCGTAATAACAAATTTTACAGGAGAAACTTCTGAACCTAAACATAGAAACATAGAAATCTATATACAGGGTGTAACAGCTAAGGTGAATCAGGCGTATATCTCGGTTAGTCAAAGAAATACGGAAAAATGAACTAACGAAATTTGATTGTGATAAATGTAGCTTTTTGTTCCAATTGTCAGCATGACATTTTCACTTTTCACCGCTTACACAGGAAATGGTATCAAATTTTATTTTTTAAATATCACGATAAGTATACATTTTTTTGCAGACATTTGTTTTCTGGTTTTAATCATTAAAGTTTGTACACCCTTACATAACAACACTTTTGTAAAAACAAGAAAAGTGTAATATACAGGGTGTAAATTAATGTCATGCAGATATTTCAAGGGGTGATGGTACTCGGCAAAATAAGAAAAAAATGTTAATATACACATGATCCAAAACGCGCCATTTTCGATATACAGGGTTGCGAAGTTTCAAAATTGTTTTCGTATTTTGCGTTTTTCTCCCGAATATTTTGAGATAATTATTTGAAATTTAGTATAGCTACTATCTTTTCGAATCTCTACAATAAAATGTCAAAATCATCAGTTGCAGTATACAAGGTGTTACATTTCTTTGGGTTACCGACCATTTTACCTTCCGGAACTTTTTTTGGATCACCCTGTATAAATTTTTATATCTTAATTGAATTTCCTGTTCTTTTCTCCAGCTTTTAGTTTTTTTCATTATTCCCGTATCTGTCACCGTTTTCGAGTTATTTGAAAAAATAGCGATCAATACAAACCAAGTGTAGTCAAAATAATTTTTTTTTTGTAGCACCCTCTATACTGCAACTGATGATTTTGACATTTTATTGTAGAGATTCTAAAAGACAGTAGCTACAGTTGAAACCTCTTAGAACGAGTACCGCATATAACGAGATTCCGCTTATAACGACAATTTTACAGACTCTTGATTGATTTGCCATTAACCCCTATTTAGTTTTAATCATTTACTACGAGACCTCATACAGCGAGAATTCGCTTATTACGGCTTCTATTTTTGGACGAAATCCTGTTACAGTGAGATAAATCACTACTGTATTATATTATTATACTCAGTGACATAAAAATTGCAACACCTAGAAGGGGTAGGAATTTTTTGACCAAATTTGGCAGGAACATTGGACTAGACTAAGGTTATAATTGATTAAAATTTGGCAAAAAAAACACGGTATCTTTTTGATTTTTTTTTAATAATGTGTTTGTCCGCCCCTGTTTCTAACACACTCATTTACCCGCTTTGGCATCGATTCCAGCAAGTGATCAATGTCTTCTTGAGATATGGCATCCCAAGCAACCTGTACTTGATGCCGTAGAGCTTCCAATGTCAACGGTGGGTTCGGTAGATTTCTCAACCTTCTGCCCATCATGTCCCACACGTGCTCAATGGGCGACAGATCGAGAGATCTCGGCGGCCAAGGTAAAAGATTGACATTGGCCTCTTCAAAGCAGTTAAGAGAAACCATTGCTACATGGGGCCGTGCATTATCTTGTTGAAAAAGCGGGTCTTCCAGCCTCCGGAGGTATGGAAGAACATTTGGTTCTACCACTTCGTCGATGTAGCGCCGGGCGGTCATACTGCCCCGAATGAAGAGTAAGGGTGACCTACTGCTGTAAGCAATATCATCCCACATCATCAACCCCACAGTCCGGTGAACAGGCCTCTCAACCGAAAATCAGGATTACACCTTTCTCCGCGTCTTCGTGTAACCCTCATCCGACCATCATGCCTTCCCAGACAAAATCTCGACTCGTCACTAAAGACAACTCGATGCCACTCAAGGTTCCATTGAAGTCTTTCCGTACACCAGTCCAAACGTTGCTGGTGATGCAGAGCAGTGAGGGGTAGCACAAGATGTGGACGGTAAGACAGCAAGCCAAAGGTCCTTATCCGGCGATAAATTGTTCGCAAACCTATAGCACGACCTTCTTCGCCTAACCATTGATCAGCTATTGATCTGGTTGTAGAAAATCGGTCTCTCAATGCCATTAGTCTTAAGCGGCGATCTTGACGTTCATTGGTTCTTCTTTGGGTCCCAGTGCCTCTTCTCCGACGTTCAACGCCATTTTCAGACCTCGCTTGATAAGCTCGCATTATTGTCGATTGATGTCGACCAAAACGGTTGGCGATTTCTCTGAACGAAAAAGCTGCTTCCCGTAAACCAACAATTCGCCCTCTGTCGAATTCGCTCAACTGCTGGTAAACTTGACGTCTCCTTACTCTAGGCATAATCAGACACTTGAAACACTTTCAACTAAAGAATAGGAACCGAAAAAGCGGAAAGAATTCAAAAAATGATTCCATAAGTGCTTGTTTATCACCACCTCTAAAAAGTGATACAAAAAATTGAAAATGCCACAACTACTTGATGGTCGGCTTTCAAATTTTGATCAACTATAACCTTGGACTAGGCCAATGTTCCTGCCAAATTTGGTCAAAAAATTCCCACCCCTTCTAGGTGTTGCAATTTTTATGTCACTGAGTATATATTATTCTAAGAAAGTCTGCCAAAAATGTGTCAGCTAAGCGTTATCAAAGCTATTACCCACCTCGAGACCGGAAACCCTAAATAAATCATTAAAATGATCCAAGTTTGCAACAGTTTCAAGTTTCATAATAACTACCTATTATAATCCTCTACGTATTAATTTCAATTTTTATTGTTTGTATTTAGTACAATTAGAAGAGAGATATCAAAAATAAAATTAAATTTCCAAAAAACACTAGTTTTCCTTTTTACAATAAGTGGTGAAGAGGGGGCGCACGCCCACCCTGAAATGGTCTAGTTTCGCCCCTTTTATTAAGCTATGACAAACTAAAGCACACCGTCTAATTCGAAAAAAAGAATATTAAAAAATTATTACTTGTGTAAGTTCTTCTAGCACCGTGCTGAGGCCGAAACTTGTGTTGTATGTTGCTGTGAGGTGGAAACTGGTTTTGGACGGTAAAGTGGGGACATGTATAAAACCAGTTTCGGACTCACGAAATCAAATAAGAAACATTTTCAAAAATATCCTGAATTCATTGATAATAATTTGATTTATTAAGCTATGACAAATTAAAGAACACCGTCTAATTCGAAAAAAAGAATATTAAAAAATTATTACTTGCGTAAGATCTTCTAGCACCGTGCTGAGGCTGAAACTTGTGTTGTATGTTGCTGTGAGGTGGAAACTGGTTTTGGACGGTAAAGTGGGGACATGTATAAAACCAGTTTCGGACTCACGAAATCAAATAAGAAACATTTTCAAAAATATCCTGAATTCATTGATAATAATTTGATTTATTAAGCTATGACAAACTAAAGAACACCGTCTAATTCGAAAAAAAGAATATTAAAAAATTATTACTTGTGTAAGTTCTTCTAGCACCGTGCTGAGGCCGAAACTTAGTGTTGTATGTTGCTGTGAGGTGGAAACTGGTTTTGGACGGTAAAGTGGGGACATGTATAAAACCAGTTTCGTACTCACGAAATCAAATAAGATATATTTTCAAAAATATTCGGAATTTATTGATAATGCTTGTTTTGTGGGCAGAATGTCTCTTTCAATGTAGAAACTGTGTTTTCTAATGAAATTTAAGTGACTTTCAAATTTTCTCGCCAAAAAGAACGAAAATCTCAAACTTTTCGAGTCATCGAGATATATATCGAACCATGCTAATAAACCTTTTCTTGGTTTCTGCATTCGATTCTAATCGCCAACTACAACTTTTAAGTGAAATTTCGTATAATTGTGATTTATGACACACTAAAGCACACCGTCTAATTCGAAAAAAAAGGATATTAAAAAATTATTACTTGGGTAAGTTCTAGCACCGTGCTGAGGCCGAAACTTAGTGTTGTATGTTGCTGTGAGGTGGAAACTGGTTTTGGACGGTAAAGTAGGGACATGTATAAAACCAGTTTCGTACTCACGAAATCAAATAAGATATATTTTCAAAAATATTCGGAATTTATTGATAATGCTTGTTTTGTGGGCAGAATGTCTCTTTCAATGTAGAAACTGTGTTTTCTAATGAAATTTAAGTGACTTTCAAATTTTCTCGCCAAAAAGAACGAAAATCTCAAACTTTTCGAGTCATCGAGATATATATCGAACCATGCTAATAAACCTTTTCTTGGTTTCTGCATTCGATTCTAATCGCCAACTACAACTTTTAAGTGAAATTTCGAATAATTGTGATTTATGACACACTAAAGCACACCGTCTAATTCGAAAAAAAGAATATTAAAAAATTATTACTTGGGTAAATTCTAGCACCGTGGTGAGGCCAAAACTTAGTGTTGTATGTTGCTGTGAGGTGGAAACTGGTTTTGGACAGTAAAGTAAGGACATGTATAAAACCAGTTTCGCACTCACGAAATCAAATAAGGTAGGTACATTTTCAAAAATATTCTGAATTCATTGATAATGCTTATTTTGTGGGCAGAATGTCTCTTTCAATGTAGAAACTGTGTTTTCTAATGAAATTTAGTGTTGTTATAATTAACATTATCATAATCATTAACTGCAGCTTCGGTGGTGTGAATGTTGCATTCTTATTCATGTTTCTGTTGTACTTATCCTTGAAAAGATGATGATTTTAAAGTGGACACATTAATACATTGTTGTCATGTTGTATCTTAGCTTAGCTTAGTCAAATACTTTGGAGTAACTCAGTCGGTAACACCTGAGGCGGCATCTGGGATTAAACATTGGCATAAGTATAGTATATATTAAGGCCGAAACTAGCGCTACACAAAGATATATATGTATATTGTCAACTGAAAAAATCAATACAATTATAAGAATATCTAAACACGCACAAGAAATCGACCTTTCGTATCACAGGTAGAGGAATTCAAAGTCAAACTCCTGATGTTTCACCATGATTTTCGGAGTGAACGCGTGTGTTTTGAGGTTATTTATCTGCTAAAATAAGTTTTTAACACTAAATATTGAAAATATTAGTGAAAATTGTTGAAGAGAACTTAATTATTGATAAAAATTTAGAAAAAAGTGCAAAGAGACAAGTAAAAATACGATGGAAAAAGTAATTACATGTCATTTATTATTGGTTCGTATTGAAAATAATTGGATTATATTTGCTTTTAAGTTTGTTTATGCATTTTGAAGAATCGAGTTATTATTCTTATTATTATGTTACATTTATATTACATTATTACAGTTATTATGATACATTTATATGCTGTAAAATCACATTTTTTTGTAATTTTGATCATTACAGCAAAATCGCTTGCGTTGCATATAAGTTAAAAAATGTTTCCCGTTTAATAAATGATTACTCAATCTTAACTAAATTTTGTTTGCTTATTTGGGACGTATTGATTTAATGATTCTAAAAATTTTAGCTCATTAAGGGTAATATTTTTAATTCTACAGTACTTTTTTCACTGAATTTTCCGCGCGTCATGCTCCTCGTTAAGATTATTTGCAAAAACAATTTGTGTTAAATTATTCTTTGGATGTAATGAAATCTTTTTAAATTGTTAGAAATATATTTCCTGTCTTACAGCTATTTCCCTTTGAATTTGATCCTCATATTTAAAATCATACGTGTTAAAAACATATTCCATCATTCTTTTATATGTTACAGGAACAGGAACAAGATACTGTACTACAGTTAATTGTTGTTGCATTTGCAAAGAACAAGAGAGTGCAGATACACAAATTATACAAAGTTTTTTCAAAAATTTCAAATTTGGAATTCAATTCTTGCATCCCAATGATTGAATAATTAACATTTTTCAATGAAAATTTTGAAACTTTTTAATTCATAAATTATTTTTTAAACTAAATTTTCAAAATTAGTCACTTATACTTTGTTAAAATTTCATCGAAAAAAAAATTGTCAATTTTTTTTTAAATTATTTAAACAATGTAAATAATTGATAGCGCCAGCTGAAATGTTTCTGATTTTGAATAATTTAGTATAACAAACTTAAAAAAAAAAAATTCATCAAAATCAGTTCTGTTTTTGCGGGTTTAGAAGTTTTGACGATTTTTCCGCTTTATTGACTGGACTATTATTTAACTATTTAGTTACACAAATTAGTATGTAAAAGACAAGTTGTCACTATCACTGTTTCTGATCCAAGTGCCACCCTGGAAGGACTAAAACGCATTGACGCCAAACATAATTATTGGATACTAATATTTAATAACTGAGAGAGTAAATAAAAATTGACATTAAAGAAAGTGATTTACAATATTAATCATTTGCAAAATTTATCTCATCATAAAAATGAAAATACCAACCCGAATAAAACTGAATAATTTTTTCTCTGCTTTGACAACCAATCTCAACCATCTTAGTATCTAAATAACCCTTGCTCATATTTACAGGTGGCATCAGTGTTATGCAGATTTCAATTCAACTAGATGGGAAATTTAATTAAGAAAACAATCTACTTGGATTTGTTTCAATTCTTATTAATAAAAATTCGCCTGTTTGTAGTTTTAAATTCCGAAAAAACTGGTTGGTTGCTTGCTCAATAGCTCAATATTATGCAAATACTTAAAGATGGCTTCTTGTTTGTAATTAGGTACTTAAAGGGAAAAGTTTCGCCTTCTTCGTCTTGTGATTTTTTTAAAATGTATTCCAATTCATTGAAAGTTATTTGAAAAATCATCATTTAACTGGCGTAATTTGATGATAAGTGATAAAGAATATTGAACTTGAATTTTAAAAATATTTTTTATTAATTCTGCTGTAACTTAATGTTTTGCCTTCGAAAATTCAGAAAACTAACCGAAAAAAATAATTTGACATGATTTTTTAAATATTTTTAAATTGTCTCATTTTATTTTGTCTTAAATATTTGTGTCTCCAATTTTAACAACAGAATTCTAATTATAGCAGATTCTTGCATAAGTATTTCATGACAACACATTCCGTTAGTTAAATTTGTACTTGTATTATGGGTTCACCTGTCAGAGGGGATTTCTTTTAGACATAAAATTAGTGAATACGCTTTAAAAACCGGCATTTTTTATTTTTACCCGTTTAAACTGAGATATTAAACCCAAAAATCACAAAGCCTCAATCACCGCGTTCCGTAAATAAATACACTAAATTTATGTTTAGCCATGAAAACTATTATTAGCAAATATGGTTCGAATTAATGAAGCGCAAGAATCAGGTTAATCTAACAGTAGCTTGAAAAAAAGCTATTTTAGATCATTCCAGTTCAATAACATTCTATTCCTTCCGCAAGACGGAGTTCAGATGTATGTAGGAAATCAATGCATTAAATTAAACCAACATACTAAGACAGTGGGTGGCCTAACTCCTTGCTTTATTAACTAACCGTAATGAGCTGCAGTTGCGAAATTATTCTTGTTGCTGTAAAAGTAAATCCTATGTCATAACCGTCGAAAAATGCACTCGGAGATTAACTAAACAATAAGCCGTGAAGGAATCTATAAACGGATGTGCAGGCAATATTAATCAATTTCTAAGCATGTCCCAAATATTTATGAGGTGACGACGAGTATTATCAAAGTAATTGTATTGAATTATTGAGGAGTTTTACTGTAGAATCAGATTTTGCTGAAAGATAAAAGTATGTTTTAGAATTACGATTTTTGCTATTAAAATTTTAGAAAAAATTATAAAATCCTTGAGAAAAAATCAAAACTAATCGCGCATAAGTGAAAATAAGGTTAATTATTATTTACAAATTTCAAACAATTTTATAACCAGCCACTAAGAATAATTCCAAATAAAAAACGAATTATCAATAAGTAAGACTGTAAATAAAAAAAAACAATCAATCTTTAGAAAAAAGAAACTCGGAGTAAATATCAAAGACAAAAAGATAAATGGATAACTGAAGATTTATAAAAGATCCAGAGACCCTTTTTACTTGTTCCTAAGCTTGGTCTTTTGGTATTTCTGATAAGTCGTCATTCATCACATGTGTTTTCAACATCTGACACAATCCTGGCTTTGCCTTTTTTCAACGAACTTTGAATTCAAGCTCGGTTATTTTTTTCAGATAAAAAGCAAACGCGAGTGAAAATTATATTGCGAATTCTGTTTTTTTCTTAATATAAAAAACTTAATAATTTTTAAAAGTGGATTTAAATTAAAAATAAATAAAATAAGCTTTGTTTTAGCTTTTAGGTTGCTGGAATTTTAAAGAAGCTGAAGCTGCTGAAGTACTATGAGCTTTCTAACGAGCGAAACTTACAATTGCAATAATTTACAGGTTCTCATTATCTGTTATGCTTTATTTACTACAATCAAATCAACAAAAGTTTATCATTATTTAATCAAAAAATTATTGACGTCATACTACTTATGATAAAAACGTTTGTTCATTTGAAATTTCCCCACTGAACTGCTGTATAAATACATTTAAGTGATTCAAAGACTATCTGCCGAAAATATAAACAGCAAAATAAAACAGTTTCAGTATTGTTTCGTACGTGATACTGCGATACAATCGTGAGAACGAAGTTTCCTGTGTTCAGCATATGGATTAACCCTTCTAATCACACGGAATTTCCCAAGTGCTTTAACCACATTTCAGTCTTAAACGAGATCCATTATTAATTAAAACGCGCATCAGATAAAAAGAGGAAACAATTATGGGTGTTAATGACTGTTTCACATTTCTAGGATTTTAATGTTTACATATTTTAAATCCGACGTAACAACCTGTTTTATTTTTTTTAATTGTGTGCCGTAATTTAAATATTAATATAAGTCTTTTGTCTGGGAATTCTAGGTTAATGAATTATTTAATTTGTTGTGAATTATGAGTTTGTTTGTTAATAATGCTTATTTATACAAGTTAAGTTATTATTTACACAGAGTAAACGCTTCTATTTAACGTTTTTTATGCTTTTATATTTTTCTGCCGACTTTCGGATAGTTTTTCAGAATTTGTGCAATTTTAACGTTTTAATATTACCAAACTTTAGTAAAATAAGATCGTAGCTTAAAATAGTTTTAATAAGAAAACTTCAAACTTAAATCTTACTAAATACTGTATAAACCTGAATAAACATTCATATCCCACATCTTCAGTAAGATTTTATTTGGAATTTTGAAACCAAAAGTGATCTTACTGCATAAATTCGCAAGGAATGTAACTTAAAAAATCGCATAAATACCTACCAGTCTAGAGATTGGGTTTGGTTTCATGAGCATTCAACAGAACCAATAAAAAATTATGAAGTTAATTCTACACCAAATGGGTGTTTACAAAAAGTCGTTATGCAGATTTATGATTCTTAATATTGCAGTTTAAATAATTGTTTTTAGATAAATTACACTATAATTTTATACGTCCTTGGTTTTTTAGTAGTATTTTTTGCAGCATATAAAAAGAAGCTTGTATTTATTCTCTTTACTTTTTAGTTTGGGTTAGTCGTACGTTTTATAATGATCACAAAATTACCATAAAACGTGGGGATCCTTAATACACAAGCTTAGACAACCCCAAATGGTAATATTTACATTGTACTGCTTAGAAAACTGTAATTTTAATACCACTAATACTTTTACAATAGAATAGAGTTAAAATTAGAAGAATACAAAACAGAATTCATTAAGCTGATTGCTGATTGTAAAATGGATTCGGCAAATTTCTAGATAAGCTCTCACTGAGTTTCGAAGTTCTAAAAGCTCAATTTGTTATAAGTTATAAGTACCTAGTCTGGTGCAACATTCTCGTAATCTAAATTTAAGAACGGATTTGGTCTGAATGAGCTTAAATAGGGTTTTAGTGATATGGCCAAAATTTAGAGGCTGTAAAATATTGGAAACGACTCAGTTATAATTTCAAATTTTTTTCGATTTCGATAAATCAAACTCCTATTTTGCGTTTACGATCATTTTGCCTCGTGGTTGGCCATGCTTCCAGGTTCAACAAATGATATCGAGAACAGTGCTATTTCCACAGACCAGTCACCTGTGACACAGAAAAACTCTGATTGATAACAACTATTTTGTTTTGAAACCTTTTTTAATACAATAACTTGTTCTAGGAAGTGTCTTAAAAGTTCATGGCCAGATGGAAAAATCGGTCTTAAGCGATTTGAGCAACAGCCATATAAATACCTAAATAAATTTAAGAACAAATTGCTAACTGAAAACTAAACTAATGATTGAACTTGTACAAGTGGGTATACAAACAAGAAAAAATAATTAAATACCTTAAATTTATAGAACGTAAAGCTGCCAAAAGATATGACACCGAAATAGAAACGTTACAGAAATATTTTTATTAAGCTCACAAAGTATATTAAAAATTTATTAGGGCCAGTTTCTTGAATGTGGTGGCTTTAAGTTTACGTTTTAATTTAATCCTGTCGCTTCTGTAAAATCCAAAAAGAAAAAATTAAAGTTATGATACAAACTGAATTTGAAATTAGCTTTATGCTTTAGCATTTCTTTATTGGCTCGAATATTAAAAGCGGGAGATTTCAGATCCTTTTTCTTTGAAACTAAGGTAATATACGAAGAATTTGCAGATTTTTATGCTTGTTGGAGTATTTTGCTTAATATAGGTACTATTAAGTATTTGTATTATTTGTAACCTCTTATACCTTTCAGTGTCGAGGTATTAAGTACATATACCATGAGATCGAAAAAAAAATGATTCTGAGCAGGCCTTGACTAGTACAACACGATTGGCTACACTGGTTCTAGAATGCCTATGAATTATAATGTGACAGTGACATTTCAAATGTAAGTCAGTTTTGCAATCTTGTTTCCAGAATTATTTAAGTTTATCGTTGTAATACTAGTGAAGGATCACATTTTGAACACCTACTCTAACCTGTATTCATCTTAGTTTTCAGTTTGTTCCCTAAATAAATACTGTTTTGTGTTTTAATTTATTTGACATTTATTAACCTCTAACCTACTGCCACATTTTGAAATCAGTCTTGCCAATCGTGTTGTACTAGTCAAGGCCTGCTCAGAATCATCTTTTTTTCGATCTCATGGTATTTACTTGTATTATAATCGTGAGGGAAACATTGACCAAAAAATAAATATTTATTACCTGCTCATGACAGAAGATGGGATTCTTTAAATTAATAGGTTTTATTGTTTGGTTTTTACTTTCTACCAATAATTTTTTCTGAATTTTAGGCTGCCTATTTGAGCATTTTTCAGGAAATATTGTAGAAAACTTGAAAGATAAGAAAAGGTTCGGTTCCTTTGAGTCCCAAATTGAGATTTTTTGCTAAAAACACTCACAGATATTGAAATAAATGAGTTAATTATTAAATAAATAATTAATTGATTAATCAAAGCAGTAAGAATCGTACACAAACTGGGCTTTTTTTAAGAAAAACTGTTTCAGTTCAATTGCGGAAGTTGCTGATTATTTCAAGTTTTCAAAGTTAGCACATTCTCTTCGTTCATTCAGTGAAGTAAAGCTAAAGGAAAGCTTCCGTGTTTCAGGAAATTAAAAACCCTTTTATCAGAAAGCTCGGGTCACACAACTTCTTTTAAGCTTCATTAATATTCCCTTTGTGAGCTTTCCAAGAGTATCCATTAAATAATGCAACTTTTCCTCTTGAATTTTATCATTCTCAAGTATGATTTGTTATCTTAGATCTTAAAATTACGCACTTTATGCTAACAAAGCATCTCGTATCGGTGTTCTATATTTTATGAATTTTAAATTTGTAAAGCTTATTAGCATAGCCTGATTTTTTCTGGTGTTAGTAATATCACCTTATGAATCTAAATAGTAATAATCAGTGAAATTCGGCACGGTTTATAAAAGTGGTAACGCAAGTCATGTATGTACATGTACATATACATACACCTTTTGGTTCATATGGTATATGTGATATACAAATACCTAACTGACGAGCCTAACTTGCCAGTTAAGTATCGCGATCGGCGAGAGTTGGTTGCGAGTTTAAATACAGCACTGAAACAACCGAGCTGCGCGTGTTCTAAATATACGAAAAAAATTTACTGTTCTACTAATTATCTACTTCAAGTAAGTCCTTTAAGTTTTATTAATTTACTAATAAATACACTCGGTATAAATTTGAAAATTTTCAAACAATTTTATATGTGCGACGTTTACTTCTTCCAAATAAGGTGTTAAATAAATCAAAACAGGAAAATAATAAAAATTAATCGTGAGTAATCGATTATGTATTACACGTTTTAAATTGCAGTAAATTTTGAATTAATGACTTCTTATCAGATTAAATTCCGATCGAAAGCTGAATAACTAAACAGTCGGTGTTTCTATAATTTTAGACGGCCACCTATTGCAATCTGCTATTTTGATCGAATAATAAACAGCAAATTCTGCATCAGAACTGAGTAAGTTTTATATTTGGAAAGTGAATCTGTACAGCATGCAGGTTGCAGTTAGAATTTGACCTGAGTAGGCAGGCGCCTGATTTATTTTTAAATTTTCATCATTCAGGTTTTCATTTTTTTAAAAGCACCCAGGAAAAAATGTGCAAAAGGGAAAGTTGAAGAATTTAATAATTACCGTTGTGGTGTTCTACATTTGCTTAAGTAGCGTTAACTCGAGCGTCGAATTTCAAAACAAAACAAGTTATAATGCCTGATGTCATGTTTCTCAAAATAACGTAGTTATAACCATCAAACGATTTTATGATTAAACCAAAACTAAAGAAAATATAACCGGCGTTCAAAGCACATGTTATGTAGGAGTAGCCACGCAATAAAACGTACTACTACGTCCCCATTCATAGAAGACTGACGTCATAAACGGCAACTCATGACATGCACTGACGTCATTTGCAAAAAAATGAAAACGTTGAAATTTTTCAGGGTTGTCATAATCAGCGTTTCAGGTTTCAGCCCTACGTAGGATTTTTCTACGAAGTGTTCTTAGTAAAAAAATGTTCGCTCCAGCTTCCAATATAATTTTGGGAATCCCGTTTCGAGGTCGTTGGTCACTAATTATAGCTATCACTTATTATTGCATCACTTTAAAATGCTAAATTAGTTGTCAGCTGCTCCTAGACGCCGTGTGGTGTTTTGAATTCCTTAGAATAACAACAACTTTTTGTTTTGGGTCAGCCACTCCGGCGTGTTTAATTTTTCGGAACCGAAATTCCATAAATTTTAGTTCTGGCATTAACGCCCCTAAGAAATTTCCAAAGTGATACAAGCAAATCGATGTAGGCCTTGAATATGAAAGGGTTGAATTCGGAAAGTTTGAAGGGAAATCAAAGACTAAAATTGCTTAAAGTTTGGGTTAAAGGATTGATGTAGAAGTTTTTTTGCCACTTCAAAAAGTTATTGGGGAGAATTCTTATACACTTTCAGAGATTTTTATAAGATTGATGTTGGGAGAATCTTTGAAAATACATTAGCTTTGAAAGGACGGACTAAAAGAAACTTTATCGCACGTAACATTTTCTAAACTAAAGTTATGGTAAACGTTTATACAGTGTTTTTCTTTTGCTTTTCCTCTTTTGTCAATTGCGTTTCCCTGTTTAGCAAATGACTTTCCAGATTATGAAACGTCAAAGCTATGTTGCAAATGACATTCCCTATTTGTCAAATCTCTTTCCGTTTTTAGATAATGCTTTTCCCAGTTTTTTTTTATTACATACCTACTTTTAAAAAAAAGTGGGAAAAGCATTATCTAAAAACGGAAAGAGATTTGACAAATAGGGAATGTCATTTGCAACATAACTTTGACGTTTCATAATCTGGAAAGTCATTTGCTAAACAGGGAAACGCAATTGACAAAAGAGGAAAAGCAAAAGAAAAACACTGTAAAAAAAATTAAATTTGCTATTTGGAAAATCTGTGTCGTTTAAATCATCCAAACTAGAACTATGCTAAATATAAAATTAATTAAATTACATCAAGAAACCATTGCACGATTTAAATGGAACGATTTCTGATATCATCAAAACTTAAAAACACCCACAAAAATGATTAAATTCTGCGCTAGAATATAAAATTCTTTATTTTTCTTATTACAAATTGTTTTAACAATGATGAGCAATGAAATATTTAAAAAATTTAATTGAAATTCAAAATTGATACATTTTATTTTTAAAAGTCAGAAAATAATTACAATTTAGTTGCTAAAGTCTTTAAACATAAGAAAACCTCGAAGACCCATTTTCTTTTACAATAACTCAAATATATGTGTAACCCCAAGATTAGAAGATATGAAACGGAATAATATAAACGCAAAACGCCTAAGAAATATTTTTATTAACTCCATAAACTACGCGTATTAAAAATTTATTAGAGCTGTGTAGCTTTAGGTTCAAAGCTTGGCTTTCGATTAATT
Source organism: Melanotus villosus (assembly GCA_963082815.1). Classification (NCBI taxonomy): domain Eukaryota; kingdom Metazoa; phylum Arthropoda; class Insecta; order Coleoptera; family Elateridae; genus Melanotus; species Melanotus villosus. The sequence continues at coordinate 25,367,150 of OY720422.1, read as the reverse complement.
CGGTCATATCTGTTAGAAAAATGAAACAAAATTCAGCAGCTGCATCTAAAATTAGTTTCAATAACTCTTTATTAATAATTCAAATTACTTTTGCTTGAAACTTTTAAATATACATATATGTATATGTATTAATTTTATAAAACATTCAAGAGAGTTATAAATAAGCTTAATTGCTATCTTTTTGAAGTAATCTCAATCCTGTAAATTTTTAGGGTAAAAAAGAAATGTGATTAAGAATAGTCGATAAAAGGTAAAACATCGGAATTTCCCTAAGATTTCCTACAATTATCTTATCCAAATAAACTTTTAGATAAAAATTCCAGATAATTCAAATATCCTTGTTGCATTACGTGGCGTGAGAAAACGAAACTAGAAGTAATTTTTTTGTGAATTTAAAAGTTACGTCGACAACAAATTTTTTCTAAAAGTCCCTAAAGTTTATGCTTTTGTATTTCTGCATTTATTAGCAATAAATTATGTAATTTAAGTCGTGGAAATTAAAAATAAATTTTTCGTAGATATAGCTTACAGACTTTTGCTTTAATTAATTTATTTTTAAAAATATCTCAGCTTATAAATAGAACATAATTTCCCACATTCCCACAATCTAAATAAAGATATCAATAATTCCGCCGTAATTAACGTATAATACTAAGAATTTATAATGATTCTAAAAAATGTTCTGATTATCAGTGGTTTATGAGAAATATCCAAGCGATGCGGTTTTATTACACACAAATCAACGAAAGTAACAGTTAACTTCAGTTTACAGAGTTCAACTGAAGTATAAACAGTAACAAGGTAAAGGTAAAAACTTGCATGTATAAATTTACGGAATACAGTTAAACATATTCTGAGGTTAATAAACTAATTATAAGTGCTGCACTTTCACGTTTTTCTAAATTTGTAAGCTAAATTAACGTAACGTGTAATTTCAGTTCTACCAGAAAGTCGAAATTTAATTTTCTCCTAAACGAAAGCATGACGAAAGGAAATTTTACAATTAGGTTAAGTTAAAAGTTAGCTTGTTTGATATAGATATTCACTTTCGTTTTATTTCCTCGTACAATGTGTCTTCTGATTTAAGAATAAAAACATAAAAGAATTTATTAACAGGTTAATAAATTTACTAGCTACTTTAAAAGTTCTACACTTCTCCCTCCATAACACTAATTTAGTTATCTAAATTCCTTGCCATAAATCAACTAAAAATAGATGCCTTCTATTTACTGGCAACAAAATGAAAAATTGTACCCACAAGTGCCACAATCAATCATTTCAAGTTCAACAGAAAATTAATATGGGTTGTTATAACTAGCAAAATAAAAAATTTCCAAATTAATTCGACAGAAACTGCAGTAATTTACAACACAGCATATGGAAAAATACGATAACACAAATTATTATCACATTGCAAACTTGTGACTCAGGAGAATATATGTAAAGTACACGTGTCTTATCTAAAATAAATAAAAATATTTAACATAATTGAAACCTATGCCACTGTTAACCATGTTGGGTTATTATCAGATTATGTAAAATGTTCCAAGGATAAGTTGAACAAAATCGACTTTTGAAAACTTTTGCATCCCAAATTTCTGAAATGGTCTCAATTTTCCATATAAACAGTTTGCTTCAAAATTCCTCTATGTTTTTTTATATTTGACAGAAAGTACTGAAGAATCCTTCGGAAGGTCAAAACGTCTGTATAAAAATATTTATAGAAATATGAAAAGAAAAAGAGTCAAAACATTGTCAATACCTTACCAAAGGTTAGGTGCTTTCTTTTGTAAATCTTTCATTCTCACCATTTTGATATCTAACTCATTTAAGCCTAAAATGGTTTTTATGTTCTTTTATTAAATTTATTTGTTTAGGTTGATGAAGTTGATCTGGTGATTTTTTTGCATATTTCTGTCCCATTGCTTTTCTGTGTTTGGTAGTCTTCTCTAGTTGTAAACTTGTAAATATTCTAACTTCTAACTACATCTCCTTTCCGGGTGTTCTTCGATTCGCTCTTCCTCCTCTGTTTGTCAGTCTAGCTTCTTCTTTTCCCAACCTTTGTAGGTGTCTTCACCATCTTATCAGATTTTCATAGGTCTCGTTTGAAAAGCTGCTGGAGTTCGGTACTTCTTTAACTACTCTGGACCTTGTTGTATTTGGTTGCCTGTGTCTGTTTCGGGGTTTTATTTATTTCCTTTTTACCATTTTTGGTTTTTTGCTTTCAGACTATTCATGTTTTTATTTTATTTTATACCTTTTTGAATATCTGGTGTTATACTGCCGAGAATCTTTTCTGGCTGCTTTGGAAATCCTTTTACTTAATTCCTAGTATTTGTCATTTGTCAGTGTTGGCGTAAGATTGATACTCCAGTAACTTTCTTGTAGTTTCCGCAAGCTTTTCCTCCCTTCTGTTAATGATTCCTCTGGTATTACATTCATTTAATCTTCTTCGGGCACTTGCAATACCTAATTTATTTCATTTACATTTTTATTTTGCAAGATTACTTTCCTTAATTTAGTATCAACCATTTCTTTATATTTTTGTTCGTCTTCTGGAGTGTTTACAGTGTTTCCTGTTGGCTTATTATTAATGTGTTTCTTCTCCGATTGTTTATAAATAAAAATAAGCATCGTAGTTTTCCAGTTTACAGAATTTCTTTCCTCCCTTTTAGAAATTTCCTTTCATGTAAAACTGGCACAACTAACGCCTTTTCTAAATCTTATATTACACTCCTGATCAGTATATGTGATAACATTTTGCCATTTTTTCGAAATCAATGCCTTTCTCCTTCGCATTTATTATGTCTATTACTTCTACCAGTGCCTTTTTCATTTATGTTGCGCCAATTTTTCCCTTTTCTGTCACTTCCGTCACTGATAATACTTCCCTTTTGCTTGCCTTTTTTATTCTCCGTATCTGCACTTAGGCCTTTTTTATTTGCTTGGTTCGTCTAGATTTTGTTTGACTGCTATCCCTCATTACACCGCCTTCTTTCGGGCTTCTGAGTCTTGGCATGGACGATGAACCGCTTTGTCTACCGTAACTTTTCCTTTCTTTTATTAAGCAAGTATGTAAAATTGTTTATTCAAAAATTCCGTTACGTTTCGGCCTTGATTAGTAACTTCTTGATTAGCAACTTCTTCAATCTTTTATATTTAAAAAGAGGTACCGAAGAACCTGCGAAGTCATTAATACGTCTTATATAAAAATATTTAAACAAACTAGAAAGTTGTAACGTGCTAAATATGTCACTAAAGGACAAAATTTTTGACCCGAATTCTTTCTGAACCGTTGTGTTATGTTCATCGACATTTCGGCAAGTAATTTAAATAATAATATAACTTAAGATTAAAATACCAGAATCACAAGTTTGGCCGGATTTCATTTACGTCTCAGTATGTTATTACTGTTATTAGATATCAATTATTATCCAAACGAAATGGATTTGCATAAATTTGTTCAAATGATTTACTATAAGATCCTTTCATAGCGAATTTTAATAGTTCCTAATGAAGTAGTTAATGTGGAATTGTTTTTTTAAAACGATCAATAAATCAAGTCACAAAATTTCGCCGTCTTTGTTCGGGAATCACTTCATATCTTACTCACGTTTTTGATTTCGTGTTAGCACTTGCTATGTCAACTTCTAGAATTCTTTAGGGTACTAAAGTTTTTTGTTGGTAAATATTCTGCACAAGTAGCCGTACTAGTTTTACGAACTCTGTAAACTTCCAAACTCTAAAGGAACTTTTTTAGATTTGTCTACAACCTTTTTCTTTCTTTTTACAGAAGTTGTAATTGCGCGTATAATTCTGACAACTTGCCTACTTAACTCTGAATAACGTTATTAGTATCTCAAGATTAAATCTAACCATGTAAAATACGGATTAAAGACGCACTTCTCTGAAATAAGTTTTGAAAACTTGTTAAGGAAACTTACGCCGTCAATTACGAAACCAATCTGTGCTTCTATATTTGGTAGGAATCGCTTTGTCAGTGATTGCTGTGATTAGCCGAGGGATGCCAATTAATTGCATAGCTAGATGAGCTCAATTACTGTTTAAATTGTAAAATACAAACTGTATGTACATTCTGTTTGTTAAATGTTTTCGCTTTTAAGAAAGAGATTTATTCATACATGGCTTGCAACGTTTGTTTAATGTTTTATTTTAAAGCTTTTCTAGTTCAAGACAGTTTTCTGAAGGAATATTTCTCCGCTTTTAAGTATTTTAGGTTCGAATTTGTTTTAGACAATTTTTATTATGTTGTATTGCATGATTTTTCCTTTTTTGCTTGATATGCATGATGGTTTCAATAGCGCTACTGCTCATTCATAATTAAAAATGCGGTCTTTTCCAACAGATGGTTGTATTGTTTGTTTTTATTTTTATAATATAAACTGCGCATCTCCATTTGTATATAATGAAAGATATATTTAGATTTCAGTGTACGGGTTAATATCAGAGATAATAAACAAATTCCAAATTATGATCAATAAATTTCCAATTAATTAGGTTAAGCTCAACTTATTTAATTGTATTCACCAAATTCTATTTTTGCTTCCATTCCCATTAATTTCGTTAAACTAACTATTTTGGTTTAATAATTGGTGGCGAAATGTCAATACTAAAAGACTAAAACTGCATTTCGACAGTGAAGATGTAATAAACAACTAAATCTAAATATTTCAGCCTGTGCACTTCCATGAATTTCAATATTTATCAGTCAACCTTTGATGTTTGCATAATAAAACCAGGAAACCAGAGGGAATATTGATACTAAAACCAAATTTTATACGAGGGTCATTAGATAAAAATAACCGTCCGCAAATTTAAATCTGCCGAGCTTGTTTTAACATGAATATGTACTTCTGCGGCCTATTTATGAATGACCTCATAATTAAAATTAACCTGATTTAATGTGATGTAATTTAATTGCCTATTTTATAGTCTATAAAAATTGCAAAATGTTGGCGTTGAAAATTGTATTTGTTTTTATTTCTGGTTAGACATGTTTAGTACTTTGTTTCTAACTGTTTGAATTTTTAAAATTTTGTTTTAATCTATAAATCTGTCGTTTTTGATCTTGAAGGCATTGAAAAATTCATCTTCTATGAAAAAATTAATCGTAAAGATTTTGGATTTATATACCTCGAGTTTTATTCTTTCACTTTATATAAGTATTCAAATTAAAATAAGGGATTCAAGAAATTGGAGTAGAAGTCAAAAGAAATATTTTTGGAATGTTCTTAAATTATTTTCTTTCCATAAATTGTTCGCCTGGTATTTTAACCTTCCTACAAGGTTTTCTAGTGTGGTTTCAGAAAGCTGTCAGTTGAAATATTACAGAGATTAAAGAACATCACCTCCGACTTTAAAATTATATCAAGGAAGCATTTCGCAGTTAATAAACCAGTATGATTTTAACAATAGTCGAATCATGTCTGCAAGAAAATTACAGTTAAATCCCTTTCTGCCATGCTTGCTGCTCTTATGAGACAGTTACAATTCTGGAGACATCCTCGAAATTGTGCGAATCACTGCAGTCTGCCAACAAAATCATTAAACTCGTCTTACTTCGGCTATAAAATTCTGAATCTTTTAACATTCACCACTTCTTCAAGATGACGTAAATATTGCAATGAAGGGTGGGTTCGTGTTGACTCATACATTTTTAATTCAGTTCGATGTGCTCATCGTCAGCTTCTTTTAAACCTTCAATGCTAAATGTTTTTCTAGTAAATCGGAATTTCCTTTTATAGCATGACAAGAAACTGTGTCAAAATATGGGAAAAATCAGTTGAGGTCGCCGCTTAGTCGCCATTCTCCGTTAATATTGCAAAATCTGACAGAATTGTACAATAGCAGATCAATTTTCTTAAGGGTAATTATAGTCTGAATAATTTTTAATAAATTATAATCAATTTATATTGAAAAGTAACGACAGGTATACTAGTAATTTTATGGTTTGCCGAAAGGTTAAGATTTTATCTTTTTCCATTGATTTTGCGTTTTTATAAATAAAATTTGCATAAATAAGCACATAATTGTGTAAATACATCCTTATGTCAAGCAAAAAGAACATTTTTACCAACCATGAATCTGATTATGATGATTAAGGCGACCTGCTGGTTTATATTTAGTTCGGAGAAAAATCCAAAGCCTTCACATCAATTTCAGTGCTCACTTTAGAAAATCTTTTAAAGGTTTTAATGGTGTTTTAATTCCATTCTCTTACGTAAGCACATTAAAGTAAGTTGCATTTAATTTGATTTATATTTTTCAAGTCCTTCTCTAATGCTAAACAATAAGGATTTGGAGGTTATTGCGTAATAAAAATTAAGGAACAACTTAAGTTTTTTATCTTTTCTTGCGTGCACACCGTCACTAACAGGTTTTATGTCAACATTTACTTCAATATTGACTTTCAACGTGTTTGAAAATATTTGGTAGAATAATTAAATCATCCTTTTATTTATTTTTAACGTTGGTTCACCACACAGAAAAGTGTCAAACCTGGCCTGCCTACTTTTGAAAATTGAAAAGGTTACTAGAAATACGGGCTTTTTAAGGATTTAAGAGGCCAAACTGCATCATGATATCTTGATCTTTTGTTGATGTAGGTTTGTGAAACTCCTAAAATGGTCAAGTAAAACTTGATAAATTGTAAAATTGGCATTTATAGCGCCATAAGTTCTAAACTAAATACATAGTGCATTAAATCAAAATCCCTAGAATTCTTGTCGGCGAGTACAAAGAACCGCCTCGCATTATTTAAAAAAAAGTCGCATTTAACATCTGCGTTTTTGCTTAATCAGTTCCCATACTATCGTAAAATTGCTAAAAGAAAAGTAAATCTGCGCAAGATCGCCAATTAAGTCGCGTAATTGATTATTTCTCATCAATTATTCAAAAACTGGTTAAAGAATTCTGCGGGATCAAATTGCATACAAATTGTGTAAATCGCTTGTTGTTTACTTGGGTATCCTTGCATTTCCTGACATGCTAGAAAGTAAAAATCTACTTTTTTTGTATTAATGTTTTGTTTGTAATGTTTAGTTGTTACGCAATTTAATACTATAAATCCTCGTTTATGTTCTTGTTTGATGAAACGTGTTGTTGGTTAACCATAATGTAGTAATTTCCCAGTATTTTTCTTAATAGATGGCTGTTTTTATAAAATTTAGTAATATGGGTTAAATCAAAATAATAAATCCTCCTAATTTGTTTAAAAGTAAAAAAAAAGTAAAAGTTTGAAGAGAATTGCCAGAATGTTTAGTTTGCGAGTTTATATTTTAACAAGTTTCATTAAGTAAGTAGTCAGTTGTTTAAGCCCATCGTATCCATTACTGTCATAAAATTAAAAATTCCCGAGGCCGAAGCTATGAATATCAAGAACGACCTCTAAATCTCATGTAGCAAAATTTTACACCTCCGTTTATAAATTTCTAAATTTAGAATATGTGTCTTTGATTGTGCAGTTCGATGCATGGTTATTTTTGGATCTTATTTGCATATTTACTTTTAATAGCTTTAGTTGAATTAAATCATTTGAGTTAGCACTGGGAAAAAATCTTGGTAAAATGAAATGCACGATTCATTTGTCGTTGTAATATTTAAGTTGAAATGACAATGTCAGAGATTAAGGTTTGTGTTTTGTGATATATTAAAAAACGTCAAACCAGAATCAGGTGAGTTTTATCTTTGTTCTTTACAAATGTAGTCAGGCTAAAAACATGAAGTGAAATATGAAATATTGTTTCAGCAATTCAAGCGCTTTTTTAAATTTTACTTGCTGTAGAAAATAATTTTTACTTTTTCTAGAATCAACAAAATCAAAGTATCTATTTGCTAAGTGTTTTTGACGATTCTCTTGCTGCGCTAAAACTAATCAAAATGTTCCCAGTTTGCTCGTTACTAAACATTTTGAAAACTTAAGTAAGATCCTCAACTACAGTAGAAACTAAAAAACTGAATGAATAAAGGTAAACCAAAAGCAGAATACTTGAGGTACCGGAATTTTTATTGGGGCATTTTCTCATGTCCGCCCGCACTTATGAATGAGTTAAATGAGTCCTCGTTAATGGCTCGCCTTATCTCCTTAAATAAACAACATTGATTCATTCAGTCTTCACTTTCATTAATAATTTTAAAATTATACATATATGGGATATGGGCATGAGGGCATGAGTCAACTTCCAAAAGCACAGAAGAATATGGTTAGTCATTGAAGAAAAGTTAGAAAAAGTATTTCTTCGAGTATGATCCCATTTCCCAGTTTGTTGTTTATTTAAAATTCAAGTAGGGTAATTCTTCCTACGATATTATGTCATCTTCGTCCAAAAACGTGCTGTCGAGACCATCTGTAGTTCAAAGAAATATTATTACGCGTTGTCTGCATAGCTCACACATTGTAGTGACAATTCCTGCTAAGGAATTTCAGAACGGTTCAATTTACGAATAAAATCATTCAAAAAGTGTTGACAAGATGACTAAACACCGTGGGAGTTAACGATGACAACGTAAACAGAATGCATTTGCGAATTGTAGTCGGAATACTACAGTGAGTAACCAGGCAGACGTTTACGAAAACTTACGTATATTATATCCGTCTTGATGCACAATCGTAGGAGTGGTGCATTTTAAAATATAGCTCGCAGGTGAACCTGTAACTCCTTGGACATTTTTAAACACTTGTTTATAGTGTACGAAGATAGAACGTGATTCTTAAACGAATTCAGGAAAACTTATTCCCGTTATAACGCACACTACGTTTCACCCTTGAGCTTGAAAATTAAAAGATAAGTCAGAATGCTCGTTTTCAATCGATGTCACCGAACGTATCATAACACATTTCATGCCCCGGAGTACTCCGGAGTTCGATCAGAGAGAGCTCCGTTAACTTGGCTGGGTCGTCAGGTCAGCCCTTTTATGCATTAATGCTAAACCAAGAAACTGCTAACCTGTCGATGCGATCTCCGATATTTTACTATTAATTGGGTGGCAACGATGTGATCATTTGAAATTCCGTTAACGTTAAGACTGCGGGCTACTTTATAAAAGCGTTTGCACAGATGTTCGATGTTGGGATTTGTTTTCAAATTACAATTGATGCCATCTAATTCTGTTGATTATAAAGTAGGCTTTTAAACACTCCAAGCATTCCCTTTGGCTTTATACTATTAATGCGTACGCTTTGCCATTCTTCCTATGCGAAGTTACTCGGTTTGCAGATCCAAATTCCTATATTCTTAAAATTAAAAATTCGCTCACGTAGAGAAGCAGTGGTTGAGCAGGAAATGTCATTATCTGCGCCTTCATATGAGCTTTTTAATATACATATACTAGGGCGAGGTGGCTTTGATATACAATACGTTACCGGAATAATGTTTTTTTGTATCGCACAAAGTAGGTTTTGGGGAAACAATTTAAACCCTGTACGAAAAACTTAATTCACGTAAGGGCATTTCTAACAAGTTTAAATGTTCCAGGCAAGATTATGAAGGTCAATCATTTAGCGTCGGATGTGTACAAATTGCAGGCATAAAATTTATTCCATATTCATTAGATAATAATTATAAACAGCATGAATAACCTGAGGTTATTAATATTCAGCTTTAGACGGATTGATCATGTGAATGTATAAATCACACTCTGGGGGCAAAATTCATCATTTTAAAGGAGTACTCTGTGTTATGTTTTTGGTATTATAATCAACATCAACGATAACATACAACAACGTTGCTCTACCTTTATAAAAATGTTTTTAAGAGCATAAAATCTCGGTTTACACATAAAAAATGAGAGTAGAAATCCATCTGATGCGATTTTGCAGACGTAAATCTCAAATTTCTATAATAGAATATGGTACAATAATATGAAAATAATCCTTTGTATAAAGAGTTGTTTTAAGCTTTTAAGGTAATATGGATTTCATGTTTTAACGCAGTGTTAGGATGTTTTACTAGGGTTTTACCTTATGTAGTAGGCATTTCAAGTCTGGAGCAGTTTGCAAGTTTGAAATTTTGTGAAATATTAAACCTGTTTCGTTCTGTACTTTAATTATTTTCTAAATGAAACCACATACGCCAGCAGAAATTAATGATTTAAAGAATTCCGCATTAAACGAAATAAAGAATTTTAATTGAGGTTTAATTAAATGCTAAATATATCCAGTAATATTACATCATAATCTTCAAAGTTAATGACATATCTAACTTAGAAATGAAGCTCATATAGCTAACTTTAATGATGATGAGAGACCGATATTAATTCAGTAGGGCGGGCATATTTGAATACATTTATGCATACTTTGGTGGGATCCTTCTACCAGTAATAACGTACCTGTAATCGTTTCCTTATGAAACGTTCTTTTATTTTATTAAACTTCGGATCCCGACTGTTAACCTTCGGATCCTGACTTTTAAATTCGTTATCCCGACTCTTAAACTCCGAATTCCGACTTTAATCTTGGTATCCCGACTTTTAAATAGCTGAAAGCCGAGTAAATTAGTCGGAATCCCTAGTTTAAAAGTCGAGATTTAGTATGCGTTGTGACCCGTCTACGCTTCCGTAACGAGTCCGAGGTTAAAAGTCGGGATTCCAAGTTTAAAACTCGAGATTTAGTCAAATAAAAGAATGCGTTGTGGCTCTTCTACGCTTTCGTACTTTCGTAAGAATCCCAAGTTTAAAATAGCAATTTATAAATTGTGGCCCTTCTATGCTTTCGTATTTCTTTATCAATAGTGCCGCGTCAATTTTAAGATTTTTGTCCGTTAAGTTGATTTAGAATTTTCTATAATACTGGAAATTTACATACTGCCGGATATGTATTTAGAAGAACACTTTTTTGTTTTTTTTTTACAACGAACTATTGCACCAGGGAAGCAAAATTAAAATTATTAATTTTAATTGGCATCCAAAGGATTCGTTTTACGCCTTTAAATATAAGTAAATCAGTTAATTTAATGCTGATTTAAAGGCGTATTTTCAGCATTTTAAGATATATTAATTACCTTGTTTATAACATGCGATCGAAAAAATTTCACCTCAAGTTGGCTATGAAACATGAAAACACAAAATTAGGCATGTCGACTTTTAAGTCATACAAATGTCAGCTGTTGTTTTATAGGTTATGTGAGATGTGTGAGGTTATGTCTGTTTTGCTGTCAGGCATATAAAATGTCACTAATTCTATTAAACACAGAATTCAAATCTGCCATCAAGAAAATGGAGGTCACATAACTCATCTACTTTAAAATAATTTTCCGGTAATAACATTTTTCTGTTTAATTTGTATTTAATTTTAGTTTTTAGGATAATTTAATCTGCTCTAATTTTTACCAGTTAGGCGTGGTTTTAGATTTAGTAGTTCTAATGGCTTAAGTTGTATGACCTTAGCAAAGACACGATTTATAAAGATGATTAGTAATATTAATTCTAAGAAAAATAATAGTATGTATATTAAAATACAAGTTGCAGAAGGCATCTATTCAAGCACGAATTTGAAATTCCGAAACGAGCCGCATAGCGGCGAGTTGAGGAACAAATGAGTGATTGAAGGACCTTCTGAAACGAGTGTTTTATACTATTTTTTCTATTTTGCCGCTTTATACCATTTTATAAATTAAAAAATAAAAATTTTAAATCTAGGGAATTTTGCGGTGGTTGGTGACGTTTATGTGGCGTACTTTTAGGCGGCTGTGAAAAAAATTAATTTGAAACGTCAGTTTTTTTTATTTTCGCGTTTAATGTTTGAAAATGAATACAGAAGAAAGTTTATCACTAACACCGCCGAAAATTAGGCAAATTGCACAAAAAACGTTAGAAAATTTATTGCCGGACAAGTCCAAATCCCAGTATGAAAAAGAATTGTTGACGTCAGTTGACAGTTCAACGCTACCAACATCAGTACAGTAAATTTTACTAGTCTATTCTAGCACACCAACGACTTATTCTAACACTCAAATGACGTCATTTGGGTGCTAGAATGGAGTTATTCTAAACGCAAAATAGAAAAAATTGAATTACAAACTATCAAAAAAAATTCAAATGATAGATTTAATAAAGGAAATTCAACATGTATATTTAAGGATAATTATTATGTAGTAGTAATAGCTTAAGGGTTTTTAGTAAAAATTTTCGTATACATTTTGTTTTATTGAAGGTTTGAAGACTACCATGGTGAAATTAACAATGTTAATTTCAGATAAAATTAACAATGTTAATTTCAGATAAAATTAATAAAGCTAGCCCTTGAAACAGATTTAGAAAATAAATTATAATATAAATATTTGACTACACGCTTTACAAATCTTATTAAAACTAGTCGTAGCCGACTAACCAATAGTTTGCACCTCATCTATCGTTGAATGTTGTTCACTTTAACAAAAACTGGTGCAATGGAACCAGTTTTTTTTTCTATCGATTATAGGTTTTAATCTTTTCAACGGCAGCTTTTTAAATAATTTTGTTATTGGCACTAGTAAACGTATAAGAAATTACTTCATTCTATGGTTTTCCTGATTTGAGGATCATAATAAATTACTTCAGACACTTTTCAGATATCTGGGACATGCTTAATTTAACCTTCCGGGGTGGTTGTTTTAGTATTGCTCCTGTCTCCTGTTATTAAATTGGAACCCCTGTGCTTTTTTTAAACTGGTACTTTGTTTAATTTCTTGTAGTTACGGGTTTTATTTCTTCTGACTATACTACTTGCCTGGGAAGGTCTATATCTTCCATTTCTTCATTTGTTTGAAATGTTTTCTCCAAATTTGTCGCAAAAGCTTCAGCCTTTTGTTGATTGCTTTGGTCCCAATTATTATATGCAGTTGCTATTGTAGTACAGGCAATATGGAGTTTAGGGTAGAACAAATTAGAGACAAGCTAATTTTTTTTAGAATGTGTAGGCAAAAGCGACCTGATTAACATACTAAAAGTCCCGTCCAATCCTACAATGGCAAATCTAAAAAAATGGCCGCCATCTTCATTTTTTTTTTGTTTTTTGAGAATATTTTTTTTATTTATGAATTTAACAAAAATTACGTAGACATTAAGTTTTTAGAGCTTAACGAGACACATCTTTTGGTAGAAGAAACTTTTTTGTACCTTAAAAAATAAAAATGTTACAGCTTTTTAAAATAAATGTACCTTAAAAAAAACTAAAATTTTGAATTGAAAGTAACTTAATTAACATATTTTGATTTTTAAGAACATATTTAACCTATTAGTTGCAATTAGGCCACAAACTTATAAAAAGTCAGTTATTTCTTCATCTTGTACTTCAAACACAGCATTAGTACAAGTAATTCTATAACACTGCCCACACTTTGGAGAACACCTAATGCCCAACTTTTTACAAGAGCAATTTCGTCCACACGCACTTTCTTTGCAGTTACTAAAAACTTGTTTGAATAAATCTGGCGGTGCTATTTCTTGTTTTGTCTTGATGGGAATTAGGGCACCATCACCATTGTCACTTTTTATCCAGCCCCATGCCGTAGGGTCCAGGTGATTACCCAGCCATTCTTGAACCTTACAAATACATGTTTAAAAGGAACGGTAATAACTTTTAAATGCATTTTATTAAATTACCTGATAATATACTCTTAGTAAATGTTCCTGCAGATTTTTCTGTAGGAGGCAGCACGGCTAAATTAAATTGACCTGACAGTACCTGTCTTGAAGTGATTCTATGATACATGTCATGAAGTACCAAAGTTCGTCTAAACTTGAGGTATTTTTGGCATTATATAATTTTAGTAGAAACTCTACACCGCACCGGCTTTAAAAATGTCTGGTTTTAATGTATCTTTGGTATAAAATGAAGTTAGTGCTTCAAATAATTGAGGATTCTTCTTTACAATAGACACACATGCTTTCTTGTTTTTGTTAAGGAGAAGGGACGTATGGGAATATGTCCAAACTTTCCTGTTCCATTTCCTGAAAAATGTCCTTTTCCTCTGGAAATACTGGTGCAAGTTACTGCATTGCCAGGTGAAACACACATTATCCCGCCCATCGCATGACATGTTCCGAGTCCATCTAACATTCGAATATTGAAATCTACATTATCAAACACAAACAGAAGAAGTTATTGGTGATTTCATCTTTGTAATTTTATGTTGCTGAATTTTCAAATTGTAGAATACAAAACAGAAACTCCTCCAAGAGCCGAAAGTAGATCAATTAAATATCTTGAGCCATATTTTGATATTTTCTGTGCAGTGGTACACCCAATCCAAACATTACAGGCGAAACTAACGGTTTAACTCATACTAATGAAATAATAAAATTCTGTAATGCTGTAATTTTTGTTTTGGCGATTTTTTTTTATTAGTAACAATTAACTCATTTAGGAACTCATTTAATGATTTAGGGGCCGCTTTACTTCCACCTGACTAAATTTCCTCAAGAGAAGGGCACTCATCGGTTTTACATACCATAGACCTAATACATATATTGTCTCAAAATTTGTGCTGCAGTTTTTAAAATTCTTACCCGTTCTTCTTGGGATGAGGCTTTCTTTTGTTTGTACCATTCATCATTAAGCAATTTTTCGCAGTTGCCGTGTGTTTACCGGGTAATTTTGAAATTACTACATTACTTCCATAATTATTTATCAGCTATTTTAGTCTTTAAAAGTTTCTCTCTCAGGCTCTATCTCTCGAGGTGATTAACCTTTTCGTAGATTTCTTTAATAGAAAATTGGCAGTTTTCAAAATCGTTTTCAATATCTAAACAAACGTTTTCAAATGCCGTCTGCGTGACATCATTCTTTCGCCTTCCGAGTTTTTGGTTGGATGGCGGTTTTTTAAATTTCCAGTAGCAAGACACATGATACCGTGCTTCAGCTGCAACAAGATCAATTTCCGTGCATATTCGCTTAGAAACTTCTCTTCCCCAATCGTCATTTATCTGCCTAGCTTGCTCTGTTATAGAAGTTTTTAAACCAATTGTAGAAACTACGCGAAAACTATCTTGCTTTACATTTAAAACATCGGAACAAAAGAAACAGTGGGTTTTAAAATCAAAAGACTGCTTTAAAGGGCGTCACTTTTATTGTCACATATGTTTTGTGATTTTTTATTGTTCGATGGATGAATATATTTTTTTCTACATTCTGTATGAACTGTTAAAGAACTCACAGATTCAAATGTTTACCATTTGTCGTCATTTCGAAGTTTTCTAGCGTTTACAAGAGTTGGAAAACCTTTGCCTACCGTCACTAAAGTTTTAGAAGCACCTTCTTCACTGCATATAGCACATTTAGTTACCTCCATTTTAATAACAGAAACGGATACAAAAAAACAACACTACAATAAAGAACTGACGCGCCTTTTCGCTCACTAGTGTTCAATAAGACTAACGACAATATCAATGCAATCTAAGAAACGCATTGGTATAGTCTAAGTAAGTTTTAAATGGCGGTTGACGGATTTTTGTTTTCCCGCCCTATGCCGTCCACATCCACGCCGTGGTCCATTGGCAAAGACAACGTGTCCAGCTCTGACTCGTGAAATTTGCCATGCGTTATATTTTGTTGTAACTAAATCTGAAACTGCATAGGGCGGGGAAACAAAAGCCCGTCAACCGCCATTTAAAACTTACTTAGACTATATGCGAATTTTGCTTTGGTATGTTTAACATATTAGCAAATAATAATCAGATAACGTTTTAAATAATTTACTATACCCTAAAAGTTGTAAAATTCGTAGATAGTTCCTCCGTTCACTAATATTTTTTTAATTTTTACAGATTTTTTTTGTTAAAGAAATTTAATTTATTTATATTCATAAGATATAAAAAAACTTGTTAAAGGTAAAATATGTATTTTTAGCTCCTTAATAAAAAAGGTCTTTACATGTTTTTTCATAAAAGTTCAATTTACTGAGATATTGACAAAAAACTGAAAAATTCAAGATGGCGGCCATTTTTTTCTTACTTCCTGTATTGCTACCAAATGGGACTTTTAGTATGTTATAGTACAAGTCACTATGTACCGATTTTAGCCAAAACTAGCTTGTCTCTAATTTGTTCTAGGTTACCCCCTTATAAGCTGCTAAGTTTACTGGGCTATTGGCGCGCTATGCCTTTTCAATTTTGTAATGGCTTTCCCCTACGAGTAGTCTATCATTTTATCATTTTTCAGCTCTTTTAGGCAGTTCCGGAGTTATTCTCTTTTTAATCGTTGTGCAAAATTATATACCCTGTTCTTATCATCCGGTGTTCTTGTCTGTTGCAAATTCCTTTTTACGCTTTTATTTATGTATTTTTCGCGACCTTAAATTCTTTAAATTCTTTTTGGCGGCGTTTGGGTATGGCAAAATGCATATTTAAGGGCACATTTTCAAAATTTTTGCAGGGCACATAAATATGTAATTATTCAACACATAAATATCCTAAGCCTACTTATGAGAACGCATGTTTTTTGTAGTAAATTAAAACGCAGTATTCTTTTTTATCCCAAATGCATTTTTCATGTATTTTTAATAAGTATATGTTTTTATATACCCCAGATTTTCATCATCATTGTCGTTATAAAAATTTATTTAATTCGATATTTTTTCATAAATTTTCCCGCAAGTGTTGATAAAAAAACCGTAAATATTTTTAAATAAAATTCCTGAGAAAACTGTGTTTTTGTTTATCTCAAACTTTTAACATTTTAATTCCATTCACGAATGCACGAAGCGATTAAAATTCGGTTGATGGATATCTCGTCTTGTATGTACGTGTTTATGCATTTAATCAAAACCAGCAGCAGTTTAAGAACATCTGCATATGCAGTATGCAGTACGAAAATAAAAATCCCCATATCACCGCAAGTACCACCATGTAAGGCATACTCTAATTTATAAGTGCAAATTCATTCGTGCAAAATTTAAATAGTTATCCAAATATGGAAACAACCAGCCGAGACAACTTTCTTCGTATTTAAAGAGAGAGTAATTCATTGTTGTATAAACATACATATTTGTGGTTTATATTTGCCTAGTACAGGAAACTACAGACGTTTCTTTTAAGGCCGCAAAACTGAAGTCTCGCGAATGTGATATCTAAATATTTCAAGAAAGTGTGAGTAACAGCTATCGTTTTAGGCTGTCCATTGATCCGTGAAAAAGTCACTGTGATTATAAATAATTGTTATTTGGATAAAAGTTTTAGTTTGGTAGTTGTTCTTCGAGGTTAAGGATGACTGGTAAGTCAAATATCGACCGCACCTTTATAAATTTAAATTTAACAAACTTACGCAAGTGAATAAACGTTCCTTTTTATGGCTTTTAAAAGTGTTAACCTGACATAAAAATAAATTGGTTTAATTTCAAAACGAACTTTTTCATTCGAGGTTTTATTTTTGTTTGTGTCACTTAAACGATGATATATTTTATCATTCGAGTATAATCTCTTAATTATGCTCAAATTGTTTCCGCAATATTATTCGGCTATTTTTAGCTAACTAAAACTAATAACGAATTTAAAATAGGTCAGATATGGGCCTTAACAAAAAGCTACAGCAGACGGTTAAATAAAATTAATGACTCTCGACAATTAAGTGGCAATTAAAGCGGTGTTTTGATAATAAAACGGTAATCAGTAGCCAGCTGGACATCGACGAATATTTCACCCAAAAAATAGCATTTTAAAAGTGAAACGGTGTTCCAGTGTCGTGCTTTATTTTTGTGTTTAATAAACTTCAGTTCGAAGTATGCTTCTCGTAAAAGAACCTTAATGAACCCTTTTAAAAAGCTGGTTTCATGCAGTCTGGATGTGAGACATCGTATAAATGTGAGTGGAAATTTATTATCAAAAAACCGTTAATAAATCAACTTATTTTGATTAAATTTAAGTATTCGGTTGCCTAAGTAATCCCGAAGTGCAAAAAAAATGGACTTTTGTTAGAGACCAAAATGTCCTTTCAAAGGAATGCTTTGTTAATTTAAAGGAACTGTTAAAAAATCGTACGTAGGTAAGTTAGTTTCCTCATCAATAAAACTACAAAAGGAGTGTTTCGTGATTTTTAATGTTCTGCTGATGTATATTAATGTAACTAAACGTGGGTTTAAATTCTGTCGGACATTAATTCAACCTTGTGTACACTGTAATTACAAAGGAATCTACGAAATCTGTGATAAAACGACAATTGGGGCTTTCAATCCGGTAAAAACTGGAATTATGAAGATTACTAACAAAGAGTTCCAAACCGAAACGATTCTGCTCCATTTTTATTTTCTATTTTGGTATTGCATAAGTCGTAGTATTTTAGTTCCTGTGGATGTTTTTAAAGTTAATAATCTGAGAATTGCTAATCGAAAAGCGAATTGAATGAATTCTGATAAATCTCTGCACAAAAAATAAACAAATGAATCAGTAATCAGTATCCTTGAACTTTTATTAGGTTGTTTTTTAAGGAAATTTAATTATTACGCAATTTGTGTTCAAAATGAATTTGCAAACACAAAAGGCAAATAACCTCCGATTATTTTCGTCAATAAAACTTTTATACATATTGCAGTTGTATAGAAGTAAAGGAGTTTTGGAACGAAGTAAATATGTAAACCGTAACCAACTTAAAAAAATGTTGTTCCCTAATAAGAAATGTTTTTACAACATTTGACGCAGTTTATTTCTCAAAAAACCAGCTCACTGTAGAAAACTAAAAGAAAAAGCTTTTAAGGTCCAAATTTCTGAGTCTAGTTTTTTATTTATTATTTAAAGAATACAAGTTTTTAAAATGCGAAAACAAATTATGTATTTTCCAAAAAATCGTTCCCGAATCTGTAAACTTAAAAAAAATCCTTAGATGAAGCCTAACGTAATTAATTAGTATTTCCTGAAAGCGGTTATGTTTCCGTTTTAAATTACAAAAAATTCATTACGGAGAGAGAATAACAAGGTAATGGTTTTTCAGTATTTATTAAAATCAGCTTAAGTTTAACGTACATTTTTTTATACAAGCGTGCAGCTTATCTATTAAAGAAATCGTATAAAAAGAGAATGGAAATAAAAGTAAATTAAGTTATAAAGTAATTCCAAATAAAGACATAAAATTGATTTTATGACTAAGGTAATAATAAAGTGATTAAATCTATTATATGCCTCTGAAGAAACAACCACGCCGTTATAATTAGAAGTTTTTTGATGTAATTGGGACTATCCGGTTTGTAAAACGGCTGTTTTGGGCTTTTATTTATTTATTACTTCATAAACTCGTATTTACTTGGAATGTTGGGGAATTTTACTAACTAAAAGAGAAGATTTTTCTGGATTTTTCTTGCTATTTTGGATTTGAGATTTTTCTTTTGTACAATTTATTAACACAATTTGTTTTTCTAAAGGTTGTGGTAAAATTAATGTTAGATGATTATTTTGATTTTTAGGGTACTAGCCCTTGGAATATTAGCCGCTCTCATTGAACTCTTCGACTCTTTTCCTGTGGTGAGTCATTCCACGTTCTTCTCGTTCATTGGTTTCTATAACTTATTGTGTGGCCTTGCTCTATCTGTTATTTTTCTACATTTTTGCCTGTCTTCGATATATTTCCACCAATTTGTTATTCCAATTGCCATGATATTTTTTCTAACTTGATCTTTCCATCTACTCTTTGGTCTTGCTTATGGTCTGTTTCTATCTGATCTCCACTCTGTGTTTCTTTATACTTCACTACTTTCTTTCATTCTTTATATACCCAAGCCAACATAGTCTCTGTGATTTTATCACCCTCACTAGGTTCATTCTCCTTTCAAGATTTCCTTACATCGTGATTCATAAGATTTTGGTATTCCCCTCCTCCTACGTCCTTGGTCAATATATTTTCTTAATTACTCTCTTTCAAATCTTCTCTATTGGTCTTCAGTTTCACTGGTGAGGTTCGTAGTTTCTCCTACTGGCCTTATCGCTGTTTTGTAAATTGTATCAAATATTTTGAACTTGTAAAACGCTCTGTATCTTGTTTGTATTTTCTACAATATTTCCCTTTTTCTGCCGTTGGTATTGTTGATTATCACGCCCATATTTTATCAGTTCTTTGATAATACCATCTGAGCCTCCAACTTAATATTTTTTAGGTTTACGATCACTCTATTAATCTCATCAATGCCAGGATGTGTTTCTGCTTCAGTTTCACTGCCTTTTCCTTCCCAATTTTCATCTTGGATGTTCATGTCCTAATCATTTTCCGCAAACAGCTTTTTGAAGTGTTTTTCCCATTATTTATTCTCAATAGTTATTGTAGCTTTTCTTCTGTTTTGATTGCTTATACATTGATATAATATTGTATTGTTCTTATTTTATTATCCTTTTCTAGGTTATCCAATATTTCTACGTCTCACATTTTCTCTTTATTCTTCGTCGAACCTTCTATTCTCTATTGTTACACGTTTTCTTGGTATTACTTTATTTGGAACATTTATAATACTTTCTCTCATACAGTCCCATTTGCCTTCAATACTTTGTTCTTTTGCATTTCTTCGTATTTCACCTTTTTGCCTTTTATTACTTCTACATATCCCCTCCTTTTTGTATGTTTTCTTTCCCTCTCGACTATCCTCATGTTCGTCTTTATTATTACTTGCTAATGGCCACTATCTATGTTAGCCCCTCTGTATGTTCTTATATGTCTAATCATTATTGCTCGTTTCTCTGCAATTAATACATGGTCGATTTGGTTGCCTGTAGTTATCCCGGTATGTTACCTTATGTTTTTTCTTGTGCTTGAATTTTGTACTGACAATGTACATGTTCGTTTCTGTCGGCAGGTTGCATAACCTCTCTCCGTTATCGTTTGTTGGTCGTGTATGATTTCCTTTCCTACTATGTTTCCGAGGTGGTCTTCCTTTCTTATTTTGGCGTTGAAGTCGCCCATTAGAAACAGTGTGTCATGTTTAGAGATTTTTAGCATGTTTTATCTAATTCTTAGTAAAGCTTTCTTTCTCTTCAATATCTGGTTTATCTATTAGTGCATAAATATTTAATATATTGGTTGTTTTACTCATTATTCTTATGTCTGATAGCCTTCCATTAATTTCTTAACTTTTTTATTAACTATAACTCCATTTCAATTCCTTTCTTGTTTGTTTTCTCCTCCATAGAATTATGTGTACTGTTTTTTGTTAATTCTACCCTCTCCTTTTATATTACCTCCTACAGAACCATTATTTCTATTTTATATTTATTCATGACGGTTGCAATTTCGTCAATTTTTGCTGCAGCCAACATTATTTACACATATCTTTTTTTTTCCTTCTTTTACATTTGCTCAAAAACCTATTCGTTGCCTGGTCAGTGTCCATAGTGTCCCTGTTTCTTCTGTTTCTATTAGTTTTTTTCGTATTGTGGAAGTACTGATCGAAGTTATCGTTTTCGGAAGACTGCACACTTGCCATGCGCTTTCTAGCTTGTTGCTGCTTTCCTTTCCGCTTTCCAAAATGCTCTACTCCGTAAAGTTTACCATTTACTATTAATTTATTCTACGAGTAGGTACCTAAGGAATGCATTGTGCCCCTCTTGTCTTGCATATTGAATGGGGATAACAAAGTTTTACTCTCTTGTATCTTTATCGTAAACTCGTCGTTTATCCATATGTCTGTTCCTCTCAAGTTTTTCGCATTTTACGTATTTCTTGTTTTACGTTTCACATGTATTATTTCAAAATTATGCTTAAATGTCAAAACTCGCATTCATTTTCGATTAATAGTTATTTACTGAAGGGTCAGGAAAATGATCCATTACTTACGAGGAGCCGCAGTGAAATATGCGGCACTCTGTGCCGAGCATTTTACAGGGCTCCCAGTAAAGTAAGACATTTTACTGACGAGTCGTGTATTAATTTTTTTCTGAAACCTCCAATTATAATAAAAATTAATATTTATTAATTTAATAAATTGAATGGGCGATTTTCTACGTACCTATCTAGTAGTACGTTTCTCTGTTTCTAAGGCGACAGATATAAAAATAATGTTTTTCTACAACCACCATGGAAAGTGGGATTTTCAGACTTCGTCTCCATAGATACAAGTATTGAAAATGAGTGTTTGCCGAACAAGTGAAAATTAGCGTGCGGAAAGTTTACTTTCCGCACGCAAACCAGTGGTTCCCAAACTTATTTGTCCTGCCGCCCCCTTTTCAGAAAAAAAATTACTCATCGCCCCCCTGGAAATTTACCGTCTTTAAGCGAAAGATATAGTAAAAAATTTGTGTTCTTTTATGTATCTATGTATATGTATTTGTATATCTACCTACGTCTTAAAACATAGTAAATAAAGATGTTGTAAATAAGACACCTTGAAGCTTGAAATTATAAATCAACCATAGTAACATTCGCATTACACATAGAAATTTAAGATAACGAAGGATCATATGAAAATTAAAATTACGAATAACATTAAAAATGAACCTGGTGTGCTGCTATCAATGTATTAATCCTTGGCTCCATTTTTGTTAACAAATTTGTGACCGCACTAAACCCACGTTCCACTAAATATGATGAAGGAAATGCAGTTAAAAACTTTTGTATTATAGCCCATAATCCGGGATAAACTGTAGGTATCTGCTTTTGCAGCCAGAATTTTTGGTAGCCGTCTTTGAATTTAAATTTCAATTCTTCGTTTGTTGTTGCATCTATCAGTTCTTCTTGTAATTTTGGAGATTCTTCTGTGTTTGTACTTGAAAAAGGATCCAGAGCCCACTCGGTTATGTTCATTTTTAAAATATCTTCAAATCGTTGATTGAAGTCAGAATGGAGAGCATCCAAGTGCTGACAATAGGTAAGAAGTCTTCACCATATTTTTCTACTGTTGATAAATTTGGAAACTGGCTGGATTCCCCTCGTCCTAAATTTTGTTTGTACAGAAGAAGTTTTGCCACAAACGCGAAAATATGTAACAGCTTTTGTTTTTATTAAATTCAGCTCATCGCCTTGAAGTTGTAGATTTGTTTCATTAAATTTCTTAAACAAGTCTGTTAAATAAGCTTTGTCATTTTTGGAATCAATCAAGTTGGCTCGTAAAGCATCATTTTGTTTTCTAGAAACTCTAGCACGGAGTTAAAGAGATTATAAAACCGATTCAAACAGGCACCTTTTGATAACCAACGAACTTCTCTATGAAGCAGCAAGCGATTAAATTCTTCATCGTTTTCAATACAAAGTTGTGTAAAGAATCTGTCATTCAATGAATTGATTCTGATTTTGTTAATTGCTTTAATGGCATAATCTAATGACCTAGGTAGACGTTCACTCAGATTTTTGGCAACTAAATGTTGACGATGGATGACACAGTGTACAGCGAATGCATTCGGTATCCTGCCTTTTTAAAATATGTAAGAAAATTTAGAAAAATTATTCGTATATGTTTCACCTATTGTGTAACATAGTGTAACATTATTAATTAACATTAACATTATTAGGGCGCTATAGGGGGTATAGCGCCCTAATAATGTTAATGTTAATTAATAATGTTACACTATGTTACACAATAGGTGAAACATATACGAATAATTTTTCTAAATTTTCTTATCTTCTCTTCCTTCTTTATGATTTCACCGCCCCCTTATTTTATTAAACGCCCCCCAAATGCACCCGAGGCTACTATCACCCCCCTTGATCGTTCCACTGCCCCCTAGGGGGCGGTATCGCCCACTTTGGGAACCACTGAGTTAGACCTTTGTAGAATTTGATAAACCGTGCTTTTGGATTTGGTAATTATTTTGAATGGAATTTTTTTTATACGAAATTTTACTAAAGAAATAAGAAACTTCTTATTATTTTCTGAATTAGAGAAAATAAGGTTACATTTTAAAGCGTATATGTATTTTACTTTCGATTAAATGTCTTTTCTTCATTTTCTTAAAATTTAAGATTTTTGAGTTGAAGCTTTTCTTAAAAGTCGTACAAAACAATCAAAGATTAAATTTCTAATTTTTTTATATTGTTTTGTTTGGAAATTTCTTTCTAAGATATATTAAAATTAACTTTCGATTTTTTTAAACACTTTGGGCCATATTCATAAACAGTATTTAAAGTTAGTAGGGGTTTAGTAGATACTAAACCAATATAATTAATATATGTTGCTATAGCAATAATTAGTAGGATCTAACTTTAAACACTGTTTATGAATATGTCCCTTTATGTTTTATAAGGTATGTATGTATAAGTATAACTAAATTATAAGATTTTTAAATGATTATGGATTGAAGTCATTAACGTATTGAATTTTTGATGTATAGACTACGTGTAAACTGGGTTATAAAGGAATTGCAGTTTAAGGAAATCAAAATGTGAAACTGCCTTAAGTTTCATCGTTTTGGTCATGTTGAAATTTAAGCTTAATGGCAAGTAAATCTAATCATGCTTGGCAAGATAACGATAATTGAAGGTTTAGTCTAAAATCGCGTAACCAAAACCCCAGCTATAATCAACAAAATTTCAACGTTGCTTTCATATTAGTGTTGGAGCATCTCCGCACTCTCCACGTATTTAATCTAGCTAGTCATTTGCAGTTAATATCCGGATTACTTGGTTATCCCCAGGCCGTCCTTTACTAATTTATTAACCATAACAAGATTAATATTATCAAATTGTATATCGCTTTGTATTGGATTGATCAGATTAGACGTCAGTCTGATGATAAAGCATCCCCAAGGTAATGAAATATGCAAAACACAAAGATGATGTGATCCTCCTCATTTCATATGCAGGTGAATTAACGTGACTCATAGATGGGATACAAAAGACGAATTGTGTAAACCTGATAGTTTGATAAAATGTGACGTCATGATCGCGAAAGAACGTCTGTGAAAACAGGTCGAGTCGATCGTAAACCGCAAAATAAAACTACCAAACAGTAGTTTTATTATTGCGATTACAAGTAAACCACCCACACGGCGTGCATCAGCGAATGCTGCTTCCGTTGATTAATGCAGTTCTTAAGTCTAATTTCGAATCGAATTCCTTGGAATACCAAGTCTTGCTCGTATAGTTTACGAGGATGAAAAAGTTACGTAAATGCACTCGCCAAACCAGTAAAATTTAAAATATGCCGTTATGGTCTTCGTTTCTGGTTTGGTATATGAAATGCATACAAAATCAGGAAGCTTTATGAGATTTAAATGACACCAAATGCAGCTTTAAATAACAGGACGTTCCACTTTTTCTAAAGCTCTTTGCTGTTATCGTTGCCTGAATTCACAATCGAAGTGCTACGAGTCCGATACAGGAAATTGTTTTTACTTTCATATCCGCCAAACTTTCTTGCCCCATTCCAAGCATTTGTAAGAAAACTCTTTAAAAAGTTTATAACACGAGTTTTTGGTTGTCGTGAGGTTTCGATTGGAAAGATCAGTTTGTTCGACAAAAACAAAGAGCAACCCGGAAATTGCCATTTTTGGTGTTTATGATTTCAGGTTCGTTTTTATCCCGATCGTTTTAGGGTCCAATATCGTCCTTAACTAACCCAAACTTCTTATCAAATTATCTAGATTATCCCGGAAGGAAGGAAGCGATTCTGAAAAGGTCAAATGTGCCAATTGTTTGGTTCTGTCTCCAAATACTTCTACAAGCATTACGAAGGAAGTATCGCCGATTCGTCCAATGAATTTATCGATTATATTCGATGATCCTCCTACAGAACATCGGTAAATTTACTCAAGTACCAAGGTGTATCTTAGGTTGTAATTAAATTAAGATACAGCAGGAGTGGAGGATAGTGAAGATACCTTCCTTGGAAGGATAATTTCCTTCCTAATAACCTAAGACGTGACGAGGGTGAATGTCGCGTTCAATACAAACGCCTTGCTGACGTACACGAGTAAATCTTTTAAGATTTTCTCTTTGGTATAGCTTAACGATGTATAATTATGGGTTGCAAACGTAATCGAAATGATTTGTAATAGTTTGAATGCCGGTAGTAAACGTACTTTAATAATTTACTATTTATACAATAGAATACCTAATTACTTCATTGTTGTTAAATACTCTATTCATGCATTCTTTTCTTAATTTTTAGTTTTGTTTTAGTAGCTGTTTGTTTTTATGTAAAGAAACGAAAAAGAACCGTGCGAATTTCTGACTTTGACTTTAGATATGGATGTTTTTTTATCTGTTTAGTGAACGGATTACAAATTTTAATTGAAGGTGTTCAGTTGAAGAACATTCAGACTCATTTCATTAATCATTAATCTATTCATATTCGTATTTACCTTCCTTGATATTTGGCATTTCCAACTACCTCTACCATATAATTTGCCGAAATATTGTTGGGTCTTAATTAGTGTTATGCATATGCATGTAACGCTTTACGTGTGGAGAACTATGAAACTGTTCTCGTGTGTTAGCTTTGGATTAATTTACGAGCACGTTTAATTCATATGAATTGTATAATTAATATTAAAAACATTGCAGGTGAGCCATTAAAAATACACACTTGCAAATAAATGGATATTTTTAGCCTTACTTTTTAAAATGAACTCGGAACTAAAAATCTAAGCTAGATTTAACCTAACTAACTAGTAGAAAGAAAATGAAAAGCTACAGAAAATATGATTTCCGCTAACGGCAACGAAGAGAAAACGGGAAATTACTGCAAAGTTGATAAAATTCTAAGCCCATATTTAAGAATCCTCACGAGCGAAGAACTTAATAATTGATTCGATGAATAATAAGTAATAAATTATAAATCAAAAGCGAATCAAGGCTCCGAATTTAAGCAGACATAAATCAAAGGAATTAACGTAGTTGGCATTGAAAATGATTTAACAGCTAAATAAAAATATTGCCAGTTCTAAAATATTGTAAATCGGTTTGTTCCCAACACTTAATCATAAATAGTTTATTGGTTTTTAATAATCGTGCGAAGTTGTGGGAAACAGATTTCGCGAATAACTAACTCACTTGCCTATTGTTAATGGAATATCATTCGATAGACAGTTCTAAACTTCTGTGTATAAGAAAAGAACTTTTAAAACAGTTTGAAAAATCAAACTAAATCTCATATTGGACTAGTTTTCATTGTATTTGAAATTCGGACATAAACTATCGAAGAAAGGGATCTCTGGATCCTTATAAAACACGTCAAAGTCTAATTTTACCTGCATAAAAAATCTGCTACCATCAATAATTAATTATAGATTAATTTGGGTTGACACGAAATTGTTCTGCAACGACTATCTATCTATTTACTTTATATAAAATTAATTCGATGGTAACTACAGCCGCATTAATATCTAATAAAACATTTCCATGATATTGAATTAAGTCTCCCACAAACAATTAAGGATTGTTAACAAATACCCAAAGGCTTAAGTAACGAAACTGTACAGTGATAAAGGTTTGTAAGCACCCGATAATCTCTACTTAGCAATCCACTCACCGTATTTAATACTGGACAAGCATATATTATTAATTCATGTTCCAAATTAATCCCGAAACAATCACTTAAGGGATTAATCAGACTTCGGTGCACTGTAAATACAGTCCCAGATGGCCATATTATGATTGGACGCACCGAAATGTAGTATATTATACCTCATTTAAAGTAATTTATATCGAAATTTACAGCGTAGAAAGGAACCCGTAAATTTCGATATAAATTCGGTAAAGCTCGTGAGATTAGCTATCACGAAATCGGGAATCCCTTGAAAGATCACTAAAGAGATGGATGGAAGGAAAATCCTGGGAGGATTTCTGGATTAAGGACTCCCTGACAAATTGATTAACACATGGTGCTTTAATAAAAGATTTATTCTATAAGTGAACATTTTAACTCCTAAACTTATGCTGAATTCGAGAATGTAGGTATTACAACAATCATATTTTCGTGATTTAAATAGGCAAACTAGCTTTGTATTCGTTTTGATTTGTGAATTTGAAAAGTGAGATGAAAAACGGGCGTGCATGAACTTCAATAAAAGCAATAATAATTGTAGTTTTGATCGTATAAAGTTGCGTTTTTCATTCTATGAAAAATACCAGGCAAGCTTTTTGTTATTAAATTTATATGAAACAATACATAAACAGCTTTATTAGTAAATTCCTGAAATTCCCCATTTTAAATTACATTGACTCTGAACAAAGAGCAATTTTTTACCCATGAATTTAGTAAAAAAAAAATATCACGAACGTCAAAATGCTGACAAAGTAATATAACTCGCAATCAAAATCTTGGGTGTGAGAAAATGAAACGGAACGAGATCGAAGTTGAGCCAGTATCGATATTGGCAGGTTTTCAATCTTACAAAAGGAAATACGTCAATAATAATAAAACTCACGATAAAAACATCAGATTGTCTTGAAATAAATTCATCAGTCAAGGTTTTCCGCTCGGCTGATTTCCTCCTACTTGCTCAGTGCTGAAATATTCAAATTATTCAGCCCTGTTTTTCCACCTTTGCAAATCTAAATTCGGCATAAAGGATATTTGCCTATGATTTTAGTACCTAAATTGAGTATGCGTAGATAAAACTGAAGAGAAATTAACTACGTTAGAACTAAACAATGTTTTGGTCAAAATTAAGCCATATTCAAGTAAGACATCTCCAGATTTTCAAGAAAACGCCTTAAGGATTTTTTGCCTGTTGTGCCAGTTTGCAATATGCACGTAGGTAAATATTTAAATCGCGAATTCTCAACATTTTTCAGACAATTTTTCGAACTTGATAAATAATAAATTCTTCCACAATGTGTGAATGAAAACCACAAATATCTCACGTTATAATACACTCCGCAAGGTCAGTAATTTTATCTGTTATAACAATTTATCTCTCCCTCAGCTAGGTTAACTCTCGAAGCTATCAAATATTTGCCGTTCTATCAAAGAAAAATATTTTGAGGACGATACATCATCAGTTTCCAATAAAACACATTCCAAAATAACAGCTTGTGACATATTTTTATCGGTCTCGATTCGGAAATAATTCAATTGTTACGGTATACAATAAATTTCTATTTCTAACACAAAAGTAGCACAAGGACTAAAATCTTAGCTAGCGTACGTTAATCGGTCATAATAAAATAGGTGTGTTTTATATTATCGCATGTATCGATTTGCTTTAGCTAGGGTTTCATTTCCATTTCTAATTAAAAGCATCGATAAGTGTTCGTTTGTTGTGGATTGTTTATATTTGCGTGTTTATCGCGTAGGTGCACCTTCCCTATCAGTTGCAAATTTTATACAAGTGATTAAGACTCTTAGAAGGCTTCGTTAGCTATTTGATGAAGGGACAGCTTCAGCATTAAATTAAAATAACCTGCTGATTATACGGAAGGCAGCAGGGCGATAAACTGTGCATTTATTTACGTAAGTAGTGAATTTCTTAAAACTGCGTAAATTTACATACTGCTTATCTGAATTAATATTTTTCTGGGTTAAGTGTGTAAAGAAAATTGTAATTATTTGAGTGTCGTGTTTTGAACTTCAGCAACTTTTTTTATAAATGCACAGTTTCTGCAGCAAACTTATTCAAAGTTTCAAAATAAATTTCCTTATTTATATAAAAATATATCCAAAATATTTCTTAAAATAATTAATTTAACCTTGGTTATTATTTGTTTTTCACTGTGTATGTTGGCTTTGGAATTAGGTATATTCCTGACAATTATTGGAGCAGCATTAATCACAGTTTTATAAAACAGCGGTTTTCACTGTTAATGTAATAAATAGCGACATATATGTATTTAAATGCTGCCATAAATTTAAAGCTAATAAACAATAATGGGCAGTAATTGAAAAGCTGTAAACTGTGTGCCCCACACTGCGCACCAATCTGTTGCACTTAGTCTTAAAATTATAATGAGCTTGTAAATAATAAACTCTCAGCAGGTATATTTTAATCAGAAAGTTACTAAAACTGAAGGGTGTATATATTTTTACAAGGATTCAAATCACATTTTTTAAAGAAGTTTAGAGTGACAAGATCTTCAGATTACAGTTTTAAATAGTTTGAGGCAAAGGAATCGTTCAAAATCCTTTGAAAATATTTATTTTATTCAAAAAATTACCAAAATCAAAGAGCGAATAAACAAATTCTTTTAATAAGAACTTAAGAACCAAAATCTGTAATTTCTTTGTTTAAATCCTAGGTTACGAAGTCGAACCCATAACTCCAAGAAAATCAAGTTTAATAAACCACAAATATTATTAAATTGTATGTTCGAGTCTTTTATATTCATTTTTTGGTTATTATCTTCATTATCAATAATCCAGGTTTACGACAATAACAACACATGCATTTTTGAATCTCTCAATAAAAGATTGTTTTTCCAGCTCTTTTTTTGAATATTTTTATAATTACGTTGTTGGCCAAATTCCGCTCGTTACTAAAGCACGAGCATAACAACTTTATTACCCATTAAATTTGCTCCAGTTATTACCAAAAAATTCCTTGCTGGAAAAAATAGCACTTTATTTTCCTTGCCTTTTATAACTAACAAATGTTTTACGTTTGTTGTTTTCAGATATGCAGTCGAACATGTGGATTTTGACGATTTTCGTCGTTTTATCCTTCGTTTCCATTGCACTGAGTTGTTCATGTCTACCTTCGCATCCTCAACAACAGTTTTGTCAATCTGATTTCGGTAAGTAATCAATAAAACCACCGAATAGGTAACGAGAATGGATAAAATAAAATAAACTGTTCTGAAATCTTTTGTAATTTTCTTAAGTACAAAGCCGGGTATCTAACAAAATTCTAAATAAAATTTATTCGATTACGACCGATGATACAGCCCTTGTTTTAGAATTGTCGAGTTTATTAGTTATACAGGGAGTACCAAAATTCAACTAACAAGCTTGTGAGAGTGATAGAAAGTGACAAAAAGCAAGGTGGGGGAGCTAGCAACAGCTTTATCAATTTAATCTAGGTTTTCCGATTTTTTCTTAATATGTTACAAAAACCTTCAGGTTATTTTACAATAGGCCTTTACAAAAAAGGTACTGCAAAAGCATGTAATTTTGACTTTTTGACTTTGACTATTCTCAGCTGATGTCACATTTGTTTAATAATTAAGATTGCATTTTCAGGGCTTCTGTTTTTTCATTTAATATTTTTTGCATATTTTTAAAGCTTGCGAATGGAGCTTTTTAAAGGTCTCGCAAAAAGATCAGATTAAATTTTGTTTGGGGTTTTCTGTGTAATATTGATAAAATTAGCTTCGATTTTTAAACATTTTTGCACGAAACCCCCTTTTAGGTGGGTTATACTATTAATTGTAAATAGTGTATCACAAATTCACAAAGGTATGAGCGGGCACTAAATGTAAATAGGTGCCGACTCGGTTAAAAAGATCATTTCATTGAAACAAAGGGCGCCCTAATATAAATGATGCAAAATGATTCAGTATGCCCTTGTTAAGAAGAGCAATTTTTGTAAATAAATTCTGAAATCTGAGATAAGTACAGCAAAGACATTAAGAAGTTTCTGAAAATGATTAAAAACAGACAACCAGAATTATTTATACCGGGCGATCCAGAAAAAACCGAATTAGAGCAGGCCCTGATTAAGCTGTTAAGGTTGGTAACATTGCTTCTCATTCTTTTAAATTTCATATCAATGGTAATCTGATTTGTTACTTGAACAATAAATTTGACATTTGTGTAACCTAAAATAAAAGCATTAGTGGACGTCATTACATTTATGGTTATTAAATAAAGTAAAATTATTTATTTATTTATTTAGACTGCCTACAAACAGGCAATTACCTCGGCAATTACTTACTATTATTTAAAACACGGACAATAATATTGTTGCATGATTTTGACAGTTAACGTAACCTCTTCAATGGTCAACAGTGTCTCTGTTTACGCTCACAGTAGGCGAATCACGGGATATCAACTTTGGTCACTAGGTCACGGCCTGCTCTAATTCGTTTGTTTCTGGATCACCCGATATTAAAGAGCAGCTTTAGTTTATTTGAGTTGAACAGATTTAATTTATTTGAATGACATATCTATTATGACAATCAATAACTATAATCGTTAGTTTATAAATAGTTAGATATTTATTAGTAGCAAAATATATCGCAATTCAATAAATTGACTCTTTGTTTGATCCAATAGAACTAGGTTGCCTACCTCAAGGTGTTTTCAAACAGCACCTTTTGGCAGTTAGCGTCGTTATCTTACGTTTCCCACCGGACTTATTAACTGAAAGTCTGTTGGTCAAATTCTTTTGAGATAACCCTGTAGAAAAGTCTGTACTGTAGCTCGAAACAGCAAACGAATAGATTTTTGTTTGTTTTCAGGCTAATAATGAAACAAAGTAGCGTTTCTTTTGTTTAATTTAATATTTTCATTGTTTCAAGTACCCAGTATGTTGCAAAAATACCAAAGTTCAGTAAATGTTTTAAGAATAATCTCAAAGCTTGTGCTTCGAATTGTTTCAGGTTCCAGAAAATTAATTTACATCAACGTTTTATCTGTTGTGGTCCGGATATGTATTAAATAAAAAAAAAGAAAATAGTTGACTTAGCCAAGCTTGGATTGTTCAATTAGTTTATAAATTTTGGAGTTTGCACATTTAAAAAAATAAATCGGAATGGTAGTATTAAAGTTTCCAAAGGATTTGTATATCTACTGTGAAATGGAATGTAGCAGCTTTAAAATTCAGTATTAAGCATTCACAACGAAATGACTTATCGAATACTTACAAGGGCTGCGAAATTGTAAACATTCCTTCTTGATGAATACTGAAATCTACTAATTCAATGCATAAGCTAATTTTATTAATTATGTACTGTTTTAAAATCTTAATTAATTAATTACATAATTCCAAGAAAATTTATGGAATGGCTGCAGGTTTGTTTTCTGCGTAAATGCAAAAACACTGTAGATCTTAAATAATTAAACAGGGCTTCGAGGTTTTAAATCTTAGAAACTTTGTTGCTTATACTTGGACATATAATTTTTTCATAATTTACAATTAATGTTTGGCCTTTTTGTATAGAGTTTGTACCAGCAATATTTTGATAATCAAAAACCTTGGCTGTTTCACCATCAAATGTAAATCCACCTGTCCACCGTTATTTATTTAAGAAGAATTGAAGCACCGATTACTTTTTTAGCTTGTGGTTTAGTACACGTTAATGAATCGTGTACAAGAATTAAAATTTAAAAAAAAAATAAGAGAAAGCTGGCGACTTACAAACTAGGTAGAGATTTAGTTCTGGACTTACATATTACCTTCTTTCTCTAAAATTTCATTTTTGGGTTTAAAATTAAAACAAGCATACTTTAAATCCTAATGTTAGTTTCCTTACAATATTGTTTTCAATTTATTTTTGGCTATTCTCTAAGCTCCCTTTATTTAAAATTCCAAAAAATCCAATAAATGCCATATCCCAACGCGCTCGGCAGGTTTTAATTAAATCTATACCTACTTTAGTTTCCTAACAATTTTGACAGATTCTTTAGCTTCTAGTTCGTTGTTACTGCCAAAGGCATACTCAGGATTTTTTTAGTAGAGCGAGCTTTAGAAATAATAATAATAATAGCCTCAAGGTGGGATTTTCTTAGAACTGCAAAAAATTCAAATATTTAATAAATGCAGAGATCAGAGATGATAAATAAGATAATTCTAACATATACATAAAATAATCGATTATAATTACTGTTTGCTGTTCATTTTGTAGTATGGTCGGTTTTAGTCTACATTTAGTGGTGGGTGCAGTTTTGCTTTTACAAATTCAGTTTTAGTAATTTTGCCAACAACTCGAAAACATCAATTAATCTTCCCCATTCTTAAGATTTATGTCTTCAGGCCAGCTCATTCATCGTTCTTTTTTAAGCTACTTAAAATTTATTAAAGAGTGTCTGAATTAATTTCCGAAAATAAAAACATAAAGCTGTTGAAAGAAAATTAGTGTTACGGATGTTGTACGTTTTCCGTGTTTTTCCTAGAAAAAACTCCCGATTTTTACATATCAAAACCATTTAATCTTTTAACAGTTGCAACTTGTAAAACCACACACATAATAAACAGAAACATAAATACGTTTGCTGTTTGCTGTTAACATGTTTTCAACTCAATCGCAGACAACATTTCTCATCTTTGACAGATTTGGGCTAAGCGTTTGCTAGCGGTGAGCATTTTTAAATTTAGACGTTTCTTGTTGCTTTCAAGATGGAAAACTGGATTTTAACGAGTTAATGCTGGCAATTACCGTTGCGAATTTGCTTAGAAAACTATTGGATTTCATGGTAAAAACTGCGTTATTCATGAATTTAATTTTTTTTTATTCTTCGTGGGCGTTTTTCTGGGAAGTTACGAAATAATAAAAGAATTAGGTCCGGGTCTGATTCATTACATTTCTGATTTACATCATAGTTGCTACTTTTTCAAAAGAGTTCGGAAATCAAATATCTAATGTGAAACCAAGTTCTTTTGATTGCAACATTGCAAGCACTGTGCTTGCTTCAGTAAAAATATATTTCAATTTAGTTTTTTTTCCTAGAAAGTCCAAAATCAAAAAGTATTTTTCCAAGTTCAACCGTTACACGTTTTTCGAGTTGCAGTTCCTAAAAGCCTGTATCCTCATTCGGCGAGTTTTTGTTTGAAACTGTCAGTTCTTATATTAGAAACGACTTATATTAGAAACGATCCATCACAGCTTATTTTAATTTTCTGGAACCTTTTCGAAGTAATATAAAAACAAATAGCGGAAGTTCCGTCAGTTAATACAAACGCGATGAAAAATATAAAAGAACAAGAAAACAAAAAAACATAAAATATCCATTTGTAAATTTAAACACGCTATTTTTAAATACTTACATTTCAATTAAGTATTTTTAAACTTGAAGAAAGGAGTAAACGTGTTAATAATAGTCTTTAAGAGTTATTTATCTACAAACGTGTGCTTGTCTTCTATATTTAACACCATTCCTCGAAGCAATAAAATAGTAGGTAGGTATTGTTTACGTACTTAGTAGTAGGAAATGTTTCCTTCCACCATTACAGGTTCTGAAACAGTACGTGTCTAATAACAAGCATCCGGCTTAATCAGTAGATAAAATTGAGATTTGCGAGTTTCGTCCGGGCGCGTTCGTCTCGTAATTTTGGTCTTGGTTTCTTGCGGTCTAATTTCTCAATGGAAATCGATTAACCCTTAGATTCGAATCTATCCCTTTGGCACTATTAGGGCGAACAGTTCTAAAGTGGAAATTTAGATCAAGTTTTAGTGTAGGTTGTTAAGTCCTTTTTAGAATTTGTTAAAAAATTAAGCTTTGCCGTGTTCCTTTCGTCGAAGAAAAAGGGTTGAAATGTTTCTTGGTAACTTCAGATATAATTTTGGTTTTTGGTAGTATGAATGGACGGCTTTTGAAATGCTTTAATGGAATTTAGGAATACGAAATTTAAAGGTCTTGGATTTCAGTAACAAATTTAATTAACGCCAAATACGTACTTCAATTCAACCGTTTAACTTTTTGTTTTCTAAAAGACAAATTTAAAATCCACACGTCATATAATAATATAATAAACTTTCAGGCTTTTTGTTGAATTTCTCATGGAAGTAAAGTATTTCAGCTCAAAGTTTTACCAAAGTAAAATATCCACAGTTAAATTACGTATTTCACTTAGTAGTTTTTATATTCGCAATGGTTTTATTGGTAAGCTTAGTTTGAGTTTATTTACTTTGCTAAAGTTTTCTTAGTTTAAAAACTTCATAAGCCGAAAAAGTTGCGAACTTTTTTAGATGGGATTTGAAACACTTTTAAAACAAAAATAAGATGAGGAGTAATTTACGCATATTTTCCTTTCGTTCAAGCTTTTTAGGAAGTTACAAGGTTTATATTACATTTTTTGGCTAAAACTCAAAGCTGAATGGATATTACTTTATTGCTACAGACCAAACTTAACCCACTGGGGCTTTAAATTTATATAAAACTTCATTAAGTTTGATTCATGTATCATCAATCATACACCCCGGAAAAACTAAAACCGGTATTTATTTATAATTCTTATCACCAAAATGTCAAGATTTTATCTCCTCCAGTCTTACCAGTAGTTTAAAACTCAAAACAAGCGATTAAAAACCAATCTACCGTAATTAAAATAATCGTTTACAAATGCAAAACAGTGTACTTTCAGTAGTAAACTTTAAGCAAAATTCAGGTTTTTGTCGAAGTTATTACAAAAAGAGCCGTAAAGTCTGAAGGTTTGCTTAAATTAACCAGTCCAGATTTCATTAGCCTTGATTTTAAAAGTAACTCGATACATTTAATTTCTGGCGTACTAAAATTACAGTTTTAACAGCTTGTAAACTCGGTTGAAACTGATAATTGCAAATTTGTTACATGGGCAATTAGATTTTTAATATTCATTTTAGAAAAAAAGATAATAAATTAACTCTTTGCCTTTCAGAGAGGATTTCAAGAATTTTTATTTCGTTTTTCGCCAGTTAATATTTGCATAGTTTTCAAGTTTTACATTATCATTCTCAAGTTAGATGCAAACTTTTATGTTTTAAAGTATGGATTGATTCTTGTGAAGTACTCGCTGTCGTATCGTATAAAGCTGCAAAATTCTTTAAAAGAATCTGTCTGGGCGACTGAAATTAAAAAATTCTAACGACGACTTGCAAAAAAGAAGAAATTTCGTTGTAGACTAAACTGTTGTCATCAACAATACATAAATTTCGGCGCATCTGCATTTGAAAGTGTTTATTATTCCTACCGTTATTTTCGGCACGTCTAAATTACTACATTCCCTGCAGTGTTTTGCAGTGGGAAATGCGCTTTCAAGTTTCTCACGAATGCACTTTAAAATGTGTTACCACTTAACACGACGATCATGTAAATAAAATCTAAATCATATTGGCCTAAATATTTTAAGAAATTACGTAGTTAAGCTGACGTAATTAGTCTGGAAAGTGGCGTGCGAGCAAGTAATTTGCATTTGCAAACAACACTCGAATTTGCATTCATATTCACGTGAACATAAAAAGCTCGCGTCAAATTAATAATTAGCATTTCATTCTTAATTTATTGCCCTGTGTTTTCTTCATTTACTTTTCTTTTTGATGTTTTTCAATTAACTTTAATTGGCGTTTTCGCCACCAAGTATGGTTGAAGATTATTAAATTCATGAATATACAGTGTCCATGAAGTGATTTACTAAGCCAGAAATTTGTGCATTTTAAAAATGTTCACCGTAGAATCCAGGCAAATATTTATGAAAACTGTCATACTCCTTTATTATTGTAGGTTTTACACCTTTTTTTGGAAAAAAACGAATATTAAAAAGTACCTTTTGGATCTGCTAGGACTCAAAATCTTTTTTGAATTCATAACAAATTCTCTGGACAGATTTAGTAAAAGCCTATATATTTCATTAAATTATAAATAAGCAGAAAAGCATCTAAATGAAATTGTTAACGCTTAGAAGCTTCTAAAGCAGCTGTATGCATGAACAAGAAGCAGCGCAGGCAATTAAACCAACTATTATTTCCTGGTTAAGCACTGCAGCAAGTTCAAGGCCATTAACTCGTTAAGAGTTGCGCTAGTTAATAAATACAATGTATATTCATTAAATAACACGCCCAAGCACATAAAAAAAAATTCAATTAAACTTGCACTGTAATCATTAATCGCCACGCAAGGATCTTAACTCCTCGTTATTTCTCCAAACAACCCACGGGTGGTCAAATTTAAAATTCGGTTTAAAAATACAAAAGATCTGCCAAGTACATATGTTTCCAACTTTATAATAATATAACGATTATTTTCTGAATAACAGGTTGCAAATTAGCACAAAAACCCAAATTTTCAGAGCGTTAACGCGCTTGCCAAGCGTATGAAATTCTAAAACAATGAGATGATAAACACCAGTTAACCTTTTGGCGCCGATCAGTTGAACCTAAATTAGAAATGAGAAATTATTTGGACAATTTAAAAAAATGTGGATTTTATTGTAGGTTTAATTGACGTAATCGAAGTAGACTTCGTTGTTTGTAAACAGAATTATTAGAAATGCGGAGCAACCTTACAAACAACAAACTTGATTGGGGAAAATTTCAAATTCAGCTGGTTTGTTGTCCTGCAAACTAAGCTTTGGTTGTTTGTTTACCTGTAATCTAAAATCTAATGGATTATTGAACATAAAACCTTAATTAATCAATTAAATGCCTATAATCAAAGCTATTTTAGGCTTGAAAAACGTGAGATGGGAAATAACCGTCTGAAAACCGATTTTCAAAAATCTACAAGAGTTGAATTACAAGACGTTCCCAAGATAATTGGAATTATTCCTCCAAAAGTGAAACTAACAAATTTACTTCAAATTATTACCCGCAATGTAACCAAGCGAGGCCTAAATTATCAAAGTTTTACACGAAATTAGTTCAAATTTAATAATCTCCTTTTAATTAACGGGCAGAGCGCTTGTTATAAATTTCAGGGCCGATCGAATGCGTTATTTTGTTGGCCTTATTGGTGTACTTCTAAGAGAAAATGGGAAGCCAGCAAAACCAAAACTGTAACCATGAGAGTTCTGTTACTTTGGTGGTTTCTTTTGAAGATAAGTTAATGCAAACTGAGGAAATATATAAATTTTGGGGTTTCGTTTGAAATCAAAGACGTTAAGGGAAAATGATCTTAAACGCAGTTTAAACACTTTCTAACAGAAGAGGAAAATACTCTTGGAATTAAAAAAAATCTATTAAGGAAAAAGGATTTAGACGCAGTTTAGAAACTTTCTAAAAGAAAACGAAAATTGGGGGATTAACCTCCAAGAAATTTAGTTGATGTACTGGAAGACTTCAGCACCGAATTTCTGATAGTTTGAATCCTTTGTGCTATTAGATATAACAGTTAAATTTAAATGAAATCACAGGACTGTGAGCCAAACATTTCTTGAAAGCAAAATTTAAATGAAATCACAGGTCTCTGAGCCAAACGTTTCTTGAAAGCAAAATTAAATTATAAGGTCCTTGTATAAAAAATAAATTTAATTAAAACAATCTGAATTTAAAGATTCGAAGACGTCGAAATTTAATATAAATTTGATTAAAAAATTTGATTGTCTATAATCTGAGCTCGTTCCAATTCTTTTTAAGTATATTTATATAATTAGAAAGCTCCTGAAATTGATGGGGATTTTTCAGGACGGTTGTACAAAAGTAGTCACAAAGGCTTCTTCATATTTTTTGCCAAAGAAAAATCCGAATCAAGTTTCAGTGCTCTGCTTTTTGTCTCTATCAGAACTTTTTGTTTCAATTTTTTATTCAAGTGGCTTTCAGGACGAAATTACAATATTAATTTAATTCTATCTTTGAAGTTGCTGTTACATATTGTTGGCTGAGCTTTTATATTAAAACTGAATTTGCGTAGGAGATACTTCAAAAATATATGTGGAATGCAACCAGGCTGTTTAAAATGTCAATACTTTTTTATTTTTAGAAAAGGTAATTTTGCACTATTTTTTTTTAATTGATGTATTTTATAAGTGTTTCAAATTACGAGTTTTTTATCCAAAAATGCAGCTTTGTCTTCGATTTGAAAGTATTGATTTTTGCTGGACTCCTCAAACAAACATTTAAACACACCTCAATAAACATGTAAAACAGTATTTCAAATTCCTAATAACATCATTGATACAAACTTCAGAAATTTCAGCTTAAATTGTAAATAAGCGCAGATAATAACTTTCGAAGAAATTCAGCTCCAGAGGAAATAAAAAATGGGTCAGTTTACGGTAACCATAAAATTTCCCATTTAGATCATTTATTTAAAAACATTTCCAGGAAGTTAACCACCAGGAAACCAAAAAGTAGGTTAACATCTAAGTTTCATCTTTAATTTCTTAATGAAACATTACAGAAACCCTTGTGGAAATAGGCCATCAATTTATAATATGTACTAGAAAATTCAATTTGTTTTGCTTACATTTAATATTCACAAAAGAAAAAGCTTCACGTAATTTGATTGCTTATTATATAACTTGTGTGAATAATTATTCTATAAATATTTAATTTTCTGAATGTAATAAGTAAATGGAAAATAATCTAAAAAGGATACAAATTAGGTAGAGAAAATACTTAATTTAATTGTGAGGATGATATCCTTGTTAAATGTTAAATAACCTGAATTGCAGACGTCCATAATTTATCTTAACTCTACGGTTATTACGTAAGTTGATCTGTTACTATACTTGATGGTCGGCTTTCGATTATCAGGCAGTATATTAATCAAATACTGGAACATTCAAATAAATGCCTACATCAATCAAGTTCTCGTTATTGAAAAGTTATGTATCGTATATTTTGAAAGCAAACAGCAGGCTGTGTTCTTAATCTCTTTTCAGGGATTTTGATTGACATGAATTTGATGCTTTTGATTTTTTTTTTCGAACACACCGAATACCAAATCATTGATTATTTTTTAGCGAATTTCTTAATTACAGTATTATTTAAAGATTCTAAATTTTTGGAAAGAAATATTGAATAAATTTCTTCTAAAAGCCTCTCAGTAACAAACAATATCTGTAATTAAAGAATCATTGTTATGTTAATTAAATTAATTAATAATTTGTTTTATCGAATTCTTCTGCATTTTTTGATTGGTTACTTTGAAGTGGTGGTGACCTTTTACGTAAAACGCGAGTATTTTTAAACTCTTCCTGGATTATTGTCGTTTATAACGCTTGACCTCTTCCCTTTTTTGCTTTATTTGATTGGATCAAAGCCAAATTATTTTGAAAAATCTAATTTGTTTTTATGGTTACTTTTATACCATATTTTATGTTTTTAATTTTGTATATTGGTATTTTTTGGCTAACCTTGCTTTTACATTAAATGTTTATAATTTATTGCTAAATTTATAAAAGCACCTCTTAGTATTAAACACATAATTTGGGGCAAGTGTTTAACAACTCGGTGCAAACCTCCTGGGAAAGGCATTTACATTCTCATCATGAGGATTTAAAAATCCTGGAGGGAATATTTTTTTATCTTTATGTGTGGGTTCGTAATTTGAGGCGTGAATTACATTTTTAGTCCTGTTTTATTTTAAGC
Organism: Melanotus villosus; assembly: GCA_963082815.1. Taxonomy (NCBI): domain Eukaryota; kingdom Metazoa; phylum Arthropoda; class Insecta; order Coleoptera; family Elateridae; genus Melanotus; species Melanotus villosus. The sequence goes on along the minus strand of OY720422.1, from coordinate 25,326,151 downwards.
CCCTAAGGATAAATCGGACACGTTGTTTCGTTTTAATTTGTATTCTACAGAATAGGGTGCTTTGTGTTTTACTTACTTGTTAAATTGTTTTCGTTATTTTTACAAGATTAAACCCTTTTAAAATCCTTTTTTTTGCTTTTTGCCTTTGGTAGGTCTGTTGTAACATAAAAGTTTTTGCTTGTTTTGCAGACTACGAATTTTGATAATGTTTTTTCTTTTGTTTATTCATTTAGATTTTTTTTGTTATTTTTACAAGATTAACCATTTTAAAATCCTTTTTGCTTTTTACCTTTGGTAGGTCTGTTGTAACATAAAAGTTCTTGCTTGTGTTGCAGACTACGAATTTTGGTAATGTTTTCTTTTTATTTATTCATAATAGATGGAATTGTACTTAATTTTGTGATAGGAGTTTCATGTTTGCTTAGTTGTAAAAGAAAACCCCCAAACCTTGAAGTTTTATATTAAAGAAGGTGATTTTCAAAATTTTGGTTGAGATCATTTATCAAATTTAGAAGATATTTATAATAATCTTTATAATTACAATTTATACTTGATTGAATTTAAAGAAATATAGATAATATCAATATTTTTAACAGATTCGAACTTACTTAATTAAAAGTAAATATTGTTGGCTACGTATAATTTACTTTCGGTTTTATTCAAACGTTCAAAGATTTCAAATTGGTAGCATTTCTTAAGAACTGAAGAACTTTTAATTATGTCCAACTTAACTATTTTAATTTTATTTTCTCCGGTAGGAATACGTTCACTGTTTTAATGACTTGGAGTTAAACCGAGCAAGTCTAAAAAACTTGAAAAATCGCAGGTAAAGTTCAGTAATTTGCAAAGTTATTAAAGTTGTTCATTTTTAACGCTTTTGCTGAACGAGCTCCTCGTACTTCGTTTAAAAAGAACGAGTGTTGCAAATTGTCCTAAACCGAAAGACAGCATTGTAATTATATTACCTACTCTGAAAATTCACTTTATTTTGGTTAGTAAAATTACTTATTGTTATTAAACGCTTTATTACTTGAGGACGAATGAATTATTTAATTTAAAAATGCCTTAAAGTCATATTTAGGTAGCTCGAAATTTCATTATTAACTTTAAAACTATCTTACTTGAGGTCTTGTGTTCACGAAAACAAACTGAAATTGAAAGAAAAATTTACAGAGATTTATAATTTAATTATGTGACAATAAAAAACTGTAATTTTTGTATGGGAAACATTTATCTGATCTTAATTATGTGATAGAGTAAAGCTGCAAATCAATGTGGCTGAAGTAATTTTAACATTTAATGGGTTAAATTTAAAACTGACCTTTTAAAAGTTGAATCAATATATTATCAGATTGTACGTCAATATTAATAGAACATGTAATGCAGGGAAATAAAAAATTTGATTGTTTTGTTTTTTATTTATTTGCCGATTTATTTGGGTTTTGGTAATTCAGGCAGTTTAGCATCAAAAATTTGAAAGAAAATATATTTAATTAAACTTATGAAAAGTCCACAATACGGAAATTAAATTTAGATAAAGAAAGTCGTAAAACTAAGCGGAAATTATTTAACAAAATATATAGAAAGAAGTCCCTTTAAAGGAAAAAGCAAGCCATTTAAAATAACAAACGACGTAATTTGAAACGCATTCCTTCAATAGTAATAATTTAAGTAGCGTTATTTCCCTTTGGAAGTTTGTATAACTCATTTTTTGAACACCTCTCATGGGAGTGCCATCTCATCCCTCATCTTTGTTTACCGGAAACGTTATCCGGAAAGCTGCTTGAAATTTTTATGAAAACGTTTCTGCGCACCCTATTGAAAGCAGGTTGCTTTTGAAGATATTTGTTTAATTACAAAGATATCAAAACCCTAATTAGAAAGTCTAACAAATATGTATTTGCTTAATTTGTCATATTATTATTTGAGGATTGCAATGAACTGGAATTTTAAAAGTTTAGTAACCTTCCATAGGAAAATGTTTTTCCACCGTTAAAAAATTCGGAATTTTAAGTAACTCATAAATTTGTATCAAAATAACAGTAAAATATGGAAATAACGTACCAAATCTGGTTGTTCTCGAAATTTATTAAAGAAGCAGAATAACAGAATGATTTATATACGATTGTGTTCTTAATACACGTCCAGTATTGCTTAATTTAATTTCGTATCGCATTAATCATACCATCAAAATCTCCTCATTAAAAATTATAATAATTTTGCAAACAATGGGATAAAAAAAGGAACCAAATCGGTAGAATTGATTACCGCTCCTTAAATGTAATTCAGGTCAAGGATTTCATTTAATCCGTGGTTTGATTCGACTACAAATTAGCACCACCTTTTAACATTACCAGTCCGAACTTCGAGTTAGATACACATCCTATTATTAAACGAATTTTCCGCCCGGTGGTTTAATCTTGTTTTCTACAGTTCGCTGTTGGAATAAGGACATTGAAAATTCAGGAGAGAAATATACGACCCGTTCAAAAAAAATCAGGACGACGTAAAAACGACAAAATGCAAAAAAGCGAAATACCTCACAGGGACTTTTCTCTGAAAAGCTTTGAGATATGGAATTGGGGAAAGAATGGGAAAAAGGTAACAGAAGAAAAGTAATCAACTTTCCAAGAAAAGTTAATATTTCTGTTTCTACTTATTAAAGCTCGAACGGCCAAAGGACGAATGAATTATTAACGAAATTCTGTCAGACTTAACCAAAACTTTTGTTTGTTTTTGTACAGTTTTGTTTGTGTTGCGAGAACGCTTACCAGTTTAGGCAATCTATTTTTATATTAGAAAGACAAGGTACAAAATTGGTTTTTAAGTAAAATATTGGGACAAAATTTATGCGTCGGTGTACCACACTAAAAGTGCAACAAATCATCCAGATTGCCATATATAATAATAATTTCTCGAGTTTCTAAGTCCTCTGAGCTTCCACAGCTGCTGGATTTACGATAATCTGAAATTATTTCATTTTCGTAGCGGATTTAATGCCAATTTAAATGTACTTACATACTTGCTTTATAATTAATTTCAAGCTCAGAATGGAAGAATATTAACAAGAAATCCAATTATGAGGGCTAGAATATTTGTTTAAACTTAAAATTAAAGGCGCAATTCGAAAACCGATTTATCCTTCACTTTGGATAAATATTTATTCACGTAGCGTTAACGTTAATTGATTTTATGTTTTTATTTTTTCTAAGACGGTGCTTGGTCAGAATTAATACTTTCTCTGTAAAAGATAATCCGTTAGGGTTACTTTTCTCTTCGTTTTTACGAATTTGCATGGCATTGAGAGAGGACAACCGTTGAGTTTATTAGAAAAGTTTTTTAATTAAGGGATTTACAGTCCAAAACTACAAACAGACGGATTTTTGTTAACGAAACTTAAAATAAATCTGAGTTTGGAAAGTTAATTAAATATTTAATTTAATTCTTTAACGAATTTGGATAAATCTAAAAAATATCACAAGATTTAATAAAATTCGTAGATAAACTAAGAAGAAAATCATTTCAAAACGAATTTGGACAAAAATTGATTTTTAGTATGTTATTGACAGATTTTATTTTAAATAATGAAATAAAGGTAGAAGTTATGTATACAAAAAAAATAAATAACAAGATATGAGATGGTTGGTATAAGGGATATTTTAATTTAAAGTTCATGAATATTGATTGAAATCTTACGGAAGGCTTTGAGGTAAATAAAATTATGGTTTTCGGATAAATGAATCAAAACAAGAACTTTAACTTTCTTCTTTCTTTCTCCCATTCCATGTACCCTTTCAGGTGTCGGAATTGGGTTAGTCTTCTGGTTTTCCTTTCGCCCATTTCATCCATCCTTTCCTGTTTAGAGCCATTGCTTTCATCTCTTCTAGTGTTTTGCCTGTTTTCCCATATCTACTATTTGTTGTATCCATGTTTTCCTTGATGCCTTCCTCTTCTCCTTTTTTTATGTTTTTTTTTACTCCGCAGACTCTTTTTGTTAATCTATTTGGGTTCATTCTGATCACTTGACCGAACCAATATAGTTGTCTCCTTTTTATTTTGCTCATTATTGGTTCTTGATTAAATAATCATCTCCCTGATTGTTGTGCTAGTAACTTTGTTTCATTTTGTCTTTCCAGCAATTCTCCGTAGGTGGCTCATCTCCATTGCATCTATCTTTCCAACATGCTTTCTGTATTGTCCAATTTTCACTGGCATATAACAGTGCTGGTATGATTATGGCATTATTAATGGGTGTTATTTTGGCGCTAAGTTGTTTTAGGTTTTGCTAAGTTATTTTTTTAATGCCCAGTTGATGCTTTGCTAAGTTTTTATTTTAAAAGAGCCAAGTTTAAAAATATAAAATGCTAAAGTTTTAAATTGAAAAATATCAAATTTAAAAATGGAATCTGCTAAGTTTTTGAAGGTATTTCGTCATGTGTGTGTTCGTCTTGAGCACGAAACAAAATAACATTTGTGGTGGAAAATTTATAGAGCAAAAATACTGAAGCGGTACATTGAGTTCCCCAAAATTTTACTTCATTACATCTATAGTAAGCTTTTTTACTTTCTATTGTTGTGTTTGTGAAGTAGAATCCCCAGTTGCCTTACAATTTCAATGCTTCTTCGCTTTGGCTACATTTTCAAAGGTTTCTTCCTTTTTCGATTCACGAATGTGATATGAACGTTGGTCGTGCTGTGCACGAGATATAAATATTGTTTTTTGGGTTACTATGTTACGTGTTGTTAGTTACCAGAAAAAATGTAAACAAAATGACAAGCACTAAATTTTAATATTCATTGTAATTCAATATTTTGGAAGTACAGTAAAAACACAAAAATCAAATATAAAATGAGGTACTTCGCTATCTCAACATGGTCCTTCGAAAGTCGGATTCGTTAACCGCAAAAATAATTGAAATAAAAGTGAAATAACATAAAATCAAGAAGAAGCTCTAATTTGCATGGTTCTGGCAGAATAAAATTCAAGAATTTGGGTACAGAAACAGTTAGAAGACTACGTTCTACCCAGAAAGGCCGTTGTTACTACGTGCAACGCAGCAATACTTGAAAATCCCAGGGGCCATCGGCAATATAACAACTGTCAATAGTAAAAGACAGAATATTCAGGCAAGTGTACATTCCTGTTTGTTAGCAAGGAGCTTCCAATATTCTTTGTTCAATTTAGTTGAAGTAAAGGTCACATTATGGAACCCGAACTAAAAGGGTTGATTTCAAAACGCGCTCAAATTAAAGCCCGTATCACTAGAATTGAAACTTTTTTCCAAAGTTGCACCGATAAGGATAGCGTAACACAGTTAAAACTTCGTTTAGCTAAGGTTGATACCGCGTTCCAAGAATATGATGATGTGCAATCACAAATAGAATCTTTAGTTGAAGACGGTAGTCAAAACCACGATCGCGATATATTTGAAACGCACTATTTTGAATTAATGACACAAGTAGAACTCTTTCTGGCAGAGCATTCATCAAGGTCCAATAGCGAAAACGAACCATTAACGCATAGTCACAATAGTAGTGTGATTCATAATTCGCAATTCGATTTACAAGTCAAGTTGCCAACGTTAAAATTACCCATCTTTGCAGGTAAGTACGAACAATGGACTTCATTTCAGGAAACATTTTGCTCACTAATTCACGATAATAGTAGTCTTAGTAATATTCAGAAGTTTCATTACTTAAAATCATGCCTCAAAGATGAAGCTGCAAACGTAATAGAAACGTTAGGAATATCATCTGAAAATTATTCAATCGCGTGGGATTTATTAAAAAGCCGTTTTAAAAATAAGCGTTTAATCATAAAAAATCATGTGTGTGCCCTATTTAATTTACCGGTGATTATAAAAGATTCCTCCACATCGCTAAGACAAACTTTAGACAACGTTTGTATGCATTTAAAGGTATTAAAGGGTATGAGTTTACCTACTGAATCATGGGACGTATTAATTATACATTTATTAACGTCTAAATTTGATTACAATACAATTAAAGAATGGGAATACTATACTAAATCAGATATAGCCACAATGAGCGAAATGACCGAATTTCTAAAACGTAGATGTCAGATTTTGGAATCACTAAGTTGCAACAACAGTTTGCAAAAGGTTTCGCCAAATTTAAAACATATCCCAAAAAATACACGTCATATCAGTGCGCATGTAACAACTAACACACTAGTATGTCAAATATGTAAAAAACAGCACCCAATTTATCAATGTGACGAATTTTTAAATATGCCAGTAGAAACTATATTGCTGGAAATAAAGAAATTGAAATTATGCTTAAACTGTTTTAAGGGAAATCATTTTATGCAAAATTGCTTTGCACGAAAATGTAGAGTTTGTCACAAACAACATAATACGTTATTGCATAATCCAACAGTTAAACCAAAAAACGAAGTGGAGTCAGCAATTAAACAAAATGGATTGGAAGTACAATCTCCCACTTCATCGGTAGTTGACGAAAATGCGGTTGCAAGTAGCGTAGTAAATAATCATTGTTATCAAGGTCAAACAGTTACTCAAGTTCTTCTTTCCACTGCAATTGTTCAAATACCCGATGCAAATGGCAAATTGCATGATTGTCGATCACTTTTAGATGTTGGATCGCAATCAAACTTCATAACACAGTCAATATGTAAAAAATTAAAAATTGGGACTGAAACAGCAAATCTAGTCATTACCGGTATAAATCAATCTTTCAGTAAGGCAACGGAAACCGCGAATGTCACAATTAAGTCAAAACATAGGCCTTATTCACGGAGTCTAAAGTGTTTAGTGTTAGATAAGATAACAGATAGTTTACCGGCTTCTAGTATACCGTCTCGGTTAAGTATTCCAAAAAATCTTAAGCTCGCTGATCCAAGTTTCAACGTATCGTCGCCTATTGATTTGTTATTAGGCGCAGAAGTATTTTGGGAACTGCTATGCAATAAACAGATTAAAGCAAGTAACGGTCAACCATACTTGCACAAAACACATTTGGGATGGATCATTGGTGGCTCATTACATATCAACCAATCCATGCCACGAACAAGTTGTAACGTAACCCTTAATGCTTTAGAAAAACAAGTGGTCACATTTTGGGAAGTCGAGGGCATGGACTCTATAAATTCGACGAAAAAGTTGTCAAACGAAGAATTAAAATGTGAAACTCATTTTAAGCAAACATTTAAAAGAAATTTAGAAGGACGATTTATAGTACAATTGCCATTTAAAGATAATAAGCAACATTTAGGGCATTCTAGGGAAAACGCTTTGCAACGTTTCTATTCGCTAGAACGTAAATTTAAAAAACATCCAGAAATCAAAACAAATTATGTAAATTTTATGGATGAATATTTGCAGTTAGGACATATGGAGCTTGTAACATCGCCTGACGTAGTTGAACCCGTCAACACGTTTTACTTACCTCATCATGCGGTAGTTAACGAGTCAAGCTTAACTACTAAACTTCGAGTAGTGTTTGACGCGTCCGCGAAATCCTCTTCGGGAGTAAGTCTGAACGACAATCTGATGGTTGGTGCTACCCTGCAGCAGGACTTGTTCTGTATAATTACGCGATTTCGGACGTACCAATACGTTTTATCGGCGGATATCGCTAAAATGTACCGTCAAATACTAGTAGAACCCATGCATTGCGACTTTCAAAGAATTCTATGGCGCACAGATCCTCAACAACCAGTTGAAACTTACAGACTAAAAACCGTGACATATGGGACAGCTTCGGCGCCATTTTTGGCTGTAAGATGCCTACAACAAACAGCTGAGAATTTAAGAACAAAAGATACACTCGCGTATCATGCAACCAATGCGACTGATTGGCATCACATAGCCTCAAAACATAATCCTGCAGATATCATATCACGGGGTGCAACAGCTCAGGAACTTCAACAATCGTCGGTTTGGTGGAATGGCCCAGAATGGCTCAGACAAAATAGCGATACTTGGCCATTCACATTAACAAACTGTCAGAATCAAAATGTATTCGAAGAAAAACGTACAGTACTAATCAGTACAGTTCCAGTGCGCGAATCAAATTTTGCAATTATGCATAAATTCTCATCGTTTATTAAACTTCAAAGAGTCATATCGTATTGCATTAGGTTCAGTTACAATATGAAACACAAATTATCTAAACGCGTTGGTGCCTTACGCCCTATGGAATTACACGAGGCAATGATTTCAATTGTAAGATATGTGCAAGGTGAACAATTCAGCAAAGATATTCAAGAATTAAAGAAAGCCAAAAGGGTCAGTAAAGAAAGTAAATTATTATCGCTCAATCCGTTTATCGATGAAAGGGGCGTGATTCGAGTAGGTGGTAGATTAAGTAACACTAGTTTACCATATAATAGTAAACATCCAATAATATTACCAGCAAACCATCAGGTAACAAAATTGTTGGTTATTCAAGAACACCATAAACAGCTTCACGCAGGGCCTCAACAGACGTTAGCTTCATTACGCCAAAGGTTTTGGCCAATTGCGGCAAGAAATACGGTTAAGCAAATTCTGCACAAATGCGTAAAATGTTTTAGGGCAAATCCTGTGACTATTGACCAATTGATGGGTGACTTGCCAGAAAACAGGGTACAACCGGCACGTCCATTTGTAAATTCAGGTATTGACTATGCTGGTCCTATTACAATAAAGGGCGGTCACGGTCGAAGTAAAAAGACAATTAAGGTATATGTGGCAATTTTTGTATGTTTTGCCACGAAGGCATTGCACATTGACTTGGTTAGTGATCTCACTACGTTATCATTTTTAAACACCCTGAAGCGATTTATTGCTCGTAGGGGTAGCATATTAAATTTATATTCGGACAATGCAACTACCTTTGTCGGTGCACAACGAGAATTAAAGGATCTTTTTCAGTTATTTCGATCTCAACACTTTGAATCTAATGTAATAGACGAATTAGCTTCCCTAAATATTACGTGGAATTTTATACCTCCCAGATCCCCTCATTTTGGTGGAATTTGGGAGGCAGCTGTCAAATCAACAAAACACCACTTACGTCGAATAGTTGGAAATGCATTGCTAACTTACGAGGAGTTGTACACAATCCTCACCGGTATTGAGTCTTGTTTAAATTCACGTCCTCTCACTCCTTTATCGACTAATCCTGACGATTTAAACCCATTAACCCCTGCGCATTTTCTAATTGGAGGCCCACTGACGACATTAATAGAACCAGACGTAACGCAACTGAAATTAAATCATCTTTCGAGGTATCAGTTAATTGAAAGATTACGTCAAAATTTTTGGAAAAGGTGGTCCACAGAATACCTAAGCCAGTTGCAACAGAGGTCAAAATGGAAACAAAGGTCGCCTGTGCAGCTTCTCCAAGGCATGATGGTTGTCATTAAGGAGGATAACCTACCACCTTTAAAGTGGAAATTGGGCAGAATTCTACAATTGCATCCAGGAAGTGATAAGTTGTGCAGAGTGGTATCGATAAAAACACATAACGGAGTGATAAAACGTGCAATTAGCAAAATCTGTGTTTTACCTATGGACAATCAGTGACTGTATAATAATCAGTAGATTAATTCACAATAATTATTTTCAATAGCTATAGGTATGTTTATGGATTTGTAGTTTTAATATATTAGTTAATTTTAGTTTAATTATATGCAATTTAAACATTCTTATTTGAAAGACGAGCGTTCAAGGTGGGCATGGTCGTGCTGTGCACGAGATATAAATATTGTTTTTTGGGTTACTATGTTACGTGTTGTTAGTTACCAGAAAAAATGTAAACAAAATGACAAGCACTAAATTTTAATATTCATTGTAATTCAATATTTTGGAAGTACAGTAAAAACACAAAAATCAAATATAAAATGAGGTACTTCGCTATCTCAACAAACGTCGTAGCTGTTCTTCGGTTAATTAATTTGCCGTTGCTTCTTCTTCATCGCTTGAACAATAATTTGGAACTAGTGTATGATTTCTATTATCACACACTTTAAGCTTTTGAGGTTAGACTAAAATAACACCCGCCAGATATGCATCAACAAAAATACTAGCCGCAAGCGGGCGCAACACGTGTCGAATTTGCCGCAGCGGCGTACAAGAAAAATTAAAATACTGAGCAAAATAATTCTCTACCAAGTAAAAATAATTAGAATTTTTGCATTTAGTTTAACTATTTAACGAAGCAATAGAAAACATACATTTTCTATTTAAAAATTTGGCAATGTAACAATAAACAGTGCAATGTTTAAACAAACTTGGCATTCTTTTAAAAACTTAGCGTTTAATTAAAAATATTAGATCTCTCTTACAATACCTAGCGTTTTTTTACAATACTTAGCACTTTCGTAAAACAACTTGGAATAGCCTCCAAGGAAATTTACCAAAAAACATAAAAAACTGAGCATTTAATTTGTACCCATTATAAATTCTTAGTTTTGTTTCTTGCCTCAGCTCCGTTTTCCCTAATATTGCATTTACCGCGTAATATAATTTGCTTTCTTGCCCTGTTTGCTAATTCTAAATCTATGCTCCCATCATTCGTTATAAGACTACCTAGGTATTCCTAGGTTGTTACCACCTCGAGTATTGTGTCAAAACATTTTATTTGTGTTCCATTAAGTTGATTCGCATTTATCACCATTATTTTACTTTTCTGTGTATTGATTTCCATGTTCAACATTTCAATTTCTTCCGTTCATATATACAGTGTGTCCCAAATTCAATCCCCACCATTAGGATCTCGTAAACTATAAAAGCTACAAAGTTGGTTAAATAGGGAAAGTTTTAGGAATTTTAATGGTCATTTCATATCCGTTGAGAAATCAAAGCCAACTATGACCGTTTTCGAGATATCTTGGAAAAACCGAAATTTGGAGTTTTCTGTTTTCCAAAATATCTCGGAAAGTATTAAGTTATTAGTTTCAAGACTTGTACATTGTGAAGGCACTTTTTTACGGAGAATCGGGTGGTACCATTTGTTTATATTTATGACGCTTTGTTTCTATTCTATGAACAGCTACTTTTGATTTTCATATGGACGCCATATTGAATTTTGTCGTTACTAAACTCAGCTCTTTTTTCTCTTTTCAAGTTTTTGAAGAAGAGTGGGAATAAAATACATTTTTTCTTTATTCGCGTAGTAGGCTATGATAAAAAAAATTATTTTATTCCCGCTCTTCTTCAAAAACTCCGTAGGTGTGACACATCGTTGAAAAGAGAAAAAAGAGCTAAGTTTAGTTACGACAAAATTCAATATTGCGTCCATATGAAAATTAAAAGTAGTTGTTCATAGAATAGAAACAAATTTCGGTTTTTCCAAGATATCTCGAAAACGGTCATAGTTGGCTTTGATTTATCAACGGATATGAAATGACCATTAAAATTCCTAAAACTTTCCCTATTTAACCAACTTTGTAGCTTTTATAGTTTCCGAGATCCTAATGGTGGGGATTGAATTTGGGACACACTGTATTCATTAATCTCTGCAGCTTCTCTTTTGTATCCGCTATTAGCACAATATCATCTGCGTACATTAATGCGTCAATTTTTATCGGCTCTAGTCTTAGGTATCCTATTATTATCTGAAATTGTTTCGTTCTTTTCCTGGTATTTGTAAACGGTTTGTTCATTACTATTATGAATAGGATGGGGGCTGAGGCTATCCCCTTGTTTGAGTCCTTTCTTCCAGTAAAACTCATCTGATCTTTATCCTGCTATCTGGACCCTTCCTTTCACTCTGTTATAGTTATACATATGTACTTCGCACTATTTGTCTGAGTGTTTTCGGAATATTGATTTCTTTTAATCACTTCCATACCACCTCTCTCTCTATTAAGTTGAACGCCATTCTAAGATCAATAAACGTCAGAAAAAGTTGTTTGCCATTTTCTAGACTTCTCTCTATTAGTTTTCTTATTATACGAGGGAGTATTGATAAGTACCTAGCCTACCATATAAAACGCCACAATATTTCACAACAAAATTTTATTTATTCAATATAATCTCCTTTAAGACTTAGGTATTTAGCAGATATTTTGGTCTGCAAACCGCTCATATGGCACATATGGCTTCGTCATTTGTCGAAAATCCTACCTTTCAAATGTTTTTTGAGTTTTAGGAACAAATAATAGTCTGACTGTGCTAAATCCGAATAATAGCGGGTGGTCAACCGATTTAAAACCAATTTCATTAGTTGTTTACAGCGCAATCAACGACTTGTGAGCAGGAGCGTTGTGTTGCAAAAAGAGAACACCTTTGGCAAGATTTCCGCGGCGCTTTTTCACAATTTTTTTACGTAATTGAGTTAGCAACTCAGTATAATATGCTCCCGTGATACTTCTACCCTGTTCCAAATAATCTATCAGAATTATCCCATCTTTGCCCGAGAAAACCGAAGCAAGAATCTTGCCAGCCGATTTGTGAACACGGAATTTTTTGGGTCGTGGAGAACAAAAATGCTTCCGCTCTTTGGATTGCTCTTTAGTCTCTGGGTCTTAGTGATGGACCCACGTTTCGCTCATAGTAACAAGCCGATCCCAAAAGGTGGAGGAATCTTCTTCAAAACAGCGGCAGATTTCCTTCGCCGTTGTCAATCGGACGCGCTTCTGATCAGCATTCAAGCATTTCGGAATCCATTTGGCCGAAAGCTTTCTAATATCCAAGTCGTGATGCACGATGTGAAACACACGTTCATAGGAAATGTGCAATGCTTCTGCTATACGCTTGACCCCAATTCATCGATCTTCTAAAATCATATCATGGACAGAATCAATGTTTTCCGGAATGGTCACAGAAATTGGTCTTCCAGAGCGGTGCTCATCTTTGACATCTGATCTTCCTCTCTTAAATTCCCCAACCCAGTTTTTAATAGTGGCGTATGACGGACACTGATCACTTAAGGTTTCTATCATATCAGCAAAATTTCTTTGCTCGATAACCCTTTCAAAAATAAATACTTAATAACTGACCGAAAATTGATTTTTTCAAACTCTAGCTTTTTCTCAGGCATGCCGTTTTCAAAAATTCACAGTTTTATCACCGTTCAACTTATGGATGTCAAAGTTTGACAACTTATTTAACATCAATAGAACCATAGAACCATATTCAATCTTGTCTACTAGAAACTTTCCAGGCTAACTAGATATCAATACCCCCTCGTAAATGTATTATCGTTCGTTTGTCTTCTCAGCTTCAAGCTCCTCTTCTACGAATTGCCTTACTCTTTTTTCTATTATTTTTGTGTATGTCTTAAAGCTAGTCGATGAAAGGCATATAGCTCGGTAGTTGTGACATTTTACTTGTTCTCCTTTCTACTACTCGATTGTTTTCCCAGTCCGTTGGTATTACTCTTGTTTCTCACGCTTTTTTACATATTTTCCAGAACCAGTCTATGCCTTCTTCTCCCAAATAGTATTTAATCAATTCTGGTTCTATTTCGTCTCCTCCTCCTGCTTTTCCTGTTTTTATGTTTTTTATCGCTTCGCTTCTATTATTTCATCTTTGCTTATGTTTTTTATTTGTAATGTTTCCACCTCTTGTTCAGTATTTTGTTCCTGTTCTTCTATTGTTTTATTGAATTTGCCTTCGTAGTATTCTTTTCACACCCTTGAAATATTTTGCATGTTTGTCTGAATATTATTTTTTTTGTCTTTTATTTCCCTAATTTCTTTTATTTTCTCATCTTTCTCTAACCCATAAACTTCTGTTATTCGTTATATAGCTTTCCTGCAATTCCTTTCCAAAATCTTCCCATGTTTTCCTTTTTGCATTCTTGACAGTTATTTTTGCTTGCCTCTTCATTTTATTATATTTTTCTTTGTCCTGCTGGTTATAAGATACCTTTTCCAGGCTTGTTTCTTCTTTTTTATCTCCGCCTTTACTTCCTCGTTCCACCAGGTGTTTCTTTTGTACCTAATATTGTTGCATTTGATTCCGCATACTTTTCCTGCTTCCTCCTTTATGGTATCTTTAAATACAGCACATCTTTCTTCCAATGGCCAATCTTCTTTCGACTCCTCTAATCTTTTCATCAGTTTCCTTTTTATACTTTACTTTGATATTCTCCCTCTTCAATTTATTTACGTTTATTGTGCAGTATTTCTTTCTTTCCTGTACTTCTCCATAACCTCCTATACTTCTTTGTCCTATGTTCACGTCCCTGCCCACCCGTGTATTCCAGTCTCCTGTAATATATGATTTTTTCTTGTTGTTCTCTTACTCTGTCTATTACATTCTGTAGTTCTATGTATAATTCTATTACTTTCTCTTCCTCTGATCATTCTGTTGGGGCGTATATTTGTATTTTTGCTATCATACTTTTTAATTAAATGTGAATTGCCATTCTTCTTTCCATTTTCCTATTCTTTATTAGTCCTACCCCTCTTTTGCCCTGTGTCCCCTTGTGGTACCCCAGAACAGTAAAGACTATATCTTTCGTTTATTTAATATTCCCATGGCCTGTTTTTTTTTTGTTTCACTGATTCGTATTAAGTCTATGTTCGTTTTTTGTATTTCTTCTGTTAATTCTATTTATTTTATATTTATTGATGTTACGTTCCATATAGTTATAGGTATGTATTATTATTTCCTCGTTTTCATTTGTTCCTTTTTCATTGCCAGTGTCATTACTCATTACCATGGTCATCCTTAGCTTTTTGTATTAGTTTTTGTTACTTTCCTCAATTGTTCCTCCAATGAATTTAATTTCGGAGAACTTATACTATCTTCCTCTTTGTACACTTCGTTGTTTATTATTAACTTGTTGTATCTTAGGTGTGCCTTTTGCCCGTTATCCCTCGCTTCTTTCATTAATGGGATTAGTTGTTTCCGCTCTTTTTGCACTTCCTTCGAGTAGTCCTCGTATAGTCATACTTCCGATGCTCTTAATTTGTTCGTATTTCTCATTATTTCAATTTTTACATTTTAACACTTTAACAAACAAAAAAATTACTGTTGACTTCTGTAAAGTAATTTATTTAATTTGGTTTAATTTAACGTTAAAAAACTTCAAATTTTTCTTTAAAATGCCATTTATTGTCAATTATGCATGTACAAAATTCCCAACTTTTGTAATTAACGGGAATGAGTGAATTTTATTACATTTTAGATTATTCAACAGTGCCATTTATTTTAAATATCAAGTTCAAATTATTGTATTTCTATTATTCAGTGCTTTATAAATTATTAAATATAAAAAATATAGCCTTTTAATAAATGAAATTAATTAAAACTAATTTCCCTAAAATATTCTAAATTAATAACAAAGGATAAAGAGACCGAATTGATGACAAATTCCAATTAACTTTAGATTTGGTTAAATAATTGAACTGTCGTTTTAATGAATTGAAATGTATTGTTTGAATTACATTGCGTTCCACTGTTTAAATTGAAAATGGGGAATCTTGTAATCCAGGTAGAAGAGAATTCAATTTATGGGTGCCTTTAAAATAACCTTTATTTCGAAATCGTGTCAACTTTTTCATCATTTTTATTATTAATTAGTATAATTGAACACCCGAAAGGTTTTGCTTGTGAATTTAATGGTTAATTGATTGAAATGAAATTAAATTTTCGGTGGAGACATTTGCTTCGTATGTAAATAACAAGCATTAATTTTATTTTTTATAGATTATAACTCAAAGTCCTAGCCGATTAAACTTTGATTTAAATAACTATTATAATAATGTATCAAACACACTTCCTTTTAAACTTTGCAGAACATGGACGTTCTTAACTCGAAAAATGTAAAATTCAAGTAATAGTGTAACCCTATTATAAAATATGTATACAGGGTGTCCCCGAAAGGTCTGTACAAAGTCATACCACATATTCCTGAGGCCAGAATAGGACGATTTAACCCAATTTACCTCCATCCAAAGTTGCTTCGTGTAGCCGCTAGAGGGCTACAAATTTCCTGAAAAGAAATAGTTTTTTCGGAAAAACTTTATAACGCTTTCCACCTTTGGTACCAAATTTGGTATGTGGATTTGTACTAAAAGAAAACATTTTTTGACATATCATTTTCTCTTCTAGGTGTTCTGTAAGTAGTCAAAAAATTGTCATCCACATCTTAAGAAGCTTATATTTTTTTGTTATTAGGCGAATACATTTGAAACTTTTTTTCCGATGGACACATATGTTACCAACATTTTCTTTCCATTTTGCCATCTCCTATAGTTTAGGCAAAAAAAAATATTTTTATTTGCCGCGTAGCATGCGCTCGTGGTGCTCTAGTGGTAATCTGACTCCTGGTTGCGTTATTATTATCGTCAACGAACCGTAAATAGGTAATGTAAAGCGCCATTGTTTAAAAAAAGGTTAAATGAAAAGAAAATAAGTACAAATTTTAATTTAAATCAACGAAACAAATTCACAAAAAATGTTCGAATATACCGCCTTCCGCACGAGTGCAAAGATTAATATGTCGTAAAAAATTGAACTGAACTGTTCTCATCATTTCGAGATCGTTTATCAGAGTGTCTAACTGCATTTTGGATGCGTCGCCACAATTCCTGCTCCGTATTTATGGGTCTAGACGTCTAGAGTATACCATGGTTTTCAGAGCACCCCATGAAAAGTAGTCCAACGGCATTATGTCGAGAGAGCATGGTGGCCAGTTTACAGGAGCATTATTTCCTCTACCGATCCATCTATGAGGGTATTGTTGTTGTAGATGGTTGCGGGCGTTTAAAGAGAAATGCGGAGGTGCGCCGTCGTGCCTAAACTACATGTCTCGGCGAATCCCAATCGCTGAAAGCGTTCTGAGGTTTTTTCGAAAAAATGATGTCTTTTCAGAAAATTTGTAGCCCTCTAGCGGCTAAACGAAGCAACTTTGGATGGAGGTAAATTGGAATATGTGGTATGACTTTGTATAGACCTTTCGGGGACACCCTGTATATCTAATATTGGTGGTGGTAATTATATAAATTCTAATTAAGCAATATTAAATTATATTAAATCTCTTGTAGTTGTATGGCCCGAGGATGACGTTTTGATTATGGCGTTGAAACATATACAGGGTGAGTCAACGGGAGCGCGGTGGTTGATATCTCCTTTACTGTTTAAAATGCATAAAAAGTTTCCAAATAAAAGTTTTTGAGGACCACGAGGACCATATTGTAAAATTATTTTGAATTATACAGGGGGTTGAATAAAAGAATGGTATATAAAAGTTTTGTTTTTTTAAATGTAACATCCTATATATTTTTGCACAATCTTATTCGACTTGTTATTACCTTTCCGAGCATTCTTTTGTTTTTAAATTCCGTTGCGGCGTTGCCAAGTTATTCAACTTTTTTAGAAAAAATTGACATTTGCAGACCTCGCTTATAAAATTTGCACAAATCGTAGTTTTACAGATTAAACAATTTTTTTCTGGAAAATGATAATCAAGACCATGCACTATCCTCCAGGCTTTTGAAAGTTGAATTTGAGTATACAGGGTGTTGGTTACAGTAATGCAAAGAATTTAAATTATAATGTGTCATAACTCGATTTTTTTAAATAGAACACCCTGTATATTTTTGCATAATTAAACAGTGCCTTTTAAGCTCTACAGATTTTATTAACCAATGGTTCTACCTAAAACCAATACTTTTCGAGAAAATTAGGTAGAAACGGAAAATCAGGTAATTACTATCAGATTATAATAAATAATAGAAATCAACATAGGTACCTATTTTGCATTTGTTTCAAATAATATTTGAAGCAAATGTCAAACACTTAATTCGTAAACGTCATTGTAACATTCGTTTCTTTTTAAATAAGTATTTAAAATGAAATTTTCTAAGCAAGAAAGAATTAACATGATTTACTGCATGGGGGAGAGTGGTGGCAACTGTTTATTGGCATCCAGAATTTATGCACAAAAATATCCTGACCAAAGACATCCAGACAACCGTGCTTTTACTAAATTAAAAACTAGTTTCGAGGAAAACGAAAACGTTATGTACCAGCTCAGAAGCAGGAACGGGTGAATCCACTCTTAAATGAAGAAAATGCATTTTCTGTTGTGCTAAGTCTAACCGAAAATCCACATGTAAGTGCGAGAAATTTAAGTATGGTATTGGATATCCGTCAGTCCAGTATTTCAAGAATTATAAAAAATAATGGGTATCATCCTTACCATATCCAACTATTGCAAGAATTAGAAGCCAATGATTTTAATAGAAGAAGAGAATTTTGTGAATGGGCAATTAATAGTGCAAGAATAGAGAGACTTTTTTGAATATGTGCTGTTCTCCAACGAGGCTACGTTCCACAAAAACGGAAATGTTAATAAGCATAATCTACACTATTATGCTACAGAAAATCCGAATTTCACAAGGTCTGTTGACAACCAACACAGATGGTCTTTGAACGTTTGGGGAGGAATTGTGAGAAGGTATGTAATTGGGCCGCACTTTTTTGAAGGCAGAGTAAATGGAGATATTTATCTCGATTTTTTAAGAAATAATTTGTCAGATTTGTTGGAAAATGTACCTTTAGCAACAAGGCGCAGATTATGGTTGCAACACGATGGGGCACCACCCCATTACAGTGCACAAGTACGTCGCCATTTAAGTCATGCATTTCCAGATAAGTGGATTGGTAGAGGTGGACCAATTTGTTGGCCACCTAGGTCTCTCGACCTAACAAAACTTGATTTCTTTTTGTGGGGTTATGTAAAAGGAAGGGTTTATCAAACTTCGCCAACTACACTTGAAGATATGAAGGGGAGAATTAGAAATACCTTTCAAGAAATTAATGACCACATGTTAAGAAACGTTAGCCAGTCTTTTCTGAACCGTCTAAGACTGTGTGTTCAAGAAAATGGCAGACATATTGATCATCTTATAAACTAATGTCTAGTGAAAAACTATTGTTTGTTATTTTTTATTATTTATTGTTATTTGATATTAAATAGATTTCTTACGGGTTCGTAGTTCCTTAGTTTTTCTTCACAATAAACAAGTTAGTATCAATGCCTCCTGAGACATCCGGATTGCTAGTAATTACCTGATTTTCCGTTTGTACCTAATTTTCTCGAAAAGTATTGGATTTAGCTAGAACCATTGGTTAATAAAATCTGTAGAGCCTAAAAGGATCTCTTTAATTATGCAAAAATATACAGGGTGTTCTATTTAAAAAAATCGAGTTATGACACATTATAACTTAAATTTTTTGCATTACTGTAACCAACACCCTGTATACTCAAATTCAACTTTCAAAGGCCTGGAGGATAGTGCATGGTCTTGATTATCATTTTCCAGAAAAAAATTGTTTAATCTGTAAAACTACGATTTGTACAAATTTTATAAGCGAGGTCTGCAAATGTCAATTTTTTCTAAAAAAGTTGAATAACTTGGCAACGCCGCAACGGAATTTAAAAAAAAAAGCATATCCAGAAAGGTAATAAAAATTCGAATAAGACTGTGCAAAAATATACAGGATGTGCCATTTAAAAAAACAAAACTTTTATATGCCACTCTTTTATGCAACCCCCTGTATAATTCAAAATAATTTTACAATATGGTCCTCGTGGTCCTCAAAAACTTTTATTTGAAAACTTTTTATGCATTTTAAACAGTAAAGGAGATATCAACCACCGCGCTCCCGTTGACTCACCCTGTATGTATATTTGTATATAGATACATACAGTATGTCCACGGATTGAGTTACAAAGAGGAAAAAATTAGTTATTTTCAATTTTTCAGAAAAAGTCACTCTTGATAAAGTTGTCTGCTTGTTTTCGGGTTCCTAAAGTAGTTTTCATTTTTGGGCTAACTGTTACAGTTCTTTTTTTATTCACATTTATCTCGAAATTTTGGACTGTTTTATTAAAAATGAAAAACTTGAATAGGCGAATTTTATTTTCAAAATCACATCATCGCTAATTTAGGAGGTGGTTTATTTGAATAAATTGTTTTTTTATAATTTTTTGTAAATAAAATTTGAAATTAAGCGTTTTGTAAACTGATTAGGCAATTCTAACAATAAGCAGACACGATATCATAAAAGTAAGCCGATATTTCTGAAATTTTGATGTGATGGATCGCTGATTTTACATTGCAAAATCTTTTCTTAATGATGTTTTGCCGTAGTTAGTATAAAAATGCTAAGTGAACTAAATACAAAATTCTTTTTTATCTACCACCAAGGCCTCCTTGATTTGAAACAATCAAAAATATGCTTAAAATTAGTTTCAAGCCAAGCAGGGTTTAATCCCCAAATATGCATTTTAAATTTAAAAAATTTTTGCCAATCATACCTCTTTGTAACTCAATCCGTGGACATACATATTTAATATAACAATTCAAAAGTTCAAATTACAATTTTCAAATTTAATCAGATAATACGAGTAGTGCGTACAACTTTGTCTTCTCTGTATCTAAATATATGTATGTATTGTGTAATTCTTATAATTTGTATTAATTTCTCCGGTCATTTATTCATTTATTCATTCATTCATTCATTTATGTTTACTTATTTGTTTATTATTACATTATTAACATTATTATTATTTTGCTATGTGTAGCATTCTGTAATTGGGCCTGGGGCCTGTAGAATGTGAAATGTGAAAATAAAATAAAATAAAATAAAATAAATAAAAATACTGTATATGTAGCAATTTTTTATTAAATTTTATTGGGGAAGACTCATCATTTTTTAATTATAACTATTATAAGGGTTATAGTTAACTGAAATATTCAAATCTGAATTTATAAATCTACATACAGCCACCAAAACGCTAAAATTAAACAAATTAATGGAAAGTTCTAGAATTGTTTCGTTTTCAACGTTTCCTTATTCGAAACAGAGTTCATGGTTTTACGAACTCGCGAAAGTGCAAATTCCAGAGTTAGGAATTTTTATTGAACTGGAATTCTCTCATTTAATCCAGATAATCTTTGTAAATACTACAAACGCCGCTTCGCCGTTACTTCCTGCAAGATTCTAAGTAAATGATTTGGGGTATTGTACTGAAATAAAGGGAGAACTAATTGACTTTAGCGAAGGATCCAACAGCTTTTGTTGCTTTTGTTTATCTGGCCACCCTTTTGTTCAGTATAGTTTGAGACTGCGTTTTAATTTATTTTTTAAAATTTTTTAGGTAAACTTACAAGTAGCTTTATCATGCTGAATAGGTTTATATTGTAAAGAATGGTTTACGTTAATTTTTTCAAGTTTGAATGAGTCCGGGTTTGCTAATTAAAAGATTTAAAAAAACCTGGAGGGGAGTTTTTATGAAAATCAGATAAGCGGGGCGCTTTTATGGTAAATACATATTGAAAAGGACGGTACTGCAATGGCTTCGTTGGGGATAAATATATCTTGGATTGCATTCCAAATACAAAAATCTTTTTCAGTAATGTGAAGGCCAAAAGTGTTTCTTTTTTCTAAAATGTATTACTTCCCAACATTTTCCCAGAATTTATGAAAACGTTTAAATACCAGAAATATTCAGAAAATGTTATCAATTTAAAACTGCAGCCTGTATATGAGGGAATAAATTGTTTAAATTCTACCCCAAAAATAACGCCCCTTAAATTGTCGTTTCCCTTTTCCTTGAGTTATGACCCACTTTATGTCTTTTATGAAAGTTAAGACGTTCTCACAAAGCTTTGTTGAGAACTTCAGGAGTATTATTAATGCATCATTCATACGGTTAACTGTTAATTTTGTGCTCGTACCACACTTGGAAATCCTAACGAGAAAATTTCTGTCTTTAGCAAGATAATCTAGCGGAAACAATTTGTTCCTTGTATTATCACTGAATTGTTAAGCAAAATTGCGTGTAATTGTGGTAGCAAATTGAATTTCTTAAAAAGCTTATTAATTTATAGCAAAAGTAACTACAAAACTCATAAAGAAACATTAAATAATTTGGAATTTATTATGTAAGCAGAGTTTTTTTAATAGTTGAATTCTTTCCCTGTTAATTTATGTTTGCATGTTTTAAAAACATTGCGGATGATTTTTATAAAATACAAAATATGTATTTTTATTCAAAAGGTCGATATTACTTTTTGCTATAGCCTGGTCCTTTTTTTATTTCCCTCATGTATTGTTGACTTGTATTTGATCACATCAGCTCCCCAATATTTTTTCCTTTACAATTATGAAAGCCCCCAAAAAATTGTAACGGCGAATCTCGAAACGAGAAAGCCCTTAAAATAACTTTTATTGTTACTGTTATACGTGTGGCTGACATTATGTTACTTTTATTTCAGTGATCCTAGCAAGAGTGAAACAGGAATATACGCACAACGACACTCGCATATATAAAGTAAGGATTCGCAAGGAATATAAAATGTCTGAAAAAGCTGTAGTGGCATTAAAGTCGGGACGTTTGCTAACGGCAAGCGCGGAAAGCGTGTGCGGTATACGTTTGGAAAGAGGAAAACTCTATGCAATATCTGGTAAAGTTGTGAGTTTGAAAGCACGCATTAATTTATGTGGGTTCACGCAGCTTTGGGAGAAGCTGAGTAAAAGGCAGAGAAAAGGGTTGAACCGGATGTACCGTCAGGGATGCACTTGCGGGATAAAGCCGTGCTTCCGTTCACATAACTGCCCCAAAGCACGGGATTTCTGCAACTGGAGTACATGGAGTCCCCATGACTACTTGGACTGTCAAAGAACTCAGGTAAGATGTCAATTTTAAAATACAAATTTATTTCTGTTTGTTTGTACTCTTAGGTTATTTAGTAGCGTTTTACCTTTAATTAACGACCTTTATATTGTCGTTCCCCTTATTTCCTAGAAAATTAGTTTAATGAATAACGAGAACACAGGCAACAAAATTGTCGTTTAATTGCTATAAAGTAGAAGGTGTGCTACGACAAATATTTAATAACTCTACGAAAGGGCGAGCTTCAAAACTTATAAACATGCATTTTTAAGTTTTCGCGAAGGCCGACGAAGTTTTCTCATATTTTATTATCTAATTATAAAATTTACTTGTTAGAGCAGGTCGCATGCTTGTGATTTTAGTTAAGATAGTACTTTGGGATCAATATTTCGTGGCCATTGTGCCTCCACACCATTCTTTCGTAACTACTCCCGTTCTAGAAAATGTTCATTGATGGAAAGGTTTCTTTAAAATATTCGTATTTGCCATGAATTAGAATTTGTTAGATATAAAACGAAACCCACGAGCCAGTGGAGAATTATTAAAACCTTGAATACCTTGACAAATGCGAAAACTTCTTTTCCAGTGAAGTACTTGCTATCTTCCTCATTTTTTTACAAAATATAGGTAGCCCTTCTCCGCCTTTCTCTTGTTTTCTTTGCCCTACATATTCAAATAGCTTTTATTGTACTTTTTACAATCGTAAAATTACGTAACTTGCTCAGAAAGCATTCAGAAATATTTCAAAATGGCCGCTTTTTAAAATAAATTTCTTGTTTTAGATTTTTCGTCAAAGGTTTTCCAACGGGTATAATTTGAAATTTTAAAAAGGTATGCCATAAAAACCAGCAATATCATTAACTTTAAGAGAGAACCTGCAAAATAATAGATTTTCTAATAAAGATAACAACTTGGCGAGCCTTAATGCTATCTTAAAATTGTACCGCAGTGAAATATTTTTATGTTAGTGGTACATTTTTGTAGTTATCGTTATTTTCAGCACTTTATTTTCCTGGAAAGCCTTTGGAAGTCATGCACAGGAGAAGGAAATCTTTTCTTAATCGTCAAATTCGTTCAAAATATATTCCCGGGGGAGTGGATTCTTAATAGTTTGATCTTCGAAATAAATATTTTCTTCCTTGTTTCCAACTGAAGCTCAAGCAGATATTGAGGTCGTTTCATAATTACAGAACTAGTCTTATTAGTTTCAATCTAATAGGCTTTCAAAAGCCTTAACTGCGTCGATATATACCCAGGTAAAAAATATACAAAAAATTCAAAAATAGGTAGGATAAGCTTGTTAATAATTCTACTTTAAAAAATTGGCAGAAGTATTAAAAACTCCCGAAAATAATATTTACAGGAAGTGACATAATTTGCAAAGCCGTGCTGTGACGAAAGTTTTAAAAATAAAGAAACATGTGTGCAATTAATCCATAAATATTAACTGCAGATTTTCACTTTGTAATACAACTGCTTGGGAAACTTCCTTAAATATGTATTTCAGTTTTATAGGCAACCCATAAAACCTGGCTAACTTGATGTTTCGGCTACAAATGTATAAAGTACTTACTTGATTTTTTAAACGGGTGTTCAAAAGCCACTTGGCCCTAAAAAAAGATTAATTTCCGGGGTCACTGATTTTATCAACGGCGGTAATTAATGCAATAAGCCCCTTGTTTTACACTGTTTTTTGTTTCTGTATAAATCTGTTTGTTAATAGAGTGAAGGTAAGCCTTGATTTAAAAAACACCCGAAAATTCGTTATCCCTGAGAAACACTCTGAATAATTGCCGGTCTGGGAATTTGTGCGTATTTTAAATTGCGCTCTTAAATTTGAATTTAAACTTGATGAAGGTACTTCAGCCGTCTAGAAAAACTTATAGTACCTATTTTGAAAAAGCAGTGCAAAAATTCAACTAAATTTTTATTTTCATCGGAATTATAAAGTTTCATAATAATACTGAAGTGAATATGACGTACCTAAATCTGGATATTTTCAACCCAACCAATTTTCTCCCCGTAAAAATTCTTCGTAGCTTACGAATCAATTTATATAAGTTAGGGATTCCATTAAGCATTGATGAATATTTCCTTTTGCTTCAGCTCAAATAATTAGAATCGATCCGCACAGGTAATAAATAACCTGAACTTTACTGAAAAAATTGTCCCAGGTTGGTGAAAAAAAAGCTAAAATTCGAAACCCCTCGTAATACTTATGTTAGCCTTTTAATATACATTTAAAAACTTTGAAAAGATTTAACCAAAATATTCCTTTTAAATTTTATATTTTGCCCCAAAAACTCGGCAACAAAAAGAAAGAGATTTAAAATATTATTTTAACATTTGCCAAATTAGGCTTGCCTAGGTTGTTTATTGGCAGAATTTTTTCAATTTCATACATAATACAAGCAAGATAATAAAATTGGAAATTCGAGCTGACTGTAAACTGTAAGAACTTAAAATGGCGAATATTCACGTTATGTTTTATAACCAGTAAAACATAAAAGTGCTAAACGCGAAACTCGGGAAATATCAAACGCTACTTTTTCCAACCCTGCGGCAATAATCCAACAAAATTTATGACACCTTCACTCAAGATACTTCTAAGGTTCTGTCTTTATTCTACACTGAAGATTTTTTTATGAAAAATAATCCTGAAAACCATAAAATCTGTTTTAAGGTTTATATAAAATGCCAACAACAATAAAGCTGTACAATTTTAACAAACACTTTGTATGTAAATTAAATACTTGATAGTTCCATAAAATAGTCGTGTTTGAATTTTTTGATTGCTGTAAAAAAACATCAAATATTACAGATCGTACATCAAAAGAGTTTTAAAGCACATGTTGGCGTAAGCATCCACTAAACGTTGCAATTTGCATGAGATTACTAGAGTAGAATATCTAAATTTATAGCCGTCAAAATCACTTGCCAAATTGCTTGTCAGGAAAAAATGTGAACTTTAACCAATGGCCATCATAATTTTTTCGGCGCCTTCATTATAAGGATCGGTTTAAAATTGGGACGCTATAATAATACCTATAATCGTGGCATGTTGTTTGTTTTTCTGTAGTTTTTATAAGTTGCCTAATTATAGACAGATGATATAAAAGCAAGAATTTGATAATATTATTAATGTAAATATTTTGGTGGTGATGAAAATACGGGCGAATATAAACGAATATTTTCATATAAATTTCTATTTTATGGTTGTTTATTGCAGTTTAACAAATAATTTCCTGATTTAACCTCCAAAGTTTAGACTCTGTTTAAATATTTATACAGGATACAGGCTGTATGTTGATTATTCTAAATATCTAAATAAAGAAGAAACTTGCAGAATTCAAATCTTAAAAATAAGGAAGTTGAAAATGAATTTGGGAATTAGAGACTGGTTACGTGTTTTTCCCAAGGTCCAAGACTTAATGTATTAACGAATTAAAAGCACAGTTGATTTTTAGGCAGCTTTACTTGTAACTTGAGATCATTTTCTTTCGGGCTTGTTAATTGTAGGATAATATTTAATTCTTAAATGCGAGTATTTTTTTTCTGTAATCTGAGAAATTGAAAAAATGTTTTGTTATTCAACTTGTTTGGTAAGGGAATTAACTACC
The DNA here is from genome assembly GCA_963082815.1 of Melanotus villosus. Taxonomy (NCBI): domain Eukaryota; kingdom Metazoa; phylum Arthropoda; class Insecta; order Coleoptera; family Elateridae; genus Melanotus; species Melanotus villosus. Next base: position 25,299,920 of record OY720422.1, on the reverse strand, counting down.
TTTTGTACTAAAAGAATATTTCACTCCTTTAATATTTAAACGAAAAGATAATTTCGTCCAACAGTAACGGTTGATTTTATAATTATAGAAAATCTTCCATAACATGGATTGAAACATGTTATTTAGAAACATGAAAGTGGGGCAGATTGCAACTTACGTCTGTAAATTCCAACTCCCTTAATACCAACAAATCGAAGCTGCCTTAAACTCTCCATAAAATTATAAATGTAGTCCATGAAACTAGCTATACGTGCCCTAGTTACTTATTCGAGTTATCAAATCATGCGCTTAAATCCAGGAAGTTTTTCAAAAATCTTGAAGTCTTGAGCGAGTGTTGATGATTAAATATTTGTCTTAACTTTTTTCATATTTTTAGCAATTTTTTGACATTTGCTTTTGTTAACCTACGCTTGCAACGATTGCTATGAAATAAATCAAAATTAGTTTATATTAAAACAGAATAACAGAGTTCAAAGTATTACAATTTCCATTAAGGTGATAACTTAATAATTCGAACAGAATTTATTCAAGTTCTCAAACTGTATAATCTGAACAAAATCACTCTAAATCCGAACAAGTCGATGGCTTTATAGTTTATACATTGTCGAACGTGTCTTACTTGCTTATTTTACGGAGTTTCCAAAATATTCTTCGAATTATTTACATTTAAGGGTTGTCCATAAGAAAATTTTAAAGAGGCATTCATAATTGATACAGTTTTGCTATATTTTAAAACAAGTCCCACGCTGTACAGGAAAAGCGGAATTCTCTCTTAAAAACGTTATTGGTACGTCAAATCCCAACCGTATTTTTTTACTCAAAAAACAAGTAATTTTTCTCTTATTTAAACGTCTCAGTAATCCGAACAATTTGGTAATTCGAACATAGTATGGACCCAAATAGTTCAGATTATCAATTTTACTTACACCCTTTCTTATAAATAACTCATGGCAAGCGTTAATTTCTGGGACACTTGTTATAACGGTTTAAAAAAAACTTTTAATCAAAGCAAAATCTTAATGTTATGTTTTCCATTCTGTGTGGAACTCGTACATATTTTCCATTCCGTGTGGAACTCGTACTTACGTAATTCAAAGCTGGAGTGTTTTTGCAAATAATTGTAAAGATCAAAGGAGTTGTTTGTAAGTTACCTGTTTTGTTTTTCAAATTGTACTTTGCTTTGGTGTTCTTTCAGCTTACTTTATTGAAATAACTAGCAAAAACATATATGAATGTTAGAAAAAGGACGAATCCTTAATGATCTTTAATACAAGTAAAATATGTACTTTTAATGATTTGTTTTAAATCTGTGTAGAAAAGTATCGTCTTCCTAGGGAGTATAACCTTTGATTTCCAATGTTTTACCTTTGATCTTTAAAATAATCAATATTTGCTGATTTTATATCGACAACCATTTGCCCATTTGCAACCTTCCGTAATGAAATAAGCAAATGTGCGACTTAAATTACTGTTTTTCCTCATTATCTATGAAATTTTTAAGTTCTGTACTAAAGGAATCGGTTACCTTTTTACTAATAGAAAATTATTTATTTGCGGTTTTTGTTCAAAAGTCGTTTAAATGTTAAATCAATTATAATCTTGGTATTTAATAATCCTGAGAAAGCTGCTTAAACGCACTGCTATCTTACGTTCCACCTTTAAAATAGTTGATCGATAAAATAATAAATATTTTCTATGTACATACCTCATTTGCCTGAATGTTCGTAATGAAATTAGCAAATTTGTTACTTAGAAGAAAATGGAATCGCCCAGCTTGTTTAAACGATAATATATAAATTTTCGAGTCGCAAATGTTCTAAAACTTCGGAAGTTAATATAATGTAATATCTGACTTTTTTAAACAACCGAAGTGTAAACTATAGTGTGGTGGTCATAAACTATCATGTGGTTTTCTAAAGGTCGCTGATAAATCGATTATATGAATTTTAATTTCCGATTTTACACTGAGCTAATCGCCCGTATTTTATGTTCTCGTAAATAAACTTTTCGCAGCATCATATTATAAGGTTGCTCTCCTCGAAATTAATTTTCTCGGAGAATCCTAACTTTTACATGAAATTCCTGAAATACTCAAATATCATATTTTGTTTTCAGGGTATTTGCTTACGTTCAGCGAGTAAACAATGTATGTGGGCAAGAAATAAACTACAAACAGCATGCATGAAGAATCGTACGCTCACAACAACAACTACAACATCAACAACGACATTAGCACCACCACTCACCATTTCCTTATGGTCAGGATAGAAGGTCTGTTCTATTAGAGGAAAAGCTTCTTTTCCTAACCTTCTCTGAAGTTGCACCAAATGTCCAAAAACCCACGGTTTATCCTGCACAACCGGAGGTTAAATTGTTGTCTGTTGTTAATATTTATTGTGTTTCTTTTTAAATGTTATATATGTATTTGACTGAATGTGTCACAAAGACGTATTTTATATTTTGTATTATAAACTTAATATAAAAAGCAGACGATTAGGTAAATCTTGGAATTTACCAAATCGTCTGGTATGTTCTTGTTTAATCATATAAACGTTAGGAATTTTAAAGAATTCGAAAATGTATACTCTTAATTATTCAAACGACACTGAAAAGTAGAATTCCCCGTGAGAACATCGACAGTTGTTTACCAGTGAGAAATTGATAAGTTTGTGCGTTAGAAGGAACAAATATCCGTGTCTAAAGGGCTACGAGCGGTCATTAATTTTCACACTTAATTAAATTTTGTACCATGGCTTGAGATAAAATTTCCCAAGGGTTCGAAAGAGTACATCAAGATTAGCTGATTGATTAAAGTATATAAAGGCGATAAAACTGTAAAGGTTAATAAAACACCCACCTGAAAATTGTATATTGCATTCAGATTATTAATGCTAGGGACACCGCCAAATTTCAGGGCAAGGAGAAGCCTTTTATGATCTTCTCCGGCATCCTTCAAGTTTTGACGGACCTAAAATAGACAGTTGCAAGTTAACTTTTACATGTTTTCGCGTTTTGTTGTTTACGTTCGTGCTTAAGAATTTTTGTTTTCGTACCTTATTAATTTTCTTCATGTAAGATATTTATATTTAGTATTTAGAATAATAAATGCTTTTGTTATATATTTCTAAAAGGTTGTATTTCTTTTTTTGGTGTTTACTTCCCAAAAATAGATTGAAGATTTAAGGCACTAGTGCGAAATTGCTTATTCGGGATTATCTCGATGGAACATAAAGGAGACTAGGAAAGCCGTGAAGAGCTTGTTTTAGAAAGGCGTAAGTGCTCCATAGAAGTGATTATGTAAAAGCAACCTGTTACGTTTCTAGATTGAGAAGGCGAAGTCTGAACGGTACAGGCTTTTGTATTCTAAATATATACAACGCGTGTATATAAGGAAATGATACAGCTTCTAAAAAGCTTCTTATGTGTTGCTTACAAAGCAGAAATCAAACTCACACTAAAACAGCGTAATTCAACATATTCAAATTATTCTAGACGTCTTACATAATGTGCTTCAGAAGCAGTCAATTTTAGAAATATGGATACACTAACGGTAAAATATTTTACACAATAAATCTTCCAAAATTTGAGCAGAACTTAAGACCTTGTAATTAAGCATTAGGGTGAAATTCTTCAGTTTCAGAGACACGACATTTTTGAAATATATTCTATTTAATTCTAGGAGGAGAACATTTTGAATTCAAGATATTTAAATTTGCAATGGACTAAGACCTTCAGAATTTAAAAAAGCCCCATTTTGAAACCTCCAATGAATTCTCTGAATTTGGGAAAAGTTCTTAACCTTTTAAGCCATTTTAATTTTGAAAAAAATTAATTGTACAAAATGGAGCAACAAACTTTGAAGGAAAGTGTTTCTAACCAGAATGAAAAGATCTGAATTTAGAGGAAAAATTTAAAATTGGGGGACCAAACTTTTCTTCAAAAGTTTGAAGTCAGAAGAAAGACCTCTGGTTTTTAAAGGAAAAATTTTAAGGTGAAAAGCAAGGTTACAAGCTTGAAGTGTCTGAATTCAGAGGAGAATGAAACAATTATTAACTCAGAAAAGAAAACTATTCGCTTGAAATTAGCAATCAATTAACTAGGTTATTTCCTAACATTGCATAATTTTAAAGTTCACAGAACACGATACATAGTTCGGAAATTTCTTAAAATACGAATTGTAATTTTAAGAAAAAATGCATATCATATTATGTTTTAAATCCTTTACGAGTGAGATTCTAAGTTCGGTTGACCTAAAAATGTAATTACATATAATTCTGTTTCCTGAAAATCCAATAAACCTCTGCGCAAATGTGATTGTGAAAAGGCTGACGCGTAGTTAATGGATCTAATACAATCTGCTGAAACTGAGCTTTGCTTAATACAAATAAAAAATGTTCTAACGACATTTGGAGCTGGAAAAAGCTGCATAAAGAAATGTTCTTGCCTTTTTATTGCTGTAAATTCTTGTATTATTTTCGGAAAGCTATTAAGTTTGCCAATATTAACCTTGAGTAAATTTAATAAAGCATTAAATGCAATTATTAGACAAGTGGTTTTAGAGTTGAGTGAAAATCTGTAGCTTTTCAGGGTTACCAAATTTAAATAGATCCTCACTCAATTACAAAGATTACTTTATAAGAACGATATGTCGGTTGGTACAAGATTCATTCATTTTATTTTGCATATAACCAGACAAAGTGCAAGGGGGGCCCGAATTGTAAAAGACTCCAGAACTATGGCAACTCTCATATCCAATCCGCCCCTGCTGAAAATCAGATGGACGTAAAATTCAATTTTTTCAGAAATTAACTTATTACTCACTAATTTACTGAAGATTATCTAAGTTTTAAGTTTTAACACGTAACGTGCTTTTCTATAATATATATTTTTTATTAGTGCCAGTTTGTACTTGCTCGTTTTATGAAATATTTTTACTTCCTCTAATCGTGGGTGTAATTTCAGGTAAAATTTCCAAGCATGCAATGTTACTTTTTTGCAATGTATTTGCAAATTTTGTTTTAAGTACCGAACTTATAAAGATTAGTTAAAAAAATAATAATATGCAAGTGACTATCTGAAAGAAATTGAAAATTATACAAAATTCTTATTTTTTAACTGTTTTCACTTAAAATTTCTGTTAGTAAGCGCTGCTGTTAATAAGCAGCAGTAACAATAATATCCATACGAAAAACATGCAAAAATTACGAGTAACAAAATACCAGCACCAGTACAAAATCAATCGGTTTCATCACGAAAGAGCCTCCGATAATAAAAACGTTTATCGTTTGAATGTTATAACCGAACCTATTTGTAGAGGAAGCAATCAGCCAGACCTTAATGTTTTTCAGTTTCGTTAAGGGTCATTTGTTTTTCTACGTACAAAAAAGATTATTAAAATTTCTGCACACAAATTCTTACAGTTCGAGATTTCCTTTTTAGATGTTTAAATTTGAGCTTGACTTTGCCTTTTTTGCGAAAATTACTCTTATTTGCCCTTTGTTAAAATATAATATCAGACTTTTACTTTTTGTCTCATTGACCCCCACAACGTCAGGTTTTTGTGTCTAAAGAAGTTACGTGAGATTTTTCGAAACCTTTTTTGCAAAGTCGCGAAATGAGTCTAGGTTTCAAAGCATCGCAAAGGTCGGTATTTGAAAAAATTCAAATGGGGTTTTAATCAGATTAAGGGATTTTGCATGTCCTAAATTAAAATTCGTATTTGATAAATCATCAACTGTATTTATTTAGATTTTTTAATGAAAAAAGATATACGAGGTTTGGCAGAACAATAATGAGACTGGCAACACTTTGCGCGAACCAACAGCGCTGCTTCCTTCCCCTTCACACAGCAGTTAGAATAACTCCTGCAGTAGACTAGTTTGAACTTGTTTTACAGTTGCTACGCGTCTGAAGTGAGGTGGTGTTTGTGAAGTGGGTTACGAAAATGGACCTGCAAAAATTTGAGCAGCGTTGTGCTATCGCATTTTGTGTAAAGCTTGGCGAATCCACTACTATGACGTATCAAGAGTTACAAAGTGTTCAGATGGCACAAGGCCTTTTTAGAAGGTCGAGAAGAAGTCCACTTCTTCTCGGCCTTCTAAAAACGTCTTCCAATACGAACTTTGTTTGGAAAGACTTCAACCCCAAAGACAGACGACAACGTGGAAAGAGTGAGGATTCTTGTGATGTCAAACCGTCGATTGACGTTGCGAATAATCAATAGTGACTTAAAGTCCTTGAAAGGCTCAGGAAGACGGTGGCACGTGTGCGACCACGCATGCACTTTGATGTCACATGACAGTCTCCAACGAATTTTTGACAGAAAACAGCAGTCATGTGGTTCACCAGCTCCCCTATTCGCCGGATGTCAGTTCCTGTGACTTCTTTTTATTCCCCCGGCTGAAAAATCATTTGAAAGGGTGACATTTTGATACTTTGGATAATATCTAGAAGAACATAACCGACAAGTTGAAAGGCATTCTAGTAGAAACCTCCCAGAACTGCTACGAATGATGGAAAAACGCCTCCATCGGTGTGTAGCTGCCCAACGAAACTACTTTGAAGGGGATAACCTTGATTTGTAAAAAAAATAAAATTCGTGGTTAAAAGAAAATCAGTACCTATCATTATTTTTCTGCCAAATTTCGGAAAACAGAGTAAAAAGCACCTTCTTTACGTTAATTGAGTGTTTGTTTTAAATTCAGTTTGCTTAAAATCGTCACTGTTAGAATGGAAATACATTTAATATTTAATGGTTTAATGGTTTTGCATTAAGAAGTTAACTTTTCTTCATAAAGGGCAAACGAATCGCAGTAAATCAAAATTGCACAACCTTTTATAAATCAAGCAATACATCAGTAAACAATAAAACCATAACCTTATTCGGTAAAACTCTGTTCTACTTTTATGCTTAAGTTTTCTTTTTCCCAAAATTTTGAAAATTGGAAGGAAGCCAAAATAATTACAGTGAATTTCCAGTATGTATCTTACAGCAAAACAAAGCTCTTCACTTGGCAGACATCCAGGGAAATACATTAAATAGGATATCTTTACAGGCGGGGGAAACTTTTTCATTCTTTTCTTTTTGTCCTGTGTATTAAAACTTTTCAAGTTGAAACCCCCGGCGCGACAAAGTTACAAAGAATTATAATAAATCAAGCATAAAAAAGCCATTAATCTAGTATAGAAAGATTCATCTCTTTTATTTTGTGAAGGAGTTACAAATTTGATCTTGTCTTTTAAATAGGGTGAGTTAAAATTGCCACAATGAATAAAGAACGAAAAAAGTTGCCATCGTTAATCGCTAACGATAATAATAATATTCAGAATCTGGATTTTAAGGGAAGGTAGGTTCCTATAGGCTTAAATTTTAAAATTAGACTCAAAATTTTCTTAAGTGCGATTATTTTGTCATAATCTTAAATATCTAAATATTTAAATTTAATAAAAATGAGTTACAATTTATATAAGTACAACAAAAAGACGAAAAAAACAATACTGAATTTTAAATAATCAATTTTTAGCTATCTCAGCTTTTTGCAACGAAAACGTTTGAATCTAAAAGCTGAGAAGGTAAAAGTCAAAGCTTTCTGGTTCGTATAACGGAAGCAATTTGTTTCAGCTGAAGCTTTTATGCATGCGGAATGCGCTTGAGTTCTGGGCCACTTTACACGTACATTCAATATATTTATTGTAGCTTTTCCACACTCGTCTTCAATATGTTAGATTTACTTTTGAACTAACAATTTTTTTATTTTTAATGAAACCTTTTTCACGTCATAATTCAAGAGCTTTTACATAGCTTTAAAGTTTCAATGCGAATACGATTGTTCAAAATCAATTAAAGCTTTTACTAGAAATTCCATTACAGACCTTTTAATATTAAAAGCACAAAGACAAAAGCTCTCTTACCAGCAAAAAGTCGGGTCTAAACGATCTACCGACTCTCGTACCACCCCTGAAAACCGCCATCGACACATTTGCGGATTCAGCGGTGGCGGTGACAGTAATCTCTTTAAATTCGGCTTGTTCCACGCGAATGTCATATTCTCCAATTCGTCGACCTCTAAAATACTTGGACCAGTCGGTGTTCTGATCATCAATAACGAGAAGCGTTAGATGTCTGCTACTCGTGACTGAAGATGTTACTCTACTGGCGCTCGAAACGGCAGCGCCTAAGATGGAAGCTCCTTGGTCTCGGGCTTGTCCTGTAAGAGACTGGACACGCTGCAGCAATGATTCCCGGGATTTGGCAGGACTACTGGGCGCGCTAGTCGTTTTAGATCCGGGCTTGAGGTTTAAGGATAAATCGCCGGTGTTCGCTTGTGGCGGGGGCGGGGGCGGCGGCGCCTGAAATCAACCAAACAGTTCTACAAACAACTTCAACTATTTGTAAGGATTCTAAATCCTTGCCAAATATAAATTTAGCACGAACGAAATTGTTCGGTATTTGGGCTCCTGGTAATATCTACACACGTATAAAGGAGCGAATAATACGTAACATTTCAATTTTGAATAATGTGACGATGTCGTGCTACAATAAAGTAACAAAAAGAACCTTTACAAATTCTTATCATGCAGTTGTCGAAGGAATTGAATCGAAGATTGAAGAGAGCTTGTAGCCGCTCGATAGCTTTGAAAAGTGCCCTTAGAATTCGTGCGAAACTATTACATCGATCTCTGGGAATTCTCACATCGGTAGGAGCTAACTCGTTGTCAGTTATGGTATGAAATTTTTATCTACAAGTTCGGCTTTAAAAGTAAGCTCAAATTTCCAACAAGATTTCTAAAAGACAATCTTGCAGAAATGTTCTTCTTGAAACAAATTGAGCGAGTAAAGGTTCTGACATTAAGTAAATTTTGACCTGTGGCATTCAATTTGTAGCGGCAGCCGACATTGGGGCGCCGCCGAAGACCTAACGGTTTTAGGTTTAGCAAAGTCTAACGGGACTTAAGGGTGAACAACCCTAACGGTGTGCGAGGTGTTACCCAAGGAGTTCACAGTTAGTTGGTCACGAACGACACTCGACCACGGTTCATTTGTATATTGTAAATACTTTCTTTCTGTAAATAAAAACCATTTAACACGACTAGCTTTATATTATTCGACGCCGCTAAGCATTCCCAAAGTGGTGACCCCGACGTGATCCGTATTTCGCAAGGTAGTGCTTAGTTTTCGTTTCGCGTTTTTAAATAGTGCTAATTAGTCGGAAAATGGAAAATCCGCGTGAAGTTACGAACCCGATTGAGGCCTTATCGGCACAAATAAAACAACTGGCGTTACGTGTAGAGGAACTTTCGCGTAATCCACGGCGTACACCTTCCCGAGTACGTTCAAGGAGTAGCTCCAGAATCAGGAAACATCCTGAAGCAACGCCTGGAACAGCGTCGCCTAGTAAATCAAGCGCAGAATGTTGGTATCACCGTTGCTTCGGATCAGATGCTAAAAAGTGTAGATCTCCATGTAGTTTCCGGCAGGGAAACGACGTGGACCGTCATTAACCGCGGCCGTTAATGATGATGTCACATCGGGCCGACTTTTTCTAACCGATCGCGATACAAAAACAAACTTTTTAGTGGACACCGGTGCTGATGTGAGTGTATTTCCGCGGACATTAATCAAACGAAATGTACAGAAATCAACATACGAAATGTACGCGGCTAATGGGACATCAATAGCGACTTATGGATTAGTTACCCTTCATTTAAACTTTGGTTTACGTCGAGCTTTTCATTGGCGTTTTATTATTGCAGACGTCAGCAAAGCTATCGTGGGTGCAGATTTTTTAAGTTTTTACGGACTTCTTGTAGACATTCGAAATCATAGGTTAGTGGACTCTGTAACATCGTTATACGCAATCGGTCAACTTTCTTCGAATGAGCGTTTCGGTTCAATTAAAACAGTATTTGGATCTTCGGAATATCATAAAGTGTTAGCCCAATTTCCAAATATTACGCGACCTGCGGGTGTGCCGCCGCCGGTTAAGCACGACGTCACCCATCACATCACGACAACTGATGGACCACCGGTTTATTGCAAACCACGGAGACTTATACAAGATCAATTAAAACTTGCTAAAAATGAATTTGAGGCAATGCTTCAGCAAGGTGTAATCCGACCTTCGAAAAGCAGCTGGGCATCTCCTCTTCACCTAGTTCCGAAAAAAACAGAAGGTATTCGTCCATGCGGAGATTATCGCGCATTAAATGTGCGAACGATTCCGGACCGCTACCCTTTGCCGCACATCGAAGATTTCGCACAGATGCTGCACGGTAAAAAAATATTTTCGACCATTGATTTAGTAAAAGCCTATTACCAAATTCCCGTCGAAAGTGCCGATATTCCCAAAACTGCAATAACGACACCTTTTGGATTGTTTGAATTTACGGTAATGCCTTTTGGGTTGAGAAACGCCGCCCAAACATTTCAAAGGTTTATTGACAGTGTATTACGAGGACTTGATTTTTGTTACGCGTACTTGGATGACGTTTTAATAGCCTCAAGAGACGAACAACAACATTTTCAACACCTCGAGGAACTTTTTCAACGGCTGGACCGCTTTGGAATTACCGTTAATCCAGCAAAATGCATTTTCGGTAAAGAGCAGGTAAAATTCCTGGGCTATTGTGTTAACGCATCAGGTACCAAACCACTTCCGGAGAAGGTGAGTGCCATTCTAGAATTTCCAAAGCCACAAACAGTGAAACAACTGAGAGGATTTCTAGGAATGATAAACTTTTATAGACGTTTTGTTCCAAGGGCAGCGACCCTTCAACAACCGTTAAACACATTACTTAAAATACCTAATGCTAAAGGCCAAACCCCCGTTACCTGGACGACAGAAGCAGAAGACGCATTCGAAAATATTAAAAAGGGATTAGCCGACGCGACGTTACTCACACATCCTGTAATCGGCGCACCTCTTTCGATAACAGTGGACGCCTCAGACACGGCCATGGGCGGATCACTACAACAGTTTGTGGACGATTTGTGGCAACCCCTCGCGTTTTTCAGCAAGACTTTTACTTCCGCGCAGTGTAAATATAGTGCATATGATCGCGAATTGCTCGCTATTTGTGCGGCTGTTAAGAAATTTCGCTTCGCGGTTGAAGGACGCCAATTTACGGTTTTTACGGACCATAAGCCAATAACTTTCGCGTTTCAGCAAAGACTAGAAAAGTGCTCTCCGCGACAATTTCGTTATTTGGACTTCATCGGTCAATTTTCTACCGACATCCGACACATTTCAGGTAAAAATAATGTAGTAGCAGATACACTTTCGCGGATAAGCGAAGTTTCGGTTAGTGTTGACTATAAAGACCTCGCGGAATCGCAAGTGAACGACAAAGAACTCACAACGTTTTTGCAGACTGACACTACATTAAATCTTAAACGAATCTACCTCCCTACAGCTAATGTTAATCTATTTTGTGATGTTTCAACAGACAAATTAAGACCTTTTGTAACGACGGCATTCCGAAAGCAAGTATTCAATTCACTGCATGGTTTAGCGCATCCTGGAATTAGAGCTACGACCAAATTAATTACGCAACGCTTCGTGTGGCCAGGTATCAACAAGGACTGCAGGGAATGGACGCGCAGTTGCATCCCGTGCCAACGTTCAAAAGTTACAAAACATACGCAAGCGCCCGTAGGTAACTTTCAGGCACCAGAGCAGCGATTCCAGCACATTCATATCGATATCGTGGGACCGCTACCGTACTCTGCCGGATTTAAATACTGCCTAACCTGTGTCGACCGCTTCACGCGATGGCCTGAGGCCATCCCTATTGAAGACATCACAGCGGAAACTGTCGCCAATGCTCTTTATAGTGGCTGGATTGCACGATTCGGCGTTCCAGAACGTATAACGACCGATCAGGGACGCCAGTTCGAATCGTGCCTGTTTAAAAAGCTGATGAATCTAACAGGGACACATCATTTGAGGACAACTGCTTACCACCCCGCAGCCAACGGAATGGTAGAGCGTTTTCATCGGCAGCTAAAAGGAGCTATAAAATGCCATCAAAATGAAAACTGGGTGCAAGTCCTTCCAACAGTGCTGCTAGGTATTCGCACTTCCTGGAAAGAAGACCTAGGAGCATCGTCCGTAGAACTAACCTACGGGAGCGGCATTCGCCTCCCGGGTGAATTTTTTAATCAATCTTCTGTTTCAGAACCCGAAACAACAGACTTCGTTGCCATTCTGAAAGAAAAAATGCGCAAGTTACGGCCAATACCAGCCAGTCGACATGGCGTCAAATCAACTTTCGTCTCGCAAGAATTGGCTACTTGCAAAACCGTATTCATACGCCACGACGCAGTTCGACGACCTCTTCAACCCCCGTACGACGGCCCCTTTCCAGTGGTATCACGGGCTGAACGAACCTTTGTCGTAAACGTGCGAGGCAAGGACCAAACCATCACAATTAACAGGTTGAAGCCCGCGTTCGTCACAGCTGAAGAACAACCCGAGGCATCACCTGCAGCTGTGAAGAAACAAAATTCGCCCCCGGCTAACCAAACAAAACAACCCACTCCAACGATAACACGAAGTGGTCGGCAAGTCCGCTTTCCGGAACGACTGCAGGCATAACCAGCCTTAATTACTGGCAAGGGGGTGATGTAGCGGCAGCCGACATTGGGGCGCCGCCGAAGACCTAACGGTTTTAGGTTTAGCAAAGTCTAACGGGACTTAAGGGTGAACAACCCTAACGGTGTGCTAGGTGTTACCCAAGGAGTTCACAGTTAGTTGGTCACGAACGACACTCGACCACGGTTCATTTGTATATTGTAAATACTTTCTTTCTGTAAATAAAAACCATTTAACACGACTAGCTTTATATTATTCGACGCCGCTAAGCATTCCCAAAAATTGAATGTGATTGATTGAAATCATTTTTTGATTTTCTTTTTTTTATCGTTTCTATACCAAAAGCATGAAGGTTGCTGCAACTTATGAAAATTGTTATTATTATATTATGGCACAGCAAAGATTTGAAACAAAAAAACTAAAAAGTGGAAATAGCATCAAAAACGGCATGAAATCGCCGATTCAGACGGTCCATGTAATTTCCGGTACATCATTGCCTTTTAAGCCTTCTTAACATTTACACACCGAAAATTCTAAGCTACAAATTTGTTCTTATTAAAATGAGAGCTATAGTATGTTCAGATAAAATGTGTGGACCTGAGACTCGGAATTAATATGCATATTAGTTATAATTCTGATACTGTTTATAAAAATACAAATATCGCTGTAATATTTATATAACAAACCTTTTGAATAACGAAAAGTCAGAGAAAAGGTGAAGGGGCAATTCTAAAACTTTAACATTTAAACAGGGTTGGTTCTTTAAAATTTATTCAGATCTACCGATTCTCAGAATTCCATATTTTTTTTTAAATTACAAAAAATTAAAACAGTCCTTTGACAAGTGGTTTTGCTTTATTTCCAATTCTAAACCTCAAAATAAAATATCCAAATTTCGATCTTAACTTAACGATGCCCATTTGGCATTAAAAAGATTTAAACAAGTTCCCGTTAATATAATAGCCGCACCTTACTGTATATACAACTTACAATCCACGCACTCTTTATATATGAAGACAACACGAGTATAAAATCAAATATACAACTGTTAGTTCATTTCTAATACATGTTACTAGCAAATAACACGATTTGTTGCACACGAATGTAATTAACCCAACATGGAACATGGAAAGCCGTAACACAATTGTTTTCTCTCGTGTTCATAACGTAAAGTTTAATTTAATGAAGATAGATGAACATAAAATATATCGCTCGTTATTAATTTAAGTGGTTTATTGAAGATTTATTTGGGAGAACATTAAAGACGATAGTAAAGTTCCAAAAAATTCAAAATGTCACGAATAACAAACGAAAAATAATAATGGTTATTTTTTAAATTTTAATTTTAAAAGGAAATTTATGAAAGCACGCTAGTTTTGAATAAATTATGTAATTCATGCTGAAAACTCTAATCGCGCGTAATAAAGTTTAAAAACCCAACAGCCTACGAAAAAATTTCATTTTAATCTAATTACCCTTGATTATTTCCATCAAGTTTTATGAAAGCAGCTTTTTAGCTGTTTTTTTCAGAGTTGGTGGTTTTATCTCAGAAATGAAATTATTTCAGTATTTTAATGTTTATAATACGTTGGTCTCTTAACAAGCTTTTTAAAATAAACCCTCGACCAAAAAAACTTTAACGGTTGAATTTTTTAGATTTCCCATAGAAATATAAATTTGGAGAATTGTTAACTGAAAGCAAATGATATTCGCGGGCTTTCCGGGGAAAAATTGATTTTCTCAAAGGCCCTGCGGGCTTTTACATGCTTTGTTAATAAACTATCAGTCAGTTTGTAGTTCGACAGGGACCCAATTCAACTAACGTTAGGTTAAATTAGATTCAAACTCAATAAATCAATTTGCAAAGGTAAATTGACCATTTTGTGTGTTCGCAATATGTTTACATGATCGATTTTGGTTCCATAGGGGTTCTTTTATTGTAAAGTACATACGAAATTCCCTCTACGTAAAATAAAGAAACCAAATTTCTCAAATATGTCACACAAATAAAAATAATAAATTCCTAAGTAGTAAATCAAAACAGGTTGTATTATTTTTCGGTTTCTCGATTAAGGTGAAATAAATAGCTGGTAATTTAATGTACTCGGTGTTATTTCAGAAAACTATTGACGGATAATAAACCATTAAATAACAAGGATGCAGCTTAAACCATTAGAGCCTAATTGAAAAGCTAATAATGTAATAATGTTCGTTTTTATTTATTTTATACATGCAAAAATAAAATGTAAAAATACTTTACATTTTGTAATTGTCGTTTTAGAATTTTTCCCCTAAATTTATTTAAAAAAACCGTCGAGAAATGTAATCGGAAAATACACATTTTGGGCTTAAAATAAAATTCTAAAAACTCTCCCAACTTAAACATGTTTTCCTTCAAGGTTTACAATTTTCTAAAGCAAAGTTACACAATTTTACGGAATATGAGTTACAAATACACAAAGGGAAATTCTCAAAGGGTTCTATATGAAAGCATTCGTCTTCAAAATCCGCACTAAACTTTCTGCAGGATTACGTATATTTCACATATTTAAAGAAGTCAAGGAGAAAATACGTTCGCAGTACCCGTAGAGTTGAAACCGTATTTTATTTCAAAAGTGGAAATAGGCGACTTTATGAAATGTATAACAATATATTTGTGTAAGTAGCAATTTCAGAGACAAAAGGGATGGTTTCGCTCCGACATATGAAGTTTATGGGTTGAAATAAATATATTTTCTTGAAGGTAATAGTAAGTAACAAACTTAAATAATAATTGTTTAGTTTTATTACTTTTGTGTAGAACTTTCTGTTAAAACTCTAAATTAAAAAATTATCAACGAAATGGCAAATTTACTACATACTACTCTGCTTTAGTTTAAAATGCTATGAAATTAAATATCCGATCTTGCTTTATAGGGCCACATCTGCGATTGTTATATGCATGTATATGTATGTATATAGGATTGGGATGATTAGAGAATTAAAATTTAAAATCATTATTTTTGATTACAACAAATATTTAATAATTATGCAAGATTTGAATACGAGAAAGAGATATTTGAATTTATAATTCAAGTTGCCTACCAATCGAGAAACGAATATTGATTTTCGAGTACAAAGTTATAAGGTTTAGCTTGAGCATTTAACATTTACAGTCTCTGAAAACCTCTTTTGAATTCAGGTAGCTTACTTAAAAATTCCGAGTTTTACAACGTAACATTCCAATAATAAGAAAATTCTAACCTTTAAATTCATAATCAATTTTTGGTTTTAGAAGTCGAATTTTATTTCTGAATTTGCATTTTAATTCAAGCGAAGGTTCATATTTAGGAATTAATAATAATAATAAGCTCAATTCCTACGGATTGACCTTTTCCAATTCAGATTTATCGTAGTACTTATAAAAGCTTCAGTTCTGGAATAGTATTTCAAGTTTAGAAGATATCAATTTCTATACCTTTTCAACTTCAAATTGAGACTATTCATTTTCAAATTGAGAATAAACACGTTCAAGTTGAGACAAAATAATCTGAAATCGATTAAACACATTCAAATTGAGAACTAACACAATCAAATTGAGAACTAACACAATCAAATTGAGAATAAACATATTCAAATTGAGAATAAACAGTAGAATGGCAGCAGCTGGGCGGCCATTTTGTTTTTAATTAGGTCAATCAATTTAATCGATTGCGCAATCAAGGTCGAATTAATGGGATTAGCGGTTCAATTCGCGGAATTTTAGATCGATTTAATTGGATTAACGGTTTAATTAGATCATTTCGCGGAATTTTAGGTCGATTTAATGGGATTAGCGGTTTAATTAGATCAATTCGCGGTTTTAATTAGGTCAATTAAAAGTTCGATTAAAATCTCGATTAAAATCGGCGGTTTAATTAGGTCGATTAAAAGTTCGATTAAAAACGGCGGCCATCTTGGATTTAATCAAATTAATCAATCAAATTTAATTAGATCGAATAAAAGTTGGATTAAAATTTCGATTAAAAGCGGCGGCCATCTTGGAATTAAATCAAGACTAGACCAATCAGGTTAGCGGTTATCAATCTATCTCACTCTCACACTGTACAAATGGGGCGTGGCCAGGAACCGGCGGGTGCATAATTAATCAGAGCAATAAGGGTCATATTGAATTAATCTTTAATCAAAGTTATCAATTTAATCAGGTGTACGGGGGATTCGGTATCAATCCGCGGATTAAATAAATATGCATAATGTATCACGAAAAAGCACGGTAGATCAATCAGCGGTTTATCCCAAAAACTAAAAAAAAGAAACGCAGGTCTTGACTTGTCTGTTTACACCTGTCAATCAAAGCTTAAAATTTCGTAAATGACGTCAGGGAATATTGCGAACAATAGGTACCTTTCATCGTCCTACGAAATGTTTTTAATTCGGGCTGAAAAGTTTAAAAGGATATATCATTTGTAAACACAAAAGAAATACAGCTATAAAATTATTCATTTTATTTGCAAAATCGCGCTCACTCCAAAAAGGCAGAGGATTCACAATTTATGAAATTAAAAATCAGAATATAATTAAAAATGTTGATTAATATGATAACAATGCTTTTTAAGTAATAAACGTGTTTTCATAATTAAATAAAAATAAGCCTTAAGTGTGGCAGAGTTCCATATCCAGTAGGAAGTGTGATGTGGGCCACCTGGAACCGCATCATATCTCGTGCAAAGAAATTTTCGTTACTTTGAAGTTTGAGCGCTGACATCCCCATTCGAACCGAAGGCACATATTGAATGATACTGCATTCTGTAAAGCAAAGGTAATTTTTTAACATATACATATAATTAAGAAGAAACGTATTTTTAAGAACTTTACGATATTTCCTATAAATTAACTACAGTTAGTCATCAGCATCTTGGTAACGTGTTTATTATCAATAGGCTTTTTCCCACGCTAAAATGATAAAACAGAATTTCGAATAAAAGAACGCTTAGGGAAATTCGATTTTTAAAATAAAAATTTAAAACTTAAGACTAATTTGAACAAATTTAGTATGCCAGAAATTGATAGATTCGTAAAGTCCACCTTGAATGTTTTAACAATATTGAGAACACCACTAAAACTTATGCCAAGCGAAGGCAGCACAGGGACGTTTCTGACTAGTTTCGAATAAAAGAACGCTTAGGGAAATTCGATTTTTAAAATAAAAAATTTAAAACTTAAGACTAATTTGAACAAATTTAGTATGCCAGAAATTGATGGATTCGTAAAGTCCACCTTGAATGTTTTAAACTATTGAACATCACTAAACTTATGCCAAGCGAAGGCAACACAATACGCACGGGTATTTTGTTAAAAATGAGTCAATCCATAACCCATTGTCATTACTATTATCTTTCCTATTGTTTTGTTTCGGCAAGTTTCAACTTGTATCTTTCCTGTATTTGACAAAAAAAATGCAATAAACATCTGCAAACCTCAGCGAAAGCCTTTCACACGGTACAAGTTTGAGCTTCAGAATTCAAATTTAAGTACAGCTTATTTCATAAATTTAAAACAAAAAGCCATTATTATCTTTTAGCATTAAAAATAAAACTGTTTTTCTAAAAATCTTGGGAACAAGAGAAAACCTACATTTGAAAATTTAAATATATTATTGTCGACGTAAAAATATTTATAAAACAAAACTGCGAGTACGTTTTTTAATAAGCAAATTTAATTTTAAATTAATCGTGCTGTTAAATCCGACTATCCTCTTCTGTTGGTAATGTTTGTCTCAAAAAAAAAAATATCATCTGTAATCACGAAATAAATTAATGATTTTCTTACACGTAAATTAATTTGCCTTTTAAGGAATTCAGATATTCAAGAAAAATAACTGCCTAACATATTTAGCTTTTAAAAATTCCACGTTATTGTAAAGAGTCCGTTTAAAAATTCAACGTTGTGAAGACAGAAAAACATATTCGACGCAATACTAATCTGGAAGTGTTATTCTTTTAATAACTATGAAAAATATTATCTGGTCCAGTTTACTCTATCCCAAAATTAAAAAATAGAATTAACCCAACCGTGCAAACTGAACCGCTCCTTTGGTAATCAGTTTTCTACTCTATGTTTTAATTCAATATTGTTAATAACTTCCTTGCCAATTTTTATGAACCTTAATTTTGAAATTATTTACAAAAGTTACCGCCTTTTAAACATGAGGAATTCTTTAATCTTTTTTCTAACACAGATTATCACAGCTTCCAGTTAACAGAAGGCCAGTTTAATTGTTATAACTGAATTTTTAATTAAATGAAAATAGAAACCAGAGATAATATAAAGACAGAAAGACTCAAAATTAATTAAAACAAAAAAAAAAAAACAAATACAGTAAAAAATTAATAACCAAAAAAAAATACCTTCAATAAAAAACTGACTTGAATAATATTTCATCATTCACTTTACAGTTTACGAGTATACTTCATCAGATAATAATAATAAATTGGAAAATTAAACAGCACTTGCGGAACTTACCCCGATTCGTTTTACGGCAACTACCAAAATGACTTTAACTACATAAACGTAGTCAACCCCCACCTTGAATATTTCTTTTAAAAGTTCTAGAACGTTTCAAATCTAAATCTGCGTTTACAGATATTCGTCATCATTTTAAAAACCAACAATTAAAGCAGCTTATTTTTAAAATTATTGTTCTATTGTCAAGGTTTATCTTGGTTACATTGACACTCAAAGAACTTAAAACTTTGAAAGCAGTTTTTACCTATTCAAGCGGCTAGAGAAAATTTCAGTAAATGTATTTTTCGTAGCAATTGATAATCATGCTGAACCGATGTTAGGGATTGAATTCTACACTACTCTTCAGACGAGGAAAGCTGCTTTGCACGTTCAGAACAGAATTATTTTAAAGATGAGGAATATGATCTTTAAGGGTTATTGAAATCTCTATCCTATTTATGTCCATTTAATACGGTTCAGGTAAGTTGTGTTTTTATAAACGTGCACTAAAAGTTATTGTAGGTTAAATTTTACCGATGACTAATTACCATTTAAAATTTTTAAATATGAAATATTTTGAAGCTATCAGTCAGCACAATCATATTGCCGGTTATGTCTTTAATAATTCTTGAAGTTTAAATTTACTCTTTTGCAGGGCTAGGGCCTGTTTTTATTGTTCCCTGATAAAGTTAAATTCCATATATCTACAATTGAATCACTAAAAGGTACGAAGATACAAATGTTCCTAAAACCATTCCGTTAATTAAACAAGCAAGAACGACCGGCCAGGCGAACTTGCTAACAAGTTTTTCAAAATTTAGTAGTAAATATTTTATGGAATGACTTTTAAAGAAAGTATTTAGCTTGTGTTCACTTATAACCTGTAAAATAAGTGATTTCATTCTTCAGAAATTTTTAAAATTATAAATTAATTCACCTAAAATGTATTCGTTTTTTATAATCTGATATATAAATATCTACAATCACAGCGGAAATAAAAAATCGTTAAACACGTGCAACCATCTTATTCTAGTATTCATAATAGCATTGGATTTATTTTCAGTCGAAAAGACTTCACACACTTTAAAAAAAAAATAATCGCATGATTCACAGAAACCTTGAAGAACTAATCGCAAAAAATAATAAATGTTTAGCTTTAAGCTAAATATATACCAAAACAAAATGCCTGTACTAATAACATTGAACAATAGGTACAACATGACTCATTGTTCTTGAGTCCCTTACTACAAAATAGTTTAAATCTAGATCGGATGGTGGTACAATCGTACACTTGATGATGCCCTCTACAGAATTAAGATCAATCTGTTCACATTTATCCCGACCCACATGAATTTTAGGATGCCCTATGGGGTATTTCCCATACTTATTAAAATTTAAAAGAAAAAACTAAATTCTATCTGATTCATAATTATTTTAAAATAAATTTTGGCTTTAATGTAATTCTTTGCTTCAAATCAACTTCGAACGTTTGATAAAAAATTAAAAAGAAATAAACTAAATTGCATCTGCTTCATAATTATTTTAAATAAATTTTGAGCTTTAATGTAATTCCTTGCTTCAAATCAACTTCGAATGTTTGAAGACTTTTAAAATGAAGATCAATAAAAAATATTGAATAAAACATATTTTTGAAAACCTTAAGCAAGATTAAGTTTGAAATAAACAAAAGAATATTTTTAAAATATTGAAAACGTAATAAAATTAAATTAAGAAAATATTAAAAGAAAAAAACAAAATGAATTAAATTATAAAATAACTTTTTTAATAATTAATGTAAACCATTATCTTTAACTTTGGCACCTCTGCTAACATTTTTGAATTCCTGTATTACAAAGTGCAATTAAAATGTAAGATATTACGAAGACCTTTTCGTATTTTAGAAAAAAAAACAGTTTACGAAGACCTTTTCGTATTTTAGAAAAAAAAAAACAGTTTACGCTTATTTAAGAAAATCAAATATTTAAGAAAAAATAATCTTGAAAAGCTTGAATGAAGTTAAATTTGAAATAAAGAAAAACATTTCAAGAAATTGAAAAACTTTTAAAATGAAAATCAATAACAAATATTTAATAAAACATGTTTCTGAAAACCGTAAACAAAATTAAATGTGAAATAAATAAGAGTATTTTAAAAATATTGAAAAGTTTGAATGAAAATAAATTTGAGATAAAGAACAAACATTTTAAGAATTTGAAAACTCTTAAAATGAAAATCAGTAAAACATATTTCTGTAAAATTTTTAGTATACATTTTATAATATCTACCTATCTATTATAGATATGTTGTTCAGGTCCTTGAACGGAGGTGAGCAGCTCATGCCTCGATGCATCCAGCGACTGTTGGGAAACCCCTGGTAGGTCTACCCCAAACGCGAAAGACTGAAAATATTTTAAAAAAATTTTAATTCGATATACAGACAAACTGAATTGAAACTTCAATTTCTTAAACTGGAGATATACGTAAAAGCTGAGTATGAAAAAGTTACTTACACCCAAGTACTCGCTGTACTCCCAGCAGTTCTGTAATATGCCGGTGAAGTTTTGCGAAAAACTGCGAATCAGATGCATCTAAAACAGCACCCTCGTGCATTAGTTTGGTTTCACACTGCTCTTCACCAATTATAGTAATTCGCGTGCGGTCGACACTGCTCACACTTGTGAATGCGTACTGTAGCACGTCGAAGAAGACAACGGTCGATATGGTGAACCCGACAAGCACTTTGGAGACTTTAAAAAACATTAGTCATTACCCTGGTCACTCAAAACAGTTAATCATCGTAAATACTTCCGGACGTTTTGCATACTGTAAATTCTTAACAGCTGCAGTCATCAAAAAGGACGCCAAAGTCTTGTTAGTCCTGAAATTTGTAAGGACTTAAATTTGAAAAATAAAAGAATATTTAAATTATAAAATAACTTTTTTAGATGATATTTAATATAAAATAATTCTGAAACGCTTAAATGGAAACCATTCACGTGCTGTAGTCTCGACATATATCTTCTTCTCGTCTATAATTAATGAAAATCATTATCTTTAACTTTGGCAGCTCTGCTAACATTTCTGAATTCCTGTGTTACAAAGTTTTCTAAATTTGTTAATGCTGGCAAATTTTAAATTAATATTCTATTTTAGTATAAACTCTCGAATGTTTTACAAAAATTTAAAAAGAAAAAACTAAATTGTATTTTACTTCATAATTATATTAAGTACTAATTTTGAAATAAAAAAGTAATAAACTTGTTTAACATTCTGGTATGAGCAAAGATGTAGCGAGTTCAGATTACAATTTATTATTTACAGGTAAGTTGAGCAATATGGTTTTTAGGGATTATTGAAATTTCTATCTTATTTATTTAATATGCTACAAAAGGTGAATTATTTTGCTGAAAAAGAAATCAATACCAAAGCTAGATGATTATCAATTTGAACTTGTCAGTTTCTAATATTGAAAAATTGTTTGGAATACCAGACGATGCAATTTATTATAAAACCAAATCAGGAATTAATATTCAAAATAAGTAAATTGATAGACACAAGTGATTTGTGTGTGCCTATATTCAAATTTTGTAAAAGGATCAATATTTAGATTTGTAGTAAATTCGTTGCCTAGGGTACTTACATAAAATCAGCTAGTGTTATCCTTTTTATAGATACATAATATTGAACTGTTTGATAAATTAACTCTTACCTTTGAAGGAGCAGTACGTAGGTGAAAATGTAAATAACGTTAGCGTTTTGATTGATTTCAATAAATTTGATGATCTGAGTCACGTATTGGGATATATGGTTTCAGGGCAGCCGAATTCATTGACACAAGCGGTTTCGGCAAAAAATCGCCTTAATCACAAGTTATTGTGCTGGTACATTGTCTCACGCACCATAGGGATTTCAATGTAAAATGGATTTGAAAGACTTTGAATTCAAAGAAAGGGTAAAGAATCTACAAGAATTTAAAATTGAAATTAAAGAGTAAATCAAATGATCGTATTATAGTTTATTATGATAAAGCTGGACGATTATCAATAATAAATTGAGAAATTAAACATCACTTTCAAAACTTACCTCAAAGCGTACTCGGGCAAATACCAAACTACAGCGGCCCCCGTCAAGACTTTAACTAAACTCAGTCTAGGATTTCATCCCCACCTTGAAAATTCAACTTCTTTTATTTTCAAGTTATTTGTTAATCAGCTGTTCAGATTTTAATACCCGATTCCAATCAAATCAATTTAATTAGTCCAGTCAATTTAATTAGTCCAGTCATTTTAATCTAGGGTAGGCTAGCTTAACATGTTACGTAAATAAACTATTAAAATAGGTAAATTCAAATCTTGACCATTTGTTACAGGTATGAAGACATTTCAGGTTAGGCTAGGTTAGGTTAGCTTATTTCAAGTTAGACTAGGTTAGCTCATTTCAATCTAAGTTAGGTTAGGTTAGGTTAGCTTATTTCAAGTTAGGTTAGGTTAGTGCATTTCAATCAAAGTTAGGTTAGGTTAGGTTAGCTTATTTCAAGCTAGGTTAGGTTAGATAATTTTAATCTAGGTTAGGTTAGTTTAAATAAGTTAAAAGCTAACCTAACCTAGATTAAAATTATCTAACCTAACCTAGCTTGAAATAAGCTAACCTAACCTAACCTAACTTTGATTGAAATGCACTAACCTAACCTAACTTGAAATAAGCTAACCTAACCTAACCTAACTTAGATTGAAATGAGCTAACCTAGTCTAACTTGAAATAAGCTAACCTAACCTAGCCTAACCTGAAATGTCTTCATACCTGTAACAAATGGTCAAGATTTGAATTTACCTATTTTAATAGTTTATTTACGTAACATGTTAAGCTAGCCTACCCTAGATTAAAATGACTGGACTAATTAAATTGACTGGACTAATTAAATTGATTTGATTGGAATCGGGTATTAAAATCTGAACAGCTGATTAACAAATAACTTGAAAATAAAAGAAGTTGAATTTTCAAGGTGGGGATGAAATCCTAGACTGAGTTTAGTTAAAGTCTTGACGGGGGCCGCTGTAGTTTGGTATTTGCCCGAGTACGCTTTGAGGTAAGTTTTGAAAGTGATGTTTAATTTCTCAATTTATTATTGATAATCGTCCAGCTTTATCATAATAAACTATAATACGATCATTTGATTTACTCTTTAATTTCAATTTTAAATTCTTGTAGATTCTTTACCCTTTCTTTGAATTCAAAGTCTTTCAAATCCATTTTACATTGAAATCCCTATGGTGCGTGAGACAATGTACCAGCACAATAACTTGTGATTAAGGCGATTTTTTGCCGAAACCGCTTGTGTCAATGAATTCGGCTGCCCTGAAACCATATATCCCAATACGTGACTCAGATCATCAAATTTATTGAAATCAATCAAAACGCTAACGTTATTTACATTTTCACCTACGTACTGCTCCTTCAAAGGTAAGAGTTAATTTATCAAACAGTTCAATATTATGTATCTATAAAAAGGATAACACTAGCTGATTTTATGTAAGTACCCTAGGCAACGAATTTACTACAAATCTAAATATTGATCCTTTTACAAAATTTGAATATAGGCACACACAAATCACTTGTGTCTATCAATTTACTTATTTTGAATATTAATTCCTGATTTGGTTTTATAATAAATTGCATCGTCTGGTATTCCAAACAATTTTTCAATATTAGAAACTGACAAGTTCAAATTGATAATCATCTAGCTTTGGTATTGATTTCTTTTTCAGCAAAATAATTCACCTTTTGTAGCATATTAAATAAATAAGATAGAAATTTCAATAATCCCTAAAAACCATATTGCTCAACTTACCTGTAAATAATAAATTGTAATCTGAACTCGCTACATCTTTGCTCATACCAGAATGTTAAACAAGTTTATTACTTTTTTATTTCAAAATTAGTACTTAATATAATTATGAAGTAAAATACAATTTAGTTTTTTCTTTTTAAATTTTTGTAAAACATTCGAGAGTTTATACTAAAATAGAATATTAATTTAAAATTTGCCAGCATTAACAAATTTAGAAAACTTTGTAACACAGGAATTCAGAAATGTTAGCAGAGCTGCCAAAGTTAAAGATAATGATTTTCATTAATTATAGACGAGAAGAAGATATATGTCGAGACTACAGCACGTGAATGGTTTCCATTTAAGCGTTTCAGAATTATTTTATATTAAATATCATCTAAAAAAGTTATTTTATAATTTAAATATTCTTTTATTTTTCAAATTTAAGTCCTTACAAATTTCAGGACTAACAAGACTTTGGCGTCCTTTTTGATGACTGCAGCTGTTAAGAATTTACAGTATGCAAAACGTCCGGAAGTATTTACGATGATTAACTGTTTTGAGTGACCAGGGTAATGACTAATGTTTTTTAAAGTCTCCAAAGTGCTTGTCGGGTTCACCATATCGACCGTTGTCTTCTTCGACGTGCTACAGTACGCATTCACAAGTGTGAGCAGTGTCGACCGCACGCGAATTACTATAATTGGTGAAGAGCAGTGTGAAACCAAACTAATGCACGAGGGTGCTGTTTTAGATGCATCTGATTCGCAGTTTTTCGCAAAACTTCACCGGCATATTACAGAACTGCTGGGAGTACAGCGAGTACTTGGGTGTAAGTAACTTTTTCATACTCAGCTTTTACGTATATCTCCAGTTTAAGAAATTGAAGTTTCAATTCAGTTTGTCTGTATATCGAATTAAAATTTTTTTAAAATATTTTCAGTCTTTCGCGTTTGGGGTAGACCTACCAGGGGTTTCCCAACAGTCGCTGGATGCATCGAGGCATGAGCTGCTCACCTCCGTTCAAGGACCTGAACAACATATCTATAATAGATAGGTAGATATTATAAAATGTATACTAAAAATTTTACAGAAATATGTTTTACTGATTTTCATTTTAAGAGTTTTCAAATTCTTAAAATGTTTGTTCTTTATCTCAAATTTATTTTCATTCAAACTTTTCAATATTTTTAAAATACTCTTATTTATTTCACATTTAATTTTGTTTACGGTTTTCAGAAACATGTTTTATTAAATATTTGTTATTGATTTTCATTTTAAAAGTTTTTCAATTTCTTGAAATGTTTTTCTTTATTTCAAATTTAACTTCATTCAAGCTTTTCAAGATTATTTTTTCTTAAATATTTGATTTTCTTAAATAAGCGTAAACTGTTTTTTTTTTTCTAAAATACGAAAAGGTCTTCGTAAACTGTTTTTTTTTCTAAAATACGAAAAGGTCTTCGTAATATCTTACATTTTAATTGCACTTTGTAATACAGGAATTCAAAAATGTTAGCAGAGGTGCCAAAGTTAAAGATAATGGTTTACATTAATTATTAAAAAAGTTATTTTATAATTTAATTCATTTTGTTTTTTTCTTTTAATATTTTCTTAATTTAATTTTATTACGTTTTCAATATTTTAAAAATATTCTTTTGTTTATTTCAAACTTAATCTTGTTTAAGGTTTTCAAAAATATGTTTTATTCAATATTTTTTATTGATCTTCATTTTAAAAGTCTTCAAACATTCGAAGTTGATTTGAAGCAAGGAATTACATTAAAGCTCAAAATTTATTTAAAATAATTATGAAGCAGATGCAATTTAGTTTATTTCTTTTTAATTTTTTATCAAACGTTCGAAGTTGATTTGAAGCAAAGAATTACATTAAAGCCAAAATTTATTTTAAAATAATTATGAATCAGATAGAATTTAGTTTTTTCTTTTAAATTTTAATAAGTATGGGAAATACCCCATAGGGCATCCTAAAATTCATGTGGGTCGGGATAAATGTGAACAGATTGATCTTAATTCTGTAGAGGGCATCATCAAGTGTACGATTGTACCACCATCCGATCTAGATTTAAACTATTTTGTAGTAAGGGACTCAAGAACAATGAGTCATGTTGTACCTATTGTTCAATGTTATTAGTACAGGCATTTTGTTTTGGTATATATTTAGCTTAAAGCTAAACATTTATTATTTTTTGCGATTAGTTCTTCAAGGTTTCTGTGAATCATGCGATTATTTTTTTTTTAAAGTGTGTGAAGTCTTTTCGACTGAAAATAAATCCAATGCTATTATGAATACTAGAATAAGATGGTTGCACGTGTTTAACGATTTTTTATTTCCGCTGTGATTGTAGATATTTATATATCAGATTATAAAAAACGAATACATTTTAGGTGAATTAATTTATAATTTTAAAAATTTCTGAAGAATGAAATCACTTATTTTACAGGTTATAAGTGAACACAAGCTAAATACTTTCTTTAAAAGTCATTCCATAAAATATTTACTACTAAATTTTGAAAAACTTGTTAGCAAGTTCGCCTGGCCGGTCGTTCTTGCTTGTTTAATTAACGGAATGGTTTTAGGAACATTTGTATCTTCGTACCTTTTAGTGATTCAATTGTAGATATATGGAATTTAACTTTATCAGGGAACAATAAAAACAGGCCCTAGCCCTGCAAAAGAGTAAATTTAAACTTCAAGAATTATTAAAGACATAACCGGCAATATGATTGTGCTGACTGATAGCTTCAAAATATTTCATATTTAAAAATTTTAAATGGTAATTAGTCATCGGTAAAATTTAACCTACAATAACTTTTAGTGCACGTTTATAAAAACACAACTTACCTGAACCGTATTAAATGGACATAAATAGGATAGAGATTTCAATAACCCTTAAAGATCATATTCCTCATCTTTAAAATAATTCTGTTCTGAACGTGCAAAGCAGCTTTCCTCGTCTGAAGAGTAGTGTAGAATTCAATCCCTAACATCGGTTCAGCATGATTATCAATTGCTACGAAAAATACATTTACTGAAATTTTCTCTAGCCGCTTGAATAGGTAAAAACTGCTTTCAAAGTTTTAAGTTCTTTGAGTGTCAATGTAACCAAGATAAACCTTGACAATAGAACAATAATTTTAAAAATAAGCTGCTTTAATTGTTGGTTTTTAAAATGATGACGAATATCTGTAAACGCAGATTTAGATTTGAAACGTTCTAGAACTTTTAAAAGAAATATTCAAGGTGGGGGTTGACTACGTTTATGTAGTTAAAGTCATTTTGGTAGTTGCCGTAAAACGAATCGGGGTAAGTTCCGCAAGTGCTGTTTAATTTTCCAATTTATTATTATTATCTGATGAAGTATACTCGTAAACTGTAAAGTGAATGATGAAATATTATTCAAGTCAGTTTTTTATTGAAGGTATTTTTTTTTGGTTATTAATTTTTTACTGTATTTGTTTTTTTTTTTTGTTTTAATTAATTTTGAGTCTTTCTGTCTTTATATTATCTCTGGTTTCTATTTTCATTTAATTAAAAATTCAGTTATAACAATTAAACTGGCCTTCTGTTAACTGGAAGCTGTGATAATCTGTGTTAGAAAAAAGATTAAAGAATTCCTCATGTTTAAAAGGCGGTAACTTTTGTAAATAATTTCAAAATTAAGGTTCATAAAAATTGGCAAGGAAGTTATTAACAATATTGAATTAAAACATAGAGTAGAAAACTGATTACCAAAGGAGCGGTTCAGTTTGCACGGTTGGGTTAATTCTATTTTTTAATTTTGGGATAGAGTAAACTGGACCAGATAATATTTTTCATAGTTATTAAAAGAATAACACTTCCAGATTAGTATTGCGTCGAATATGTTTTTCTGTCTTCACAACGTTGAATTTTTAAACGGACTCTTTACAATAACGTGGAATTTTTAAAAGCTAAATATGTTAGGCAGTTATTTTTCTTGAATATCTGAATTCCTTAAAAGGCAAATTAATTTACGTGTAAGAAAATCATTAATTTATTTCGTGATTACAGATGATATTTTTTTTTTTGAGACAAACATTACCAACAGAAGAGGATAGTCGGATTTAACAGCACGATTAATTTAAAATTAAATTTGCTTATTAAAAAACGTACTCGCAGTTTTGTTTTATAAATATTTTTACGTCGACAATAATATATTTAAATTTTCAAATGTAGGTTTTCTCTTGTTCCCAAGATTTTTAGAAAAACAGTTTTATTTTTAATGCTAAAAGATAATAATGGCTTTTTGTTTTAAATTTATGAAATAAGCTGTACTTAAATTTGAATTCTGAAGCTCAAACTTGTACCGTGTGAAAGGCTTTCGCTGAGGTTTGCAGATGTTTATTGCATTTTTTTTGTCAAATACAGGAAAGATACAAGTTGAAACTTGCCGAAACAAAACAATAGGAAAGATAATAGTAATGACAATGGGTTATGGATTGACTCATTTTTAACAAAATACCCGTGCGTATTGTGTTGCCTTCGCTTGGCATAAGTTTAGTGATGTTCAATAGTTTAAAACATTCAAGGTGGACTTTACGAATCCATCAATTTCTGGCATACTAAATTTGTTCAAATTAGTCTTAAGTTTTAAATTTTTTATTTTAAAAATCGAATTTCCCTAAGCGTTCTTTTATTCGAAACTAGTCAGAAACGTCCCTGTGCTGCCTTCGCTTGGCATAAGTTTTAGTGGTGTTCTCAATATTGTTAAAACATTCAAGGTGGACTTTACGAATCTATCAATTTCTGGCATACTAAATTTGTTCAAATTAGTCTTAAGTTTTAAATTTTTATTTTAAAAATCGAATTTCCCTAAGCGTTCTTTTATTCGAAATTCTGTTTTATCATTTTAGCGTGGGAAAAAGCCTATTGATAATAAACACGTTACCAAGATGCTGATGACTAACTGTAGTTAATTTATAGGAAATATCGTAAAGTTCTTAACCCGGCGTTGGTAAGGTGAAAAAATGGAACATAAGTGGTAAGGTGGGGTGTAACAAACCCCAGAAGTTTTTATTAAATGAAACATGCTTATGAAGTATTTTTGGATCTATTTAATGATTATTAGTTTAATTAAACATTACTTATTTAAATTAAAGAGAATATATATTAATAACAGCGCTAGTAAAAATATAATAAAAAAAAAACTAAAATTAGTCATTTCTTGGAATGAGAACAACCTACATAGATGTAATTGTCATTTAAAAAAAAACTATGGCCTATTTTAACACAAAACAAATTTTTTATAACTATAAACTTAGTATGCAATCAATTAAAATAAAAAGTATAGAGATATATTAATAAATATAAAAAATGCTTAAATTAGATACAAAATTGTATGCACTTCACCTTCAAAAATATTGTAACACAAATGGTAAGGTGGGGTTTGTGACACCCCAGAGTAATATATTTGTCTGCCAATAGCGTTAGAGCCTACGACTTACTAAAATATTAATATGAAACGCAAGTCAAATGTCTCAAGTGAAGCTACTAGAACCCGCAGGTCTGTAATTAAATGTTGACTGAAGTTGCAGCCTGATAAAAACGCGTGGGGTTTATCACACCCCACCTTACCAACGCCGGGTTAAAAATACGTTTCTTCTTAATTATATGTATATGTTAAAAAATTACCTTTGCTTTACAGAATGCAGTATCATTCAATATGTGCCTTCGGTTCGAATGGGGATGTCAGCGCTCAAACTTCAAAGTAACGAAAATTTCTTTGCACGAGATATGATGCGGTTCCAGGTGGCCCACATCACACTTCCTACTGGATATGGAACTCTGCCACACTTAAGGCTTATTTTTATTTAATTATGAAAACACGTTTATTACTTAAAAAGCATTGTTATCATATTAATCAACATTTTTAATTATATTCTGATTTTTAATTTCATAAATTGTGAATCCTCTGCCTTTTTGGAGTGAGCGCGATTTTGCAAATAAAATGAATAATTTTATAGCTGTATTTCTTTTGTGTTTACAAATGATATATCCTTTTAAACTTTTCAGCCCGAATTAAAAACATTTCGTAGGACGATGAAAGGTACCTATTGTTCGCAATATTCCCTGACGTCATTTACGAAATTTTAAGCTTTGATTGACAGGTGTAAACAGACAAGTCAAGACCTGCGTTTCTTTTTTTTAGTTTTTGGGATAAACCGCTGATTGATCTACCGTGCTTTTTCGTGATACATTATGCATATTTATTTAATCCGCGGATTGATACCGAATCCCCCGTACACCTGATTAAATTGATAACTTTGATTAAAGATTAATTCAATATGACCCTTATTGCTCTGATTAATTATGCACCCGCCGGTTCCTGGCCACGCCCCATTTGTACAGTGTGAGAGTGAGATAGATTGATAACCGCTAACCTGATTGGTCTAGTCTTGATTTAATTCCAAGATGGCCGCCGCTTTTAATCGAAATTTTAATCCAACTTTTATTCGATCTAATTAAATTTGATTGATTAATTTGATTAAATCCAAGATGGCCGCCGTTTTTAATCGAACTTTTAATCGACCTAATTAAACCGCCGATTTTAATCGAGATTTTAATCGAACTTTTAATTGACCTAATTAAAACCGCGAATTGATCTAATTAAACCGCTAATCCCATTAAATCGACCTAAAATTCCGCGAAATGATCTAATTAAACCGTTAATCCAATTAAATCGATCTAAAATTCCGCGAATTGAACCGCTAATCCCATTAATTCGACCTTGATTGCGCAATCGATTAAATTGATTGACCTAATTAAAAACAAAATGGCCGCCCAGCTGCTGCCATTCTACTATAAACACATTCAAATTGAGACAAAACAAGCTGAAGTCAACTAAACACATTCAAATTGAGAATTAACATAATCAAATTGAGAATAAACGTTTTCAAATTGAGAATAATCAATTTAAAATTGGGAAGCAATTCATTTTATTGTATCAAATACAAAAATTAGTAGAAACAAAGATGACTACATGTACATTAAGTTATTTTAAATAATATTTATACACTTATTGGCAATTTTGTCTCATCACCTATTATTAATTTCTCTCCAGTTCATGGTTTTGTTATATGTACATACGTTTTCCTATATAATGTTTTCTATATACATTCACAGACACAGCTGACGAGGAGAAACTCAGTTTGGGGTAATTTCCGGCAACTGTACAACAGTTTCATTTATAAAAATTATTGTTGATATATTTTTTGATATAATATTGATGAATTTTAATTTTCAGTTGTTATTTCCCAATTTGAAGTTATTTAGTCCCAATTTGAATGTGTTTATTTTCTATTTGAAAGTGTTGTCATTTCAATGCGTTTAATCAAGTCGAAATTAATTATTCTCAATTTGATTATGTTTATTCTCAATTTGATTATGTTAATTCTCAACTTGAATGTGTTTAAGTGATTTCAGATTGTTTTGTCTCAATTTGAATGTGTTTATTCTCAATTTGAATATGTTTATTCTCAATTTGATTATGTTAAATCTCAATTTGAATGTGTTTATTCTCAATTTGAAGATGATTAGTCTCAACTTGAAGTTGAAAAGGTATAGTTCTAAATTCTAAAGGACTGAAGCTTTTAGTACTGAAGAATTGTTGAAGAATTAGTTTTAAAATTTCGAATCTCTAATCTATATTTTAACTTTACTTCAAATAAGATTAAAATTAAAATCTAAAATTTTCAAATTTAATAACGAAATTCGATGCTTAGGAAAGAAATAAAGAGCCATATTCATAAACACTGTTTAAAGTTAGATGTTACTAATTGCTGTAGCAACATATATTAATTATATTGGTTTAGTAGCTACTAAACCTCTACTAACTTTAAATACTGTTTATGAATATGGCCCAAAGTCTTTTAATTTAGAAGATTAAGATTGGATTCTTAAAAACAGAACTGAGGCTTTTAATCAATAGTCGGCCATTAGATCAAGCTTGGTAATGAAGTTTTCGAATTTATTAAACGTTGGTTTGTTGGTTACCAAACCAAATTGAATCTTACAGAGCTAATCTTTCCAATCCATATCATCGAATTCTCGAATTAAAATTCGGATTTCGAATTTAAAAGTTACTAATTTCCAGTCCTGAATTCTAAAGGATTGAGTCTTTTAGTACTAATCGTTCTATACCTTTTCAACTTCAAGTTGAGACTAATCATCTTCAAATTGAGAATAAACACATTCAAATTGAGACAAAATAATCTGAAATCTATTAAACACATTCAAATTGAGATTTAACATAATCAAATTGAGAATAAACATATTCAAATTGAGAATAAACACATTCAAATTGAGACAAAACAATCTGAAATTACTTAAACACATTCAAATTGAGAATTAACATATTCAAATTGAGAATAAACATAATCAAATTGAGAATAATCAATTTCAAATTGATTAAACGCATTGAAATAACAATAGACACTTTCAGATAGAAAATAAACACATTCAAATTGGGACTAAATAACTTCAAATTGGGAAATAGCAACTGAAAATTAAAATTCGTCAATATTATATCAAAAAATATATCAACAATAATTTTTATAAATGAAACTGTTGTACAGTTGCCGGAAATTGCCCCAAACTGAGTTTCTCGTCGTCAACTGTGTATGTATATAATAGAAAACATTATATAGGAAAACGTATGTACATATAACAAAACCATGAACTGGAGAAAAATTAGTAATATGTGATAGGACAAAATTGCCAATAAGTCTATAAATATTATTTAAAATAACTTAATATACATGTAGTCAACTTTGTTTCTACTAATTTTTGTATTTGATACAATAAATGAATTGCTTCCCAATTTTAAATTGATTATTCCCAATTTGAATATGTTTATTCTCAATTTGATTATGTTAATTCTCAATTTGAATGTGTTTAATTGACTTCAGATTGTTTTGTCTCAATTTGAATGTGTTTATTCTCAATTTGAATATGTTTATTCTCAATTTGATTATGTTAAATCTCAATTTGAATGTGTTTAATTGATTTCAGATTGTTTTGTCTCAATTTGAATGTGTTTATTTTCAATTTGAAGGTGATTAGTCTCAACTTGAAGTTGAAAAGGTATAGTGTACTTAAATTTAAGCTCCATTTTTGAAATTAGTTTTAAAATTTCGAATCGATAAACTACATTTAAATTGTTAATTTCGAATTCGCAATTATACAAATAAAATTTAAACTTAAAACTCTTGAAACGAAATTCGGCACTTAAGATTCTCGAAAAGTTAATCAGTATTCAACCTTAAATCAAATTTGGTAATCGAACTCTTGAATTCTCAAACAAAATCTTACTAAGCTAACCTTTGCAATTCAGATAGTTGGATCTGAATCGATTCCATTTTTTTGAATTCCCAAATACAATTTCAAATGTAGCATCGAACCTTTTAGAAATTCAAATTATCACATTAAAAGAGTTCATTCCAGTCATTAACGATTCTTTTTTAGTTTAAAGATATGATTAAAATCTTTCAATCCAAAAGCATTTAAATTTGTATTCAATATGCGGATTTTACTGATTGTTAATTGAAATTTTGTATCAAAAAAGCATTATTTATAACATTAAGAAATTTAGACCGATACTTGAGGTTATCGTTCGAAATTTGGACCAAAATCAGAATTTAAAATTTAACAATTATCCAGCTAAATGTTAAATTAAAAAGAAAAACAATAATCGGTGTGTTTAGTTGTGAATTTTGTGATTGTAGATTTTAAAATAATCCAGAAACAAAGCTTCTGTATTTCTATATAAATAAATCAGATTATTGTAGGAGTTATAGCAGACGACCGATGTTCAGGTGGAGGTCCGGTGTGTATGGGGTGAGTAGGGTTAGTAAGTCGGGTGCACGAGTCGAACGATAGAAGAAAAATTAAACA
Organism: Melanotus villosus; assembly: GCA_963082815.1. Classification (NCBI taxonomy): domain Eukaryota; kingdom Metazoa; phylum Arthropoda; class Insecta; order Coleoptera; family Elateridae; genus Melanotus; species Melanotus villosus. The sequence continues at coordinate 25,265,087 of OY720422.1, read as the reverse complement.
GGATTTTTACATACCAAACTTACTGAATGAAATTGAAAAATGTATATCCAATTGTATACCTTGCATTCTATCAAATCGTAAAAAAGGAAACAAGAAAAATGCCTTCATCCCTTACATAAAAAGGAGTGTCGCTGTATACGTATCATGTCCATCACCTGCGGCAGTTAGAATCAACAAACAAGAACTATTAGCACATGCATTTACCAAGTTTGTATGGTTATATCCAACTAAATCCGCCCACATCAGAAAACAACATTTGGAAATCCCGCTATAATTATTTCCGATCGAGGCACTGCATTTATAGCCCAAGAGTTCGAAGATTATTGTAAAATGGGAAACATTAGTCATTTTAAGGTTACTGCAATTTTACATCGCGCCAATGGGCAGTTTGAAAGAAAGAATTCCATCATAATATCCAACCAAATGGTGAGCTGCAACTAGTATTAAATTCTACATACCAAAGAAGCATAGATATTGTACCATTTGAATTATTAACCGGAGTTTTGACGAGGAATAAATCCGAATTACGAATTAAAGAACTAATATCCGAAGAAATTCAACAGACATTTGAAGATCCCCGAGCAGAGCTAAGAGAAACGGCTAAACAACAACTAAGAATTTAAGAAGATGTGCTCCAAAATAATACCGAAAAGAGGACGTAATAGCTATCAAAAGCACTCAAGAATTATAGCAGACGACCGATATTCAGGTGGGGGTCCGGTGTGCACCGGGTGAGTGGGGGTAGTAGGTCGGGTACGCGAGAAGTACGACAACGACGGTAGACGTGCGAGACCGTTAGAAAAATACTAAAGTATAAAATGTAATTTAATTAAAATAAAGAAGTTGTGCAGAGACTTTGTTTAGCTTTTCTAGAATCCCACAACATTAACCTTTGAAATGTGAATCCAAATTTTTAGTTTGATAATATAGCAAGCTGCATTTTCAACACTAATTTTAACATCAATCCATTAATCTCTATTCCAGATTTTTAATTCAGAACCAATGATATTCTAGTACATAAGATTCATTTATTTTTTTACATTATTTTCTGATGTCGACTGATTAATGCACTAATAATGAAATTTGCCTAACACCTAACACTATCCGCTTTTGAGTTGCTAAGGAATGTAAAATCGGACCATGATGGAGATTCGAACTATATCATGTCGGTTCCAAAATAGACTTCGGATCCACTAGACGAGCAAGAAACTCTTCTTTTTTATATTTAAGTTCCAAATTTCAACCACTGCTTTTTAAATCAGTGTTTATGAGTCAAAAATATTAGATTGTAAAAAGAATCATCCAGTTTAATTTAGATGATAACTTTTAAACTAATTCTTCTAACTTCAATGTACATTAGAAATAAATAAAAGTAGTTCCTAATTATTGAAATTTGGATCTGAATTCCAAAGTTTATAATACGTATATTAGTCTAAAGTTTTAACATATAAAACTTAAATTTTGAATTTCTTTAAATGATTTTACAACATGGATTACTTAGGCCATAACCGTGCCTAACAAGATTCACATCTCAATCGTTCCGGATTTTAAAAATTCAACCACGAATGAGATCGTTTAGTTGCGAAGTACATATCGAATCCACTCTATTATGAAGAGATTCCGTATTACAAATGTACAATTGTGAATATTGGTCTTTGTCTAAAATTTCAAGTTTAAATATAAACTGCCAACTTTAAAAAAGAAAGAAAGTCTAGGGAAAAGCCATAAAACCCACAAAAATAAAAAACCTCCCAGTCAAGTTAGGAATATCCTTAAAAAAATATTTTCCCACCTATATTAAAGTCAATGTTTACACTCTGTAAATATATGCTTGCCAATCAAATTCTAGGCATTATCCCAAAAGAAAAAAATAATAAATCACCGGATATGATGCTTCTATTTACAAAAAAAATTTTACTTCACCAAAAATGAATTATAATCCCTATTTACATGCTAAAGGAAACCTCCTTTGTTCATTTGGTTATGTCATACCTTGTCGTGTTGCTAGGTTGCATGTACCTTAAAATCGATTAGCACTACGAGACCATTTTAATGAACAGCAGATTCCTTTTTTATAGGTCTATCAAATTAGCTTTGATTAGAGCAGGACGGTTGCGTTTAAGCAATTCATTTGGTGTAATTGGTTCGTGTTTTAATTTAACCGGATCCTTCTTCCTTACTGGAAAATTCTCGTTTTGAATTTGTCACATTTATTTTCTTTTCTTCACTTTAGCTATCTCTTAATTTTTACTTGTTAAAAAATCAATTTTCTGATACTTGATTAAAATTTAAACCACAAGTTAATTTTAAAAAGAGAATTTTGCGTTATTAGTTTTCGAAATTTTCGCCTCTCGACGCTAGTTTTGATCCCACAAGGAAAACTTTAGCTTTATTTACATGTTTTGCAGAACCAAAGGATAATTCTATGCAAAAAAGGAAAAACAGAAATGTAATTGCCATTCTGCAAAAATGTCGTTCCATTTCAATTGTTTATTTGAACCAGAATTTACGCACCTGCGTCAATAGGATCTAAATCAGGCTTTTCGTCCTTTGTTCGCTTGGTTTAGATAAATTTTTCATTTGATTTGTATTTAGCCCCGTATTTCCTGCACGTACATAAATTTAAAGGTAAAGTGCGAGCACGAACGAATTTATCACGATTCCTTGCTGGATTTTCCTCACTACATTTTTGATAGAAACAGTACTAAAGTAACTCGTATCCTTTTGTCCTTGTTGGAGCGTGCTTTCGAGTTTCAATTTGAACTAACAAGGTGATAGTTGCTAGCAAAGTGGGAGGATTCGATGTCTTTAAATTGTATTAAGCTTAGAACTTTATATTGTAACTGCAGGAAATAGAAACATCCTGTTTCCTAGCACATCCTTTATTTTAACTGAAGTTTGAATTAGATTTATAGCAGAACTTCTTTTAAATAAATTTCATGGAAACTATTGAGAAATAAGTTTTTTTTTTAATGGAAAATCTTCGCTGTTCGCTTTTAAAAACTGAAACTGTTTTGCTTTCTTAATTGTTGATTGTGAGGTTCTAAACAAGTTTAAGCCATTGTATTTAAGGTTCAGCTCAAAGTGTTTGCTTCGTAAGTCGGAAAACCGAAAGTGCCTTTCAAAAGGAAATTTCACACTATCATAAATTACACTTCAGAACCATTTTTCTTTCTTTGGTTGTTTATTGGCCAATATAAAAGATATCTAAGAATCCATTAGCACATTTTTCTAACAATTCAGTTCTATAAAAGCGTCTTAGTAAGAGGGAAGTGCGGTGAGAGGTTTGATTTTGTGTGTCCCATGGGTTTTTGAAAGGTATTTTATCAATTTTTTAGTACTTAACTGGTAGGTTATTGCACTTCTAACCTTATTTATTTTTAAAATAATAAATAGGTAAGGATTTCTGATTCTTATTGAAATTAATTAAAAATAACTACATAGAATTAAAAAGATTTTAAAAATTCAGTTTTCGAATGTAAATAAATTGTGGATCTCTTTTAGTAAATCTCACCATAAAATAAATTAAAAATATTTCTAATATTTTGATACAGCTGTTAGATGCAAATCATTGCAACAGTGAGCGTTTTAACGAAAACATGTAATGTTTAGATTTAGGCGTGTCAATTGTGGAAAAAATGAGAATTATCTTCCATTGTCACCCAAACACATAAGCTTTACCAGGGGCGGACTGGGCCGCCGGGAGTCCGGGAACTTTCCCGGTGGGCCGGTAGTACTGAGGCCGGTCAATACAGTGTTTTTCTTTTGCTTTTCCTCTTTTGTCAATTGCGTTTCCCTGTTTAGCAAATGACTTTCCAGATTATGAAACGTCAAAGTTATGTTGCAAATGACATTCCCTATTTGTCAAATCTCTTTCCGTTTTTAGATAATGCTTTTCCCACTTTTTTTATTACATTACATACTTACCTTCTACATTTCCAAATTGAAATATGTTCTACATATACAGAAAATTCACGATTTACTTTATTTTTATTCACAGAAACACATAGTAACAACTATTGTATACATAGGTACATATTACATATATACGTAACCTAAACCTAATTCAAAATTTCATTTCTTTGTAAACAGTCGTGTAAATATGATTCCATAATGTTGAACATAATGCAAACAATTTTCTGGACTAATATGCTCAGATGCATTATGAACTGCCTCATATAATTCGTTTTCATTCGCCGGCTGAGCTCTTTTTATTATCTGTTTCCACTGACTGAATAATTCTTCTATGGGATTTTAAAAAGGACTATAAGCAGGTAAAAACACTGGAAAATGACCATTGGCTCTAATGAGAGCCAATACTTCTTCATTTCTATGGAATCTAACATTATCCATAACAATATGCGCTCCTTCTACACCGTCCTGATGTAAATGGTTAATTAACGTTGTGAGAAATTCAGAAAAGTGAACTGCATTGTAGGGCATATCTTGAATTTGAAACACATACAAGGAATTTGTGTTCATGGCCGCAGCAACAGAATAATTGCGTCCTCTTAATTGGGCTTTTATTTTTGATGCACGGGTATTTTTCATAGACCTTCCGCAGGAAACTCTCGAGTTTACTTGAATGCCGTACTCATCAATAAAATAAATTTTTTCTCTTTCTAGCATAATTCTATTATACTGCACGGCGTAATCAAAACGAGTTTGAATTATTTCAGGTGTATTTCTTCTTTCAGGTACAAATGACGTTCTTTTAAAAGAGTAGTGAAAGTCCCTAAGAGCCCTATCAATCGTAGACACTGATATTTGTTGAAGAAGTGGCCATTCGTTTAAACATTTTTCTTTCAACTGGCGCAGAGTCAAGGAGCAGTCTACATCAACCCAGTCACAAATTTGTTCTTTCTGAGCTAAAGATAATTTTGGTTGTCGATGCCCAGCACTTACCTTTGCAACATTATTAGTCCTCCTATAAGTTGCATACATTTTTCTAACGGTATCAGGTAAAACTGAAAATTGTTTTGCTACATTTTTCACCGTGGAACCATTATTCAAAGAATTAATGATTAAAATGCGTACTTCGTTGCTTATTTTGGCGTTTCTTCTCCTGTGACCATTATCCTGTTGATTATCCATATCAATACGCCAAATATTTAAACATGCAAAATGTTTGTGAAAGTCAACTGACAAATACGGAAACACATTTGACACAAAGGGAATTTCATTGGCAAAACAAGCCTACTAGTATAGAATCATTGGAAAACCATTAGACACATATTGAAACACAATTGACAAAAGAGGAAAAGCAATAGAAAATGACTGTATTATCAGAAATTGTTCCTATGATTTTGACTGCAGGTAAATCGTTTACTGAACCTCACCCGGCGACTGCAAAGACCTGTTCGCCGCATTTATTTATTATTGTTTCCCTAACTCTTATGTTTCATGCCGATGCCGCTGATATTATTTGTTTGGTATCTACTTATTAGTTTTCTTTATAAGGTTTAGTCATTGACGTAGTATTACGAAGTAGACCCAGCGCGCTTTATCCTGTCCCACAGTTTGTTAGTCACATTTTGACAGCCTAATTATTAGGGCGGCCCATAAAAAAATGTCGTTTTTATAGAGCTCTTTTACTCGCGTTTGAAAAACATTAAATGTGCTGTTGTTATACACCATTAGAAACTAGTCAAGTAGGCGAATATCTCCGCCTGATTTACTTTTGTTATTCTTTTGTTTCTAAGCTACAACCAACGTCAGAATGGCAGACTAAAAAGTACGAAATTTTGATAATTTTGCGTCATCATTAGAAACAAAACGTTCCTGCAACCGCCGCAGTTAAAAAAAATATGTGAAGTGGAAGGAGAGGGAGTAGTGAACATTCGCTCGGCACAACGTTGCGTTGGTTCATAGTAGATTGTTTTACAAGTTAAGAAAAGTGAGAGTTTTCCAGCGAGTGTAAATTTCGAATTCACGGGCAAGCGTAGCTTGCGAGTGGATCAAAAATTTACACGAGCATGGAAGAACCACTTTTCTTACGAGTTGAACATGCTATTTTTTCGTGTACACGTGTACTTCACGAAAATCACGTTAATTTTATAAAATAAATATTCAAAATTTATCAAGGTATTATTTTTCACTGTGGTCGTCATGGATTTGTCCATTTTTACAGCTACTATTTGAATTAATTTTCGACTTGTCAAAAAAATTATGTAAAACGTCAGATTATTTTTAAACGTTTTTAAGATTTTGCGCGGGCTCTGTAGATAAAATATTGTACAATACACGTGTGATAATGCATTATTAAGATACGCGTTTGAAATTTGCACCTCGTTTAATAATTTGAACAATTGTACATTTACAAATATTTATACAAATAAATTGAATGAATGAAAAAAAGTGTTGCTATGAAGAAAAGTGTTGCTGACAAGAAAAGTACCACTTTTGTTTACGATTTTTGATTGAACAATATGCTTGATTTCTATCTAGTACACGAAAAAAAAAATTTAATGAAGGAGATACAAGTCGCAAGAGGAAACAAGGTTCTGGTCGGCTTAATTTGTTGAGTAACAACGAACTGCGAGACGCTGTTGAAGTTAATCCATCTACAAGTACTCGTTAGTTGTCAGCAGAACTTGGCTAATTCAAAGAAATCATACGGCGTCATTTACATCAAATTGAAAGGGCCAATAGACGCTGCAGAGAAGTTCCACATGAATTGATACCAGCAATGGCAGAAAGACGAGTTGAGGTCTGCAATCGGCTGCTTTCAAATCCTTGGGATGAACCTTTTTTTAAACGGATCATTACTTGCGACGAGAAATGGATATATTTTAATAATCCTAACAAAGAAATTCGATGGATTACCATCAGACAACCTGCGTTACCTGTCCCAAAACGAGAAATGACAAAGGTCATGTTGTGTGTATGGTGGAATTTTCAAAGCCCTATTCACTTTAAGTTGGTTCCTGATGGAAGAACCTTTGACGCCAACCTTTATAGTTAGCAGTTGGACAGGATGCATGATGCTCTACGTCGGAGTTACCCTGGATTGGTAAATAGGGGGCGCGCAATTCTACAGCAAGATAACGCCAGATCACATACTGCTATTGAAACTTGGCAGAAAATCAGAGAGTTGGATTTCGAGCTTCTACCTCATCAAGATTATAGTCAAGATCTTGCACCTTCAGATTACTACTTATTCCGATCGATGGCACACTTCCTGCGTGGAAGAAATTTTACAAGAGTTGAAGAAGCTGAGGCTGCATGCCGACAATTCTTTACCACGAAATGGTACCGTCGCGGTATTGAGTTTCTTGCAGAAAGATGTCGAAAGACATTGCTTCACAATGGTATATACCAGCGGTTCTTAACCTGTGGTCCGCGGACCCCCAGGGGTCCGCGACGCCTTTGTAAGGGGTCCGCGAAAAATGTTGAGAGTTACTCGATTTCACATTAAAGTATATGCTTTTGTGTCTTAAAAAAATCATGGGGTCCGCGGCATTCAAAAATTTGCAGATAGGGGTCCGCGAGAAACAAAAGGTTAAGAACCACTGGTCTATACTTTAGTGAATAAGAGTTGATGTTTGTTGTTTTATTATTAAATAAAGTTTTCCACAAAAAAAACGTCATTTTTTATGAGCCACCCTAATAATAGTGAGAGGAGGCCGGTCACTGCCAAATTTCCCGGGCCGGTTAAATTTGCCAGTCCGCCACTGAGCTTTACTTGAATCAAGCCGGTAAAAAGAACAAAGCAGGATATTTGTAAATTGATCATGTTCATAATTTAAGAGAAATTGTAATTTTCAATCTTCTTAAATAAATGCTTGAAACTTTGCCTATGGACCTAAAATTAAATTCTAATTCAAATATGTTTATTCGAAATAATGTTATCTAACGCCTCGTTTGCGACCTCATACCATTTTGTATTAACTTGCCGTCATACCAGTGATCACGTGACATACGTCAAACTCGATTATTACGTTATCAGACATGCAGAATCGATTCCCCGAAAAGTTTTTTCGATAATCTAATAATACATATGTTTCAATATGTTGTGACCTTTTTGCCGGTCACTGTATAAATACAAAAAAATTTAATAACACTTAGGTATTGGAAGATCATTGAAAATCTGGAATTAGAAGATCGGTGGATTTTAAAATGAGTATTGAAAATTGGAAATTTGGATTTATTTTTCAAAGTTTAAGGCTCTCATATTTATACAAGTAGTAGCGAGCAAAAGTTTTGCAAAAAGCTCATAATATAGCAAAATTTTTCTAGAGCGTCATGAAGTTAATTTCCTTATACCTAATTCAATTTTTTGTTTACAGTAGCTTTCAGATATGCCAAAAACTATAATACCGGAAATTCGTAAGTTGTGGAAGCTGTTGAGGAAGGAAAAACACAGACGGATATTGCGCAACAACTTCATGTTAACCGAGGTTAATTTCGCGACTAGTGAAAAAATATAAATCTCGTCAGGGTCATGCTGATAAATAAGGAACTGGTCGACCACAAAAATCGATACAAAGTCCCGATCGCATCTTTGAAATGAAATCAAAATCCTATCCTATCTAAGAAAACCGCCACCGACGTAGCCCACGAAATCGAGTAGGAATATGACATAAAATTGAACTGTCACACTGCATCTCATCATTTAAATGAAACCAGCTTACACCTCGCGGTTTAGTAAAGTAGTAAAGAAACCCTAGACCAATGCTAAAAATCGCAAAGCACGTGTTGATTTCGCTAAAAAAACATCTTAAGTACTTAAGTAGACTATTCAGAATTGGGAAACGGTCCTTTGGACAGATGAATCCAAATATTGCCTTTCTGGAAGCGACGACACAAGGTACGTTAGATGTCCAGACGGCTACAGAAACGACCTCCGTTACATAAGATACATTGCAGAACGTGGGGGTAGTTCGGTGATGGTTTACGGGCAGAGGGTCTTCGGTGTTGGCCCACTTGTAAAAATTGACGATACTATGGACGGACAGATCTTGAAAGACATTTTGGTAAAAGCATACCGTACGGAAAGAATGAATTTCGTCGAGGATAGATTATGCAGATGGATAACGACCTTGAGCACCATTCAAAGCTTGTCAAGCAATGGAGCGAGTTTTGGAATGGCTAAGCCAATCGCGATATTTGAAACCGATTGAAAACTTCCGGAATTAATTAAGAAAGCTCGTTGGTTATCGTACTCATCACAATCGGGATGATTTTTGGTAGGATTTAAGCAAAGGATAGAACAGGATTTGGTATACTCTATGCCTCGTATATGCACTTAAAAGATTCCGAATCGATTACCGATTATTAAATTGATTAATGCCATCTTAAATTAAAAGTACATGAGAAGATGGAACCAGTAAATATAATGCACGGAATTAGACAGGCGGATACGATCTCATCCAAGCTTTTTACCAACCGTCTGGAACATGTACTTATTTAAAACGCTTAGACGGGAGACATTGAAAATTAACATAAACGGAGAATAAGTACATGTCACCCTTAAGATTTGCCGATGATATTGTTATACTAGCAGCCAACACGAAACAACTTAAGACAATGATAATAGAACTGAAACAAGCCTTTGAAACAATTGGACTAAAAATGAACATATCCAAAACGAAAATTATGTCCAATATACAATATACAGGGTAGGGTGGCCCTTAATTATGGTTGAAACAAATTTTGACCGGGTCACCCCCCAAATTGATTCTAAAAAAATAAAAAGTAATTTTAAGATTTACCAGCCCTCTCAATTCCATCGTTAAGGGGTGCCCCAAGGAGCGTGCTTTTTCCCATTTAAATAACATAGGTTTTCAGCACACTTCTGGTTTTTATTTTGTTACAAAAGTACGTGTGCCTGAAAAAATCCGGCGAGTGCTGCGATTCATTGTCCACTGATGCCCCTTTCATGGAAAAATTATGGGAACCAAGTGTCATATCTTAAGCAAATAAATGGAGGGTGAAGAAAGGGGTAATTTTAAAATATTGTCGTTTTTCTCGGTTGCAACGAGTTGTTAAGATATGACACCTGGCTCCCATGATTTTTTCCGTGAAAGGGGCATCAGTGAGCAATGAATCGCAGCACTCGCCGGATTTTTTCAGGCACACATACTTTTGCAAAAAAATAAAAACCAGAAGTGTGCTGAAAACCTATGTTATTTAAATGGGAAAATGCAGGCTCCTTGGGGCACCCCTTAACGACGGAATTTAGAGGTCTGGCAAATCTTAAAATTACTTTTTATTTTTTTAGAATCGATTTGGGGGGTGACCCGGTTAAAATTTGTTTCAACCATAATTAAGGGCCACCCTAATACAGGGTGGCCCACGGGAAACGGATGATTTTGGAATGGGTAGTACTCGGCTAGTAGGGGAAGAGGGAACCTGCGGTGGGTGTCTACCGACTCCCCATACGATGCCATTTTTTTGCCAACGTGTGTGTATGGCCAGCTATTATACATATATTTAGTGAATGAGATAATCAACAACGCCTCACATTTGCTCAAATAATGCTTGACATGTTTGAAGAAAACGAAGATTTGACCATCATGATGAGCGATGGAGCTTATTTTCATTTAAATGAGTTAGTCAATAAACAAAATCGTAGATATTGGCTCTTAGAAAACCCCCGGGGATTGCACCAGAGACCACTACAAAGTCCAAAACTAACGGGGTGGTGTGGTATTGGCAAGTGCGGGATTTTCGGGCCATTTCTTCGAAGAAGATGGAGCCACAGTAACCGTTGTTGTTCGAGCTGCATTTCCTAATCGGGTAATTTCTCGCTTTGGTGATATCCCTCCTCGGTCACCTGACCTTTCCATGTGTGATTTTTACCTTTGGGGGTACTTGAAATCACGCGTGTATGAAGGTAAGCCGCGCACACTGGAAGAATTGAAGAAATCGATGAAGAAACGTTGGGAAGAGTGGAGGTAAACTTTCGAGAACGGCTGCAAACGTGTGTTCGTGAAAATGGCCATCACTTGAATGACATTAAATATTTTCCGCACTTAAGCATTTGAAAATAGCATGTTATACTGATTATTTTTATGGTAATAAATATTTTTTTTACAAAAAATTAATGGAGTAATACTTCTTTAAAAAACGTCCGTTTCCCATGGACCACTTTGTACAAGACATTACGGCAATACAAATGAATGAATGTGTCACAGTAGAGGCTATCGATCAATACAAATATCTTGGACAGAAGATCTACTTCGTCAGAGACATTCGGGCTGAAGAGATCGCGAAAAGAATCCAATTGGAACTAATCGCTTTCGGCAAACTTAGGTCAGTTTTTAAATCCAACTTTGCTCAACACTTGAAGGCCGAAGTTTTCAACCAGTGCCCTTTTCCGGTCATGACGTATGGTGCGGAGACATAGGCCCTAACAGAAACGTCATTCAAGAGACTTCACACAAAGGAAGATGGGAAGATCAATGTTGAGCATACGACTCCAGGACAGGAGAATAGACATAAACAGACTAGGATGACAGATATATACGACCGCGTGGCAAGATTGAAATGGTAGTGGACAGATGGCAAATGGCAAATTATTTTATATTACCTGCTGTATGCAAAACTTTTGCTCGCTACTGTATTTCAAAGATATGTAGAAGCTTTCTTTCTGAATTCAAGTATTTTAAAACTCCGCCGAAAACTAAAGCCAAAAAATCTTGTTTTTTTGTGTTAGTTGAGCACTTGGCTCCTCAATTTTTATATTTGGATACAAATTTCGAACGATAATTGCAATTCCGAAATTATAAATCTCGATGTTGAACTTAAACGTGGAAACTTGAATTATCCACCTCAGCTCGAGGTTTGAATCTAGATTCAAATCGAATATTGCATAAAAAATTCAGGGCCAAATTCGGTATTCGATTAAACGATTTCAACCCGTTAAACTATAAAAGAATCGCTGAAGACGTGAATTGTATTACAGTTACATGGCAATTCAGATTCGAAATATCTTCACAACAATTAAAAATTCGAAATTAAAATTTCGAATGTGAATTCTAAAAAACTGGAATTTAGTTTGATATTAAAGGTAAGAATTTCTAATTTACATCTAAATGATCGAAACAATTTTATCGTTGTAGAATGAAAGATTTTGTTTGAGAATCAACGCTTACTAAATTCTATAATTAAAGCTTGATATAATCATTGAATCTGGTTAGAACTTCTAATTTTGTTTTAACGAATCTGATTTTGAATCTTCTAAATTCAGGGGATTTCTTTGTTAAGAACTGGATTTCGTCTTGAAATTTGAAATATAAATCGTATTTTTTATATAATTTTGGATTTGAAATTTGAATCTGAGTTTACATTTCGAAAGGTAACTGCAAATTGCAAATTCAAAATTATAAATCTCAGTTACGAATTTTGTTCAAATTTAAAGATTAGGTAGTTTTATATAAATTTAAATGTTTTAAATCAATTACATTCGATTCAAATTTGAAATTTAAGTCAACAATTTATGGATAATACTGAATAACACTTTCAATGCTAAATTCAAAAATTGAAATAATTTTTGATGAAAAGGTTTTGATCTTAATTTTAGACTATAAAAGAATTATTAAAGATTTATATCCAAATTCGAAACATCTTCACGGTTATCAATCCTAAAGAATTGAAACTTAGGTTAACTTCACAGGTACGAATTTTGATTTTAGGTATGTTAAAAATTTATTCATTTTAGATTGAAATGCCTTAATTGGAAAGATTACCCTTAGCAAGATCCAGATTCGTTTGAAAATACGCCTAACAATAAATTCCAGAGTTCGAATACCAAGCTCGATTTAATTATTGAATACTGATTAAAACTTTTAGTTCTGTTGAATGTTCCAAATTTAAAGAATTTCTTCGGAATGGATTTGTTCTAAAATTTGGGACAAAATTTAAGTCCTTTAAATCTTATATAATTTCGGATTTAAATGGGTTGAAAGTTTAAATCTAGATTATAAATTTTCAATTGTAAAGGCTCGAACTTGATACTAAAAGGTTCGAATCCTTTAGGATTCAGGAGTCGAAATTAGAAACGCCTTACTTCGAAATTCGAATTTAAACTCAAGAATATGCTACTGTTAAAAATATGAAGTTTGTATTCGAAAAATGAAGTTTTTCTACTGAAATTAATTAGAAAAAGGTGTATCCTTAAGGATTGCGATTGTTTAAGATTTGACTTTCAAATCTTATTAATTCCAAAAAACGAACCCTTGCTTGAATTAAAATGTAGAATCAAAATCCAATATTTGACTTTTCGGACCAAAATTGTAGTACTGAATTTAAAGAATTTTCCTTTATACCAAAATGTTTACGTAATACAATTTAATAAATTTAAAGCAAACATCAAAAGAGATTTCGCAAAGTTAAGTTAGTAATTCACAGATTTAATTTCAGAGCTGTAATTAAAAATTGAATGTCAATATCATGAAGCTCAATTTTGTACTCAAAAATTAATATTTTATTACTATGTTGGAAGGTATAATTTAGAGGTGGAAAGGTAGGTAGGTAGATATTACCAATTCAATGATCCCATTTTCGAATTTAAATCCGAGTAACTGATTTGTCAATATTAATTTTAGTCAAAAATAATAATTTAGTTTTAATGCAAATTTGTACTTAAAATGGAATGAAGTCCAAGTTTGAAAATTAAAATTTCTATTTTAAACTCACGTTTTGAACGAAGTATTTATTCATCCTCACACTCAATTCTTGACGGTCTATAACTCAAGCCACATCAAATTGTGAAATATCTTTGTGGAAGGATTTATAAAAGAAATTTTATATAGGCTTTTCAGGGTTGAAATTGCTTTGAAAACTTCTAATTAATTGTTTAAATAAAATTTATCAACAGGAATTAATTACCCAACACACACAAAAAATTGCGTGTTTAATATTTCTACCGTTTACTTGAAAGATTTAATGACAAGCATACGTTGCTGCGTGTATAAAAATAAAGAGAAAATTGTATAAATGGTCAATTATCCTAGTCGTTATCATCTCGCGTCACCATTATCGCTGTTCCTCGTACACAACCCCCCCAAACGATCGATACAAGAAGTAAAACGGCTCTTTAGCATTCTGTGTTCATCAACGCGATAATATTGCATGAATTTCGTGAGTTACTGCTGATATTCTGATCATTTCCTGCACTTCAATAAGATTGGCGTCATTCTACACCGACGAATTTCCCTCCTGAAATTTCAGGGGGCGAATTTTAGATAAACGCATGTAAATAGCTTCGTGTGAACGTTGCGTGACTCTATGTGCAGGCACTCCTTGAAAATTAAATGAAAGACATTGTTGGCGGTTGTAAAAAGAATTGATGTCAAAATTGGAAAAACTTTGGAAGAACGATATTATTTTAAGTGGACGTAACACACATACATTTCAAACAGAATCCTTTTATGGGAATTTTTTTGAAACGTTTTATTTTGAGAAAACGGTGGTGTATAAGAAGATGCAAATTACTGCAGGCGAGTGAATAAAAGTTAAGGGAGGTCGATATTCGAAAGAGAAGAAAGCGGAAAGCGCTTTGGAAAACCGCCACAAAATCAAATAGGTTTTTCTTTTTCGAAGTATAAACCAATCATCAGATTGAAAAAAAAACATTAGGAAGTATTAATGTTGTTTTAAGTTTAGAACAAATTCATGCAGAAGAGTTTGTTGAGAAGTGAAAATTAACGAAGTTTGAGTCAATGTTTATTGCAAACTCGTGTTTAATGCTGACGCATGCACTTATAGAGACATATATTGGCAAATATGCAAAGTTCAACCCTTAACAGCCCTATTGTTTGATTGTAACAAACCCCGAGGCTCATTAAGGGGTTAATGATAATTAACTGCAAGCTTCAAACTAATTTTTTCGGTCATAAATTTAAAATTGAATTTACAACCGCATTTAAAAAGCCACTTTTTATTTGTTTAAGCACGATTGAGAACTGAATTGTTTTTTATACAATTAGGTGTAAATAATAACCGTTAGTTTTTTCAATAAATTAAAATACTAACTTTGGATGAGACCGATGTGTCACTTTAACTTTCCTCAACTTAAACTTTATTTTGGGAGAAAAAGGTCCTAAAAAGCTTAGATTTTGAAAGGTATAAAAAACGGGTTGAATACTCTACTAAAAGGATCTCCAGCAGCAGTAGACCAGTGAAAACTGCGGTAAACTTCCTTAGATTATGTCACTTTAATACATTTGTATAAATTTTAAAAAGGGTTTTACCAAGGGAGACTTTCCTTTAAGAACCATAAAATTGCTAGAAAATGACATTAACAGACAACTGCGCATTTACATGAAAAGGTGGCAGTTTTGTACGTCACAAAAACGCAAAACAGACTGAAAATACACATTTGGATGAAATTATAAGAAAAACCAAGTTACTAAAGCTACCACAGCACAAAAAGCCACAAAAAACACAATTTGAATTCATTGAATAGTATCCCCAACCAATAATTTGGGAAATAAAATATTCAAAACTTGGGGCACCAGTAAGATCAATTTATCCAAATAATATGTAAAAACTGCTATTTTTTAGAATTGAAATAACACACGTATGGGAGAGTGGGGCGAATGTGGACACGGGGTACATGTGGACACTGACTGTTTTTCCGATTCTACTAACTTGAAATGATCTAGCTACTCACCAAAAGATTGACCTACCTATTTCTATGTATCATGCAAAATTGCATATGGCTAAGATACAAGCTGTCAGTTTTATTTAGTGAATTGTGTTTTCGAAACGAACAAGTAAGTTTTTGGGTTTTCTTATTATAATGTTTCTTTTTGCTATTAATGCTTTTAAATAAATTTAATACGGCACTTATTCATGCATATATATCATAATATTTTTACATAATTATAAAATAATATTAAGTTTACGTTTTCTTTGAAACAAATATTGTAAACTACTTTGCCAGGTTATGGGGCACATATGGACAGTCCACTTCTACCCCATGCAAAAATGGGGCACATATGGACATTTTTGCATGTGGTAGAAGTGGACTGTCCATATTTAACGTTTCCTGTAGATTTGACTCAATACAATGTGCATTAATGTGTACTTATTTAATTATTTAATATCTGTGCCCGATGTTAATTTTTCTGTCTATTATGAACGTTTATTTGTCTTCTGTTTTTTAATAACTTTGTAATTTGTTTAATTTTGTGCAATATATAGGTTTTCATAATAAAATTATTGCTTATTTATTTATATATTCATCAAAAACCTATATTAAGTATTTTGTCCAAATGTGCCCCAGCATATGTCCATATGTACCCCAGTATCGGGGTACATGTGGACAAATGCACTTTTTTAAAAAAAGCTAATTATACGAGTTTAAGTGTTGTAATATTAAAAATAAACTGAACCAAATTAATGAGGAATGACTAAAGTTTCCAAGTAAATTTACAAAACATTTTTAAATGTTAAAGTTGAAAAAGTTACAAGAGGTTAAAAAACCAAGTCCACATGTGCCCCACTCTCCCCTAAAGGTAATATTTTCCTCCCATAATTATTTATTCGATTTTCAACCTCAGTATTCATATATTGAAATTTTCATCCAATATTTTTAAATTTTGTATTACCAAAAGCACGTACAAATGCTAAATTTTTCGGCTTTTCTATGTATGATGGATCAATAATCAATAAACGGCAAACATACTAAATATTCATAAGGGTACGAGCGTTCTGATTTCCCCTGTCTATTATTGAAGCAATCGTCATTAACTTCTGATGACAGTTCCTTATTGTCCTAGGGTTTAATGTTATATCAAGACGATTTTCCTCACCCTGCTGTTGCAGAACATAAACAGGTAATTAGATATTTTAAAGCAAATTTCCGACTTTACATATAGAAATACTACTGAAATTTTCTAGTTCAAGTATTTTACTTTAAAAAACGCACTTTTAATAAGCGAAGGTGTGCGTTGTAGAAGGATAAATTGAATTTTGGGAGGTCTTTGACTATGAAACTTTCCTATAATTTATAATCGTTGTTTACGTCAGAGTTTGAACCCCGAATGTGTCATGAATTTCGACCCTTTTCAACTAAATATAAAACCGTGAAACGTCAGGAACGTAATCCTGCATACTTCTAATTGTGCTTTCAAAATATTAACCATTAAAATAATGAAACATGCATTTATATATCAGAATTAATTAAAGTAAATATGCATTTCTTGAGAAAATGTTCCAAAATATTTATGTACGAGGTTGAATTTTGAAAATTTCGTAAAAAATAAATCTCTAAACAAACAAATTGAAGCTTTAATGTTTGATTACATGGTTTTGGATTAAAATAAAGCTACAAAAGAGCTGAAGCGTTAACCTGTACACCTATAAATTGTGCAACTGTAACAAATCAAGAAGTACTTATTTCATCCCTTTGCATTTATTCCGAAAATATTCCAATATAAGTATCTAAATTATTTTTAAAACTAAGTTCCTAAATCCGAATATATTTTGGATATATAATAAGTATATCAAAATGCGTATTTTTGGCTCCTGGGTTTATTCATAGCTTTCTTATTTTGTGTAGCTTATATTTTACTTACATTATCGACTGTTGATAATAAAATATACCTGAAGAAAATCGAACTAAAACTATAACAAACCCCATATAAAATTTGATGGCTGTTAGTAACATAAGTTTAATCTTTTAACGTCTAAAAATAAAGTAACACGAAGGAAGCCATAGGATTTTCTCATTAAATTACGTGTCCTTTTATTGCCGCTTTCGTGCCTTATTAAATTATTGCCCAACTCTCCCTTGGCAGCAGAAGTACGGTTAACATCAAAAATGAGAAGCTTTTTCATCTCGCATTTATAAAATATAAAACTCAACTCTTTATATGGATGCAGAAGAAAAATGTCTCGCGTTTCGACTATTTTAAAGGTACCTACTCGTTTTCTTAATTACAAACTTAAGCGGCTCATTCACGTAGGACTAGGTTTTTGATAATAAAATCAAGATGAAAAGAATGAGATTAGTTCCATCTTCACACATTTTGCATTTATAATGGGCAAAATGCAAATGAACTCGAACGTGTAACCCAGATTTTTTTGCGTTGTTTTACTTTTTAAATTACTCGGAGCGCAAATGAAACTTGAAAACTAGAAATGTCATTAAACTATCTGCGAGAACAGTTATTAAGTGAGAATTTTATTCGCAGATACTAAAATATTTATGATTTTTGTTAGTACCTCTGCGGACATAAATCATAAATAAAGTTATTTCATATCTGCAATGCAGTTCAAAGGGTTAGAAATCAAATATAGTGCGCACATTTATTTAATACAAAGCTCATGCAACGTTTTTGGACACGTTTAATATTAATCTTTTCATTTTGCCCTTGGTAACAGGCAAAATGTGCACGTAAATAGGATTAGAATGATTAATGGAACTTCTCCAGGTCGTTGTGCTTGTTTATGACACTCTTGAGCCATGCTTGTCTACAAGCACAAGGGGCAGTGAGATGTTATGCATTTAGAAAAACTGTTATTAAAGCTGGTAAGATGTGTTTCCCGTGATACGAATGATAAAGAAATAAAGCACATAAATGGTTACTTTTTCTGTTTATTTTCGTAAGAACATAAACTAGAATATTTGCTTCCTTAACTTGTTTGTAATTTTCGTGAATTTGAAATTACTATAACTTTTCGATCTTAAAAAAATTTGAATAAACAATATAAGCTTTGTGCATCATAAAAATAAAATGTCTAATCCTATTTATACTACCCCACATAGGTACTTCAACTAGTTTGTTATGACCTACTCATCATCAAATGGTTATTGATTTACAAATTATAGGGTAGACTATGCGGGGAAAACCTTTCAATAAGTTGAATTTTATCAGGTAAATTATATAAATAAAGTTAGATAAAACCCAGAATAGAAGGACGAGCTTTTTCATGTTAGAATGAAACCTTCGTGCTTGCGCCAACTAAATCTCGTCCTTAAACTTAAAACGTGCAAGATAAAATTAATCTTACTAGTCGGCCATTAGGGAAGTTTTCTTGGCAAAGGTGGAATTTGGACGTGAAATATTAAAAGTTCCTACAGGGATTGCATATACAGGTTGTCTTCGGGTACTAGGTACACACGGTAACTAGTTACAAACAAATAAAATGGAAATATTGTTATATTTACAATAATACATTAATCACAAGGGTGTGTTGCTTAACAACCACTTAAAATTTTAAACCGTCTCTGTATCTAGTTACCGTTTGTTCCTAGTACCGTCAGACAAACTGTATAAAGCCAGAAGGTTAATTTTGAAATTAAATTATTACAGATGATTCGTTATTTATGAGTTTAAAGATGTTTGTGGGGTTTTGGGCCAAACTCTTTTATTCTAAATATTTTTTAAAGATATTTCGGAAATATTCTTCTTCTGAAGGCATTTCGCATGAACATAATTATATAAATAAATAAAACTAACCAGACTATGAAAAGAATTTATGGTACCGTTAATAAAACAGGTTGAAAAATACACAAACATGGAAAATAGTGGTCAAAAAAATTATCCGGATTCGGGTGAAATCATTGCATTATTTGTATAATTAAACGTCGACTGTGTTACAAGTACAACCTACAAAATACACAAATTTTTTCCTAATTACATGCATATTTCATGTTATGCACTACATATTACAAGCCTGCATGTTACGCAAAATTATACTGAAACGAGTGTAAATTTTAATATATCATTCTGTAATTGTTATTCATATTAATATTTATTGCTACTATTATAAACTGAGGCATAAATGTTTATTTGTTTACTCTACAGCAGCAAAAACCGAAAATGAAAACGGATTTTATGGCCTAAATAAAAAAGATAATAAATTGAAACTTCCCATATTTTCAGTACAAAAAAATGTTTCAGAGCTTGCCTGGAGTTTATTACTTTGATTTATGTGTTTTTCCATTTATTTTTAATTTTCGTTGTGAAAGTTCAGTGGAAATTACGTCAAATATTTGAAAAATTGGCAGTAGCTCAGTTACGCGCTTTAATTTCTACAAAGGAGGACTGAAAGATATAGAAAAAATGAAAGGAAAACATATTTTGCTGCCAGAAAAGAAAAATACAAGAAAGGACTAAGAAAATATAAGAGATTTGTGTTTCGAATCAAAAATCGGAAAGCACGTAAACATTCGCAATATCAAAATAAATTACTATCCGATGAAGTTCTTGGACGCATTTCAAGAAAATAAAGCGAAAAATAAATGACAAAAGGGGTCTGAAAGATTAAAAAATCTGAAAACATTACAAAGTGGCCAAAATATATAAAAACTAGGAAATCTGTACTTCAACAGGAAAAACAGAGGCGTTGATCTTTATTTAGGTAACAAATTAATTTTGAAAAATCCAATGAAATTTAAATGAAAAATTGATAGGTTACTTCCTTTTTGTTGAAAGTGGTACAATAATTACATTCTAAAAATTGCTAAATAAATAAAAAGTGGGGAGTTATTGACTTGCGTTCGTTTGAATTTTCAAGTAATATACTTCCTGGGGTTTTAGTCCTTTAAGGATTTAATTTTTAATTACTTTCCTTGTTCAGTAAAACAATGTTTAGGTAAATTTAGAGCATCAATATTTGCTGGTAAATTAAACACATCAGTTTCGTATTCTTTTTTGCTTGGAAAAACGTGCCCGCCTGTTATCGACACTTTTGCTAACATTTATCAAATTTTTGATATTATTGTGAATAAACTAAAGCTAATGTTCTCTAGATTATTGTAATACAGTGTAAAATTGTTGAAACAACCAATATTTGTTGCCAAGAATACGATTCACACCTTTCTTTATGAAATAATACTCTATTTTGTTGACTTTTGCTTGCGTGCAATCTAGCATATTTTATTTATTCTAATAAAGTTCCGTTAAAACAAGGTAATTTTCTTCTTGAAGAGAGATAAAGTAAATTTCTTTATTTCTCTTCCAGAAGAAAATTTTTGGTTGCTATATTAGCTGTTTAGTTGTAGGTAATCTGGCAAGGTTAGCAGTTGAAGTTTAATTCGTAGATTATCTGAGATTTTTGATATTCTCTTGTACCTATATGTTCAGATCTTATACTAAAATCAAATAAAATTTATAGCTAAGTATGTTACTTTACTTAAGAGTAAACGCATTTGGTGGAAGTAATGCTCAGTTGGTGAACAACAATTCCAAAAGATTTTTCAGGAAGTAATGTGCGAGAAAGGTAGTTTAGATAAATCAAATTTCCCCTACGAAGTGTTCTAAAATAACTTTGAAATATTTGCATTCGACTAGGATTAAAGGATTTACCTTTAAGGGGCAAACTGACATTCTGGAGGCTGCTATCTCAGGATAAATCACAGTCTTTGTAAATTATTCCTTTGCAGGATTTTCTTTTTCCAATTCCAATTCCAACGAATGGACAATAGGTAGTTACTTAAGGGCAATTGGATTTTAAAAAGTCACTTTTCTAATTTGGTTTTTTAAAATTAAATTTTATATTTTGTGTTTGATACTTGGAATTTTAAAGAAAAGTTAATCCATGGAATATTTGGTTTAACACCAGGAATTTTCTCCTAACTCGTAAAGCATATCTGAAACGCTCTGCAAAGCTATAAATCAAAGATAAAACCGAGACTACCAATAAAATATGAATATTTCAAAGAATCTTTATACGATCCGATATCACGGAATTTTCCAGATATATTCTAGCAATACGAGAATGAATTTTGGTTAACCAATCTCTTTA
Source organism: Melanotus villosus (assembly GCA_963082815.1). Lineage (NCBI taxonomy): Eukaryota > Metazoa > Arthropoda > Insecta > Coleoptera > Elateridae > Melanotus > Melanotus villosus. The sequence goes on along the minus strand of OY720422.1, from coordinate 25,243,382 downwards.
CTTAAATGCTTTTTACATAATGAAAGTCATCAATTGTTAATTGTTTTTTAAAATTAGCAGTTACCACAACATATTACACCATTTAAGGAATTTTGGAAGTTGTAATAATTTAAACAATTTTAGTGAAAATATACAGAAAAAATTAAAAGTTTATATTTATATTCGAATGATTCTGTCACAGATTCTGAAATCTTTATGGAACGCGTACAATTACAAACAATGCCATTATGTCGAAAAATAAAACAATAAAATCTAACCAACGAATAAACCTAACAATTGGGTTTTCATAATTCGAGGTGAAATTACAGAACAGTCCATTATGAAAACGTGATATAACGTATCCTCAATTTATTACCGAAAAACGAGCTTTAAAACAAAAGCTTTTGTGGCAGGACCGAAACTGTAACCAAGTTTTCGCATTAGCGTTGTTTTACATAAATTTTATTATACTAAAATGAACATTCCGCTCAAGTCTAAGTGCTCTATTTTTAATTGCTACTTCAACAATATTAAAGACGTTTTGTTGAACATTTGCGAGCCCAAGATGTCGGTCGGCATAATTATTCTGTCAAGACTGTTATGTTGAAATGGTGTATTTGAAGAATTGAGTAATTACTTTGCTGGCCATTTTAAAACATTTAAAATATTTGGGAATTTTCTTTTCAGCCAGAAAATCTAGACCCGGTATTGATTTGAGTTCTAAAAATTTAATATGGGTGGTATTTACTGAATTAAAGTTACGTAAGTTAGGTTTATTTATAAGCACGGAAAGGTAATATCAAGGCTTTTATTGGTAAAACGGAGATTTAAAGTCATTTTAGTCTATTATTTTTTCTGTAGACAACACCTGTATTTGCTTCTAATTTAATTTAGATTTTTAAAGAGCTCCGAACCAATACTTTCGTAATAAATTACCAGATTTCAACTAATCACTAATTTGTAGTTTTTAATTTATTTCTACAATGGAACGTTTTAAGGCCAAAGAGCGACCCTTTATTTTAAACCTTTGTAACTTTTTTCTGGGTTTGAGAATTCCAAACCTTTCCTTTGAGCTCCCAATTTTCGAATAAGGTTACAAAGACTTTAGAACTTTAGATCATCGTTTGAAAAGACGTTTATCTGTAGTTTACAACTCAATCGACGCTTTAACGTGTCACGTTCGAATTCTTGGAACGAGGAATTCCTCACCTATTTCCCGAGAGAGTTTTCCCGTTTCCCGGGGATCCATGTAAATTATTGTAATTAAAGACATTCCGTGTAAGGTGTGAAGTGAAAGTTTTCGACAAACCTGAGGTTGTGATGTAACCGGGGGTTGCTTATTGTAGGGATCCACTGGAGCTTCCCCATCTTCACACTCCGAGGATAAATCCCCAGAGCTGAAGCGTCTTTTCAGGTAATTGACATTCGAGGTGAAAGACTGTCGAAAGCTGCTGAACGAAATGGCGGGGCCGTTTGCAGTTGGGGCGCAGTATTTACTACAGTCGGTAATTTTGCCGGCTGCTACACTACCTTTTCCAAACTGGAAAAACAGATAAAAAATTCAAGTTTTTCAAGTGGCCACTTACTGTTATGAAACGGAAGCGGTAAAAATCGCGCGGCTTGTTTTACACGCTTTTGCAGGATAAATTACAATTGTGCATGCATGCAGATATGGGGGTAGGAGGTCAAATCATGAGTATTGGGGAGGGGTAAAGCCACCCGCATACAACCGTAACGAATTGTAGGAGGGCAGCAACATATTGATCGCTCCCTGATTCACATTACGGAAAAACCAGTTGATCTTGGTGGTTAACTTAACCAAAAAAATCTAGTTAGGTTAAATAACATCGACAAACAAAAAAGAGTGCATTTTCGAATTGAAACAAGCCAGTCGAAGATACGGCAACTCAGAAATCAAGCTAGCAGCGAAATTGCCTAAATTCAGGCGTGAAAAACTAATGCGAAAGTTTGAATAACGTACCTGCGTGGTTGATCGCGAAGTAAATACCAATTTGTCTAAACGGAAGTGTAAATCATTCAAGCTTTTTGAATGAATTAAGGTCCGGTATGCTTACTACAAAGCTACGGACTTTTAGAGGGCGGCGATACTAACGCATTCTGTGGCAGCTTTTACAACTGCGCGGTCAATATCTACTACGGCGCCTCTGGTGGAGCTTTAGGGTAGTTTTCGCGACGGAAGTCCTTAAAATTTCTTTCAAGGATGAAAGTCCTAGATTTTTATTATTAAATTAACACGAGTCAGAGCACTCGTTTTCTACCTTATTATTCGTTCTTGTACCGTTTCAGTTAATTAAACTTTTTTCACATCAAACGCCAATTTCGCAACAGGTTAAAGTATAAGAAATTTATTTCAAAGTCGACTTTAAAGCTGAGCTTTTAATTAAACGTCGCCTGGAAATGAAATTCACGAACACGAACTGTACTAAACTGTGTTTGTTCCACTTTTTTTTATAAAATTGCCCCTGTATTTCGTTCCTGAAAGTAACTTTTAAGAAACAGCTTTGTTAGGCAAATATTGATATTTGTAAAATCAAAATTAAACAAACAGTTTCAACACAAACACCTTTCGAAGACGCTATCTGCATATTTGTAAGGCGTATTTGCCTAACAAATTTCGCTAAACCCAATTCGGTAAGTCGGCTCTAACCCGGAAATAAAGGACGAAAATAACAACCATTCGTAAAACATAGATACTCATTGTAAAAAATGATAGTCACGAAAAAAATGAATAAATTAGCAACTTGCTGGCACGCTACCAAAACTTTGTTTAATTAAACTTCTTCGGTTTGGTTTAACTCACAAATTTTGTACACGAAATGATAAGGATCTACCTTTTTTATTTTTTCATGACTGATATCTTCATTTTTATGTGAGCAAAATTGGATGATTAGATTGTTCTTTTATTTACTTATTTATTTAAAATTAAACCTAACGTAGAGCCTGTAATCTGATGAAAAGTTGAAGAACTCTAAAAACTACAAGAAATAATTAAAGAACCAACTACGTGTTTAAGTTTACCATTCTGGCTACTATTTTCAGAGATCAGCTGCAGCAAATTAAGACGTGGAAGTCTTCCACTAAGAGTATCAACTTGCTTTTTTAATATCTTTATTTGAATCTGATTGAATAAAATGGCAAATTTCCGGCTGCAAGTCCTAGGTTTTGCTGGAAAACATTTAGAAAGGCTATGAAGAATAGTTCCTCGAACAGAATCTTAAAAACAGAAGTTTACCAACCAGGATGTTAATGTTTTGTGAAAATTTTGGATAATCAACTCAATTAAGGGATTTTCTCTCAGCAAAAGAAGTGGATGTTTCTGGTCGTATAATAAAGCTGAATCATGTCCCATCCTGAACCTTCTTCGCCCAAAAAGAGATTAGGTTTACGAATGGGCTTTGAGCAGAGTTTATCCGAAATTAAATTTTATATTTCTTCGTTAAATGACGTAATTTTTTACCAAAAGGGGAAGAGTTTTGTATAATTTACAAACAGAAAGGCGATCAGAAGGCTAAGTCGTGGGCTATTTTAAACTGTGAATAAAGCGACAGGAATGAGTGGCAGCTCTTTTACGTTCTGTCAGCGATCACTTTCGTTAGGGAAGCGATTTTCTTTTTTCTTCTAGAGCTAAGTCTCTTCTAATTCCTCCAACTAGGCCAAAAATTATGAGCGAACGATAATCAAGAGAGAGACAAAGAATTACTATGAACCACAACCAAGGGATTTATTTTAGACCAAAATACAGTAAATTTATGATGTTGATACCCACAAATTTTACAATCGACATTAAATGGACATAATTTAGAACGATGAGATGACCGAAAGCGATTAACACACAAAACCATTTTTCTTTATTATTGAATATCGATCATGGCCGGCAGTACGGTAGTATGGCAGTGCACATAATACTGCAATATAGAAAGTTAAGCAAAGACCTGCTTGGCCACAACTTGAATGGGTGGCCACTCTGCGGCTCAGTGTGTTAGGTCCCCTCGACACTGTAAAGGTATAAGCGGGTAAAAGGAAAAGAAGGAAAGAAGAACATCGATCATTTGATGATTTTGCTAGGAATAAAGAACGATTGGAAACCTTTTGATTTACAAAAAGTACACATTAGCAGTAACGACAAAGCATAATAGAAAGCTTCGTTGGTTTTTTGAAAATTTCAAAAAATTGTTTATTTTTTTTTAAAAGGGAATTAGCAACCGACTTTGCTAATGATTTAAGAGGCACATTATCAAACATATATTTCACTACAGAATTATATTGTATTTTTAAATGTTTTACAGTTCCAAAGTCTAATCTTTGTTGATTCTGTTCGTAACGCATCTCATTTCACAACACACGAACTATTGTAACATCTATCAGTTAGGTAGCTACTTAGGTACATTAAAAGTATTTCCCCAAACGAATGAATCCTTACAAAGTTAATCTTTATTTATTTGGGATATAACGTTTTATTTTAAGCTTTTTCAAAATTTCAATTAAGTACTTAACCAATTAAAAAATTAAACTCAACTTTTTTAATAATGTAATAAAATCCTGACAACCAATAGTCGTCTAATTTAGCCAACCTAATTCTATCTTCATTATCTTGTTTAAACTTTGTGATCCTGTTTTCAAATATAATTATTGTCTTTCTAACTGAAACGGTTTTCTAAAGTTGTTTAATTCATTCCACAAGATAAAAAGATAAAATTATCCTGTTAATACGATAATTCATTTTGACGAAACATAATTAACATTCTTTTTAAAATATTTCCCGGGTAATTGTCGTAAAAATATAGTGTTTGCACCACGTTGGGTTTTTTCCTAACGAGAATTAATAACAGCCATCACCCTAGAATGATGTATTTCCGGAGTTTCATATTTTACGCAGTGATCTTGCGATTTATTTTGCTGCTTTTTATAATATGTCATTGTTTGCTCTTGCTCATGTCCTGCTTTCCGGTTATCCTTGGACAGCAGGCATATGGTTTTTGCTAGTACGATACACACGTCTCTTACACGACTTTCATTCGTTCTTTTAAAAAATAATTTCCGAAAAACGTTATGCCTTTTTATTACTAGCTTGTTACAAATATTGAGAATCCAAGAAAACTCGTAAATGAAAAATTTATTAAAAAAATAGAAAAAATTAAGGTGCTTTGCATGAGAATGTTATAAATATGCTATCAATTAGATGAATGTGAATTTAAAAATTAAAACTTCTATATATGTTATATGTTTATTCTTTATTGATTCGATTTTAAGAAAAACCAACACAAAACCTAAGAAAACAAGGAAATTTTAAACAACTGGCTTTCGTGATTTCTGTTTGATCTACAACATTCTAGTTTAACAATGATGAGTCTTCTCACGCAAGAAATTAAATAATAATTATAAAACTTCTGTGATATCTATTTACTTTAAAAGTTCAGTCTATGTCACAAAAAAAGCAAAGGGAAAACTTGCTGTCGTTGCATTATACTGGAAAACTCTTCTCTGGGGTAATATTTTGCATTTGTTATTTCTTTTTTCCATTTGTTTTCATTGTCTGATTTACCAACAACTCTGATACTTCTTTCCATAAATTTCTGAAAAGGCTTTCGGTATGTGATTTCCGGTTCGTTATATATTTTGTCGAGCTCCCACGCCATACTCCAACTTTCTATGCTAACTTTTCTTACTGCCCTTCAATCGTTTGCTTTTGTATCCACTTTTGCATCTGCTTTTGAAACTTTGAACGAGGTTTCTCAAGAATTTCTTAAAAAAATAATAATCATACATATAACTTTCCATAAATTGTCACAACTTCGTGATTCGGTCCTTTCAGTTATTTCATCCTAATTATCCTCTACGGACTTTGTTTTCGTAACAATACCCTATTTCTAACAACTGACAACATATGGGAATGATAAGCCCAATACTGGGAATTCCATAGAGGACAACAACTGTCCTTTAATTCAACGCTTCTTATTACAAACATTTGATGTAACAAGTAGTTCTGTTTCAGAAACTTTCCCCATTTACAACTCAGGGGACATGTTTTAGAGGTGTAGAATGCCTCCTGAGAGATAGAAAACAAGCAACAAAGACAAAGATAGAAAAAACTTACCAAGCTTGGTGATGACAGAACAAACTAGAGGTGAATTAAAGCTTGTGGACTTAAAAAAAAATTATAATTAAAAAAAGGTGGATTATTTTTCATCGTTAAATTTCCTTTCTGGAAGGGTAGTAAATTAGGTAAATTTATCAACGGTATTAAATATGCAGGCAAATAATTAGTAAAGCAGCAAGAGCTAAATTGAGGCAATAGAGACAATTGTTTGGAAGTAGAGAAATGCGTGGATTTACAAGTTGGGGTTCTAAAAGGAATTGTCAACAAATAATCCTACCAATTCTGAAGGGGTTGTATGGCACTATAGTGGGAAATGGGGAACTGTCTTTTAACAAAATATGTAATTACGGATTATATTATGGTGGCTGAAAATTGCTTTACAGCAAGTAACACTTCAACTTTGTTGGTTTATACAATGGAGATGCTTGATAAACAACACTGTTTCATATAAACAAACATGTATGTTAAATTGAATTGCAACCTGAGTATTTAGAAAATAACTTTATTATTACTAATTTTTAAAGCGTGGGGTCTTTGGTAACAAATATTAATTTTAATTTTGATAAATTGAGAATAGAATTCTTCTACGTCAGTTATAAACGTGTGGCTATAATTTTTTGTTTTTTATGTGTTGTGGAAAAGGCAAACGCTGCAAACTTACAAATTTATGCTCACGTGTAATCAACTGAATATTTTTACAGTGTCACAAAGCCGCATAAGGTAATTTATTATTTTATACGGCATCGCCAGGGTCATATTCTTTAGTAATAATATTACAACACCGTTTTAATTTTAATCTAAATAAATAATTTATGATAATTTAGGCTTGTAGTTTAACAGCTGTTACTCTGAGTTGGTTAGGACTACCCACGACTTAAGTGTGAACAAATTTGACCAATCGAGGGAAGAATTTCCATTTTTCAATTCTTATTTTCAGATGTTTATTTTTTAAATTAAAATACTTTTATCTTTAACAGAATACATATGTTATTTAATTTTGCAGCATCTGCAGAAAATAAACAATCAAAGCACTGCTGACTAATTCTAATTAAGCCTTTGAGAAATCTACAAAACAGGATGTAATTATAAAATTTTGCTGACAAAATTAATGAAGAAATTTCAAGTAATTCGTTGATTTTCCAAGCCCCTTAAAACTTCGTAATTAAAAAAATTACGTAACAAAATGATTTCAAAATTTATTTACGCTTGTCTTGCTTATTTTTGTTGTCACATTGTTAGAAATATAAATTCACCTTGTTGATCTTGGCACATCTCTCGTATATTTAAAAAATGAAAAAATTGCACAATTAATATTTTGATATTTAATTTAATCATTAAAACTTTTATACCAGAAAGTAAACATTTATGCCAATCATATCTGAGAAAGACAAATGAAAAAAGTACAAAATTTGAGTTTTAACTTTAAAATAAATTAGATACAGTGGTTGGGTTTTAATTAGGTCAAGTAAACACGCTGTTAATAAAACAAACACCCTGGGAATTCGGTAGTTCTGAAATTTAATTACAAACTGCAATTCTGTCGTTCCTTTTGGATTAGAATACTTTGTACTTGTTGTAAAATAACATAATCTATTTGCTGAACGTAGTAATTGTTTTATAGTATTTTCTTGTTTTAGTTAAATAGTTAGATTTGTTTCCGGGGCAATTTAATTTAATCTGTGCATGCTTAATTTCTTAGTTATCAGTTTTACTCTTGGAAATAAGTTTAATGCTTTGGTATGCGTAAAAAACAAATCCATTTGGATTAATCATCATTACACCAAAATTTCCATATGTGTTAACCTTGCTTTTAATTGTAAACCATGTCTTTCCAACACTTTTGGAATTAATTGTTCACTTAAATTTGATACGTAATTACCCTAATTATGCTCATTTAAGTATCTGAACATAATTAATAACAAGCAATAGAAAAATTATTTCAAAGGAGTGGAGCCACGTTTAGATATAATTAATTAACTTAGGTTTTAATACTTCTGCTTGTGTAGAAGGTAAAAACTTAAACCGAAAGAATTTTAATCAGTCTATAACGTTTTTACCATGAAAGGGGTTTTCTAAAAAAATCAAAATATTTTAGAAAGTAGAAGCTCTGCGCTTTGTTAATAATAGATTCAAATAATACAAGTTTCTCGTGATTATGGATTGCCAATTACACCTTAAAGGTGTTGTTATTATTTTATTATTGCGGTTTTAACAATATAAAGTTATGGAAGTTTTAAAACAAAGAAATTAAATAGAAAAACGCTTAAGGTTCAGCTTGGTCAAAAAAACGGGTGTAAGAAATTATAAATAAAAAGTTGAAAAGAGAAAAAAAATAGGGGGTTTGATACGAAAATACCCCCTTTTTAAATTATGATCAAGGTCAAATGTCAGAAAATAATGAAATGGAAACCTAGAAAATCATAACTCTTCATACAAAAAAATTAATCCTGTCACCCTTCGTCCCAACAAGGCGCCCTTTTTTTCAAACTTTAAAAAACAGAAATTTTTAAACAACTCAATACTTCTAAAAAATTAAACAGGGCCTGTTTTTACTAACAAAGTTCTTCGTTATGTTTCAAAGTTACAAGTATTATTAGAAAGTTACATACAAAGGTTAATACCATTATGCAAGTTAAACCACTACCTACAATCGGCAACGCTTTTCTAAATATTTGCATTATTAATTAAGTAATTAATATCACTTTCGTATAAATCGCTCAACGGAAACAGTGTAGACTATTAAAGTATTAATTAACATTGATATTCTAAATTGTTAAGAAAGTTTTACATATAAAATAAACACGTGCGCTTTATGTAGTTATTTCATTTGATAAATGTGCTAAAATGTTCGATCACTGAATGGCTATAACTGGCAATAAAATTTCGAAATATGAATAATCTTCTCTCGTCTAAGAATCCTTCATAGGAATTTCTGTGTAGTTGGATATTTAATTTTTTATTATTGTTTGGCATTGCTCATAGTCACATATTCACAGCAGTAACTCAATAAATCATGGTATTCTCTTGAAGTACCGCTATAAAATATTTTCATGCTATGCACGTAGAATTCCTACTATTTCGATGAAGTTTTGTTTTATACAGCTACAGCAGTGTATGAAATATATAATTATTTTATATTGGAATTTTCTTATTAAAGCAGTGGGTCTGATTGCATTTTTGAAAAGGTTTAATTTTTTTTTAAAGAATAAAGTTTTAAGGATTCATCCCTTTGGGGAGATACTTTTTCTGAAACGCATTAAAAATATTAATTGTTACTGAATTATACTGTTTTTCTATCTGTCAGTAAGAGTCCCAACTACTGTATATTCAACCATTTTGACGTTATTTAATTTAGTGCGTTGAATGCTAATGGGTGTTGAATTGAAAAGTTCGAGTTAATTTTACAGAGGAAATTTTTCATGATAACAGACCTAAATTGGTTGAATATCAGAACAAAGTGGACTAGATATATTAGGACAGGAGGGGGAATACGCCATCAAAAATACGAAGGGCGGAAAAACAGAAGGACCTGATGATGTGCCAATCGAGCTCCTAAACCTTATTGATGATGATACGATAGACATTATGGTCAACCTTTTCAATTCGATCTACACTACGGACATTATTCCGAAATGGTGGCTGACTTCTACGTTCGTGACAATTCCGAAGAAAACCATAGCAAGACAGTGCTTTGACTACAGAACAATGACACTTATGAGCCACGCATTATTACAAGAATTTTTAAAAAGCTCGAGGAAGATATTAGTGATTCTCTGATGGGATTTAGAAATGGGATGGGCACAAGAGAGGCACGTTTTGAATAAACGTACTAACACAAAGATGCCTAGATACGAACCAAGTTGTATAGGCGTGTTTCATCGACTTTGAAAAGACGTTTGATAGGACCCAATATGAAAAGTTAATACAAATATTAAAAGAAAAACAACCGTATTTAATTATTACTGACTCAGCAATTTAGTTCTTCTTTTGGAAGTACTGTTAAAAATCATACTTTTGGTAAAAGTACAATTTGACAACAATGCAGGTACATGGTTCTGTTGTTTGCGTTTGCGTGTCAAGTATTTAAGTCGATTTTGAACTGACATTTGCGATTTGTGTATTAAATTTGCCTTTAGTTCATGTTTTTGCGTTCATTTGTGTTTTGCTTTGTTCGTATTTTGGTTTTCTTGGCCATCATGACGTATGTTATAAACGAGTACGTTGATATGATTTGGATCCTTGGGGAATGCGGAGGAAACTGCAATGAGGCTGTTAGAGTTTACGTTCAGCGTTCTCCTAATAGAAGACATCCAAGCCACGTAGTAATTCGAGCTGCAAATCACAGACTACGAGAAACTGGAAATATCCTTCCAGTTCAAAAGAACTGTTAGAGGCAATAACTTAGAAGAAGAGGTTCTGGATCTGGTAACTGAAGAGCCAAGTATTGGCGTCCGTGCCCTTTCTAGAGTTGTTGATACATCAAAAACCACCGTTCCCAACATCATAAAGGATGATGGCCTTTATCTCTACCACAAAGTTAGAGTGCAACATTTATTAGAGGATGGAAAACGTATTATCTTCTGCAACTGGTTGTTGCAACAACATAGCCGGAACCCAGAGATTTGTAAATAACATTTTATAGACAGATAAAGCCACTTTTACACGAAATGGCATTTTTAACGTCCATAATCAACATATTTGGGCCCATGAAAATTCCCACGCCATGCACGAAGGGAATTATCAAGTTAGGTTTTCAGTCAATGTATGGGCAGGAGTCGTAGATAACAAACTGGTAGGTCCCCTTGTACTACCTCAGCGATTGAATGCTAACAATTACTTGGACTTTCTAAACGACGAACTCCCAACATTGTTAGAAGATATACCTTTATTGGTTCGTCGCGATATGTGAATGCAACTAGATGGGGCTCCGTCCAATTATGCGGCTAGAACGAAAAACTGGCTTAGCGAATTTTATCCAAGAAGATGGATCGGGCGCGAAGGTACAGTAGCCTGGCCTCCAAGAAGCCCAGATTTAACACCACTGGATTTCTTCTTGTGAGGCTAGTTGAAAAACATGGTGTATATGACACCTATTGAAAATGAAGAAGAGCTAGTACTTCGCATACGTGAAGCAGCAGCAACCGTTAATGGAGCAATGCTGCAGCGTGTCCAACAGGCCATCATTATAAGGGCGCCCAAGTGCCGTAAAGTTGGTGGCAGAAATTTTGAACATGTTCTGTGAAATAAATATGTTCATTATCTTTTTTTACAAAGCAGTTTGCATTTATGTATTTTTCTAAGTAAACAAATTTCAACGGTGTTGCCAAGTTCCAGATTCTTTAACTGTCTCGTATGAAGAAACTAAGCGCGAAGTTCCTGCTTGCACTTTTGGGGTCTTTATCAGTTGTAGCAAAAGGCTACCTGAAGCTTTTAAGGCATTTTAGGGATACCCTGTATAGCGAAAACATTTTTGAAGAAGCTCTAGAAGAGAAATCAGCGGGTATTACTATCAACAGAAAGGTCCTTAATAACGTAAGATATGCCAGTGATACTATCATACTGCCGGACAATCTACATTATTTCGTTGAAAAGCTGCATAGATCCTAAAATAACTACAGACTTTCCTTGAACTTAAATAAAACTAAATTTATGGTTATTAGGAAATCACCAAAAAATATTGCAGCTAACTTATCAGTCTGTTACAAAAACATCGAAAGAGTGCCTTCTTATAAGTATTTGGGAATGAAATGATCACGACCAAACTAAAGAACTAAAAACATGAATAGAAATTGCGAAAATGAAGAAATTCTACTGCTGTCGCAATATCGTTCTCAAGCTTAGGGTCTGAATGTTGCGGTGTTATGTCTTTCCAACATTGTTATACGGAGTCGAAGCATGGTCGCTGAAACAAACAAACATTAACAACATGGAAACGTTTGAGATGTGGTGCTACATACGGATCTTAAGGATATCCTGGGTGGACCGGATTTCGAACGAGGAGATGTTAATTAGATTGACCAAAGAACGGGAAGTTCTAAAAGTAATCAAAACAAGAAAAATGCAATATTTAGGACATAGAGCATGAGAGGACATCGATATCCAATGCTTCGATTAATCATGCAAGGGAAGATGAAAGGTAAGAGATGTGTAGGAAGAAGAAAAATGTGCTGGCTGCGTAACCTTCGGGAATGGTTCGGATGTAGCTCCACAGATCTATTTCGACTGGCAGCCAACAAAATTAAAATAGCCTTGGTAATTTCCAACCTCCGTCAGGAGAGGAACAATAAGAAGCAAAATAAGTTAATTTTAACATTATTGAAGTAATGTCTTAGATCGACGATCGTCGAAAAAAGTATCAATTTCTCCAACTTTGTTAAATATAATAAAATAGTGGGTTGAAGTGAACGTCGAAAGAAAAACCCGATTGGGCTTCCATGGGTAAACGTAAAGGTAATGTTGTTTCCAGCTTTCGCTCATTCATAACATAACCTTATCTTTTGGGTTCAATTTCAATCGTTCTAAAATTGAGTAATCAGAAAGCTCAAATGCAGACAATTCCTTGTTTACCTTCGCCAATACCTGTTTTTCAATTAGATATAACAAAAAGCCAATTAGTAATAAATTTCGGCGACAAAAAAATTGAAAAGATCCAAACAACGACACAAATTGTCCTTTTAAGTAAATTTAACAAAATGACATCCTGTTTTTGTTCTTGTTTTGTCTTCTTCCTTTTCTTCTTCTTCTAACAAAATTTCAAATTTTAAATTGAAAACCGGTTATTAAAGTAAGCATTAAAAGTAAAAATGTTACAATTTTATTATTCTTCTTACTATATCTAATAAAACTTCTCAAAATCAATACTTGCCATTGTAAGACATGTATTTTAAATAATGAAAGTTTTAGCACTTTTGGGCATTCGCATTAATTTAAATTGACTCTGAATTATACCAAACAATTATTTAACTGTGATTCTAATGACGATATGCATTCAATCACCAACCGAACTCAAAGTCCTCTAGCACGCTCATTTCAATCTTTGTAATTTAACCAAAAAATATCGTTTCTTTTATTCGTTTGAGTTCATTTCTCTGATTTTATTTAAGTTTATACATCTAAGCCGCGAAAGGTCAATCTAAAACCATTGTACAAGCAGTATGATTCTCAAAGATTAACTGCGACGCAGGTTTTCAGTGTTAAATAGCAGGGCATCACCTGAAATGTCGATATTTTTTGGCATTATTAACTGTTGCTTCGTTGGATTTAAGACTTCGAATATCATTGGCTGATACGTATTCCATCAACTAAAAATTTTTTAGTTTCGCACAGTCAAGTCAGTTTGGTTTAAAATATTAAAATGCAATTCTCACTGTGTAAAAACCAAGATTAATCCGAATCCACTTTCTGCCCTGAAAAGATGCATTCTTGTGGTTTGATTTTACATAGCAGTTATTTTCTTCAACGTGCTTCTTCTTTGTTTTTCTATATTTGTATATTTGTCCATCTGTAACTAATTTAAGATTTATTTTGCTTTTTTCAACGATATCAATATTTCCGTTTTCTTGTTTTATTATGTCTGTAACTGTCGACTTGAATATTTGTAATTCTCTACCAATTTGTTTCTTCATTTTTCCTTCTCTGCAAATTCTTACAATTTTGGGTTCCCACTTATTTTCATGTTACTATACTACCATCCATTCCTCTTATGAAATTTTGCCAATAGACTTGCATAGTGAAAAGATTACGGCTGGGCGATGCTTACGTATAACAAACGGTAAACTGTATACAGTTAATTCAAGAGTGCATGGGACACAAACCAACAAAATTTTAATGTTGTGACTGAATGTTTAATTATCAACCGTGATTTAATAACATATTGAAATGGTCTTGCTCTTTTAAAAGATTTTATTTATTAAATTGTTTTTTTCTGTATCCAAGATATTTTTATCTAAATTGTTTTTCACTATAACAACTATTTACAAGGTTTCTAATAGTAACTTATTTTACATTTCTATCACTACCAATTTAGCTAATTATTACTAACAAACATTATAACAATAACTTATTTACATTTTCACATAACTTAAATCTAATCTAGCTATCTTAAAATTATATTACAATTTTTAATAATTTAAAATCTGCATTACTTATATTTGGCAAATAACATTTTTCTTTTATAAATTAAACAAACAACTTAACCTTAATTATATACATCCAATTAAGTATCATCTCAAAAGCCCCTCGATTTTTTTTTATTATATTTATTTTCAACCCTGTTCATTTCAAAATTTTTACTAATTTGCATTTTATTTTATAATAATATTCATTTTCACTTTATTGTTCAATATACGGATATATCATTGATACATGAAAAATCCCTCTGATTTTATCAGAATCTACTTCTTTTACTTCGTAAGAATTATCAAAAATTATTTTATTTATTTTAAATGGATTTCAATTAAAATTTTTCTTTTTACGCTTGTAATTAATTTTTAACAATGATCAATATAACAGATTAACAAATTAACAATGAACAAACTTAACACTAATAAACATTTTTAGAAACTAATTTTCTTTCTGTATTTAAAATTCTTATTTATCAAAATCCAATAACCACAATTTTTAATTTGTACTAAATTCAGTTTCAATTTTAAAATAATCCCTATTAATTTGAATTCATTTTTATTCTCAAGTATTGATTTTGGCATTTTAAATGGTTTAGAATTCGTATTTTCTTTGGCTCGTTTTAATTGGTCGTATTCTTTCGTTGCCATTTTGTCTTCTTCTCGTTTCACATAATCGTTTTCAAATTCCCTATTTTGGCTGTTCAATTTTTCCTTTTCGCCCCTTGACAACCCCCAATCATTTTCGATCCCTGCATTCGTCTCTTTCAGTTCTTCTCTGTGATCCTGCACGTTTTCCACGTTTTGCAATTTAATACTTTCGCCCTCTGTGTCTTCATTTCTTACCTGTTTTATAGTTTTATTCAATTCGGTCGTTTCGTCGATTACCTTTTCTGTTTGATTATTTAATTCTTCATAATCAGGATTGTTAACATTATAAACATCTTCCTGATCTTGAATTTCCTTCTGTGCCTCTGCACATTCTTCTGTAATTTCTTCGGTCATCTTCTTCTCAATTCCTACCACTTCTTTTCTGATTTCTTCCCTAATTTCTTGTTTATTTTTCTTCAATTCTTCCTTCAGTTCTTCAAATTGTCTATTATTTTGTTCAAATTGTTTATCTAGTTTCTCATCTTGTTTCTTTGAATTTTCTTTCAATTCGTCAAATTGTTTATTTAATCTATCATCCCGTTTCTTTGCCTCTTCTTTAGCTTCTTTGTCATCTTGTTCTCGTTTCTTTGAATCTCCATTTTGTTTGTTTAATTGCTGCATTATAATTTGTAACATTTCATTCGTATTATCATTTCTTGGAACATGTATTTGAGGTGTTTGAACTTCTGTTCCATGATCACCTATCTCCAGTTCAATTACATCTCGCTCCTCCCCTAATTCATCTTGTTCCTCTTCAGTTTCTTCATCATCCCTTCTTGAACTACTTCGTAACATCCTCCTATCTGCCATCTTTTATTTTTATCAAATTAGGTACAAATTTTTAAAAATATTAATGTTATTTTATTATTATTATAATTTTTCAGTTCTGGATTTCTCAGGTATTCAATTTTTAATTAATGTATTTTCATTAGAATCGTATTTAATTGAAAATAAATATTATCAAAAAATCGAAAAATTTGACAAA
Organism: Melanotus villosus; assembly: GCA_963082815.1. Taxonomy (NCBI): domain Eukaryota; kingdom Metazoa; phylum Arthropoda; class Insecta; order Coleoptera; family Elateridae; genus Melanotus; species Melanotus villosus. The sequence goes on along the minus strand of OY720422.1, from coordinate 25,227,529 downwards.
TGACATTGACATTAGTTTTGACTTTTCTCCAAATGACAGTTATTAATTATTTTTCTCGTTTTACCTTGCCCCACAAACCTTTTAATATTATTTTTGTATACTTCGCCCCTTTTACTTTATAAATCTTATAAATCACCCCACTTTGCTATCAACATTTATTGTTCGTCTCAGTTGCTGCACCAATTTATTGTTAAGTATCTCTACTGTTACGCCCCACGTTGGGCGCCAAATTATTGAAATGGTCTTGCTCTTTTAAAAGATTTTATTTATTAAATTGTTTTTTTCTGTATCCAAGATATTTTTATCTAAATTGTTTTTCACTATAACTATTTACAAGGTTTCTAATAGTAACTTATTTTACATTTCTATAACTACCAATTTAGCTAATTATTACTAACAAACATTATAACAATAACTTATTTACATTTTCACATAACTTAAATCTAATCTAGCTATCTTAAAATTATATTACAATTTTTAATATTTTAAAATCTGCATTACTTATATTTGGCAAATAACATTTTTCTTTTATAAATTAAACAAACAACTTAACCTTAATTATATACATCCAATTAAGTATCATCTCAATATATTTGTTGTACTAAAGATTAAATCATTTTTTAAAACTTCTTAGAAAACAAATGCAACGAAAGAATATTACAAAATATAAATCTCGTAAACACATACTACAACCTTATAAATCATATGCATTTCCAAGTATTTATTGAATAACATATCTGAAAACTTGTACAACATAAATTTTACATATTTTTTATACATAAACATTTGATCAAATAGAACTTATGCAATTCCAGTCTTTTATGTTTATCAGTGTGGTAGAAGTTAAAAAATATAACTGTTGGTGTTATTACGATCAATATTTGTATATTTCTTGTGCTTAAGAGTAAAAACTTTTTATTTCCCTTTGTTACCTTACCAATCACAAATAATAACAAATCTTATATTGATGTGTAATACTTTGCAGTAATTTTTAAATAGGGATTAGGACGTATATTTTATGATAGTTTATTGTGAACTTCATAATCAACCAACAGCGAATGTAAGCAAAATAAACCCAAGTATCTGAACAGATGGTTCTTAGGACTCGTATAAGGCACAGAAGTTTAATTAAAATACTTAGGGACATTTACGCTAACTTTAATTAAAATCTCAACACATTTTAAACTAAAAAATGCGTTGCAACGAAATAGTAACCAAGTAAATTTATAATTTAAACTAAAGTCTTCGGTGCAAAAGTCATTCTGTGCAAACCATTCTATGTTGTTAATTTTCAAACCACAGTGTGTTTATTACAGAAAAAGCACGTGTCAAGGACCAAGAACTAACTCTTATTAGAACTTTTGCATGCACGAAAAAGATAGTTTTAGTTTGATAATAAATAAGTTTACACGTTTTTTTTTTGAAAATAACCGTACATCAGAAAAATAAATTTAAAAGTCATTACACTCATTACCTTGAATTCAAACTGCTCAAAAGTTCCATGCTGATCCTTTGTTTCCCTGTTTTTTCTGTTTCAGTTCTTCTTCATACTCCTTGTCTGGGTTCTCTAGTACTATTTTATTTTATTACGTCTTTTGCCTCTTCGTAGAAAACTTTGCTTCTTCATCTCTTGATACCTTCTTGCAATTTTATTAGGTTGATCCTTTTGATATTTCAATTTTTAAAGTAGTTTTTCTTCATGAGTCATCGAATTTACGAAGCACAGAGGAGGGAATTTTTGAATTATTAAAGTAAATGCCTACAAATTCTTGAGAGATTGCTGTTAAAACATATTACAATTAATACCTTAGCCAAAGAATATCTGTCTTACTTTTCCTTTAGCTGTGCTTTCGTTGCTTTTTAATATTTCCTAATTTTTGGGGTCTCTACTTTCTTGGAAATGGAATAAAGTTTCAGCGTGCTTTTACTCTACAGTTAAGGTATCTAAAATGCGTTAATTATACATTACCTTCTAGTTATTTAAGATTACACTGTTGATGAATTAAAAAACAATAGTCACAATTATAAACTTTATCATTAGCAAATTTTAAATAGACAAAAAAATTAATTAAGCCTCCAGTAATCTACTTCTATGCCCTCCAATCTTTGACTTTTCTTTTATTTTATTTATAAAGTTATATCCCGGCAATTTTTCTGTTTCTTCTTCTTGTGAGGCCCGTGCTACATTTTCAGAAGCTGGTTTGTGTAAAAGTTCAATATTATTCAAAACATCCTGCCGGAGACTGGAAATTGGCACAGTTTTCTGAACTCTTCAGTATACACACTGAAAAACGTTTTTTTGTATTAATACGTAAGTTGCATTCATAAAAAAGTAAACCCAAAGACCTTGAATCAAACAATAGTTAGCCATATTTTAAATGAATGCTTTCGTTGGTTCACCAGTGTATTATAAATTTCATAAATATTATTAGTATTAATGCCGAAGAAAACTCCGCCTGCGGCATTCAGGGGTGAATTGAGTAGCCTGTTGGATGTCGCTCCCAGTCCCGATTAAAGCAGGAGGGTTGTCGGAACGGGTTAGCAGCCTATCCGCCGTAAAACTAATTAATGCTCAAATAACCAACAAAGCCTCTGACTTAGGATGGAATACACGGATAAACGACACGGCGAGAACATGGAGATCAAAAACTATAAGACTAAGATGCTGGAACATAACCTCATGGACCAATAAAGATCAAGAAATTATCACGGCGATGAACAAACATAAGATAGTTATGTGTGCTCCAGTGGCGGCTGGTCCATAAGCGCTGCGACACTGCAGCACCCCCAGAACAAAGTACGGAAATTAATTACCTATTAAATTTGTACTTGAAAATATCAATAATATAACAATCATTCAATATTTTGCATAATTATTACATAAATTTAATTAATTAAACCGCTTTTAAAAGGAATTATTTAAACCGAAGCTGTAGATTCCATTCAGAGCGCTGAGAAATGTAGCAGTGTCAGAAACGTAGTACATTCGGTGCACATTCCGCCGCGATTTGTTTGTTTTAATAATACATGGTAAAAGTAGTCCGAACGCTGCTTATCTGGGCAGCATCTCAGCATTAATGCATCATGCCGTTGAGCTCTTGGACATCCGATCCAACAAAAACAATAATACGTCTGAATACCACGAAAAAACTAGGTGATGTCATCATTGTGCAAGGACGTCTTGGGCGACGGTATGTGTAATATAAACAGGAATATTAAATAATAAATAGTTCGTATTTCCAACTTGATTGCAACATCACTGCGAATACGGTCAAGGCTGCTCCAGTGTTAACAGGTGATCGACAAATTTTGTGAAGTTAAAAATCGCAGAATGGATTTTATATTTAAATAAAAATTCTTTTTATTTCATTTTCCAGTAAGCTTATTTTTTTTATAAATTGAGTAAAATTTCGATTTGTTTTGTTTTATTTAAGGCACCTTAAATAAAATAAAAGGCGCCTTAAAAATATCAAGGATCGTTACTGGTATGTAAGTATATTTCGAAAGCTGCAGCACCCCCATAATTTCAAGCCACGAGCCGCCACTGGTGTGCTCTCTCAGAAGTTAAAAAAAAAGGGAAAGGGAATGAAAAATATCACGACTACATCTTGATCTACACTGGAAAGAACAAAAACGAAAGAGCCCAAGCAGAAATACATGAGAAATTGGAACAACCAATACGACAAATAGAGAAAATTAGCTACATAGATGACAATTTATTACACACAATACTCAATTTGAATAAAGAAAAAATGCACATTGTGAGTATTTACACGCCTGATACAAACCCAAAGAAGAAAGAGATACATTATACGACAACCTATAAGAGGCTCTAGAGCAGATACCAATGAATGAGAAGGTTTTTGTGATGGGAGACCTAAACGGAAGAATTGGAAATACTAGTTAGCATACAAGGACTAACGCAGAAATTCAATGAAGATACAATAAACGAGAGGGGAGAAATATTAATTGCTTTATGTGCGCAAATGCGAATCAGTAATACTTACTTTGACCATAAGATGAAATACAAATATACATGGCCGAACTTTCGTGAACAAACGTCAATCATAGACAACATCAACACAAATACGAGTAGAAGCATCCAACCTAACCAAATTATGGATGTGAAAATACTGAACTCAGCCAATGTGGGGATACACCACAATTTGGTAGTATGTAAATTCCGTAGCAACGGTAATCTAAAGAATAAAAAACAGCCAGAATATGTTACAAAATTCAACCCAGAATCACTAATCAGTGAAAGTACCCATTATCTTGATGCAAGATGATCCTTCCTCTTGGGCGCTTTTCGTGGACGTTTTGGAGAACTTGGAGCAAATAAACTGTAGCGTACCATTCGACATTAACAGTACGGCGATCCTCTACTGCTACAGTGGAAGCATGTCGAGTAATTCCAAAAAAGCGGAAAGCGGTTGGAACCAGAAAAGTCAGTATTAATGAAAAACCAAATACCAAACCATGCTTTACGGAAGAAGTTCCAATTTTAGCGGAGAAAAGGCGGCCGCCGCATACATCACATACCTATACAGAAACAACCAAACAATAAAAGAAAATGCCAAACACAGACTCGTAAATAACAGAACAAACGACAAAATAAAATCATCAAAAAGGGAGTATAGGGCAAAGTTTACGAAAGAGATGGAGTACGACTTGCATGGAGGTCAGAAAAAAATCTGGAACATGCTCCGCAACAGGAAGAAAATCTATTAATTAGTACATATATAAACAACAACCATCCCGCCCAAAGCATGGGTAGCCCACTACGGAAGAGTCGGACGAAGAACTGGATGAGAGAGACAATGATGGAATAAATACAATAGAAATTACACAGAACAAGGTCACAGCTGCAATAGGTAAGCTCAAAAACAGAAAACCCCAGGGGAAAACATGATAACGAATGAAATGATCAAATACGAGTGTGGCAAATTGGCACGAGAAATAACCACGTCGATGCAAAAAAATAATCAAAAAATAAAAGTATGCAATTAGTGGAAAACAAGTATAACTATACCTAAATCCAAAAAAGGTGTAAAGAAATGCCCAAAGAACTACAGGGGTTATACCTTTTAAGCACCGTACCTAAAGTGATGACTAAGATTACAGCCGAAAAAATAACACAACAGATTGGAATGAGCGTAGAACAACAGGGCTTCACCAAAATAGGTCAACAGTGGATCCAATTTTTATATTACGTCAACTAATACAGAAATCGATCGAATGAACATATGAATACCGAAAGTAAGGTACGAATATACCGTGTATCTTAAAAAGAATTGTTGCCAAAAACGCTAAATGTGGACGTCACCAAATATTTTAACACAAAATAGATACTACTTGCCTTCTAGCCTTGAGGCCATCTTGAACGATAACCCCAACCAATCTGAAAGTGCAAGCGATGAAATAAGTACTCCGATAACGAAACCAAAAATACCACCCATATATCTTCATAACGCTATCAATCACGCCGCACTGACCACGGATGTCAAGAAATTAACAGCTGGCGAATTCACTACATTCTGTAATACAAATACTATCTACAGAAGAAGATTACAGAATCATAACCAAACACTTTAACGATAAAAGCATATAATATCATACGTTTCAAAACCCAAATAGCAAACCGCTTAATGTTGAAATTAAAAACATACTGATATCAGTAACAGAACAAGAAATTCAAAATGAGCTTGAAAAATCACTACCGATCATTAAAGTAACGCGTCTCCTAACCAAGTACAAACAACCACTACCTGTTTGTGCAGTAGAATTAACGGACAACGATAATGCCAAAAAGATTTTCTCCCTAAAAATCCTTTATTCTTCTGTTGTCACAGTAAAGATACGAAGAAAGTCAACAAACTTCCACAATGTTACTGATGCCAAAAATATGGCCATACAAAAAATTATTGCACACTAGACCCTAAGTGCGTAAAGTGTACAGGAAATCACCCACACCAACAGTGTAATAAAAAATCAGAAGAACCATCGAAATGCGTCAACTGCAGAGGACCACATGCTGCAAGCTACCGCTGTTATTGAACTAATGCAAAAGCGCAGGATAAATCCAACTAGCAATAAACAACTGAGTACCGGACACAAAAGAAATTATTTTGTCAACCAAATGCAATAATTTTCAGATAGAGTACAAAACCTCCCAGCCGCCAACCCTAACCCTTCTAACACAAACCAATCAACCCACCCTACCGACCCGTCCGCACTAAAATAACATAATAAAAATCGTTATTGGCCTGTTAACCCCGTACCTCTTCAAATTAAAAATTGTATCACAAACACTTACAATCCTTCCTTCACTGTTTAATGGACCATAAACCGCAAAAAGTAATAGAAAAGCTAACAATCTTAAATTGGAATGCGAATGGTATTTTAACCCAAAAATCACTCTTCATGGCCTTTCTTGCCAGACACAACATAGATGTTACTTGCATAACAGAAACTCGCCTATCTGATACAGACACCTTCAAAATACCCGGATACCAAGTGTACAGGAAAGACAGAAATGCCAAAACAACAGCAGGTGGAGTAGCTATTCTCGCCAAAAAGAAACTTACTCATAACTCCATTCCCAACATTGATAACCTAACACTGGAAACAATTGCTATTAAAATCAAGCTGAATGAACATTATCACTCTATATTGAGCACCTACAGGTAACCTAATAAAAAGCTAGTAGAGGAAGATTTGAAAGTAATCTTTAACACTTCTGAACCGATCTTGATGTTTGCCGATCTAAACAGCAAAAATCAATTATGGGGATGTAGAGCAAATAATTCTAAGGGAATTAAAACGGAAAATTTTGCAACAAAATACTCATTCCAAATAATAACTTCTGGGAAATACACTTACTACCCAGATCGTAGTGACCACCTGCCGGACATATTAGACATTTTATTACAAAAGAACTTTACTAAACCAACATACCAGAATATAGTGGAAGAGCTCGACTCAGACCACCTACTAGTAATGACATTGTTCATCAGCACACCACAAGTGGTGCAACCAATACCTAGATTAATAAATGGATTCGTAAACTGGGAAAGCTTCCGAACCTTTCTCGACAAACAATTGTAGTGCCCAACCAACCTGAATAACAATGAAGACATAGATGCAGCGATATCCAAATTAACAACCTCAATCATAAACAGCGTGCATAAGGCAACACAAGCTACGGAAACTACCCATAAACCAAAACACCATTATGTACCAGCTAAAAGAACTGAACGCATTAAAAGAAAGAGTCAAACCAGACGAGATTGGCAGAGAAACAGAAATCCCAAAGTGAAACGCCAGTTAAATAGACTAACACACTGCCTAAAACGAGAGCTATACGAGCTAAGAATCAACACATACAAAAAATATATTGAAGACCTAGAACCACGAAACTTGGAAATGTGGAGAGCTACCAAGCTACAATACTCGCGACAGACGATGAAAAATCAGCAACCTTCGCAACTCACTTGGAAAAAGTATTTACTACAAAAAATACTTGTACTCCAACTCACTCAGTAGGTACACTTAATCAACCATTTAGAAACCAATCTGCCAGTGATAACCGCACAAATCAGGCCCACAACACCCAAAGAACTTAAAACTACAATTGCAAATCTCCCAAAAAAAATCCCCTGGACATGATCTCATCACCAACTTAGTACTAACACAACTCGCCAAGAAATCCCTAGCTTACCTCTCTTCCACGTACAATGGATGTCTCCGGCACAGCTATTTCCCCCAAGCATGGAAATACGCTCACATACTTATATTCCCAAAACCCGGCAAAGACAAAAATAACATCAAAAACTACAGGCCGATAAGCTTATTAACGTCGCTTTCAAAACTCTTAGAGAAAATCATATATGAGGGGGGTTCACGTCAAAACCGGAATTTATTTTTTTAAAGCATGTAAGTCAAAACTATATATAGATTAAACCAGTTTTATTTTTCAATATTCTCTCCATTAAGACCTACACATTTATTCCACCTCGATATCAAAGCTTGAAATCCTGCAAAATAGAAACTTTCTTCCTGCTGTCTAAACCAATCTAGAACACACTTTTTAAGTGCGTCTCCTTCTTGAAATCGTTTGCCACCTAGATGATTTTTAAGCGGTCCATACAAACGAAAATCTGAGGGAGCCAAGTCAGAACTATAAGCAGGATCCGGTAACGAAATGTGGAAGCTGGTCAGTTTGTGAACCTCAGAAAGTTGATGTGGCACCCATCGAGCTGACACATTTTTAAAGTTGAGGTGTTTATGGATGATTTTTCTACTGATCCAGTACTTAAATTAGTCCTTTTCCCTATTTCCGAAACAGTAATTCGCCGATTCAGCTTAATCAAATCGTCTACACGTTGAATAACGGCAGGAACGACTTTTGTTGCATTGGAACCTCCTCTTCCTGGACCATCACTTAAACTTTCGCGGCGATTTTTGAACCGAGCAGCCCACTCAAACGCTTGCAATTTCTTAAGTGTACTTTCGTCAAATTGTGCACTAAGTCTGCGTAAAATGGCAGCAGGTTTAACGCCTTCATTGACAAGAAACTGAATAATAATGCGCTGCTTCAAAGTACAAAGGATAGTGTTATCTGCTATGTTTAATAATAAATGAACGGCTACCATAACAACAAGAGTACTTGATTATTTGTTTAGACTAAAATACATTCAATATTGCACGTAATAAAAAATCACACTATCCAATCAATTTTTACTTTCGCAGAGGAAATTCCGGTTTTGACGTAAACCCCCCTCGTACTTATACTCTCGTTTATTAAATGAATTAACACCACTTAACATACTACCACCGTTCCAGTTTGGTTTTAGGAAAACATACTCGACTCTACACCAACTCCAGGGCATCTCTGAGAAAATAGAAGAGGGATTCGAAAGTAGAAGCTATACCGTGGCGGTCTTTTTAGACGTAGCTCAAGTTTTCAACAAAGCCTGGCTTGAGGGCTTAAAAAGCAAGTTAATTAAACTCAGCATATCTAACCACCTAAAGGCAATAATCTTTTCCTTTCTTGACAACAGAACGTTTGCCGTACGCATTAACTCTACAGTATCAGAAACAAAAACCATTAAAGCAGGCGTACCACAGGGAAGCGTACTAGGGCCGCATATTTACATCGGACATACTAACCATAAAGGCAACCTTAGCGACTTTTGCAGATGGCACTGCAGTCCTAGTACAACACAGTGATCTCATCCAAGCCATTGAGAAACTACAGACAGCAGACAGCAGTACATCAAATATGCTCGTGGTTTAATAGATGGAATATCCAACTAAACCCCATGAAATGTCAAGCTAAAATATTCTCTTTCAGAAGAATCCGCAACCCACCAAACATAATAATAGATACAATAATAACCGCATTGACTGGAATCCCACTGACGCTGCGGTAAAATACCTAGGAGTACTGCTGGACACCCGACTTACCTGGAAACTCCATGTTAAGTTAACCTGAAATTAAACAAAAGCTATGCGAGACTAGCACAACTGTACCCTCTCATAAACAGGAAATCGGCACTAAAACCTAAATGTGCCATCCCAATATACAAATCAGACCTTTAGCCTTATATGCATCACCCACCTGGAGTAAGGAGTAATACAGCCAAGACCAAATCCAACCTAGAAAAATTACAACGCCTCCAAAACAAAATAAGCTTAGATTAGCAGTAAACGCTCCCTCGTATTTACATCCGCAACGCGCAACTGCACTATGATGAACTAGAATTGCCAACAGTTCAAGACTACATCAGTGCGAGTGCTAACAAATTCTTTAAAAACATACGTGAGTGCAATGGTGCGGTACACTATAACAAAGGTAGGCAAAATGCGAAATCTTCATCATAGACTAAAACGTAGACTACCACAAGACTTGTATCTGTCTGAAAACGACAGTAATTAACTAGCAAAACAAAATATCACACCAATATGTAGGGGGCTATAAACCCTCATAAACCTTATAAAAAAAAAAGAAAAAAATACATCTAGTTACCTTTGAAACAGTGGTCGAAGTGGGAAACCATTACAAGGGGGATGCTAGATTTTCGAATATTCAGTGCCCCCCCCCCCCCCATTTACGTGTGTGAGATAGTTTATCACTTTAGGAAAATAAAATGGAGATACTACAAAGACAAAAATAAACCTGTTTTTTTTTTTAATTTGGTTAATTAAAATGTCACTTTAGAATCTAAAACTTGATTCCACATACTCCAATATTTTTTAATTTTTAATACACGCAAATTGATAAGACTGTCTTTATCAGTAATGGATAGCTGTCTGTGGGTATTTTAAAATAACTAAATAAACCCCATGGGAACCGCGAGCTGCCCAAACCCAAACAATAAATCATATTTTTTGAAAAATTGAATACTAGTTACTAAGCTCTTTGAGCGCATGCTACTACGAAGACTCGAACCCATCATAGAAGAGCTGCATTTAATCCCTGATCACCAATTTGGTTTCCGGAAAAAATATTCGACATTGGAACAAGTCCATAGGATAGTAGATAACGTAGAAAAAGACTTCGAGGAAAAACGGTTATGCCTAGCAGTTTTCTTGGACGTGGGCCAGGCATTTGATCGGGTCTGGCACCCTGGCCTGCTTTATAAAATCAAGCGAACCCTACCGCATCAGTACTATTTGTTCTTTAAGTCGTACCTAGAAAACAGATATTTCCGAGTAAAAATCAACGACAGCCACTCACCAATCTACCCAGTCGAGGCAGGTGTACCACAGGGTAGTGTGCTGGGTCCGATTTTATACCAATTGTACACGGCGGACTTACCCGCCACTGACAACGTCGTAATCGCTACATTTGCGGACGACACGGCTGTATTATCCTCACACAGGGACCCACTTCAAGCTTCTATCCACATGCAAAGTGCTTTGACCGCTTTAGAACATTGGACAAAGACCTGGCGCATCAAAATTAATGAAAACAAATCGGCATCAGTGGTCTTCACTCTCCGCAAGGTCGATCTACCCCTTATAACCTTTAACGGTATCAACATACCACACAAAGCTGACGTCAAATACCTCGGTATCCACCTCGACAGCAAACTAACCTGGAGAAAACATATACAGGCCAAGCGAAAAGAATTGGATATCCGCACGAAGAAGATGTTCTGGCTCCTAGGACGGAACTCTCAACTCAGCTTGACAAGTAAGGTGCTATTATATAAAACCATGTTAGTACCGATATGGACATACGGAATACAGTTCTGGGGATCTGCTAAGTCATCGAATATCGAGATATTACAACGATTCCAAAGTAAAACTCTCCGCGCAATAGCAAGCGCCGAATGGTATGTGAACAATCGCACACTCCATAACGATCTGAAGATTCCATGGATCAAAGATGTCATCAAAGACTACTGCAGCAGATACAAAGATCGGATTAGTGATCATCCTAGTGTTCTAGTGTCAGACTTATTAAATAATGCACACACAGTCAGACGTTTAAAGCGGACAAAGTTTAGTGACCTCACAAGCTAATATTGTAAAACTTGTATACCTAATATACTAACAGGAGGCCACTCTTGGTGTTCCTCCCCACATGTTATGTATGACAACTCATTTACTTGTTAGTCTAGATAGACTAGTTGTAAATACGCAGTTAAAAAATTTAAAAAAAAAAAAAAAAAAAAAAAAAAAAGTTACTTACATACCGGCTACCGGCTACCTACTAAATAATTAATTTTAAAAATCATATTTGAAGGATGAAACCCCATAGTTTAGCACTGGGATGTCTTTTAATTTTTTTTTTCAAAGTAGGGGGATGGTTTAATTTTCTTTTCAATGTAGGGGAACGGCTTAATTTTTTTAACAAACTAGGGGTATGCCATCCACCCGCATCGCCCCCCCCCCCACTTCGACCACTGCTTTGAAATTTGTTTACATGTAAACTTTTATATGCCACTACATTGTTATTGGTATTTATTATTATACAACAAAGGTTATTGGGGTTATGTTATTATTTCGTTTACTTGCATAACAGCATTGCGTGAGAGCGGTACATTTTATTTTACATGGGAAATTCAAAGCATACTACATGTATTCCATTTTAGGACACTTTGTATAAAACATGTGTGAGGCAGAGACACGTGCAGACAGCAAGATTTAAGCAAATCATTAAATCGACGGAGATGAGAACACTGAAGTATTTTCGGGCTGACTATTAGAGACAGAGTGAGGAATGAAGAAATCTAAGAAAGATGTGAAAGACAAGACATCGTCAGGTGGTTAAGAGCAAGACGTCGACAATGGCGGGATCATGTGGACAGAATGGGTGAAGTTGAAGATCGCCTAGCCGCCTAGCGAAATAGGCAAACACTTAAAATCTCAATGCACAACGGACAGTAGGAAGACCACACAAAAGATGAAAAGAATGTTGGACGTCCACATCCTAAGAACAAACAGAACACTGAAGAAACAGTATAAGTTCTGTTAGGTTGTCGTTATCTTTATATTGTAATTTTAATCCCAGTCGAACCATTTGAATCCTTTGGATGATTTTTTGTAACAAAAGAAAGAAACCAAACTAATAAAATGTTCAAATAAAAACGTCTGAAACCATTTAAATTCAAATAAAAAGACGATAGCCCCCAAGAGTAAGTCGATACGCCTTTGAACAATTGCATTTGCATTCATTAACGTAAAGGCATAAAACTCGAACAATGGTGAAATGTTTACATTTTAGTTACAAATATAATACACATAACATTAAATAACAACATCGTATTTCATTTTATTATCTGAGATATAAATTTTAGAAGTATAATAGATAATGGAATGTTAGAGTAGTAGATTTATTTGTTTAACTGCACCATTCCAAGAATTAACGAGGTGCAACACAATGTTAACATTGTTATACGTGTCCAACTTAGCCTATTATGATTAAGTTTTACAACATAACACGAAATATATATTTTCAACACAGCATATCTTAATTAACGAAAAACTTTTTAGTAAAATTTGCGTCCATTTATCGAGTTTATGAGCTTTTTGACCATTGCTTTTCAATCAAAATACGAGTAGGTACATCCATAGTTTCAGATCAAATTCAATTTTCTGCTAGATAATCTTGGTTTTATTAAAAAAATATATGTAACTTCGCAGATATTAAAAGTTCGGGAAGCCAAAATTTAACTAAATCGTAATTCGGCAAATCCATACGTTTTAAAATAAATGCAATTCATTGAATTGTTAATTTAATTTTACAGTTTCTCAAAAGTATTGCATAAATCATTTCAGTAAGCTTAAATAACAAAGCAGAAATGAGCCGTTACCAATAAACAGAACCAGGAAAATCTAAAATAATGAACCGCTCTGATTTTTTCAACGGTTTAAATTCTTACTAAATCATCGATTAGGTACTAATTATTTTACAAAAAAAAAGATAAACAGTTAAATTCCTTGATTATTAGAACTAATCCGACAATCAAGACTTTTGTTTCCTGCCTTGTAACAAAGTCACACCTAAATTCAACACGAATAAAATCGAAAATCGCGTGCAGCAAACTAAACCACCCATGCTAAAGCAACCATGACCATTGATATATCAAAACTACTTTCTGTAGATTCAAACGTTGGAGGAGCCGCGAAACCAGCGAAACTTTCGTTCGCGGTGCATTTGAGTCGGCTCGGCTAGTTGAGAATGGCGTGTTCGCGGTGATCCAGTCCGATTTTAATCCTTCCGTCCGAAGTAACATGTAAATTAAGACTTTAGTGTTGTAATAATTGTATTAAGTTCGGAAGTAAAACAATATGGGTGCTATTTGTGAAATTAGTTTTACGAACTTAAATTGGATTTGTTTCCTGCTTTTACTTGTGGGTGGCATTCAACAGGTGAGTTGCAAACCCCGTTACCTTTAATCTTTTACATTTAGCGGTACGTGCAAACCTTTCCACGATATTTATTTTGCTACGAAACTTACCACTGGATAATAATTGCGAAAAATGGTTTACTGCACTAGTTTTTTTGGCCTTTTAAATCACGCCGAAGAGGTCGTTGCCGATGGAACGTAAATAAAGCTTGAAGACCGTCGTTGTTGAGGCGTAAAACCGTATAATAATTTTTGTGTGCAATCCTTGAATTATAGGTGAATGGGTTGAACGATTCGATTAACAATACTGATGTATAGTTTAAAGAACCACAGGCAACGCATAAATTTTAGTTTATTGTTTCTAATTCGCATGTTAAGTCTAAAGGGTACAGGACATCATACTGACTACATCGTGAGTCACACTTTTCTGTAGCTTCGTATTTAACTATGGTAATTTTAAGATTGTAAATGGATGAAATTAGCAATTGACGCAATCTGCTTAAGGTTGTGCCTTACACAGAATTGCTATAATTCTTGAAACTACTTAATCTGGATATTTACTCTTACCATGAGTGGATATTCCTAAAATGAATTCATTAAGCATGAATCATAAGCTTTCAATTTGTAGAATACAATTATCCTTAAGCTTCAGTGACTAAAGTTGTATAATTCACACCCGTATTAGTAATAAATTAAGTTCATTCTTTTAGCTATGAAATTGATCCAATTATTGAATCTATGGCACAAACATGAGATTTAGAATATTGTTTAAGCTTATCTTATTACGAAAAAAATTCAATAAACCTGTAAAAATCAAGATATGTTCAATGTCCATGGATGACAAACTTTCTGTAACTTTAAAGCCTACATTCATATTTTCAAAATTGTATTAGGGAACTTACTAATTAATTTTTGCATTAATTATTTGTAATTTCACAAAGTCTCGAACAATAATAAAATACCTCCATATGTGACAAAATTATGTGAAGTAACTGTTAACATGTTTTATTTGCAGAAGAAACTAATGCATACAGTTTGTATTCCAATTAATCAAGAGTCTAAACTACTCCAGTAGTAACACAAAATAGTTCAAATAGAAAAACGTGGGAGATTTCAGTTCTCGATTACGCGACAAACTCACAGTTCTTCAATTGATATTAAAATACCGTCTCGAACCTTTAAGCAACACGTATTCACTTCAGCTGACTAATACTCGTATTTGCAGTAATAGTGAAACAACACTTCGATAAAAGAATTCTATAAACTTAGAAATATTAAATCATGAAAATGACTAATTAAATATTGGAGATTTCAATGCTTGCTTGTATGACAAACCTGTAATGACAAACCTGTAATGACGTTAAACACTACAACCATATTTTTAAAATAATAATCAGAAATGTTTAAATTAATTTTTGTATTTACAACAACCAGAAAATACAAAATAATATCTCAAATTACCAAAATTGTATAGAATCACTTTCAAACATGTCCAAATTTTGTGGCTATTTTATTTACAACAAAAGATAATATTCTGAAACTGAAATTTAAACCGTTTATACTCCAATTAATAAATTATATGTATTAAATTGCCCTAATAATAATAGAAAGTTATTTAAATTACAAAGATTTTGTTTATTGTGTGAAATAGGTAGGAGATTTCAGTGCTCGATTAAGCGACAAACTCGAAAATGGCAGTCATAATTGTTCAGCTGCCAAAACATGAACAGATATTCACTTCATCTGACTAATGTTAGTAGTAATCGAGTAAAAAATCTTAGAAAAAATGCTATAGGTACATCTACAAATACATAGTATAACCAAAATCGCCAATTAAATAATATACGAGTAGATTTCATTGCTTTTTTATACAGTACCTACAATAACGCTAAAGACTGCAACCAAATTTATAAATAACAATCAGAAATGTTTAAATTAATCTTCGTAATAATAATAATTTTTCAAAAATGCGGTGCAGTAATAAAGTAACACCGAAATGATAAATGTATTTTGAGTAACTGTCAATGTTGAAAATGTCGCCTTTTTTAAGAGAAAAACATATGAATATTCTGAAAATGGATTTATATAGTTTGCACTCCAATTAATCAGCAATATGCCAATATGTACTCCATTAACAACTGTAAAGATGTTGTAGTATAGAACGTGGGAAATTTCAATGCCCGATTACGTGACAAACCCGAAAATGGCACTCATAGTTCTTCAGTTAACATTAAAAAATACTGACGCATACTAACACGTATTCGCTTCAACTGAAAAATATATGCAGTAATCGTGTGAAAACATCGGAGATTTCAATGCTTGATTACATGAGAAACCTTAACCAGCTCTTAAAGCAATACGCGTAATTATTCTGAATATTTGTTGATTAATAAATTATCAGAAGCATTCAACTTATATTTTTTAATTATGCGAACTGAGCTTTTTTTAATTATGGAAAAATTCTAAAAACTTTTAACCATAACTTTACAAGTCTTGTAAATAAATTATCTTAGTTTAAACCTTTGCAAACTAACACCTTTTGAGAAGAGGCAAATACACAATTTCAGTAAATTTCAATAACTGCTCCGGAGATTTTATTACACAATAAACCTGAAACTATTTTAAAAACTAAACTTTCAGAAACTATAAATACAAGCCAAGTTAACAAATAAGCTAAGAAGAATTACCTTTATTTGAATATACAATTAGTTAAAATACAATTGAGTTTTAGAAATTATATTAAAAATTTTAAATCCTAATTCTCACCTTAATTGATATTCTATTCAAATACATGAATACTAATTATAAAATATTAATTAATCAAATGTTTAAGCATAATTAAACTCCATAAACATACATGTAGAACTGAAATCGGTTAATTTGCCTTCCCAGTTTGCTTAATCATAGTTGCACTTTAATAACTAATCAATAATTAAACCGTGTTGATGTCTTACTAAACCAACGATTCTATGAACATAGAGTCAAAGCACTAGCACAAAGATTAATTTAATTTCATGTTAAATATCAACTAGTCTGAATAATACAAAATTTCGTAACTGAATTTTTAATGAAAGTCACCTAAACGTGAACCATTGATTAAGCAAGAGATTTGTTTAGGTTGGGTACAGAAGGAAAACAAGTGGATATTTTTTGTTATTTACCAAACAAACAAATATGTTCAAAGGTGATCAGCTGCAGAGTTGAATAGTAAATATTGATAAATCTTAATAATTATTATTGGATTTTTTAACGTGATAAAACGCCCAGGCGGATGTCAAAACAATGTGAATTTTAATGACTGATTATTTGATTAAACAAAGGTTTTATATCTTGTGTTATTAGACATTTCGAGCAGTCTTGGTAGTTTCTCTTTTAATCCTCTTTACAATTGTACTATACTCGTCTGTTTTATAACATTCATCAAAATCATTGGAATAAAAATTCCCACAAGCTGCTTAAATATAATTTATAGAAAAATATTAACATTAAGAAACTTTCCAAAAATAAAAATATCAATGACTGATGAGACTCTGAACGTGAAGAAACAACTAAAAACAAATTATTCCATATTTGGAATTCCTGGTTGTATTTTAACTCTTTTTAGTTGATGAATATCAAAAAAAGTTAGGCAATCGTTTTAGCTTCTGAGAATATCATCATCATCATCATCAATTGACATGGTAAAGAAATTTTATCTTACTCTAATTAAGAGAAACGAGCCCTTATTTGTTTTAAAACTTTTTATTTTTGAACTTTAATACGTTTTTCGAAAATTAATTTCAGCCAGTAAATCAATTACACGAAACAGACCCGTTAACAAATTTAATTAAAGCACTACATATTTTATCTTCCCTAAAACAAAAAGGTGTAGCGCAACGATTTATGACTAATTTATAGTTATGGCTAAGTTCAGAGGTTGATTTCGAAATACGATTGATTAAGCAAGCACATTGTCAGAGCTATTTGACACTGCAACTTCTAAAATTAGATAGTTAACTATTAATTCTTACACTTGACCTGCATATACCCAGCACATATTAGTTACAGAATCTAATCGCCTTTACGTTAACTAACTTGGCGATTTCAATGCAAGAGCAAGCGACGAACCCTTACATTAAAGTTATTTTTAAAACTTGCTCGTGCTGGTTGTCTTTTTACTAAGTTTAATTTGTACTGGCAAATTAAATAATATATGCTGCTATTATTGAAGGTTGGTGATATTAATATATTAATAAAAAGTTTAAACAAGCGCTGAAGGTGAGGTGTGAATAACAACCTAAAAGTAAAAAAAAATCGCCGTGTATGTATGTACACATAACACGTAAGAGGAATAGGAAACCAAAAAGGAAACGTTTGAACATAGAATATTAATGTGTTATTAATATACACTTTCCCTTGTTATGCACGTTTTCTTTATTATGCGATGCAGAATTTATAATTTAAAATAAAAGTAAAATTCTAACAAAATTTGTCTGCAACTTCCTGTTTTGATTTGCTTGTTATTTCTGTTGCATGCAAGATATACGAACGTCTGCGTTTGAGCAAACATTTTGTCAACGTAAATAACATGAATAGTAAGTAAAACACAAACTGGTGCTAATTTACACAAGTTAATATATGTATGTATGCAAGTGTTTTAGAAACTTTAAGAATAGCAGGTGATTGATTTATTTATTCATGTAGATTTTCAATCGGACTTTTAATTTTTGTGTACGTTACAGGTAGTTCTGAAAAAGTATGTAGAAAGAGGCAAAATTTCCTTTTCAAGTATTTTGAGAAAAATGTTGAAAAATTGAACTAATTTCCCTAAGTTTCACAACTTATAGGCTTTGAATGCCATATCCGTATTGAGAATTTGGGAAAATTTCAAACTGAAATATACGAGGACGGGATGAAAAATTAAAAAAAGACTAGCATTGCCTTTTGTTATGGGTACAATTATAACCTGGATTTTAATGCTACAAATCTAACCTAATATTTTTAAAGAACACTGTTTCAGTTTATTTTCATAGAAAGAATTAGTTTAATAAAGATTGTTTCTGAAATTATATATTCGAAAATCTATTTTATTAAATTGGACTCTGCATACTTTTATTCAAGACTTTAAAACTCTGATAGTTTTCTTCTAAAATTTTGCGCTTGAATGTTGACTTTTTACTTCGTGAGTTGCAATAGTTACAGTTCCGGTTATTCTTTCTAAGGTAAACTTCTCACATTTCTCGATTTCAATGGCACAAATGTTGCACAGTTCAATTTGAATATGTATAGGCCACTTCCTAAAAGAAGTTGTATGTAATTTATTGACCTAATATTCAAATAAACGCCCTATTTTACCGCTTTGTTTTACATCTGTACTTTAAATCTGACATTAAAACTTCTAAGTAATTTTATTATAATTATTTAAACGTATAACATAATTTAAAACATGACATACTTTAATCTTTGTTCTTAGAAATAAACTTGAAGAACAATTCTTTGTTAAACGCGTTTTACCGCTCGTATAAAATCTTGCACGTGTATGTTGTAAAGGTCACACCTTAGAAATGCAGAAAAAATGTTATCGTGACAACCGTCAGTGAAGGTAGTTTTCATTTCTTGGACTTGAAGACTTGAAGTACCTACTAAGTGTTAACTAGTGGACCCGTACTTATGGAAGCATTTGCAGAATTCTTTGAATCCGTTAGTAACATTTACATGCTAGGTGCTTTGAAAGAGCCGCAGGCTAACATGCACCGCAACAGCCAAGCCCATCTTTATCTGTCATTACAACAATGGCGTAGGTAATGATTACAAAAAGTACGCCGTTCAAAAGGCGAATAAGAAAGTAAACAGAATATGTTTAATTTAAAAAGTATTCGACTCGCCGACAGTCGCATCCATCTTGGCTAAAGCAAGGACATCTGCATTTTACAAAATGTTGCATCTAACGTCAGCACCTTTCGATTCTGCAAGTTGTTTGATAGTGATGGTGCTACAACACGATCACGTTTAGGCACACTAGCCTAGCTTGGCCTTTTGCTGGTGTAACATGCGTTAGCATTGACTTAGTTACCTGATTGCATCGCAGACCTATACATTTTATACACATCATTACCTTACTGAAATGCGACTTAATCAGAATTATATAGAAATCGCGTGTGATTTCGACGTGTTATATTAATTTAATTAATGCCAGAAGCAATCTGGTAGACGGATTTAGGTTAAACAGCTCCCAAAAAAGCCTTCCATATGGAGAGCGTAATTTTGATTTATTAAGTTTCGCTTACAGCTCGAATTACTAGCTATGTAAGCACGAAAAGCTTTATATCAAATTCTAACAAACTGAGACGCCCAACGAATTCTTAATGTCAACACCAGTACTGCCTACAATTTCAGATCTTAAAACTAGATTAACCCCATCTGCATGCACATCTCAAGAATTCCATAAAAGGAGAAACGTTACTGAATTCCACAAATTCATTTTTTCTCACAATCTGGAAGAACCTTGATTTGCATCTATATTTCTTTACACAAAAACAAGTTTTACAAATCATAAATATTATAAATGGACCGAGAAATATTTCGATTTTTCTAAATGTAGCAGGCTGACATTTAATTTTTAATATTTATAATTAAAGAAACTTGGAAATATCAACAAAATATCGTTCACGTGTGTAACAAATTCGTTTAAAGTAAGCGCGCAAAAACAAAATCGTGTTTCATCACGCGAGTTATTCCACAAGTTTCCTTTTCTACAGTTAAACACACCTACAAATTGAACCGAAGGATAAATCATTGAATTTCAATAAAAGATAAAGAAATACACTTTCCAACATTATTTAGATATGTGAATACTCGCATAAATTCGTCAATTGTTCACACAACCCATAGTAATTCGATTTATGCAAAATACAAAATCTGCCCTTATTTTATACGAAGTATTTAGAAATTCAGAAACTTGATATTTGGAAACTTATTCTATTATTCAGATTTACCAATTTCGTATACCATTTGCATAACATAACCGTTCGATTTACATCAAACATACCAAATCTGCAAACCTAAAACATTACGTATATTTTATCGTCGAAAATAAATTATTAGAAACACATTAAAAAAGATTTAAACCCACTGGAATTCAGGTCGAATTTTGCACTTTAACTTTTACTTTTAGATGCGTTTGGTAGTGTGTAATTTTGTTACGCACATTTTAACACCGAAAGAAACTTTTGGAATACTTGCTGGCCGTGAACTGTACTTGTTATACATTTTTGTTTAAATTTGTTTCTCACAAAGCTACCTGAATAAATTTGTTAATAACAAGGTCGTGTAAATAAAAAAAAATTGGTGACTGACTCGTCTGACGAAGAAGCTTAGTTGTAGTCCGCACTATTTTGGAACATTATTTATTTAAAAACAAGTAGTAAATACAAACTAAGAATATATTTAAGTTTTAGTTAAAGCACATTAAGTACCCCTTATTCGGGTGGTACTTAATGTGCTAACTAAAAACTAATGTTTCAAACTAGTGCGGATTTTTAGTTCGCCTACCTTACAAGATTATAAATAGTTTGTGTGTTTAATTTACCAAATGTGTTGAATAAGTACAAGCATTTAAAATTAACATTTTAAAAATTCCTTTGAAGGGGTTTCGATGTTAACTGATATATGGATATGTTTGTTTTAGGTAAGCGCCAAAGTACTTCTAAGAATTTAGTTACATCTGTAAAATGTTTAAAGTTTACTCGTTATTGCTTTATATTTAATAGAAAAACCCAACTGTAAATTCACAAATGGGCTTTCTGTATAATTAACCTAATTTGTTTTTTACTAATTTAAGATTAATCGTTAACAATACAGCTGTCTTTTTCCATTTTAGGAAATTTCAGTTACCAATTTAAGAGTGAAATGTTTCTTAACCTTAAAAACACATTTTAATGTGTTTCTTTTCACCAAGAGCAAGGAGTACCTGGCAGATATTTACCTACATTATTATTGAAGTAACTGTAAAATGCTTATAAAACCCAATTATTCTAACAGTTCCTTCGGTAGGAAATAATAGAGAAAAATGAGTCTTAGTTTGTATAAGCCTACTTGTTTGAAATTTTCAGTTTTTTAAGTTATTCATGCTGAAGTATTTCGCAATTTTTTTCAGTGCTGCATAAATAAAGTCCTTCCTAAAAATACACCTTTAAAAGCCTATAAATTGTTTAATTACCAAGCTATAATTATAGCTTGAAATGTAAAACGATTTTCATTAACAATTAACAATAATAACACCTTATCATTCATGTAATTATCTGTGAGTATTAAATGCACTTAAACGTTCTTCCTTATTTTATAGATTTTTATTTAAGTCGAAGGTTAAGTTAATAATTACATATTTTTAGTTTTTTTATACTAATTCGCTTGATTAAATTTATAATGTTATGATATGTAATTTTTTCTTATTCGACAATCAGGGAAATCCTTGTTTTACCTAATGAAATCACGATTAACATTTCATTTATTTATAAAGCAAAATATTATTTTGGATATATTATTTTCGGAAACCTGAATTTAAGTATTAAATTGTCAGTATTGTAAAATAATCTTTGTTATTTACATACTTATTACATTTAATGCGACTGGAAATGACAGTTGTAAGAGTTATAATTTTAAAAATTGAAACTTAATTTGTTAAATGATAAATGAAATGTTCGAATAGTAGGTATATAATTTCTAACGTAATATTTAATTAACATTCAAATATTCAAGGCAATTTCGTGACTAAACTGTACTGATATAAAAGTACACATTAAGATAAACAGTTATTGAGTTCATGGTGCGTAATAACAATGCTAAATTACACTTGGAAAATTAACTTAAGTACTCGTTCTCCGTTAATGAAGAATTTACAGGCACGAAGTTTGGGTATTTTATAATTTGTCTGGCAGTCTTGTTCTTTTGTTAGCTGATGGTAAAACCAGCATTTTATATTAACCAAATTGAATTGTGAACAATTTAAAATTGTTTAAAAATGTCGAAGCTTCTTTAAAGCATTCCCATTATCCATAATAAATTATAATAAAATGCATAAAACGATTAAGTGCCCGATATTGATGTAATTTACCATATAGTAAAAATGCACACGTTCTGCTTAGTTAAGTATGTAATATTTTAATTAAAAGTGAAATTATCATGGTTAAACTTCTAAAAATATTATTACTCAACGCCTCTAGGTGTAATGGAAGTACACGTTATTAGTTAATTCCGCTGATAATTAAAAAGTTGTTAAATACCTTCCTGCCTGGATTAATCGGAAAATATCTCTAGATTAACCTTTTTCTAAGAACGTCTCATTACAAGTGGCATTAAAAACCTTTGCTTAATTATTACAGGTTAACAGCTTCTTGTAGTTTGGTAGCTCGATTTTTTTTATTAAGTTCCAATGAACTTATTTTACTTTACCAATATAATTTTCTAGTTTCACAAAGTATTTTGGAACCATAACAAATATAAGATTACATATACACACTTTGACATTTGGTTGAAAATTTATGCAAGTTATTTACACCCAAATGGTTTTACAATACACGTTTTGAACTATTTAATTTACTTAAAAAACTGCTTTCTTAATAAATTGCCATAATTTTAAATAAATAATGACGTGACGTAAACCTTGTGTGGATTAACATATAAGGAAAAGACTGCTTTTATTTTATTTTGAACTTAGTACGAGGCTTAGATATCTTAAGGTTGGTTTTAATAAGTATTTTATTAGTAAAAGTCAAATTTAATATTTGTGTTTTATAACATAATATGGAGTTTAATTAATATTTTAAAAGGTTTCGTACATATTTCGACAGGAATTTGTGAAATTACATTTTTTAGTTTACTTTCGAAATTTTCGTTATCTGATAAACCTGCAAGGTGAATATGGTAAAATCAATACAGTAATTTATTTCCTTAAAAAAAACCTGATTATTAACAAACAGCATTCAAACATTTACGCTTGAACTGATTCGAATAGTAGACGCAGACTTTGTGTCTGCACTGTAAATCAAAACTTTAATCTAAACGCTTCGAATTTTAGAGTAAGCTAGATCGTAATTTTGAAATATTGATCAACGAGTTTAAAACTTACGGCTTAACTAAAATATTGCTGTTCAAAAGCGTCTGAAGTCGTACATAATAATACCTACAACGACTTTCATATTATTTTGTTAATATAAACAGTTAAATTTTTCTTAATTTAGAGATTTGTTAATTTAAACTGCTGAATGTTTACTTGTTAATCGCCAGTTAGGTGTGGATTCAAAATGTTGACCCGTTTCTCAAATTTGGATCTTTGAACAATTGACATTACTTGAACTGGACACTTTCTATACAGGCAGATTTAGTTCGTACAAATAATAAATAATTCGTTTCAACTAACAGCTCGAGGAAATCATATTAAACAAATAATACAAAATGGTGAAAATGCAAGCAATTCACGAAATAATGGATAAATTAACAACTAACATAAACAGGCAATTCACAAAAACAAACAAAAAATTAATAAAAAATTAGCCTCAATATTATAAATCAAACAAATGACTGTTTAAAGGAATATAAAAAAAATCGAGATTTAGATAGAAGGAAAAATATAGTACTGTTTGGATTAGGACCTGCAGACCATAAATCATATTTCGACTTCGAATTAAAAATTTTAGAATTTTTAAGAAGAGCTTCAGCAGCAATTTCCGTTCAAAACTTAGATTTTATTAGGAAGATAAACACGAAAGCAAATCCCCAACTGTTGTGAGTTTTACTACCTACTTATAGAACAAAATTAATGATAATGACAAATAAGAAAAAATTGAACACAAATTAATGTACGAATTGAGGAAGATCTTTCCAAGGAGGTAGTGGAAGAAAGGAAAGCATGTAAACCTAAATTAATAGCGGCAAGAAAAATGGGGTATGCTATTTTTAAATACGATACATTAGTACTATTAGTAGTCAACGGAAGAATAATAAACAAAGAGGAAAACGTGCCGTGCCGACATAATAAGTAGCCAGGAAGATAAAAGTGAGGGACTAGATGAGCAAGGCTATAGTGAAAAAAGTTAAGACAATACTAATACAAATGGAAATGGAGGACAAAAGAAACGAAACCACTCAGGAGATCACACCCCAGATAAAAATAAAAAAGCAAATACTACTAAAATATTTAATAAATCAACCAACGCCTAGGCAAAACATAATGGTACAAACCCTTCTAGCACCAATTAAAAATAAAACCGACGAAAATACTCAACAGGTGGAAGTAAACCACCAGTTGCAAAGTAAATAGCAGCTATGCAGCTAATAAAGATTATGAAATCTGCAACGATGACGACTCCTGCTACGTACAAGGATAATGATAATAATAAAAGAAAATGTATGAAAGAAACAAAACAGATCAGGGTTTCAACCTGGGACATACAAATGCTTTTAAAAGTTGGTAAGCTAATGGAACTAATGGAAATAGCAAAAGCATATTTTAGCCATACAAGAATCAAGATGGGTTGGAGAAGGGAAAATAGACAAAGATGAATTTACATTTACTCGTATATACAGTGGGAAAACAATAAAAGGGCAAAGAGGAACGAGATTCATTATTTCTAAAGAAATAAGAACAAACTTTCTTTTTAATTAAGGTATAAATGATATAATATTTATATTATACGCCTACAGAGGGTGCAGAAGACCAACTAAAAGAAGACTTTTATGCAACACTACGTAAATTAATACAGGTATTACCAGAATATGACACAAAAATAGTATTGGGCGATTTCAACGCGCAGATAGGGAATGAATACTTCCTAACTGAAGGGGCAGGGAAATATACAATTCACAACGAGACTAATAAGAATGGACATTTACTTATGTAACTTAGGAGAAGCAAACAATTTAGTACTTGGTAAGTACAAAATTTAATCATAAATACTAACACAAGGTAACATTGAACTCACCAGGAGGAAGATACTTTACCCAAATCGATCATATTCTTGTATCTAAAAAAAGACAAAGTTCAGTGGAAGATGTCAGAACATATCGGGGAACTAGTTGTGATAGTGATTACTATTTACAGTTAGCTAAACTAAGAGAAAAAAACTGCATCAAACAGAAACCAAAAACATAAGGGCAATAAAATGTTTAATAAAGAAGGATTTAAGGAAATACAAACCTGTTACAAATACAAACAAGCAGTATCTAAAAACTAAGATAAGAACATTGCACAGGAAGATGTAGAAGATTTATGGAATGTCCTAAAAACAGGAATACTAGATGCAGCAAACTTGGCTATGAAAACAACTGAAGGCCATAAGAGAAGTAAACAAAAAGAGTGGTTCAATATGGACTGTAGAGTGTGAAGAGAAAAGATTTTACAGAAAACATGGAAGAAATTGCATAATTCTAGACGGGAGGGCGACAAACAAACTTTGCTGGAGAAACAAACGTGAATGGTGGGAAAATAAAATAAAAGAACTTGAAAGTCACAGTAATTTAAACAGAACAAGAAATTTTAGAATGAACTAAAGAAAAAGAAAAGACTTCTGAGAAAAAAAGAATAGTGGGATAGAGATAGTGGGAAAGTATATGAAATACCAAATGAAAATGAAATAAAAGAGCAATGGAAAGAAGATTATGTGAAGATATAACATTATTACAAGGAGTTGAAGACGTGCTTGAAGAAGATGAAATAAAATATGAAGAAGTGGAAAAAATAATTAAACAATTTAAAAATGGGAAAGCAGCAGGCCCAGATGACACAATAAATGAAATGTTAAAATACGGTGGAAGAAAGATTGGCGAGAAAGTTTATGACTTATACATACAGATGTGGAAGGAAGAAAAAATGCCGAGAAACTAGTAGTAGATATGTATGTGCAAACTACAAGGATATAACACTTTTAAACGAAGTATACAAAGTTGTGACAAGTTTGATACACAACCAAATCAAAAGATATACCGACAACAAAATATGAGAATACCAACACGGATTTAGAGCAAATCATAGTACAATTGACGCTATACATACAATGAGACAAATAGCTGAAAAGTGTTGGGAGTTCAACATAAATATGTATAACTTATTTATAGTTTTCAAACAGTTAACAACTATGTGAAAATTATAACACCAGCAGGAATCACCGATGCAATAAGAGTAACAAATGGAGTAAGAGAGGGAGATGTGTTATCCCCATTACTTTTTAACATAACCCTAGAAGCAATACTAAGAATACTGAAACTAACATAAACAATTAGAACAAAATCAATACAATTAACAGCTTACGCAGACGGTATAGTAATTACAAGTAGATCGGAAACAACTCTAATGGAAGAATTTTTAAAATTAGAAAAAATTGCGAAGGAATTTGGATTACTAATAAATGAGAAAAAACAAGATACATGCAGTTTGGCAGATTAAGTTCCAATCGAAAATGTGCATTAGTAGTTTCAACACATAAATTTGAAGAAGTTAATAGCTTCAGTTATCTAGGGTCAGAAATAACAAAAAATAATGATATAACAATAGAAATAGCAAAGAAGACCAAACAGGGTTTAAAAACATAATACGCTTACAAACACATTTTTAAAAATAAATACTTAAGAACGTCAAAAAAACTGAAAATATGCTCGACAATCAAAGCCAACCATAACGTATGGTTCGGAAACCTAGTGTTTAAACAAAAAAATATTAAACTCATTTAAGATTATATGAAAGAAAAATTTTGAGGGGAATATTGGGATCAACCACAGTAGAAGAAGGGCAGAGGTACTTAATGAATCACGAATTAAATTTTATCCTAAAAGGTACAAACATCGTTAAATATATAAAATCCTTAAGAATGAATTGGTGAGGGCATATCCAAAGAATGGAAACAACTAAAATCCCAAAAATAATTACTCAATGGCATCCTGGCCTACCACGAACTACAGGAAGACCGATACCAGTGGAACGGCAACGCCGAAAATGATCTTAAAAATATAAAGATTAAAAATAAGTATTCAGTTGCGAAAAATCGAATAGAATGGTTCAACATCTGCGAAAATACAAAGACTCGCCCTCAGTTATAATAATAATAATTCTTAACGTTAGTTAAATGTAATATAACTAAGCGTATTAATAATAATAATTAAAAACTTAAGAGTAGTTAAAAGACCGGAGACTGATAACCTCCAGGTCTAAAACCTTTATCTTAAATTATCGTGAACGCACATTGTATATGTGTATACGTGTATAGTATATAGACTATATTCTCTATGGAACAAGAAGTCACCCAAAGAAGAAGAGAAGAACAGCAATTGAAAATTTAGTTTCAAGTTCAAATTCAAAAATTTGAATTTTGCTTAACATTTGACTCTCCAGTCTCCAGTTTGCAAACTATGGATTCTAAATTCGAATCCTATTCTGAAATTGGGCCTACGCTACACATTACTTAAAATTTTATAATTGGATCGCCAATTTGCAAACTCTGGGTTCCAAATCTAAATCTGATTAAGTAATTTGGATTTGAATAAAAATTGAGCATCCAAATTCAAATATCTGAACTTTACTTAACATACGACTCTTTAACCACCAACTTATAAACTGGGGAGTTGAAATGTTGAACCAATTCTGAAATTTGAATCTTTGAATGAAAATTGCAAATTTACTTTCAGATCCAAAACCAAAACCTTTGTTTCAAATGTGATTAGTTGGTTGAAATCTAAGTGCAATACTTTGAACTTAACCTAAAACTTCACCAGTTACAAGTTGTGGTTACAAAATGTGGATCTGGTTCTGAAACTACAGATTTAGTTTCAAATCTAAACTCAAAACTCTGAATGTTACTTAAAATTTGACACTTAAATCGCTAATTTACAAACTGGAGATTTAAAATGTGTATCCAGTTATAAAAGTTTGTAGGTTTGAACGGGTAAATTTAAAACTCTAAAAGGTTACTGAATCGCCAACTGACCATCTGTGAAGGTCTATTCTAATTCCGAAGTTTGTACGTTGACTTAAAAATGTGGATCTGATTCTGGAATCTGAAATATTGAATTTGAATTAAAGTTTTAATTTCAGACGTAAATTTAAAATTGTGAATGTTTACTTAAAATTTGATTCTGTGGAAACAAGCTGTGGACCTGGTTCCGGCGTTTGGAGCTTTTAAGAGCTATTGAACGTTTTATTTTAAATCTAAATCCAAAATTTGGAATTTTACTTAAAATTTAAACCTTAAATCACCAGTTTGCAAACTGTGGATCCGCATCTAAAATTTTACCGTTAAAAATGATTTAATTTTTAAATTTTTATTCAAAATTTTGATTCCAAGGGTTTACTATAAAATAATCACTACTGACACTACTTTGAAGTTCGTTTGATTTTAGAAACAGTTTGTATAGAAAGCAGGAAAAGCACACGCTACCGCGTTTATTGTCGTTAATCATTTAATGTTTAATGGTGAAACTGCATCCTGTTTAAACATAAATCAACGAACATCGTTTGCCCACTGAAAATTTCGAAATCTATACTTAGGTGGAATCTGATGGCAACGTCCTTCACCGTTTACCATGACAAACCTTGACTCATTAATGTAAGCTTTCCCAAAAAGTCAATCCTTCCAATAAACTGAAGATACCCACACTTCCATTGCCATAATAACTAATTTTGATTCTTCAGAACCGCTTCTCACAATTATGAAATTATTATTTACAGTTTAAGTCATTCTTCGCCGTTTAACCTCTGCCACTAAATCAATAGAGCTTCGCATATTGTTAATTGATATGAAAGATAACTTTATGGGTGGTAAATCCAAAATTTAAATTTCGTCAATTTTAAATGTCAACATCACCACCATGTTAAACCTTGTCCTCTTTATAGACTGACAACAGAATTGCAACTAGCAACTAACAGAGTCAACGCCCAATCGATTCTGTTGCACAAAAAATAATGTGTTTTTTCAACTGCTTACTCTAATAAATTCTGTAAGTTATGCACAATCGGACAGCTTCTTAGCCTTAAAAGGAGCGCCAAGTGAGAGTAGTGACTGCTGCTACCCACACACAACACACGGTTATTTTAAAACTTGTCCCGATACAAACCAGATAAAGTCATACGCGAATATTAAAATAAAAGCTTTCATCCACTTATAATAAATATAACAGTTCTTTGAGGTAACTTAATAAAACTCGTGTCCTTTTTTAATTCTAAATTAATCTACGATTAAATCTGACCATCCTAAATTAGTTTCACTTCTTATTTTGTTACATCATTCAATAACATAATGCTTTAATAAATGTTAATCTAAGAAATGAACAATTCTGCTGTGTCACAAAACGTGAGTCCTTGCTTTGGTTCTGCATTTAATTCAACTCTTTGTTGAAAGGCATTAGTAAAAATAAACGCAGCATAATACGGACTTGAAAATAATAGTAATAAAAATTCCGCAGCGTAACTGCAGCGAACACTTTTGTCTAGTTAAAATATGAAAACAGGAATATCTGCTCGTAATTTATTCCTCTAAATTAGTTCAACGCATTTTCGTATACCTGTTATAAACAAACCCGGAATGTTAAGTACTGTTATGTATAATTTGTGTGTTTCTGTGTACATACACAAAGTACTTGTGCATAAATGACGCTTGTGGAAACAAGAGCATTGTATGAAAGCATTGGCCTGTGTATTCGCTATAAATTCTATTTACTGCCTTGAATGCTGACTTTATTGCTAATGTTTTCTAATATTAACTTGTGATTTGAATTTAGTGGGATGATTCATAGATAATTTGGAACAAAATTGAGAAAGCTCTTGCAATTGTTAGGTAAAATATTGAAGAAGTTGCAAGGTTTCTTAGATTTTTAATTAAGTAAAAACGGACCTTGAAATCTTCACTTGCAGTTTTTATTAAATCTGCCAATGATTAATACTAAATTTAATTAGTTTGGCGCTTGTGGTTTAGCCCAATCAAAAATTAAAGAACCAAAATGCAGCAATTCAAAGCTAAATACGTATTTCTTCAACTAATTTGTCATCTTCCCTGTTAAAAAAATCGTTCTTATAATATATCTTTCATAAAACGTCAACTGACCTTACTTTAGTAATCTAACGAAGAAACTACCTTTGCAGATTAATTTCAGCCAAAATACATTTGATTTTAAATTTAACTGATCTTCTTAACTTTTTAAATTAAATTCAACATTAATCACTTCAAATTAATTTTAAATTAAATAATGTTGCTTTCTAGAAGGATTTGCAGGATTTTTCGTTTTATTTGGTTATTAAAAGTAATATATTTTGATTAAATATGAAAACCCTCAATTTGATGAGATTAAGTTAGTACCTGACGCAATGTCATTGAGCATCCGTTTCATGAACTAGAGAATTTCATGTGAATAATAAAACCGTCTGGAAATTTTGTAGCATTGTTAAGTTTATTGCTTTATTATTAAAGTAACTTTAGAATATTTATTTCCAGTTATTCGCCCATTCGAATTTACTTAGGAAAACTTAAGTTTCACTATTAATTAATTTAAAAAAATAATAAATAGCCAAAGAATCAGCGACATCCCAATTAATAATACAGAAAACCTGTATTACAAAATAATTTAAAGCATTGTTAACCAGAATAGAAAATCTAACCTAGCAAATTCAGACTAAATAATAGCCAGAATTCAAGTCTTAAAGACTAAAACTTCAAGATCAAAATAATGGCTTTCTTATTTATTTGTAACACTTCGGCAGCCGCTTTTTATGCTTAAATTTGTTTCCTCACAATCATCATACAAAACACGCAGATTAAACATAATCACAAGAAATCCTTTCTAATTTCATTTAATTGTCAAGAAACTTCCAAAAATAGTTTTCTCCTTTATTGTTTATTATTTTAACAAAACTTTTATCAATACATCACATTTTAGCCGGGAAACTTCAATGCTGCGTCAAGAACGAAACCCGAAAGCCACATTGTTTGCAAGTTAATTTGCTTTGACGAATTGCACCCGCAGGTATTATTAAAAAAACGAAAACTAATTAAAAATACTAGAGAGATTCATAAATTACTTTCCTTAGAATTACGAAAGCGTAACATCTTAATTTTGATGTGTATTATGAAGAGTTTTCTTAACTAGAAATTTCTGTTTGAGACTTGTCGGACTTGAATAATTGGAAACATTATTTCGTTAGAAACTGTTAACGTTAGTTACAGTTAATGTAAAAAAATTACAAAATTTAGACTGATTTGCAAAGCAGTTAAAAGATTTTTAAAAATTTCACAAGTCGTTAAAAAACTCGATTAACATTCCAAACCAAAAAAATATTTATTTAGAAATTCGATGCGACATGACAATACCAGAAGTAATTTCAATGCCTGATTATGAAACCA
Source organism: Melanotus villosus (assembly GCA_963082815.1). Classification (NCBI taxonomy): domain Eukaryota; kingdom Metazoa; phylum Arthropoda; class Insecta; order Coleoptera; family Elateridae; genus Melanotus; species Melanotus villosus. Next base: position 25,195,311 of record OY720422.1, on the reverse strand, counting down.
TTCCGAAATTATAACTTTCTCTAAAGATAACAATCGAATCTTCAGAACAAGTTGTAAACAAAATTTAATAATCCATCAAAAGGAAGCTTAGGATTCTAATTCAATTTATAAGGTAGGCGAGGCAAACCTTCGGATCTAAATATAAATTAAAATTCTCAGGAGGTTTCAATGCCATTGTTGTTGAATTGTTAAATTATAACCTTTGTTACTTACCTGATTAATTTAAACTGATATCTATTATACTACACCGGTAAGAAGATTATGATTATTTGTTTTGTGGCGACAATATTAAAATACAAGAATTTAAAGACCACAGTTGGATTTTTTAAAGAATTTTCTAAAACAATAATCGAAAATTGTATCAAAAAATTGTTTAATTTTGCATTGATAAAATATTCGCACGTATTATTTGAAAGAATGGGTTTATTTCTAATGTTATTCAGAATAATCACAAGCTTTTTAAGAATTTTAATTTAGACCAATATTTTCGTGTCTGGTGCCTTTAATATAATATAAAAGTACTCAGATTTTTTTATTGTATTAAATTAAATTTGCATCCAAACGGCTCCCGGCTATCTTCGTTACACCAATAACATTTTTAGTACTCCTGATATTAATATACAATTAAATTAATTCCTTTAAATACAATATTTCTTTAACTAGTCCGTTTGAAGGTTATCTAAAAAAGTCAGTAACTATATCACCAATTAATTCCATTACAGTAATTTAAATGTAAATTATTTACTTTTGTAAAAAGCTGCTGTAAAACCGATCGCCAATACATAGTTATTACAAAGCCTTCAATTAACGACTGCAGATTTTATGTAAATAAATTCTGATTCTGAAAAGTCACAAGATTATATTTCATACACACAATTGGATAATAATCATGTGTGCGTTCCTTAAAGCCTTGCAGTAAATAAAGCATGTATCATCCGCCTTTAAAAACTAGTTTTTCCGCAGAGATTTAAACGTCAGGTTACGAAACGAATACAGAATCATATTTAGTTCGTGCAATAGTTTCCTTAACGTTCTCCAAACAAAAGCTCCAGATTTTTTCATTTTTTTCCTAAAATTGAGGTAACCATTCTCTTTCTAAAGGGAATTCGATACCAGGTTACGAAACGGATACAAAATTAACACAATGATTTGTATTCCCGATGCTTGGCAATTGAAACAAACTTATGTTTTGTTTTCATTCAGAATACTTTTCGTGTAAAATTTGAGGACAAACCACTTTCAAAAGGTAATAAACTGTAACACAACAGGTAGCAATAATAAGGAATTAGTATCAAGTTATATCCAATTATTTATTATCATTATTATTATCGAGTTACGAAAAGAAACTTCCGTGTAAGATTGTGAAAGGAATTAATTGAACAAAACAAGAATGTATATACCCCTTGGTTATTTTAAATTATATATTTGTTGCTGGCAAGTATGCTTTGTGCAAGATATTTTGTTGATTTTATCCGGTTGTTAAATATTTTATGATAGTTTAGACAATTATTTTATAAAAAAATTTAAGTAAAAAGCTTGGCTGTAATTTGTCAAATTGATGTAGAATTTTCAGGCTACTCTTTTACATTACAAAGTTTTCAGAATTGTCTGAATTTACTTTAAACAAGCAGTTTATTTTATGAAAAAAAAAGAATTTGAATGCTACGTCTGTAGAAATTTAAACGATAGGTTCTACGGTAAGCTCGAAACAACACAAATCTTCACTTTAGTTTTCAGTACTTATAGAGATTCGAAAAATAAAGTTAATATCCGAAGATTCTCATTTCATTGCCAAGTTAATCTTCGTTATTTTAATTTTTCAGTTTTTCTCGTTGTAATGAGGCACGCACAACATTAAACTTCTAAAAGCCGGAATATTTCTTTACAACAAATACCTATCTACAAAAAACTCAAATCGAATTCTTTTGTAAACTTTAAAGAAAATAATTCATCTGTAAATTTGAAAAAATACAAAGACGAGCTATTATTATACTTATTTAATGGCTGGCGTTAAATTGTACTGATTGATGTGGTCTAAAGAATAAAGCTCAGTTTTTGCTTTTCTGATTTTCAAAGCTGCCTTCTAAGAACCACCAACCGCAAAATGTCAATGTTAGACAATTCAGTCGGGGCTAATAGCCGGTTCCGCTTAAGGAATGCAGACATATAAGAGAGACTGCAACATTAGATTTTGAAATAACCCGAAAACTTAACTTCACGCCTACTCCTATAATTATTTTGCGATTTGTTAGCTAATTTTAGAATGAAAAATTAACTCAAGTTATTTCCTACAATAAATAAGATTGATGCTGTAATTCAATAGTTTAACTTTTTGTATTGTGGGCAAAAAGGATAGATTTATGCAAATGTTACATCTAAATAAAGCGGAGCGTTTTCGTATTGAAATTCTATTGGAAATTTCAATGCTGCGTTACGCAACAAACCTAAAATAGAAACGCTGGCGATTTAAATTTCTGCTCCGGCTTTATTTTTGTTTAAATTTTAGAACAGTTAAAATGATTTATTCAATTAAATATTGTCACCAGTTTTTAACATATTCGATTTCAGTCCGCGTGCCTTTGATTTAATTTTTGAGGAATTTCATCCAAAATAATGACTTTTAATTTTGTAGCTGACTTGACCAGCTTATAAGACTACTACAATCTTCGATAAGTAAATAAATAACTTAATTATCTGTTTAATACCTTTGTTTCCTTTTCCATCCTTGTAAAGCTTCATAGAAATAAACTAAATTGATTGTTTAACTTAATTTTTTTAACTCAAATTGTTAACGTTTAAATTTAAAATCAAAATGTGTAAATATTAAATGTTTTATTGCCAAAACCATTAAAAAATTCTTGGAAAAATAATATCAGTGTTTATTTCAAAGCTCTGACTTTGAACAACACACGTTTCCTTTTAACGCGTTTTTAAAGAGTGATAAGCGTGACTATAAAAAATCACTTTTACTTTACAATTACAACAACGAAGAAGCAGGTTTTGTGTCCTAAATATTAGTGAAAGTCCGAGTAAATATTATAACATACGAGTTTCTAGACATTGCACTCGTAGAATATTTCATTCTCATTTGTTTGTTTTGTCTTTTTTTGCCGGACGTATTCATGTGGGTTCGAATTCCCTTTTCGCAAGAAGATATTGTGTAAAACGAGTTTGCGATTTTCTCTTCGTTTTAGTTAAATAAGAATTTCGTTTCTTGTTTGCTAATGGGTAGGACGATCGACTTGACGACCTTCTCTGCCTTTAAACTTAAAAGAATCTCCACGAGTCTCTTTAAGTTGGCGAACCTCGCACCTACGAATTGTTCTTTGGATTTCACAATGGATTTCATTCTTTATTTAGTTACACTTACGAATGATAAAGTGCGCAAAATAAAAATTTAAATTGCGTTTTTGTTTCTGACATTGAAAGCAATACGTATTTGACATTGGCGGTACCAAATTTGCTTTGTTTGAAATACCGAGCACGCTCGAATTCATATGGGAACGCATATTTATCCTAACCATTCATCAGGCTTGTTTTGAAACTGCTCAAATTAAGCTACCGGTGTTGCGTTTTTTAGAACTGTCAGAGAATTTATAGTAAAAAATAACCTTCGTTCTCTGAGGATTGCATAATTTTGGCACGGTAAATGATGCTAGTTAAAAGATCAAAATTTATGAACTGTATAGTTACGTGATTATAAACGACTGTTAACTATGTGATTAAAGAGGAAACTGACGCAATGAGTCATAAATAAGTTAACACCCTGTATGCCGATTTTTAATTAATAGATTTGCGGCTCACATCAATCTATGGATAATTAATAAGGCTTGCTACTAATTTGATTAAATTATACAAGGTTTATTTTATATTTATTTATAGTCAGAAAAACTCAAATCTTGTAGGCTGAACTAGCATTGAAATCTCTAACAGAATAGGTTATGGGCTTTCGCTAGGTACTGAGGGATTAATAGCGTTGTTTACAATACGTTAATTAACAATTCGTTTCAGTTTAAAACCCCAAAACGTCGCACTACTCACTCGCTTATTTAACGAAAAATCGAAGCTTGCTTAGTATATCCACAGTCGGATTATGTTCTTTGGATATCATAAACTGAATGTTTAAAAGGCAAGTTAATTCGTTTCTTAATTACAGGAAAATTTATCTCTTAACTCGCCTTAATCTCAATAAATGTGCTAACATTAAACTAAACAAAGGTCATTCTCAGAACGAAGCTACGTTAGTTTGGACGTGGTTTTATGTAAGAAACAAATTACAGAGAGTAAATAATACGTGATTCCATTAGTAGAAGATCCAATTCGAGTTCCCATGGAACTTTGATGAATCATTTTTCTATTCATTAAAGACAGCATTATTAACAAATCATTATTGAAGCGTTTAATTTGCGAAATGTATGGCAAAAGAAGGTAGAATAAAGGATGGTAATGATAAAAGTAGGCACATTTAAACACCTGCAAAAAATGCTGAATAAGGCAAAAAATAAATGCTTAATTTAGGACGAGTACAAAAACGAACAGCCTACTTAGATGTGGCGTATGCTGAGCTTGCTATTAAAAATTTGGTTTGTAAAGATTGCCGAGCTTAATTGACTTAATTCAAACTTTAATGCCCTGAGTGGTTTTATTGTAAGCATATTCAATCAAGCTTCTTTGATTTATTGTAAATTGAGTTTTGCGTTCGGTTCTTACAGGCTCAATTGTTACCAATAAAAAAGAAGACAGCGAAGCCCAAAAATTAATTAATAATCTTGCAAAAAATTGTAGGTGGGTCTACAATTTAGTTACTAAAAGTGTAACGTAAAATTACTAAATCAGCTTACCAAAATAAATAAATTAAAAAAATGTCAACATTCCCGCAACAAATGGAGATTATTTCACATTAAAGCAGTAAACGAGTTCGTTTTGTACGTAAAGCTTCTCGCTGCTGAAAATAAATCGTGGCACAATTTTAATACTCTAGTGCACTTAAGACATAATTTTATTAACTTAAAAAACCTTAAACAAATCTATTTGAAAGTCGAACATTTCCTTTCGATTTGTTTAAATACAGAAAGCGGTTGTACTTGCACAGACACAACATTTATGCAGATATCCTTAGAAATTAATGTAGGTGTTTCAAATTGATCACCTAAAATTCGGTTAAAATAAATAGTTATGATTTCTGCACATAGCTTAAAGTACAGAACATAAATCAATTTTAATACCTCTATTATTTACGTACCTGCTAATTGCTGGATAATTCATTAACTCACAAGGTGATCTACATGATATTCATAACTTAATTTTTATAATTCACTGCTAGGCGACAACGCCTTTTATGAATAGATTTTTGTTTGTTTTATGTCTGCAACAAGCTTTATATCCGCAAGGAAGCGTAGGTAAAAGCATTTTATTTGCATTAATTTTTTTTTAATTGATGGTTACTTACTAACCAGTCAGGCCGCTGCTATAAATTTAAAGACTTTATTAACTCCACTGGCGGTTTCACTGTAATTTACTATACTTAAGTTGAATAATCATGGGCGAGATTGTGGAGGCATAATCTTACATGCTGGGATTCTAAGTAAATTCCCGGAATTTACCCCTAAAATTTATAACAAGCTAAAAATATGCAACACGTTACCTTAAGTTTAAAAAACCCAACGTCTTGATGAATTTTCCATAAAAAGAAAGGAATTATCATCAAGTAAACACAAGATTTAAGATGCCGTGTTAACTAAAATTCATGAAACAAAGGGCGGAAATACAAATTCAAAGCTGTAATTATTAAAAAAAAAAACAACATAATAAAAGTCGACTCCGTCAGAAATTCTGTAAAAAAAATTATAACCAACACCAAACTCCGGTGTTTCCTTGGGACTTGATTAATTAAGTTTTCTTTGATCAAAACATAAAAATAAACGATCGCTCGTATCAGTTTTTTTAAATAAATGGTGGGTTTTAAAGTTGCATTTACCTTTTCGGTTTTGAATTTATCTTTATATTAGAAGTTTTATCTCAAATTACCTCGACCTGATTATACGTAGTTAACCAAGACCTATAGCTTGGTTGTAAATTATTTTTTTACGAGTTTACAACCAATAATTTCTGTTAGTAATTCTAGAAGACTATTTGTGCTTATTATCACTTTATAATCTTAACAGAAAGCTATTATAAAGTATTATAAAACTTATGCGAAGAACTTATTCTGATAAATATGATTAAAGTAATGCATTTTCATGTGCATGTTTTTAACAATGAAGACGTACTTTAATATACGAGTATATACATTTTGTATATATTTATAATCAATTGCCTTGTTTACTCTTAGGTGTAAGGCATTACATTTCAAACATGTTCGTATTTATATATTTCATTTCCTATACATTTTTCCACTCCCTGTTTCTTTTCGGTCCTCGTGAGCCCTCTGTCTTCCACTATCTTCTCTATGTTTCGATTCCATGCTGTCTTTGGTCTTCCCCTATTTTTCTTATTTTGACTTTTAGCTTCCCAGACTCTTTTAACTGGTCTGGTCTCATACATTCGCTTAAGGTGTCCATACCATTTCAGTTGGTAGTCCTCAATCCACTTCATTACTGGTTGCACCTTTAGCTGTTCTCTGATAAGTGTCATTTCTTATATGACCTTTTCTTGTGACTCCTAACACCCTTCTTAGATATTTTATTTCCATGCTTTGGATCTTTATCTTTAGTCTCTTCGTTAGCACTCAAGATTCGCAACCGAATGTTAGCATACATAGGTATAAATACGTCTCTGTATATAAGTACTCTGATTCTGGTTTCTTACCTTATTATCGAATCGTATTTCCAAGTATTTGAAGGTGTGATCTTGTTCTATACCTTTCCATTTAGCTCTTTGTATCTGATTTCCCACTAACCATGATTTTTGTTTTCTCCTAACTTGTCTTTAGTTTCTTCTCTTCTAATTACTCATTCCATATCTCTAGGTTTTTGTTTCCGTTTTTCTTTTCATTTCTCGAAAATGTAATAAGGTCGTCAGCAAACGCATATTCACTTATCTGAGCTGGTTCTAAATTTGTATAGCCCACATTCAATGCGTACGTTCTTTTCCTCGCTTCTTTTATTACAACGTGCATGATCAAGTTAAGTAAAGTTAGGCTCAAAACACCTTCTTGTCGAACACCCTCGTTTACCGAGAACTCACTTGATAGAATATTATCCGTTCTTATAATGTTTCCACTGTGTTTATACATGCTCATTATCGCTCTTATTAGTTTCATGTCAATTTTCGCATTAATCATACTTTTTTCTATAACTGCTCTTGATGTTCTGTCAAATGCCTTTCCCAGATGAAGAAAAACTTGATAAATTTGTGTTTCTTATTCTGTCCGCCATTTGTTTAATACGTATATGTTCTTGTATGCGCCTGCCTTTCCTGAAACCACTCTGAGACTGTTCGAGCTGTGGTTTGAATTCCCGGTTCAATTTTATTTCCAAAATTCTTTCATATACCTTTCACGCTATACTCAGCAGGACGATTCCTCGATAGTTGCTACAATCTCTCCTTTCTCTTTTCTTGTATATTGGCACGATGACACCTTTTGATACACTCCCTTCCTCCCACCCAGGCCATATTATATATTTTCATTAACATCTGTAATCCGTTTGCGCCTATCCTTTTCACCTTTTCTCCTGTTATACTATCATATCCAGAGGCTTTTTTTTGAGCCTCCTTGACATCTTCTAGTTGTATACGTTCTCTTTGTTGTTGGATTTCTTCTATGTTGCAGATTGTTTCGTTGTTATAAAATTATTTTCCCTGTGCAGCATACTTTCAATTATGTCTTCCTCCATAGTTAATATTGCTCCATGTTCGACCTAGAAGTGTTTAATTACTTAATTTTTTTTTTTGTTACCAGATCTGCGGTTTTTTAATGTGTTGAAGAACAATTATTGATTTGTATGGAAATCCGTTTCCATTTTTCTTCTTTAACAGAAAGTTATTATAAAACGTATGTGTAAGTTCATATGCACGTTTAAAATAATTGTTAGCAATGAAGACTTATAGAAAACAGCGTTGACTTTAATTAATTCACAATATTTGATCTTGCTGGGTTCTAGAAATTGCTGATAATTAAAAGCAAGTCATAAACCATCTGTAAATAATATTCGCAGCATTAAAATCGCATTATTAACTATGATTTTAATAACTTTTAAATGAGCTAAACTTACAAACTGAAATTATTGATTGTAATTTATAGCTGGGTGCTTTGTTTAAATGTTTAAAAGATTAAAGCTAACATCATAAAATTATAATTATATCTTAGCGTAATTGATGTGTAAGATGCATCTGCTTTGATGCATATCAGTCAGACATATTCCTAGTGCCTACTATACCATGTATATACAGTCTGTTCTACAAAAAGGTCCCAAGACTATAGCGACTTCAATTGTGATTTAACCTTCAACAATCCATATATATTATTTAACGGGACACTTTTAGCTACAACTTGGCGAAAAAAATTCCTTTTTAAACACCTTCATGTGTTTGTTGTGACGTCACCGACAATTTTTTTAAATTGCTCGGTATAATTTTTTTTATGTATTCTTGTAGAGAATGTTAAGTACTTTTCACCGGTCTAGACTTTTAGTAGGGTTATACTATGCAACTTTTGCAAAAAATGCAAAAAACTGGTTTGAGCTAGTAGGCTGTTAAATCCAAAATTCTGTGGAAATTTTGTCGGGAAAACGATTAGCATAAAGCCTCTGCGCTTGAACACTATTTTTGTGGCACTCAAAATAAACTTGTAGCACATCAACTAGTTCATTAATATTTTCCATTTTAGGATGGTTAACATTAAACAAAATGAACTTCTTTAGGCAATTTGGAACGTCAAATAAGCGACGCAGTTGTTTTCAGCTTGCTTAATTATTATCACCAATTGTTTGTTCCAGAGAACAGCCTACTAGCTCAAACCAGTTTTTTGCATTTTTTGCAAAAGCTTCATAGTTTTTTATTTATTTATTTATTTATTTATTTATTTTTTTAATTAGTGCACCAGATCAACGTATGACTATGTTATACATGGTATTGAGGTATTTTACAATAAATATCGCTATATATTAACATGGAGGATTACTATTTCCTCTAGCTTAATCACTAAGTACTTAAATATGTGAGTTTTAGTCTATACATATACAGGGAAATTTTCTTTTTAGTATACATATACCCTATGTATACTTTTATAATAAACGCAAATAGGCAACCCACTATACACTATAAACGTTAAAAAATTAGCATGCCGTGGCAAAAATCATCAAATTAAGTTAATGTCAAAAAATTAGTCTTTAACTGTTGCTGTTTTTATTTTCCTTTCTGTTTTGTATTGTTGATATTTTATGTTTTAGAATAATCGTTGAATTAAAATTATGTTGATATTCCACTAATTTTGATTTATTTTTTATTTACAAACATGAAACATAACCTTTACGCACCACGGGACGTGACGTTTATAGTGTATAGTGGGTTGCCTATTTGCGTTTATTATAAAAGTATACATAGGGGATATGTATACTAAAAAGAAAAATTCCCTGTATCTACCAAGTCTTGCGGTAGCTGGCGTTTCAGTCTCGTGTGGATATTCTTCTGGCTTAACTGTCGTACGATTTCGTTGCTATTGTTTTTGGTGTTCACGATGAAATTTTTTGTCAATCTTCTGATAAACAGTTCTATTGTGTCTATTCCGAGTTCTTGGTGGATTTGTTCGTTCCTTACAAACCACGGGGAGTTGATGGCAATGCGGAGTACTTTGTTTGGTATACTTGTAGTTTTTTAATATTTGTTTTTGAAGTTGCTATCCATACAGGGCAGGCGTATGTTAATATTGGCCTAAGAAGTGTTTTGTACAACAAGATGGCACACTCTTTGCGTAACGGAGAGTTTCTGTTGATTAGGGGAAATAGTTGATGTAATCTTGCCTGGTTTAGCTTGCTATTTATGTGAAAACTCCAGGTTAATCTGGTGTCCATATGCACTCCTAGGTATTTAACTGCCCCAGTTTTAGGGTCCCATGGTATTTCTGCTCCTGATATTCGTATTTGCGGGTGATCCGTTATTTGTTTGAGTGTAAATATTTTGGCAACACATTTGGTGGAGTTTAGTGAGATGCACCATTTGCTCAGCCATGGGCTTAGGATATCAATGGCCGATTGAAGTTGGTTGATCGCTGTGAGGAGGTTATTATGTTGGGTGATAATGGCTGTGTCATCGGCAAATAGTGCAATTTCGCTCATATTCGGAGTAGGAATATCGTGGATAAATAGATTGAAGAGTGTTGGCCCCAGGACAGTTGTAGCTAAAAGTGTCCCGTTAAATAATATATATGGTTTTTTATTGAAGGTTAAATCTCAATTGAAGTCGCTATAGTCTTGGGCCCCTTCTGTAGAATAGACTGTATACGTATTGATATAATGGGGTTTTGGAATCTGTCCCAAGTTCATTTATAGGCTACCTTAAAATATCTTTGGGATTAATTAAATATTTTAGCCTAATACATATTCCATAGTCAAGCATTAACACAAATCATTTAGTTAGTACTTTTGCTAAATTATTTAAATCGCAAAAACCTAAACATTTAAGCAAAACTTACATTCACAAAAGCGTCAGATTTTTTAATTGTGTAAAAGAAAAAATAGGCATGTCTCATTGGGTATTTTTAATTTAAAAAAACGAAAGCTAAAACTATAAATATTTTTTTAAAAAAATCGGGAGGTTAGAAATTTAAAAAAAAATGTGAATTTTGAATTGAATTATACGAATGTGGGCCTCGAGGTTTTGCAAATATTTTGTATTTAACTAAAACGCACCGCACCGTTGATATTTTTAGTTTTTACACATAATGGAAAGACAGTTAATAAAATAAGCTGAGATAAAATGAAATTATACAGAAATAAAGTGACTAGCTTAGCTACTAATTTGTTCGAATTTAAAACAGTTAAATCCTTAAGTTATTTAATGAAAACTTTTTAAAATATTATCCATGAGCTAATGAATTCTAAAGATTAGAAAACTTAACTTGGACATTTTCTTTCTAAAAACTATTACCGTTATAAAAAATTAATATAAAAATATAAAAAGTCTAGTCTGTGAAATATCTAAATAGTTTGCAGTACATTAAACTTTTTATGCTGATCTTTAATGCTAAATAGTTATTTAAAAATCCACACAAAATCGCTGTCAATTTTTAAGAACTGTGTACTCTACTTTGAAAATTACATTTTTCATTTCAATGCCAATTACAGAATCTAAACTCAAGCTTCAACATTTATAACCTGGCCTTCAGTTACAATTCACATACATTAATTGCGTGCATTACATCTTAATTTCCAGCCTTAACCTGATAACAAAGGTCTTTCCCATTACATGAAAAATCTGAAAAATCACAGGCGTTCGATTTAAACGACCGCATATAAATCAATTTATTTAAATTATTAAAGCATGGTTAACCTTAAGTCTTCCTAAGGGTCTTAAATTACAAATATTTTCCAGCGATGTTAGGTGTGGCCTTAACAATGTTGTTTGTAAGTACGAGAAATTTAATCTGCAAACGGAAACACAATATCTAAACCTACCCAATAATTACAAGAAAAACCTTGTCAGTAGCGGATTAATATTTGTTACTCCTAACCACTGATTTTTATATTTTTTATATCCTTGGCCTTAGTAATAAATAAGAAAAACTTCGTTAAAAAATTAAATCCCAAAGATTACAATCTCAGATTTCTTTAATTAAAGTGTGAAAATAAACAGACGTTTACTTCCCATGGCATTTAGTAAAAACCAGCCAGCTGTCTTCCTGGCAATTTTATCTGTTTATTTCTAATTACAATTACAGTAGGATTAACGTATAATTTACAGACGAGTAATAGGTACCTACATGTAAGTCTCGCGTATCGACTACGAAGTAAACACGTATTTCATCAACGTAAAATTACGCACATTTAAAACAGTTCTAATATTGTGCAAGTGAAATGCAATAATGCCCGAACTCATCATCCGTGCAATGTAAAAAGTAGAATACACAATGTATTTAATTCATTCTCATCCAAACAAAAAACTGGCTTTATTAATCGCGATTAAAAGTCTTATGTAAACGTTTTGCATAACGAGAAAGTGTAAATTTTCTCATTTATTTTTCTCCATTGACACTTAACACGGAAAAGTTTTTTTGTAGCAGCGTGTCTGAATTTTTTTTAAATCGGATACAACGCAAATTGTAACAAAACAGCACAAAATGTTGATTCGTTGTGACGACACCCGGAAATCCGTTAAAAAATATCGCTCTACAATCTTTATGTGTTTACGGAAACAACAAGCAAATATTAAACAGTTGTTCTATATACGTCTTGTTTTGTCACATCGATTTTATTAAAAGCCAAATCGAGAGACTTACTTTATCAATTAGTTAACTTTCACTCTTAAAGTTCAAGTATAACTTTAATGAAATTTTTTTGGAGTTACTCCAATGCGTTGGACGGATTAAATTAATTTCGGTTCTATTAACAAAATGCTAAAAGTTAGATATTTAATTTATTTTTGTGACAAATAGGGAATTCATTATTTAAGCCACATAAAAAGGAACTGCTTTAATCGGCTTTGGAGGTTGTTAAATAAACCGAAACAAATGGTACAGAACTGTAATACAGTCAACGATTTGCATCTCAAAAGCACGTATTTTTTATGAGTTTGACCTTTTTAACTAGAACAGGAATGTGAGTAAATTGGCATTTAATTTTATGAGATAAACATTGGATTCTTCGCAATTTAAAGGTTTCAAAATTGATTGGTTCGATAACTAAGGATACTTAGGCGAAAATGTTTATTTACCGCAGTTCTTCCCATTTTTTGCCATTTGATGCAGACTTACGGTGATAATCGTTGAAATAATTAATTTAACTAAAAACAATTGAAAACCTAAAACCAAATCTAAGAAGTAGAATAAGCAAAAGCAGTTTTCTAAAGTAATTAAAGGTAGAAAAACCTTAATTTTATAATTTTTCGAAATCTAAACTGTTAAACAAAAATATTAGACAATTCCAGAAAGTTCAAAATATTCGCAGTGGAAATTTCATTAACTTAGGAGTAACTTAATGAATGAAAATTGTTTTTTAAAACTAAAAATAAAATAACAGAAAACCTTAATTTTATGTATTTTTTTTTTAAATAAAATCAAAACAAAGAAGATCTTTTTGTAAATCGCTTCGGGAACAAACTTGAATAAGGAAGAGAAATCCAAGTACTACCTGGTCTTTCCTTATTCTAGTATTACAAAAGAAATAAAATTATAACTTAACAAGTTAAAGTAAATGTTACTACCTTTCTAAAGTACAAATTGCAAAACCTTTAGTTCATCTTAAGTAATTAAATTGTCCATCTTCGGCGTGCATTATGTAATTTTGCAACCATCTCATTTTTAATTATGGAAGGGCTCAATGAAGCTTCGCCTAAACTCGAGATTTCAAAACAAATCTCTTTATTGTAACGAACAAGGCATTTCAATTCGGTGGCGAAATTGCAAACCGAAGTTTAGTTAATTAAATATCAGTTTTGGGGCTTCAAATAATTACCTTTCAGAAAAACTGAGTTCGAATAGGTACATAGCTTAAACCATCAACTTGAGGCCTTATTTTTAACGAAAAGTGTTCGATTGACAATGTTGAAAATGATAACCAAGTGCATAAAAACATTTGGAATTGTAAACAAATTAATTTAGAAGAAAGAATTTATTACATGATGAAATTCTTAGTACTAACCACAGATAGATCTGTTATTACTTTTAAACAAGATCTCAACTAAAAATTAAAAAAAATCGCGATCACAACACTTTTACATCTAAATTAGATTCGCTTAGCAAAAAAGGTTAAGATGCTACTACTACTAACTGTAAAAAGTATCAAAAATTCAACACCAAAAATATTAACCATTGCCAGAGAGGAAATCGCACGAAAATAAAGACAGATTGTAATAGAAACATTTTGAAAAGAAAATTTAATTTCTTTAGAAAAAGTGCGTATTTACAGGAATGGAATTCTTAGTATTACTACAGAAAGGACAAAAATTGGCCTCAAATTTTTTTAATGGAAAAATCAACCTAAAAAGATCAACACAGACTGCAATCAAAATATTTTCAAATCTAAATTTATGGCTGCACAAGTGCACAAGCATTAGAAATCCAAAAAAGATCTTCTCTGGAGTTTATTAAAAAGAGAAAATCATCTTAAAATTAAGACAGATTACAATCCAAATAGTTCAAATCTAAATTAAATTTATTTAGAGAAAGAAGGATGAAATTCTTAATATTGACTGTAGAAAGGGTTAAAATCACAAAATACTAATCTCAAGAGCTACCTTGGAATTTTTTAACTAGGAAATCGATTAAAAATCAAGCTAAATTTCAATCCAAATTTAGCAGACGTCCAAAAATATTCAAAGTTTAAAAAAGCCATCTTAGGAGTAGTTCTAAGAAATTATTTATTTAAAGGATAAAACAATTTTGTGTTGATTGAAGATACTGAAAATCAAAAGAAGTGCACAAGTACACCTACTATTAAATCAACTGCAAGTAACATAAACTGCAATCAAAACTCATTATTTGCTTAAAGGTAAAAGTAAGCATCGCCAACCAGCACAACATCACAAAAAATGCAAACCAAAACCCTTAATGGTTTTATTGGTGAAGAAAACTATTGAAATTTTAATCAGTTAAAGCCTTACAGAATTCGCTTCAAAATTACTTTATGGTCACATTTTCAATGGGGATTGGAAATTAGGTTCGAAACAAAAAGAAATATGAGGCTCAAGAAATATATTACATTGAGAAAAAGCATATTGTAACCAAAAATTTTCCAGCTGCATCAGGAAATCATCATCCGTAAATTATTTCTTAATCAAAATCATATGCAAAACTTAGGTCAACAATAAAAATTATCTTGCAATCCAAGAAGAAAACTAGCAAATATTCGCTTAAATATTTTTTTCTGTATCCTGTAAGAATAAAACAATTTTTAAATTTTTATTAATTTAATACAAAGTTAATTAACTTCCTTTCTGTTTATTTTCAGGGCTGCTCTCAGTTAATAGACACGGACTTCACACCGCAAGTATCAGCAACATGTAAAACAGGACACATGAACATACGGGTAGCCTTTAACAACAGTTTTTATGGAGCCATACATTCAAGAGAATATCGAACTCCCGCTTGCATGGCTTATGGGGATGGAGGAAAATTAGTTACCTTAGATATAAATCTTCTTGCTGCTCCAAATAGTTCCGAATATTGTGGACTTTTTGTTAATAACGTAAGTTTTTCTATTTATTTTTTTAATACAATTTCAGCACGTTTGATGATTCTTTAGTCAGTTAATTACTCTACGAATATGATTGAAAGAAAAGAAGTTTTATGTTGAAACAAGTGTGCTTAATATATTTTTCAGCAACAAAACTATAGACGAGATGAAAACCTTTTCTGGTGTATTAACGCCTGTTTCGTTATTTTTAGAGGCTTTTCTATAATTAACGATTGTCTTATTGAACCTCCAAAATCTTTAATTATGACCACGCTTATGCTGGTTTTCAATAGGTTAGCAATCATTCTGTCAAAGCTAGCTACTTTCATTCATAAGATTATAATTTTCAAGACACAAAGTAATTTCCGCCTGCTTAAACAAAAACTTTTCACTTCCTTAATTTAAACGAATATCAAATACTGTCAAGAAAGTTAGAAAAAAATCCGCCAATTAAATTTAAATAAATAAATGTTAAAAATTTCTTAATTAAATGTAACAAACAAAAGTTTAAATAACTGAAATTCCTGCACACTTTCATTTTAGGAAAAAAAAATCACGCGTCTGTGGTCTTAATTAATACTAGCTTGGGTTTTTCTTTTTATGATTATAAATAGTTCACTTTCCCTAAAGCTGTTTTTTAAAGTTTACGAATCGTTGCCAGACGTGCTTTAATCCTCAGGCAAGCGACAAATCAATCGACAAAAAGAGAAAGTATTCTTAAAGAGTAATAAAACGGTGTAATTCGTTCGCTTGTTTTTTTAATTACTAATGACCTATTGGCAATGAAACCTGCCCATTATTATGATTTATTCCTGAGAATACCCTAAAGCTACGGCAACATTTTTTAACACGCGTGGGTATCGTTCAAAACCTAAAAATTCACAACCATCAATGACACCCAACATTTAAAAACATTTCCATTAACGAAAAGCACTGACTCATCGTTTGATATTTTTAAAAACTACGTACGTGTCATTATTCGTAATGGAAATAAGTTTGTAACATCGGTATACATTTTAGCTTCAAAGTTAATTGACTTACTAAAACATGAATTAGTAGAAAATCTTTCGTTTAATATTATATTAATGTCACGGACTGTTTTCGAATTACTACTTAAAAGTCGTTTAAATATTCATATTCCTTCACGAGATTAAAGTTGTTAAAGTTAATGTAAGTTAATTCATTTACATGAGTTTCGGAAGGTTTTGGGGTTAAAGCTTTAACAGACTAAATAATATTTGAAATTTGAATAATTACTTTAAAATTACCGAGTTTATAATTAATCTTGTAATAATCTTAATTTAAATTGGAGAAGCAAATGTAAACATTTTAAAACGTTATGGTAATTTACGGAAGTAATATAATATTGTTAAAAAGAGCTTTACAATAAAAACCAAAGCTTTAATTGAAACATTCTTTGAATATTTACACAGTCAGTTTATAAAAATCTCAAACATTTGCTGGTCTTCAAGCCACGTATCAGAATTCACTAAAAATTTTAAGTAATTCTCAGACAAACACATTTATTTTTATTTTGATAAGTTTAAAAAAATCAACCTTAATAATAATGTTTAATACGCCTTTATTACAAAAAGGTAAAAACCAGTAAGTATTTATAAATAATCGTTTCTTCTATTCAAATTAACAGGACTATGCACTTCTTCCATGTGATGTTTATCGAATTTCTAACGGAGGTTGATGCGTGGCTTAAATCGAGTTTGATGAAGTTGAATGACATTTTTCATTAAATTTTATTATAAATTCTTCGAAACTAATTTAATGTGAAAAAGAGTGTGGGATTACCTGCCTGAAATTGGAACTGCTGGTATTTTATAACATAAAATCTGTTTCTAGGATCTGACTTTGGTTTTTTGTGATGTAACTCGATGTATAAGATTACCTTCGTTCAAAAGAAAATATGTTTTTTTGTTTGTTAAATCAATTATGTAAATTTAAAACTGAAATCTGATACAGAGCGCAAGTAAAAACATTTTCCACACTTTGGCAGGTAGGTAATAATAATTAGAGTTCAAAATAAACAAAAAAGTCATATCAAGATAAATACAAAACTTATAGCTTTTAATATAGTTGTCAGTTTTAAAAAGTTAGATTTTTAAGCTTCTACAAACTCAAGTTGTAACACCCGTTTCTAGTATATGTGAAAATTATCGATTGATTGCGAATTTCACTATAACGCAAGTACATGCCGTACAGTGATAATTTTCTTATTATCATCAAGTAATTATTTTATCTTTATAAATATCTAACATTCCGAATATTTATTTATAAACTTGCTTTTCTCATTTCTCGTCTGCTAGCACCTCTTACTGTGTGGAAAATGTTCTTTTCCCCTGTATAATGAAAGTCCTTTAAAGATTAAAAGCAGTAATTTCTATTTTGAATTGTAAAAATTGCAAATTTTCTTAAATTGGCTAAACTGACAATTAATATAAACTAAAAATATTTGGCTCACTACGTTTTATTAACAATTTCCTCTCAAACTATCCACTTAATATGTAAAATAAGTTCAAAAGAAATATGAAAATTATTTATGTATTGCTGTCTTATAAACAGCAAATTCAAAACAAAAAACATACAGTTGAAAATGTATGGCGAAATTCCAATAGTTTCTAATAAATACATTTAAACAAATTGCAAATTAATTTTTACTTTCAGATATTACATAATTTCCGGCTAATTCATACGAATTATACAAATTTCAGAAACTTAATTGTTAATTATTTGTAATAAATACTAAACTACCTAATTAATTCTACAATTTGAATTGGTAAAATGGCTGAGCAGAAAATAGTGTGCTAATTTTATATTAAAAAAAATTACAAAAATAGCTTCAGATTTTGAGAAATAATTAAAGGATTTTGTTTACCAAAATTTTGGTAACCTAGAATTAAATAAAAATTATTTGTTTTAGAAATAATAACTATTTTTAAGGATTCATTAAAACTCAAATTCTTATAAAAGACCGCAATGCAATAGTCGAGGAATTTTTAATGTATTTTAGCGAATTAAGATGACGACAAACTTCCTTTAATTCTTAAGTAAATGAAGATTTACTTAAATTAGTGAATATCCTTAGTGAATTGTCTTTGTAGCTCAATTAGTAAAACATTGATCCGAAGTTCAGTGGTGATATCTTTCTATATACAGATTCTCCAAAATGAATTTAAATTCTGTACAAAGTTTATTAATTATAAAATCGATTTCAAAATCACTTGTAATGAAACTTTCATCTAAAACTTTAAAGGATAAATTACTGTGCGTTAATTTTTAAAAAATGTTCAAGATCCCAAGAACGACGTTGGTAAAAATAAAGGTAAAAGTAGCGGCTCTAAAGTGCCGCGAGGGAGCATGGCCGGCAACATGGAGGGTTAAGGCCTTCTAAGTCGCTTCCATACCCGAGATGATGTGGTAAGCACCATGCCTTCGACAACCGCACCTTCCCTACTCCACCACTGTGTTTCGGTTCCCAATTATTTTCGGTGACCGAGTAGGCCACCCGCCGAGTATGAATGGCTTAACAACTAGGACACTCCGATTAAAAATAAAAATACTTTACTAAAATTTTTATTGGAAAATGGAATAACTTCGAACAGTATAATTTGCAAATAGAATTCATTATTTACTTAAGCGAACGAAATGATCAGTATTAACTGTAAAAGAGACTACAAATCACAAGAAAAGCGAAGCGAGGACAAAAATATCTTTGATAACTTTATTGAAGAAGAAAACACTTCAAAATAATTTCCTTGGCCGCTAATTTTTCAGTGTAGACTGAAAAATTAGCTGTACAATTACATTTTATTGAAAATGTGTGAATCCTTAAAAATTTAATTTCTTAAAAGAGGTAAGTTTTGTTATGCTATTCATTGAAATTGTTCATTCTTCGTGAAAATTAGAAATTTAAAAAAACAAATTTCAGGAAACTACTTTAACTACTTGGACTGAACTTACTTAAAATTCAAATTAGGTTTACACAAAATGCAAAACTCAGGCAAAGCAGTGCGAACTAGTTTTTGTCTTAAACCAACAGGCCATGCAATTAACTCTTAACGCGAAGTTTTTCCAAAACATTTTGCAGAACAACCTTCGATATTAAAATATTGATGCCAAATTCAGGCTTACCTTAATTCGCCGATAATAATATGTTTTATATTAAGTAATGCTGATATTATTTTTTATACATTTTGCAAAAGCTT
Organism: Melanotus villosus; assembly: GCA_963082815.1. Taxonomy (NCBI): domain Eukaryota; kingdom Metazoa; phylum Arthropoda; class Insecta; order Coleoptera; family Elateridae; genus Melanotus; species Melanotus villosus. The sequence goes on along the minus strand of OY720422.1, from coordinate 25,175,768 downwards.
CTTTTTTCAATTTACTTACTTACTTAATCCTAATGCCTTTCTACGCTTTCGGGTGTCAGGCTTGTTGAGTTGAGTTATTGTCTCAGTTTCCTTTTCCATATTTCCTTCCATCCCTTTCTGTCTTTGCATCTTTTGTTTAACTTCATTCCATTTTATGTCCAATTTTTCAACTGCAGCTCTTACTTCGTCTATTCAAGTCCTCTTCGGCCGTCCTTTCTTCTCCTTTCTGCTAACTTACCCGAACCATCTCATTTGCCCTTCTTCTATTGTGTTTTGTTTTTGAATTTTCTCTGAAGGTGGTGTTTCTTATTTTAGCCTTATCGCATTTTGGTGCTTTTTCGATCTTTCGTCAAAGTCCATAATTCGGATTCAAACGTTAGAACCAGTATTTGTTTATTGTGTTGAATAATCTTCTTGCTGCTCCCGTCCTCTCGATTACTTCTTCATCCATTGTCCCATTATGTGAAACTACTGTGCCTAATATTTAAATCTGTTAACTTACTCTAGTTTTGTTTCTCCCAGCTTTATTACGTATGTCTTCTGTATGTTTAGTTTCATACTAACTATTTCTAAACTGCTGTTGTATATCTTCATTTTCATTCAATTTTTTTGAATCTTTTGCTATTATGGCTAAATCAGCCGCGTGTAGTAATTCGGAAACTTCTTCAATTTTCCAGTGTCCTGCCTTGTATTACTTTACTTGCCTTTTTGCTTTTTTGATTCCCTCATCTAGTACTACTGAAACAGCAAAGAACTCAGGATACATCCTTGTCTTACTCCTTTTGTGGTTTCGAACATCTGAGATTTCTCATGTCTAACCCTTTCTTTGGTTTGTTTATATATGGCTTTTATTCCTTGTATCAGTTTCTCCTTTATCTCTCGTTCTTCCAGTATACTCCGTATATCATTCCTGCTTACTTTATCGAAGGCTTTCTCTGGGTCAATAAAGCAGAGGTGCGTTTCTCCATCCTCCCCGATTGTCTTTTAGATTAAATATTAAATTTGTCGTATTATAAAATTTGCATTTTTCACTCCTCTATTTGCTCTGAAGTTATATTGTGAATCTTCTATTGTTTCTTCAAATTTTTCTCTTAACCTTTTTTCTAAGATTCTGGCATATAAATAGTTTTCATACTGTGCTTAGTAGAGTGATTCCTCTATAGTTGTTGCATTTTTTACATCTCCTTTTTTTGTGTATTGGGGTAATAATTCCTACTTACCAGTCTTCCGGTGTTTCTTCTTTATTTAATACCCTGTTTTTACCCTGCTTTTAACTTTTTTCAACTTAGCATGGCCTAAACCAGGAAATGTCGTCGCAATACCATTAGCCAAAGGAAGTTCTGGTTTAAACCAATCTTAAAGTTGTAGTTAGTAAATTTATCTTGGACTAATTTCTTTGGTAACCTTTATATGTACAATTGTTTTCACAGAAAATATTTTCGAAAATTGCGTCGGAGAAGGGCGATATACCTGCTTTAACTAGAAAACTAACTCAAAATGCAACAAAACTTTAAAAATTCCAAGCCAAGCTATTAATTTTACTTTCAAGTATTGTGTAATTTCCGGTTCATTAGTTGAAATTATACAAATTTCAAAAACCTTAAATATTAATTATTTCTTATTAATATGTACTAATTTGTCTAATTAATTTAGAGAAATTTCGATTTGAATCAGTAAAGAAGCTAGGAAGAAAATTCTATTCTGAAATTTACAACAAAATTAATTTAAACACATTTAAAATCACAAAAGGAAGTTTTAAATATAATTATTAAAAATTTTCGGTGCATAGAAAATTAGCAGAAAGAAATATAAAAATGAAAGTGGAGTTGATTTAGGTACAGAAATGAACCTTTCCTGTAGCTACAGTGTTTTCTTAAACTACTGGAATTTACAGTCTCTATTTAAACTCTCTGATTTCTTGACTTTTTTACTGGTTTAGAAATATTATATTATTAACATAAACAGCGTATTACTTAAATTAATACCGATTGAGCCAAGATTTACAATGGGAACGTAAAGCCGTACTTAAAAAATGATTAAAATTCATAAAAATAAAAATAATTAGATAAACGTAAATTTTCAGGAAATACAAATTTTAATCCCAAACCTTGTAGCAACAGTTAAATTCAAAATTATTGGGCCAATAAACGAGTCGTCATAGGTATAAACGCCCCCAATTATCATGTAATTTCTAATACATATTCTTTTAAAGAAGAAATTTTAATGCTTTTAGTTTAAAATCAAAGCTTAAAGTCTTTAATTTTTGTTAAAAAAAAAAACGCAAATTAGGTGATTTTAAAATTCTTCGACATTATGTTGTTAAAAGAAATACCTTTCTAAGGATGCAAATTTCAGCTTTAATTATTTTAAAGTATACTAAGATTATTCAAACCTACACAAACTATTCATTCTATAATTTTTTACACTTAAGATCTTCCTTATTTTCGTATGAGGTGAATAAAATAAACAAATTAAAAATAACTATGTGATATAATCCGTAGGAGAACATTTTATTTCAAGTAGGCGGCTTGAAGCAACCTCTCAGCTATTACTTAAAAATTCGTGGGCATTTTCAAACTGTCAAATAAAAAATCTTGCCATTAAAAAAAGCTAAAAGCGGCACTACCTTAATTTGGAATGTTATACCGTAACAACGAACCGACCTGTGGTTGATACTTTAACAATTATTAAGATTAAATCATTGCTTAAAATAGAAGAAAAAGTACGACCTTTATAAAAAGCGCAGAGGCTTTTACCCTTTTAAATATTTGGAATTATGTTCCATTTTTGTCGCATTAAATCATAGCGTACGTTTTTAGTAATGAGAGAATGTTTATATCCACGGTGTAAATAAATTAGTAAATTATTCGTACAGCTGAAAAATGTTTAACTCAAGGCAAAGAAAAGTAAATTTGCATTTTGTAAAGTTCAAACTAATGCATACGCACAAATTAGGTCCGAACTAATGTTATTAATTTGGAAAAATTGTAAAATTTGAAACTTGTAATTTAATACTAAGAGGCATATATTTAAAGCTGAAAGCAAAATTTAAAGGTCAGAGTAATATTCGTTTCATTAAATTTATTTAACTGTTCAAACTGAAATGAATTTTCTGAATATATAACAGTTAAAACCAACACATTTACTGTCTATTTATTTTATTATTTAGTTGTAATTTGAATAAAAAGTGAATGTCGTAGTCGTGCTGACAGCTAAATAATAACGTTTATTATTTATGTTTTACTCGAGTTTTTGCAGATCATAACCAAAATTGTCGAAACTTTAACCTTGGTCATTTCGCTGAAAGTTTTGGTGTTAATTCTCGTTGCAGTGTAAATCTTAATTTTTTAATGAACACGTCCTTGTGTAACCGTCTTCTTATAAGTTTTGACAATTATTAAATGTTGTAAAAAATAATTTTAAGAGAGAATGCTTGGAAATAAATGTTGTAATTTTAAAGGTATTGATTTTGCGAAAGGTTTAATTGTTAATACCACCTTGAACCCATGTTTTTTGAATTAAAAATAAAAATGTTTGTATTTTACGTATCAACTTACTTATTTTACAAATTACTTTAAGCTTAGAAACCATAAATAAATTACAGAGATCCTTGTAAAAACTTTTAAAGCAGGAGTCAATAAATTAAAAAGCAAACTAAAACCCAAAAGTTATTTCTACAAAAATTATGATCCTTTTCTACAATTAAATCAAAACAAATTAGTCAAAACATTTGCCATAAGTCAGGTGAAATAATAAAAGGATGATTCAGTATGAAAGGCGTTTTTACTGTAAAGATTTCCTGTGAAAGCTAATAAATTTTTTAATATTCTAATTTATTCTTCCTGATCCTTCCGTTGTAAAAAAAACCATAATTAATTAAGTTTCCAACTTGTTTAGTTTAAATTTACCTTCAGCGATTGTCTAATAGGTTAACCACTTATTCTACACAACTGCAACAGTTTTTTCCTTTAACTTCCATAAGAAAATGTAAATATTTTTTAGCATAAATGCATTTTAAATAAATGCCACAAAGAATGGCCTCCCACTTGTAGTCGCCACATTCAATAACAGTGTTAATAATAAAATAATTATCCTTGGCGTTTCTAACGTATGAATGATTAGGTACTCATTACAGTTAATTACAATCAAACCCGCCTGTTTTATATCACAACAATTTGTGTAATCCAGATAATCAGAAACCACTAACAAGTTAACAAGTAACCGGTGTCATCATCGGATTTCCATTTATGAACACCGGCGTTGCCTTCTTCGACTCATATTCATGTCGTAACACTTCCTGGTAATAACTGACCAGTCACATTAAGTGTCGCTTAATTATTAATTTAATACACGGTACTATACCAAGTTTCGTTTCCAATTATTACCTACATGATTTGTGGTTTACATAACGCTTTAGTTAAAATTCTTTTAGAAGGCGGTTGCTTGTTTTTCCAGGAAGTGATTTGGTTTTATGTTTTATTATCTTTATTAAATAATTTAAGTGCTTCGCAAATTGGAGAACATATGGTTAGCGTATTGGAGGACTGCCATTTTTAAATTTTGCCTTTGAGTAGGGAAGTTGTTAATTTTATTAAGTATTAAACGCTTTTGCAGGAGTTCTCACGATAATTTATTATTTTTCATTCACTTCAAAACCTTAAATTCTGGAGGAAAAACATGGGTTTCCGTTTCTTGTTTTTATAAATGATTAATTGAAAGCTTAATGTGTTAAACGCAAATATTTGGTTCTTTATAAATCAATTCTAAGAACATTCTGCAAAACTTTTAATTCGTATTAAGTACTAAGATTATTTAATCAGAATTACTGATTCCTATATTTGTTTAGTCATTCTTTATGTAAATTTATGTACGAATTGAGTGGCTTACTCAAAAATTCGATTCATCTTAATTTAATAATTTATGATAATAATATGATAATTTCTGAAACCTGTTATAAAACTTCAAATCATTTGCTTCAGTCTCATATATGACATTAAATATACAATTAAATAAACAACAATAAAATGATTTATTATACTTTTTTATAATCACCTTCCGACCTGTATTTTAATAAGTTTTTTCAATGTTTAAACAAATTTTAGTTATGCTTGTGCAAAATTAAGTTGTTAAAGACTTCCTACGCATATGTAACGTCATTTTTATTGTTTTGCATTTTTTTTTATGGTAAATGTTTAAATTTTTATTTCAGTGGCAATATACTCATACTCTAAAAACAAATATAAAAGCAGTTTCAGAAATGCATAAAATACATACGCTTTGTATTAATTAAAAATAAAAATAATGATTTACAATTAATAAATAAATGAAACAGAAACAAGTTATTTATTTTATTAGACGATTTCTCTGCACGCGAGTTATGAATTTAGAAATACCAAGTTCAGATATTATTTCTGACCTCCAGACAAGCCAGCTCAAAAAACCAGTATGCAGATTTATAAATAAAACAACCTAACTAGAATTTTGGACCTCCAAAACGTGTATGCTCGCTTGTATTTTTTTTTAGTTACTTGCAACCTGGGCTGTTTTTAGAACGAACGATACAGTTCGATTGCTGAAAGATTTCTTTGGTTAATTTATTGTTGCTAAAGTTGCTTCAACAACCACTAAACAAATACAGTTCTATAAGTTATATAAAACAACGAAAATCATTTTCGATTAACAAACTCTTGTTCTACTTTAACTAGATTAAATATCAACCGTAATTTTGATGCCAATGTTTTCCTTGATGCAAAAGAAGAATAAGAAAATTTTAAATGCAAATATACTTTCTTACTGCTTTACTTTTAAGATTTGTAATCAATGTTAATTACAATAAACTTTGCACTTCCCAAATCTTTTGAACTGAACTGTAAAGTGTTTGTTACAAGTATTTGTTAACCAAAACAAAGACTTTTACATTAAAAGGTACAATTTGTATTTATCAGTATAAAACTAGCACATCTCCATTTATTTTAAACTTTCACTTCTTTTCTTAAGTCACTCTTAACATGTTAGGAAAAACCCATAAATTTTGTTTTAACAGAAGATAAAGTATTATGTGCTAATGTTTCTTCTTGTTATTTAATTCTTTATGGATCGTTTCGAACAAACGCTTACAAATTAGCATAACAGAAAAGTAAATGTTTAATTTGGCAAAACGAATAATTTACTAAACAGTTACAAAAACTAAGAATCATTAACTTCTGACAAGAAAACAATGATCATGTGTGATCCTTGTTAAGTTATTATTAATTGTGTTTAAAATAAATTTTTTGTGCTAATGTATTGTGTTTGGCCAAAATGTTCCTGTAAATGTTTCTACCTAACTGACAGAACGTTTAGAATATAGTCGATAAAATTAAAGAATGAAGTTAATTTATTTAGATTTAGATTACAAATGTTAGTTATATTAAATCTCAAAATAACCCGTGCTAATTTATTAATTATTATCAAAATATCAGTATTTATTTTATTTATTGCATTTCAGGAAATTCAGGGCTAAAATAAATTTATTCTGGTTAAGTAGTACTAATACTTTTCCCAGATACCCCAAAATTGAATAGGCACAACTACGAGACTAAAAAACGAACTAGTTCGACTTAAAATTAAACAGAATTCCATAGAGGAGAAAAGAGTCCTGAAGGTTTTTTATCTTTTAAAATTTTCCTTTTAAACTCAGGCTGAAACTAAAACAACTTTATTTCCAGAAATCGTGAAGATTTACGAGTAATTGAACAAGTCAGTCGAAAATCCTAAAAATTAAGAAAAGAAAATTGAAAAAATAAATAAATAAAATTAAACCGGATTCTACGGATTAAAAACTTCTATCTGGTTTTTAATACAAATTTAACTAAAAATAGTAAATAATTATTTAATACTCAGTTTCCTCTTGTTTCTCAAAAATATTTCGTATTAAATTACAAACTAGTTCAGCCAACGCTTTTTAATCCTTATATTTTTAACCAAACCATATGTTTTTGTTCTAAATTATGCGAAATATTCGCATTCTTAAATTAAATCCACAAATTATAGTGGGTGTTCCCTATATGTTGATGTTACATAACATTTCGATTAGGTGTAGCGCTGACGTCACAATACAGTAAAATGTGTGGATGAGTAAATTTTGTAATAACCTCTTGTATTTAATAATAGTTAATTATAGTGGTCAATTATTTTTGACATCTTAGAGGTTGCGATTTTTATCTGAAGAAGTCATGCACTTGCACTTTCATCTGAATAAAAGTCGTTCCCATATAGTAATCGACCACGATTAATGTTTATAATGAACAAACAATAAGACTTGCATCATTTTAGCTTGAACTTTTACAGTTAAATCTTCAAGGATTTTATGTTTAATTATTATGCATTTTAAGGTCAATGTTATTTTGGCTTAATCGAATTCTTTTGTAAAGTTCCTGCTTTATTTTATTTTATTTTATTTTTTAGGTTAAATCAAATGAAAACGGTTTATGTATATATTTTTAGTAATGGGAGGGATGTTTTATCTTAAAATCCATGGAATTATATTTATTTCTTTGGTAGGATTTTCGCCGCCAGTTAGTTGCTAAAACTATAAACCTGTGTTTCTATGTGTATGTTAAATTAAATTACAAAACTTTGCTATCATTTTAATTTTTTGAATTGTTTGAAAACGGAAATAGACTTATCTGCGAAATGTTATGTGAGTTATTAGTCAATTAACTGAGTTCTAATTTAGCAACTAACTGGAGGAGAAAATCCCAACAAAATATAAAAAGTCAAATTTGCCAGAACAGTCCTTTAGAAAATATGGAATTATACATTTCTCAAATAATTTATTTGAAGAATAAGCAACAATAATCAAATTAATTCTGCTCAGATTGGCACGTGCGCGTTCGTAAAAGATTGATACTGAAAAAATCAAAACCTAAATGCATTGAGGACGCACACCCATCCTGTGTATGCACACATCATGAATATTTTATATAACACACATACATAGAATTACATACGTATTATTCTCATGTAAGAATGCGTGGAGCGCCACAAGGCTAATATACTCGATGACAACAGATAATAAACATTTGTTTATTTAAATTACCTTACGTACTTCTACATATTTGAATTTGACATTATTTCCAGTCCATAAAGACAGGTAACAACCTACATTGAAAAAAGTCAGTCGTGGAATAATAATTTGTTAAAGAAAAATGATGTAAACAAATTTCGTCACGTGTATTACCACAACGTGATGATTTTGTTTTGTTACTAAATTTGTCGATAATTCGAATTTTGGGATTCCAAACATCGTAAATCATTTTTATGTGTAATTGTTTTAAAAATATTTCCTAAATCATCAGGTTCCAGTTAACCTAAGTGAAGTTTATGACTAATCATTTCTTAAGTTTAGTAATTTATCCAAATGAATTTTTAACGCATAGCCAGGGGAAAAATTAATCAAAATATGAAAAAATTCCTTAAATAATTTATTATAATTATTATGAACAATGATGTCTCACTCTAGCAAGGTATTTTTAAGCAATGTGTTTTAAGTTTTAAAAGAAGGAAAATATAAATATAAATCTTATTTTAAGCTTTTAAGCTTCCAAAATCTGATTCAGTATTTTTTATAATTAAAAAAAGAGCCTTTTTGGTGACGTATGTAGTTTAAACAGCCACTTGATGCCAATTTTCTCTCTCTCTCTCTCTCTCTCTCCCCCCCCCCCCCTCCCCGACCATCTCTCTCTCTCTCTCAACCATCTGTCTTCCTCCATTCTCTCGAAGTGTACATACCATCCAAATGCTTTATTCTCTAATCTAATAACTAGTCATTGGCTTTGTTATTCCCATTTCCTGCCATATTACCTCTATTCTTATTTTGTCCTTTCGTGTATACTGCAGGCATCTTCTCATATAAGTTATCTACTTCTACTGTTCTGAGTTTGTCTAAGACTTTATTCGCGATCGGCCACATTTCTCCTCCGTAAATTTTTATACTTTCTTTGTTTCTTTCGTGAGGTTTTTGTTCCAAATGGTTCCATGCAAGGCTCGTGTCGCTGTTTTTCTTTATAATTTTGTCTTGTTCCGTTTTTCCCGTATCGGCTATTATTGATCCCAAATACTTGTATTCTGTGCACGGTTTAACTCTTTCATTATCTATTTTTAATTCATTTGTTTGTCCTCCGATGTACATAATTCTGTTTTTAAAATGGAAGTGTATTTAGTCAATATTTTACTATTTGTACAATAGAAGTTAAGCAAAGTTATGCATTCCTTTTTCGTTGTGATAAGTTCGTTAGGAAATAAATAATATATTGTTTGTTTGTTTGTTTGTTGAATATTTTGTAAGTAGAGTTTCTAGTTGTCTTGGATATATGGAACAGGTACCTATGTGGCTAGTAGTTTCAGACAGACTGTGTACATAATTACATAATAACATGCGTGCATGTAGTGTCCTATCTCGTATTTGAATTCCCATTTTCCTGCATGTTATGTACCATCTATCCAATACCTGTTCTCATATACAGTTTGTCTGACGGTACTAGGTACAAACGGTAACTAGATACAGAGAGTTGTTGTTAAGCAACACACCCCTGTGATAAATGTATTATTGTAAATATAACAATATTTCCATTTTATTTGTTTGTATCTAGTTACCGTGTGTACCGAGTACCTGCAGACAATCTGTACATTAAATAACAGGGGGATAAGGTGCAGCCTTGCTGTAAATCTTTAGTTATTTCGGTGCTCCGAGTTACTTTTCCTCCCATCGTTACTTGTACTTTGGTGTTTTGGTATAGGGACTGCACTATTCTAATCCATTTCTCGTTTACCTCCATTCTTCTCAAAGCTTGCTATATCAGGCATCTGGGCACAGAGTTGTACGCTTTTTCGAAGTCCACGAAAGTCATGTGTGTCTCTAAGTTTTTTGCTTTATTTTTTTCTATAATTTGTCTTACGCAGCAGATATTGTCTAGGCATGATCGATTTGTTCTAAAACCACTTTGTTCTTCGCTAAACTCTTTTATGAGTTCTTCTATTTTATGTTTGACAACTTTTCCAAATATTCTTGCTATTGTATGCAGTATACTTATCCCACGATAATTATGACATTATTCTTTGTCACCATTTTTGTGTATAGACATTATATATGCATGGTTCCATTCATTTGGTGTGTCTTCTCCTTTCTCAATTTTTTGGAATATTGTAATAAGCATTATTTATTTCTGTTACTAGCTGTCCTCCATTCTTCAAAAGTTCTATTCTAATATTTCCCGGTCCTGCTGATTTATTGTTCATGCTCTCTTTTAAGGCCCTTTTAATATCCCCCGTTCTTATCTCATTATTGTGTATTATCTGCCTATTTTCTTGTTTCTCCTCTGGTGTTGTATATTCTGGTCTGGATTCATAATGATGTATCCGCTGCTTTGGGGTTATTAATAAGTGTATTGTCCTTTTCGCATTTTGCCTTAGAGTTGGTATTATTCTCCAGGCTTCCCTGGATTTGCTGTGTCCTACAGTGCTGCTTATATTTCCACAAACTGTGCTCCAGTGTTCGTTCTTTTCTTAGATAACTTGTACGAGTACTTTCACTTGTCTTTCATATTCAACATATATCTCTGTCTAGATTCTGGTATCTTTTCTGCTGACCACTTATGATACATCTTCTTTTTCTCTTGAATTTTTTCTTCCAACTCTTTACTGAATATTTCTGGGGCTTTAGTTCTTTTGTCTTCTGTTCCTAATATTTCTTGTGCTGCCTCATTTATACATTTTTTTAGATGTTCGCTTAATTCACTCAGCGACCCCGTCTAGTCCCATATCTAATTTTAATCTTTATCTATCTCGATATAAGTTGTTTCTTAATACTTTCTTGCCTCAGCAGTTCGGTTTTGTATATGGGGTGTTTTATTTATTCTACTTGTTAGTCTTCATCCTCTTCGCTATTCTCGTGTCTTTTGTAGCCTCTCAGTATAAACTTTCTATTAGCATGTTTCTCAGTATAAACTTTCCTATTAACATATGATGGTCAGATCCACACTCTGGTTTTCTCACACTCTGGACAGTCATATTCTGGTCTCGTTGAACGATTATCAGATCAATAATCGATCGGAGGTCTCGTGTGAGTTGTGACCACGTATTCTGGTGTATTGGTTTGTGCTCGAAGTACGTATTTGCTATTTTCAGTCTATGTTCTTTGCATAGAGTGATTAGCCTTTCCGTCCCACTGTCTTACATTTAACCATTTTCCCAACTCTGCTGTTCATATTGCCGATTAATACTAACACACTTTTCACTTTGTCTACCTACTGTTTCTATTTGCTAGTGTAGTCGAAAAACTCTTCTGTCCTACCGACACATCGTCATTTACTGCATATATCCCTATTATTGATATAGGTTATCCATGGATTTTCATTTTAATTTTAATAATTCGCTCACTGACCTCTTCCCACGTCTGTATCGTGTTCGTCCACCTTTTATGCATTAGTACTGACAACCCGCTTTTGGCTGTTTCACTTTTTGGTACACCACTCCATATATGAAGAAAGTTTCCATATTCTTGACCAGTTCCCTTTTTTTTGTTTCTGTTAACACTATTATGTCCGGATTTACTTTTTCCATTTCTATTAATACTCTTTTCTGTTTAGTAGCTAACTCCCGTATGTTCCTCGTCGCTATTTTCAAAGTCCATTTTCTCTGCCTTCGTCGTCTTCTATTTGTTCTGTCCGGTTTTAAGCATATATATATTTTTACGAGTACCAGACTTCTAACACAACGCCTTAACCTCGTATCCCGGAGGACCGGGTAATTCTTTATCGAAGTTGTCTTCCTCTAGCCTTTAGTGAATCACACTTTCCCACTAAGCAGCGTTGCCGTACCCTTGCAGGAGCCCTTACAGGGTGCTATCAGCCGGGCCAGATTTTTCAAAATAAAATTCGAATCCTCTTAGATACAGTTAGACCAGAATAACAACCATATCATAAAATAAATAAAAAAACAAGTAGTCACTGCTCTTGTTAAACTCATTATGAAAGCCCATCTTCAAACAGATGCATTTGTAGCCCAAAATAAGTTTTTATGTCAACTAATTTTTTTTTTGTTTCATAAAAAGTTCTAAAGTAAAACCTGTACTTCTTTCCCTTGCCAACAAGTCTCCTTTTTACGAAGACTTATAAGCTAAAATTTACACATTTAATACCAAAATAATCTTGAATTATTTCCTTCTTCTTAATTTATTTCTGCCACTTTTTAGTAGAAGAACTGCAAACTGTAAGTACGTTGCGTGATTCTATTGGTTTCTTAGCTCCCTGCTTTTTTAACTTTAGTTTTTTTTAAATTAATTATGCAACATTAATACACAGCAATGATGATTAAAATATCAATTCCTAGAATATTAAATTCCTACAAAAGTGATTTTTTTATAATATACAGATTTTTTAAATAATTAATAATGGTTATAAAATGTTAATTATCGTCATCTCTTTTAAAAAATAACTCGCTGCTTGTTCTTTCGTCAAGCGAATATTTAATTTTCTACCCTGAAACCTTTTAAACAATGAATATTAAATTTCATTTAATATTTAAACGGATTTTACTTGTAAAGTAATTAAATTACACAACAAAATCATTAAATCAATCTTCATACAAAACGAATATAATGACCAATTAATCTTTAATTATAATCCAACAAAATTGCATATTTAACTAAATTACAAAATGCTTTATAAAATTTAATTGAAGTTAAGTAATTACTAATTTTACAGTCCACAGCTCATGTAATTATATTTTTATTTATTTGAACGCGTGTAAATTTTCCTTTATAAGGAAAATTTATGCTCACAAAGGAGCAATAAATTTGATCGATTTTATAATAGAATATGCTCGATACTAAAACCATAAATACAAAACCCGGATTAAATAAGGTATGTGAAGACGTTAAAAATTATAATTGCTTTTCTTTAGGGCGTAAGCTATTATAAAAGCTTTCGAATCATAAATTGCATGTGGATTCTTACGTTTTACTTGCATACGTCAAGTATCAAAAACGTTCGTAAATTTAAGCCCGCATTGCTGCAAATTAATCACTTCAAGAAAATTAAATTGTGGCGTAGTATTTTAGGTTTACGTAAGGAATGTGATCATTTTTAATAAAAAGCCTACGAAATTATTTAATAAATATTTGTAAAATGTCGTTAACTGCTACGAAAACTAATTAATAACACTCGTAAAGTTAATGTTTAATAAATATGTGAATATTTTAAAAAAGCTTAAACTGTTTTCTTAGTACTGAATTCCAATAGTTATATGTATTTTAACCAGTGATCTTAAATTTTTGTAAAAACTTTTGTTATTTTACATTCCAGTTTACACCGTGAAGGTCAGGGAATGGAGCTTGGTTTAACATTATGCATTAAGTCAACCAAGTATGACTTGTTTAAATAAAACCAACTACTGTTAAAAAGCATTATTTCCTTAATGCTTATTAAAACCTTTAACCCTAATTTTAAGAATTAAAATTGATTAATTTACATATACTAATTATCTTGTAAATAAAAAATTGAAAAACTTAATCGAAATTTCTGGTAGTTTTTAATATTAGAATGAATTTAAGTGGCAACATTCAACCTTGCGAAAAACAAGTATAATTTCGTAGTTGTGTTTTTATAAAGCTTGATTTTAAGACATTGTAAGCCTCGTTGTCCAAATTTTAAGAACAAAGGGAGGAAATACCAAGCAAGTCAAGTCTGTAAAATCTTGACTATTTTTAGTACGGTCAACGTAACCATTACGATTTTTAGACAAGTTCTGGGATATCTTTCTTGTTATTTTTTTTTATCAAACAATGAATTTAAAAACAAAGCCTGAACCTGATTGAAGCTCTTTTCTAGCTTCTGAATTGTAGCAAAAGTTATTTAAAATAATTTTTACACAAGTTCTGAGCTCACTTTTTCTGTTATTTTTAATAGCCGATTACAACAATATATCCCAAGTAGTGCACATGAAAGGTTTTGAAATAATTTTATAATTAATTTTCAAACCAAGGCTTGAACTTCTAGCTCTTTTCTATAGCTTCTGAACCGTAACAGAGCAAATGCATTTAAAATAATTTTACCTTTGTATTTCCTAGTGTTTTACACTCAGTACATGTAATTTATTGTCAGTTTCCTCGTTCGTAAATAAGCAGGTATCGATTTAACAAGAAAGGCCTTGGAGCACCTAGTAAAAGTACATGTACTGTAAATAAGTGCGACAAATATTTTACATTACAAATAATAGCACTGAAAGGAACAAATAATTAGTTTGAAGGTGAAAATCAAGCAATAAGTACAGATATTTCTATTATGTAATGTTGTTTTGCAACTACTTTTAAATTACTTTTTTAATTTAAATATTTAAACAATTTAATTCTTAGAAATATTCTGAAAAATAAAATATAAAATTTATGCAGAAATTTCTTCAAAATAATTCAATAATTCTCTTCTGGTTTTTTCTTCTATTGAAGAAGGACTTGCTTTGTTCGTTTGGGGATATATTTTTAACGTATCCAAATGATGTTTTTTAAATGCACACATAAAAAAATTATTCAAATTATTAAAAAGATCTTATTTCAATCCAATTTTTTTGTTTTGAATTACATAAAACTAAAAATTACCGTATTTCGTCCTTTTCAACCGTACGAAAACGAAGAAACATTGAATCATACTATCAGTTTGTTTCAGCAAATTAACGAATAAAATTAAATTTATTTATTTATTCCACACAGCAAAGAAATAAAATAAAAAAATTAATTTAATTATTTTTGTTTATATTTATAGCTGGTTTTTCTACTTTTAGCATTTTTACTTTCTTTGTTTCGCCTAAGCAACTCTTGTGAAAGATTCACTTTTGAAATCACCTTTCGATATCATTTATTTCTGTTAAATAACCGAATCAATTTAAAGCCATAAATTTTCTGTATATCACATATATAAAGCAGAGAAAGTTGAAGAACTCGTCCTAAAAGCACATTTAAAGAGGAACACGTTCACCGCACTTTATTTATAAATTTATTGCCGTTCGAATTATTTATTGGTATTAACTTAGTCTTCTTCATTATTTTTTACAATAAAACCTCCTTAATATGTCCTAAAACAATAATAATCAATTTGAAATATTTTTCTTTTCAGAAAACCGAGGAACGTTCAGTACAAATAACAGTACGCATCCACCGAACATTAGAATTAGCAGACGATAAATTTTATGTGATAACCTGTGGAAAGGCAGGCTTTAAAAATGCGAATAACGAAACTTCCCAGGTTTCTTTGAGATTGACGGAAGATGGCAAAAAGGTCGTTCAAGCGGTCTATGGTAGACCTTACACCCTGAGAGCAACGATTTCGAAACCTGACGGCACCCACGGCTTCAGGGTTAAATCTTGTTTCGCCTTCAATAAATTTAACGGCAGTGTAGCACTCATTGACGACAGGGGATGCCCTGATAACCCCGATGTAATCGAAGCTTTTACCTACGACGAGAAAAGCGGAACTGCTGAAGCTAAACTTAAATCTATGTTTAAGTTTCCTGAGAGTTCCGAAGTCCATTTTCAGGTAAATTAGTTTCACTTGTTTTTGATTACTTTTTTATTATGATTAGTAATTTATTTCGCCCCTGATTTGATTTATTTTCAAATTAAGCTCTTTAATTACTAGCAAAACAATTGAAGTTACATAAAAACTGTAAGTGTTTCTGTTGAGTTTGGCATTGTTTGTTCTGTAATTAGCTTGGAATTCAACATAAAAACTACCAAGTTTGTACATTATTTATAAATGATGTCATTGTTTTGATATTTTATTAAAATTCAACGATTATTACTTGCCAATTAACGCAAATTAAGGACTCTTCCTCCACCAAAGTTTAATATTAACTTTTTGTTTTTCTACAATGCAAACGTTTATGAATTTTTAAGTTTTGTATACAATATTACTGAATTTACCAAATGAGGACAAAGCAAATTTAATTTAGCAAAATACCATTAATATCCAAATAAAGAAAAAGCTTAATGGTGTATTAATTTAGGACCACCCACCGACATTTTATTACCAAAGAATTCGATTTATCTCTTTTATTCGTCTACTTTTCATTAAGCACCTATTGAAACTTACGAATGCATAAAACCTCATTAATGCATTGCAATTTATTAAAGTAGGTGTTTTACCTTCAAAACCTACACAAAAACCGAAACATATCCGACACAATTTAAACCAAGATCGTTAGATAAAATTACTCGGCCTTAACAGGCAAATCTACAGAAATTTTTGAATTTAATTAAAAAATTTTAAAATTATCGCCGAAGATTTAGGATTTAGTGATGAAATCTTCAATACCATTCTTAGAAGTAATTGTTTGCCTTTCTAATTTTATTTCATGAACTGACATAACCGTTACCAATTCATGTCAAATTAATTATTTCTAAACTGACGAGAAATGAACTGTTCGATTAGAAGGAATTCATTTCGATGAATAAGTAGGTTTGTGGAATAAAAATTTTTGTTTAAAGATTTTTTTTGTTTTTTATACGAACGCCAAAAGCCTGCTTTAATTTTCACAAAAAAGTCAGAAACTTCAATATCTGTAAGAAACAAACCTGTTAAATCTGTATTGGACTTTAAAATATTTGCATGAAGGATATGTAGAGCCGATTGGGAGGTTGCTTTATTAGCAGATCAGGGTTCAAATCCCAGCGCTGGCGTGAAAATTTTTCGCAAATCGTTGAGATAACAATTCTGTTAATTGAGTTGGGTTTAATCTGGGTAAATAACCAAGAAGGCAGTGCCAAGAAGCAATTAAAAAAAGATAAAATTAGATTAAATTCGTTACTCGAAATTATTGACTGCTGAGGTCCCCTGGTTAGGCCTTAGCTACGCAAAAGATAAAAAAAAATATTTAAAAAATTTAAAAACATGTTACTATTTCTGCAAAAAGGATTTTGCAAGTTTAAAATGTAACCACTAAACTTCCAGAAAAACTAAAAGAAGCTCGGTACCCGAAAAACTAAAAATACTCTCTCTTCCATGCTTAACAATAAATAATAAACGAGATTGGTACCCAAATGAAATTAATTTCCAAAAATAAAATACCTACCATGTTTTTGTTCCATAAAATTGTTACTTAAAACTTAATTCTTCACAACGAAACAACCCCAGAGAAAATTTATAACTATAACTATAACTAACTATAAAACAAAACCCTAATAAATGAAATTTCAACTAAAACCTTCCTTAAAATTCCAGTGTGACGTAGCTCTATGTAAAGGAGCCTGTCCACAACCGACTTGTACACCTGGAGCAGCACAAGCAAGGGCTCTCGAATCAGAAGAAGCAATCCTAATGGCAGCTACTACAGTATTCGTATTAGACCCAGGTGAAGCACCCCTCGTTCAAGGACTTTGTGACGAAGGTATCCACCCAGCTTGGTTGTTGTGGTTATGCGTCGCTTTAGGAATTTTGTTCCTCATTATGTTAATAATTAATATCTTCCTCTGTTCTGCTATGACTTGTGCTTGCGCTAGGACTGAAATTATTGAAAAAGAACCAAGCATCATTGAGGATTATGATCCTTACAGATCGTGGCATGGAAGCCAATATGGATCAAGGTAAGATTGTTTTGTTGTTGAAGATGAGGTGAAATAAATAAACATTTTTTTAGGTACTCCCTGAACGGAGCACCCCAAAATCCTAAAGGGTACACCTCAGGGGGTTCAACTATGAATTCGACAAGATCAGTTTCATCTCATAGTGATCATTATGCGATAGTTCATTCACGACCAGGTAGTAGGTATAAGAATCGAGGACCACCGTCACACATAGGCAGTCATTATAGTGGAAAATAATTACGTAAAAAGTGCTAATAATTTTTATTTGTAAAATAACTTAGACTATAATGTGCTACAGCTAATATCAAAACGCGTTTAAAACTTTAGTTTATGAACAATTCAACAAATAACAAAATTTTCAAAACAAATCTGTTGTAAATAAAATCTTTCTATACCTACTTTCCTTTTAAAATCTTTTTAATAAGAATCGACATTTTTTATGGATAAATTTGAAGCTTAGCTGCTGAAAATTGATAAAATTACTTTTATAATATTTTAATTATAAGTTAGAGCGTAATAACAATATATAATATTGTTGTAAAAGAGAACTGATTTACAAATAAATGTACATAAAATATTCTTATACACAGAATTCTGAATTTCTCTTATTTGATTGCTCCTTTATATTCAGCTTATTTTATTTCTTTCGTTAATGTTAAAGATAAGGTAGGTCAAAAGATAACTCACATAGGCTTGTTCTGGAATCCTTCATAAAATATTATATTAGTTCAGATTCAAAGTCAAACAATTATTTTCAAAAAAAATTACTTTCATTGAATGTTTATTCAACAGTAAAAGCCCGAGACCTTTTATTTTTATCGATAAAATTTCATTTTGTACGAAAACGAAGTTGCCATGGAAAATGGACGAGACTAGACCTACATTAATTATTTTTTTATGTAGGCCTAGTCGAGTCCATTTTCTTATGGCAACTTCGTTTGAGTGATACAAGAATGAAATTTTACCCATAAAAATAAAAGGTAGAGTGTTTTTTAATTGGAAAAAATCCTGAAACAACAAACAAATTTTTATTAAAGACAAGTTTTCTGACGTTTATTTTAGCAATTAATGTCAAATAATATTTTTGAAGTTTAGGTTTCTGTAGCAACATTGCAGACAGAGACGCGTCGTTTTTTTCGATGTGCGAGAAGGACGTAATGATATTTTTTATCATGATAAAAATGAATGATTGGCTGTTGAAATGCTGATCCAAGCGTTGTTATTGGACAAAAGTGATGTCATGACAGTTGTAGGATTTTTTCATAACAATAAAATTAAATAAAATCGACTAAGGCTTAAATATCCAATTAGTGATTCTTACGCTGCTCTAATCAAGTGCAAGTACATATTTAGTTTTACAGGCAAAATACTTATTCAAATTTTGAAAGATGTTCAAATGGCTTAGTTTATAAATTCTAATTTTGAAGATATTTCGAAAATAAAAATTCCTTTCAAGCGACTTATTAAGATTAATCTTTAAACGACTTTAAGTATTTCAAATAAAATGTGTTGTTAAATTCAACAGCGCTATTGAAAGTTCATAGGTGAGTTGCTGCACTTGAATTCTAATTAAAATTTATTGTGAGAATTCCGTGTGAAAGCAAACTCCCTGCTGTTTTGTTAAAGGTTGTTGCGGACAATACTGCAAATAGAAAGAATTTGTAAATTAAAGTTGGTTACGTTTCTACTTAAAAGGTAACATTTAACGAAATTACGTAATTATTACCAGCAAAGTAGTTTCCTGCAATCGTTATTTGGCATAAAATAATTTTTTTAACTTTTTTTTTCACAAATCGAGTCACTTAATCAAAACTTGGCAGTAAGAATTAATTCCACCCTTTCTGTTTCACAAAACTGGCAAACTCAAAATGCAACTCTGTTATTTAATAAAACTATTTCTGGTTTCAAAATTAATTTTTTGTTATCATAGTTTAAAATCGAATATTATAAAATAAAAACTTGAAATTTGGCACAAAAGTATAAATTTTGCAACGAAAAATTTCACGAATTTAGTTCAATCAATAATTCAGTTAACTTACTTACTACCTGATGTTTAGCAAAGATTTGCAAAAACTAATGAAATAAGCAACTTTGTTATTTAAAACATTCGATGCCTATCTTACGAAATATAAATATCAACCAACACAAGCCACAAAAAGTGCATTATGTAACTTCTAAATTTCGCTGTGGTTAGATTTATCTACTATCTGACTCGTTCATAACATGCAATTTAAATGTTTCAAGATTGTGACATATCAAATTCGTTCATCTAAAATGATTTCTTTTGAAATTAAATCACCTTTCAGGATGTGTAACAAGATAAATAAATTAAAAATTAAATTATCCGTTTTTCCGGGTATGTATTATTCTATTCAAGTTGAACACACAAGCACGTTGTAAAAATATATAGGGTGTAAACGGAAACAGATTCACCCCCTTTTTTCTTATTAATTTTTAGAGTTAAAAAATAAAAAACATTTGGCACTCTCCATAACCTGGAAAATTAGGTATTCAGATTCAGAATTTTCTCGAGATATAGAAATATACAGGGTGGTGTTCCATTTAAAAATCGAAAATCGACCAAAAATCTTTCCTCTATATTCTGCTCTGCTTCCATTTACGTCCTGTATTTTGCTTTAAGTTATTTAAGAGGCGATTTAAAAAAATAGAAATGTTCTTTGATAGTAGCATATTTACTTGCTTACTTGCAATTATATAAACAAAGAAAAAGTTAGTAGAAACAACAAAAGGTAAAATTTGCATTATAATTAACTATACTCATTCCTACACAAAAAATATACAAGAAATATGATTAA
Organism: Melanotus villosus; assembly: GCA_963082815.1. Classification (NCBI taxonomy): domain Eukaryota; kingdom Metazoa; phylum Arthropoda; class Insecta; order Coleoptera; family Elateridae; genus Melanotus; species Melanotus villosus. The sequence goes on along the minus strand of OY720422.1, from coordinate 25,155,341 downwards.
AAATTTGTTTAAAAATAAAGTAGGTAATTAATTTTATAATAAACAATTAAACGAAACATGGGTCTAGACGTCAATCTCAAACACAACTACCTCTATTACAGAGATATAATCCTCTCTAGTCCCTAGCCATAATGATTAAAGGGCAAATCCAAATTCTAAGAAGAATTATTTGAAAGGAAACTTCATTATCAAGTTTTTATGTTGAAACTATTTTTTATTAGTAGGGTGGGCAGTATAAAGCTTCAATAGTAATTTGTAATACAAGTGTTGAAAGCTTACGTTTGCCACACGAATGTGAAGTTTGCAGCACGAACGACAGTGAGTGCTGCAGTCACATGAGAGTGGCAAATACAAGCTTTCAACACATGTATTACACACTATTTTTTCTACAACCACATTTCCATAAAAAAATTTAAATATTTCTGCAAAATCAAATCTGACATTCATCAAATGTCATTATGACATTTTGATTTCGGTGCGGCAAAATTATACTTTGCCGCACCGAAAATCATGCATGTGCGTGCGGAAAGTAAATTTTCCGCACGCTAATTTCACTTGTTCGGCAAACACTCATTTTCAATACTCGTATCTATGGAGACGAAGTCTGAAAATCCCACTTTCCATGGTGGGAGTAGAAAAAAGTTATAGTACGTCTGAACCTTAGAAAAAGTAAAAACTGTTAAAATAAATTTGAGGCTATTCATAAATAAAAGCAAAAACTACAGAAAATGCTAAACAAAAATTAAATATAAATTATATTGATTTATTATTTATAGTTTTAAACAATATCAAAATATTTTTTAATAAAAATAAAAATAGCAGCTGTAACTTTGGTTCAGTCTCCTAAGGGCCTGCTACATTCTTTGGGCCTTAGGCTTCAGACTGCCAAAATATGAAGCGTAATAAAAATGAACGCTTTTGTTAAAAATAGGATAGCATGTCTGAGAAAGCTCTCAAATAGAAGCAAGATAAACATCCTGCATAAAAGCCTACATTGCTTTCTAAGGTTGAAACAGAATATAGTAACAATGGGTAAGTTTTTTAAATTTTTATTATTTTCGTGATTCTGGTATATTATTAAAACATTTTAGCTGTCAAATTTTGTTGGGCACTGCCAAATTTTGTTGGCTACTATCCTGGGTTACAACCACCTTTATTGCTGGTAATAACAGCCACAACTTCTCCCATCGATTAGCACGGCCAACGAGGTCCTACCTGATAGCTAACTGTAGTTTTTAGTTAGTAGTTCTTTAAAGGTCACTGTGAACACAATAACCTTCCAAGGCCTTAAAGATACAGTGTCTTTTAATCAGTGGCGGCTCGTGGGTCAATAACACGGGGGGTCATTTTGGAATTTTGGCAATGGTATTAAAAATCAATAACTATCCTACATTGACCAAAATTAATAATGTTTCGGTTTCGCCTCGGTCTCGTTGAGAAACTCGTATTCATCAAAATTATAAAACCAATAAATTATCTTTTCCAAAACCATTCAGGTATTTTGGGTTTATTTTATGGGAGCCTTTTGGAAAAGATATTTTCAAAGCACTAAAAATTAATATTGATATTTAATGTGAGACCTTACCTTTACAGTGCTCATTTTGAAGAAAATATATTTTTTCAATTTTCTCAACTACAAACATACAAAACACTTCCTGTTCCTACTAAAGAATTAGAAAACTAAACCATTTTTGATCCCCATTCCCCTCGTATAGTTAATCCTGCTTGTAGTGCATTTTTCTCCGTACCAATATAATCAGCGATTGCTGATTAAAAAAACATAAATAAGAAACTGGAGAAACTGTGATTCATGCGGTCTGGCCGTCGACACTATTGCCGACATAGAAGCGAGAGGAGACTCTCGCTCTTACTCAATAAAATCGCTATATCTGTCACTGTTTCTCTTAACATGCATTTCTCCATATACCATAAGAGTTGTACATGGTCAATTTGAAATACGGCCGGCTTCCTATAAATATCTCGTGCGCTCGGGCGAATACAGAGATTTAAAATCAAAGTAGACGTAAAATTTATAAAAGAATTATCGTTACGCAATTTAAAATATTATTTACAATTATTACTTATATTATTTTTTAGATATTTTTAGAGGGTCATTGACCAATTGACCCTTAGGAGAAGCCGCCACTGCTTTTAATGCTGATCATAACAACCACCTTGAGCACAACAGCTACCTTGGTTTTAATAGTCAACCATCTAACGTCAGTGGTTATTTTGACCATAATACCAGTTGTTATGAGCAGGGTGGACGATATGTTCAAGAAATAGGCGTTGTATCCTGCCTATCCTAACTATCATGACTTGCATCGCCGCATATTGCATCGAGTGCCCTTTAAAATCGTCACATCAGTGCTGGGTACTGCAACCACATTGATTAGCGTAACCAAAAACAAATGTGACTATTATCACGGTGACTGTTGTGACCAATGGTCTTTTAATACAGGTCTCAAATTTTTAATTATGAAACGGATTCGTTTTGCTCAAATATTTGTAGTAAAAAGGTTACAAAGTTAGGGGCAGCCATTTCACCTGTGATAAATTTAATTTTTAGCCAATTACTATGGAAGCAATAAATTGTATTGTACTCTATTATATCGTAACGGTCGTGGCTCAGTTGGTTCAGCGTGCGTCTGACCACTGAGATGGCCCGGGTTCGATTCCCAGGGTCACATATACATCGAAAATACCCGGCCGCTCCCCTCGGAAGGCAATGGGGCAAACCACCGAGGTGTATTCTGCCTAGTAAAGTCCTCTCTGGAGTAGAACTTCCGTGGTTCGGAGCCCACGTTAAACTGTAGGTCCCATATGTCTGTAGGCTACTTGACACGCACACCACAGGCATATGGAGAGAGGATCGGCAACGCCCTGTAAAGGGTAGCCACTCTAAGAAGAAGAATATCGTAACAATCATTACTAAGGAGAATCGGAAAATCAAATCTATTGGGATGTCAAAAGACCAGCCCTTAAACGCATGCTTAAAAATACCGTATGCCATTTTTATTTCGTAAGCCTTTTTTTGTTTAAGATCCGTCTGCCAAAGGTTTCGATTTTGACGGTGCAGTCTAAAAGGCTTATTGGGTTTGCTGTAACTTATGGCAATCACAGCCCTTGCATGATCTGAGATCTCCGTATCATTGTGTGGAAATCTCTCAGTGGCTGAGATAAGAAGTCCTTCGGTTCCATAACTGGATGCTCGAATAGGCGCTATTTTTTTGTTCCCAGCGTCAAACAGGGGCGGACTGGGCCGCCGGGAGTCCGGGAACTTTCCCGGTGGGCCGGTAGCACTGAGGCCGGTCAATATTATCAGAAATTGTTCCTATGGTTTTGACTGCAGGTAAATCTCTTTATTATGTTTCATGCCGATGCCGCTGATATTACTTGTTTGGTATCTACTTTAATACAATTGCTACATTGAAGGTGCATCGTGCATTTATTTATTAATTTTCTTTATAAGGTTAAGGTTTAGTCATTGATGTAGTATTACGAAGTAGACCCAGCGCGCTCTATCCTGTTCCACAGTTTGTTAGTCATATTTCGACGGCCTAATTATTAGGGTGGCCCATAAAAAATGTGGTTTGTTATAGAGCTCTTTTACTGGCGTTTGAAAAACATTAAATGCGCTATTGTTATACACCATCAGAAACTAGTCAAGTAGGCGAATATCTCTGCCCGATTTACTTTTGTTATTCTTTTTTTTCTAAGCTACAACGAACGTTATAATGGCAAACGAAAAGTTTAATAATTTTGTGTCATTATTGGAAACAAAACGTTTCCGCAACCACCGCAGTTAAAAAAATATGTGAAGTGGAAGGGGAGGGAGCAGTGAACATTCGCTCGGCACAACGTTGGACAAAAAATGTAATGAAGGAGATACAAGCCTCAAGAGGAAACAAGGTTCTGGTCGGCTTAATTTGTTGAGTAGCAACGAACTGCGAGACACTGTTGAAGTTAATTCATCTTCAAATACTCGTGAGTTGGCAGCAGAACTTGGTTATTTCAACGAAACCATACATCAAATTGAAAAGGCCAATAGACGTTGCAGAGAAGTTCCACATGAATTGACACCAGCAATGGCAGAAAGACGAGTAGTTGAGGTCTGCAATCGGCTGCTTTCAAATCCTTGGGCCGAAACGGATCGTTACTTGCGATGAGAAATGGATATATTTTAATAATCCTAACAAAGAAAATCAATGGATTACCATAGGATAACTTGCGTTACCTGTCCCAAAACGAGAAAGGTTTCAGACAAAGGTCATGTTGTGTGTATGGTGGAATTTTCAAGGTGTTATTCACTTTGAGTTGGTTTCCAATGGAAGAACCTTTGACACAAACCTTTATAGTCAGCAGTTGGACAGGGTGCATGATGCTCTACTCGGAGTTACACTGGATTGGTAAATAGGAAGCGCGCAATTCTGCAGCAAGATAACGCCAGACCCCATAGAAAATTAGGGTGTTGGATTTAGAGCTGCTACCTCATCCAGCTTATAGTCAGACCTTGCACCTTCAGATTACCACTTATTCCGATCGATGGCACACTTCCTGCGTGGAAGAAATTTCACAAGAGTTGAAGAAGTTGAAGCTGCATGCCGAGAATTCTTTACCTCGAAAGATCCAGCTCGGTACCGTCGCGGCATTGAGTTTCTTGCAGAAAGATGGCGAAAGACATTGCTACATAATGGTCTATACTTTAGTGAATAGGAGTTGATGTTTGTTGTTTTATTATTAAATATAGTTTTCCACAAAAAAACGACATTTTTTATGGGCCACCCTAATAATAGTGAGAGGAGGCCGGTCACTATCAAATTTCCCGGGCCGGTTAAATTTGCCAGTCCGCCACTGGCGTCAAACGTTCACAGTTTCCCCATTGCATCGTCCGCATGTGAGATTCCCGTTAAACTTTCCGATCCTCTGCAGGTATTGCTTCACGGACGCATGTCCTGTTAAAAGATCAGAGATAGTTCTAAGCTGCGCTCTACTTAACCCGGCGTTGGTAAGGTGAAAAAATGGAACATAAGTGGTAAGGTGGGGTGTAACAAACCCCAGAAGTTTTTATTAAATGAAACATGCTTATGAAGTATTTTTGGATCTATTTAATGATTATTAGTTTAATTAAACATTACTTATTTAAATTAAAGAGAATATATATTAATAACAGCGCTAGTAAAAATATAATAAAAAAAAAACTAAAATTAGTCATTTCTTGGAATGAGAACAACCTACATAGATGTAATTGTCATTTAAAAAAAAACTATGGCCTATTTTAACACAAAACAAATTTTTTATAACTATAAACTTAGTATGCAATCAATTAAAATAAAAAGTATAGAGATATATTAATAAATATAAAAAATGCTTAAATAAGATACAAAATTGTATGCACTTCACCTTCAAAAATATTGTAACACAAATGGTAAGGTGGGGTTTGTGACACCCCAGAGTAATATATTTGTCTGCCAATAGCGTTAGAGCCTACGACTTACTAAAATATTAATATGAAACGCAAGTCAAATGTCTCAAGTGAAGCTACTAGAACCCGCAGGTCTGTAATTAAATGTTGACTGAAGTTGCAGCCTGATAAAAACGCGTGGGGTTTATCACACCCCACCTTACCAACGCCGGGTTAAATAAATGAGTTATGTAGCTCTTTTTGTGCAGAGTCTTTCTAAGAATGCCTTGCTATGACTTTGTGGAGAGTTAGTCCAGTAGCAAATATGTTGAGTGCAAATCCAGTCCTTAATTTAGTTGCATATTGTACTTCTTCAAATTCCGAAGGCAGGTTCTGGACCAAGGTAAGCCCCAGTTACTCCCTGCCTTGCCTGATTACCGTCTATGGCTATGGGCTGGAACCGATAAGAATTTAACAGTATTACGTTCTGTCAGGTCATTGAGCTCTTTAGCACATTTCCATACCAGTCTGGATGAAATCTTTGAGCTATTAAGGGCCTTCAGAGCCGCCTGACTATCAAACAAGATAAATATTTATTTATTAGTATAAGACTTCCTGTTATTTTTCCGCGCACATTGAAGTACCGTGTATATTTCTGTCTGAAAGAGTGTGACGAGTTTGCTCAGGAAGAAGCTAAGTCTTTCCCTGGGTTCCTGACCCAGCACCTGAGTCGGTTTAGGAGCCGTCCACGTACTAGATCAGGCTTCCAGCAGACATTCCTTGTTCGTAACCCGTCACCGACTCTGAATAACAAATTACACATTGAAGGTAAACCTTGCGGAAGCAGTATAGGTGGTTGCCTACTCAAAATGAGACAAGATAAAAAAAGATAAAATATCACAGCCTACATTCAGACATATCAGCATCATATTCAAACATCTATTGCAAGCTAGTTATGCAATACAGGTTGGTGCTTGTTGCAGTGATCGAACCATGTATTCATGTTTTATTTATGAACGTTGTGTTGTGTACACGAAAAATCAGGAAGTTTTTAAGCCAGTCCAACAATCAACAATATTAAATATTTTCTTAAATGAAGAAACAATAGCCAAGATTTGATCAATAAATTCTCGTTTATTAATCACTTATCAACATAATTCCTAAGTAATGCCTTGGTTGTTTAGAAAAATATCAAAAATTACTCCTTGAGACCTAACTTGTCGGATACATGAATCGAAACAGGATTTTTATATTTTGTAATTCTTCAAAATCAAAGAAAAGGTTTTTTTGAAAACGTGTTCGATGATTATCATCTAATCTTTTAAATTGTTTCAATAAAACTGGCTTTATAAGTCGCTGTAATAGATCTACTAAACCAATTTTTAAGCAAAACAAAACCATTTTGCATAACACAAAAATAAAAAAAAAACTATTCACTTCACTTACCATATCCTGCCCATTTAACTAAACTAACCAAAGCCCGCTGAATTAATATTGCATATAATATAAGGCCTGCCCACTTCATTTAGCCAAAACGCAATTAGAAAGGACGATAGCGCCATTTGAGGTGAACTATACATTTCTCCCTTAAAAAATGTATAGTTCACCGCAAATGGCGCTATCGTCCTTTCTAATTGCGTCTTGGTTAAATGAAGTGGGCAGGCCTTATATGCAATATTAATTCAGCGGGCCTTTAAAATAACAACGCTAATTACAGTAACGTCATTGAGAACTATAAATTATTTCAGTACATCCAAGACCAATTCCAGGGCATACCTGCATTGTTTATCGCAAACCAACATGTTCTGCTTTGAAAACGATTACGTCTGTACCTTTACAGCAATGGGTATAAAAGATTAGAGTTGTTGTCTGTTGTCAAATTTACGTACGTCGGAAATATTCATATCTTATCTTAAATTAGGCCTGCTTTTCTTTATAAACTTTTATTAAATAGCATTTTGTGGTAAAGTACTAAAAATAAATAAAACCCGCAACGATTGACATATGTGGTTACAATTTGATTTGGGGAGGGGTGGAGGTGTAGGTATATATTTGAAAAATAATCTTAGATTTCACTTGAAACAGAAATTGAACAGCTATGGGCAAATATAAGTATTTGCAAACATTTTAATATTTAATATAATCTTCGGAGTTATTTATAGACCCCCGCAGGATAATTTGCTGCATTTCCTTGAAGAAGTTGAAAATAGTGTATCACTAATTTTACCACTAACCGATAAGGTCGTATGTCTGGGAGATTTTAACATTAATATGCTACCCGGAGTCGAGCACTTTAAGTCAAGTCTAGATGGTTTGGACATGGAGCAGTTAGTAAATGATCCAACTCGTATTTCAGCTACCAAAGCATCGTTGATTGACTTAATAGTTACAAATATACCGAATCTTATCAATGATGTCACAGTTGTCAGCTTACATGATATTTCAGATCACGAACTTATTAACTGTAATATTAAGACTGAATGTTCCAAGCCTAAACCTTACATCAAAACTTACAGGGATTACAAAAACTGCGATTATCAACAATTTTATGATCACCTAAGGTGTGTACTCTGAAACAATATATATGATCTAAATAATATTGATGATAAACTACAATTTTTTAATAGCAATATGAATATTTTGCTCCATTAAAAACTGCCAAATTTACAAAACCGTTCAATCCATGGTTAAATAATGGGCTTAGGCTACACATGTCACTTAGTGATCGTGCTTTTAATAAATATAAAACTACGCGTGATAAAAAAGACTTCGAATACTATAAACAACTACAGTTAGAAGAGATAAAAAGCTCTATCTTCAGAATCAGTATCGATCAAGTAATTTAAAATCATTTTGGAAGGAATTAAGAAATCTTGGCATTAGCCAAAAAAAGAAAAATATGCAATCCATACCTCATCACTTAGCTAGTGCTGAATCTATTAACGATTTTTTTATTAATTCTCTTCCTAAAATCGCTTCTATTTCCAATGCCGCAGTCGATTACTATCATGATAATACTAAGTCAACTGTAAACTCTATCTTAAAATTCAGAAATGTCTCTGAAATAGAAGTGCTAAATTATATCAAGTCAATTAAATCTACAGCTAAAGCCGTCGGTTGTGATGGCATTAGCATCTAATTATTGCAAGCAGGCCTACCTTTTTTTATTACCGTTAATTACGCACATCGTAAACTTTTGTATAATAAACTCTGTTTTTCCTCAGTGTTGGAAAAAAGCGAACATTATACCTATACCCAAAACCAGTAATCCAATATGCTATAAAGACCTCCGTCCCATAAGTCTTTTGCCTACTTTGTCGAAAGTCTTGGAAAAAGCTATTGCCGTTCAGATGCACGATCACCTACAAAAAAATAGTATACTAAGCTCACAATCAGGATTTAGATCAGGTTATAGCTGTTGCACGGCTTTGATGATATTCTTCATGCTTGTGATTGCAATCAACTCACTTTGCTTGCACTATTGGATTTTTCAAAGGCTTTTGACACAATTAACCACAAGATCTTACTTCCAATGTTTCATTATATCGGCTTAGATAACACGGCTATCACATTTTTTTTTAATTACCTTAGCAACAGATTCCAGCGTATAGTTCTGTCAGAAAATAATTCAGCATTTGCACAAGTTACTTGTGGTGTACCGCAGGGATCCATTTTAGGTCTGATTCTTTTCACAATATACACCTCTACTTCTCATGAACATTTAAAACATTCAAACTTTCATTTCTGCGCTGACGATACACAGGTTTATACCTTATTCGATTTTGAAAATAAAGATATCGCTTGCGAATTTTGACTTAAATAAATTGCACGGGTGTTGCCGTGGTCGTTCAATTTCGCTTGACGTTTCGCTGCTCATACTGTCAGCTTCTTCAGAAGTTATTCTAATGACTGATGTTGTTGTCTTATGCTCCTCGTTATATACCTGAGTACCGTAACGCTTGCTTGGTGTTGTTGAACCGTTGCGTTTGGCTGGTTTTTCAACAACAAATTGCTACTTATGCCAGTTTGCCTTTTATCGCTGGAGTAACCGATAGATTGAAGAAAACATTAGCAAAGAAAAACATCGGTGTGAGGTATAATACCATAAAGAAGATCCAACAAATGTTACCTCCAAACAAAGACTGTCTACCTAAACTGTCAACAAGAGGAGTATACCAACTGAAATGTTTATGCGGGAAAAAATACATCGGTCAAACAGGACGAAGCATCGAATGTAGAATAAAAGAGCACCAGAGAGACGCCAGGCTCAGATACACAGAGAGATCAGCAATTGCCGAAAATTTACATCAAGACGGCCAACACAAAATCAATTTTGAAGAAGTCAAGATACTCTCACGAACTGAAAACTACTACCCCAGAATAATTAGAGAATCTCTCGAGATAATGAAAAACGACAATAACTTTAATAGAGAAGATGGCTACCGCTTAAGCAATACTTGGAAAGTTGGAAACCCTTCATGAAAGGAAAACCATCCATAACAAACGTCCTAGTATCCACCATGCACAGGACCTGCAACACCAACAGAGCATAACACACACGAAAAACCAGCCCCACGTCACGGATTCACTCGGCCAACCAAACGTAACGGTTCAACAACACCAACCAAATGTTACGGTACCCAGGTATATAACGAGGAGCATAAGACAACAACATCAGTCTTTAGAATATCTTCTGAAGAAGCTGACAGTATGAGCAGCGAAACGTCAAGCAAAATTGAACGACCACGGCAACACCCGGAAAATATTAGTTTAATTTAGAAAATGTTGAAAAATGTAACTATCTGCGGGTGTGCATAAATAATAGTATTTTATGTACCTAGGACGAAAAGTAAGTCTTTAAGGTATGAGCAAGTTGTTTACGGCCGAGGCGGCTAGCCGAGGCCGTAATTACTTGCGAGTACCTTAAAGACACTTTTCGTCTGAGGTACATACATAATTTTATGTCATACTGTTTCGAAAGTTGTTAAATCATTAAAAGAAATCTCCAGCAATTTGTAGCAGCATTAGTTTTAAGTAACTAATCTAAGGCGCAACAATTCATATCTCCTAGCAACGAGCATTTATAGAACAAAAAGTGACACTTTTCGTTCTAGGACTTTAAAATGATACTAGCACTTTAAAGTGTCACTTTTCGTCCTATAAATCGTCCGAAAAACGTTGCTTTAGAAACGAGTATGACATAAAGTATATTTATTTTATACATGAAAAACTACTCTGCAGTCGAAATTACTAAGTTATAAAAAAAAATATATACACCGTGTTTCAAATTAACTCGGCACTATTACTATCTTTGTTATTACTGATTTTACAAAGTAGGTTAAATTAGCGTAGTAGTAGTAGTAGTGTTTTTAGCGCTGATTAATATGCAATTAATAAAAAAACAATTGAATAACACATTTTCTATATAAAACAATAGTAAGACCAGTGGTTATGTACATATGCAGGAGAGATATGGACACTTATCACTTATGTAGGAAACAGGTGAACTGTTATTGAAATTTGAAAGGAAGGCGAATTTATGGACCGGTACATGAAGAAAATGGCGTCAGAAGCTTAATGAATTAGTAAATAGAAGAACTGTTGAAAAATGAAATGTTTACCGAAAAGATCCAAGTAGCCTGATAATATAAGAAGAATAATGAAATGTAAACCCGGTACACCAACACCCAGAAGAAGACCAAGGAACAGATGGATGAAAAATGTAGGAAAAAACTTTCAAAAACTGGAAATAACCAACCGGGAAGGAAAATGCAAAGATCGAAAATTATGGAGCAAGCGAGGACCTACCAAGGATTATAAAGCTATAGAATGAATGAAGGGTGGGTTTCACAAACATAATTTAACAGCTTATCAAATTTAACATCAGTAAACAGAAATTCATGCTCTTTTCTCAATTTTCATCATTTGCTAAGTTTTGGGTAACCCGCGCTAAGAATACTCGTATTTAAAATAACAGCAAAATTATGTAAACCCCTATACCTTAGGCGGTGCCACATCATGTATTAAGGTGTTTCCTTTTTTCTACTCCTCCTTTCTCTTATATGTATACATATGCATATATTTGCGTTTGTAAAAAGAATTTGCTATTTAACAACATTTATAAAAATGTATAGAAATGGACAATGCTGTGAATTCACACTGCGCAATAAATTTTCTTTTGTGGAAAAAATGAAGGACACTTTGGCCCGTCTGTGATGGAAACTTCCATGCCTTCTATTTTCTTACTTAGTCCTAGTAATTTTTCTTTGTTTGTTGAAATGAAGAAACGGCACTCATTTTCGTTCCCTTCATGAGGTCTAAACTGCGATAAATGACATTTTCCATACCTTGTCAAATGAATTTTTCTACTCCTACTATTGAAAGTTGATCTTTCCACATGATTTTTAATGCTGAAAGCAATTGTTTGTCGAAACTGTGCGACAAAATCCAAAAGTGTGTTGCAAAGTACTTTGCAACACACTTTCAAAATGGCGCCGGTTAACTGTATGGTTTGTTTATATTTGTGATATGTTTATTTTCATAGCAACGGACTTATTTCCATAGTGACCATAGTTTTCATGAGCATACTTAATATTCCACAAAAATTATAAAATTTGTTTTAAAATATTAAATAGTGAATTAAATGTCTTTCTTCTGTAGGAGTAGAAAAAATAGTGTGTAATAACACTTGTTGAAAGTGTTTTGCAAAACTCAAATGAATGCAGCCTTCGACTTCGTCTCAGGCTGCAACCTTCATTTTCGTTCTGCAAAACTGTACTTTCAACAGTTGTTATACAAATTACTATTTTGACATCGAAAGTAGACGTTTGTCACCCGGCAGTTAGCACCGGTAGGCGTTGCCATTAGAAACGGGTGGCAAAATGAGTAAACATGTTTTACGATTAATATTAATGGTACAGTCACCATGGAAACATATACTCAAGCTATCTACGAGTTTTTTTTAATGAAACCGAGTTTTGTAGTAAAATGTCATATTTTTAGTTGTCAACATTAATAATGTCAGGTTCGTTTAGTGAAGGTGGCCAAAAAATCATATGTATTACTCTGGAGGAAAGTGTTATCGCCTCCCTTAGATTATATTTCTGCCCTCGCTCGCTTTCGCTCGCTCGTGCATAAAAACCATCTGCGGGAGGCAATCTTACACTTTCCTCCCTAGTAATACAAATAGCTATTATAATTTCTGAGTGTTAGAACGCTCACTGCAGAGAATGAGCGTCCTAGCTAAAACTTATTTTTTTGATTTAGACCTGCCAGTTGCGCAAAAAGGAGAAAGTTCTTCCATTACCACGCTCGAAATTTTACTGGGCCTAAAATTAAATTCTAAGCAATTTTTTCAAGTAACTTTCTTCGATACGTTTGTCATCTAACCCCACTTTGTGCAGCTTAATATTAATTTTTTATAATTTTCCGCTATAACAGTGCTCACGTAACATACATCAAACTTGATTATTAGGTTATCGGACATGCAGAATCGATACTCCTGAAAAAAATTTCCGAACTCTAACACTAACAATAAAATCTATTTGCCGGTCGGTGAATATTTACACAAGGCACTCTTAAATTAATTTATTTAATAAATCTAGATTATTGTTTAAAAACCGGTAGTACGACAGAGTGAGAGAGCACGTAATACTGACATATAGAAAGTTAGGCAGAGGCCTACTTGGTCTGAACAAGAATGGGCGATCACTCTGCGGCTAGGTGTATCCGACCCCCCCGAAACTATAAAGGTATAAGAGGGTAAAAGAGAAAGAAAGAAAGAAAAAAGATTATTGTTTATAAACTCCTCAGAAGAAACTGCAAGATATCAAAGTCCCAACTCACAACACACAATAATGAGGAAATAATAGCCAGAACGAAGGCACAAAATACAGTTACTGATGCAATCGAACAAAAGCGACCCTATACAGGGAATTTTTCTTTTTAGTATACATTTTCCCTATGTATGGTTTTAGAAAAAAGCAGGTCAAAAGTCCTATATGTAGGCAACCAACTATATCAAAATTAGTAGAATATCAAAATAATTTTTTTTTGCATTATGACAAAAAAAGTGGACTTTTTTTATCAAAAAATCATAAAGAAAGCAACACTTTTTTTATTTACATTTTGCATTAAGTAAGTATGCTTTAAATAAAATATTGTAGATTGTCAGTTTGACAACTGTCAATTCTCAAATTCTTTTTATCCTGTTTTGAGGGATTTAAAATGTAAAAATGCAAAAAAATATTGTGTACAACTCGTATGAAAGCATCTTTTTTTCACTCGTTTGATTGATGCACTCCGGCTTCGCCGTCGTGCATCAAACTTCAAACTCATGAAAAAAAGTATTGCTTTCATTACTAGTTGTACAAATAACTATAATTCAACGATTACTTTCAAACATAAAATATCAACAACACAAAACAGAAACGAAAATAAAAACGGCAACAGTTAAAGACTAATGTTTTGACATTAAGTTAATTTAATTATTTTTGCCACAGAATGCTATTTTTTTCTTAAGAAATTAAATATTTTAGGTTTAGTGCATAGTTGGTTGCCTACATATAGGGGAAACCACAGCGTTTGGCACGTTTATTTTAAAACTATACATAGGGGATATGTATACTAAAAAGAAAAATTCCCTGTAGGTATGTCCATGCGAAAAGAATGGCAGGAGAAAGTTGGCCAAAAAAGATGTAGGAATGGTGCCACCACATAAAAGAAAGGTAGGGAGACTAAGAATTACATGGAAGAAGGGAGCTGACGAAGCCATGAAAGCTAAAGAATCAAAAGAAGATTGGCAATAGAGAAATATGGCATAAAGGAAGCGAGAGACGTCAACAGATGTAAAAACTCGGATGTGTGTAATATATTATTGTTTAGCAAATGAATTATTATTGTTTAAAGAACTAATAGCCATCGTTGTAAGTTGTAAGTCTCTTTACTTAGACTAAGTTAAAATTCGAATCTCAGTCATGACAAAAATTCGAATCCATATCCTCTTGGCTGCGGTGCTAATTCATTAGTCTATTAGGCTATACATTTAACTATAACATTTCTTTCATTATCGTTTAATTAAATTTTTAACAGACATCTAGGAGTAATAATAAAAACTAATAAAGGGAACAAACCCAAACAGCATATCTTTTAATTGCTAAGATAAACTAAACATCTGAATGTCCTAAGTACACACGGTAACTAGATACAAACAAATAAAATGGAAATATTGTTATATTCAGAAGATAACTACTGTATTTCCTCAAAAAAAAAATGCTGACATGGTTTGTATAAAATTAGAAAAAGGAAATAAATTAAACGTAAGAACAATCTTGAATTAATGTATTTAATGTTTAATAAATAGCCGAAATCAGTTATTATTATTATTATAATAAGTGCTCGAACAGTCCCCCTTCTTGAGCTAAACAATAACCCAGTGGATCATAAAAACTCTGCCTCGCATTTGCTAACATTTGTGGAGTAATTCTGACAAAAGCTTCTATAAAATTTTAGTTCTTAGCTAGTAGAAAGTGTGAGGCCGTACATCTTCTTGCCGATAGATAAAACTTTAAATGTAACCCCAAATGAAATAATCGTTCATAGACAGTAGCGTAACCAGAAACGTAGTTTGTAGGGGGCCCATTCCACTGTTTGGTTTTCAAATTTACCATATTGGGTGGCTTTGCATATTGTTGCAGCATCTTCTATTCTAATATTCTGCTCCTGAAGGGCAGGAATTATGTGGTTCTCCACTAGATCTAAATATTTGTTTCCATTTAATGCGCAATCAATAAAAAAGGGACCAATGACGAATGACTGTGTTTCCTATAATTCCAGCTCACATATGAAGCTCTTCAGGGTATTGAGTACGGTAGCTATAACGTTGATGTAGATTTTCTTTGGACCAATGTCGTACTATAGATGTATTATGATGGCCATGAATGGGAAAAGTACTTTCGTCAGTGAACAAAATGTTATTAATAAAATTTTGATTTTGATTGAATCGTTCCATAATGGTTTCGCAAAATTGCACCCTTGAGAAGCGATCTGGAGGAAATATTTCCTAAGTATTTTTAATTTTAAAACATTTATATCCATCGTCTTTCAATATTTTACGAACTGTGTCTTTTTCCACCCCTAGTTCAGCACTAACTCGCCTGAGAGATCTGTAAGGATTTTGTTCCAGTGCAGCGCATACAGTTATTTCTTTATTAACGTCTTCTACAGTTTTTTCAACAAAGGTTTTATGGCTTTTCGGATTAACGCAACCAAATCGTTCAAAGTTATTAGCTATTCTTCTGATAGTAGTTACAGAAGGCGAAGGCCGATTTTCCAAAAAAAAAACACAAACATACCTGCAATTTGTCGCAAGAAGTGTTCTAATATGTGCCATTTAACAATTTGGACTTTTTTCTCAACGGAATAAACATTCATATTAAACAACAGCCCTTACAAAAAACAAATTAGGTAAACAGAGTATTAAAATACAAGATTATACTTCTTTCTATTTGAAATTATAGTATAGTCCGCTGCATTTAGGATTTTTCTACAGACCAATTCATACAAAAGCAAATGATGGTTTTCCACGTAGGTTCTGGTGTCCTGAATAAGGTCTCAAAAGTCCCCGAAGTAGGAGTGCAAGGAAAAAATTTGGCAACGCTGTAAAGAGCTAAAATCGTGCTCTGAAACAAATTTTTCGAGATATCTCGGTTTTCATTCACTCTACGACAAAAATACATCAGGCCAAAAAGAAAGCTATGAAAATTCTCTACAAAAAAGATACTAGGTCTTTTTTTCGTATACGCAATCGTGGCTGGTATTTCCATCGTGGAGAATATAGTCTAAAAGCCGGGTTCTCATTAGTCGATTTCATTGATCAATGAGACTGAATCTATGTCATTGTAAAGAAATTGAATAATGAGAACATCATTTCCACGATATTGATCAATGATTTTTCGTTCCAATGGAAGTGAAAGGCAGGTCTACTTTGGTTGATCAACGGGATTGATTCAATGAAATTGAACGGTGTTTGAAATGTGAGAACAAAAGTTCAATTATATTGAAACAAATAAAGTTGCATCGTCAGCTTATTGTTGGCACCTACACTCTGGATAAAATTGCGTAGAGTTCTGCGTCATTTTAACAACATAACACATTTCAAATGGTTTTCTCGTTTTTCGCTTTTTGATTTGGTTTACTAAATATTTACACACAATGCGGACTCCAGCACGCACAATTTTCTTCTTTGCAGCAATTTTTAAAATTGATCGTTTCTGACAGAATGTTCAATGCCCTTGAATCGTGTGAACAATTTTCGTATTCAATTGTATCTTCAATGGGATAGATTCAGTCTCATTGATCAATAAAATCGACTAATGAGAACCCGGCTTTTAAGGTTGTGTAAATGGTACTGTAACTACTCGCTGGTTGATTAATGAATGGTAAAAAAAGTATTCGTGACTTGGTGTATGCTTCTTCCTTCGTTAAATTCTCCATAAATCCACTCCAGCCTGGTATGTCCGATAAATTCTTCCACTTCGCATACATCCACAATACATCCGAATTTCGGAGCATTGACGTTGTTTTCATTTCATCACAATCCAGTTTTTTCAAGATTATTCTTTTCAATCCTTGTACACCATGATTATCATAAACTTTAAGAGGAATACGAGCTGCATTAGCCATTACATTCTCAGTCGGCATTTTCGGTAATCTAAACATTTTCTGATCGTCGGCCATTTTATCGTGTGGAGCTATTATTTTAATAATTCCCATAGCATGAAATGTATTCAAACCATCGAGAGTAGCGACATTGTGATCCGCGTTGTCACAAACATACTGCACGAAACATCCCTCTTCTGGTGGAGAAATTGCAGGCTGGGGATGGAACAAACTTGATGCTTCATACAATAATGCTTCTTTATATGATGCACATATACCCATGCATGACAAAATGTCAACTAAACGTTGTGACGCATATTGCCGGTGAAAATAAACAGTCAGTTCCAGCTGCAGAGGAGATCTAAAAGATCGAGGACGAAGTGCAGCCATAATTATATGACAAACAGTAGTGCATATCCTTTTTAGAGGCTCTGATTTTCCTTTTTTATTTTTCAGCAAAAGCTCTTCCACAAAAAAACATTAAAGAATCAGGAATAGATTTATTTAAATCGTCGAACAAAGAGGTGCTGGGTGGATAGAAATCAGTTTCGCAAATTTCAGTACGCATATCCTGGCGCAAAATTTCTGCAGAAGTACCGATGATTCTGCGTCGTTCTGCCTCAGGATCACTATCTTTTTTATTATGCCACGCTTGATTTAGAATATTCAAATGAGTTTCTCGAAAGGAGATAAGCGTAAATCCTGTGTTTTTAGAGGTTATCACTTATCACAATTTTGTCTCCATACCTTTCCTCCAATTTTTTTTAATTGTTTTATCATCTGGTATATGTATAATCAGTCAGTACACCTTTCAATTCAGTCAATGTAAACTGAGAGTCATCGTTGTTTTCAATGGAAGAAAAAATTTCTTCCATTGCTATCAGAACATTTTCATAAACAGGAAGACCTACCTTTTTTTTCAGGCACTGGCAAGTTAAATTTGCTGAAACAAGTTTGGTGATATTTAGCTTCAGCTGCAACCAGATCTGTGTCAAACATAACACGTTTTTTAACAGTTTTTCCCCAGTCATCTCCTCTTATTTCGGCCGGTACCATAATGTTATCTTTAAAACTGAGGGTTGAAACATGGCAGATTGTTTTACGTTGGCCTATCGCTTTTCTTTTCTCTTTTTCTTCGTCGGCCTCGTTTCCACAAATGAAACAATAGTTTTTAAATTCAAAAAGAGATTGGCTCGATCTCATTCGCTGTTTTAAGGGACTCGACGAAGTAGCAGCCTCTTCACTTTCACGTTTTCTTTTGGCCGCTTTGATACTCGATGGACGAGTGTAGTCTTTATGGCACTGAACGTGCACTGTGGTAGAGGTTAGTTTGCCCAATTCTTCATGTTTTCCATCACCTCTCTTAACTGGCGTCAATTAATTTGTCCAATCCAGGATCAACCTTGGCGGTAGGTGTATCATCTAGCGATTGATCACAGATGAAACAAGTTTCATTCATTTTCCACACAATCACGTTGGTAAGCACTCACTGTAAAAATACGTTCGTATGCCACACAGAACTATACAATACTGCTGAATTTTCCGTCCTTGGCAGTTAGAACAGGTATAAACCCAAACCGATTCTACCCGAGGAGGAACAGATGTTTGGTTCGAGCCCCTCCGGAGAATCGTACATTCTTTGTAGCAGTTTTGACGTTCTCATTAGCACGCACAGATATTATATTCGCTTACTTGTACTCGTAATGGTCACCTAGTCACATGAATTCTCAGAAATATAGTTAATAATCTTTTTTTATGTTTTAACCCTCTGTGCAATAAAAGCTGCTACAAATAATTTTTTTTGTTTTTAGGTATGACTTTTGACTCGAATTTTTCAAGAAAACTATTGCCTATACAAAAAATACCTTTTATCTTTTTTATAGAGAATTTCCATAGCTTTCTTTTTGGCCTGATGTATTTTTGTCGTAGAGTGAATGAAAACCGAGATATCTCGAAAAATTCGTTTCAGAGCACGATTTTAGCCCTTTACAGCGTTGCCAAATTTTTTCCTTACACTCCTACTTCGGGGACTCTTGAGACCTTATTCAGGACACCAGAAGCTACCTGGAAAACCATCATTTGCTTTTGTATGAATTGGTCTGAAGATTCGGCTAATTTTTCACTAAATATAGTGGACTAGTATTACAATAATACATTAATCACAAGGGTGTGTTGCTTAACAACCACTTAAAATTTTAAACCGTCTCTGTATCTAGTTACCGTTTGTATCTAGTATCGTCAGACACACTGTATACAGGGTGATCCATACTACCACCCCCTAAAATATTTACTATTCGTCGTGAATCACCCTGTATATGTGTATATGTATACTTCAGAAAGATTAAAAATTCCGCAAACTTTCCGAAAATTCAGTGGAAACTAAGAACCCCAAAAGAAAAAACTAAAACCAAACTTTCTGCAGAAAAAAACCGGAAACATTTTTTTCAAGTATTTAAAAATTATAAATAAACAAAAATATATCTCAATAAAAAAGAAGGTTCAACAAAGGTCTTTTTTATTATCTTCAAATATTTACAATAAACTTAATTCTATCTTTCTAACTTTGTACTACTTTTTACAACATCATGCTACCTTATATCCGAAAGTATAAAATTTACTTTCATTCAGATTGTGATCTAACCGTCTTTTTTACAAACATTCAATCTTGGACGTTCTCAAATAAACAAACATAAAAATTAATCACAATCCTAACACACGAACAGAAAACGTTTACTGATTTTATGCTTGAATAACTATCTACTTTCATCGTGAAAATTAAAAAACGTTATTACGTTGTTTTTTAAACCTGCGTATTTTTATAGAAATCGCTTCTTTAAATCATTATAACATTTAGGAATTTTCAGCAATATGGCAGTGAAACGCATTTTATAACATTTAAGATAGTTTAAATATTAGAGTTAAGTAAGATTTGGTATTTACTTACACACACAAATAAAATAATTGAATAAAAATTAATAAAATTTAAATTAAAAAACAACCTAAATAAATATTAAAATAAAACAAAACAGTAAGTAATTTGGCACTGGACGTAAAACTGAGATCCTTTGGGTAATAATTAAGTTTGCTGCGCTAATAAAAATGCGCAATTAAAATCATAACGACGGTTTTGAAAATTAAACCAAAGTTGTTAACAATTAAATTACCTCCAGAAATTTGGTTATCGCCAAGATCAAGAAATCTGGGCTGAATTTTATCTACCATAACGTTCGTTCCTTCTTCTGTTTGATTTCTATCTGACTGAGATGTACGAGCGTCCTTTCTAAAAACTCTATCATAGTTACAATAATTAGTAACGTCAACGTTATTATTTCTCATGCATGCAGCAATCGATTCCACTTCAAAATCAAACAAACTTAGACTACAGTTAGCCATACAATAATTCTTCTTGAGGATTTCGTAGTTGTAAGAATTTTGCGTATAATTGAGCAAATGCATGCCACAGTTGCACACAAATTCGTTATCATGGAAATCCTTATGATTAAAACGCCGAAACAGTTCGTAATCGGTGTTGAAAAATAGATTTTCCATCAGCCTTGGCATTTGAATTCCGTAAAGGGCGCTTGGGGAGAAATTTTCGAAACGATTTCGAGTAAATTCTACGAATGGGGAGGTGATGTTTATTTGGAAGAAACCACCGAAATTATTTTCTAGAAATCTTGTTTGGTAGTCGGTTTGGATCTTGATGGCGTTTGGCTCCCCGAAGAGCAGTTCTGATTTCTTGATTATGGCTTTCTGGGCTTGCAGGGTGAAACCAGAGGGTTCGATATAATTTATCTAAAAAAATAAAATCATACGACTTAATATAATGCTTATTCGAACCAAATTCTTAGATATTTTTGGGACTTTAAAGCAAATGACTTACATAAAAAATAGTTTGCGTCTCCTTACCTTAGTATTTTCAATTCCAATAGTTTTAGCAGTGACATTAAATGCGTTTCTGTTAATTCTCCCAATGCGAACGCCATTCATGCTAAACCTTTCCATTCCTTCAACATCAAAAAGGGAATATTTGGGTAGCTCCGTGATGTTGGAGGTGTTTATGATGATGTTTTTAATACCACGCGCCCCCATTAAAGCCATTTCCCCGAAAGAAATATCTTGAACATTGTTGATAAGGAGGGAATTTAGACTTGAAAATGCACCTGATGCAAGGTACAAGCGAGTGCAGTTCATGATCCCTAAGGTATCCAAGTGAGTTAATTGAGAGAAGGAATTTCGTTCAACACTGACTGTTTGGCAATTTCTTATTATAACCATTGCTGTTGTTTCTACTCCCATCATTATGCTTGAGGTTAAGTGCAAGTCCTGAATAAAAATATACTTTTGTAAAATTTGTTTTCAACAATTCAATTTATTTTAAATTAAAAAAAATATTTTCGGTAAATACTGTTAATTAATAATTCCAAACAAACTTACCATAGTTGAATGACAATCACAGGTAATCGAAAACACTCCATTTCTTTCCGGTTGACAATCACAAATATCACAAATATGCGTAAAAGAAGTATTGACCAAAAGGGCCAAAGATATAAAACACAAACTATAAGATAATCGCACCATTCTGATAAAACTGAGATTAAATGTCTGAAGTAGCACTCACTTTGCACACACCTAACCAAATAAATACGAAAACAAGTTTACTATCACATAAATATGTGTAAATTAACGGAAATGTTGGCTTTCATCGGAAATGAAGATGCGGTTTAATGTAGTAGAACGACTCGTGCCATTCCCAAAACTGAAGTAAACTCATATCGGAAGCTCGTATTTCTAACTAATTTAAAAAAGGTGCAGTGGAGGAAGACTATTATCTTCTTAATGAACCAAATGTTTCATTGTTTGAATCATTAAATTCTTTGAATAAACACGCACTATTAAATCGTTTAAGGTCGCAATCTGACACATACCATGAGAAATCAAATACCGGTGAATAAATTAATGACTAACTGGGATAAATGCAAACTCTAAGAACTGTTTTAAACTGCCGACTTCTTTAGATTTTAATTGTGACCAATTTATTATTTATTCGCTTATTATTAAAAACCGAAACTATTTTAATCAAACTAAAAGCCCGAACCTTACAGTTCAGACTAACATAATGTAATATTCACTTTTCTTCTAAGTAAATAGTTGTCTTAATTGGTTCAAGCGAACCTTATAAATTAACTAAATTGCGAGCACAATTTTAGAAGGAAACACCAAAGCTTTCAATGAGTGGGAAAAGGACGGACATACGCTTAGTAAAAGTATTCAGTTTGGTCCATTCAAATCCAAAGCTATGAAATAACGTGAACTACTTTAAAGCAGTTGCACAAGTTTCAATTATTGAAACATTAGTAGTCCAGTCGGCAAATACAAAAATTTAAAAAATCGAAAGGTTAAAGGATTATTTCCAAATTTAGCGTGCGAAATAGAAATTAGTTTAATTCCACGTGAGTTTTTTAGGTTATAGGCGTAAAAGTGAAATCCGCTTTTAAATGGTAATAACCTTGCGTCGTCATCGGCGTTGATCATTAATTCTTACGTTATTAACACATAATTTTTATTTTGCAAAGTTCAAAGTCAATTATTGAACTTGAATCTGTAACAATTCGAGGCTCAATACATTCAGAAATCGGTAAATTTACCTAAGAAAGCTTCTAAACTAGAACAGAGGGAATTCTTGAAAAGTGTAAGTGAAATCGACTCTTTGATTTATTGAATTATTTATAAAGACGACACTTGGCACTCGCCTTGGCTGTTTACTAAATAAATAATTTAAACCTTCACGTCAAAGAGCTTTTTCAGTTACATATCTGATTTAGAAGTCAAATAAGGAAATTTAAAGCAAAATATGTATTGACTAAAACTTATTTACTCTCGTTATACCGGGGGAAGAGTTTCAAAACGGAACATAGCAAAATTATATTCGAAACTACCTTAGTATACACTGTACACTACTGTTCCCCATTTAAACATACAAAAATAGTAATGGTATCAATGGATACAGAAAAATAGTGTGCATAAAATGCAGCCAAAATTAACTTTCAAATAAAAAACACTTGATTACATATTAGTTATAAGTTATAACCAAAGAATACATAATAATTTATATTCTTTGTTATAACAAATATTCAAACATACCACCATTCTGATAATCTAACCTATTATAAAACGCATTTCTAATATTTGCTAATTGTATGTTAGTAATAAGTCGGCATCAATGGCGTGCGGTCCATAACAGGCAAAACAACAATATAATTTATTAATTTTATTTTTGTTTCAGCAGTATGTTAAAATTATTTATTTCATTTTCGCTTTTAATATAATGCGAATACTCGTTGCAAATTACCGCATTTTGTGATCCGGCATTCAACGCTGACCGTGTACCGTTCGTAGTTGAACGGCAAACATCGGGCGAACGGCGCAAGTTACCTTGAGAAGCGCCGAAAAATTCGCTTCAATTCCCATATGTCAAGCTTTGCACGCAGCTGCGCTGTTGTAATTACGCATACGTGATTTTAGCTGCAGGAGAATCGCTGTTAGCAGGCGCTTGCCGCATATTTGTATTTGTCTTTTAGCGGAGTAACTTTACGTTTATACAAAAGTTTATACAGGGTGTTAAAGTTGGATTAAAAAAAAGTTTATAATTAAATATCTCAGGAAAGACAAAAGTGATCCTTTTCAAATTTGGCACACTACCTTTCTATGTAAACACGCATCTACAGTACAAGTCAAAAATAGTTACAGGAATCCATAGGCGCCGATACAGGGGTTACATGTCCCTTTTTTAGAAAAGTTATGGTGCATTTTTGGAGGCATGTTTATTAAGAAAAGTACACTTATTTTGCGATTCTCTATCACCTCTCAAAATTAATGCACAAAAACCTGGACCACCCTGTATATATCTCGGAACCGGTTCAAACTACTCCGATTTTAATGATTTTTTTTAAACGTCGTAAATATAAAATATTAAAACCTTTATGGGTTAAAATGACGTTCATTGTGCATTCAAAAATTTATTAGCTTTATACAGGGTGGTCCAAAAGTAATGTGACAAAAACCAACAGTAGATTCGCGAAGCCAAAATATTACGATTTACCTACCTAAAATTACCTTAGTCCAAAAGTTAATATTTAGGGAGAGCAGGGTGTCAAAATCGAAATTTTAATCTTAATTTTTTCCTGTAATTTCGAGTTTTCGAAATATTGATATGAAAATTGGGGAAACTATCTTTTTTTGGGAGGACGAGGAACAATAATCTGTCCTCAATTTTAACATAACTCTTTAAGGAACCTTATTTTTGCTACACCGAAAACGTTTATAGTAAAATTAAGGTTCTTTTAAGGGCTACATATTAGAAATTTTGAATAATATTACGCAAAACTGAGAGTCAGTTTCAGAATTTTAATGAATTAAAATTTGTTGAATTATGTAATTTCAGCAGCTACAACAAATTTCGTTTTCCAAAGAAAGCTTTTAATAGCCTAAAACTGAATTATACCAATTTCTTTGACACTGATGCTTCGCATTCACAATTAAATGTTTTGTATGATTCTGAAGAAGTCAATAATCAGAAAACGCCATTGAATATGCTGCTTTTTCTCAAAGAAACTGGTTTGGAAGAGTCTTTATAGTTAAGTGTTTAAGTTGTGCAAACTAGTTTTAACAATTCCGGTAACAAGGGCTTTTCTACTTTAAAGTGCATTAAGACGTTCATCAGAAACTGTTATCCATAGAAAAGGAGTGTATTAAAGACTTATCGCAAAATCCAAGGTTTTATTAAGATGTAATTGACAGGTTTGCTCAGGTGCATAGAAGAATAGAACTTCATTACAAATAAATTACTATAAGTACATACATTTTTATTTGTAGTAAAAAATCTCACTGCACACCACTGGTCGGCATTCTGTAACGATGGCTTCTCACAAAGAATTTATAAATTTTACAATTAAGGTAACCCCCACAAGAAAAAATAGGAAGGTGTTAAATCTGGGGATCTATAATGCATCCGCGACCAATTCAATAACAACTATCATGCTGAAACCAGATCTTTTGGTCTTCACTTGCTATTTCTGCTAATGCTGGGCCAATAATGATTTTACATGACCCAAACTACACGATCGCTTAAAACGTGACCAGCGTTTAGAGCGCTCATATTAAACCTATTTGTGCTGAACACAAAAACGCTTATAAAATGTCCAAGAAATGTGTTTTATTAATTGGTAAATTGATTCAAATACCTAAAGTCATAATGCTTTTTTCTTCATTCAGATTCATTGTTTAACGTTCATATGATATTGACGTTTTAATAAGTATTTGTCTCAGGTCAAGAAATTAAATTAGTAGTCGTGGGTCAAAATATTGCAAAATTCTACGATCAATAAAAAATTTTGTCTGTAATTTCCGTTAATAGCTCAGCTGGTACAGCATGCGAGTGATGATCGTGACGATGGTTCTACTCGAATAGACACATACAGGAACGGTATATGCTGTCGCGAAAGAGTAGATGCTGTAAGAATAGTAGATTGGATTGAGTTAGATCAAAAAATTGGAATGTTTTGCC
Source organism: Melanotus villosus (assembly GCA_963082815.1). Classification (NCBI taxonomy): domain Eukaryota; kingdom Metazoa; phylum Arthropoda; class Insecta; order Coleoptera; family Elateridae; genus Melanotus; species Melanotus villosus. The sequence continues at coordinate 25,129,713 of OY720422.1, read as the reverse complement.
CTTTGAAAGGTTTTTAAAATTCCAAGTGAATTGAAAAATGAGGAATTTTATAGAATTTCAGCCCTTTTTTGGTGACTTTTTTAACAATTCCTTTCATATTCCTAATTGCCCTGGTAGTCCAGAAATGTTAAAGGCCATTTTTGGATGTATTATTTTTAGCCCTTTTTTGATGATTTTTTTAATGATTGTATAATTACCCAAACCGCCTTGGTTCAGAAATACAAATTTATTTTGGGTTCTAAAAATAGAGGATATTTATGTGCCGTTACCTTTACCTTTTCCTTTACCTTTATAGCTTTTAGGGAATTTTTGGGGTATCTAAAAATTCAGGTATTTTTAAACATTTTGAGGCTTTTATTCTGTGATTTTTCAACGATATTTTCATGTACCCAATAGCCCCTGGTCCAGAAATGAAAGGTCATTTTTGGATTCCAATTCTTTGTGGGCTTATAGTTCTTAAGATCCTTTTGAGGTGTCTGAGAATAAAGGCATTTGACCTCTTTTTAAATTATTTTTATAACATTTTAGGACTATTTTCAATGAAATGGAATGATATTTTGGGATGTCTAAAATAATGGATTTTCATCCTATGTTAGACTCCTTTTGGGTGATTTTTCATGTGCCCAAATGTATCTTGTGCTTAAGGTAGCTATAATCCATATTTACCATCGACAATACTATTTCTTGAAGTATGTTACCACGGGCATTTTTTCATTGCCTAATTATTATTACAAAATAATACATAATACATACAAATGATATTAAAATCATAATATTGCTACCTACCTCCTCTAGGTTTTACAACAACATTTTAAATTTTCTCAAACCTTGCAACGAGTCTCTGTATTGTTATTATTGATGGTATCGGTCTATTTTCAAATTTAACAGAGTATAAATCCCCCAGTTCACGCAAACAAACGCCGCTAAAATGTTTTAATTATAAATACTCTTTCTTCAATCGAATAAGTTAACATTATTGCTACTTTTTAATTGACAGTTAAGAATTATTTGAAGCAATCAGCAACCGACAAGTGACAAATCTGAGAAGTCATACCTATTTTCCTAAATTGAAATTTTTATAATAATTTATTTTAGTTAAAATTGATTTTAGCTGCATCTCATTCACACTATTTTTTTCTATCTGTTAATACCACTACCGTTTTTGTATGTTAAAGTGGGGAACAACAGTGTACAGTAATGTAGTTTCGAATGCAATATATTTTTTCTTCCTTACAATTCGTTATATTTTTAATTTTATAATTTGATGTTATTAAATCGCTTTAATTACAAAAAAATCTATAATTTTTTTATTCAAAAATTAAATCTTATGTAAATTCTCTCTTGAAGAGAATTTCAATCCCAAAACAAAGTTGGTAATTCTCTTTAACAACAAATCACACTTATGATTAGTCACCACATACGAACCGTAATTTCATAACCACAGTTATTTTATTTAAAATAAATGGAAAAACGGTAGTCGTTCCCATGGTTTTAGAAGATGACTTGAAATTAAAGGCCTGCATGCTGTTGACTAACTTACGCTTCAGAATTATAGTTAGATGAACGGTGATGACAAATAAGGTAAATTATACGTTAGTCACGGATATGGCAAACAATTTCCCTCGCCTACTTAATAATCCCTTCTGTTCGCAAGTAACGAATTCCTGAAATTTTTTATAGGTTAGTAATAATTCAGATTCAGAACAATTTCGCAATGTTAATTAGATGTAGATTACAAATAACTTTGGAGAAGGAAATGATGCCTGCATAACGGTTCATTTGCGTTTGTAATTACTAGCTCAAGAAGACAACTTCTTATGTTTTTCATGTTTTACAAATTCTTGTACGTTACTATAAGAAATTTTCAGTAAAATATTTATAAACCAATCGCATTCAATAAAGAAGATGGAAAAATTGATATAGTTTATTAAAAATAATAATATTTCAAATTTAAAAAAATGCACTGATTTTCAGTAATATTTTAAAATTGTCAAGAGTTAATAGAGAAAACTTTTTGTTGTATAAACTGTTCTTGATTCAGCTGTAATCTTTTTAACACTTCTAGCTTGAGAATTGCTGTTCGGGTTGCTTTTCAAAAATTTTGACTTTAAACTCGTCTTTTCTCAGTAGTATGCAGAATTCCCATTAGTTGCAACATTAAATTTTTAAATTATTTTTCTATGTCAAGTTCATAAGGCAGAGTTTTAAAGATTTTGTAGTTATAACCTTACCTTAACAAACTGAAGTTCTGGTTCCTCATTTAAGGTTTTGTAAATAAAAAAAAATGTTGCCTTGATATACTGAAATATTCGGGAGATATTTCATATCTGGGCGTGTCTGGGCCTTAAAACTAGTTCTTCGGAATTTTCCAAGCCACAATCCATAAACATTTAAGATTTGAATTTTTAAATTAATAAAAATAATGAATTTCGTAACATGCGGATTTGGGTTGGAGTTTTTCGAATTCTTAGAAGTGGAATCGTAAATAAGAAAAAATTCCACATTTTTTCATTTAACTGGGAAAATATGTATGTAAATTCAGAATAAATAGTTTTTTCAAAGGCAGAATTTCAAAACATTCAAGATTTAAATAATTGAATCAAAAACAGTTCTAATCTGAAAAGTTAAATTTGTAGATGTGGATTGAGGATCGAAATTTCGAATTCTCGAGGTAATAATGCAGAAATTTGCGTCATCTATCGAAAAAAATTCAAATATTTCAAATTAGAATTAAAAAACCTTGCAGATTTTTTAATTTTTGAACCAGAAAGGTTTTGAATCCGCAAAACTTTCGTTCGTGGAATGCAAATTTTCGGTATTTGAATCGTGAATTCAAAATTATTCAAGTATTTGAATCTGAAAATATGTTAATTTAGAATTCATGTTTCTGAATTTTTAAAGCCAAAATCTTAAAATATTTAAGACTTTATTCTTTGAATTGAAAAAATGAAACTCAGATTTTTAAACTCCTATAATTATTCACGATTTAAATCTTGGACTGGAAGATACTGGAATCCAGAAAATGTAGATTTCAAAGTTTGCGAATTCAGAACTGGTGTTTTCAAATTTCTAAAGCTAAAATCCGAAAACATTCCAATTTAAACCTTTGAACCTGAAAAGTTCCGAATATGGAAAATCCTTGTTTTAAATTACCAAAATAAATCTATGGAAACAGTGGTTTTCGCTTTTACCGAAAGTGTTTTGATAGTTCTGGATAAAAGCCAGTTATTTTGACAGGGTGGACCATAACATACTGATAAAGAAACTGCAACACATAGTTACGCGGAATAGCTTTGAACTGGTTTGAATCCTATTTAAGTAACAGGTCTCAAAAGGTATGCCTAAAAGATGATGGAAATGTTCATCTCTCGTCAGAGCTGCCTTTGAAACAAGGAGTACCCCAAGGCAGTATCTTGGGGCCGATATTATTTCTCATATATGTCAACGATCTATACCAGCAGACAGCTTCCCCAAATTCCCTCGCAGTGGGCTACGCTGATGACAAATATATTGATATAAGCGAATTCCAAATTGGCTTTAGAAGATTCGGCAGCAGAAGCGTGCAGAACAATATCCAATTGAATAACGACAAATAAGTTAATGCCAAATGATGAAAAGTGCACCAGTGTGTTATTTCAAGCCAGCCGTATCGAGTCCACGGTGGAGGTTTGGATGAATAAAAAAACAGTTACGGAATCAAATTCTGTAAGGTTCCTAGGTCTAACAATCGATAAGCAATTGAAATGGGTGGAACACATTAGTGCCTTGTGTAACAAATTAAGCAGTGTGTGTTTTTCCCTAAGATTTTTAAAAAAGACTGTCACCTCGGCGGCTGTTATTACAGCCTACCATGGATGTTTCAGCTCACACCTACAGTTTGGGATTGTATTCTGGGGACTTTCAACCGACTTCAACAAAGTATTCTTAACTCAAAAACGTGCGATAAGGATAATTGCTGGAATAGGACCACGTGACACATGCAGGGGTTGGCTTAAGCACTACAATTTACTGACGCTGACATGTTTATACATTTTAAAATGTTTATGTTTTTGGTATAAAAACAAGCAGTACTTTACGACATTTATTAGTAAGTCCAACTACTTTGAAAAACGAGCTGAACTTTACCAGCTTCCTATTCACAAGCTGAGACGGTACGAAACAGGTGCTTGATACTCGATTATGAAATTGTATAATCACCTAAATGTAGATATAAAAAATTGTCAAAATTTTAGATCATTCAAGACAAGCTCAACACACACTTAACCGAATTAGAACTATATAATACAGAAGATTTCTACATAAGTTGAATTATCATTTTCCTAAACTACTTGTACTTGTCTACTACTTTTTACTGCATGTGTTTAATTGCTGTTTTATCTATTTCTATAATTAAATATGTTACCGTTATACCGGGTATAGCCTGATATGTGAGACATAGGTGAAATGCATGGGAAATTGAACATATGTGAATATTATCTGCTTGGCTAACTGTTACTTACGTTGTAGGTATTCATCGAAAAGTACTTTTTTTTTCAGTCGATTATAGTACGGAATTTATCTGAAATGAAGGACAAATGGTATTTTTTCCTGATTATTAGACTGATATAAATTTTACAAAAATTTGATCAACTAGACTTGTTCTGGTGAGCTGCAGCATCACTATGGAAATTTTAGAATTTAGTACGAACAAATGATGCGCAGCAGGCTTTAAGCAACATGTCATAAGGTGAATGTGATTTTTTATTTAAAATATTTACTTTATTTTACTTTGAGGAGCTAAATTCTCCTAATTAGTTAAGAATCAATTGCTTAATAGCGTACTCATCCAAACAAGAACGTACAAAAACTAAACGGTTCAGCTGGAGAGATAAAATTAAGCAATTATCAAAATCGCATGTATTTCTCCTATGTCTCACATATCAGGCCACACCCGGTATACTATTAAGTTAATGACATTTTCCACACATATGTAACTAAGTTGTACAGGTATATTACTGGAAATAAAACACTTATTATTATTATTATTATTATTATTAAATATATAGAGGTAATTTCGGTTATGTAAATATGTTTTTATGTAGAAAATTTGATTTCAAAATTAAGGGTTCAAAGTTTTGAATTCTTCAAATCGAAAAGCTCAAGACGTTCAGCATTTAAATCTAGAATTCGAAGAAATCAAAATCAGCAAGTTATAATTCATGCAGTATGGATTTATGATTGAAAATTTCAAATTCCAAAATTGTGAGTCTGCAATAAATTCAACCCCAGATGATGGTTCCAGTACTATGATTATCAGCAAAAAATGTTTATGTAAAGTTTGGAAAACGAAAAATAATTAATATCAAAAAATTTTTCAATTTTTCCTGTTTTTTACAACATTGGTCTCAATGACAATTTTTTGTTTTCGTCGTACGTGAAATTTTCAAAATTTGAGATTTTACATTCTGTTTTAATTTCCCTTTTTTAGAAAAGCAATTGATAAAAATTCAGAAGTATCAAGATAATTGAAAAATGGACGAGAATATCGAAAAGATGCATTTTTTTTCGAAGACAACCCTATCGCTTCACTTCTTTTTAATTAATAATAGATATTCAATAAAGAAAATCGCTACAAGCTTAACGAAGATCAACAACAAATAAGAATAACTACAAATTCAAAGTAAGAGCCAGAAGAGCCTTTCGCAATTTCCTACTGTAATTAAAGAAGAATTTTATAATAACTGTTAGGGGAAATTTGTGAATTAGAAAAAAATAAAGCATCTAACGTCATCCATCAGTAAGAGTAAATATCGATTCATTGCTTTCTAGTTTTCCAGTTTTCTTAAGGAAACAAGTTAAAAAACATTCCGAAAGGTGGGGACTCTACTCTTGGGTTTGCAATTAACTATTACAGCATAGATAATTCAGCTAGACCAAAATAAAACACTATATTTGTTTTCCAAGTCTTTAAGCTTTAAAATCTCTGTGCGAATACTTTTTCAGAATTTGCAACCTTACTTTATCCTATCTGTAACATTTGTATGTGAAATCTTTAAACTTTCAGTTCTGATATTATTTGAATCTATGCAAAACCATTTAAAATAAATTTTACGACTAAGTGAAAGGATCTAAATAAATACAAAAGAAAACTTTCCAACACGAACGTCTTGCTCATGTCATCTATTGCTAAATGTAAATATCGCTTCGGTGCTTTCCAATTCTCCAGTTTTCTTATTAAAGCAAGTAATAGAAAATTCCTAGAGGTGGCGACTCTGTTCTTGGTGGTACAGTTATTGCTGCATGTATAGATAACCCACACAGCTTCAGGGATTACTCACAATAAAAATTATATAATTTTATGTATTTTCATGTTAATAGTAATGAAACAATATTTCTGCAGCCAGTATATTTAAATTGTAAACGTTTTGATGGGGAGGCTTACCTAACAAGTAAAGAATTTAACACCAGTAGCTCTTTCAATATTTTTATATCGTGTTTCACTTAGCTGCAGTAACAAAAAAGAATTTTATGTAACTCATTCTGGTGTTTCTATATTTCTTTAAATTTTGATTTGGTCACAAAATAATAAATTTTTATGGATTCAACTTACCTAATTACAACAAAAACTAATTTTTTGAATTTTTTATCTATTCACAGCATTTTTTATACAATATACAAAACAAACAATCATTTAAAAAAATTCAGGTGGATCTGAAAAACTTAAGCAAAGCAAATCTGTACAGGCGTCACTCTAGTTTTTCATTTTCGATATTACTGATATTATTGGTTACGCACTCTCCATAATAAAATACATCACTTTAAATTTTAAACGTTTATGCTTCTCATTATTTTCGTCTTTAATAATTGTGCTCTTCGTAACACCTGCATTTTTGAATTGGACATTTTTGAGGGTAGACAATGCACTGATCCATGCAGTGAACATCCGCCCCGTCGCGACCTTGTAGTTCACCAACTGCGGCACACGTGGTTCTAGAAAATGTTATTTTATGTTAAATTATTTCGAAACACCTTCATGGTCTATAAAGTACAATACATCTTAAACTCGAGAAGGGTTCCTTACGAGTAATTAAGAGAAGAATGTAAAAAACGAGTTGGTAATCATTTAAATTAGAAAATACGTACGGGCATTGACATATTTGATGAGGACAATTAGGAGGATACTTGAGGCAATTTGTCTGGCACCAATCGTCCATACCAGGGATAATTCTGTAGGTAGAAACAGGTACACAAACTTGATCACGTACAACCAACGGAAAAACATTGTAAGGTGCTGATTTCGTGCTGTCTCTGTAAAACAACAAGAAAGGATTGTCTTGTCCAACAAACAACGGCGGAATAGCAGCTCCGACATTGGTAACAACGCTAACATCTGCGCAGTTTTTGAATATTTCGGATCTTCCACATCCTTGAGCTTCCGTACCATTTACACATTCACCCCATTGGTTTCCTGTATAATAAATCCACTGCAAAACGCACTGAGTGCAAGTAATATAAGGAGGTAGTACGACTCTATACTGGAAAATAGCTTTCTTTTTCCCATCTTCAGGAATTATGTATCTCACATCCCTTGTGCCCGCCACGTACAATGGGAACCTATCGAAACATTCCTGGGTGGCTTCCTGGGCAGGATTATTGTTCGGACATAGATACATTTCAAAATGTCCATAATGATTAGCTGTCAATTCCACTTCTATATCTATTTCTTGACCTACACTATAATGACGAGTTATTATGCCTTTAGCATACAAACCACCAGCTTCGTGAGGACGAGGTTCTTCAACCTGATATGGATCTCCACATATTCCACATTTGCCCATGTTCTGTTCCCACTGCACTAAAAAATACAAAATTTGATAAGGGATCGAAATCATGTAACAATAACTCACCAGCCCATCCTCCGCAAAATAGCTCATTGTCATTGTAATTGACGGGGTTAGGGAACCCGAACCTCCACATTGAATTTCTAGCAGGGGGGTCCATTAATCTACCGTGACTTCTTACATGTAAAACTTGCAGGAGTATTAAAATTGTCCCAACTAGCACCTTCATTTTCTTTAGGAACTGTAGATGAGAATCTGAATTAATTTCTGACAGAACCGATATCTGGTCAATATCAGCAACCCGTGCTGTCTGATGTTAAAACAAGCAGCCGAAGACATTATTCATTCAGCACATATAAAAAGTGGACGATGAAAGAATTTCAATAACCGCTCTATAGAAGTCATAATCGTTGGAGTGCGAATGTGTATTGTTTTTAGGACCCATACGTGCTTACTGATTAATTTTTTTCGTAAGTTGTTGAGTGTTTTTATTGTTATGTCAAATTGGAGCTCCTCCCGCAATTATTTTGAGGGCAGTGGCACGAGAATCAAAAAAAGAAATGGATTAGAGCTCCGGTATGTTAATGTACATACATTAAAACTCGTTAAACCCACTTGAAATGTCAAGGTAAATTTTGAACTCATAAAATTTCAAATGGCACCGACTGCCTTTTTTACCTTTTGTTAATTTACAACACGCAAGACGACAATTAAATTATTAAAATCAATGCGATAAATAACGGTAAACAAAATCTCTGAATTTATCACTCCATATACGAATTTCTAAACGCTCAAGGCAAGCCTCTTGCAGAATTCAATTTATATCCAAATCCATTTGTTTTTATTAACAACTCGAAACCTCGGTCAAGTTCAAGGGACTTTTAGTAATTAAAAATAAAAAAAAACTTAAGCCATAAATGGACTATTTTTCTGCAGATACATAAAAAAGTCATTAGTTATCTCAGAGGTATATTTTTATGTATTTGTTGCGCCCAGAATCTCGTAAATAAAATGAAAGAGGCACTGTGCTCACAACCAGTGATTTAAAAAAAATATTTTTGTTAATAATAAGCTTTGTTCGCGCCCAATGAATAAACAAAAACATAATAATCGTTTATAGCCTATAAGAATGATAAATATAAAAGTTGAACAAAATTAAACACCGTAAATTTAAATAAAACGCATTTATGAAAATTATATTTTCAACAATTCCAAAACAATAAATTAAGTTAATCAGTTTCCAAGCATCTAGTTTCGGTCATTTTTAAACATTTTTTAAGTCACTACTTCAGAAACAATTGTAATACTAGAAAAGTCCTGAAAAACAGATTAAAAAAGAACATTTTCAATACTCAATGAAATAATTGATCCTCCTACAAATATCAACAAATAAGTAAGCATTTAAAATAACCAAAAGAAGAAAATAAGTTTTTTGATTAATTAATTAATTGATTTACACATTCATTCATATAACAGGTCCACCAACTGGTAAAAACCATATTGCGTGTAGTAATAAAAATAATAAATTGTTTGTGCTTACCTAAACATAAATTTTTAAGAATAAATATGAAGAATCAACTGATAATAAAGAAAAAATCGAGACTTAAAATATTCTCGCTCCTTCCGAGGAAAATTAAATAACAAGTAGTTAAATAAATGAAAAATAAAGCATTTAGGCTTATTTAACTAAACTATTTCAGACATAGTTAATCAGAACACTATAAATTATTGAAGAGCAGACCAGAACCGAAAGATTTCCTACTTTAAAAATTTTACTTTAATGCTAAATTCCATGCTCTTTGAACTTTGTTTGTCTTTGTCTTGTAAAAACCGTTGAAAAGACATTTAAAGAAAAATCGAAGTAAATGATTAACACAAACTCTAATTTGTACTTAACTGAAATTACAATGATTGTCGATCTTTTAGAAAGAACTTAGTAATAAAAAATAAACGAGAAATATTAACTTTCGTGATTACTTAATTAAATAAGTATTAATATCCAAAAAATTTCCTCGAACAGTTTTTAGGACTTTCATGACTAACTTCAAACAGAGTCAGAACCTTCGAAGTTCCTGAAAAATTACTACAGATACAACATTCCTAATTTTCAGCACTATAAAATTAATTATCCAATATCCAGCATAATATATTTCGAAGATTATCAAAAACACGCAATTATACTTATTAAATTAGTCACGTCTGGCTTGACCAGTACTTAAAACACTATTTTAAAGCGTTTTCCATGTAATTAATGACTTTCCCAATTCTGTTTTGGTTTTCTCACATATTGACATATTTAAAGGAATTTATTTATAATTTATGATTGTTGTGAGTTGTTTTGATTTAAATTTAACAACTAAAGTTAAAAATATTATTTGCAGGTATTTTAGTTAGTTATATTTTTTTAAATTCAGATGCACAAAACAGGTAAAGAACAACTTGTGCTGCAGTTTTACAAAAACAAAATTCATTTCGATAAACAAAGTTAATACTTTTAATACAAACAGGTCTTCATTCCTTTCATATAAGATATTAAATAAATTCAAAAGCAACTTTACGATCAGGCACGGGATTACTTAAACAAAATTCCTGCCGTTTAAAAACTCACTAATAAAATGTTATCTTCGTAACTGTTAATTTTTTGGCATCTCAATAACTGAGCCCGTTTACCTCGTTAATAAGTTCAATAACCCGCCAATATATTTTGCAAAATTTCATTTCATGCGAAATGGAATCTGCTCGAGTTCTGCCTAATCACCTAATCTTCATTCAAGACATCGAATGTGGTTCTGTCACAGGCCGGATCGGTTTAAAAAAATCCATGTAACAAAAGATTCGTGACCTTAAGATTTGTACGCGAAATAATTAGCCCGGCGCACCTTCTCAATGGCAAGTTGAACCGATTTTATTATTGTTAAAAGAACTACTTCTAATATGCCATCGAAACAATGGAAATGATAGCTTGAGATAATGATTCATTTCAAACTAAATCTTTTAAATCAACTCCCACGTCTCAGAATTTTACCTGCATTAAAAACACGCCAAATTAAGAGAATTTTAAGACTAATGACTAATTTAGAAAGAATTTGAAAAATATTTTTGATACAGAAATTCATCGACCCCATATAAAATAAATTCTGCAACTCTTTATGTTAATTAATTGCTTCTGGGCCCAAATTTGCATCGTGTGTGTTTTTATAGATTATTTACAGGAATATTCCGTCACCGGAGGTTCTGCGATACGTGCAGGACGAGTTTCAGTGATAAATCTTTTCCAATTAGTTACACCTAAAACGGTTTTGCCAAATTTAAGGCCTTCGAAACTGTTAGCAAGTCGACTGTAAATGATTTATTAATTGGCTTCAGCTTGGTAATATTTAAATTAGTTTTCAGTTCGAAAAATGCGTTCATTAATCAAAAGTTTAAACGAATTCTTCTAAACTTTTCTCACCTTCACTGATACAAAATTAAACACAAATCCAGTTCATCGGTAAACAAAAACTGACTCATTAAAAACCTCACAACTAATATCTTGTCTTAAATACCTTTCTTAACAATCACACTTTTGTGGTTTGGTTGAAAAAGCGTAACTTCACTTTTTAATAAGAAAAATTAACGACAAAAGTTTTTTTTTTCACCGCAAACATCTGCATTGTCTTTATTCAAAAACCCACATTTTTCAAAAACTACCGACTATTAACTTCATGTATTTATGAGTGCAATGATTTCTCAACAATTCAGAATAACAATGAGTTAGATCTACTTGCTATGCTGTAGATCTATAAGTTGTTGGTGTCTACAGTGAATTTTTATTTTCTAAAACACGAGCCTCATGCCCTTGTTAAATAGGTTGTTTATAAGAATTCTATGTCAATGTCATGTAATTGCTTTCAACAGGTTCCAAGTTTTTGCTGAAATAAAAGTAAAAATTTTGCAGAATTATCACTTGGCCTTGAAAGAATTTTCTTTTGTTTACTTTGTGGTTTGATAGTTATTTGTGAAGTTGATTTTTTAATCCTGATTTGTTGCTAAATTTAATGGACCAGGTTGGGGCTTTTTGCCCTTGTGAATTCCAATGTCAGGTATCAGGTATGTTTTTCTAAACTAATGAGTGAAAAATAGCCTTTTTGAGTTTTAATTACACTTAATGGCGTAAGAAATTTAAAGACATGAAAGAAGAAAGTAGACATAAAGGTAACTCATGGTTGATTATTAAATTTGAAATTCCCAGATTTTCATTCTTTCAGTTACAATAGCAAATTGAGCCAAGAAGAAAACCACCAACGCGTTTCGCAACGAATTAAAACCAAAGTAAAGGAATGAATTCATATATAAATAAATGGCTTTCGAAATTTTTTACCGATAACCAACCCCTTTATTTGTAATGTCAAAATATACTTAAACTAAAAACAATCTTGTCAACTACAAACGAGTCTCAAAATTATGTAACGAATAATGTAAAGTAATCTTTAAATCGATATGTAAAGAACGTCCCTGTATATTTTTACATACATTGCTCATTAATTTTAAAAAGATGTTTGTCCAAATATGTAACTCCTACTGAATAATTTATACAAAGCTGTATTTTGTTAATATTGAGCCATAACTGTTTCGTGGATATTGTTGCTTAAATTGTTATTTAGTCCAATAAGTTCTTTATGGTTTCCAAAATTTTATTATAATTTTTATTTACAGTATTATGTACACTAAACCACCGTAAATATAAATTTAGGATACGGCATTTCTCCGCATGGTTGACATGGGTGACTTTGTAAATTTTCGTACTGGGAAGAAACACTACTTATTTATTTGTTTGCTTGTTTATTTATTTCGGCCTGCGAGTGCCAAGTGCCTTACTCTCTAAGGGTGTATATTTCATTCCGAGTTTAAGTTAAAGCCATCTTAAATCAGAGCTTTATAGTACAGCGAGACTTGGCTTAAGTTCTAGTTTAACCCAGCTTATATCATGGTTTAGCTTAATCTTGTACTGAAATACCAGCCCAATATTTATTTTTTTAGCATTGATTCCTTTGGAAAGACCGTTTCAATGATTTTAATAAATTCTGAAAATCCTGTGTATAAAAAATATCACATTCGGATGGATTTAACCGCCAACCTTAACGAGTAGCCAATTTCATCATAACAGCAAAGCTTAAACTAGGTAAAAGTCTTGCAATAATTGGTCGTAGTAATGAACATTTTAAAAAAGCAACAAACTGAAATGAAATTAACATTTTTTTGAATATTACTTGGCAACTTACAAACTTGTTTTCCTATAACTGAGTCTTAAAAGACACAATTTCAAAAATTTTTGAACTGTTTATTAGTGTGACTTCTTCCTACATTTTCCCCATGAAATGCAATATTGAATTCAGATGAAGATCTAAAATGTTCTCTCCAGATTAAACTTTCAAATTCTTTGTCTTAAACCATAAAGACTTACCAATTTAAATTCTTTAAAGTATACAAAATTATTTAAAACTGACGAATTGTTTTATATTTGTCAATATTTACATTAGCTTGTTGCTCAGATTTTCTAAGAATCCTCACCTAACCAATTATGAAGCTATCTTATCTCTGTGGTTAATTACGTGATGCTTCATTAGAAAACACCTTTGGAAATATTTAGACAAGCATTAACAACAAATATCCAATCCTTAGACATAATATATTATTCACAAATCGAATAAAACGCCAAGGATTTCCAGTACTCTTTTGTGCCGATCTATTTGAATGAAAATTGATTATTTAAAATAATACATTCGTTTCTACACTTCCTGGGAGCTAATTTTAGGTTTAACAACAGACTATAACCAAGTGACAGTTTTTATACTGAAATTTAAAGCATTTCTGGTACATGGTTTGAATTTGAATTTTTGTCTCCTTATTTTAGAGTACTTAAAGTGGCCATTTATAAACGGATGTTGGTGGATTTTTACCTTTTTTTATTTTTAAGTAGAGACGTTGATGACTAAGGTTTTGTTTCATTATTCAATTTCGATATTTTTGTACACAAAGTCAGTTAAAATACGACTTTTAGTAAATTTAATTCCTTATTTTACAAAATAATATAAATATTTCTGGAAGACAACCTAAATTCCAAGTCAATTCTTTAATTAATTCCTTCTCATTTTTTTTTCAGTTATACAACCTTTATGGCGGGTCCTAAGAACTGTAATTGAGAATGTCTATTTATTATTACTTTTTAACGTTGTACTAAATTTTTAAAAATTCAATGGGTAGGAAATACAGACAGCATATTTGTTCCAAAGGTTATCGAAATAAATTGTCGTTAATAGAACTGGAACTAACGGAAAAAGCCCTTTTAGATTAAGTTGATAAAATAACTAATAAACAAACAATTTAAAAAGAAATTTTAATGCAGCCTTATTGATCTTCCAGACCTGCAGAAATTTACCTGAAATTAAATTTTATAAAAAGTTTAGGAAACAAAAACCTAGCAAATTAAACATAATTTAACTAAACAAAATTCTGCTTTAGACTGAGCTTAGCTACACTTTAAAAAGCTTAAAACTTTACGGATAGGTTTTACCAATAGCCCTTACAGTTTACTTAGTTTAATAAATAAAAGCTTAAATGTTTGAACTCAAGGTATAAAAATTTAAAGTTTTCTTCGTTTCCTTCGATTGTTGATCTTAATATAAACATAAATTACTTATCTTAAAGCATTTTTAATTACAGCCATCGCCGATAATTTAATGACAGAGATTTCTAAAAAAAATAAGTCACATGCTTTTCCTAAAACTTAATCATCACCTATGCTCCAACAGCAAGATTCAAGTGCAACATTAATTGTACCTTACCGGTCCACAAATCTAAAAACAATTATTTAATGTTACTTTTTCAGGTTTTAATAACACGCTGCGACACTTAAAATTCGCTTCAAGCCTGTTAACTGGCAAAATTCAAAATTTACTTAAATTCGGTGAAATTTCGAAATTTTAAAATATGAAAACCTCGGAAGCTAATCCGCCTAAAGGTAAAATTAGCATGGGTTAATCAAAACTAATTTAGATAGAAATACTTAATCGTATCTTATTAGATAACAGCTTACCTATTTTGAGTAACTTAAAATTCTGAGCAGGGTTGCTGGATGTGGTAGCACGCGCGGTTTCAAACTGACGCGGTCTTGCAGTGTCTGACGGTCCTCGAAGAAGGTCGTCGGACGTCGTCCACCAGCACCACATTCTGGTAGCTGTTTTGTCAGCAAAAGGCGTATTATGTTTCTTTAATTGCTGATTGTATTTCCAAAAATATTTGAAGCAACGTTGTCAACACTATTGTACAATTGGTTGCGCGACATTTCAACGTTTTTATTAAAGTTTATACAATCCTTGTTTACTCGTATATTTGATTATACATTTGTTTACTAATTCATCTATTTATTTGTTTATTCATTCTTTTATGGATATGGTTTCAATTTTAATACGTATTATGGAAAATGTATGTTTCATCTTTAGAATTAAAAAATTAACTCAAGCTGTGAAATCGTTTTATTATTTCAATTTAAGGAGTCGAAAGCAATCAGGATGAAACCAAACAACTATCGCCATTTTTAACCAATATAATGAAATACAATATAAGTCTACATATAAAAGCTAAACATCGTCCGAACAGACTATTAATTAATTAATTAATTTTCAATTTACAAGTGATTAGCCAAAAAACAAAGACAACCAAAACTCTTCGACCCTTAAAATAATCCACCCGTATTACGAAAACTTACTGTAAAGTTCTGTATTCTTACAGAAATTTAACTTAATTAATTAGAAAATCATTTAATTTTAAAAATAATATTTAAAAACGTGAAAGGTACAAAACGTAAGGTTTTTAAAATTTTCCAAATACATATAGTAATAATAGAAATAGAGACACAAAATAAATTAGATATTTGAAATTCCTAAACTTGTAAATTATAAATTAAGTCTTTAGGATCCTTAGAGCAAATTAAGATGGCAAAAATCGACTGTGGGAGTAGATATAAAAATAATTAGCAAAGTTTGTAGACCTGAACAAGATAACCTTGGATATAATTTACGAGATCAGTTTTTGCCAAATTCGAACTTGGTCGTTTTATACATTTTTTGGACCAGAGATTTGATCTTAAATGCTTTAGGTAACATGCCTTAGTGCCTTAAAGAGACATAAAATTTATCTAAAAACATATAAATTAAAATCTCTGTTATAAGCTGATGTAAATAAAAGTTGCCAAAATATAAAGTTTGCATATTTTATTAAGTTATCAAGAAGGTAGGCAAAGCCCAAAAGGAATTTATAATATAAATCGAAACTAATGTTTTATATGTTAACTGATGTTATATAATTTTTTTAATTCAAGTTAAAATGTTAATTAACTTCTGAATGTACTTACTATTTGTGTTGTATTTACAACTGCAATCAATAATTACAACTGTTAAAACTAATTCTGCTGCATTTGCATTAATGGTAAGTGTATTTAAAAACATTAGAAGTTAATTACAAAATTCTAAAAAGATTTATATTTTAGAACGTATGTTTTATATTACTAGAATCTATTTTGTATTACCGCCACATGTATGTACACGTAAGCTATGTGATAACATTTTTAATAAATTAGCATTTCAAATGTAGATAATAAATAAAAGTTAGTGTCAACAAACGGTAAAACGAATTAACAAATTCTTACATTCTTGAACGCTAGCTACATGAAATTTAACTATGACCAGCTACAAAATCTAAACTAAAAGCAATATATTTCAGTTAGTTTTGCATTTCAGACCATGTTAAAATTCTAAGCTACAAATACTTTATCCAACAACGTTTTTTACGAAAGGAAAAGTGAATTCAGATGCTCTTAAATAAAATTGTAGCGTTGCTTACATATATTTCCCTGTTATTGAACTATTTCAAGTTAATGAAAACTTACTTACAAATTTTCTAGGAAGAAAATTAAAGAAGTTTGGAAAGGCAGAATTTCTGAAACTGAAAACTTGCTGAAAGCATCGAAAAGAACAAATATTTGAGAACTATTTAGAAAGTTTCGATTCGGATTTAAATCTTCTCATATTTTGTTTTTTCTGGGTTTTTCCAGAATAATCGGATAAGGAAATTTTGAAAATATATATTTCAAATTCTTAAAAGTCAAATAACCCTGCGCTTAATCATTCATGCGTTTTACTCTGTTAATTTAATTATAGCATTATTGATTTTTCCAGCAATTTTTCAAGCACTTTTTAAAGCTTGGATTTTTCTTGTGCAATTTTTAGCAAAATACTATCAAAACGGCTGTTTTCTCGCACTGTATAATTTTTACGGACTCGTTGTCATTTTTTAACATTTACTTTGTTGCTTTGTTAATATCATTTTCTGAAAGCTTTTGTCGGGGAGTGCCAATGGTCATAGTAGTCGACGCGCTTGGAAATGCCTGGCACCCGCAAGCCTAGATTTCGTCCAATAAATAAACAAACAATTCTAAACTTCTTATTCTGCAATTTTTCATCCGTTTTCCAAACCAAAAGTATTTGAAATAGTTTTGAATAATTGTTTTCGGGGGCATAGGGGCAATTATACCAAGTTTGCAACTATTTGAGTTAGTATAAAACGCCACTTTTTCAGCAATGTTAACTCAACATCAATCTCAATATATTTGTCTTTTGTGTTTGTATTATAAAGAAAAAAAAGTTAACATTTTCTTTTTTACCCATATTAAAAGTATTTGTGTCAAAAGATACAAATAATTCTTTGCCTTTTAACATTTTGAAAATTCAATTAAATAGGTAAATTCACTTGTATTACATTTTGGTCTTTATAAACTATACAAAATTAACCGTGCAATTTAAACTTTGAATAATCCTACTACGTTCTTGGTAAAATATTATTAAAATAACTACTTTTTCTGATTCTATACTCTCTTTAGGAATATGCATTTGGATATTTTATTATTAGTTTTGAAGATTTGTTAATTTTAGATTACATTATATGAGCCAATGATGTTTGTTGTACTTATTGTTGATTTCATTTTTTAAAGATTTACTTTATTTGCAGACAAATCGTAACGCTTAACTTGCAGTTTAACATTTTTCTTTGGGACTTTTCGTATTGGAAAGTCATTAATTTTTATTTACAAGTTTAATCCAGGATACCTGAAAGATGCGATACTGTACCTATAACAAAAGCAACAATGTAGAAAAGTATAAATCAAAGCTGGATTATACATATAATACAATATTGAGAAATGCATCTGCAACCAGGGTAGATATAATAATAATAATGACGTTTGTTCGTTTCAGCTCTTTAATAACATAAATTAATATTAAAAGTAAATTAAATAATACTTAAGTATATACTGAAAAATACAAGAAGGGGCCAAGTCCAGACTTACTATTTAAGCAAATTTAGCGGTCTGATCTACTACTTAATTCCAGTAACATCATCTCTAAATAATTTGTAACATATCAAGCCAACGATAAACAGAATAATGATGAATACGTCAGTCAGTATAATTACAAGTAGTAAGCTTGAAATGTAACTAGAGCTTATTTCTTGAATTCAGTCAAAATAAAATTGAAGATATTCAATAAAACATTTAAAAAAACGAAGGTAGTTATCGACCCAGTAAGCAGTGAAGTTTTTTGGCTTTCTGGTAAGGAATTGTACATAAAAGCTATATTGTGAAAGATAATTGTAAGGCATATAAAGGAATAATAATTAAAATTTTATTTCTCAAGTTGAATTCAGGAGTGCTTGAGGAAAATGTAATTGTGTGTGCGTAATGGTTAATTAAATTTTAACTATGCGAATAACACTTTAGATCAAAATTAATAAATAAATTTATTAAAATAAATTGCAATTTGTTGCCTTGACTTACCTTTGTGGCGGTACTCGCGCCACTTGAAATACAGAAATATCGAGGTGGCTAATATTTTTATTTTAGTTAGTTTTTGTCAAATATATAAATTTGTCAATAAATAATTTAGTTCGTAAAAGTTTCTTTATATTAATAAATATAAAAGCAAATACGACATTGGTGACCCCGAATAGAGTTCGAAATGGAACCGAATCACGCGTCCAATGAAGCTAACGCCACCACAGCAGCGTCATCATCGCTTAACGAGAGCGGTTCGACCACGCTGGAAAATTCTTCAGAAGAAATACAGGCCATCCGACAAATAAAATTGCCATCATTCTGGCAAAATCAACCAGCACTTTGGTTTGTCCAAGCTGAGGCACAATTTTATGCCTACGGCGTCCGGGCCGACGCAACAAAGTATTTTACAGTCATCGGTACGCTCGATTCTGAAACCTTGCAGGGCATAGCCGACATACTGATTGCTCCCTTACCAGAAACCGGAAGGTATGAATATTTAAAACAACACATAATTAAGAGGTATGCCGATTCTGAGGAAAAACAGCTACGAAAAGTGCTAACTGACATTGAATTAGGCGATAAAACTCCATCACACTTCTACCGTGAAATGAAAGTTTTAGCAAACAACAAACTAAGCGATAAAATATTGCGAACATTATGGTTACAACGACTACCGGCTGCGGTCCAGCTAGTGTTAGCGTCCGCAGATGCCTTAGACATCGAAAAATTGGTCACAACAGCTGATAAAATTGCCGAGGTAAGCAACTGTATGCAACCCCAGGTAGCAGCCATTACCCTTCCAACACAGACTCATCCAACGTCATCCTCGCCTACAGCAGCAGCGATTTCAGACGTAGCTGCAAGTTCAAGTACAAAACTGGAAACTCAGGTAGCAGATCTACAACAACAGATCATAGAGTTAACTAGGATGGTAGAGCGCATAGGAAGCAACAAACATCAGCGCACCAGGAACCAATCATGTTCCAGGAGCTGTCAAGATGGTACCTGTTATTATCATCGACGGTTTAAACAAAACGCACGTAAGTGTGTTAAACCGTGCAATTTTTCACAGCCGGAAAACTAATTGAGCCGTCGCTGATCGGGGCAGTCAGTGACAATCCGGCAGCTACAAATCGCCTCTTCGTAACAGACGCCAAATCCGGAATGCGATTTTTAATCGACACCGGAGCAGACGTTTCGATAATACCGCTGCCTACAAATTCGCGAGTGCACGCTAAACCGACAGATTTTAAACTATTCGCGGCAAACGGTAGTGTTATAGATACTTTCGGGACTACATTATTATGTTTAAATTTAAAACTTCGGCGACCATATAAATGGCATTTTTATACCGCCAAAGTGTCAAAACCGATTATAGGTGCTGATTTTTTAAAACACCACGGACTATTAGTGGATCTCAAAAATCGTCGCCTTGTGGACTCAGTCACGAAACTCTCAGTAGAGATGCAACCTACTACCGCAAACGATTCAATTTCTACTATTAACAGGAACGCCAATTCACATTTTATTCTGGCCGAGTTCCCGGACATCACTAGACCGTCACCTTTCCGCAAATCTACGCAACACGATGTTCAGCATCACATCATTGTAAAGGGACCTCCAATATCCCAGCGTCCTAGGAGGCTGGCACCAGAAAAGCTCAAAATCGCCAAGGCTGAGTTTGAATATATGCTGGAACATGGGATATGCAGACCATCCAGCAGCCCATGGGCCAGTCCACTCCACCTGGTGCCAAAAAAGGAAGCAGGAAGTTGGCGTCCGTGTGGGGATTATCGGCGTCTGAATTCTGTCACCGTCGCCGACAGCTACCCAATACCACATATTCATGACTTTACGCATCTTCTTGCGGGTAAGAAAATGTTCTCAAAAATCGATTTAGTGCGCGCTTATCACCATATTCCAATTTCTCTGGAGGATATTCCGAAAACAGCCGTAACGACACCGTTTGGACTATACGAGTTTGTGTACATGACGTTTGGGTTATGTAACGCGGCGCAAACCTTTCAACGTTTTATAAATAAAGTGTTATATGGACTTGATTGCTGCTATGCTTATATTGACGATATTTTAATTTTTAGTAATAATGAGGAAGAGCATGGACGACATCTTCGTCAAGTTTTTCAACGTTTAACAGACTACGGAGTGTCCATAAACGTTGATAAGTGTGTTTTTACTCAAACTAGTTTGGAATATTTGGGATACCAAATATCTTCCGAAGGCACGCGTCCCCTTCCAGCGCGCGTTTCAGCTATTAGTGGGTACAAACCTCCATATACAGTAAAAGACCTTCGTAGATTTTTAGGCATTATAAACTTTTATAGACGTTTTATTAAAAACGCGGCTCACGTGCAAGCTCCTTTAAATGAGTTTTTACGCGATGGCCGCAAAAATGATAAAAGGAAAATCGCCTGGACTCCAACAACGATTCAAGCATTCCAGGACGTCAAGAATCAGCTGGCTGATGCAACCCTCTTGGCTCATCCGGAAGAGGCAGCACAGTTGTCGCTAATGGTCGATGCTTCCGATTTTGCTGTTGGGGCTGCACTTCAACAGTTGAAAGAAAAATCCTGGCAACCACTAGCATTCTTTTCCAGGAAACTGTCTCCTTCAGAGCGCAATTATAGCGCTTATGATAGAGAATTGCTGGCAATGTACGAAGCTGTGAAATATTTTCGCTTCATGATTGAAGGCCGTGATCTTACAATTTTAACAGATCACAAACCGTTGACGTTCGCTTTCAATCAAAAGCCGGAAAAGGCATCGCCACGGCAACTTCGGCATTTAGATTTTATAGGTCAATTCACAACACGTATACATCACATTGCAGGCACTTCAAACATTGTGGCAGACGCCCTTTCACGCTTAGAAGCTATATCTTTACCAACGTTCGTTACTCCAGAGGAACTAGCCAGAGAGCAGGAGCAAGACGAAGAATTGCGTAATTTGTCAGACACATCGTTGAAATTGCGTAAATTCGCGTCGTCGGGAAACGAGGTGCAAATCATGTGTGACGCATCTACCGATAAAATACGTCCCTATGTTCCCAGTTCATTACGAATGAAGATATTTAATTTGTGCCACACACCAGCTCATCCCGGTGCCCGAGCAACCAGCCGATTAATTAGGGAAAAATATGTATGGCCAAAAATGAAACAGGACATCACGCGCTGGGTGAAGACGTGTATTCCGTGCCAAAAGGCAAAGATACACAAGCATACAAAAAGCCCGTTGAAGGAATTTCCAATCCCAGACGAGCGATTCCAACACGTGCATCTTGATTTAGTTGGACCTCTTCCAATAAATCAAGGACAACGCTATCTTTTGACAATGATTGACCGATTTTCCAGGTGGCCAGAAGCGGTTCCGTTAGGCGACTGTACAGCCCAAGTTATCGCTGAGGCATTTTTTAATCATTGGATTTCCAGGTACGGTGCACCGAGCACAATAACAACTGACCAAGGACGCCAGTTCGAGGCCTCACTAATGACCTCGCTAGCCAACTTGACAGGAACCAAAAGGGTCAGAACGACTGCTTATCGACCCCAAAGTAACGGCATTCTGGAACGTTGGCACCGAACTTTGAAAACGGCAATTACGTGCCACAACACTGAAAAATGGCTCGAAGTTCTCCCAGTAGTTCTGCTTGGGTTACGCACAACTTACAAGGAAGATCTACGCGCATCACCTGCGGAAATGCTGTATGGCACTACTCTGCGGCTTCCTGGGGAATTCTTTGTAAGTACAAACACTACAGATGACTCGAACCCAGCCCAGTTCTGTATACAACTTCGCGACACTATGAGACGCCTCCGACCTGTACCAGCAGCCTGGCATGGAAAGTCCACGACATTTGTCTGTAAGGACCTCGTTACCTGCACACATGTATTCCTGCGAGATGACCGAGTGCGTCGTCCGCTCCAACCCCCTTACTCAGGCCCCCATGAGGTTTTAACCCGACGAGAAAAAGTTTTTACAATCAGTGTTAAAGGGAAACCTTATCACGTTTCAATCGATAGATTAAAACCAGCGTTTCTGGTACAGAACGATGAGACGGTAGCAATCCCTCCAGCTGCACCGATACCTAAAACGTCACGGGATGGCAGAATTATAAAGCAACCAATCCGGTTTCGTGACGCAGTTACCACCTAAGTCACTGGGGCGGGGGTACTGTGGCGGTACTCGCGCCACTTGAAATACAGAAATATCGAGGTGGCTAATATTTTTATTTTAGTTAGTTTTTGTCAAATATATAAATTTGTCAATAAATAATTTAGTTCGTAAAAGTTTCTTTATATTAATAAATATAAAAGCAAATACGACACCTTAATATTTGGTGATGAGTGCAGGAATGCAGGATACACACATAGATTGAGACGAAAGTGCGTAAACAAAACTGCGTGATGCACGAGTACTCTAAATAACGAATCGTACACGAATGTGGTGAGATCTAGAATTTAGGAAAGCAGGAAGGGTTGCGAAAACGGAAACAAGGGTAGAGGTTGAAGGCCAAGGCAACCAAATATATAAAATAAAAAGACACTAGTTGTTGGTCCCCCTAGCGAATAAAATTATACAACTAAAATTATTAACTAATTGCGTTAATATTAAATAATTATGAATATAAACAAACTATGAAATAATAATAATAATAATAATAATAATAGGGATAATCTAACAGTAATTTTATTATACAGGTATGGAGAAGTTTTTATAGAAATCGTTTTCTGAAAAATACAAGCACTATGTAAGGTTCTTCTCTAGCGCCTGTTAAGCCAGTTAATATCCTTGAGTTTACCTAAAAACGAAAAAAATTTGTGAATGCCAAAGATTGGCCGCACACGAGAATTTTGAATTTTTTTAATTCTATGAGAATCAACACAAGCAATGCATCTAAATCACAATAATTAAATTGCGATTATCACATAAAGGAATTCTGTCATTTCGATATAAAAGGTTTAGATTACAGAACGATTTCTGATTGACACTGGAAACATACCGTCTAAATTTTAACTTTGGGTCTAATAGTAGAACCAGGCTTCTGACACTATCAGAAGTATACGGGAACTTTTAATTTTAATATTCAACGAATTTTGCAATGCTTCTCTAAATCTATTTTTTCCGAGGAATTTTATTTGCATTACTACTTAAATTATGTGATTTGGAGACCTTAACTAAAAAATTAATGTCTTTGTTGATTAAATTATTATTAACAATGTCTATATCTTTAACTAAAAACTTGAGAAGTGAAATCCTCGGTAAATACAGTAAACACGAAACAATAGATAAAAACGGCCAGGAGTTAATTAACTTTGCGACGAAGATAAAGATGGTGGCAAAGGTTATAGGGTAAAGATATCCATTAAGGTACGTGGAGGAGCCCCAATGGTAGAACGATAAACCAAATTGACCTCGTGCTTACTGAAGAAAAACGCGCTGGTTATGTGGAGGACGTAAAGAGCTGTAGAGGAGCCAACGTAGAGTCGGACCAAGGATCCTAAAGAGTTTTACGGTCTTTGGAGTCGGACCACTTTCTGGTTCGTATTAAATTTAAATTATTTTTTTTTATTTATTGGAACACCTGTTCTTGTTTAGATATTAAAACTAGTCTAAAAGACTAACCATTAATTTTTATCTAATACATCCTATACTAAGCACTTATCACCTAAAGTCCATCCACTGAGGTCCTTTAGATTCTTCTAGTAATTAGTTACATTTCTCTCACACACTGTGCTCTGCTTTTACACACAACACACTACACAAGATCGGATGGTTTGGTTCTCTTCAGTCTTCGGACATGTTGATTGTCCAGCAGTCGAAAAGCCTCTGTATTAACATGGATGTGTAACCTGGCTTCATACTTACCGGCAAACCTTGTTTTGGAATATCTGTATGGACTTAATGTTAGGATCACTGGCGCAACCCCATAGCTGAATGCCGTATAGCCACACCGGCTTTAAGATCTGATTGTAGATCAGTAATTTATTATGTATTGACAACTTGGAGTTTCTGCCAAGAAGCCAATAATGTTGTTTATATTTCAGATCAAGTTCAGCTCTTTTCTTCTTCACATGCGTTTTTCATCTCAGCTTCGCATCTAATGTCATGCCGAGATATTTGGCATTCATTTCATAGGGTACAATTGTACCGTTAATATTTAGCGGAAATGGTTCTGCTATTTTTTTTGTTGGTAAAGTTGATATGGATGGATTTAAGTTCATTGAGCTTGATCCTCCAGTCTACTATAACATCGCTTGCTTGTTGTAGCTTTCTTGATTCTGATTTACTGACAGGAGGGCAGTATCATCGGCGAATGTTGCTACTGTTATGTTATCCAATGCCGATAAATCGCTGGTATACAACAAATAAAGAACGGGGCCAAGGACACTTCCTTGAGGTACGCCTACTCTTATTTCTTTTAGGTCAGTTTAAATTATAATTATCAAAAACGAACGAAAAAAATTGGCTAAAACAGAACGGCAAGCTGGGACATAGAAGCCGTAAAAAATGAAGAACAAATAATACAACTTAAACAGGAAATAGATAAACAGATGAAGACCTATAAGGAATCGACTGAAATACAAGCAGTCTGGCAAATAATAAAAGAAAGACACAAGCCACCTACAAAATTTTAAAACCAATATCAAGTAATAAAAGAGGTAGCATAGTTGATAAACAATGTGAAGGAATCCTAGATGAAAAGAAACATTCTAGATTAAAGATCCTAGCGAACGAGGCTCCCTAAAATCGAGAAGAATACAAATAAGTAAGAAAAAGGGTAAAGTAAATATATAAACATAAAAAAAAAAAGAATCGAAAGAAAATGTTATAGAAAATTGAAGAAGCTAATAGCAGGCAATATATCAATATTTCGAAAACTTTTGAAATTACAACAAAAAATTAAAATTAAAATTTCGACTTTGACACCCCGTATCTCCCTAAATATTAACTTTTGGACTAAGGTAATTTTAGGTAAATCGTAAGCAATATTTTGTAGTAGAAAACACACCCCTAAAATGGTGCCGTGCAATTTTGAAACACCCTGTATTAGGATTTTTGGATTGTTACAAAGTAAGCTGACTCGAAAAACCAAGTAATTCAGTTGACTTCATTGGTATTAAGTTTAGACTTTCAAAGAACTTAAATCACTAACTGTAATTCGGTTAAAAAATAAGAGAATATATTTACCTCAAAAAGGAGGATGTCCTCAGATGGAGAATTGGTACATGTTTGGTCTTTGCATCGTGTGCAAATTAGCATGCATTTTATGCCAGTTTTACTGCAAGAGCAGGGTGCACGGCAGCCTTTGCTATACGTGCATGAAATGTTGTTCAGGAGCTCTTCTGGTGCTGCCGATTTGTCTGAATCCATGGGGAGGAAACCATGCTTAGAGGCCTTCCAGCCCCACTGCAGTGGACTGAGGAGGTTGTTTCTCCAAATCTGCACTTGTAAATAGGGCCTCAGAGAATGCTGGCGTGCGGCTGCCTCAGTTGGGGACAGACAGACGAGGTTGAACTTTCTTTTTGATAGGAATTTCTGATACAGTTCAAACCGTATCTCATTAAGTGGCCTGTCACTACATTTAGATCACAGGACCGCAATGAACTGCAGTCCTATCTTAACAACTTCATCCGCAGTATTGTTGGCATTATTGAATGCCTTACAACTTGCTGTAGGTTTGAATCGTTTTCTAAGACTTTGAGGAACTTCAGTTTTCCCTACCTGAACATTGATGAAGTAGCGTCACAATCGCTGAACGATGTTTTCCTTCGTATGTGCACAGAACTTGAAGGTCTTCGGACTGAATAAAAGGTTATCTTGTTGTTCTTTCCCTGGCTTGAGTAAATAGATGTTGTCGGTATTAGGGACCAGTGCAGTCAGAAGGACCAAAAGGTCGATATCTTCTCCTACTATGGCCACAGAGGCGCAATGCTTAGCCAACTCAATCGCAGTTCTAACAATTAGAGTAGCTGCATTCTCAATGGCTTGGTCAACAACGAAGTGCTTAGCTCTCAGTTTCTGAGTTAATAAATATATTACACGCTTCTTGTTACGGTCATTAGACAGGAATCGTTCTTTCGGCATCGTCATTGTCATGTTCTCTTCAACAATGACTGCAGCTGATGTCAGCTTATTAGTTCTGCGAATTCGTTCAGCTGATTTGATACCTTTCTCAGGTGCTTCCTCGGGGTATCCATCAAAAACGATGGTTGCTCCTTGTCCGTAGTAGCGTTTGACGAAGTCCACATATTTGTTTATTATTTATGAGAACTGTTCATTAGATTGCCACACTACTCGATGTAATAATAGTCGATTTTAATGTACGATTTTCCATCGGAGCTTTCCCACGTCCACCTTCTTTTTTTAATAGTAGAAGCTGTTCCTTTGGAATAAATTATTATTTTCCAGTTGGAAGCTCGGCACTGTGTCTCCACACTTAGTTCTGCCAGAACTACCAAAGTTTCCGAGTGCGGCATCAGATGGATCCGATTTTATTTCGATTTTAGCATTAACATCTCCAAATAGGACCATATAATACGTCTTACTTTCTTTCATTGGTGTGGAAACATCTTCATAGTATATATCTTTTCGTCGTCATTGCGTTCCGAGGTCGGTGAGGATGATTTTTATAATGTATCTGGAATTTAATCGTATGATCGTGTACGCTACTCTGGTAGATATTGCTTGTACAAATACAATTTTATTAAAACTTCTTTTGTGGATGAGAAGTCTCACTCCTCCTATTGATTTGTTTTCGTGGCCTGTATGATAGAATTTATGACCCGATTTAAGTGTCGCTAGGTTTTCGCCGCATCTTCTCACGTGGTCTACTCCCGTCACATCCCATTTTATATTTTCTAGCTCTATTTCTATCTCTGTAAATTTTCTTTTGACAGCAAGATCTTTGCATTATAAGTTGCAACCTTTAAATAGAGTATTTTTTTAGATTTCTTGAATTTTTGATCGACTTCTTGCTACCCTATATTCCTTGGAGCTGACTAACAATTTCTTGTTAGTGTGAGATTCCGAATAACTCGCTCGACCCACCTGTGGACTTTTTCGAAAATCGATATTTTCATCCTAAAGGGGTTTTGGCCATTACTTTACCACGTTGGCCTGTGCGGGTTGGTAAATGTTAGGAATATAAGAAGGGGATAGAGTATGGTGAGGATGGAAGAAAGGGTCTCTCCCCGGTTTAAAAGAGATAGGAGAGGAACATGGCGTATTCAGAGGCGCTTCCCTGAAGTAGACCTTTCTTCTATGGAGATCATAAAATTGTGTCTACCCGCCACCTAATCATCCAAATTATTGAACAAAACAAAAGCATGAAAGCTCTAAGGAAACAATTAGGAAACGGTAAAAAATAAAAGAAAAAGGCAATGAAGAAAGCCTTACATCAAATACAAAAAACATAATACAGATTGTGAAAGAATTCTGCAAACGCCTATACATGAATAACCATCCCTATCTAGACCTAAATACACATAACCTACAGAAAGTACAAAACCAAGGATCAGAAGAAGTTCCTAATATCAAACAAAGCACCTGGAGAAGGTGGTATCGTAACGAAAACGATAAAACTCGGAGGACCAGTGCTAATAGAAAAAGTAAAGAAACTACTCAACCATGCCTACATAACCAAGTGATTAGCTCAAGATGGAACAATGCGATAAATATATAAAAAAAGAAGGTATAACTAAGCTTATTTATTATTCTGAGATGAATTAATCAAGGCTGAGCGGCATATGGTAGACTTAGATTCATTTTTGAAAATAAAATCCCCATCAGTTTAAGGAGAAAAACTTGTAATACATGTGTTTTGCCAGTACTTACCTATGAAGCAGAAACTCTAACCTTAATAAAAACATCACTGAGTATTACACAACACAGTATGGAACGATCGATGCTAGGGATAACACTGAAAGATAAAGTAAAGAACGAAGAGATACGTAGAAAAACAGATGTAGAGGAGGTAATGGAAAAGATAGCCAAATCAAAGTGGCGATGGGCCGGCCATGTAGTGAGGCACAGAGATGAAAGATGGACGAAAAAACCATTGAATGGAGGCCAAGAGCTGATAAACGGAGTCGAAGGAGACCACCCAACTGCCCAAGACAGAGACACGCTTTTATTAGAGGAAGCGTATGTTCAACAGCAGACCTTACTGGCTGGTTGATGATGATGATGATGATAACATTAAAGCAAATCGAGCAATAATTGTTTTTTCTTATTGTTACTTTTCGGTACATTTTATTGAATATTTTTAAGAGCCGTTGCAGTTCTGAATCATTGTTAAATGCAGTTAATTAAATTATCTTCCAGATTAATACTTATTTGAAGTTTTTTAATTTTATAAAGTAAAAAAAAATGAATATATGCAAAATTTTATTTACTTTTGGTTTCTGCTTAATTATATTATTATTACTATTAAAAAAAGCTTTTAAATTAATGTTCATATTAAATGTTTATGAAATTCTGACATAAAATACAGTTTTTATATTAGATTTGAATTCTTCGTATACATTTAAAGTAGTGTCTTTGATTTGCGTTTCAAAATTAATTTGTTTAACTAGGAAAAACACCCTCAAGAAATTTAAAAGTTAGCTTTAGTTCCAGTAAATTTCACCAAAATTAAAATTTGGTTAGAACTGTTTATTTCTCAAATAAATTGCTAAAATATAATTCAAATTTTTCAAAGTATCGCTAAATAAATTGGCGTACAGCAACCTAACAACAATTACTATAAAGTTCCCCCTCTCTGTCCAGCTTCCACTTATAAGGTTTCTCTTGCGTCCGTCAACTAAGGTATCATGTACCTTTTATACGTATTTAAATTACATTAAAACTGACTTTATCTTTAGGTCAAGTGAATACGGGTAATGGCAAAAGTTTTACAGTATTAAGTACAAGTTTGTATAGCCATATTGATCCGTTGCTAAGGCAAACAAATACAGGGTAAAAAATAGTGACTCAGTGTAGAGTAACATTCGAGTGGATTAATTCTGTTATTAAAAAGGTGGACGTAAATTGCGTGTACGTCCTCCAGTAGTAAAATATTTGATTATATACACTCTTGTGCATTGGACCATTGAACGGAAGTACCCCAGGAAGTACTGTGACATTGTTTGAATCGACACCGACGAGTTTTATTTAAAAAGTGAAAAGTGTTAGATTAGGACAACCAAGTCCTACCAAAACTGAATGCGATGGTGCTTTCAATTAGTCCTTTAAACCTTAAGAATGTTACCGTGTAACAGAATAATGTTATTGTTTATAATAATTAATTTGTTATTAGTGAGTGGCACAATTTTAAGTGATTCGAATTTTTGTAATTTAAACGATCTGTACGGTACGGAGGGGAATTTAAAAATCGGTTTTATACTAAATGAGTGTTTAAATATAACCCCAGTTTCTTGGACTTATATTAACTCAGCAATATGGACAGTCGATCGTTTGAACTCTTTAAATTTCACCGGCCCTTTAACTTTAGGGCTGTCCGTTTTTCAAACGTGCACCGAAAACGACTACTACGATCCTGTCTACAAAATGTTTAAACAGGAAGACGAGGGATACTATTTGGGTGCCGTTTCCAATACCCCAATCCCTAGCAAAATTCGTCAATTTAGCGACGTTCTAGGAGTTCACCTCACTCTAACTGATAAATATAGAAAGGGTTTGATCGAAGCCACCGTAAAACTTCTAACGGCTTTGGATTTAAGTGAAAATGTAACAGTTTATGCGGAAAATCGTGTTGTCCTGCAGGAATTTTACAAGTCAACCAGGACGAATTTAATTTGTATTAAAACCGGTGTAATTTTAAAGTAAGTACGATTGTTAAATTCACGAAATTATCTATTTAAATGGGCTAATTTCAGTACAAAACATTCCACGCAGTTCGTAAAGCATGACAATGGACCTGTTGTAGTTTTTGGTGGACATAACATGATTAAAAGTTTGCTCAGTAATATTAGTTTGGAGGAGAAATTGGAGGATAAACAAATTATTTTTGCTCCACTTGATGGATCTGAAACGAATGGTATGAAACAAATTTTTAATTATTTGTCTTTCAAATTTATTATATGTAACTCGGATTTACAAAATATTTTTCCAAATGTAAAAGGAACAATTAAGTAAAAATTAGAATTACTTAACTAAAATGCTTAATAAAATTATAACTTTAACTACAGCTTGATATGATTTATACAAACTTCCTGTTAATAAAAACTGAATAATGTTTAATTTGCACCAATAAATACCTTCTCGATGTAGAAAATTGTATTTCACTACAAATTTAATATTTAATGCAATTACTGAACTATGTTTATTACAATAAACCCATTTAATTATTTCAATTCCTTATTTAAAAGAATCTCTACAGCTAGATGAATTTTGTATGAGGTTAATAATCAATAAAAAGAAAATAAAACAGTTATTTATTGCCTTAACTCGCTTAAAAGTTTAAAACAAAAAATACCTAATAATATATAGCTTTATAATTTCTTTACTTAAAGCATGCACTTTATTGTTACAATTCAACTACCAAAGCAAATATCAAAATGTTCTGCATCTAAAAATAGTTAATTATTTCCCATATTGAACGAAATTTTTACCAGAAACGCGAAGAAACGTGCTATGGTACAATAAAATGTACGAATACGAATTTAGCTGCTGGAAATATTGATGAGTGTGCTTCATAATTCAATATTAAAAGGTTTTAATTTATTTATAAGGAACAGCAAATACATAGTTATTTACAAATAACTTCAAATAGCTTTAAAGTTTTTGAATTATAATCTTTGTTTCTGTAAATTTCAATAAATTACATTGATATTTAAAGAATCTCTAAACAATATTAAAATTTTATTTGTGCTTCTATTTCTTCTTGTATTTCTTCTTTCTTTTTCTTTCTTAATTTTTCTCCCTTTTCTCTTTCTTCTTTGTCTTCTTTCTTTTCTTCTCATTAATCCGTCTTCCATGCCTTCCGATTTCTTGCCAACATTTTTATTTCTTCTATTGTTTTCCCTCTCTTGTTTCCCTTCTTATTATTATCTCTAGTCATTATTCCTTCCTTGGTCTACCTCTTCTTATTTTCTGTGATTTATATGCTTCTGTTACTTTTCTTACCATCGTATTTTGGTCCATTCTAATTATTGTGTCTCTACCAGTGTCTAGAGGGGAATTACATTTTCTCTAATTTGTTATAATTGAATCTCGAATCTCGCTAATTGTCTTATACGTTCGTTTCACTCTCTTTCTTTTTCGTTTTGCTTTATCCATTACATTCTTCTTTCTTTTCTTCTAATCTGTTTCATTTAACTTATTATATCCTCTTGTTTTAGTTTTTTTATTTTAGTATAAGCTTTATGTTTGCTCCTTTGGGTGCTTTGCATGGTTTAGTTTTCCGATTACTGGTCTGCATTGTGTCCCAATTTCTTCTTCTATTTCCGTTTTAATTTCCTCTATTTTATCTTGCAATTCCTTAGTGTACATTATCTAATCTATTATGCTTTTGGCATTCTTCTCTTCTGCCATGAAATGGTTATTTATTTAACAAGGCAAAAAAATAACAGTTTTGCCATGTTGTACATACATATGTTTTTTACCGATTATTTATAATTACCGTTAATTTTATTATTATGTTTAATATGTTTTATGATCATCTAGCCATTTGCTGCAGTGCCGTTGCAATATGAAATTAAATTTCATAAGTATCATTTTATTGGTTATTTTAATTTTAATCAGTCAATATTAGTGAGTAAAAGTGGCCTGTCAATTATCAATAAAATGATGCTTTTAATGTCAATCACCGAAAAATATATTTTTTTCCATTGATTGGTCCATTTCTATCATTTTCTGCCAATCTCTGTTAATTGCTTTCTCTTCAGGATTACGCATAGGTACTTATCTATTCTGATACTTTCCTATTCTTACATTTCAATTTCTCATAATGAATATCCTCTTTTCCTATCTATTGTTCTTTGTTGTTCCGTATAAAACTCTTCTAGTTTTTCTTCTTCTGTTGCTGCCCACAATGCGTATATTTGGATATTAAGTTTTTCGCCTAATTCCAATTGTACATCTAGGATTCGTAAGTTTATTGACTCATACCTGGGCATCCTTTTATTTATTTATTTCTTCTTTTAAAACTCTTTCCTTATCTGTTTGTCCTGGTTTTGTTTCTAAGTAATATAATCTATGTTTATCTATTAGCTTTATACCTATCTTTTCCTACTTTTTAATTTAGTTCAATCCCATTATATGCCCATTTCTTTCATTAAGTAGTTCTGTTTCTATTTATTTCTCATTATTGGTGTTATATTTCAGGTTCCAATTTTTCTTCAAATTATTTAAGGTTTTTGAAAGTCAAAGGTTTGTGGGACAAAAATTACATTTGTAGTAAAACCTATTTAATCCATTTAGATCGACGTTTCGGTATACACAACCATCTTCAGTTTATTTACAAAAAGTTTCTGCATAAAAATCGAACTTCTAAAAGTTTAAGTTTTATCCTTTTTTTACAAATTCGATAGTTTAAAGAAAGTAAAAATTCTAAAAGTTTAAATTTTAAACTAGTTTTCAAATTCGATAGTTTTTAAAGAAAACGAAAACATTTGCTTCGGCTAAGTAAGATAATCTGTTTTATCCGATTTTACGGGAAACCCTCCGAAACTGTTATTTTACCATTTCAGTTTTTTATCAGCAGCTGAAAGATCTGAAATGCATTCCTTTCGAAGTATGTCTCGTTTTTCAAAATTTTATAATTTTTCTTGAGCTTATTTTTTGAAATTTGGTTTACAGATCATTTAATCCCAATTATAACATCTTGAAATTTTCATCAGTAAATAACTCAAAGCAAATCAGTTTATCTTTCAAGTTAATATTTGCGTACCTATATTTAAAACCGGAGTGATTGTTTATAAAAGATTATTAACCTTAAGGAACTTAGATAAACAATTATACGAAAGTTGTTTATCAAATTTGCTTAAATAAGTTCAAATTCTTCAGTAAGGTTTGAAATCAGTGGCGGCTGGTCCATAAGCGCTGCGACACTGCAGCACCCCCAGAACAAAGTACGGAAATTAATTACCTATTAAATTTGTACTTGAAAATATCAATAATATAACAATCATTCAATATTTTGCATAATTATTACATAAATTTAATTAATTAAACCGCTTTTAAAAGGAATTATTTAAACCGAAGCTGTAGATTCCATTCAGAGCGCTGAGAAATGTAGCAGTGTCAGAAACGTAGTACATTCGGTGCACATTCCGCCGCGATTTGTTTGTTTTAATAATACATGGTAAAAGTAGTCCGAACGCTGCTTATCTGGGCAGCATCTCAGCATTAATGCATCATGCCGTTGAGCTCTTGGACATCCGATCCAACAAAAACAATAATACGTCTGAATACCACGAAAAAACTAGGTGATGTCATCATTGTGCAAGGACGTCTTGGGCGACGGTATGTGTAATATAAACAGGAATATTAAATAATAAATAGTTCGTATTTCCAACTTGATTGCAACATCACTGCGAATACGGTCAAGGCTGCTCCAGTGTTAACAGGTGATCGAAAAATTTTGTGAAGTTAAAAATCGCAGAATGGATTTTATATTTAAATAAAAATTCTTTTTATTTCATTTTCCAGTAAGCTTATTTTTTTTATAAATTGAGTAAAATTTCGATTTGTTTTGTTTTATTTAAGGCACCTTAAATAAAATAAAAGGCGCCTTAAAAATATCAAGGATCGTTACTGGTATGTAAGTATATTTCGAAAGCTGCAGCACCCCCATAATTTCAAGCCACGAGCCGCCACTGTTTGAAATAGAACACAAATTCAACCACATTTGCTATATAATCTATTACATCAATTTTAAATAATTTAAAACAAAATTTAATGCAAAGCAAGCGGATTAAAGCATAAAGCTGCACGGCATCGTTCACTGTTGGAAAATATTAATGAAAGCGCTCTCAATTGCCACGAAAACTAAATTATTTCTTACATAAAAATTTATACGACGGCCAAGCACCAATGATTTATTAAAATGCATAAATAAATAAATAACATTTAAATTAAATAAGTAAATAGAGTTAGTGAAGAAAAGTTAATTATCCTACTTTCATTTCAGATTTTCCAGAAGGAAGCTACGTAATTCAACCAACATTTTCAGAAAACGAATTTGATTTACAAAATTCCACCAAATTTATACCATCACCCCTACTTTTTGATATTGCAAATCCCATTCTTAATTTTGTTTTAAATATATCAAGCTTTATTAAAGAAAATTGCAACGAAACTTTATACAAATTAAATTGTCTACATAATAAATACCCAAAAATTCCCGAAACGTTTAATTTAAAGTTCTCGCCCTTACAAATTCTTAATATATTAAAAGTTGAGCATCTCTCGGATACGTTTGAGTTTAAAATTTACAGAGTTGAAAATTTTACGTCACAGAAACAAGAAACGAATTTTACGATAGATGTTGGTAACCCCAAAGGGGATATTTATCAGTCGTTTGTTAGTATTTTTACTTATAGTATGTTTAATGATACGTTAACGAATTTAGAGGTGACTGATTCACCAGAAGAAGCTAATTTTACAGCAGAGAAAACCTGTACGAACTGCACTTACGGGTGCATAAACTTCGAAACTAAACCAACCCCTAAAACGATTTTAATATCGTACGCTTTCACCAAATTTGGTTTGAGATCAGAATCATGGGTTTTCGCCTTTTTATCCACTTCCATCCTGGGCGTCGTTTTTTGTATCGCAGTTTTAGTTTTTTTAACAGTGAGGTTCTGTAAAAAAGACATCCTTGAAGGCAACCCGTTCTTGACCATTATCCTTTTGCTTTCAGTAGTCCTTATGTACTGCTCTGTCGTACCATTTACCTTAGACAGCGACAAGGAATTAAAATACTATATTTGCCTGGCACGAGCTTTATCCGCCACCTTAACTTACGCCTTCGCCTTCTCCCTTTTATTATCTAGAAGTATCCTCCTAGCAACCGTTTCAAAAGATGTCGGTTTCATGTCTCACGTCCCAGGTCCAGTACAATCATTCCTAACACTTTTCATTTTCGGAGTTCAAGGAGCTTTAAGCTTGCAATTTTTAAACCATTGCGAAGATATATTTAGAGGAACCTCATTCGTTTACTTAATGTCCTACAACATCATCCTTTTAATTTTGCTGGTTTTTATCTGCCCGTTAAACGTGCGAGCCCAAAGGAATTACAAGGAAGGAAAACATTTCATGGTAGCTGTTATATTAATGGCTTGCACTTGGTCCTGTTGGATTCCTGGCTATGCGGTTCTTGAAGAAGAGTGGAGAGACCCCATACTATGTTTGGGACTGGTCTCTACTGCTAGTATTCTCTTGGGGACGATTTTTATTCCCAGGACTTACATGATGACCATTGCTGCTGCAAGAGATAGACTTACGAATAGTTTCCCTTCTATACCAGCGACTTCTAGTATTATGGATGTTTATAGGGCAAGTACACAGGTGAGTATTTTTTGCATTTCAAATTTTAATTCGTGAATACATTTCTCCATTTACTTTTTGTTTATTTGTTTGTTCGTTTATTTTCTTGCAAATTTGTTCGCCTTTTATTTATTTTCTGCATTATTATCATTCGTAGTCCATCAAAAGAAATTGCTTTTTTAAAGATATTTTTAAGTCTTAAACTGAAAAATGTCTGTAGGTACATAGCGATTGCAACTATAGGTTTTATAACGAACTGAAATTTATTTAGAAAAAGTTTACGTAATTTCCTTGCACGACATACTGGAATTATTTAAATGTATTGGTATTTTCTTCCCATTAAATTGTGGGTAAATAATAAATATCTGATTAACCCAGATCGTGCTTAAATATAAACCAAAGTCAAAAAATTGTGTTAATCCTACGCACGCATAAGAAAAACCAACCATAAAATTTAAATTAATTAACCTTCCCGGTGTTTACCGATATTTAATAAAACTGGAGCTTTGGCTTTTAGTAAACAAAGGTTATAAAATTAAGTTCAAAGCTATTATTTAACTGCCTAAAAATTAGATATGTTTTAAAGAATTTTTAACGCCGGCTAATTTAGTTTTTATATCGAACAATGTACCTATGTTATAGTGCTAGAAAAATTTTGTTTAGTAGTTAAATTAAGAGCAAATATTTGTACAGTTTGTTGTTTTCCTTGTTGTCATCATTTTCATTTTTTTAAATGTCATGTTTAGAGTTCATCCTCTTTTTAAGTAAACTTCTGCTTGTTCAACGTTGTGTTAAATGTTTTAAACATTTAGATTACCTATTCATTTCGTACTGCAAATTAAATTATCATTCACGAGAGAACAAATTATTTCTAAAAGAAAACAAATTGAAAGCTTTCAGAAACATTGGTCAGAATTAAAATATTATAGTGCTGAATTACCACAAATATTCCTTTTTATAACATTTGTGTTTCCTTTTATTATGAAAATATTAAAAGCAGGGTTTGACGATTTTGTTCTAGATGGTTAACGTGGAATTTTAAAGTTATAAGTTCAATTTTCGTTTCCTCTTTTAAACCCACGAAATCGAGCAGATTTTAGAAATAACTTATTTTTAATTTGAGTTTCACTAAATAAAATTGCTAGTCTTGCTTGAATAGTTTTTCTTCTTTCTCTTATGAAGAAGGTCGATCCGTAGAGTTGCGAGGTTAACGGTTATCAAAGGTGTTAGTACGATAACCGGGACCGCCGGCATTATCTTTGCTTAGGTAACAAGAAATCAAAATATCTCTTGTCTTACTTTATTCTTGTACAACAAAAATCTTTTTTTGTTTGCATAAGTCTTACATATTTCTTGTTTTACATATTTTCGGTTACCAACACTTCGAAGCTTCTTTTTTCTTGCTCTTATTGAAAACTGCTTGCACCCTCATAAAATTCTTGCACTCTTATAACCCAGGAATTCTCCTTGTTTACACACAATTTTAATGAAATCCTAATAAATAAAAATGGTTTAACAGCAAGACTACAGTGTAAAACTGCAGGAAAATACGACAAAATCTTGTCGTTCTTGTACTTTCTGTCAAATTAGTTTCGTGTCTTGTCTTCGTACGAAATATATGTAGGTATACCTCTTGGCCTGCTTTCAAGTATATTTTGAGCAAGAGCAAGGTAAGAACAATACACATTCAAGACTCTTGCGAAACACTATCCGTGCTTTCGCAATAAAAAATCAATTTTTTTTTACCGAAATAAGAAAATGTTTTGCTGTAAAGACCAATTTAACCTAAAAGAACATTTACAACAAAATTTCCCTACCACAATACAATTTGAAAAAGAATAGTAGCTCACTAAGGGTTTTTTAATGCTGAGTTTCAATATCACAAATAAGACAAAAAATATCAGTTTCGAAGCTTTATTTCCACGAATAGCTTCGGAATTCAATATTATTAAATTTGTAGTTGAACATTTTATATTTAAACTTTAAAATAGCCGTTGAAAGTTAAAATAGGATCTTTTGAAAAGGATTGTTAACGTGTTGCTTAGAAAACAAAAATGCTGAAGTTTCCATTTCACAAATAAGAGACTTTACAGTAGAATTCATAACTTGAATTGTCAGATTAGCTTAAAGACTTTCAAAACTCCAATTTCCAAAGCCAAGCTTAGGAAGTAAAAACTTGGAGCTTGTATTTACTAAATTAACTTCTATTTCTATTTCTATATTCTAAAAGTTTCAAATTTTATACTTTTTCCTGAGTATTTCGCCACTAGTTTCTAAAAATGAAGTTTATCCTTACCTAGTAAGGTTCTGGGTCTCAAAAATTAAAACACTACTGTTTTCATTACAGAAATCAGTGGCTTAATTCAAAACTCGAATTATCGAATTTTTAGTTTAGTTTTAAGTTATGCTTTCCAAAATACTTCCTCGAGTAGATACTGAGCTGAAGTTCAAGAACGAAAACTTCGAATATTCGCTTACACAGTTAATCAGATTTCTGAATCGAAACAACTAATTATCGAATTTGAATTTGAAACTTTTAACTTGTACGTTAAGGTACAGCTTAAACTTCAAAACTCTGTACTAATAGATATCTAGGCCTAAAAATTAAACAATTTAGAGTTCCGTTTTAGAATTGAAAGTTAAATCGCTTGCTTCAAAACTAGAATCATGTAATTTAAAATGCTTTAAAATTGACTTTTCCAAATATCCAATTTCAAAATCAAAGTTCTGAAATCTTAAAATAAAAATATTGCAAGCTGAAACTTTAAACCCTGGGCAATGAACTAATCTTCAAAAATAAATTTTGAGCCTTAGCTCGAATTCCAAAATTAACCGAATGTGATAATAAAATCAACTAATCAAATTCTGGAGTTAAAAAATAAAACCTTCGGAGCTTCTAAAGCTTTTGTTCGGTTTACTTTTTCGCCTTTTGTTAGACAATTTACATACGTAATAGCCTCTTACTGATTTTAAGACTGAAAAAATGCATTTTCTTTTCAATACAGCCCGTATATGACTGCATAAACATCGCAGCAATCAACGCAAGAATGCCTCCACCGCCTTCCCACCAAGAAATCTACTCAACTTTACCGGTGCCTTACGACGAAGAATTCGATTTTGAAAGATCCATCACACCTAGCCCAGATAAAGTAACTAGATTTTAATTTAATTTTCTGTAATTTTTCGTAAAGTGTGCGCCGCCTGTTCATTTGTTCATTATTTATTAATAGCTTGAAATAAACGTTTTAAAAATCTCCTTTCGACTTTTTTAATAACAAACTCAATGTACTTACAGCTTTTAAATGCTTAAAAATCTTATTAACAACTTTTTTGAAGTACACGCGAAAACTGCTGTATTTAGTGTTTTATAACACCGAAAGTGCAACCTGTGGCTGAGCGATAACGAAGTGGTAAATAGAAATCTAGCGAAGCGGTAAATTTCTCGTTGAACACCACTTTACCGCAAATTATTGTCGCCCCTTGAAACGGTAATGCCTTCCATGATAAAACCAGATGCGTACAGTGTTTAACATCAGTTCAATCTTACCTTTATACCAAGATGTTTCCGATGTTATATGCTCTTAGGCAATCGAAATTTGCCGTTTTTATTGTTGTTTATTTGTCGTTTTTGATGGATAATGTCCTATTAACAGTGGTCGGTAAGTCCTTTCGAAATTTTCAAATTAGACAAATTTTACAAAGATTCATTTTAGTTCCAATAATCCCGGATTATTTATTTTCGAGTGACATTATTCCGCAAAATTATTCCGATTTTGACAAAAGTGATAATTCTATTGGGATAAGATCGCTAAGTCCATTACAGCGGAAATTTGAAAATTTGGAAAAGGATAATGGACCGTTAGGGGCACTCCTTGCCTCCAAAGCCTTTGTTCAGCTTGCTTTTACGCCTTTCATTGGACACCTTACTGGAATTACTGGATTCAATCTGCCCTTACTTTTGGGCTCTTGCAATATGTTAGTTGCCGCTCTACGTAAGTTTCAATTCCCTATCTTTATAAATACGAGTAGGTATGTTTTTTAATTAACGAGTCACAATATAAAACCAAATTAGGTCCAACATTGCAATAATAACAATTTAAGTTAAGTTTTTGCTACGTAAAGGGATTTATGGTTTGTGAGCTTACCAATAATTTGCGATTAATAATTTTTCTTTGTTTTTTAAAATACATGTATAATATTCATAAACTAAGGGGATGTCCGGGAAATCTCACTTTTATTTTCTTTTTTATACTTACACCATTTGACCTATCAAGCAGTGTAATAACTGGATTTTGTGATGTTACAAGTCATAATGTTAAACTGTGTACCAGTTGTTTTAATTTTTATAGGATAATAGTCTGTAAAAATGAAGCATTTGCAAAGCGGGTTATTCAGTATTGTGAGACTTATTTTGATAACAAACTGACACGTCAACACTTTATAGTTGAAAGAAAGCGAAGTAACAGTATTATTAAAAGATATGAAAGAACAGGAAAAGATGATTACAAAAGAATACCTGGTCGTCCAGTTAAGAGATCCTCAATAGCTAATCAAAATAAATTGAAACGTGCTTTTAAGAAGGATCCATATTTGAGCTTAAGAAAAGCTGCATCAAAACTAGATTTGGCTAAATCAACAGTAAGTAATATTCAAGTGCATAAACTGAGAATAAAAAAAAAGTTAAATTAAGTGCTCCAAAATACAAAGATGATCAGGGAATATGCGGGTAAAGTTCTTATAAAAGATGTATCTGGTAAGGAATATTATAATTGTCAAGATCCAAACGAATTAAAATATCAAGATAAATTCAAGTTAAAACCAAAATATTCGAAGATCTGGTAGCAATGGATACCTATATGACAACGTTTCCGAACCATTCTATACTAACGGTGGAACTATTTATTTTGAACAATGCATTAAGGCTCGCTTATTAAGAAATATCATAATTTTCAAGACGTTTTATTTTGGCCTGATATGGTAACTTTCCATTATGTCGCCCAAGGAACCGACTACCTGAAAGCAATTTGTTGAGAAGAACGACAATGCTTCAGACGTAAGTCAAGCGCGGGGCATTGAAAGATTTTGGTTTTTGTGCAAGGCACAATATAGGTCTCGAAAGTCTTCACAAAAAAAATGATGCAGGATTCAAGAAGATAAGCAAAGCTGTAGCCGCAGAAAGTGAAAAAGCAATTATTATGGATCACGCTTGGAAAATGTTAATGGCCATAGGTTATAAGCGCATTGAAAAAACAATGGACAACAAAAAAATTGTCTTCAAGATTTTTTTTAACACTAATATCTTATACTGTTTCCATGGTGCATAAGAGCTCGCTTGTTATGTTGCCTTTAAAATTCGCCTTTCTCTATAAAATACGTCGTCAATGACAACGTATTTTATAGCCCTTTAAAATACACTTTCCTCTATAAAATACGTCGTTGCCTAGTAATCTTCGCATTTTGTGTATTGTGACGCGTCACAAATAATAATTTATT
This sequence comes from Melanotus villosus, assembly GCA_963082815.1. Classification (NCBI taxonomy): domain Eukaryota; kingdom Metazoa; phylum Arthropoda; class Insecta; order Coleoptera; family Elateridae; genus Melanotus; species Melanotus villosus. The sequence goes on along the minus strand of OY720422.1, from coordinate 25,088,025 downwards.
AAAATTTCTAATAATATATTAGTGAAAGATATTAGTGTTAGAAAAAATCTTGAAGACAACTCGTGTTTTGTAGTTTAAAAATCTCGGTCTATCAAATCCTCGGCTCACTTCGTTCGCTCGGATTTGAACTACGACCTTGATTTTTAAACCTTCTATAAAACACTTGTTGTCTTAATAGCTATAAATTAATATTTATTAGTTATTTATGTAATGTAATGTAATCGTTAACCTCTTATACCTTTCGGTGTTGAGGCTGGTGCGTTAGCCTATGTGGTCTTACGCGTGAAATGCACAATCCGGCCCGCATGCGAGTCACGTGATTGGTGCGCCGTTTTTTGCCTACATACAGCACCATGTGTATAGTGTATGTGTGTGTACGTATAGAACCTTGTTACTCTACCTCGTAGGTCGGCATTCGGAGGAGAGCGTCGTTAATTAGGTGCCCAACGACGAATGGTCACCAGGGCTCGATACCGAACTCCGGGAAAACTTGCACCCAGTGAGATTCGAACCGAGGGCTAGCGCAACGCTAGCCTGACGCTCTTACCACTGCGCCACCCTGGCCGGTTAATTAGTTATTTAATATATTTTAAAAGTTTTTGGTTTGTACTTTCCATAAATAAAATTTTGTTAAGCTTTAAAGGTGAGACAGTGAGACTTCACTTTCCGGACACCCCCTTAGCTTTTATTAAAACTGAGACCAATTTTTAATTTCAGCTTAAATTCTTAACACAGCCCATGTAACTTAATACTGATTGCAGGTTGATTAAAATAATTTTTATCCAATTCAGTTACGAAATGTCAACATTTCGACATTGATTTTAGTTGTGAAAAGTGGTTCATTTTGTAACTAGTTACAAAATATGCCCCCATTTTGTAACTAGTACAAAATATGCTCCCATTTTATCACTCCCATTTTATCACGATGACCCAACTCCTTTTTTAAGAAGATGTGGCATTTACATTTTGTTATCTGAATTGGATAAAATCTTGTATGAAACACGTTGCAAAACATGTCTTTTTATCACATGGCGTGTTGTTGATCTCGGCTTCGCCTCGACGAACAATTTCACGCCTGGTGATAAAAAGTCCATCATTTTGCAACTCGTTGCATAAATAGCTATTAATTATAACTGTCCATTTGTTGTTAGCCTTTATTCTATTCTTTTTTATTATGTGGAAATAAAAAAATTAAAGTAATCAAAAATCAGCACACAAAGTCTTAAAGTATTTCTGGTTTCTTTTAAATAAAGGCAAATTAAAAGCATTTTAAGCATGTCTGTGATTGCATTAACTGAGGAAGTTGCAAAAGTTCGGAATAATAAAAACTTTATTTAATTAACAAGCCTTCAATTTTCTCTGGATTGTTTTACTGTAGTGTACTAGAAGAAATGTACAATAAAAGGTCAATTCTGTCTGCCTCTGTTCTGCTTCATATTCATTCAATTGTTAATAGGCTACGGCTGTTTATTTTATTTATTTAGTACGTATTTTCCTTTAAGCTTTTTATGAATTTATGGAAATAGAAAATATAATACAATTAACTGAAATTAGTAGTACCATTATTCAATTACTTTTCTAATTAGTTATGTGAAATATGTTAACAATTTTTTTTGGTTTTCATATTGCAGAAAGCCTAAAGGTTTTGCTTATTATTACCAGATTTATATATTTTTCTAATACTAATATCTTATACTGTTTCTATGGTGCATAAAAGCTCACTTGTTATGTTGCCTTTAAAATACACTTTTCTCTATAAAATACGTCGTCAATGACAACGTATTTTATAGGCCTTTAATAGTTATTTGTACAACTAGTAATGAAAGCAATACTTTTTTCCATGAGTTTGAAGTTTGATGCACGACGGCGAAACCGGAGTGCATCAATCAAACGACCAAACGAGTGAAAAAAAGATGCTTTCATACGAGTTGTACACAATATTTTTTTGCATTTTGACATCTTAAATTCCTCAAAATAGGATAAAAAGGATTTGAGAATTTACAGTTGTCAAACTGACAATTTACAATATTTTATTTTTTGCATTTTGACAAAAAAAGTGGACTTTCTTTATTAAAAAATCGTAAAGAAAGCAACACTTTTTTTAACTATTTAATTTTACATTTTGCATTAAGTAAGTATGCTTTAAATAAAATATTGTAAATTGTTAGTTTGACAACTGTAAATTCTCAAATCCTTTTTATCCTGTTTTGAGGGATTTAAGATGTCAAAATGCAAAAAAATATTGTGTACAACTCGTATGAAAGCATCTTTTTTTCACTCATTTGATTGATGCACTCCGGCTTCGCCGTCGTGCATCAAACTTCAAACTCATGAAAAAAAGTATTGCTTTCATTACTAGTTGTACAAATAACTATTAAAGCATACTTACTTAATGCAAAATGTAAAATTAATAGTATTTTATGTATCTAGGACGAAAAGCAAGTCTTTAAGGTATGAGCAAGTTGTTTACGGCCGAGGCGGCTAGCCGAGGCCGTAATTACTTGCGAGTACCTTAAAGACACTTTTCGTCTGAGGTACATACATAATTTTATGTCATACTGTTTCTAAAGTTGTTAAATCATTAAAAGAAATCTCCAGCAATTTGTAGCAGCATTAGTTTTAAGCACAGTATAAGAAAGAACAGTAGGGTTACTCCGTGTCGGCTCCTTTGATGTCAAAAATTGAAATCGAATGACCTCGAAGCGATCGCCATACTCTTGGATGTAAAAAAAAACTATTCGCGCAGGCGAAGTATGTGCAAAATAGGGCGCTAAAATTTTAAATTTAAATTGATTAGTTATACTTGCAAACAATATTACAATTTACAAATAAATAAATAAGTTCAAATAACTAAATATTTATTAAGATAATGTAAAAATAAACGAAATAAGGTATTAATACAAAAATAAAATGTAAAAATAGCTGAATAAAGGCTTACTTTAAAAAACAAAGCAAACATTTAAATCATGTATAATTGTCTTTTTCCTTTGCAGGCGTTTTTACTCATGTGTCCGCATTATTATTTTGCTGTTTATTTTGTTAGTAGGTACTCTTAAAATTCTTATTAATATTTCAACCAGTAGACAGGAAAATAATCTCATTCCACTATAAATAAGTTAATAAAAAACGTGTAGAAATTATTCAGGCCTCTTTGTAAAGTATAATAAATAATTTTCAAACAGTTGAATGACACATATTCGTAATATAGGCATAAATCTCCATTACATAAAAACTGCGTACAATATCCTTGAACGTATAAAATTGCTTTGTAAGCACATACTATAAAAATTGCGCAGGCGGTTAAATTTTGTTTAGCCAATAAGCGTAATATACTACTTCCCGCTAAATTACTTTTGAAGTTATTGGTTGACTGAAGAGTCATTGAGGAAGGATTTCGCCATATGCCTAATAGATGTCACCACTGCAGGCATCCAACAATATGGCGATACCTTTAAGTTTGAATACGCGTTTTTGACAGAGTAACCCTACTGTATTATACTGTGGTTTTAAGTAACTAATCTAAGGCGCAACAATTCATATCTCCTAGCAACGAGCATTTATAGAACAAAAAGTGACACTTTTCGTTCTAGGACTTTAAAATGATACTAGCACTTTAAAGTGTCACTTTTCGTCCTATAAATCGTCCGAAAAACGTTGCTTTAGAAACGAGTATGACATAAATATTATTTATGTATCAAGGTCGTAAAGAAGGCGATTTTGGCCTGCGGCGTGAATATTATAACTCGAGGCTTTAGCCGATATAACACGCCAAAGGCCAAAGTCGCTTATTACGCCTGTGGTACATACAATATTTTTTGCACGAACGGAGATTTTATTTAAATTTTTTGATTTATAATAAAATTTTTCTAATAACAGTTTTAAAAATGTCAAATTGACGCATTCACGGCAAGAGTGATTTTATAAAAATTGTATTGTAACTAAAGTATTTTTGTGATATTTTAAATTAATTTGTCGCGAGCGTAAAGTGACCCGAGGTCTGCAATAATAAACTTTACGCCCTTCTTTGCTGGCGAAAAGTAGTCACTTTACGCGGGAGTGCAAAAAATACGTTTTACTCTATAAAATACGTCGTTGCCTAGCAATCTTCGCATTTTGTGTATTGTGACGCGTCTCAAATAATAATTTATTAAAATTTCTAATAAGATATTAGTGTTAGAAAAAATCTTGAAGACAACTCGTGTTTTATAGTTTAAAAATCTCGGTCTATCAAATCCTCGGCTCACTTCGTTCGCTCGGATTTGAACTACGACCTTGATTTTTAAACCTTCTATAAAACCCTTGTTGTCTTAATAGCTATAAAATAACCAATTTTACATATTTCTATCTTAATGTAAAAGCGCACGAATATCTGGCTACCTAAAGGACGTTTACTGTTACTGGAGGAAGAAATGTATGACTTCGACATCGGAAACAAAATTAAAATCTATAAAAACATTGTCAGGACCATAGCCACTTCCGCTGCCGAAAATAAAGCTGCTACTAAAAGAATAAATGCCGCTGAAATGGCCACGATTAGATACTCCTTCATGATCCCGATGGAGAATAGATCTACTACAGGAATAGCTATCCTGCCCACGTAAGCTCTTGGTTTCTCCTCACAACATAAACCCGTGGGGAACCATATTCCTAACATGAATCCTACCCAACCGCCTTTACGATATCCTTCCAACATCCTAAGCATCTTTCAACCCGTCTGGCTCTATCAACGGACCAGAAAATAATAGAATTAGAAGAAGATTTCAGACACGTCAAATGCGATATTGTGTGAATTGAAGTCAAGTAACGTACTTCACTACAAAGGCAAAGAAGAAAATACGATAGGAAGAGTAGGTCTATTCATTGACAAAAGACAAGTTAAGAATATCCAGAGTAGTGTCTGCATCACACCAAGAGTAATGTTGTTTGTGAATCTGAGATTTAAAAAAAGATATGCCCTAAAGATAATCCAGGCATTCGCTCCAACAAGTGATCATGAGGACAAAGAAATCCAAAACTTCTATGAAGACCCAGAAAAAGCCAAAATAACAAGATCTTGCTCGTTATAACCTAATAATTGGAGATTTCAATGCCACACTTGGAAAGAAGAAAGATAAACAAGAGGTAGGTAGTAATCGGAAATTTCTGAATCTGAGAAAGAAATGAAAGAGGTAAAATGTTGGTAAACTTTATGCTACAACATAAAGAAATTTGAAAGAAAAAGACAAGGCAAACAAAGAATAGCACAGGAGATTAAATAAGCGAATCTCAAAAGAAATTAGAAAATATCTAATGAGACACAGTGCTGACGTGATAACGAAGACAATAGAGAGTTTTTGCATATCGTACGATAAGTATTCGTTAACGCTAACGTTACGTCTTTATAGCCGGACGTATAGAAAGACGGGTTTTGAAATTTTATAGATTTTGTACGCCATTTGGTTACGTACGTTATTTCAGATGTCTAGATTTTTAGATTTTTATGAACAACTTTCCAGTTGGAAGTGTTCAGGAATGGATTTATAGTTACATCTCTCAGGAGTCTTAAATCGTCCTCGACATTAAACCGAATTCTTTCAATTTTTGCCATTTTAAGGCCAAATGACATGTGCTGCATAATTACAAAATTTGATTGACATACGTCACTTGCGTTTGTCAAAAAACAACAAAAAAATGTTCCATACATGACAAAAATTGGTTACTAGCTGACTGCAAACGCACGCTAAGCTGCACCGTCTTTTAAATTAGCGGACGTATTACGTCTTTTAATTTAACGTACGACAGCGGTAAAATACGAGGTTGCTAAGCAACTCCGACGTTAGCGTATACGTCTTGTAAAAAAACGCTATGCAAAAACTCCCTAATAGAAGAGAACAAAAGTTTGAAAGGGATGAGAAATAAACTCTCACGGGACAAATAAGAAATATGTAAGTTAAGAGACAAGCATGGAATACTTTGGACGAATAGACAAGATATTTTTAAAGTAGCCGAAAAATTTTACATAAACCTTTATACTACCCGAAAACTACAAGATGGGAAATCAGTACAAATACAACACTCAGAAATCAAGGGTCAGAAACACTTAGGCCCATTACACTATCTGAAATAAGAACAGAATCAAAAATCGCCGAGCACCTGGAGATGATGAAATTAGTTATAGAGGCAATAAAACCAGGAGGAGAACCCCTGATGAGCTCAATAAGAGATCAGTTCAAGAAATGTTTCGAACAAGGAACGCTAGCAAATGGCCGGAACAATGCAGTGATAATGTTGTTATACAAGAAAGGGGACATTACAAAATTGGAAAATGATAGGCCTATCAGCCTCTTGACACGCATGTTCAAGCTATTTATGAAAATTTTAACGAAGAGTTTAACACCTAAGCTAAAATTCTACCAGCCCAAAGAACAAGCGAGGTCCAGAACATGATATAGCCCAAACGCCCCAAACGATCATTTACAAACTCTAAAAATCTTGATCGAAAAGTGTATCGAATATAATATACCGTTTGTGCTGACGTTCATAGATTTTTGATTCAGTAGAGCAAAAAGCAATATTAGAACCACTAAATCAAAGCCGAATAGATTATAGATATACGTCATTAATTAGGAACATCTATAGAAACGCTACATCAAACATATAGCGCGGTGTAAGGTAAGGGGATACCATCTCACGTAAACTAATCACGGCTGCTTTGGAACTTGTATTCAAAACTACACAATGACACGATGTCGGCATTAACAATAATGGGCAGAGATTAAATCAACTAGGATATTGTACTGATCTCGGATAATCTACAAGATGAATTTTTCATGATAATAACACTTAAGGACTCCTCTCAAAAAGCAGGAATGAAAATAAACTTTGAAAAAACAGATATCATCACGAAATACGCAGATGAATTGGTCTAACCTGGGCAGCTTTCGGCAAACTGAGTCATAGTTGAAGAAACAATATCCCAATGTGTTTAAAAAGAAAAGTTTATAACCAGTGTGTCCTACCAGTGCAAATTTATGGAGCGGGGACTTTTAACACTAACGAAAAGATCAGCAAATAAGTTAAGAACAGCTCAACGAGCCATTAAGCGTGCATTGTTGGGCGTGGGCTTCAGAGACCACTTACCAAATGAGGAAATCTGGAGCAGGTCAAGAGTCCAAGACGTCACCGAAAAAACGGATCTTGGAACTGGGCAGGTCATCTGGCAAGAATTCGAGACGATCGGTGAATCAAACGTATTATGGAATGAAATCCCAGAGAGACCAAAAGAAGCCTAGGAAGTCCACCAACTAGATGGACAGACGACCTGAAAAGAGCAGCAAGAAATTAAATACGGGAGGCCCAGAATAGGCATAATTGGAAAAGATTAGGGGAGGCCTATATCCAGTAGTGGAGGCGATCGACTGCAAGATGATGGTGAAATCGCCACATTAAGAACAATAACAGAGTATGCTATGACAGAAAGCATACTAAACCATGAAATAAGGAAATAATGTAGTATATAAGAGATATCGAAGTTTATTAAAAGAAGATAGAATGCATCCCGAACGACTACCGAAAATATCAAAAATGCAAATTGCACATGGTAAGCCCCAACCTGGAAGAACACCAAAGAGATTAGTGGAAAGCTGGGTCAGTAGAAACACCACAGAAAATAAGAAATTATTAGTTTCAAAAATAAACAGACGAAGTCTACAAAAAGAAGGAAAAGAAGAATTGTAACAAAACAAAAAACATAATACTTAAAAATCTAGAAAAATCAAATTCCATAATATAGGCAACGTGCTTCCCTTGTACAATTCTAACAACTTGATTTATTCACGTCAAATGTCAACTGGCTTGTATACCACTGTATGGAACGAAAACAGTAGTAGCTTAAAGTTGCCCCGCCCAAAAACTGTATGGGTGGACATACGTTCGTACCTAATGAAAACCTAGTTTAGAAAGAGATGAAGTATAGTTGGATTGTGGATTTATCAACAGCGCGTCGACGTCACAACCCAAATCCTTGGTGAAAAATACTGTAACAGTTATTTATTAATTATTATAGAGATGTTGTAGATAACCAAAGGAAAGTTAAAATTTTACGAGGGAGATATCTTATTTGATCTTAAATCACCCAGCTAGATGTGCTTTAGTTAGGTACCTAACGTATTTCTGCACCTTTTTGGAGTTTAACTGATCTTTCCAAAACATCATACTTTTACAATATCAAAAAAACAATAATAGTCCAGTCAATAAAGGGATTGTAGAATGCATGGAGGGTGTCACAATTTTTGACTACAGGGCTTTGTTTGGAGTCGTTAGGAGGTAAACATACTAAAAGTCCCCGGACATAGGTGGTGAGCGGGGTGCAGGGGGTGGACTGAAAAGGTCTCTTTTTTTGTTTTTTTGCTTATATCTAGAAGATGGTGCATCTTAGCGAAAAAGTCATTATATACAAAATCAAAGCTGATAAAATTTCCTACATTTTTGCTTTTTTAAGTTTTTTTCTATCTCCAACCGTTTATGGGAAATCCGCTATCAAAAATCGTTAATATTCGCAAGAAAATATTTTGCCTCCCGTTTTTCGTTAAACTTTTCTCTCTAGCACCTCATCTCTTCGGTTTACAGAAAAATTCCCACAAAAGAAGTTGTACAGGGTTAAATTTCCTTCAAAATGGTATATACTTTTTAAATTTTTTTTTCGAAAATTAGCGATTTTTGATAGCGGATATCGCATAAACGGTTGGAGATATAAAAAAACTTTACCAACCAAAAATGTGGGAAATTTTGACACCTTTGCTTTTGTATATAATAACTTTTTCGCTAAGACGCACCTTATTCAAGATATAAGCAAAAAACCTAAAAAAGGGATCTTCTCGGTCCCCCCCTGCACCCCGCTCACCTCCTATGTCTGGGGACTTTTAGTATGTTTACCTCCTAACGACTCCAAACAACGCCCTGAAGTCAAAAATTGTGACACCCTCCATGCATTCTACACCCCCCTATTGAGCGTTCGTTGACTGGACTATAAGCTTTTTCTATTTTTGTGAATCAAAAATATCCTTACCAAAATATATTATTTAAAGATGTTTAATTTCGCCACTAAAGCCCTCTTGGCAGTGTTGAATCCAAGGGGGTGACCGGAAGGGAAGCCCCCCCCCCCCCCGACAGGGAAATATTCACCCCCGGGGAGAAAGCGTTCCTAAATTTAATTAAAATGTAAGGCATTAACCGACAAGACTTTTGCTTCACGTAAAATAATTGAAAACGAACCGAAAGCTACAACTAGTTATTAAATGGGCCAAAAAAATTTGAAAAAATAAGCGAACTTTGTTCTCACTTGGACATTAATGACGAGGAAGCGGTATGGGCTGACATTCGTTCTTTCAAATATGTTTTAAAAGCAGATACACAAATTGACAGCAATTTTCTATATTCTGAACTGAAATATATAAAAAATATGAAAACCTAAAAGACTTGTGTATTCGCTTATCATGCATTCTAGTCTCCACAGCCAGCGCTGAACGTTCTTTTAGTACCATGAACCGATTGTGTACAAAACTTCGTAATCGAATGGGACAAGAAACACTTAACTCGTGCATGAAAATTTCTATTAAAGACCCAAAAGAATTACCAAGAGAATTAATTGAGGAGATTATAGACCTTTATGCACAACAAAAACAACGTAGAATCAGACTGCTTTAAAGACGTCCAAAGTATAATACTTTTATAAAAATATATTTTTTTATTAAGCACAAATTCAAACTCAAGTTTTTTTATGTTTTTATACCCCTTATGTTACCCTCCCTCAGTATTTATTCCCCCCCGGAGAAAAAGGTCTGGATTCAACACTGCCTCTTGGGTATACAAAAAAAAAGTAAGCGATAAGATATAATTTTTTAAATGCAGTGTTTGCTTATGGGCATTCATATGGTGTCCTGGTCCTTGCAAGAGCCCTCCATGGAAGTGCATCAGCTGCTATATCGGTCAGCGGGATGTGCCTCTTGGCACAAGAAGTTCCCAAAGACTCTCGCTCTAAATTTATGCCCTTAGCATTCGGAGGCATTGCATTGGGCGTCTTGATAGGATACCCACTTGGCGGGGCTGCTTACCAATTCCTTGGAAAACCGGCTCCGTTTCTTCTTATTGCTTTCTTCATAACTATAAACATTGGTAAAGTATTTTTATAGTTTAAAGTTAATTTTTTAACTGTTCCATTAGCTTTACAGATATGGTGCCTTCAGGAACAAGAAGATGTAGTAGAAGATTCAGCGGTGAGTTGTTCAGATTGGATAAATTTGCTGAGGGATAAGCAAACAGTTATTGCAACGGGTGCCATTTGTGTTTGCACATCTTCGATGGCCATTTTGGAGCCGTGTCTACCGCTATGGCTGTTGGCCAAGTTAAATCCACCCCCATCTCGATGGCAGCTTGGTGCGGTTTTTATTCCTGATAGTGTTGGATATTTTATGGGTTCTCACTTTGCAGGTATTTTTTGCTTAGTTACCAAACCTAATTAGCTGTATTAAACCAACATATAAGTTTTCTTTGTACGATTCTTTAACCATCCCCTCCAGTCCATCTTGTGTTGTACCTTCTTTTTTGTTTTTTACCATAAGATTTTTCGGTGAGTACTTTCTCCCTTAACTGTACCATTTCAATCCTGGTTTTTCTTTATGTCTCCGTTCATAGATTTGAATTTTACAAATAACTACAGGTATTCGATTCATTTATAGTATATTCGCCATCCATCGCATCTGGCTTTTTTCCTTTTCTTGCCGTACAAAATTTACCTTCAATCTCCGTTGAATCTTATTAGTACTGTCCCGGATCCTTATTCCTAAAACATTCCTTAAGTATTTCGTACCTGGTGTTTGTATTTTTTTCCCTATTTTCTAATGTATGCCCACGTTTCGCAGATGCAATACAATGATGATATCTTTTGAATTCATATTTTGGTTAACAAAAGAAAACTCCATGGTTAAAACAAAAGTATAAATCCGAACATTTAAAGATTTAAAACAAAGCAAAACCTTACTTTCAGGGCTGTTGCCATTACAAACATGGAGAATCTCCCTGAGTGCAATGGTTATTGCTGGCCTAAGCTGCTGTGCTATCCCTTTAGCAACATCAATCAACCAGCTCGCTCTTCCTCATTTTGGGTTGGGCCTCGGAGTTGGAGCCGTTGATGCAGCTTTAGTACCAACGTTAGCAAATTTGGTGGACAGTCATGGAAACACCCACTATGGACCCGTCTATGCTTTACAACAAACTTCTGTAAATTTGGCATATTCGTTCGGCCCACTTTTTGGTGGACAAGTCATTTATTCCATAGGTTTCCCATGGTTGATGCGCTTAGTAGGCTTACTCAATATTTCGTACTGCCCACTTTTATTAGAACTTGAAGCCCAAGAGGTAAACCAACGTTACAGTTACAACTTAATATTATTTTAACCTTTGTTTTAGAACAAACATTCCGCTTTGTTGAACGATACTTCACCACCATCTTATTCGAGTTTCGAAACGAATTCCGTATCGACCCCGAACGAAAATCTGAAGTGTAACCACTAAATGTTTTCACTCAATTTATATTGAAATAAATCTGATGTAATAAGAGGAGATTATCCGTATTTGAGGACTGGAAGTTTTATTTCCCGTGAGTGCGCACCGACGCGCCTAACTTCATTAATCGTCCGCCGATCCCTGCTAACTCGATCTCTTTGTTTATATAGTAAGTTAAGAAGAATGTTGTGTTTGTTTGCCATTTTCTGCTTTGGCTTGCTATGTATTTGCGTTGCGCGTTTGGAATAAATACACGTGGGTTAGTTTCTATTACATTTATTTACATTTTATCCAATATTACAGAAACTCTTATACACAACTAGTGTTTCAGTGGATTTTCTTGTAGAGTATAAGTAGGTTTGTTACTACAATGCTACAAAAATAAATAATTAATCAAGCACTGCTTTATTTAACTTAGTGTGACACTGATGTTTCACTGGAAATTACATTTTTTTTTTAGATATATGTATAACAAATAAAAGACAATCTTAATACATTTTAAGTTACAAAAATACTTCGATGAAAAATTTGTTATATGAAGGAGGAATCAAAAATTTAAATTTTTGAAATAATAACATAAACAGACAAACAAATAATAATTATAACAAATGGGATAATAAACCATTATTTAAATGTGATGGAGTTAAAAAGTGAGATTTCTAAACGAGATCAAAGAAAGAAATATTAATGAATTTATCAAACGGACTTCATTACATCGAATACTTCACTAAACATCTTCTAAAAACTTTATATTTCTACACATATTAAATGGAATTGTGGCGTTGTACGTTTGAAAATCTAGAAGTATATTTTTACATTATTTACTACATTAACACAAGTATCTCAAATATTTCATCCTTGAGGAATTTCTACTTGTTATTCAGATGTTCCATGTCTTTCACAAAACTTTTTAAACTGACATCAACTCGTCTTATTACAACAAGCAATATAACTAATTACAAAGGTTTAAACGTTACATTTGGTGGTTAACCTATTATATCTTTGGCAAAGCTCACATTTCGTTCACAAACTAATAACTATGACTTAAAACATATGTTAAATATTTTTAAACAACGCAGCACAACTAAAACAACTACGTAACTATGACTTTCCTAAGGCTGCGTACTTTATGTACAGGGTAAGTCAAATAATTTTTACTTTGCTGGTATTACAAAACAAAAATTTAAAATATGTAAAAGAAAATCGAGCAAATAATTTATTGTGGATGCAGAATATGTCTTCAGAAGGCTTAAAGGCGAGGTTCTATTCTTGTATAAAGCCCGTGTTTGCACTGGTCACATTCACAAAAACCAGGTACATAAACAGGACTTGGTAAAACAGGCTGCGTATTGAAAAATGGTAAAAATGGGTATAAACTATGCATAAACACTTTGCTGCCCGCAAGCAGAGGAACTGCATTTTGATGTCCACCGCTAAAATTCTTCCCACCTTTGTTGAAAACCGGCTTAAATGCAGATCCATGTTCATCCTTCTTTAATTCATCTAGCGACAAATCTTGCTTACTGTGACTTAAATTAAAATGCTCGATAGCTTTCAGCAAATCGTGATTACAACGTCTCAACACCAACTCCAAAACAGCCCTTTTTTTATTAGGAAATAATTTACTAAGCATGTCTATAGATGCGGGGCTTACAACAACTTCTTCGGAATTTTGTTCAGAAGTTGAAGGTGTTGGAAGTTTTTCGACGTCGGTTTCAGAATTTTCAGGTTCAGGAGAAGTGACTTGCATGCCAAAAATGCGACCTGGAGGAAGGTAGTCGTATGTTGTTCCACTTTCAGCAGATGCTAAGTGAAGCGCGATTGCGTCTTCTGCTGCTTGTTGTCTTTTTAGGGCTACCTAAAATTTGAATTTCGTGGATATTTTTTATAGTCGGATAATAGACTGAAAATACATTTTGGGACTTTTGGATAAAAGTTTCTCTTGTATTAAAAACGCAAGTAGTGAAAATGATACAGTACTGGATTAAAGGAATATCGACAATTTTTCAGCATTTTAAAACCCGAAATATAACTGAAATACAAATATTAACCAAATTTGTTTGGTTATTCCCTAAAATTATGAAATATGTTAGAACAATAGTTATGATTACCCCATGGAGAAATAATTTTAAGAATTTATGTTTTCTAAATCTACACAGAAGTAAAATTGCCTTTTTCATATTTAAATTTTTACAATTTTGAAAACGATTTCTTTCTTGAAACAGAGATATAAAAAACGGCAGTTTTTAAAGGAACGGTATCTTCCTATGAGACCTCGCAAAATAAATAAACATCTTTAATTTATTGTTAACTCAAATATTTTCATAGACCTTTGCAACAAATTTCTGATGTTGCCAAATTTGTTTTCCTCAGTTGTCATACTTCGTATCTACAGTAAAGATTTTTTTGTCTACAACTAATTTAAATGTTTTGTTGTTAGCTATAGTAAATCGCGACATATCGAATTTAAGCCACTGACTAACAATGAGCTAATATTTACCGAAAGGATACACGATACTTCTCTAATGGAATATCGATCATGCAATGCTTCAATCTGTCATTTGCTCGAATTACGCTTTGAATAATATTTATATAAGGTTAGTTATTTCAAAAAGTTAATGTTAAATATTCGTGGACAATTCCACAACTTAATTTTACAACTTAAAACTAAAAATTTCCCAAAAATAAAACTCAAAGTCATAGAAAATCTCACCTACCTGTGCAGCCATAATGCGTTGCCTCTCCTTAATTAATCCACACTTAGCACAATTACAATTCTTATAAACACATTGCTTTTTATGACCTCTTAATGTGGAAATCATACCGTGATTTCGACACCTTGCACATTTTGGAACCCTGGATGAACGATTGTTCGCCAACATTTTGACTTCTAAGATACTCAGAGTAAATCGTCTTTGAAAATCCTGACAAATAGTCGAAGAAAAGACACATACACTTGAAGTCAATATAACATTCTTGAAAAGAATACAATGTAAAAGTTTCGCATCAGAGATTTCCCGGATAACGCATGATACAGCATCCCGGTTCAGCCAATTGAATCCCGAAGATGTTCCTATCTGTTAACACAGGATTTACAACATCCAATCCCTGTTCTACAGGATCATATTCGCCCCGCCTACGTTATGATACTTAATTATCCTGATGTTTATTTCATTAGCACCGTTCATGTTTTGTTGGAAATATACAAGAACTAAAATAACTCGGCATTAGGAAATTTTATTGCGTAGGTGGGGTTTTGTTTTGAAAGAAAAATTTGCCGGCTTTACTTCGTGTCAGTAAATGTGTTATAACTTAAATGACTGTATAAGTTACCACAAATAAATCGATCTAATTTAAGGAACTCAATATGTTACTTTTAGTTTATAAAACAGCTCGTCTACTGTGAGCCAGTAAAAGCATTTAATATAATTATTTTAAAGATTTTTCTCCCAAAAACAGAACTTTTAACATTTTGTTTGCAATTTATCAAAGGAAAAATTAGCATTTTTCGTGTATTTTATAACAAAAATCTTTTTCTTTATGTGTATGTATACTTAACGAAAACATTGCCATTTTAAACCATCTTAAAAATTCAAACAAAAAATATTAAATAAAATTTCGCCTATTGCGGAAATTACAATTTATTTTTTTATATATTTATTTGATTATTTATTTTATTTGATAAAAATTGCAGCAAAGAATTAGAAATGCCGTTTTTCTTAGCAAATTTAAATAAATTAATAATTTTTCATTGCTATTCAGATGTAACGAATTATCAAATAATTTGTTGAAAACCAATTTTTCACTTTGATGGACTAAATTAAGTTTGAATTCAAATTAAAAAATTAAATATTTACAAGCAATTCGAAACATAATTTTTTTCTGAGATGTGATAGAATACCTTTATAGAAGCAACAAAAAATAACAAATATAATTTATTTTTAAAAAGCGTAAGGTAAAAAATTAAAATTAAAAAAAATATTTTTTTCTAAAACTACAAAGATATTTATGTCACGTTTGTTTTGCATTTTAGATTGAGAAAAAATTATATTTTCTCTGCATCTTTCTACAACCATAACATTCTCTATCTACGTTTATGCAGAATTTCTTCAGAAATCTCTTTTCATGTTTTCTATAAAAATTCTCAGATTTGTCTCTAATACGTACGAAACGTTCTTCTCGTATTTTTCTACGCAGCTCACTCAATGGCAACTCGATTTAATTCTAGTCTGGCAATTATGACAACCAGTCCATTAAAGCTAAGCTACGCTCTTTGTTCTTCTTTCAAAACGTAGTACATAGAGCATCTTTGAATCATCATTTTGTCAGATACGGCATTGGCTGCGAACTGAAGGAATTCCTTAAGTGACAGCAAGTTCCTCGTGAATTCCCCCCAAGCCATTTTTTTATCCAAAATTTCTTCAGCCAGTTTAAAGACTTTCAATTTGATTTCTTTTAAAAAAATGATCAATAGAAAACTTCCACCCTTTATCAGAGAACCGTGCACTCGTTTTTAAGACTAAACTTTTTTTGCCTTATACCTGCTTTTCATCGTACTTTTTTAATAATTTTTGACTCAAGTTAGAACCTTGCCTTTTATTTTGCATTTGAGAGGGAAGCTTCGTACAGAATTCTTTGCCTATTCTATTGCCAATTTCTAAAATGGATATTTTGAATTTAATGAATTTACCACACCAGAATCGCCAAATTCAAACGAAGTGTTACGAGATGAGATTGTTGAACAAGCCCGTAAAGAATGCCTTACTACCAAAAAACAAGTCAGAGAGCTATTTTAAACAACAGGAGATTTCTAAAGACACAAAAGAAATATAAAAGCGGAATACCGTTCAGCAAGACAGTTATCAGCATTTGAAACAAAAATGACGGAAAAATATTTAGTTTTCAAGCTTTTGATGTTCTTTTACATTCAAATAAAAATAAAAATAATTTCCTTCTATTTCATGCTTATAATTTTCTTATTGGCCTTTTCGAGCTGTGGCATATTTTCAGTTTCAAAGTTCAGATCGCATTCAAGCTTTGCATTCGAAACAATTCTTTAAAATAGGCCAAAACTCAAAATTTCAATTTTTATTTCAATCTAGAGTCTACAAATTCGAAGCACCTGGGACATGTTCCTAGTCATCTCATAATCATAACTCGTAATATACTACAGTTTTAAATCTGAAATAAAAACCTTGATTATCAAATCTACCACAAAATTTTAGTAACCTTGACCGATACAAGATTCTGTACATTTTTAAATCTTCGCAATTTTAAATTTCATATTTAGAATACACTTCAGTCCTAAAACTAATTACCGACACGTCTTTTTCCTAATATTAAAGACAATATTTGTATTAATGTTTATCACAACACGATTCCTGGTTTAATACGTTTTATTTTGTTTGATTTTTCTATTTAATAATTTGCTTTTACTTGTTTAACCTTTAATTTTTAGATTTGGTGACAAAATACCCAGAAAAATGTAAAAAATCAAGAATTTCACGACAACAAACGTTTAGAAAATATTTAAATAAATATAACCACAAAGTTTGTAAATAATATTTAAGCTATAGCGAAATTTCGTTAAAAAAATAGGTTTGTCCACTAAGATTCAAATCTTTGGTACAAAAACTGAACTTATATTAATTGGTTGTAAAACTTTTTACAAAATAAAACAAATATTGTAGCCAAAGTCTTTTCATTGATGAAATTTTTTTAAAGAATTGCAACAGATTTTTAATTCTAAATATGATGCAATTTCCGTTTAATTTAAATAATACAACCTCACAATAATACGGCAATCAATTCGGATAACAGCGAAAGTCGTCGTTTTAACTGAGAAACAAGAGCCGAAGTATTATTGTAACAAAACTTTGAAGAATGTAATCGGCCTACACAAGCCGAATATCCCAAAATGAGGTCTCAGTATGCGATGTGTGACGTATTACTGTCAGTTTGTTAAATAAACACAAGTCCATTAGATTGTTGCATCACATATGTCATCTTGAAAGACCACCCAGTATACATTAGCACTCTAAGTTAATATGACACTGGGTAAATTTTTAAAAAATAAAGAAAAACTTTGGGGTGTACTTGAACATTTATTTGTTTGCGTGCTTTTTTATAAATGTCTATGAACAATCGTGTAGTAGTTATCTAATCAATTATGTGCTCTTGGTGCAAAAGTTTCATTTGCAGATTTATGCTTAGTGTTCTACAAAATAATGCGTGTTTTCTTTAATGATTTGTGGTAATTTGGAATTTTAGTGCTCGAATTAAAAATTTTTAGTTATTTAAACTTTTTTTTTTTCATAAGTGGGAGCAATTTTTAAAGATACCAGTTTTATACCACTGCGTTGTAAATATCACTGGTTTCTTTACCATATTTTGTTACAAACCAAAACAATCGAATCGTGAAAAAATATAAAATTTCTATGAAACTCAATACGCTGCAACCCAAAAACAAGCCAGCCATTCCTCCGATGTACACTGAAATAATTATTAATAATTAAATAAATTCAAAATTGTAAATTTGTTTAAACCTACCAAGTACATCAGTAAAGCCGAAGATTACATCCCGTCGGAGGCGCATCCTGGGATATTCTTTCAAACCCCATTGTAAATTTGAGCCCAAGAACCATTCTCTTGTGTCTAAATCTTCAACTACGTAGTTCACTTCGTCGCAGTTTGGATAACAGTTGCATTCTCTTTTCATTGTTATCAGACGATCTAGGAATTCGCATATTTTTTACAATAGCAGAAGCATTATCTTTTCTCAAAAAAAGGCCTTTTAAAATCGTAAAAAAATTTAGATAAGTTATTATAAAAAAAATTGTTTAAGTTCACACAATTTGTCTTCTTAAGATTGAGAAATGTAATGAAGTTTTCAGCAAACTTGAATTTATCAACCCGTAACACAATTGCTTAAAACTTCAAGATTAAACAAACGTGAATTTTACCTGCATACTTTGCCAAGCAATGCAATCCAGAAACGTTGCAGACTCGATCTCCATCTGAAATTTAAAGTTTGCTAGTAAAAGTATTATAGAGACATCCTTTAAAATTTTTTGTAAACATCATCAAAAGAGCTGTTTATAAAGTCATCAATAATAAATATTTCCTCTAATCGAATATTAAATAATCTAAAGACTTTTTAACATTTTAACATAAATGCTAAAAACTGAGACGTTCTTCAGCTACCATAAGATACTTTAACAATACTTAAGTACTAAAAAAATTCCAAACTTAAAGAAAACACATGGGGATGAACCCATTTTAATATATTAAAGAAAACAAATTTACCTAATTTTCTATAAAAGTGTGGAATGCAATTACAAAGACGTTTAGCCAAACTAGCCCTGCATTCCATCCTGCAAAGCACATAAGAATAAACAGGCGAATGTCTAATATCGCTTTCATCGTAAAAGCGACACTTCCTCTGGTTAACACCTAAAGCTTTAGCACTTGCGCTAGTGAAAATTGTTAAACCTGACAGATAAACTTGTAGAAAATGCCCGTTTGGTGAATAAACCCCTTTACTTGCCACATCAACCACTTCGAAAGGTCCGTGAAGATATATCTGCAAAGATTTTAGAATTTTCTAGATTTTCAAGAAATTCAAAACGAACATACATGAAAACCAGTCGACATATTAACCACATTTGCGAAAACTTCTCCGTCTAAAGGGTGAACGTAAAAAGTACGTTTTTCTGGGAGAACGTCCCATCTATTCGCTTCCCAATAACTAAAAATGAGAAAATAGTTAAATTAGATTACGTAAAGCGAAAACACCATCGTCAGTGTTAAAGATCAAATAATTAAGGACTCGTTCCTTTGGAAATATATTTCAATAATTTAAATCAGAAAACTCCCTTTAAGTCCAAATTCCAAATTCATTAAAAATGACTAATTAAATAAATTAACTATATAAACCATTCCAAACGTTTTTGAGCAAGGGGAGGCCATGCTTTCGTTTTGTTGAGTTAGAGTTATAGGTCCAATGTCGATATTTTTGAAAATTGTAACACCTGCGTAAGCTTCACAGAAAATATGTGGTTATTGTGTAATTAACAGAAATCGTAAACCTTATAGTGTAGGAAATGACAATCACGTTCAGCCCTATTCACAATACTTAGGGCGGGTTGCACAAACATAATTTAACAGCTTCGTCAAATTAATCATTCATCAAAGTGAACAAAATGTAATCAAAATTGGAATGCACGTGATAAATATCACACTAATAAACAAAAAATCGTGCTGTTTTGTCAACTTTGATCATTCGTTAATTTAACAAAAGCTTTGTGAAACCGGCCCTTAAACTGTCATTTTTCCATGGCCAAGCCTTATCCAAAATTATTTGGAATGAGTATTACCTTGGTGAATTATAAACAGCCATGTTCGAATTAAACGTGTAACAAATACCCATTTCCGTAATCGTTTTCTCCAAATAATACTTATATCCATGAATGCCCGAATTCGAAACAGAAGGTGTAAAATCAAACTGCAACTGTAAAAGAACCTTCATATATTTTTCACTGTCCAAATCATCATACGGGAGAATTTCGTCGAAGTTCTTATAAGTAGCTTTAGAAAGGGATTTGAGAAACAACATCAAAGCCGTCTTATTCTTAGCATCAGACGTCGAAAGATACTCCTTCATTAAATCATCATTAACTTTAAAAGAAGGACAAATAGTAGCTGCAGGAAATGAAGTATTCCAAGAAAATCGATCCCGTTCCATCGAAATTACCGTTGGATTTTCCTGATAACGGTACCAAGTCGCACTGCTGAGAATACTTGCAGCATAAACTCCAGAACCCATTAAGGATAACCAAATTACAATTTCTGTAGGGTGGCGTTTTTCAGCGGTTAAATGGGCGAACCCATGGATTGTGCTCACTGAAAGAAAAAGTTTGAAGAAAGATGAAAGAATCTCCAAAATGGGTAATCTTGAAGTGACTGATTCGGTCTGTTCTTCCTCTTTTTTATTATCCGATTTGGTCTTGGAACTTTTGCGTTTGAAGCCTAACGATCTAAGAAAAGACACTGAAACCCCTTCGGGAGGATCGGGAGGAGCGTCAGTGTCTTGCTGAGACATCTTTGTTAATTTAATTTACCATTACTGGCGTGACTTGTACTTGAATTCAGTTACTGAAGGAATGAATAGTTGCCAGGTGCGTGGTTCCATCGACATTTCCTAAGATAAATTTTTGATGAGCTACGAACAACTGGAAACAACCATTAGAAGAATTTGTATTGTTGTATTGTTGCCAGGTCGATTTTTTTGTTGAAGTGATATTGTAATAGGGAAATTAACGAAACAATAGTTTTTGTTATGATAGCTCTATTGTTATCTGTGCCATGATAAAAATCGGGCTTAAAATCAATTATTAATGATTTTTGCACGCAACTTTTGATAACTCTTGAGTACCTACTTATGAAACTTCAAAATCCCTAATTTTGTCATTTATTGAAAACTGATAATCCTTCTTTTAATTCATTGCGTGCCTTATAAAGTTATACAATTTTCGATCAAAAATTCTTTCAAATACGTCAGATTTTTTTAAAATGATTAATAAAGTTGGTAGATTCGAATTAAAGAAAATTAAAGTAGATATCTAAAAAATATATTTTAAGCACCCTGTATTTAATTGCCGAGATCAATTCTACAACCTTGTTGTATACACGTGTGTGGTCTACATCCTGAAACATATGCATGCAAAGAAATCTAATGGATTTATGTTTATTTAAACCATGTCACAAAATATATGCGTATCACAACTCTCAAAAAATTGCCCGTTTTTTTTAGACAATATTTAAAGCTTCTTTATTAAATAAGAAACATATGGTGTATCAAGTGAAAACTATTTATTTAATACTAAAACAGAATCCAAAGTTATTTTCTAAAATATAATTTAAAAACTGCAATAATAATTTAAAAATTAACCAAATATTTAATATTTGAATTTTTAGGTTTGGAGTCCTTTAAAAAATGCCCTTAATTTAAAGAAGAAAAGAATTTCCTTTACAGATTTCTTAATTTAAGCTGAACTTTTCATCTTTTCATTGCCTTTTTCTTGGACATACCGCAGAATCGGTTCAACTTGATCCTTTTTCTTCGCAACTTAAACAAACAATTACTTAGTTAACCACACATTTCGGTACTAAAAAGAACCAACATTTTTTCATCAACAGTCCTTGAGCTTTAATAACAGGAGATTCGATGAACAACGTAAAAAAGAACGCCAGCCCCAAAGTGGAGACGATGTCGCCAAAAAACATAAAGATCTGAAATTTCATACTGTTGAACCACTTAAAAGGTTAAATTAATCATACCATATTAAAATCTGAGAAGTATCCAGGGGATTTCGTGGACCCATTTATTAAAAATTGGTTCCCCATATGTATTAGGAATACCGCATAAGATAATCTTGTTAGTATTTGGTATGTGGGGAAAGAAAGAATGTAATCAATCGGACCTACAATTTAATTTTTATTAATTCCGGTGTTCTTTCTGATTTTCTGCTGTCGACAAATCTCTGTCCTTTCAAGCATTTTATTGAGCTTAAACTTCATCAAATATACGCATCTTTTAACAATTTTTTTTAAAAATTCATTAATATATAAATACAAAACGTCTTCCGGATTGGGACCGTGTCATTTTGAGACAAGACTCAACGTTTCGCCCACTTTTATAAGGGGCTTCTTCTTCAGGAGAAAAAGAGCACGGTAACTCAACGTGTCCACCACGCCAGAGGCGAAACTCTTTTAGCAAGAGGCAGAAAGGTAACGGTAACTCAACTTGTCAACCAAGCCAGAGGCGAAAACCCTTCTGAAGAGATACAGATGATGATGATGAAATCAAGGAA
Organism: Melanotus villosus; assembly: GCA_963082815.1. Taxonomy (NCBI): domain Eukaryota; kingdom Metazoa; phylum Arthropoda; class Insecta; order Coleoptera; family Elateridae; genus Melanotus; species Melanotus villosus. Next base: position 25,065,613 of record OY720422.1, on the reverse strand, counting down.
GTTTTGATCGTGAACAGGAGCACTACGGGCCCGAAGGGCCCGCAATGTTTCCCCCCACGACCACGGCTGATTTAAAGCTTGTGCTTTCTGCAGCCTGGAGTGCATTGATTGTTGGGGAACAGTCGCAGCCATGGCACGCACGAAAGAAAACGACCGCAAGCCGGTTGGGAGGCAAGGATACCCGTTGGCACTACTCAGGCAACGTCAGCGACGGCAAGAGATCTGAAACATAAGCATAAAACATATCAGAGTTTAGGGGAGGCTCGATTGGAGGGTGTTGGATGTGGTTGGATTGTGTGGACGGTATTTTCAGAAGTTTGTTTTGTGGAGGTGATTAGTGGTGTTTGTTTTGTAGGAAAATGAGCGGGGTATTGTCGAGGATCTCTTCCAGGTCGGCTGGGAGATTCTCGGCGTCCCGTAGGAAGATGGCGGTTGGGTGTTGGCGTTTTAGAATGGGGTGGCGGTTGCGTGGTGGTCTGGTGCGGAGCATTGTCAGAATATCTTCGCGGTCCTGTGTCACTGCGCGGTCGACGACGCGACCGCGGAGGGAGGATAGTCGTGCCTCGATTGGCTGGATATTTGCGAGGCCGCAAACCTCTTCTGATGGATGGTCTCGGTCCTGGCGAAGAGCGCGACGGCAGATTGCCCTTTCCTTCTGGGCAAGTTTGTTGATGAGGCTCTGTGGAAGCGTGGAAAAGTTAGATGATCGGCATTCAATTATTGGCCTGATGTACGTTTTGTAGGTATGTGTGAGGGTGTTGGGGTGACAGCCCCGAAGGTTGCCTCGAAGTTTCGAAATTATGGCTGCACGCCGCTGCACCCTGTCAAGCACCCGCCGGACCTCCTCCGTCCAGGTCAAGGTGGATGAAAACGCCACACCGAGATATGTGACAAGTGGAGAGAGCCGGAGTCGGTTACCCCACAGGGTGAGTTGGACGTTGCGGGGATCAAAGTTGCGGTTTTGGCTTTTTCTGGGGTGTCGGAAAAGGATCGTTTGTGTTTTCGCCGGGTTGGGTTTGACTCTCCAACGTTGGCACCAGCCCTCGAGCTCGGTGATGGCGTTGGAGAGGGCCCTGGAGGCGCGTTGAGCAGAAGTAGCTGAGGCCCATAGAACCGTATCGTCCGCGTATTGCGCGATGTGCGCTGTTGGATGTCGTGGTCTGGGGATGTCGTGGCAATAGAAAATAAAGAGGAGTGGAGCTAGAATGAACCTTGGGGGACGCCCGCGGCCGGAGTGAAGGGACGCGAAAAGCTTCCCCCCACCCGGACTCGGTGCTGGCGCCTACCCAAGTACGCTCGGATAATTCTTACAAATTGTGGCGGAATGTTTTGTTGTAGAAGTTTGCCAAGGAGACCGTGGTGCCAAATGCCATCGAACGCCCTCTCTATGTCCAGCATGACGGCCACCGTGCAGTGGCCGGCATTCAGGGCAACGGAGGCGTCCAAGTGCAGGCGGCAGAGCAGGTCTTGGGTGCCCTTACCGGGCTGGAAGCCGCGCTGGAATGGCGGAATGACGTTGTTATCTTCCAGGTGTCCGCGAAGTCGTGTGGCCAGGATGCGCTCGTAGATTTTACCTATACTGTTTAGTAGGGAGATAGGTCGGTAGGAGTTGGGGTTTTGTGGATCTTTGTTTGGTTTGGGCAGCATGATGACGTTGGCTGTCTTCCATGCAGTCGGGAAGTGCCCGGAGCGTAGGCAGAGATTGAAGAGAAGTGTTACAAAGTTGATGGTGGCCTCAGGAAGGTTTCTGAGGACTTTGCGAGTGATGCCGTCTTCACCGGGCGAAGAATTTTTTCCTATAGAAATGGCGTCGGTAGTCTCCGCTACTGTGATAGGAGAAAGAAGGTCATGGTCTGGCATGGCGTCTGGGGCAGGAATAAGTCTGGGGAATCTAATTTGTTGGTCCTCCCTTATGTGGAACGCGGCCTCTTGAAGAAATTCCTCGTTGAAGAGGGTGTCGCGGGGGACCTGATGAACGTTTTGTAGAGTTTCGGCGAAGATGTCTGCCTTTCTTTGGGGGTCAGTAATGAGTGTGTCGTCTATTTTGAGGGGATGTGTGGTCGGGTTAGTTTTGTCGCCGACGATCGCTTTAAGCTTACGCCAGAAACGACCGCCGTCCCTATAGTCCAATTTTTCGATGGCGTCGTTCCATTTATCCTCTCGGAAGCGAATGGTTTGACGTCGGATGAGGGCGTTAAGTCGGTTGTATTCCGTTTTTACTTGAGGGTCGCGAGTGCGACAAAATTGGCGGTAAATCCGTCTCTTTTCCCTAATGAGGGCAAGGACTGCTGGAGGTAGGGGAGGTCCGAACGTTTTTACTGTCTTAGTCGGTACGGTTTGTTCGACGGCGGCCTGAATGGCCGCCGTCAGGCTATTCACCGCTGTTTCGATGTCAGCGGCGGTCTGTGGTTCGAGAATTTCGTTAGTTTGTTGTTGAACCACGTCCTGGAAGTCGGCCCATTGGGCGTTATTCCAGTCGCGGATCGTTCTGGTGCGGGATCTCGGGGCCGGTGGGGCCATGAGCGTCGAGGAAGCCAACAGTGGTAGGTGATCGCTTGCGATGCTTGTGGCAATCACAGCTTCATCCTCGAAAAATGGTGTTAATTGGTCAGTAATTATTATGTGGTCGATAATGGATGTACCCTGATGGGATATGAAAGTTGGCTTCCTGTTGGGAATACGGTAGAGGTCTGTCAGTAGGATTTGTTGGGCGAGCTCGAGCCCTAAGTGATTGGTGTTGTGGTCCCCGAAGGCGGTGTGACGGGCATTGAAGTCGCCCATAACAATCGCCCGCGGGAACATCGCCACCCAGTCGAAAAAGTCCGTGGGAAAGTGGTCGTTGGGTCTGAGGTATATGCAGAAGACCTGTACTATACTTCGAGGGCTGTGGAGTTGCACGCCGCAGAGATTGAGGTTTGAAAAATCATCTGGAATGTCGAATTCTTCGATTGGAAGCCTATTGTCAGTGATGAGTGCAACTCCGGTGGACATACCGGTTCCGTCATGTCTGAAGATTCGGTAACCGGGAAGTGTGAAAGTCATGTGATTTTTGAGTTTGGTGTCAGAGATTCCAAGAATGTGGATTCTGTCGTTATTTAGAAGATGCTGTATGAGGGGTTTTTTCCTCATACAGCTGTTGGAGTTTACTGTAGAAAGTCGTAAATCCATAAAAGGGTGTCGTTTAAGGTGTTAGGGAAACGTGAAGCCAGTTCCCGCCGAAGGAGGCGGCGATCTGGAGATCGAAAAACTGCTTCACGAGGGGACGCAGGACTCGGATGGTTTGGTCACGGTTTGTGGGGAAGAGGTTGAGGAGGGACGATACGAGGAAACGTATGAGGGTTTGGGTGCCCGGCCCTTGGGGCTTGCTCGAGAGCTTGCCGTCAAGGGTCTTGAGAGGGGCGGCGGAGGAATCAGAAGTGGCTTCCGCTGGCCGTCGGGGGCAAGACCGCGAGAAGGCGGCGTGGCTCCCTCCACAGTTGCCACACTTGACAGCTGCGTTGGGGGCACAGTCGCCCGTCGCGTGGGTGGGGGACGAACAGATCCCGCAGGTTGGTCTGACCTGGGGACAGGCTAGTGAGGTGTGCCCGAATCTCAGGCACTTACCGCACTGTAGGGGTGAAGGTTTAGGAGTCTTGGATGGCTCCACAGGGTATACATGATAAAACATGTAAAGGCCCTGGTGAAAAAGAAGGTCTAGAGACCGCTCTTCGTGCGTGATAACACGGTAGAGGGTAGTGGGGCGGTTGGTTCTCCGGGAGATTATCCTACAGACGTGGGTGTAGGTGATACCCTGGGCGGTGAGGGCTCCCTTCACGTCGCCGTCTGAGACGTCGGATTCGACGCCCTTGACGACGCACGAGAGGGAGGGAGTTTTGGTTTTTGGCGTCGGGGGAGGGTTACGCCCATCCCGACTAGAAACTGTGAGGGATTTCCCCACGTGGTGCGAGAGAGCTTTAAGCTTCTCACGGAGGTCAGAAGTCGGAGAGGTGATGGCGGCGGTGCCGGTGGCGGTGATTTTTAGGCCGGAAACTAGCATACCGGGAATGTTTTTCAACACCCCGGAGAGTGCCTTGGCCGAGCGAAACTCCCGTGGGAGTCCTGAAACGTAGACGGTCCTGAAGGGGCCGTTGGTGGCGGTGGAGGAGGTTTCGGATGCGTCGGAGGAGACGCGGCGGTTACGCCTTTGACCGGGAGCGAGCTGCCAGTCAGAGGGCGAGTGACCGATTGATTCGGAGTCTGAATCGGCGGCGGGGGAAGGGGTTCTAGGAGGTGATATAGGTGCGGCCAGACGAGGCATGTCGTGGCCGTTGGAACTTGGATGTGGAGGAGCAATTAGTGGGAGGTCAAGGAGTGAAGGGATGGAAGGTTTGGTGGTGGATGGTTTGGGGGTGGAAGGTTTGGAGATGGAGGGTTTGGAGGTGGAGGGTTTAGAGGTAGCGGGTTTAGAGGTGGAGGGTTTGGAGGTGGAGGATTTAGGGGCGTCTAAGGGATTAGGGGCCTTCTTGGTACGGGAACGTGTTCCAATGGGAGAGGGTCGTGAAGCGACGATGGTAGAAAAGGTGACGGTGTTTACGGAGGATGACATGGTGGTGGTGGTGGCGGAAGTTGTGGTGGTGGTGGAGGAAGTGGAGGTAGTGGTGATGGTGGTGGTTGTGGTGGTGGTGGGACAGGTGGTGGTGACAGGACAAGTCGGAGAGTCCTTTGCAGGGGAGCGTACGCACCCCATGGCAGAGGAAGGCGAAGAAACTTAAATGTGGGGGAGTAAAATTGGAGTTTAGGATTAACGAAAAATAAGAATTCAAAAATCAAATTAATTCGAAGTCAACAGTTATTATTAAATTTTAAATTACGATTAAATCAAATTGAAATTTAAAAATGTGACAAAGCTTTAGGAGTGGAATTAAATTAAAGTCAAATTGAAATTTAAAATCAAAAATTAAATTAAATTAATATAATATTAAATAAAAGCAAGCTTAAAAAGCAAAATTAGAGTTTAATCAAAAATTAGTCAACTTCAAATTAAAAATCGGGGGCTGCTGGAGTGTTGGGGTGGGACGTCAGGTGTCAAGTCAAGTTGAAAGTCAAGTTGGAAGTCAAAAAACACAAAAATTTGAAAACACAAAGAAAATTCAGGAAACACAAGGGTAAACACAGATAAACACAAAAATAAACACAAAAATTCAGCACAGAGGTTCTAAACTGAGGGGATCAGGGGTTGTTGAACGGGGTGGGCTGGGGTAAACTTTAGAATTAACTTAAACCAATTTGAGATACAATTCAAGATAAGACAAAGATTGAAATCAAGATAAATCAAAATTGAAACTTGAGACTCGAAGGTCAAAGGTTACAATCAGAAATTGAAATTAAGGTTAACTCAAAAATCAACCTAAATTAAATTCAAGACTCAAACAAGAATTAAGTTAAAACAAGGAGTTAAAAATTTAAATTAAAATTCAAAATTGAAATTAAGAATGGGGCTCGGGGGCCGCTCAAGTGAGGCTTGAGGGTTGATTAGCTAAGAGAGCTGGGGTGTAGCTTAAGATTTGGAGTTTACTTAAAACAATTTGACAAGTTCAGAATAAACAAAGATTGAAATTAGAAATAAAATCAAATTAGAAATAAAATCAAAATTTAAAACTTAAAATTGAAGTTAATGATAATTTAAGAGTTGAATTAAATTAAAAATCAAACTCAAACAAGAATTAAAGACTCAAAAATTAAAATTAGAACCAAGCTTGAAATTGAATTGAAATCCAAAATTTAAATTTAAAACTCAAAATTAATTAACAAGGAGGGCGTTGGGGCTGGGGGGCCGCTCAAGTGAGGCTTGAGGGGCGCTCAGTGGCTGGAGTGAAGCTCGGGTTGGTGGTTACGGGATAGGAACACACACAAATGGGGAAACAATAGGTTGACCGGATCTCTCCGGGGCAAACCTGGCGGCGTTCTGTTGTTGGCGGCTGCTGTTGTTCCGCTGCTGGGCCGCCGAGGGCGGATGGCTGCTCTGCAGTGGAAGTAGCTGTTGGGCCGCCGAGGGCGGGTGGCTGCTTTGCAGTCGAAGTCGCTGCTAGGCCGCCGAGGGCGGATGGCTGCTTTGCAGTCGAAGTTGCTGCTGGGCCGCCGAGGATGGCTGCACTGCAGTAGAAGTCGCTGCTAGGCTCTGCTGCTGGCTGTGGCTGCACTGCTGTAGAAGTTGCTGCTAGGCTCAACTGCTGCTGCTTCGAAGCGCGAACACGAGGTGAACACGACCGATGCACGAAAAAACATAGAGATACAGAGGGAGCAGCGACTTTATACCGGCCGTACCCGGCCAAGCGTATCCGACTGTGACGACGATTGGTCAGGGGTGGAGGGGGCGGAGCCAGTAATGATGGCGGACCTCCAAATATCGGATAGATAATAACCAGTGTCACGATTCAAATTATTAGGGGTCTTGATGATTTCAATGGCCTCACGGATTTTCCTGTTGAAAAAATAAGGGGCATTGGCAATGATCGAAGATTTTTCAAATAATATTTTATGACCAGTGTCGTGATGATGTTCAGCAACGGCTGAATGTGAAAAAAGACCTGACTTCAAGCAGCGTTTGTGTTCACAGATACGTGTGCGTGAGCGACCAGTTTCTCCAATGTACACTAAACCACAAGAACAGGGGATGCTATAGATTTCTCTTGATGACAGGGGTTGAGGCTTATCTTTTACTGAAGGGAGCATCTGTGACACTTTTGGAGGGGGTTTGAAGATGGTTTTGATGTTATGCTTTTTGAGAATCCTACCTATGCGATCCGTAACTTGGCGAATGTAGGGTAAGAAAGCTGTAGCCTGGGGTGTACAGGTATTTTGAGGATTTTTAGGGTTTGCGGGGTGTAGTTGTTTTTGCACGACCTTTCTAACATCGCTTTTGTTGTACCCATTCTTGATGAGATTTTCTTGTATATGGGCTAACTCGACATGAAGACTGTCGGGTTGGAACACTGTGATAGCACGATGAACGAGGGAATTGATCACGGAGAGCTTTTGTGCCGGATGATGATGCGAGTTGGCGTGAAGATACCTATCCGTGTGTGTGGGTTTCCGATAAACAGAGTGTGCAAGATGACCACTCGGTTTACGGGTAACCAGGACGTCGAGAAATGGGAGAGAACCATTCGATTCTATTTCCATTGTGAACTTAATATCAGGGTGCTGACTATTAAGATGTTCTAGGAAGGAAGCAAGGTTATGTCTTCCATGGGGCCAGATAATAAACGTGTCATCTACATAACGGAACCAGACCTTGGGTTTTAGGTCAAAGGATTCCAGGGCTATTGTTTCAAAAGATTCCATAAAGATGTTTGCAACCACCGGAGAAAGGGGAGAACCCATAGCAGCGCCTGTTACTTGCTTATAGAATCGGTTGTTAAACAGAAAATATGTGGAGGAAAGGCACTTTTCAACGAGAATGGCTAAACTTGCAGGTTTGCCGTCTTGAACTAGTAACTGTTCGATGATAGCTACTGAGTCAGGAATGGGGACTTTAGTGAAGAGAGACGTAACGTCAAAACTGACAAGCAGGTCATTAGGGTCTATGGTGAGATTGTCGATAAGGTTTACAAAATGGGAAGAATTTAAAATATGTGAAGAAGATTTCCCTGTATATGCCTTGAGAATGCCGGCGAGATATTTGGCCAGATTGTACGTGGGAGAATTTATAGTATTAACAATGGGACGGAGAGGAACCTGCTGTTTGTGAATTTTTGGAAGACCATACAACCTTGGCGGTTTAGATTCGCGAGGGATTAGGCGGCGTTGAATATCCTGAGGGAGGTCAGATGATTTGATGAGTGTAGCAACTTCGCGTTCGATTTTAGAAGTGGGGTCACGAGAGATGGGGGTGTAAGCATTGTCCTGGAGAAGATCATCTACCTTTGCCACATATTGAGTTTTATCTAAGACGACTGTGGCATTACCCTTGTGTGCGGGTAATATTGCAATGTCAGAATTTGATCTAAGACTTTTGAGTGCAACTCGTTCGTTCCTGGAGATATTGCAAGAAGGAGAATTCGCAGAACGAAGACACTTGGTTGTTTCGAAGCGAATAGTGTCAGCACTACTTTTAGGGAGTGTACGAAGCGATGACTCAACTGAACTAATAATGTCATCGATGGGGATTTTGGAGGGAGCTACAGAAAAATTGAGACCTTTGGATAATATTGAGGACTCGGCTGGAGTTAAAGTGTAAGAAGAGAGATTTACAATGGTTTTTGAACGTGCATTGGAAGCAGAACTGTTTTTGGGTCTAAGGGAATCAAACTTACGAAGATGGACAGCAGTGGTAAACTCAGAGGTGGTTTGAGCTTGGACGTGGGTGATTCTATCAAGTGAAGACCAATCATCATTACTAAGAATATTAGAAAGTTCTAGATGAAGGCTCAAGAGTTCTCGTGACGTAAGGTCGAGATCCCGCCTTGTTTGTTTTATGCGTTCCCGGATAAGGGCAAAGCTGGCACGACGAAGAATATTCTGGGATGAGTATGTCGATATGTGATGTTTAATTTTTAAGAAATTGGGAATAACCTTATGATCGCGACAACGACAAAGAAAAGCTAGGGTGCAGAGAAGTTTTGCGAGTTTATGGCGAAGTTTGGAGAAAAGGGAAGTTTTGCGACAAATAAAGTATAAAGTCGCTGCACCCTCTGTATCTCTTCAGAAGGGTTTTCGCCTCTGGCTTGGTTGACAAGTTGAGTTACCGTTACCTTTCTGCCTCTTGCTAAAAGAGTTTCGCCTCTTGCGTGGTGGACACGTTGAGTTGCCGTGCTCTTTTAGTGCTCTTTTTCTCCTGAAGAAGCCCCTTATAAAAGTGGGCGAAACGTTGAGTCTTGTCTCAAAATGACACGGTCCCAATCCGGAAGACGTTTTGTTAATACTGACACTGACCGTGGAAGTCTTCGAATTCATTATATAAATACAATAAATAAATACGCATGGTAAAATCCAAATTTATCGAAAGGTCATCCTCTATTTTTTCACAATAGCATTCTTACCGCCATATCCATGTCTACAAGCCCAAATCAGCCAAACAACGCCCAAAGTCCAACCAGAACGTGTACAAGACAGAAAAATAGAAGACTCCATTCTATTATAATTCTTCTCTTCCAGTTGAAAACCATGATTTCCTAAAACGGCCACCAGAAGTAAACTAAAACAACACATCCATCCAGCTAAAACCGTTAATAAGCTCATTCTTATCTTTTCATTTCTGGTCTTAAACAAAATATAACCAAAGCCCATTCCAATTATAAAAGGAGAAGCTCTGGTATGGGGTGCTACGTAATGGTAAATAAAATAATCCGAGCGGAGAAAATTGTTGCTAAAATGCATTATTTAAACTTGCTGGTGTGAGAAATTAGTAACTAACCTTAACAAGCCTAAAGCGTTGTATTTGTTAACCCATGCCAAATAAAAACTAATTGCCAATGACGCAACATAAGTTACTATCAAGAGTAAATAACCAAATATTGGCCATTTCCACAACGGGTACAAAATAAGAGGCGATAAAAAATAATACTGAGTGTCGCAAGTCAAATACCATGTGGGTAAAATACACTGAAACATACAATTTACCGTTAAATTAATAAATAAAATAAAAAGTAATAACTTTTACAATGAAAGGGGCGTTAACATAACTTTGAATATGCAACATGGTAGCCCACCAAAAATATTGGCAGGGTTTTTGTATGGATCTTAAAGTCTTTTTCCATAAAGGTCCTGATCCAACGTATTGGACCAACGTAGCGTGAATTAAAGCAACCACCATTAAACCAGGGGTCACCCTCAACCAGCGATGTAGTACAAACATGGGTAGGTTGAATTTTATTCCTTTGGACATTTGATCGAAGAAAGAATAGGTTACCAATAAACCAGTGATTAGAAAAAAGGTATCTACACTGACAGTTCCACCGATTATTATGGTGCTTGTGTAATATAAAACCCACTGCAAAAAATAGAATTTATTTTAGTTGCTAATCACATAAATAAATACAATATCCATTCCAAACGTTTTTGGATAACGTTCGGCTATGGAAAAATGGCCGTTCAAGTATTATAAATGGGGCCGAATATTTTATAAATTGGGTTTAATGTGATTGCTACTTCCTATATTTTAAAGATATGATTTCTGTTAATTACAACATAATCCATAATAATCAAGAAGTTTCTTTAAGGCTTAGCCAGGTGTGACAATTTAAAAAATTGTAAATGTTGCACCTACAACTCCCTTTTTCCAAAAACATTTGAAAGGGTTTACAGCCCATTGTTTCATAATTGTTATTTAGGGCTATATTCAGATTTCCAAGGATTTTTAAAATGCTTGAGAATATTCAGTCTTAATAGTTACCAAAACGAAAAACCAACATTCTGAGATTTTTTAAATCTACTAATCTAAAGAAGTTGGTTAGTTCGATGGAGCAAGTGCATCAAAGCTATCCAGATTCGATTTCAAAAGTAACCAAAATTTATTGTGGGGCTGGTTTGGTTCGTTAATTAAGGACTAGATCAAGTATCAGTGAAGGTTTGTTGATAGAGCATGGTATAAGTTCAAAACTGTGAATGGGTCTTGGATTATTTCGCCACGAATAATAAAAAGAGGAAACAAAGAGACAGGAAGGTGTGAGGGAAGAGGAAGAAAAGACATAAATGAAGAAGCAATTAGAAAGGGATACAGAAAGAGACGGACACAAAAAAACCTAACAAAATAAATTCATCTTTATAAAATTTTGTCTAAAAAACACATGACAACATAGCACTGCGGGGGATAAAAGATAAAACCACTCAAATTAGTATCTAATAAAGGATTTCGCAATAGTCTTTCCTTTGCTGATAAAATTCAAGTTTTTCCTTGAAAAAATCTGTTGATCTTTTATCTCGAGAACTCTTTAAATTTTGTTATCTGAACAGTTCCTTTGCTACTAAGTGCGTTTATAAAGTAAATACTTACGTCCATAATCTCCATGGCATTGATAAGCGGAAAAAACATGGATAAAACATACCTATGCCCTACAACTACGTAACACATACTTAAAACCCTGATACCATTCAAACAGTCTAAGGGTTGTTTTTCTGTTCGAACTGCTAAGAGTTTCTTTACGTTGGAATATGCTGAGAAAATTGTTACTAATTCACTTTTACAATCTAAAATACAAACTGAATTGAACTGATGATCTATTTTCTATTCGAACACTTACCATTCGAATTCTGTTTTATTACATCTACTGTGGTGCAAATAAACGTAATTATAAACAAGGCACCAAACAGAAATCTGAAAATTTCAAAATATAATATAATAAAATTATTAATTAATATTTTTGTAAATATAGATTTAAAAGCTTTTTCAAAGTTATTTAAAATAGGTACATAAAATGTTTTGTTATCTTCAGTTTGTAATGAAAGCTTACATCACGGTCCATGCAGCATGCGTTAAGGGTTTTTCATCTTCTAACATTTTATAGCACGAGTATTTATCCATGGTGACGTTTAAAGTTAAACCTTCGGTAACTACCAAGATTGTTTTGTTAAAATGACGAAGGATTTCGTCAGATGGACAGGAATCTGGCAAGCAAACTGACCAAGTCAAACCTGCACCTTGCATTAATCTGTGTGCCTTTTTAAATCTCTGAAATTTCATTGTAATTAAAAGATCCCAAACACTTTTAAAAATAAATTCAGGAAAAAAATAAATAATTATTTAACTAAGGAAAAATATAATTATATTTAGTTTTACATTACGACTAATAAAATTTTAAGTTTAGAAATTAAATTTATAAAATCAGTAGTTTAAATCCCTGCAAAAGTGATGTTTTTTATACCGATTGTTTGACTTAAGGGGCGAACATATGGAAATAGCATGGGAAATCGTATATATGCAGATTACTGCTTGCCGTTTGAGTTGCTAGGATTGATAGTGGTATTAATCGAAAGATAAAAAAAATGTGCTTAATTTGATACTACTTTACTTGAATTTGTTGCTTGTTTAAAAAAGAAATAGCTTAAAAGCTGTAATAAATAAATCGCAGTTTATTCACAAAAAACAGATCACTCGGTATATAAAATTTTCATAATTCGCTGAAATAAAAGTTAACATTCATATTATTTATGCAAATGTAGATATTTTTATGCCAAGGAAAACTGTTCCAACTTCGTTTATGGTAATTCTAAATTCAGTGTATTGATTGTCTACTGATTTAGTTAGGTTGAAGGTTAACCATGATAAATGCCGGAACAACATTTTCTTGTCATGAATGTCAAGGAAGAACTTGAAAAATTGGCATTAGCATCAAGAATGATAGACGAACTCAAATAAATCAATGAAAAGTTGACTTCCACTTAAAGAAACGTTTAAAAATGGTTTTGTTTTTTTTTCTCTGTACGAATAACCTAAGAAAATTTTTAAATGATTTATGTCACCATCGAACATTCATAAACTATCTAAAATTGTTTTTCTTCTGCAAAACTTTAGCAGCAATAACTACCAAAAATTTGTAATAAGCACGTAACTACAGAAGCCTTGAAGAACTACTACAAGAAAATTAACTGGCCGTTCCTTGTGGTCACTCAAAGGAACATAATGCACTATAATCATCGCCTCCTTTGGTCAAAAAGGTCCTATATTTTAACTGTATTGTGTAGAATTATTAGTAGTTTAAAATACAGCCTTAATTTGGTTTTGCTACTGACTGGTCTTCGCATCACTCTGCATATTTTGTTGTTAAGAAGGTAACCTTCGTATTTTTCATACATTTTCAGATGCTTTATATTATATGAAAATCTAATAAAAATAAAACGAGTAAATATAATAATAAATAACTGGTTCACTGATGTGGAAAAGGATCTGGGAATCACACGTGAAGACATCCAGGAGCATCACTTCCTTAAGAAGAAACTTGGAGAATACAAAGGTTTTCAAGAAAAGCCAAATCTAAGAGCAGGTAAGACATGGACAGAAGGAAGGAACGAAGACCATCGAAAACGAATGTGGGAATACTGGGCAAATGTTGAACATAAGGAAGAAAAGGGAAAAAACAGTTGAAATAACGTGAATCGTAGTTGGATGAAACGAAAGAAGAAGAAGAAGAAGAAATAATACATAATAAATTATAAATAATCAACAATAAATAATAAATTATATTCCATAAAAGTCTCACCCTTCGTGATATATTCCTGTAAGACATAACATACCGCAAGAGATCATCATTTGGTGTTATTTTAATAGTACAGTGTTGTCCCCTAATGGGACCAGAGTTTGTGTTTGCGTATATTTCAACACATTCTCTAAAAGAACCATAATCCATAAGATCGCCCAAAAATATACCCGATTGCAACTTGGAAGACGAATCGAACACTGAAACATTCAATATTTAACAACATTTAACAACCTTAGAAGCCTAAAGCAATTTTTGTACTTTTAAGAGCCCAGGGTTCAAAATTCCGTAAAGCCTTCTTGTATTCAAGCGTATGATTTTTACACACAGGATCTTGAATACCACTCAAAGCATAAACTGCGAGAATTTGATTCATTATTAAATTTTGCCTCGCATTTAAGTGTATTTCACGCTTTGTCGGTGTTAATGTAATCGGGGATGGAGTTGTTGGAACTTCTAAGGTAAACTCTGTAGCTTGGATTTCTAACTTTTTTATTGGTGATTCCACCATAATTTTTTGAATTAATTCGTTTGTGTCTGCTTTCTCAACAATGCTCATGCCCTTTACGTTGTCATTAATTGAAGTTGAATTTTCAGGCAATAATTCAGCGGATATCTTTACAAATGTTCTCATCATCACCGATGTTCTTTTATTGGACTTCGCAAGTGACCCGTTCATAAGGCATGTTGCAAAATCAACAGAGCAACAAATCGTTATCAAAATTAAAAATATTTGCTGCATTTTGATAAGTGCTGAACGCGAAAATTTCGAGATCATCCAAGCACCTTTTATATTCTAACAAACACTTTTAAGGTGATTGCGTGATTGATAGATTGATTGACTGATATGAAAATGCGTGTTATTGCGTTTCCTCCCCGAGAAACTTTCCAGAACGAAAGTTATTTGCTTACAATATGAAAGGGTTGGTTTGCAACCAACTTTTTTATAAGCAATTTTTACGTCAGTTTTAAGATAGCAAAGTCTATAATTATGATATTTATGCTTTAACATATATGCGGGTCAAGGGTTGTCGATATCTTGTTGTCGTGCGTGTCAATTAAAATGATAAGAATTTTTCCTCCTACTTTTGATTAGATGTTGTAAAATGCTCAATGAAAGCAGATCTAGTCATAAATAAAAGTGATTCCACACCTACAGGTCAGAATCACAGAGCAAAAAAAATAATGTGAATGATTAGTTATTTTAATAATTTTAAAAGTGTTAGTGATAGAATAATAAAAATGTTGAAATTACGAAAACTTCCTGTGTATACCAAATTTGGAACCAGGAATATTGTAAGTAAAAAAATTATTTTTTAAATATCGATTTATCTATAAATATTATAGTGGTATTTACAACTAATTCGTATGAAGAAATGAAAATGCTTCATCACTTTTATCATTGTTTTATAAACAATAATTAGTAGCGGAAAACAAAACCTTCTTTCTTTGCATTTTTTAATTAGTTTGGCCTTCCGTTTAGCGAAGCGGAATTTTTAATTTGCGTCCTTCGAAAACCTTTCACTGCAAAAAATTTTGTCTATGGTTTGATAAACTAAGCTTCATATGAGTTAAAAAGCTAAAATGTTTAATTTTCTAACTGAAGTTTGAAAACCCAAAATTTTAATCTTTTTGTGCTCAATACAGTTTTTTTATTTATTTTCTGCGCAATATTTTATTCTGCTTAGCACAAAAACAAACTTACACACTCGTATTAAGTAAACGTGAACAGAGATGACTGGCAGTATTCGAAATTCTGAAATAACAACAAACACAAGCATCATTTATTAATTCGTTTTATTTGTAGCACTAAACTGCCTTAAAATCTATTTAAAATCATAATCTTTAGTTACTTGCAATATTATTTCCTAATTGTCGATAAAAAATCTCATTTCGTATACATTTGACGAATTATGTAAGATAAATAATTTTCACAAGTCAAATATTTTAAGACATGTTTGATTAAAGCTATCGCGAAATGTGATAATGTATCTATTTTTTTTATTCGTAAGTACTTAAATTTTATCAAAACTTAGCGTACTACTAATTCAGGATAAACGAAAGCCTTCGGGTTTCTCAATTAATTTTTTTTCATGGTCAATTTACGTAAAATTTTCCAATTTATATTAGAAATTTTTTAATTCTATAATAATTGACTTAACATACACCCAAGCGAAAAAAAACGATGCTTATGCAATCTCCTATACCTATTTTTAATAAGATTTCAAATGAGAAATTTGTGCCATCATTAGTCCTTAATTTTTGAAATTTCAAACTATTTCGTTACTAAAATCCTTACAGCTATCAAATTTTTGATAATGCTAAACGGATATTCCATTTACTCAATTCTTTCATGAAGGTCAGCTTTCTTAAAATAACTTCATTTCAAGACAATTTAAAATTATCAAATAATTTTTTGTTTGCTCAATTGTAAATGTAAAAAAATTAGGCGTATTATTTATCGGAGCACTTAACATATTAAATGCAACGTCAGTGTTCTTGATGTGTTTACAATTATGTTTACAGAATCTTCAAAAAAATTTGAAATAATGCAAAAATTGGTTGTTCTTTTTTTACTGAATGTAACAATAATTAAATTAAAAATTATTCATTCGTAACGATGAACCTTCAAAACTCCCAAATTAATAAAATAGTGAAATAATTTTAACTATAAATTTCAAATTGAATATATTAGTAAAGCTTCATTTTTTTAGGACAGAGCTCCCTTAAAAGGTGCCGAACACATTTTAATGAGAATGCTTTGAGAAACGTTCTGCTGATAGCTTAAAAATAATTCTGAAAGCAAATAATTGATTCTGACTCAATAAATTTAATCAGAGATGCTCAGACAATATTTAGGAAAATAACACAGTAAAAAGTTTCCACTGAAATCTAAACATTCATATCAATTTGTGTATTAAAAGTTTAACAAACTTTAGAAACTCACGTTTTACATTTGAAAACCTGAAGTATTTTTATATGCGATATTTAAAATTTACAATAACTTTCTGTTGATTAATATTTTATTTATTTATTTACAAATTAAGCCAACTAACCTTATGAGAGACGAATTCGGTTTAATTCTAAAAATAATAAATTGTGTGTAATTACTTCAAGCGTAGCAAAGTAATAAAAATAGAAATGCTTATTCTTTTCTTATTTTCTAAAAGGGTTCCAAAAAAATAATCGCAATAAGACGAGAAGACCAAAGTGTATGGGAACGCCGAGCCCCGTTTTCCCCAACTCACGTCCGCAAATTAGTCAAAAACGGCGTGAAAGTAATAGTCCAGCCCAGTAATAGGAGGGCCTATCCTATGCAAGCTTACTTAAATGCGGGTGCTATTATTCAAGAAGACATCTCCGAAGCCAATGTAATATTTGGTGTAAAACAAACTCCCATAGACCAGCTTATCCCAGATAAAACCTACTGTTTATTTTCTCACACAATTAAAGCCCAAGAAAGCAACATGCCACTCCTCGATGCAATTTTGGAAAAAAATATTCGCCTTATCGATTTTGAAAAGTTAGTAGATGAAAAAGGGCAACGTGTTGTTGCTTTCGGTAAAATGGCAGGTGTTGCTGGTACAGTTAACATTCTTCATGGTCTGGGTCTGCGTCTTCTTGCTCTGGGTCATCACACGCCGTTCATGCATATAGGACCCGCTCATAATTACCGTAGCTCCAGCATGGCTAAACAAGCAGTTCGAGATGCAGGTTATGAAATCGCCTTGGGCTTGATGCCTAAATCCATTGGACCTTTAACGTTCGTGTTTACTGGTTCTGGAAACGTATCTCAAGGATCTCAGGAAATATTTCAAGAACTTCCCCATGAATACGTCCCCCCAGAATTACTACAGAAAGCAGCAGAACACGGCAACCCCAATAGAGTTTACGGCTGTGAAGTTAGAAGGAGGCACTACTTGGAACGAGCTGATGGCGGTGGATTTGATCCCGTCGAATATGATGAACACCCAGAACGTTACATTTCAACCTTCAGTAAAAAAATAGCCCCATACGTTTCTGTTCTTATTAACGGAATTTACTGGGCCGTTAACAGTCCCAAATTACTAACAATACCAGACGCTAAACATTTATTAAGACCAGCTCATACACCTTGGTTACCCACTTCCATGGGTGCACCAGCTTTACCCCATCGTATGTTGGGAATTTGTGATATTTCAGCCGATCCAGGCGGTTCGATCGAATTCATGAACGAATGTACAACGATCGATACCCCTTTTTGCCTTTATGATGCAGATAGAAACAAAGATACAAAGAGCTTTAAGGGGCCAGGAGTATTAGTTTGCAGTATTGATAACATGCCGACACAAATACCAAGAGAAAGTACCGACTTCTTTGGTGATTTACTATTTCCTTTTACCTCAAATATTTTACAATCTGTAGCTACAAAACCATTAGATGAACATAACTTTTCACCAACTGTTCATGGGGTAAGTCTTTGCTTATTTCTTTAGGAGCGATACATTTATTTGACTATTTTTTAGGCTATTATAGCCAGTAATGGAAAATTAACACCTAATTATGAATATATTCAAGAACTAAGACACGCAGCCACGTAAGTAATGTATTTTAATAATTATTGCGTGTTCTAAAAAATGAATCATTCATCCTTTGATTAGTAATCTAATTTAACTAATTTCTTTAACGTTTTATACATATCACGGAGCATATTAAAAAATTTCAAATGAGAAATGATTAATTAAAATTAAATTATAATTAATAATTTACCCTCATACAGTCACACTTCATTTGAGTACGTGACACTCGTCTAAAATATGGGTTCGCCATTATCTTTTCCATAGAATAAGTTAACGCTAGATAAGTTATCTGTTTGAAAGGAGAAAAAATTGTAACCAGGCTAATTTAACGTTTTAATCGGCTTGTAAATTTCTTTTGCAATTAAACTGATAAGCAAGTTAATTACACGTTGCATAATTACGTTACTCCTGTATCTTTAAAAACCTACCATAAAATTTTGGAAAGCCAAAAGATGGAGCAAACCTCAGTTGAATCAGAGTAAGTTTTACTTTTCAATTCAACACTGACTTGATGTATTTATGTTTTGTATTTTATATTTTTTTTTTTATGATATTCAAAGAATTCGTTTACTATTTACTTTTCAAAATTACGTTTTTCCTATCATTCCGCTGTATTCGTAATAATTCCTGATGTAGGTATTCCCTTTCCTTATCTGTTTATATAAACATATTTGATGTTATTTATCACTTTAATGCTACTGTAATCTTTATTATAAATAGTTTACTAACTATTATAATTACCACGCATTTCTTCCAATTTACTACTGGATCTGCAGTATATACAATCACTTTTTGTGATGGGCTGCCGTAATGCTACCTTTATAGAACCCAATTTAATTTTATTCACCTTCATATTATCATTACTAAAAAAGATTCATAAAATCATGGCTGATCAGAACCTTTACTTTAACTGTAGGAAAAGTCGCCAAAAAGAAGCTTGCCCTGGAGAAGTTGAAAAAAGGGTGGTGATCTTTGGAGCAGGTCGTGTAGCAGCGCCTCTTGTGGAATATTTACGCAGGTACCCATCCATCGGTGTTACAGTTGCTTGTGAACAAAAAGAACTCAGTGATAATTTAGCGAGGACCTACCCAGGAGTTGAAAGTGTATATTTAAACGCCGTTGGTAATCCTTCCGCTGTACAAGAATTGGCAGCCAAGGCAGACGTGGTTGTGTCAATTTTACCAAGAGATCTACACCCAATTGTAGCTAAAGCCTGCATTCGTGAAGGAACTCACATGGTAACAGCTAGTTACGCAAAAGAAAATCTCACAGAACTACACCAAGAAGCTATTAATGCAGGCGTAACAATTCTCAACGAAGTTGGTTTAGATCCTGGCATTGATCATCTTTTGGCCCTCGAATGTATGAACGACACGAAAGCTAATGGAGGAAGAATAACATCGTTTGAATCTTTCTGTGGAGGTCTTCCAGCACCTGAATTCAGCGACAACCCCTTACGTTATAAATTTTCATGGTCACCCCGTAGTGCTTTAATAAATACTCTCGCAGCTGCGAAGTATTTGAGGAAAGGACAATTTGTTGAAATTAAAGAAGGTGGAGACTTAATGGGTGCTACAAGATCGTTAGACTTTCTTCCTGGATTTAATCTTGAAGGTTTCCCCAATGGTGATAGCACGAAATACGCAAAATATTATGGAATTCCCGAAGCAGTGACACTTCTAAGGGGCACAATTCGTTATAAAGGATTCACAGAAGCAACTCGAACTTTGCAACTTTTAGGATTGCTTGATCCAGAAACTCATGCTATTCTTCACGACGAAGGTCCTGAGATCACCTGGAGACAATTAGTTTGTAATTTACTAGGACTTCAAGATAATATCATATATGAAAATTTGAAAACCAAAATTGCTGAACACACCGGATCAGAATACGCCGTGGAACTTTTGGAAGACTTGGGATTACTAGATGATACTGGAGTTACCAAATGTGGATCTCCATTAGACACGCTCACTCATTATCTCTCGTTTAAACTAAATTTGGGTAAGAATTTTATTTTACTTCTGAAAAATGTATTGGGAATCTTTCGATTTTGCAGAAAATAACGAAAGGGATTTGGTTATCCTACGACATGAAATTGGAATAGCATGGCCAGATAACAGGAAAGAAACCAGAGGAATTAACTTTGTCGTTTATGGAGACATCAGTGGTCACTCAGCTATGGCAAAAACTGTAGGTTATCCAGCAGCCATTGCAACAAAAATGGTTTTAGACGGTAAATTGACAACTTGTTTAAATGTATAAATAATTTATAAATAAAACTTTTCTTACAGGTGAAATTCAAGAACGAGGCGTAATCTTACCTTTCACTCCTGAAATCTACAGAACAATTTTATCAAGGCTGAGATCTGAAGGTTTAAACAGCTCAGAAACTTCGAAATTTCATTAATTTGAAAATGAATTATTACTTTTTTGTATATTAAATATACCTACTTACATTTCTAACTTATAAAGACGAGTTTAATTCGTATTCGTTTAATGTTTTAAATAAATAGCTACGATAAAATTTATTGTTCCAGACTTTTTAAAACTTATACTAAATAAACTGAAGACCTTTATTTTGTATTTTTTCTTATAATTTATTCTAGCTATTAGGAGTAATTTAAAATCTGGACATTTTGACACCCTTGGTTGTATGCGATCTAAGTTATATTTGTTGCAAAAATAAAATTAGCTGAAAATATAACATATATAACATTTTTTACTATGTATGAGCATCATTATAGAATAAATAACAGATCGAATACATAATTTATTGCTGAAGTTTGATAAAAACTTTCAAATTCGTGCAAATTGGCGCCTGGTGTTCATACAACCAAACTGACGAGAGGTAGTTAAGGTAGCGCCCTCTATTGAGAAATTGTGCATAATTGAACTTGTCACAATCCAGAGCTCACGGTACCGTAAGACTATTGTTTTTTTTGTGCGGTCGTGAGTTTGGAAATGGTGTCTGGAATAGATTTGAGTGCAAAACGGATTATAAAAGTAGTTAAGTGACCTCTAAAAGACTTTTTAATATCATAAACAGGCTGTGCAACAATGGAAGATAGTGCAGAATCTAACTTTAACCCCATTTCTCAGGGGTGTGGCCCACATTCACAAATTTCCATCCACATAAGTCCCACTACAGGCGGAGATTTTCACCTAACTGTTGATCCAGACATTACAGTCGAAAACCTTAAGAAACTCATCTCAAAAAGGCTTAAAGTACCCAGAGATCGGATATGTTTACTCTTCCGTGATAAGTGAGTTTCGTATTAATTGAATGGCTTCAATTGTTAAATTTCTGCTCATTACAGACAACTCCAAGAAGGGAACCTCCTACAACATGGAGTTACTGATGGTTCCAAAGTTACGCTATTACCCAATGTTGAAACAGGACTAGTTGTACGTTATTGTTCTTTTTCTTGCAATCTTTTGTTTGTTTAATAGTGATCATATATGCGGTAGTAGTCTAGATTAAGTACAAAGGGTGAATTTCAAATGTCCGACACGATGTGTAATTTGGTGAAACTAATTTATAAATATTTATAATACTCCGAACAGTAAGTATTGACTGCAACAATTATGACGAAGTGTAAATAATTCTTGCCTTTTTATAATTAGCAAAGCCTCGAGTCATGTCAGTACCAATAAACTCTACAATACCTGCTTGTTTTAATAAGTTTGGTAATATAGTAATTGAACTATTGATTTTTTTACTTTTTAAAATTAAAGATGAATTTTACCTAAGATTCGTTAATTAATTTTACTGTTAATTTAATATTTTTAATGCAGGACAGTTACACTTATCATTACATTAATTTTATGCCAGAATAAAATCAAATAAATTGTAACATTTGCTACAAAGCGTATCTCTATTCTGCATTTTAAATGTTCATATTTTATAATATATTATGAAATGTTTTTTCTGACAGCAACAGCGGCCAGAAATAGGAATAATGCAAGCATTGGAGTCACTCAATGACACTCAAGTAAATGAATTTCTTTGTGGAAAGGCCCCACTCAATTTAAGTATGCGTTTGGGAGATCACATGATGTTAATTCAGTTGCAACTTAGTACAGTATCCGGAGCAAAACCACCTCCTACCTCAAATTCATCTCCTCCAGCACGCCCACCTAGCCTCACACAAGCCTCACGTAATCTTCAACATACCCTCCGACGACTTTCTGCTGACGTCTTCTCTGGGAGAGGTGAAGGTACAAGTTAGTTGCCAATTTAATTTTTTCCAACCATATGTAGACAAACAAGATTGTAATTACACCTACAAACTGTTTGTTTATGTATGAATATTTTTTTTACAGCAATTGGAAAGTAGGTATTATGTAAACGTCTTTGTTAAGGTCGTCGAGGGAGTGTATATTCTGGCACATTTAGTGGAGCATTGAATCCAGCGTTACAGGATCCAAAAGGACGACCTCGTAGGGATGTCGCTACTATAGTTCATATTTTAAATGATCTCTTGTGTTCAGCTCCAGAATTAAGACGTGTATCTAGACAAGGAGAGGAACACACTGAGACTATACCTCAGCAAATTGATGAACCCACACCCTCCTCTATAAGTGAGGATCAAAATTCGCGTACACGAGGTAAATTAGAGCACCTACGTTTAGTTATGGGTGAAAGACGCGAACGTAGACGTCAGCGCAAACAAAAACCATACTCGCTGCCTCAGAGTGATACAGATACTGTAACTGCATGAACAAGTTTTGTTTGTTGTAAATAGTTCATTAAGGATCTTGTTTAAATGTGCATTTCTAACGTTTGTTTTCTTTTGTATTAGTATAAGTACACTAAAAGAATAACATTAATAAAGTTTTACTGAAAATAGTGTAGGTTTTTTTTTTTGGATTATGCACAGGTACTGTTATCAATATTCTGAAAAGCAACATGCCGGACCGTCGATTAATGCTTTTAAGCCCGACTCTTCAAGCCTATATGATAAAGATAATGCCACTGTAGACAGTCGCATACCATACTCTTCAAAGAAAATATTTGATTAAGGTTAAGCATGAATTTAAACCCCATAGTCATATTCGTTTGACTTTTAATAAGTGAGGTTGTGCTTGCCTGGAGTTTTAAAGTTAAGTGAACGTATAATACTTAATAAAAGTATGGCTGCAAGGCCAAGTGTTTTCAATAAATAGTGGAAACAGATCTATCAGTCACCCAATACCCATAAACTATCTACCACAGCCAAACTTCAATCTGCCAATATTTCTGAGTCAAGGGCAACCACAGCCGTTTATTCCGCAAAACACTTGTAATGCCATTAACTCAATTAACCTCCCAACCTGTGGTTAACAATACCAATGCCACAGAAAATAATTACGGTGATGAGGATGAAAGACATACAGACGAAGATAAAATGAATGCCTACACTTAATCAAACAAATATGCGCCTCTTAATGAAAATAACGACGGCCAGGAAAATCTAAAAGAAGCACCAGCAAAGTCACCATCTAAACCGCCCCCAATTTTCATTCATGGTGATTAATTATTAGCAAATGCTGAATACTTTAGCCGCCACTGCAGAGGAAAGCCAATGTTTCACCAAATGTCTATGAGAAAATGTTGTCAAAGTTAACGCAAAAACGGCCAATACATACTGAAACCTAATTAAATTTATGCAGGAAAAAACATTCATCATACATATCAGTTGAAAGAAGACAGATCCTACAGAGTTGTAATCAAGCATTTACATTCTGCAACTCCAGTAAATGATATAAAGGAAGACTTTGAAAGGGAGGATTTCCCTGTTAGGAACATAATAAACATCAGAAAACGAAATAACAAGGAAATAGAACTCCCGATGGTTTTTGTGGATTTAAAACCGGCCGAAAATAATAAAGATATTTTGCAAGCTAAAATATTTTCAAAATAGAGTGGTTGAAGTAGGACCACCACAAAAGAATACTGATTGAGTGCCATGCACAAGATGCCAATAATATATCCACACAAAGCTACTGCAATCGACCATACGCATCAGTGCCGGATGACCGAGGAGGCGCGTGACTCAGGGGCCCGAGAATGTGGGACACGATGGTCAAGATTTAGCAATTTTTAATTGTATTTTACAACCCTGGCGTTCGGGGGGCCACCTGGCTTTTCGGCTTTCAGCGAAATTCAGTCCTCTTTTTTATACTTCTTTACAAACGATAACATCTTTGATGAATCTTTGGCAAATCTTTCTGCGACTGGATGCTCTTTCTTTGTTATACATAGAGAATGAAAGCATTGACTGTGACAACATCATGCAAGACTTCCAAGAAGCCAAGAAAAAAATATGTTAGTATTTGTTAGGAAGTTTTCGTTATATTATCAAATTTTATGTTATGTTCACAGTTTTTGATTTAATTTTATTATAATCTTTTGTTTCATGAACATGTGTTTTGCTTTGATTTTGCGTTTTTTTTAAATACAACAAATAGCAGTGTTTCCTGTTTTTTTTTCATCCAAGGGCCCGAGAATATTAAGCGCTTCAGGCCCGAAAGATTCCTGATCCGGCACTGATACGCATATGTTAAATGCGGGGAACCACATGATACAAAAACATATCAAAAGAGCAGAGATATCCCAGCTAAATGCATGTTGTGTGACAGTGCACATCTGGCCAACTATAAAGGTTGTCAGGTATAGGTACCGTGAATTACAAAACAAAATACCTTATTGACCAACAGCAACCAAAAAAGCGCATTAACAAACATAGGCATTACAATGACCTAACTACTTTTGCTCAGATGACTATAAACAATACAGAACAAACATTCAATAACTGTTATGCAGTTCCTAAATGAATTTAAAGGAATGTGCCTCTTCACCTGATATTTCACTCAAATTAGTTATTTTTGTAACGGGTGTTTATAAACTGTCAACATCCCAGTAGGTTATGCTTTCAGAAACACATTTCGTAATTAGATTCAGAACACAAAACCAAATGTCAAGATTTGCAAAATGTCATTGTCTTGTATGATTTAATCTAAAACGGCCCACTAACGTACCAACTAGTTGTACAATTTTAGAAGTTGGTGCAATTATTGGTGCGTTAGTGCCACGATTGTGTTAGCAATTTCAAGTTGGAACGAAAGTTGGCAGGTTGGAGTGCACTGCACATCAATTTGAGATTGGTGCCAATTAGTTGCTGCGTGTGTGTGCAGGTTGCCCAACTCACAGTACGATTTCATTGTAAAAGAATTGCTCTTCGTGAAAAGACTGTGTTCTGCTTTGTTATATGAGGTGCAACAAGCTTCAGTAACTTTTGAAATTTCTTTTCATCCATGCGCAAAAAGTTTTTAAAGTCATTAGGCTCGTTGTTCCGTAAAACGCTTAATAAATTCATATGCGTATATTGTTTTCGTTTTTCAAGCCAACTTTTTATCCGACTTCTTCTTTTTTGCGTCTCTCTGTAAAGCTTAGCACTGCACTGACCAATATTACAGACAGTTTGCGACATCTTTACTTCTAGCGACATAGAAGTACATACTGAACGAAAAATAGTCCAGTCAAATGATAATTTCACTTTGCATTTTGGGTAGGCAGCGATTTTTTTTATCGGTGTGTAGAGGGGTCAGTGGTGAGTTTAAGTCTGGGTTTTCGGGGTGGTAACCCCCTCCATTCGGCCGCCATCTTGAAAAGAAGGGCTAATTCGTTTTTTAGCTATATCTCTGTAGTCGTACATCTTACAAAAAGTGTGTACCAAGCTTTTTTGTAGAGAATCGTATTATCTATTATTAATAACTTTGTTACATAGCATTAATAATAAAAGAGTTATAAGCCGGAAAAAACAAAACATTAAGGGTTTATAACTTTTTTATTATTAATGCTACGTAAAAAAGTAGTAAAAGTCATAGAGAATGTAATTTTCTACAAAAAAGTTTTATACAAAATTTTGGTAAGACTAACGGATACAGAGATATATCCGAGAAACTAATTAACCCTTCTTTTCAATATGACGACCAAATGGAGAGGGGGGTACCACCCCGCAAATCCTGCTTAAACTTATCACTGACCCCTCTACACATCGTCAAGAAATCGCTGCCCACCCAAAATGCCAAGTTTGCCTTTTTATTTCGACCATTTGATTGGACTAGTCCAGTCAAATGGTAATTCAATTTGCATTTTGTGTAGGCAGCGATTTTCTTTTTACGATGTGTATGGGGGTCAGTGGTGAGTCTAAATCAGGATTTTCGGGGTGGTAGCCCCCTCCTTCCGGCCGCCATCTTGAAAAGAAGGGTTAATTAATTTTTCGGCTATAGCTCTGTAGCCGTGAATCTTACAAAAAGTTTGTTCAAGGCTTTTTTGTAGAGAATCGCATTATCTACATAATCTATAACTTTTATTAATTTAACCCCACCCCTCCATGCGGCCGCTATCTTGAAAAGAAGGGTTAATTAGCTTTTCGTCTATATCTCTGTAGTTGCGAGTGACTTTTTTTACGTAGCATTAATCTTTTCCGGCTTATAACTTTTTTATAATTAATGCTAAAAGTAATTAACAAAAATTGTACATACCTAATACGATTCTCTGCAAAAAAGATTTGTACCAATTTTTTCTGAGATTCCCGACTACAGAGATATAGCCCAAAAACCAATTAACTCTTCTTTTCAAGATGGCGGCCGGATGGAGGGGGTTACCACCCCGAAAACTCTAGTTTAGACTCACCACTGACCCCTCTACACAACGATAAAATAAAATAGCTGCCTACCCAAAATGCAAAGTTTGCCTTTTTATTTCGACCATTTGACTGGACTAAAATAAATTGCATACAAAATTGGGATGTTAGTGGATCAGTTGGTCAGTTGTCTAGAAAATTGTACCAACTTCAAGTTGTACAATTAGTTGGTACGTTAGTGGGCCGTTTAAGACTTGTAATTTGTTTTTCAAAGCAACTGAAATGTTGACAGTTTATAGACACACGTTATATAAGAATGATTATTCTTTCCATTTATCTAAATTCCTAAGTAGTTATAAATGAATTTTATTCCCGTTCAATATGCAAAACATTTCTTATAGGTATGTATTTCGCAGCACAGAATCAAATATTGCAGACCTAAATGTAAATACTTGAAAGTCTGCACTATTCACTGGGTTGCCATGGTAGATGGTAACACTGACGTCACTCGCATGAGTCGCTACTTAGCTCCCCACAACAAGTGAAGGATTTTTTTAGGCAACGTCACTCATCTGCAGTCTGTTCAGCAAAGCGAGCTTATACGCTTACATCAACATTCGCAAGACGCATACCAACCATAGCACAAACTCGATGGTCCTCTAATTCGAAACTAGTAAATGTAATTGTTGAAGATTGGGATAAATTAAAGGAAGCATATGAATTTTTGACGAACAGTGCACAATCAGATAAAAAAACAATTCAACTTGCCAAGGGATTCGTAAATGATATGAACTATTTTGAATTCACATTTTTTTTATTTATTTATTTATTTATTTATGGATCAACGGCCGGAAGCCTCTAACTTAACAGAAATGCAACGCTAAGCGTTGAAAACGCCGCGTGCCTAGCACGCACACAATACAATACAAGTAATGAATATAAAGAGAAAATTTTGAATAACAATGGTTAACTATAATTAAGTTATACAATGTAAATATTTTAAACGAGCATTAGACTATAAAATACCAAATCGCCAGCTAGATGAAGGACTTAGAGTGTAATTTGATTCTGGACTTAAAGAGCTCCAGGGACTCAATTGCAGTAATGGAGCTTGGCAGACAATTCCAGCCCCTTCTCAACCTCGAAACGGGTCCATAGTAGACGTAATTTGACCTATTTCGATCTTCTATCAGAACTCGATTAAAGCGAAGTGGGTAGGGGAGCTGTCTATGAGTAAACAAGTCAACGAGCTCACGACAAGCCACATGCCCCTTTAAGCATTTATGGACCAGGATCATGTCTGAGCACCCATGAATGGACTTTATAGTGGATAAATTAAAGCGGGCTAACAAGTAGGTGTAATCGTGATCGAAGAAACTCATGGGAGATCCAATTTTACAAGCTAAGTATCTAACGAACTTATGCTGTACCGATTCGAGAGATGCAATATGCCGCGCGCAGTAGGGGGACCAAATGTAAGAGCAATAGAGAAGGGAGGGAAGGACGATGGATCGATATAAATGGATCAAGGAATTTGAATTAACAAATTCACCCGTCGATCTTCTCAGAAATCCCAGCATATAGTATGCTTTGCTGACGGTTACATCAAGGTGTTTTGTAAAGGAGAGAGAGCTATCAAAAATGATACCTAAGTCTTTGACCGAAGACACTGACTTTAAAGTATGATTAGATATGGTGTAGTTGAATAGAATTGGAGAATTACCTCTATAGAAGGAGATGGAGGTACATTTATTAATATTCAATGAGAGATGGTTTACAGTACACCACTCAGTTATGGAATCGAGATCTCTTTGAAGTCTGGAAGAGTCCAGGGGAGACTTTATCTTGCAATATAACTTTACATCATCAGCAAAGAGGAGAGTTTTGCAGAACTTAAGATTGTCAGATATATCGTTTATGAAGAGTATAAATAGGATAGGACCAAGATGAGAGCCTTGAGGGACGCCAGATGAAACTAAATATGGGGAGGAACGATTATTCCTAATACGGACAATTTGAGCTCTGTCCGACAGATATGAGGAGACCCACTTGAGACAATTCCCATCAATTCCCATTGCATAAAGTTTACTAATTAGAATACCATGATCGATGGTATCAAAAGCCTTAGCAAAATCTAAGTAGATGGCATCAACCTGATTGAATTCTTCCAGAGCTAGTGATATAAAGTTACAGTAAACCAGTAGATTCGTAGCAGTGGATCTGCCCCTAATGAAACCATGTTGTACAGCAATAATCTTGGAATAGAAGGCCTGAGCCAATTTATCAGCAATGATAGCGTCAAGCATTTTCGGAATAACGTTTATAATAGATATGGGCCTAAAATTAACAATATTACATTTATCGCCATTCTTGAAAATGGGAGTGATGAAAGACTCTTTCCAGCGGTTCGGTAAATGACCTTGGCGTAGAGATTGATTAAAAAGCATACCCAGCGGACACAGAAGTGAAGATAGACAATTTTTAACAAAAATTGACGGAAGTAAATCTGGACCGAAGCTGAAACTGTCCTTCAAGCTCCCTGCAACAGAAGTAATGTCTTCATGTGTTACAGTTATATCTGAAAGTAAATAAGTGTTATCAACGACAATATTATCGAAACTAAATTTTGTAGATTTTACATGAACTGATCCGAAGTGATCAGCGAATAAATTAACAGTTTCACCAATAGAAGAAGAGCGCTTTTCTCCCAAGAACATGCTACAGGGAAAGCTATTAGAGGATTTAAGATTATTTATGTAGGACCAGAAAGCCTTGACGTTTTTCTCAGAATTTGATTCAACCTTAGCAATGTATTCCCTGTGGCAAGCCCTTGAAAGACGAATACATTGGGCTCTAAGACGCTTGAACTCTATAGAGTCATTTAAGAGGCCAAACATCTTCCAATTTTTATGAGCCACTTTCTTCTTTAACACCAAATCCTTCAATTCCCTCGTATACCAAATCGGATAGTGACTGGAGTAGACCTTCTTAGTCGGTACAATATTGCCGATAGCAGAGTATAATGAACTATAGAATTTATCAACATTTGAGTCAATACTGCCATTACCAATAAGGGAAGCCCAGTCAATATCCGTTAGAGAGTGGCAAAGAGTTTGATAATCCGCACTGCGAAAATCCCACTGCGCGCACTGAAAGTCTAAAACGTGATAGATGGAGTTTTTAAACTCAAAGAATGCAGGATCATGATGTAATTCCGTCGGCACTAATGAATCCACAGAGATGACAGGAGAAAAGTTTTCAGATGAGCACATAGCGAGATCGAGCGTGTAGTTTTTCTTAGTGTTGAGCGGGTAACACTGCCGTAGACCATGATAAGAGAAGCAGTCCCCCATTATTGTAGAGTTGTTGCGAATGAGAACATCAGGATTTTCACACGAGTGCATCAGCGGAGAAGAGGCCCAGTTAGTATGAGGAAGGTTGTAATCGCCGAATAATAAAATTTCGTGATCACTATGCAATTGAATAAGGTTATCGATGTCTAGTGTGTGCTTAGTGTAGATATCAGAATCAGAACGTGGGGGGATATAAGATAATCCAACCAGCAGCTTACATAAGCTCGTATGTATGGTAATAAACATTTGTTCAATATTATTGAAGAGAAGTTCGCACATGTTGACCTTGATGGATTCGCGAATAGCGATCAAAATACCTCCGCCGTACCCAATTTTACCGATAACAGATTCTCGATCGCGTCTTAGTATATTGAAGCCAGTGAAGCCCAGTTCACTATCTAGAATCCGAGGATGTAAATAGGTCTCCGTAAGTAAAATAACATCCGGTGCAGGAGTAAGAAGGCAAATATTGTTGCGAGCAGTGTCAAGTTTAGTACGCATTCCATTGACATTTTGATAGAAGAAGATAAGACTAGTCGACGTTGATCCAGAATTTAGTTTCCCGACTGAGTAGCATTCACATTCGATTTAAGTTTATCAATCAAGGTCGGTACTCCGTGCACAAACTTAACTAATTTTTGAGCGTCAGGATTTTCTTCGTTGTATTTCTTTGCCTTGGTTTTGAGCGAATTATAAAGAGCTCTCTGTGCTGGCGTATGATCCATCGAGAAGGAATATTCGCGCGGTAGGTCCTTCCAATTACGGAGTACACGTTGAACATCCTCTGCGGACTCCATTTTTACAACAAACGGTCTAATCTTACCTACCGACCGGGTGCCAATTCGTTTGATTTCACGAGGTTTAACGTTGACATTATGAAGCATGTCTTCAACGATACCCAAGTCTTCCCGCACTGAATCGATTTCAGGCACCTTGAAAATGATAAGATTTGTCTCACGATTTTGGATGTCACGAAGCTCTTTAATGACAGAGCAAGCGCTTTCCGCTGAGGTGACGTTTGAAGGAACTAAAATCTTATCCAATTTGCTGGTTGTCTGGATTTGCGTTTCCTCCAGAGATAATAAGCGAGCTTCCAAGACCGTGTGCTTTGCCTCAATATCAATATTTTTGGCAATAGTATTTAATGAAATTTTTGGCTCCACCGATATTTTATTCGAAATTCTTCAGAAAAATCACTGGGCATAAGCTATTGTGTATCTCAAATTAAAAAAACTTGTGATATACAGGGTGTTTCAGGAGGAATCTGTCACACTTCCAGGGCGTGTTGCTTGAGTAATTTTAAGTAAAAAAGTCATATAAACTTAGGTCCATTTGGGAAAAATTAAGGAGTTATGGCCAACTAAAGAAAAATACCTACATGAAAAATTCGGAGCACTTATGCGTCTCGATCGTACATTTCAGAGAGTAGGCAGGTACCTATCTACCTATGCGAGAGAAATAATAATTGCTTGTTTGTGTGTTAAACAATGTTTATTATCTGTCATCAGTAAACTCACTAGTTTGTACAGAGATTATTACTTTGCAATAACACCATCGCAGATTTTAAATGAAGAATATGCAGACATACACTTTATTTACGGTTTTTGTGCTGGCTGCTGTGGAGGAAAATCGCTGGTGTTTTCCAAATCGTGATCGTATACCAAATCGTCAAGTTTTTATTGATACGTATAGACGCCTGCTAGTCGAGGAGGACCACATGCGTGGCCCGCCCGGTCTCACGACCTAAATCCCCTCGACTATTATTTTTGAGGACATATGAAAGATTTGGTTTATTCGGAAAGGACCAACAATCAAAATACACTACTTCAACGAAGTTTTAATGCTGCTGCTGAAATACAAGCTACTCCTCAAGTACTTGAGAATGCGATAAGCTCCATATTGCGCCGTACTCAAATGTGCATTGAAGAAGCGGGTGGCTATTTTGAGCAGATATTGTAATTGTTATCAAGTTATCTCACTCAATTTGTAATTTATTTTTAAATAAAAACCGCAAACCTATGTTTTCTTTAGTAGGCCATAACTCCATAATTTTTTCGAATCGGGCCTATGTATAGTTGACTTTTTTGCTTAAAATTGCTTAGGGAATATACCCTTGAAGTTTGGCAGATTCCTCCTGAAACACCTGTATTAGGCCGTAAAAGAAACGATGTTTTTGAAGGGCTATTTGGAAAAGCTAAAAACATCACAGAAATAAACAGATTTATTTAAACGCAAATATGCCGTTCTTACACCAGAAGTTCAAAATTGTATAAACAATCATATTTTGAAATTTTGGATGATCACATTATTATGGAAATCACCACAAGTACCTATTCAAGATTGTGAAAAACTTCAATTTGTTTGTTTTGCTGATACAGCAAAATTCGAGTATTTTAAAACACGTTGCCTGCCGTGTGTACCATAATTGGACACAATGTTGATTAAGTTGTGCGCCATGTGTAATGTGTACCTACAGTGGACACAGTAATATTCCACTTCCAGTCCTTGTGTAGATGAGCAGGACACATATCTAGTGGTTTTATATGGCAGGAATACTTCGTCTGGCGTAGGACTACATGTCCTACCAATAGCATAGAGAATTTTAACTTTTTATGAATTTTGTGCGCAAAAATAGGAAAATTTCACTCCAAGCCGGAGCAATGTCTTGGCCCAGCGGACCCGGTACAGTGACCAACAAAAAAATTGATCCGGCAGTCAACGTGTTAATTCATGTTTTCCTTCCCTTGCCCTTGAAAATCTGAAACATTTCTACGGCAACATATTTACCAACCCCCAGCGCCTTAAAAATGAATTGACTCTTTTGTATTCCGATGAAAAATATAGAAACATATCGACGCAAGAACTTCTTCGAATGCTTCATGAACATAAAGACATTTTTACAGAAGCTTATAAATTGCTTTCCCTCAGTTTAACAATTCCATCTACAAGTGTGTCAGTAGAAAGAAACCTTTCTTGCCTTAAGAGAATAAAAACTTACTCAAGAAACACCATTTCTCAAGAAAGACCTTCTCATTTGGCAAATATTTCTATTCCGAAAGAACTACTGATGCTTACGAAGAAGCAACCATTTTATGACGACATAATTGACAAATTTGCAGCTTTAAAGAATAAAAGAATCGATTTAGTATACAAAAAATAGGTAAGTGATAACTGATAGCTAAATGATTTTCAGAGTAAATGTTTCTTATGACTAATTTTGTAACTCTTCACCTATTTTTTAAACCACAAGCCGCCACTGGTTTAATCAACTGATCCAACAAAACAACATAATTCTTAACATGTTGTCTACTGTTATAAACAAACTGGTTGAGAATTGGCTGAATTTCTAATACTAGCTTTATGGAATGTTAATGGCATTCAGTCACAAAAACATTTCTTCTTCTTTTTTCGACTTCTATCGCCCTTCGGCTCCCAATAATTTTTTCCATCTCTCCACTATCCTTCCTCTACAGCAATACATGGCAATACCTTCCTATTCCTTCAAAAAAACATGAAGTTGAAATATTTTTAAATACACACAGTATAGATATACTTCTAGTATCGGAAACGCATTTTACAGAAAAATCATATATGAAAATACCTAACTATACAATATATCATATTGAACATCCTGATGGTGACGCACATGGTGGAACAGCTATAATTGTCCGTCAAACTATTGTACTTCATGAATTACCGAAGTATGAAATGGACTTGCTTCAGACAACAACAGTCCAGGTTAATAAACTAGATAGGTAATTCATTAATCATTAGCAACATCGGCTGTGTGTTGTCCACCAAAGTACCGACTTTCTAGTGTTGGCCTTAAGCAGTATTTTGATTCATTGGGATTTTGGGATGCAGGTTTATAGTAGGTGACCACTTCAATGGTAAACATACAGGGTGGAAATTAAGTAAGGAATAAATTCGGTAACGCTGTATAAATTGGGGATCAAGACAGAACGATAACGATGTGCATTTTACAAAATCATCAATGAAAAGAATTATGTATATGAAGCGTATAGCTTTGAGATCTTCTTCGAGCCTATTCTGTCCTTAGCCTTAAATCGCCAATTCATTACCCCCTTTTCTTCAAGGTCTTCCAACCCGACCTCATTCCGCTTGCGCCTAGGACGCCCAATCCTCCTGGTGCCTTCCATCTTAGCTTCCCTCATTCTTTTCGGCAATCTTTCTAGATGACCTAGCCATCTTGGTTGGTTGTAAAGCTACTTCACTTCCATATTTGTCCTTCTTTTCCATACGTTTCCGTTTTTCTTCCCTCCAAATATTCTACCCAGAATTTTCCTCTCCCAAACCTCTAGCCTGTTGATCACATTGGATGTTTAGATTAGTGTCCACATTTTACATGCGTACCTATATTACGGTGGGCCTCGCAACTGTTTTATATAGCCTCAGCTTGGCGCTACGCGATAGGTCGTTCGATTTAACAAATTATTTAAAGCACCCGCGCACCTTTCACCTTTTATAATCTTGGCTTCTATTTCCTGTGTTTCATCAACTGTATCGTTTATTAAAGCTACCAAAAATACAAAACTGTCAACATGCTGAATTTTTCTATTGCAGTTCTGCCTTCCAGAGGGATCGTAGTGATTCTGTCTAGTTTCTTTGCCTTACCTCCTAAAACCATATATTTTGTTTTATTTACGTTAATACACAACCCTCTTTTTCTTGCTTTTGCTTCTATTTCTTTCGTCATTCTCTTCAATTCGGATAGAAATCTTGTCATGAGTGTTACGTCATCCGCATATGCTAAAATTTGTTGGCTTTTGTTAATCAAGCTCCCCGTTTATTTTCACTCTATTTTTCATATGGCTCAATGTCATTTTTACCAGTCTTATTATTTTATGTGGCATCTTCAGCTCTTCCATGTCTCTATAAAGCATCTTCCTTTTAATTGAATCATAAGCTTGCTTATAATCTATAAATAATACGTGAATAGGAATGCTGTAGTCATAACTATTGGCCAGAATTTGTTTAAAAGTAAATATGTGATCCATTACTGTTGAATGTTCTCTGCATAAGCTTCTGGTCTCCTTTTAATTAGAGTCGTCAATAACTTGTAAGTCGTGTCGAGTAGTGCTACTCCCCTGCAGTTTTGGCATAACGACTTATTGCCTTTTTTGTGTAGCGGTACTATCACTGCACCTATTCACTCCTCTGGAATTTCTTCGTTCTCTCAGGCTGCTTGAATTAGGCTGTAAATTTTTGTGTAGAGTATGTCCTCTCCATATTTTATGAATTCAGGTGAGATTTCATTTTTCCTGGAAGCTTCTTACTTTTTTGCTCATTTATCAGTTCTACAGGGAAAATTTCTTTTTAGTATACATATACCGTATGTATACTTTTATAATAAACGCAAATAGGCAACCCACTATACACTATCAACGTTAAAAAATTAGCATGCTGTGGCAAAAATCATCAAATTAAGTTAATGTCAAAAAATTAGTCTTTAACTGTTGCTGTTTTTATTTTCCTTTCTGTTTTGTATTGTTGATATTTTATGTTTTAGAATAATCGTTGAATTAAAATTATGTTGATATTCCACTAATTTTGATTTATTTTTTATTTACAAACATGAAACATAACCTTTACGCACCACGTGACGTGACGTTTATAGTGTATAGTGGGTTGCCTATTTGCGTTTATTATAAAAGTATACATAGGGGATATGTATACTAAAAAGAAAAATTCCCTGTATGACTTTGTCTATGGTTGATGTGCTAACTTCTTCTCTCATGTGTTTCACATTTTCAGCCTCGGCTTCTTCTTCTGTCTCTGCATTGTCATTTAGCATCTCCTCAAAATATTTTTTCCACCTTCATAGTATTTTACGTTCGTTTCCAATTAGATTTCCTTCTTCATCTTTATAGTTAATTGTTTTACTGTTCTATCCTTTGTTGGATTTACAAAACATTATCAACAGGCGAGCCGACCTACTGACCGTCATATCTTCTAGATTTCTGTATAACAAATGGAATTTCATCCAATTTCACAGATGTAAAATCAAATTTTGATATATCTTCGGACCATACACCTGTAATTGCAACCATCAGCACTACCATAATAAAAAAGAAAAGTAAACCAGCGTTGTACAATAAATATACTAACTGGGACCTTTTTAAGGAGTATAGGATAAACCAAACACTAAACATAAATAAATGTTAGCATTATTATTATTATTAACACATACAGCTCACATACATAGTCATAAATTGTTAACATAGTTTTTCCACTGATTTTTATCGCTAGCTATTCTACGCAATTCTGCAACACTTTTTCCACTTTCTTCGGCTACCGTTCTTCTCCATGTTGTGCGGGGTCTTCCACGGTATCATTGTCCTTGTGGGTTCCATTCTAACACTTCGTGACTAAGTACATCTCTTGACTTTCGTAACGTATGACCCAACCATCTGAACTTCCGTTTTTTGATTTCTGCATTGATGCTCTCTTGTCCTGTTCTCTCCCATAATTCCATATTTGATATACGTTGCGGCCACCATATCTTTAAGATGTACCTTAAGCATCTGTTTACAAATGACTGGAGCTTTCTTTTTATTAATGAAGTAACATACCATGTTTCTGAGCCGTATAAAAGTACGGATTTAACAGTTACATTGAAAACTTTTATTTTTGTTACTGTGTTAATACTGCTTACCCTCCAGATCTGGTTCATATTTGAAAACACACTCCTCGCTTTATTTATTCTTTGCTGAACATCCGCTAATGTACCACCATCACTTGTGACAGCACTACCTAAATAGGTAAATGTGTTCACTGATTGTATAGGCAACCGATCCACTGTTATATTATTCACTAATTCAGTGTTAATTGTTAACAACTTAGTTTTGTTTTTATTTATTTGAAGACCTACTTTGTTTGATTCTTCCACAAGATTATTTCGTTTTAATTGCATATTATGGGTTTCACTTGATAACAAACACCCGTCGTCTGCATATTCCAAGTCTTCTAGCACTCCCCCCAAACCCCACCTTATTCCCCTTATTCCGTATTCTGTAGTCTTTGCCAATACCAAGTCCATTATTATAAGAAATAACAGCGGTGACAGGATACACCCCTGTCTGACACCATTGTCTGCTATGAAAGGGTTACTTAATTGTCCTTTGTGCAATACTCTACAATTATAGTCCGTGTAGCCTTCTTTAATTAAACGGATTAATTTTTCTGGTAGTCCTTTACTACTGAGAGCACTCCAAATGCATTCTCTATTTACTGAGTCAAATGCTCGTTTGTAATCTATAAATAATAATTGCAGGGGCGAATTATATTCTAGAGATTGCTCTATTATGATTCGTATTATGTTTATGTTATCAACACAAGAATGTCCTGGTCTAAAACCACTCTGTTCTCTCCGAATTGTGCTGTAAAGAGTTTCACTAATCCTATTTAAAATAATACGGTAAAAAACTTTGCTTGTTACATTTAGAAGAGTGGTACCTCTCCAATTTTCACATAGTTGTAGGTTTCCTTTCTTAGGTATCTTAATAACTATACCTTCTTTCCATTCAGGCGGGAACTTTTCTTCTTGCCAAATTTTTTCAATAAGTGGTAATAACATATTTGCTGTGCAATCTAGGTCAATTTTTAATATATCTGCTGTTATCCTATCATTTCCAGCAGCTTTGCCATTTTTCATTTCACAGAGGGCTCGGACTAATTCTTCTCTTGTTGGAACTTCAACATTTATTTGCAATTCATTAACTTTAGCAACTGGTGGTATATGAATATTTTCATTCTCAATATTCATAATCTCTTGCCATCGTCTTAATTGTTGTTCAGTTGTGCATAGGTTAACTCCATTTTTGTCCTTAATTGGTATTTCATTAGTTCTCTTGCTTTTCCCTGATAGCTGTCGGATAGTCTGGTATAATTCTCTACTGTCTCTTTTATTTGCAGCAGTTTGAGCTTGTTCTGCTAGTTTTTCTATGAATTTATTTTTGTCTTTCTTAATGCTTTTCTTTACTTCTTTACTGCAACTGGTGTATTTCTCTTGCCACTGATTTTTATCTTCTTCACTAAAGGCTTTTAACTTACGTTCCTTTATCTTTTTCCTCTTTTCTATTTTTGTCCATGATTCTTGGCTGATCCATTCAGTCGATTCTTTCTTTGTGGTTGCTAACACTTGTTTGCAGCTTTGTATAAATGTTTCTTTGCATCCCTGCCATACTTGTTCTATTGGTAAGCTGTAGTCGATTTCCTTTGAGAATTGCTGTAGGCTCTCGATAAATCGTTGTTTTATTTCTGGGTTTTTAATTTTGGCTAGATCGAAGGATTTATTTCTCTTGATGTGTTTGCATTTCTGAACTTTCTCATTACACTAAACATAAATAAATGTTAGCATACAGTCAGCAAATGATGTAGAAGAAGCAACAAACCGTACCGGAAGATGCTTGGAACTCAACGCCAGTACATAAAGAAGACGAATGACAAACACAAAACATTCCTATGGAAATAATGTAGCTGAGAAAAAAGATGAAAAGACAAGCAAAAGCTAGATGTATAAAGATAAAGCCATATACAATAGACCAGCGGATAGATTAAAATCCAAGTTAAGAGAGGACAGAAACGAAACTTTTACTAGATATGTAAGTAACTTATCAAATTAAGATTATTCGATGTTTTTGAGAATTTTGTGTGCTAACATATTCTCAAAGTTACACTGGTCCAATTTCGCGATAGCTTCCACAAAGTGTGCAGTCGTACTTCATTAGTTTCTATGTTGCTATGCAACAGAAGCATTATAAGCTCAGGTATGTAGAATATTAATTATTTTTTCACAAAAATAGTACGTATTTGATACACTCGAGTAGAGCTAATGCTTGTTTATCTGTTGTAAACATTCTCACTTTGAAATACACGATAAAATCGGAATTATCCTGGTTTTCACAAAATTATAGGACCTTCACATTAGCATCAAAGTCAACTTAGAACTACAATAAATACCTACAATACCTTTTTCAGAACATAAGCTTCCTTTTGTTCCTTTTAATTTAACAATGTTATAATCAAAATACGAAAGCAAGTCTACCCATGTGTTCTTTACGTTAAGAAAACAACGATGCCCTCCTGTCTACCTCAATAATGTTGAAATACCACATGCCGCAGAAATTCGTTATCTAAGTCTACATCATCTGCATAGCAAACTGACGTGGAAGCAATACCTAAAAAAGATGAATTGGCTAGTAGGAAGAAAATCTTCTCTCTCTGTAGAAAATAAGCTTCGGATATATAAAATTGTAATCAAGCCAATTTGGACATATGTAGTGAACCTGTGGGGTTGTTCTTGTTTCTAGTATGTCCAATTTAAAAATTATTTAAAGTTTTCAGTCTAAAGTTCTTAGACAAATGGTTGATGCACCATGGTATACATATAAGTAACCAAACACTACATACCAACCTACAAATTCCTTTCATAAAAGAAGAGATTCGTCAGCATGCAAAAAAACCGATCATCTGGAAGCTTTCAAAGGACTAAAAGATAATGGCCTTGAGACCTGATAATCAACTGAAGATTCTAGGATAAGCCAATGGGCCGATCCCTTCACACCACTTCGCCATCGCAACAACTCATAGAACTTATTATATTATACTTATTATTAAGTATAATATGTAGCTACACAGTTCTGATTGTTGAAACAGATTACAAATTAAAAAAAACAGAGTAGCATAATGCCATGATTATTGTGCTGTGCTAATTATGGTTCGTTATTCAACAAATGTTACATAGTAATAATAATCAGTAGCATACATTAAACCCCCACAAATTATGCAGTGCAGAGAAATCACCTAAAGGAAACAAATAATTATCCATTTTTTACATAAAAATTGTTAATCATTGGAATGAAGCACGTATCAAAGTAAGCCGAAATGCAGCATGTGTGTTCCAGGTTTATTGACCAGAAAAATTAGTAGGTATTACCCCTGATCACATAAGGGGTATTATGCAAGGAAGCAATGAAACAAAAAAGATAAGCAAAATAGCAGCTCTCAAACTTTGAATTATTATGTTTACTTGTATTGTTTTCAAAGTTCTTATTTGGTCATGCCAAAGTTGAAAATTACCGCAGAGCAACATCAGTAAATTGCACAGTTTTTCCACCTGCAGGTATTTTATCGATTGCTGACACACATCCATACTTCCTGCAAGAAAATATACCTGCTAAACGGATATACAGAGTAATTAAAAAATATATACCTAGAGATTGCCAGAAGCAAGTGAATGGTTAAAAAGACAAAACACATTTTTGTTTAAACCGTTAAAAATTTGAAAATGGGAATGATTTGTGATCAGGAACAGAAAGGAGATTGAAATTCGACCACACAAGAGACAGAAAGTTACCAAGATGCACCAGAATGATGTCAAAAAGGCAAAGTCTAACTCAGGAGACTACAAGAAAACTGTTCCTTCTGGTGGTGATTTCTTTATTCTCATTGATAATAAAACCTACTACAGTTCTGAAGAACAGACCCATTACACGTTTCTGGGAGTTGTGCAAGCGTTGAATAAACCTCCAAGGCAGCATTATAAACAGTTTAGTTATCATTGTTTCTGTAACCGTAAAATTATTTCAAACTGGTCTTTCCATCTTTGAATAAATTTAACTTTCAGTTATTTTCCTTGGTAACATTTTTTTCCATAGAAAATGCATGAAAGTTAAATTGATCAGGTGGAAAAACGAGCCCGTAAACTATAATCTCATGTACACACCTCCTCCGGCAATCTTCAACCTGTTGATTGGTTTGTCGCAGCTCTCCACTGTTCTCCGATTGCACATTTTCTTTTCATATGTTGTGCACTCATCTGCCATTATTTGCTACATAAAAGAGCAGAGGCGTAAATAGCCTATGGCCGATACGGCCCCGGCTATAAATTGGCGAAAGAACTACACGTGGCGATGTTGGTCATAAAATTTTGAGTCGAAAATCTTAATACCTACCAAAATATTGTACCATGCTTCCTGGGCGTGCAGGAGATCTCCAAAGTTTGAAAATGAAGTCTTTTTATAAGTATTTTAATTCATTATCTGTTGACAGAAAGAGCTGCAAATTAGAAGAAAGAAGAATTGTAAAAAATATTTTTTCGTGGATGTTGTTTTTCAGCCCCAAAAGCGCGTTTTAAACATTTCTTCCTTAACTATTATTATTGTAAAAAATACATATGGCATTGGGTGTCCCTTAATAATGGTCATTTTGATTTTTCGTGCTCTCACCCCCTGAAATCATTCAAGATACTAAAAAAATGAGGTGTGCAAAATCCTGGTCCGGTGAAACATGGTTAACCCGTGCCACCGAGCTGTTCAAATTTCACATTTAAATAACATTGAATTTGAACATTTTTTCAATTTCACTTCATGATGAACGTTTTTTTCTCGATTCAACATATTTATTCATTACAGATCATTTTGTGGTAAAATATGGTCGGGGGCCGATGTCAGTTATTTTGAGCGTTAAAAGTACGCCACACTTGCTTGCACGGGAGCATTCGGAACTATACTAATACCCTAGTACGTTACTCTGATGTGATTATCATTTATTGCATGTGGTATTACTTTTCTTTTCTTGAAAGATTTTTTTTCAACATTGTTTCTTTATTGCAATCTGGATATTTTTGACTATACTCGCTAACTACTTGAATTATGAAATGTCTTTGATTTTCATCTAATGTAAGTCTGCTTTTAATATCAGTCGCTAATTTAATGGCACGTTCAGCAAATCATTCACCACCTTTAATTGCTGTACTATTGCTTTGGCTTCTTGATAATGTTTATCTGATATCTATTTGTAAGATATAATAATTTCAATGCATTCACCGTCAATTGAACACTGCGTGCGCTAATACATCAGAGTAACGTACTAGTATAGTTCCGAAGGCTACCGTGCACGCCAGTGTGGCGTACTTTTAACGTTCAAAATAACTAACATCGGTCTCAGACCACATTACCATATAATGATCTGTAATGAATATGTTGAATCGAGAAAAAAACGTTCGTCATGAAGTGAAATTGAAAAAATGTTAAAATTCAATGTTATTTAAATGTGAACTTTGAATAACTCGGTGGCACGGGTTAACCATGTTCCACCGAACCAAGATTTTGCACACCTTTTTTTTAGTATCTTGAATGATTCTAGGGGGTGAGAGCACGAAAAATTAAAATGATCATTATTAAGGGACACCCTAATATGGCAGCATTGTAAAACAATAATTATTCTAGAGCGATGTAACGGACATCCTTAGTTACCGTGCTATAATAAAACACCTGTGGTGTGTGGCACCAATGTTGTCAAATGTACGTTCCTTTAAAATGGTTCCTGAGGACAGATGAGGAAGCGTTGTCCAACATTTTGATATTAAGATTTTCGACTCAGAATTTTATGACCAACATCGCCACGTGTAGATCTTTCGCCAATTTATACACACCCTGTATAATATGGATATTGTGTATGTTTATTTTTTTATCAGGCATTTTAATGAATTTGAATAAGTACTATTACAGTGGAATCTCTCTTGAACGGACACCGAAGGGACCATCAAAATGTGTCCGTCCAAGGGGGTGTCCTCTAAGAGAAAATCTTCCAATATTAAATCGCTTCGATAAATTTCTCACACTTAATTTTTCTTTATTGTACACTTCAAGCGCTTCAATTTTTTGTTTAAGTGTCAAAATAACCCTTTGTTTATCCATATTCAAAACGCCATGCAGGCACGTATACAAATGAATGAAAAATGCAATAAGAAAACGCTGTTAAAGCCGCATATCTCGGTAATTTGGGGAATCCCCTAACTCCGCCTAAGCCATAAACGAATAAACGAACGACTACCGAGCCTAAAGTTCATCGGCATGCATTATTGTGTCCGCACAAGAGAACATTTTTTTTCGTCAAATGTTAGGAAATGGGTGTCCGCGTCCGCTCAAGGGAGAGTCATTGCAATGCTTTTCTTATGGTACGTTGCCGGGACTTAGCAAAGGTGTCCGTCCAAAGGGGGCGTCCGCCCAAGGGGGGTGACCGTTAAGGGAGATTTCACTGTATATCTAGAATCTAGATCCCATTATTCTATACGCGTGTACTTATAAAAGACGCATTTTTGTTGACTGGCCATAGGAGGTTTAATTGCTAGTTACGCCTTTGTAAAAGAGCCTTATACGTGTTAAAACAAAATCAAGGAGTAGGAGATGTTGGAAATAACTAGGGAAGATGGGAAAGGTTGAAAGGGAATAAACAAGTTATTGAAATTTAAAAAAAAGTAAACGGACATGTTTTATGGATGTCCTATAAAACTCATATACCTAATAATTGAGTAATTTCAATAAGATATTTAATCATTATCAATAAAGAATAATTGTGTATTGAAGATAAATTATTAATAAATCAAATTGAATTTATCAAGGAAAATATTATTGGAGAATTGGTTAAACAAATAGTAATTATTAATACTGAGTTGGATTGAAGCAACAATGGGATTAGAACATTACTTTGAAGGAATGGTTGTTTGTGTGCGAGTGAAAGTTCAGTAAAACACGCTGTTTGCACGCCACACAACTCTAATGGAAATACTATACATATTATTACAACCCAATAAATAAAATGCCATTTGTTCTTTCTATTTATTAAAAAGAATAAATACACAAGGTAATACCACAGTATAAACACTAACGTAACAGTAGCGACACTCGACCATCGAGTGAGATCCCAAAGCCGAACATACACGAGCTAAGGCGCCATCTTCTGTTGTAGGTTGTAGTATTATTTTCGAGCCCTTTCGTTTCAACGTGGTTTCAATATACGTTGTACCGTATATTCAAGGGTTGTGTGAGGTTGTATCGGTTCTGTGTTAAATGTGTTGATTATGGTAACTTTTAAAAGTGAATAATAATTGTTTATTTGGCAAAAATATAGTATTAAAAACACAAAATGAGTGGAAAAAAGAAGGGTGGACACTGGTGTTCGGCTCCGAATTGCACAAATAATTCAAATAATAACAAGGAAATTAGTTTCTTTGGTTTTCCCAAAGAGAGTGTAAGGTATGTAATTTTAGTCATTGTAAAATGCGTATGGATAGAGCACTGATGCTATTAAATTATACAATTTAAAAAATACCTATGTCCATTTATTTTATTAAATTACAGGTGCAAACAATGGGTTGTAGCAAGCAGACGTGAAGATTTATTAAAGCGAGATACCGTTTATTTAAATAGGAATTGTAAAATATGTAGCGTTCATTTTGAGCAGTCAATGTTCCTAAATTTTTTAAAAAATAGGTTAAAACCTAATGCAATTCCAACTATATTTAATGTATCTAATCCACCACCTAAAGTAACTACTAAAAGAAAACCTCCTAAGTGTAGATCTGCATATACAGCGCCAAAAAAGTTAAAATCTGACGTTGTACCTGAGTCCCATGTCCTAGACACGGAAATAATAGAAAATGCCATGATAGTAAGTTGATATAGGTTTTTACTCTAAAAGTTCAAATAATTGTAAACTACATTTTAGTTACCGGAAACAATAACAGCGACAGTTGAATCACCACAAGCAACAACTTCAGTTCAAATTCAAACATCGTCTGCAATTTCAGCCAACACGCCTCGAAAGCAGCGGCTTAAAAAACGACTAAAAAGGGTTCAAA
Source organism: Melanotus villosus (assembly GCA_963082815.1). Lineage (NCBI taxonomy): Eukaryota > Metazoa > Arthropoda > Insecta > Coleoptera > Elateridae > Melanotus > Melanotus villosus. The sequence continues at coordinate 25,021,234 of OY720422.1, read as the reverse complement.
ACCAAAATTTCAAATTCAGTCGACGGCTAAAAAAAATCGATCATAAGCGAAAGGAACCTCCTGCAACCCAACAACAGTTTAAGGATTTGTGTGACAAATATTTATCAAAAGAACTTGCACTTTTTGTTAAATCACAGGTTGATCTTAACGATAAAAAATTAAAGGGTAGCCGTTACAGCATCGAATTTAAGAAAATCGCGTTGACAATATATTATTTAAGTCCACGAGCATATCAATTTATATCTAAAATGTTTCGCTTACCATCAAAAAGATGTTTGGAACGATTTGTTCAGAATTTTAAATTTTCACCAGGTATTAATGAATTTTTCTTTTCCATGTTAAAAGTCAAGCTTCAGATTATGCGATCTGAGGAAAAATTCTGCATTCTTAGTGTGGATGAAATGTCTCTAAAAAGCCATTTGTTTTATGATTTAAGTAACGATAAAGTAGTTGGTTTGCACGATTTGGGTTTTGAACGAAAATTAGAACCTGCCACTGGTGCACTTGTTTTAATGATCAGAAGCATATACGGTAGATGGAAACAGCAAGTCGGTTTTGTATTAACTCATTCAGCGTGCCCTGGTAATCAAGTAAAAGAAATTGTTTTTGAATATATAACAGAACTGCAAAAAATTGGTTTGAATATTTGCGGCATGGTAACTGATCAAGGATCAAATTTTTTAAAATTTGCACACATCGTAGGAGTAACTGTAGATACACCCTATTTTACAATTAATAATACAAAAATATTTTATTTGTTTGACGTACCACATCTTTTAAAATCCGTAAGAAACAATTTAATAAAATACGATTTTCATTTCGAGGGTAAATCAGCGAGTTGGAAAGATGTGGCATTATTTTATAATTCGGATAAAAAACAAAACATTCGTTTAGCACCTAAATTATCGGATGCCCATGTATTTCCAAATGCCTTCCAAAAAATGAAGGTGAAATTAGCGGCTCAAGTTATTAGCCACACCGTTGCAAGTGGAATATACACTTACGCGAACGTACAAAAACTACCACAGCGGGCATGTGGAACTGCTGAATTTCTAAGCAATTTTGATAAATTATTTGATTTATTAAATTCAAATTCCAAAAATTCACCAAAAAGGTATGGAAAAGCATGGATGGGATCCAGTTACCAGTTAGAACATTTGCGTTATGTGCTACAAATAATAAGAAACACGAAAGTACTCGATCAGAACTTTAAAGACGTGACAAAAAGCATTAAGTGTTTAAATGGGTGGCAAGTCACTATTTCTGGATTTCTGCAGTTGTGGGGATTTGTTAAAAAACAAAAATTTTCTTATATTTATTGTAGGAGGCTTAACCAAGATTGTTTGGAAAACTTTTTTGGTTCGGTTAGGCAGCAAGGCGGAAATTCTTATAATCCCACTCCAATTCAATTTATTAGAGCATATAAAAAGCTGTCTTGTTTAAATATGCTTGAGCATTCCGAAAATGCTAACTGCATTAACGATTTTGATGTCTTGTTAAACAAAATCAATGAAAACCCAACATCATTACTACAAGAACAGCATTCTGATGAAACCCAATTACGGATATCGCCTAAACTCGCAGTGCAATGCGATGACTACAGGAACAATTTACCAGAAACAAATGCAATGACTTACTTTTGTGGATACTTAATTGATAAGTGTTTAAAAATTCATGAGTGTGGAAAATGTGTAGAGTATTCAAAAAGTAGTGCTGATTGTAAGGACGATACGACCTTATATATACATTTTAGAGCATACGAAAATAGAAATAGGGACCATTTTGGCAACTTAAAAGTACCACACATGTCATTTAATACATATATTGTACTTTTAGAAAATACATTAATTGCTAATTTTTCTAAATACGCCGTTGGAGAAACTGTTGGTATAAATTTAATTAGTATTTTAAGCGCAATTAATATTTCACATCCATGTAAAGATTTTCCGTCAACGTATTTGATAAAGTTATTTGTACGCGTTCGACTTTATTATCTGTTAAAATTTATGAATAGGGACTTAAAAAGTAATTCCGGAAAAAATCGTAAAGCAATAAAAGTTTGTCACTTGTAAAGGTTTACTTATTGTAACTATGTAAAACCATTCGTTAACTATTTTAAATAAAATATATAATGTACGTAGGTATAGGTATGTTTTATTTATTTAAGTTCTATGAAAGGAATGTACCTAATTTTTATGCCATTTTACACAGGACTATTTGGCTGCATATTTTTTGTTATCTCTACCATCATTTAGCAGTGAATAAGCCCTAGAAATCAAATATTTTAAAATGAGCCGTTTATTTTAATAGCACGGAACACGAAAAATACTACATTTCAATATGGCCGCGCCTGATCGTCGCCTCGCATTTTGCATCCGCAACATCAAAGGAGCCGACACTGAGTGTCGCTACTGTTTCGTTAGTGTTTATACTGTGGTAATACTACATTCATATATTTCAAATGGAATCACAAATGTTTATAAGCACATAACTCACCATCATGTAAACAACCATCAGGATGGTTTACATAAAACCAACATGGTTTATTTTTATATTTTCCATTTGTTTCTTTCACCTTTAACGGAACATGTAATTTAACAGTCCCTTTGACAATTTGAAAAATATACCTGTGATTTTTTATTAAAGTTTGGAGACCTCCACATTCATTTTTCAATTCTTTTAAGTCTTGTTTTCCTATAACATTCACCAAATTAGGTAACGAGATATTTCCTCCCTTATTCCATGGGCTTCCATCAGCTTTTGTTATATAATTTTTTTCCTCTAATAATGACTGACATATTTTCTTAATAATTCGAAGGATAAGATTTTTATCTAACTGTGTGCAGTTTCTCACCCTTTCTATATTTGAACGTGCCTGAAAATTGTTAGTCCAATCGAGATTATTCGAATGATGACCATCAACTTTACATTGTTTATTTATTAAATCCGTAACACAATTGTCCATCTTCTCAGATTCACTTTGTTGATAACGTCTACCAAAACTGACAATGCAGGCACGTTTTGTTGATGGTATTCGTAACTTATCCGTTTTCGTGATAAAACCACAACTATAACAAATGCCTTCGATATGCATTAAGTACTCTGAATAAACGCTAACGGCTGTATTTAAACGTCGATATTTTTGTCCACTAAATTCATAACAACAACAAGGGAGGAGAAAGAAATTGGTTTTATACGAACTACGGGATGTTATTACTGGAATCCAGGGAGTTAATTCGTCTGAATGATTTCCAATTATCCAATCTGCTTCTGGAAATAGGAAATTCGTTGATGGGGTAATCGTTTGCACCTAAACAATTTACTTAAATAATAAATATAATACAGCGATTTAGTTTTACCTTTAATTTTACACTTTCTGGGTACCAGTCCCATATTTTTCGCTTTCGTACATCAATGCCATATCCTGGATAACCTTCCTCATTTAAAATATAAACTAAAAGGCCATTCCCACAACCCAAATCGACGAACTGTGGCTTTGCATCGGGATTTGTTTTTTGCCACAAACAAATTAAATACGTTGCTATAGCAATATCTTCATGAACAAATTTTAAAGGATCAGTATTTTCAGTCCATGACTATAAAACACGATGGTTTGTTAGTAAGACAATCTATAAATATATAGTAAAGCAGTTAGGTACTTACTTCAACAATTTTTTTTGCATACTTATTTTTCAACTTGTGATACAATTCTGTGTACATTTCTATTGATATCAATGACAACGACTGTTGAATTTCCTGCTCCTCGTTGTAATTTTCGGCCCATTTTATTAGTTTTAAAAATAACTGATCACACAACCACTCTGCACTTGAATTTTCAGCATCATCAAAATTGTGTACACACACTCGTAAATTTCCATCTGAATCATGTTCGATATCATATGGAAAAGGTGGTGCCAATGACTTCTTATCAAATTCCGTAACAGCATAAAACGTTGCCACTTTATTTTCCTTATCGAAAATTACTACTTCCACGCAATTTTCTATGTCTTGACTTCTAGGTAATAAAATTCTAACCGAGATAAAAGTATCGCCTTCCGATTCTTTAAAATCATCAATTCCTGCTTGTTCTAAAATAACATTTTTGTCATAGGTCTCTAAAATGTTTCTTACAAACACTTCAGTGAGTGAATCTTTAGAAATCGTTGGTAATTTTCGAACTTCATATAAAATAGCAGAATGTGTGAAAACTTCACTGAGCTTGTTTATGCTATCGTTATTAAATTCCACTCTTAAAAACATTGCAGTTAATGCGCCTATTAATCGACGATTCACTAAGTGAGGTCTGTCATGATAGAGCAATACGGAATTCCAGAACTGATTTAAAGGCACCACATTTGAGCTTGTAGCTAATGGTATACGAAACATGATGCTACTACTTCTTTAAGTACTGTAAAATACAACTTATAGTATGTACTTATGTATTTTAGGTACGTTTACTGATAGGTACATACCTTTTTCAAAATCCAATTAGCGTCGTCATATGCCCGACTAATTATTTGTTCTATTCGTTCTGGATCAGTCTCATTTACATGTTGCTTAAAACTCTAAAAAATTTCCAAAACATTAATTTTAATTAGAAATATTTACTTAACCTCAAACTGATTATTGTTTAGTATTTATCCACGTGTTTGTAATATAATAATAATTTAAGTAAAGTTATAGTTTTTGGGCATTTACTTAGTAAAAATATATTAATGAACAAATTAATTATTACTATTTACCTGTTTTACTGAATGAATATAATATTTTTTAGCACCGTCGTCCGGCAATTTCTGGCACTGTCGTATTAAATATTTGTATAAAGCCTTTGGCGATTTATTTCTTATCTGTGTACAATAATTGTATGAGAACACCGAAAGCAACTTAAAATTCCACATTCCAGTCATGGATTCAACTTCCAACTATATAATTATGCAAGTTTAAAAATACATAGGCGTTGGATATTTTTAAGTAAATATCACAAACTGTAACTTTATTAAAAAAGTAAATAGGTATCGAACTTCCAGAATCTGCGTACGAATAAGTAATTTATGTGACTTTTAGCATTTTTAGCAAGATATATACCGAATATGATAACAGTAAAGGGATCGGCATTAACGCCCCGCGAGGCAGCATCACAGAACATTACACTAAAAGAACACCGATGGTAATACTGTAAAGCTGCGCCTCGAATCGAGTTTCCATCTCTTATTTTGGGTTGGAACTAAATACGGAATGCGCGCGAAATTTAATTTAAATTAGCGGGAAATTTAAATGCAATTTTTTATTACCTGTAATTTTTGTATACCAATTCAACTACAATAAAAACAACAAACTTTAAAAACAATATATATTTCTGTAAACAAATAACACATCATAACAATGATAAAAACTGGAGTTTTACAAACTAATATATTCTAGAAAAATATAATATATTAAATAAAGAAAATTACTATCAAGTATTTAGTGTAATTCTACAAAAACTATAAAACAAATGGTAAATAAATAAAAGGGAAAATTACCACAGAATTTAAAAATAATATTTTAATTTATAACACTATAAACAACCATTACACAGATGAATTCAAAGCATACGTACACAAAACAAATAAATTTAAACTTACTTCTTGTTATAAGGACTGTTGACTGTTGTACCAGTATCGCCCTGTTCCGTAGGTAAAAATGCGATTTCTGCAAAATAAAACAATTGATCAATAATTATTAGTTTCAACTTTTTATAAAATTATGACGTTGAAATAGGCTTACTCACATTTTGATGTAGGAGGCATAACGAAAATGGTTTCGCAGCTGTTTTCTTGCAGTCGAGTTGTAAAAATCATGTTATTACGTTACAATAGAATACATTAATCGTAAGATTATTCTTACTTATTTTTGTACTTTTACTTTTGCTTGGGGTAACACACTTTCTTGAAGAATATTGCACTGCTGGATAAGTGGTTGGTATTTCCAGTGGAAGTTCAACAGTTGACGCAACATTTGATGTACTCAGAGGTAAATCAATGCTTTCCGTAACAGCTTCAACAGCCATAATAATATCCTCGACATGTATGGGTTCTGCAAGATTTAACAAAAATATAATAAAACTACCACAAATAATTATTTCTATTTATTACCTGGTAAAATTAACGTAGGCACAGCATCTTTGGATTATATATTATTTAATGTAAAATACTTGTCTTCGAAATGTTTGACATATTCTGTGGGAAATATATACCTTCTGAACATACCATCACAACTAATAGCTATAATTTAACATTTGAAGTATATTATTTTATTATCCCACCTGCAGTTAACAGTCAGGATCGTTCATCATATCTTTTAAACATTTATTTGTTGCCTTAACGTTTTTAAACGTTACGCATCGTATTCATGTAAACACTTTTTCGCGCGAGTCAGCAGTTTTTGCTGATAAAATAGGTTGCGAAGTAAGTAGATATCTACTAAATTAAAATTTATAAAAACTTTGATCGCGCCATCTCTCGAAACGGGTTGAACATGGTTGAACATAATGTCGCAATATTTGCTATCTCGGTTTGACCCCCATGGGCAGCATGGCCTGCAACAAGGGCGGGGGGGGGGTTAGGCCGCCTAAGTCTTTTTTCATACCTCAGTCTTCTGTTCTTGTCTTTGCCTCAGTCGTCTCGTAAGCTATGCATACGGAGTGATGTGTTAAGTACCACGCCTTCGACACCCTACTCCACCACCGTACCTGATAAAAAAGCACTTTCTTTGATGAGGTAGGTGTTACTTATAGAATTACGACTGAATAGGTATAACCATTATAAACTTTGGGGTATTTGTTTCTCCTTATTGCCCATCAAATATTTATCCTAAGAAGAATAATAACATTTCAAAATGTTAAATGTTACTGTCACATTGACAACAGTTTATTATTTACGTTAAGTAAAAATCTATGTTCTAGATTTTTTCTACCCCACCAGATATACAATGTGTTTCACTTTACATGAATCCATTTAAATAACTGTGTTATTAATAACGCAATTAGCATAAAACTTTTACCAGTGATAGCGGCCATTAAGATGAATTTATTTTGTACTTATGAATGAAATTTTTTTAGAGACCAAATCTAGCCAACTAGCGTTTCAAGTAAAGTCATAGCAGCGATTAAGATAGAGCAAAAAAGTATTTAAAAAAGTGGTTGCTCATCACAAAAATACTCCAAATATGAAGTTTTGCTGAAAAATTTTCATTTTTTAATTTTCTTATTGTACTTTGCCAGTTCATTTTTACATTCTTATCATTGTTAGCTGGTTGTTAGGTATTTAAATTTTTATTGTTGCTGGCTTGTTGCTTGTTGTTAAAAAAATAATAACTTTGACACCCTGTATTTCGGAAACTATCAACTTTTGGAGTAAGGTAAATTGAGCTAGATCCTCATATTTTAGCCTCGGGAATTTGTGCTAGCGTTTTGTACAGACCTATTAGAAACACCCTGTATATGCAGATTCATGCTCCCCGTTTGAATTGATAGGATTGATAGAAAGACAAAAAGAAAAAAGAATATACTTAATTTGATACTACTTTACTTGAATTTGTTGCTTGTTTAATTCAAGTAAAGTAGTATCAAATTAAGCGCATTTTTTTTACTTTCGATTGATACCACTATCAATCCTATCAACTCAAACGAGGAGCAGGAATCTGCATATATACGATTTCCCATTCTATTTCCCTATGTTCGCCCCTTAAGTCAAACACCCGGTATGTTATCCTTTTATACTATTAACGGAGCAGATGGTATAAAAACTGGGAGTTAAAAAAAGTACAACTATGTGGACCAGTATTCCAGTATAGTTGATGTCAAATGACCTTTAATACCTTCAAATGTACATGGCTTAATTTAACACCAAAATCAGCATTCATTTATTAACGAATATTCGTTTGGCCCACTGGACGGTACGTCCCCTGCGTTGATTAAAAACGGAGTTTATCGTTTTTAATCAACGCAGGCGACGGGATGGTAAGAGGTAGTTGAATGTACTTACAACAGATGACACGACACAACGATCTTAAATAAATTGTGTTCATTCTAAAATTTTTAATTAATCTTATGAGAAAAGCTAATGTTTTTTAAAAATTAAGTAGATTTTACATTTAAGAAATTGTAGGCGTTTTTCTCTTTCTAGATTTTGCAATACTATCCCAAAATCTACGCCAATGCTAATACTTGGAGGATAAAGGAAAGCGCCTGCGTTGTTTACTTTTTGTCGATTGTCAAATTGTCACATGAAGTAACCTAACCTCAAATGTCAATATTTTTATGTAGCACTTGCCAAGGATTTTCGTATATATAATGGTTTTTAAGCGAATAATTAACAGAAGTCATGTGTATTTTATGAGAAATTATTGCAAAAGGTAACCATTGATTATGTGAATTCATTCCGTAAGAGAAAATAACGATTTTTTTTAGTAGTGAAAAATCACCAGAAATTCCAGAGACGTTTAGTAGAAATGGTGATAACGGCACTTCCAAAACATTAATGGGCGAAATCTTGCCTAAAGATAATAAAATTTTTAATGCTATAGGTGCAACAGAAGAATTGTTATCCTATATTGGGTAAATAAATTGTCCATACCAGTTGTAAGGTTTCATATAAATTTATACTAACTTTTAATTAAAGATTGGCCAGAGAACATGCACATGAAGGAGAGCATGAATATACTGACAAATTAAAAAGAATTCAGACTGTGATTATAGATATAAGTACAGCCATATCCAGATATGATGATAAAACTAAAAAGATAATACCTTCAAATTATACTAAAGAACTTGAAGATTGGATTCATGATTATTCTAAACAGTTGCCGCCTCCTGAGCAATATATTATTCCAGTAAGGTCTTTAAAAATATATTTTATTCAAAATAAGTCGCAGCAAATTCCGCTTTACACAAAATACAATTTTAGGGTGGTGGAATAGCAGCTGCTTCTTTACATGTGGCAAGAGCAATATGCCGTAAAACTGAACGTGTAGTTGTACCTTTAGTTCGTGAAGGCAGTTTGGATAAGGAGGCTCAAATATACCTGAATCGTCTTTCAGATTTTCTTTTTACTGTTTCTCGAATAGCTGCAAAACTGGATAAAAGAACTGAAAGCATTTACATACCAAAACCTGATGAAAAAATACAAGCCCAGTAATTTTCTTTTTGGTTAATCTTTTTTAAGTGATTGTTGTAAAAGTAGGAATGGCACGAGATTTTTTTGGGATGGCAGTAATTGTAAGAAAAATAACTTTCATAAGCTAAAGTACAACTGCTACATTGTATCGTATTTTAATTTTGAAAGTGTTAATTGGTCACTTCTTATTTTATATTTTACAGAGAGTTGCAGACTAAAAATAAGAAAAAGTAGTGTAATTAACAGGTTTTTGTAAAAACGGATGTTCTGCGTCTTATAGTTACTGAAATTCCCATCGAATGAACATGTCTCATAAGTATATTAAATGTGTTATGATTTTTAGGGTCTTGTATGCTAGAAGAATCTGAAATCTGTCGAGGTTTACTGGAAAACCTTGTGTTTTTGTTATAGATAGCAGCTTTGTATATTGTATTGTTCATAAATGTTCATATAATGTATTTACTTTTTAAAATTGTTCCTGTGTACCTAGTCCTCCAAAAATAATACACCAATAATAATTATGCTAGTGAAATACAAATAGTAAATTGCAGATTTGAAAAGTTAGCTTTTAATGATTTTTGAAGAAAAATATACATTCATAAATAACTAACAAATTTCAACATGGTTATTAAAAAAAGTATTCATCACCTACAGCAACTTCTCTAAACGATAAAATTTCCAACGTTGAACTACCTTTTGTTTCTTTCTTGATCATTTCATCAATTTCTTTGTAACGTCCTGGATCAATAAGGAACAAAATGGTTAACATATCTTCATCTCGATGCTCTTCTTCTATATGAACGCTCTGGATGTTGCTTAGTTTTTCTTTCATCCTTTTACTTTCCTTACCAGTAAATGCGGTTCTGACTTTCATTTGTGCCCTTTCGATAGGAAATCGTTCCTTGAGAAGTTTTATTACTTGCAGAGCTTGTTGTTTTGTATTCTGATTAGGCTTAATCGAGAAATGTGCATCTCGCATGGCCTTTTCTATGACTGCCAATGGGTATGGACGATTGATTTCTGGATTCACACATCTGTCGGCAACTGCTGTGGCAATTTCCCGAAATTGTGCATCGAGTTGGCTGTGACGTTCTTTGTCAGAAACTTGTAGCTCTCCTTTAGTTAAAATTTCTTTGCAGATTTCAGTTTGGTCATCCTTTCCAAACGCTTTAAGAATATCCTCCTTTTTAGCTACTTGACCTTTCGACACATTAGTGAACACTGTGTGTGTCTGTAGTACTTCATCGATATCTTTCTCACTAAAAATTACATCAGCCTTATGAGTCAACAGTGTTAAATTAACAAAACGTCTTCCGGATTGGAACCGTGTCATTGTTGAGACAAAAGAACTCAACGTTTCGCCCCTTTTTTAAGGGACTTGTTTGGGAGGAAAACGGAGTACGGTAAATCAACGTGTCAACCATGCCAGTGGCGAAACTCTTTTAGCAAGAGGCAGAAGGGTAACGGTAACTCAACTTGTCAACCAAGACAGAGACGAAACCCCTTAAATAAGTGTGCGAAACGTTGAGTTCTTCTGTCTCAACAATGACACGGTCCCAATCCGGAAGACGTTTTGTTAATACTGACATTGACGGTGGAAGTCTTCGAATTTATTACATTGTGAAATGTATTCTTGTATAAGTATACTTACACATTGTTGCGCCATGATACAACTTTATTTCGATAACATGCTATTTCAAATCTTTTCCCTGCCTTTTTTATACGAACTACTGCAACATTCGTAAGGCGAATTTGATTTGTTGGAGTAAATATTTTCGACATTTTCTTAGTTTTTAATGCGCATTACTACGAACCTGTGTTACGAACAAATTTTGAAGGTTAAAGGAATTACGGGACAGAACCCGTTCGAGATTCAACGCTTTGCTCATAGAGGTCGCGTAGGTATTTAAAAGTTATCATTTGTTTGCAAATGTGAATGAGTATTGAACATGTCCTTGGTTTGACGTTTAGTACCATACACAATTTCTGTTGTCAAAAAAATGTAGGTTTTGGTTTTGTGTCAGTTTGAGAATCGTGAAATTACACCGTGCTTGAATGTACATTAACGATTTGTGACCGAATTAGTGATGCCACTAGTGACGGTTCAAAGAAGTCCAAGTACCAATAACTCACCACAAAATTTCGTGAGTATTATCATGTAAATTTTATCTTTTGAACTTAATTTGGGAATATATGTGTTTATCTTTGTAAGTTTCTTTAAACAACATATTTAGTATTATATAAATGTATGCCTTACGCAGCTATTAAAAAGTGAGCAATTAAAAAATTTATTGTTTTTATGGATCACTTTGTGAGGTTAGGCAAATAGGGGCGACCTTAAATGTTCTTTGTCTAGGTGGAGGAAGTTTTTACTATTCCATTAGCTAAAACGCTAAAAGATTTGTAGGTGCTGTTAATTACTTAATTTTAATTCTAAAGTTTGTATTTTATTTATAATCGTGTTTACAGTTTTATGGAAATTAGACCCCATACATTTGTTTGGTTGTTTCTATGTTGACTTACGCGAGTTAAATTATACTTTATAATCTAAAGTTTATTAGCCTTTGCAACCCGTTTATTTTCCATCTTTGGCAGTAACGGTATTGTCGATTTTGGCGTCCGCCAGTTGCGGCGCTGCTAGTCTTATTTCCACCAAACGTGGTGGAGTCGAAGCGTTCGACAGCACGTTGCACCCGCCGTCAGTTTACTTTTGATCTTCAGAGTATGTATACGGTTAATGTATGTACATTTACTGTACACTAACATTAAAACCTAGCGTTCTTTATCAAATAACAAAATGCGAAAAAAACGGGACTGATTGTGTCGTGGTCTACGACGATGCTATTCGGAATTTCTTTAAAGGATTTACTCCAGTAAGGAGCTGTTTTGGTGTTCCGGTCGGTGTTGAATTAAAACAGTGTCATGTTATACATACTGCCTCCACCAAGGGCCCCAAATCCCCCATCGCCATGGGATAGCATTTTATGCTCAGCAGGGGCCAACACTGAAACTACAAATAATACCGAAAGGCCTCCTTGGGATTCCGGAAAAAATAAACGTCACCCTCCTCGTGTGCGGCTTCGTACTTTGAAATTACACAAAGCCAATGTAAGTGCAGATTTAAAATATCCATCTTTTAATAACAATTTAAATTATTTTCTGGCTTCAAGTCCTTGTGAGAGTGTTTTCATGTTTGCTAGACAGTGTTTGTTGCTTTGTTGAGCACTAATTGTCTTAAGCTATCTGCTTTAATTTAATATGTACGTATGCTACCGGCAAGTTCATGAAACTATTTTCTTGATGTATGCCTTAAAAATGTTGTAATGTTTAAAATTACACATCTTGCTGGACCTATTTTTTTTTTCACTTTAATAGCTGCTCCTTAGGGTTGTCTTTACAACAAGAATACTAAAACAAATGTAGAATATGAAAGTGCTGTTTCAACGATTATTGTTTACAACACTGATAAGAAACTGTAGAGAAAGCCTTTAAAATAATCGATTTAAAGTAAATACTGCAAATAGGAATGTAAAAGTTCTTAAATGCCAAATTTAAATACTAACTGGACGAGTATGTTTGTTAATTATGTTGGTTGCAGTTTTTAAATATTTGATTTCATGACAGTACTTTTTCTTACCTGATTTTTTGGGTCTTTTTTAGTTTTCATTTTCGAAATTTCCCAAACAAAACTTAGGGGTTTAAAAAGCGAGCTTTCAGTACCAGTACCATTGTTTTATATCATCTTTTCAATAAGTTTAATGAAATTTATTAAATGTACTCCATGTGCATAAAAACAGAAATGTAGTTTTATTAATAATTTAATTGGTGGCGATTTATTAAATCATATTTAATTAATATATTTTTATCAATAGATTGATAATACCAAAAGAAAAAGGCCTGTATTTATTTAGAAAGATAAAATTAGTACATTAAATGATTAAGTTGATGTATTTGAACAAAACCGAATTAAGATAATCCTTGCAAAATAAATAAATGAAAATTGATTTTTTTTCTGTATCAGTCAGTGTTTCTATAGTGTTTTGAAAAGCGCAAATCATTATCAAGAACTTGTGGCACACTTTAAAAAATGATTTTTTTTAATGAATTAACGGCCAGTAAGAAAATTGCAATGTTGGTAAGTTTCTGTGAAATGTTTTTTATCCAATCTCTTTGACGTATGGCAGCAGCTTTTCCTGCTAAACTCAGACAAAACATGTTTAAGAAAACTCGCGTTTTCGGTTTTTAAATGATCTGGTTATTGTTTGTGGTTGTGGTTTGAAGAAAACATTGGTTGTGAACTCAACATTCAAAAATTAGCTTTACTCTCTTAATTGCCTGTTAACTTATCAATATTTTCAAGAGAAATCAAATCTGAAGCCATAATAAAATCGTATCCTTTCTTAGTAATGTTGACGTGCATTCTTCCTAATTTCATTTAATTATCTAACACTTACAAGATCTTACTAGCTCCTAGCTCTTTGTGTTTACATTAACCTGGGAATAATTCATGTGAATTCCCCGTTAATTGTTACATAATACAGCTTATTTAAGTACATAAAACTTAAAACAATGGGGAAGTGCATAACTGAATGTTTTTCTAGTATACCCAGGTATGGGGAAGCGGCGACTAATGCATGATCCGCAGAATCAATAGACGTTTAACCGGTTTCCCACTTTGATCGAACTCGATATAGTTCAATTCGAATTCATTGATTGTTTGACTGAAGCGAATCCCTTGTATCGCCTTTTCCAGTTAGCCCTGTTAGTTATTCATGAGTTGTAAATTCATGCTACGTTTTCAGCAGATAGTGTTGTATATGTCAGGGTTGCCTTCCTAAATCGGGAAGAATGAAATTGTTCTATGATTTTATAAAGGAAATTAACATATTTATCGTATTCGAATGAATTTTCAGTTCATTAGATTTATAATTAACTAGTTTTTCGTAGAAACCCCATGGTTCTTCCTCGTTGTTCATTGTTTTTATTTTTATAAGCAAGTCGTGGGTTTCCATCGATTTCCATAATTAATTAGATTTCTTATAATAATATCTTGTTATATTTCCTATGAAAATTGATTTTGAGATACCAGTCAAAAGTAACCAAGTTATCGAATTTGTGGCATCGAGTGTGTTTTAAACAGTTTTAAATTTAATTTACTTTAACGTCGTTGTTAATATGAATTTGTCGAACGTAATATTGCGTTTGATGTTGAAATGTTGATTGGTTTTGATTATAAGATAAAGTGAAATTTACCTTCCAGTAGGCCTGTTGAACACGCCTTTTGCCCACTGGGAAACATTATAGCCTTGCTAAACGACGGGTGCACGCTTGCGAAATTAAATACTAATTTAATTATATATTTAAAAGCCCTTTAAACCATGCCCAAGTGCGACTTTTTAAGAAAATTTCGAAATCTAAACTAATTTAGAAAGTTTTGTTAGTGTAATTGATTTTTAATTATGAAATTGTTTAAATAAGTAGAGAAAATGGCAAAAACTGTTGTTTTCATGTTAATAATTGAGTAACGTGTTGATAAAAAATGCCCGGCTTTGTAATAATGCGTTCAGAAATATTCAATTAGTAATTGCGTACACACCGACAGTCAAAGCCGTTCTAGTTCGTGGCGTTCGAGGAAATCAACGGAAAATGCATTTTGTACCCGCATAGCAATGCATGTTAACATCGTCGACTTCCGTCTGAGGCTATTATTGTATTTGTATTGTGTATACAACTCTATTTAAATCCAAGTTCTGGTTTCTATTCGCCCATCGGACAATTATTCCAATATTTGAAAATTCTGCCTATAAAATTTTTAAAAAACTTTAAATATCAGACAAATTTATTGCTTTTCTAAGATTTGTGGATCCCTCAAAACTAATCTCTAATAACAAATATTTTAATAATTTTTAATTCGAACAGTTTTCATGGCTACATTGATTGTTTGTAAACAAAGTGTGAAGTAGAAAATTGGGAATGTTTTCCACGTATACGTAATAAAATTCAAATTTCTAACCCACGTTCTCAATAAAGGCATCGAAAAATGTGTTAGCAGAATACCTGACCTGAGTTGTGTATTCGAAGAGGCTGTATTTCTTTGTTAGAAACATCTGCTCTTCACTTGAGGTAAATCCACCGGTGGGAACTTGGAGCAGCTTCCTGTTGAAGTCTCGAAGGACAACGTGTAAACTTTCGGATGTTATAGGTTTAGGATGCTCTAAATTAAATTTCGTTACCCGTTGTTAAAGGAACAATTTCTCGTTTTTGTGAAGATTAAAGTTTTAAAAATTTAAGTCCTTAGTTTCGCTCTATCGTATTGTATTTCTACTGAAAGAGAAATTCAAGCAAACTAATTTTTGTTTTATTCTTGAATATCTGAAACTTTGACGAGGGAATGAACATTGAGGCAATTTTGAAAATTCTGAAACTGAGGCAGTTTGGGTTATTCTAAGCTATTCTGCGGTAATTCAGGGAAGTTTCACTCTAGGATATTTAATAATGATTCTTAGGAAAGTAGAAGCAACACAAGAAAATGTCTTTCAGACTTAAAATCTAGCCTTATCTAATTCTCCGACCTTGGAGTTCGAAAGAAAATTGTGACTTGCGGAATGAAAAGAAAAACTAGTATTAACTGTTAACAGAATATGTTTTTTAACCAAAAATTTATTAAGTTAGGTACCTTGTAAACAACCTGTATGTATTCTCAAGATAATAGACGATTCTGAAGCCACCGTTAGGTAATTTTATTCTTTGTCACATTTTAGATAAAATGGAACGAGTAACGTCCCAAAAGACCGTAGACAGTGACAAAACGTTTTATGGAAACTGAAAAGGATATTTTCCGCCTAATAAATGTGCTGTAGCGAAAGGCTGCAATTTCTCATGTCTTGGTATTAGATTGGGTGAAGTTAGAAAATTTGCATAAAAATGAATTTAAAACTTCAACCCTTTTCATTATGCGTTCAGAAGTGGGATTGGGTGTTTTATTATATTAATAAAACAGTGTAATTAAATGTTTTAATAATAATTTGGCCTTGTTACTGAATTGCATTGCGATATTCTGGATCAATGTGAAGTCCCAGTGTCATTTTCTGAATATACCTAAAAAGGCATAAGATTTAAATTTTTCTCGCGACTGAATTGTAGCGTGCAGATGATGGTCTTATAAGGAGAGACACTGAGCTTGTGGCATGCAAAGAGGTCACGATCAATGATCTCGTTTGATCTGCGTGGTATGTATGTATCACTTTACCACCAGACTATAAAAAGCAAAAGAGTTTGCTTAGCTACCGATGGTAATAATGTACCAATGTCTCTATCGAACGACATTGTATTATTCATACCGTGAAGAACCAAGTTTATTACTTTTAGGTGTTAAACTCGCTGACCAAGTTCGCAAGAAGCGCGTGTCCTTATTTACTTTGAGAACTGGTCGAACTTCTTCCTTTTGAGGAGATCTGTATCCTGGTTTAACAGTAGTTCTTGCCCTGGGGCATTATTTGAACGTTTCTACTTTTTTGTCTCTTCGGTTTTATTTCATTGGGTTCATTAATGCACATTGCAGTTTGTTTGTCTTTCTTTTTAAATTTTCTAGCCATTTTTGTGATTGAGAGTAATGGATTGACCTTAATATTTTAGCTATTCTTGTATACCTTTTAAAATAATCCAGCAGAATTGTACATACAGGGTGCTCTGGAAATACTTAACAGTAGAAGGATTTAAGCCCTTAAAAAAGTTTTCTTTTGTAAAAACAAGTCATAACTAACCAACCAAATCAAAACGGAGCGTTATTAGTAATTTATAAAATTAGCACAAAAAAACTATACCTATTAAAGCTCATCAAAGTGGACGACTTTAAATTTACTGTTAATCCGTACTTGCTTTGTAGGTAATTCTTGATTTTATTTTTCCAGTTTTTTAAATGCATATTGGAATATTTTTGATTATTATTATACATAGAACTTTTTGTGTCTGAACTTGGTGGATTAACCTCCATACTCTATTATGATATTTTTAAATATCCTTCTTTAAATTCAATAAAAAATTTAGAACTATTATGCAAGCACTATTCAAGGTTTTATTATTAGTTTCAGTAGGTACTTAAAATAATCGTTATCTACACCCACCTTTAATCTAAATTTTAAATATTTATATTGAGCACTCTTTATTTAATAGTTGTAGTTGCAGATATTTTTAATTTCCACCAATAACATTTGAGATACGGAAAAATCAATAAATTTTTGAAGTAATAAAAATCGTGGTATGATTAAAATACTTAATAGAAACCAGCATTTCACTAGAATAATAAAAATCAAATTCGAAGAAATTATTTAATTGCGACCTTCCAAAGAAATTTAATGTGGTTTGCAAAAGCATACATTTCCGACAGGGTGGGCAGGAATAATTAATAAATTTAATTTAAGGTACCTATTACTTAATCAGTAATTATTTTAACATCGTTAATTACAAATAATTACACTTGATTAAAAGAGCTAAAATGAGTTACAATTAACAGAAATTTGTAACACCTTTTTTAATATTATTTTTGTAAGATTATTGGTAAGTTTTCGTGTTACGAGCTTAACTTTATTATTCTACATCTACACAAAGATAAGTTACAATAGGTGTGTGTGTGTGGATTGTATTGATAATTTCTTTAGTTATATGTTCATTAATGATAATTTTTGTATTAAGAATTTAATCCATACAGGGTATACCCTAAAAATTTTGGGTTTGACTCTTACAATTCTAGCCCAATTTTTGAAATTTCTGAGAAAAATAAAACTTGGTTTATAGTCCAGTCAATAAAGCGGAAAAATCGTCAAAACTTCTAAACCCGCCAAAACAGAACCGATTTTGATGAATTTTTTTTTTAAATGTTTGTTATACTAAATTATTCAAAATCAGAAACATTTCAGCTGGCGCTATCAATTATTTATATTGTTTAAATAATTTTAAAAAAAAATTGACAATTTATTTTTTCGATGAAATTTTAACAAAGTATAAGTGACTAATTTTGAAAATTTAGTTTAAAAAATAATTTTTGAATTAAAAAGTTTCAAAATTTCCATTGAAAAATGTTAATTATTCAATCATTCGGATGCAAGAAATGAATTCCAAATTTGACATTTTTGAAAAAACTTTGTATAATTTGTGTATCTGCACTCTCTTGTTCTTTGCAAATGCAATAACAATTAACTGTAGAGTCTACAGTATCTTGTTGCTGTTCCTGTAACATATAAAAGAATGTTGGAAAATGTTTTTAACACGTATAATTTTAAATATGAGGATAAAATTCAAAGGGAAATAGCTGTAAGACAGGAAACATATTTCTAATACTATAATTTAAAAAGATTTCATTACATCCAAAGAATAATTTAACACAAATTGTTTTTGCAAATAATCTTAACGGCGAGCTTGACGCGCGGAAAATTCAGTGAAAAAAGTACTGTAGAATTAAAAATATTACACTTAAAGGGCTAAAATTTGTAGAATCGTTAAATCAATACGTCCCAAATAAGCAAACAAAATTTGGTTAAGATTGAGTAATTGTTTATTAAACGGGAAACATTTTTTAACTTATATGCAACGCAAGCGATTTTGCTGTAATTATCAAAATTACAAAAAAATGTGATTTTACAGCATATAAATGTATCATAATAACCGTAATAATGTAATATAAATGTAATATAATAATAAGAATAATAACTCGATTCTTCAAAATGCATAAACAAACTTAAAAGCAAATATAATCGAATTATTTTCAATACAAACCAAGAATAAATGACATATAATTACTTTTTCCATCGTATTTTTACTTGTCTCGTTGCGCTTTTTTCTAAATTTTAATCAATAATTAAGTTCTCTTAAACAATTTTCACTAATATTTTCAATATTTAGTGTTAAAAACTTATTTTAACAGATTAATAACTTCAAAACACACGCGTTTACTCCGAAAATCATGGTGAAACATCAGGAGTTTGACTTTGAATTCCTCTACCTGTGATACAAAAGGTCGATTTCTTGTGTGTGTTTAGATATTTTTATAAAAGTATTGATTTTTTCAGTTGACAATATACATATGTCTATATATTTGTATATTATCTTCTTGCATCCGACTGATTGAATATTAACATTTTTAAATGGAAATTTGGAACTTTTTATTCAAAAATTATTTATTATACTAAATTTTCAAAATTAGTCACTTCTAGTTAAAATTCCATCGAAGAAAAAAAATTTTTAATAATTTTTTTTTTTTAAATTGTTTAAACAATATAAATACTTGATAGCGCCAGCTGAAATGTTTCTGATTTCGAATAATTTAATATAACAAACAATTTAAAAAAAAAATCATCAAAATCGGTTCTGTTTTAGTGGGTTTAGAAGTAAAAACCTTCATTGACTCGACTATTAAATATGATAAGTTTCCTAGGTTTCCTATAAACATTCAGTATTACGATGTTAATTTGAGCCCTTAAAATTTAAATTAATTTCATGAAAGTGGACTGTATTTGTAATCAATTTTAGTCTTCAGTTAATTATAAACGTGAGATATTTTTGCCATCGGAAAACATCTCAGAGGCGAAGGAATCAATGAACTGCTTCTGAGTTCTTTTTGTGTTACATCGTCTTTGGTTTTTGCTGCATAAAAGGACTTGATTTACTTGCAGTATTGTCTTACATCGCGTGCGTGCCAACTCAACCGTATTGTAACTTTGAAGTTTCCCTGTGTTGTATTCGCCCTCCACTTAACGATCCGCAGGCTCATTTTACAACCCTTTCAATGCACAAGGGATTTAAAATGAGTCGCGATTAGCGTCAGTGCATGCAAATTTGCATTCAGGATGATTAATGTGCAGTCTTTCAGTGTTTCGGCGGTTCATCAACGTTTATGAAACTGATTATACAAATTTCGTGCCGTTTATTAACCATTAAATTTCTTGATATCGAGGAATTACAGAACGTAAGAAAATGTAACGCAAATTTCTAATAATAAAAATGCAGTTTGCATTCTACAATTTCTGTCCATAAAATAACAAATTTAAATAAGGCGGATTAGTTTGCTATATAATTATTTGTCGCCTGTAATTAGTTAACCATTATGAAAATTGTTTTCTGTTCAATTAAGATCATTATACCTGATAAGGTTCGTTTATTTAGTAGAATCGATCACGATCACGTAAACCTTTCTAACGTTAAAGATTTTTTTATCGTCGTTAACGAACCAGAAAACTCAGCACCGGTTCTGCTAGGAAAAGGGAAATTTTCGGTAAAAGTTCAGGGTTCAATTCGAAAAGCAGCTGTTCCTGTGCATTTTGTTAGTGTGGGTGTTCCAAATGGTTGAGGGTGATATCGATCCCTTTTGGGAGCTTGGGGAGCCCTTCTTGTTATACACATACCGAAGGAACGGTAGTAAATTTTAATTGTCACTTTGTGTTAAATACGCAGGATCGAGAATTTTATACTGCATTTCTACGGATGTTGTAGTAAATCTAGGATTTTAGATCGAAATTTGCAATTTAATTAGGAATCGTGTTAAATTTGCACTTAATAAAAGCAATGTATTAGTAGGCGTTGTCGATTTTATAAACGGATTTGAATGTATTATAAAATTACACAACAATAAATATCTAGAAATTTGGGAAGATTTACCCTTATTTGTTTGTGGAAATGTTTCTTATAACAAAGTAAAATGTATGATTAACCATAAGAACCTTCTACCACTGCTTAGTTTTGTAATTTAAGTTTTCAAAATTGATATTCCTGTTGTACCCTCAGTGCATTACTCTGTCTAGTACAGGGGTTCCCAAAGTGCGGCCCGCGGGCCAAATGCGGCCCGCAAACCCTAGAAATGCGGCCCGCGATGTCAGATCATCCGCGATCTTGAATTCATAGAGATAATTAATTTGCAATTTACATTTTTTACAAGAAAATAAATAAATGTTATCATATAATTAAAAATTGTTCAGTTAAAAAAAATAATAAATTTTATATGTAATATATCTTGTTATTATATAGATTGAATATATTTTATTGTCTTAACGGCCGCCCTATTATTAAAAGAAAACAAAAACTGCACAAATTACACACTTCAGATTGATGAATTTATTATTATTTTCTTTTTATATTTGAAATTATTTAGTTATTTTTGTTTAATTATTTTTGAAATGTGCCAATAAACAGTTTGTAATAAAAAGTAATTATTGTCATAAATAAAGACCGATTATATTATAAAATGAATATAAATCTTTCCCTTGTGTCTAACTTTTTATCGATTTAAACGTATTTTTCCATAACACTTTTTTTTGGCCCGCCAAATATTTTGGAATTTACAATTTGGCCCGCCTAGGCAAAACTTTGGGAACCCCTGGTCTAGTACATTACTAGTTTCTTTGTTCTCTCGATTGATTTTTTTCGGTTCGTTATTACGAACATGTAAATTTACCAACTTGCAGACCTTGTTATGCCGTGCCATAATTTGTGGTTATACTAGGTATAATTTACACTACCACGTAAAAGGAAAAACTCCGACTTAATTTTTACAGACGTGCAGGTATTTTCTTTATGTTATCACGCAAACTCGTATTTCTTTCCTTTCGATATCGTGCAAAATTTCACCCTTTTGTTGAGTTTTAATTACAAAATGAAATTCTATACAAAAACCTGTAATAAAATCTTTTGCAAAGTGGGATATGTTATTTGAAAAATTATTATTTTACTTATCCATGCATTAAGTTTTATGTTTAATTGTCTATTCCTCTATTCAAATAAGTTAATGCGGAAATGCCGTGATTAACTATATTATTTAAATGAAACTTGCGTAATTGTAAGTTATATTGTGTTATTGTATAAAGTGAAATAATTAATCAAATTTCTATTATTTAAAAAAAGCATAATGCTTCAATGAATAAGTATTTTATTACGTGTAAATGTTGAATATTTTATCATCGCTGTATGTAAGAGGAGAAGGGTTATATTCAGTGTTCTTTTTCATAATAATCGGAGTTTAAAGGTTAGAATGCATTTTTGTTTTATTTTATTGTAAACAAGTGATATCTTAATTTAGTTTTGAAAATGCTGTTTATAAAGTGCATTGTCTTTCCATGAATTCTCATTAGAAATGAGAAAAAAAGCCTACTTAATTCTCTATTGTTTGCGCCATGTTTATAGTATTTGAAAATTGATTTGCCGTCTTTGTTTGAAATTCTTTATTATTTGAAATTAACTCAACCGTAGATAAACATGGTGGCAGTTAATCATGTTTTTAGTTTGTTTTGTTTGTATTATTAAAGGTTAACGTGATATAGACCTATCTAACTGATTGTATTTGTTTTAGTCATTTATTCTTATTTGTTTCATTTCATCTCATCAATTTACGTAAAGCTTATTGTATGGGCTTAAACTACGTTAGGCCAACCATACGCCAATAGATGCCAAAATATAATATGCATGAATAAATATTTATTAATTAATCCTTCATAAAGTAAATACATATAGTACTTTATACAACAATAAAACTAATACAACTTTAAAATAAGTTCCTTTAAACCAGGGTTGGCATAATATAAACCCATAGCTCTTTTTATATTTATCGTTGATTTAATTTCTTCTTCTTCTTATGGCCGAAGCCTAGGCCGATGACCTGTTATACACTCGTAAGGACGAGTTCTGTGAGCCCTTTTAGCACGAATGCTGGGCAGGAGGCTAACCTAACCCATCGAGAGAGGTGAAGAAGACCGACCCGCAGTGTTGCGAGGTTAACGGTTATCAAAGGTGTTTGTATGATAACCAGGACCGCCGGCTTAACGTACCCTCCGAAGCACGGAGAAGCAAGTGTACGACCTTCTAAATTCCAGCGAGGATATCGCCGGTCTCAGGAATCGAACCCAAGATGCCTACGTGATAGACCGAGGCCTTTTACACGCTGCTATCCGCTCCTCTGATTTAATTTAAATTGCGAAAAGAAAATAAAAGCAAAAGATTATATATTTCAAATTTAAATAATGTAAAAATGGCAAATTTAAAAACAATTCTCTTATTCCATAGTAGATGTAGAAAAATAATAAAAAACCAGAACATTAATAAAAACATAATAATATACTAAGGTCAAGGAAGTTCAGTTGTTTTACATAGCGTGTTTGGAAAATAATGCCCGAAATTTAATTATTATTTTTTTAAATTTTATAGTTAAATTAAATCAAACAGCGAAAACTTGTCAAAACAGTAATAAAATAAAAAATCATGATTTTTCCAACTCTGCTTTAAACCAAGCCGTTCCTTATCGTTCTTCGCCTTTTTTGTTTCTTTATTTTGAATTTAAAAAAATAACTTCGTTAAATTCAAGGTTAAAATAAAACTAATCTACGTGATAGGTAAGAACTTTCCTGAAATATTAATATTGAACATTTATGTGAAATTTTATTGTTGATAATTATTTCGGAATTATTAAAAGATTATTCCCCCTTTTTCTTCTTGTTAGCTTCTGTCTTCGTTCGTTTTCAGAATTAAAAATATACTTCGGACAACAATAAATAAGTAAACGTTCTTATTGATTGAATTAGGAATAGGTATCTATTATAAAAATTTTATTAAATCTTAATCCGCATTTATATCCAATTAAAGCTTATAATTTCAAAACTCGTTCATAAAGAAATCAAAACCGTTAGAAAATGATTTTGTTAAAAGCCAAACCGAACTCAATACTGTAATTTGTAAATATTTCCCTTACCTTGGCTTAGTCTTTATGATATTAGCGAACTATAGCTCGATATTTTAACTAACGAAGGCGTGTCCGAAGTTGTTTATATTTATTTTGAAGATTTGACATATTTCTTTCGTTATTAGTTGCGTTTTTCTAGCAGTAAATCAATTAAATTAATTAATAGACCGACGTATATGGTCAGAAAAATATCAAGGGAGACATTTAAATTTTAAATGTAATTTGTGAGAGTTAGGTGTGTTTAGCGTTTGCAGTTGCATCTCTCGGTTTGGTTTTCTCAACCATCCCAGATTGTTGCACTTTGGTGTGTTGTAACGAGATTTATAGAGGTAATTGCACTGGCATATATTGTCTGCGGCGATTGCCTATTCTTATATTACAAACTCCGTGTGCGTATGTTGAAATAGACTTAGATTAATTCCTATTTGTAGTTTGTGAAAGTCGGTAGAAAAACATAACTATCGATTTCGTAAGATAATTAGCAGTTTTAAAATGATTGATCTGTGGTTCGTTTGGTTTTCGGGTGATCCTTGATTGGTTTTCATTTCTTTTCTCATAAGTGGTTGACAACTTTGAAAAAGATAGAAGTGAAAGCTTGAGGTTTTTTCTTATCCGGTTAACTGTTTTTAGTTTTTATTAAGGGCTAGTTTATTGGAACTCTTACATTTTCTCATCCTGTAAAATGACAAGCCAAAGAATATTTTTCTACATACCAGGCGTTTTCGAACTGGTTTAACGATGATGAGAAAATTTTACGTTTTTTAATGGTTGTCTTAGAAAGTTGCGCTTACTTAGGATTTTTCGAATTTTGTTACAGTTTTACACGTTCCTGTGCGAAGCAAACTTTTCCCCATAAAATTATAATATAATTAATCCAGCAATTTATTATCAGACATGTGTGACTTTTATTGCTTAAAATTACATCATAATAAGGTTAGAGACGTGAGTTTTGCCCGTGCTTAGTTAATTATCATCCCGAACGTGCGCGCGATTGTACAATTTTCACGAGTTAAATACATTTCGTAACTAAATGCCGTACACTTTTGCAATTTTTCTACTTGCAATATTGTTCTAAATTAGTCTTTATGATCTGTATTGCTATTACGTAATGCTCAGTAAAATAATTAATGGTTAGATACGATCCGTTTTATATGATTCTGTTTTGATGTAACAGATAGCCTCAAAAAAATGGTGATGCTGTCATGTCCGTGAATGTCTATTAATTTATGGAATTGTGATGAAATTTTATGTTTAATAAAGCCGCAAAATATGCGACCTTGAGACTTGGGCTTCTTCATTCCGGTTTTTACGGATAGGATTTTTTTGGGTCTGCTTATTTAAATGTGAAATTATTTGAACGTTTTATTAACTTAACATTTGTTTAACTGCTATTTTCGCTTAAATAAAACCATTACATTGCAGTAGTTAAAACACATCTGATGGTTGTGATTAATAGGAAATTCAGCGTTGACCTCCTTTGTTTCAAAATATTAATGACTAACTCTGGTGGAATGTTTATGTTTTGATAACGCATCCACTAAGATAAATAAAATTTCCAAGTAAATAGAAATAATTGTGTTTGTCTGAAAGTTAATGGGTTTTGTTTAAAGATTTGTAGTTGAAGTAATTCTTACTAACACGAATTTTCGTTTCATAAATAATTCTTGGTTTTCACATTTCAAAATTCCCCATTAAATTAGGATAACCGAACCTTAAAAATTGGATTTTGGTTATTTAAATTGCAAAATTGGTTTTAAAACTTCGATATTGAATTTTGAAGTTTGGAATTTTCATGAAATTTTAAAATTAAAGAATTTTCACTTGTGACCATGCTTCTGTTTTAGTTGAAAACGCATAGTATTTTCAATGTTCTTCCAGTGGTAACTTAAAATTCGAATGTTGGCTCGCCACATGAGTTCCATTTTGAGCAATAACTAGAAATTTGGACAGAAAATTTGAATTTGAAAATTAGAATTTTAATTTGAAATTGAAATGTTAATGTTAGGTTTGAACATCTTATGAATTGTACCTATAAAGCAATTCATTTTTAAATTTTTGGTGGAGGGAAAGATTTGGTATTCCTCTATCAGAATTTAGAAGTCGAAATTTTAAGTTGCCTCTTTAGCAATATCTCAGCATTTTTATTTTTAATATGTCGATACCCCTATTTTTTACAAGTTGTATTGATTTAAAAATCAAACGTATAAACTCCTCAGATTGAAAGTTTACTTTTTAACTCAGAATTTTGAGCAGAAGTTGACAAAATCTCATTAATCTAAGACTAATATTGCCAGAAAGGTTTTCAAAAAATTTCAGACTTTTGCATAGTTTAGATTTTGGATTACCATATTAAAAATTTGAGTTGAAATTTCAAATTTGAATCTTAAAATTACACGTTAGTAAAGTAATATCTGCAAGCTCGTACTTAAAAAAAAATAAGAACTCTAAATATTTACTCTTCGGTCGTTACTTGTTACTCGAGGTATTCAAAGCGTTTGAAAATTCAAATTTGGGTTTCAATTTTCAATAGATGAAATTAGTATTTTTTGTTATCAGAAAAATCGTAACAATAAATTTTAGAGATGGCAATGTTTACAAACAAAACAAAGCCTCATTAATTTAGTTAGACTTATCTAATCTAACTTTTATATATTGAGGATCAATTAACTAAATATTTTTAACTGGTAACAATAGCTTATAGTTTTATTAATAAACCACATAACGTAAACAAACCTTAAAAGCTTTGAAGTTGCGGTATATTAGATATTTTCCGGCTTTTAGATATTGGTGAAGCTTTCAACTACCAAACGATCGCAAACAAAATAATAGTTTATTTTGTACTGGAATAATTTTCCATAATCTAAAATCGTATTGTAGATTCATGAGCTTCATATACATCATGTGATTTATGCACTATTTATATTCTGAAGCAATGTATTAGCAATAGGAAACGCGTGCGTCCGGTGTAAAGCTTTGTTTTGCCTTTTTTAATGATTTTTTTTATATTAAATTTATTGTTGCCTTTACAACTGTCTACAATTTTTATGAAATTTCATTGCCCATATATACTCGGTTTACGTTCGCTTTTATGTTCATGATAGCATTAAGTGTCCCTTTAATGATTTTAATGATTGCAATTGCTCTGACAAAGTCATTGTTAGGAGTAAAAGGGACAAGTGCATCTTTCCAAGTTGACTGAACTCTGTTTTACTACTTTTATGACTATTAATTACACACATGAATCACGTTATTGTGGTTTATTATTTATGTAGGTTTTTCTTGTGTAGGAAGGATCGAGCTAATTATGTCAGTTTTTAATTTTAGAAATGAATTATTTATTAATTTATGCCCGAATGCTCTAGTTGCACGTTACTTCCCGTATTTTACAATAATTTTCATGTAAAACAACCGAGGAAATTTGAGTAAGTCTTAAGTTGTTTGTATTGTTAAGAAACTGCCAGAGTTTGAAGAACATCAATTATTAATTTTCTTGGAAAACGCGGGAAGTTTCAGGTAACGTGGGCACCCAGATGTTCCCATGAAAATCAATTACGTCTCAAATTGAGTTTCCCACAAATGCTGAAAATCCCCTTAAAGAGATTATTACGCTCCAAGAGATGCAGCTTTTGTTAGAATCGACCGTGGAGCGAGTTTAATTGCGCTTCAACTTATTCTTGGAACATTCAGTGTGATTGTTTCTTTTAAATATTGCTGTACAATGGTTGGCCATGGATTTTATTATCATAATTAAAGTTTTACTATCTAGGTGTTTTATTAATTAGCCTTTTTGATGAGCAAGGTGGATCTGCATAATTATGTTTGACTCTAAACATAAATCTCAAACAGTTTGAGACTTTGCCAATTATGCAACGTTTTGTACCTTCGACTTAGAATGAGATAATCTAATCAAGAGTGTCGTAATAGCGAATTTTCGAATTCTCATGATAAATATTTCCAAATTTAGATAAAAACCTACAGAGCTAATTTTTGGTTTAAATGCAAAATTGTATCTAAAATTTCCAAAATATAGATTTTCTTTTAATTTAAAGATGCCAATTATGGAAAAATCAGTTGTACGTTATTGTTGTGCTGTGCTGTTAAAGCACTTTTGGTAAAATAATTAATTGCTTTATATTTTAGTTATTAACGTTAGATTATATTTATTCTTAAAGAATTTTCTAACACTTTTCTTTCTTTTTCAGGTAAGTCGAACCATAGCTTTTTTTAACTGTTTCGGCAAGCATGCGGTAAGTTCTCTGGAATTTTAAGTGTAACCCTAATTATAATTCTAGACAAAAAATTTAAACATCCGGTTTTAATAACAGCTAATCTATTTTTAATATTAAAAAAAATTACAGCAATATCTGATAACAAATTAAAATAAGCAAATGCTTAAAAATACTTAAACTTACTTATTTTAAGCAATTGTTTTAAATGTTGGTCATGATTTTGGTGTCACTGTAGCTAAAGTTACTAACTTACTTAACATTTTAAACACCGTTGCTTTTAACATTTAACCGGAGCTCATGCAAAAACTGCCCAATTTTTTTTATGTTACAGTAGGACCGACCTGCATAAGAAATATCTGCAGGCTCAATCGTTATGCAATGTTAGACACAGTGTGACTCACATAGTTCGATGATTTAATCCTATTCGTATTGTCAAGGTTGTTCTAAAAAGATTTCTCACGGTGCCCTAAAATGTTAATTCTTAACTATTAAATTTGCCTTGTTAATTAGTAACCGCCCAGTCGCTGTAAACTATCGATGTAAAAAAAACTTGATCTAAATTCGTTAAATTAAACTAATACTGTTCGGTATGTAAATAACAAAGGTTCAAAGAACATTTTATTGAAGAAATGCTGATTTGATACTGGACAATCCCAAATTGTGATGGTATTTTAATTGTTATAACTTAATTATCATTATTTGATTTAAATTTTTAATTGTGTGTTTATTTGTTTATTTATTATTTATTCATTTATTCCCGAATTTTTTCAAGCTTCGCTGTTCAATCTCCGGCTTACAGCGTAACTAAATTTACATTTTGATTAATCCCTAGGTACATCAGTTTGTTGGAAACTTCCAGAAAATTAAATTTTCGAGTACTCTTACCTTACCCTTCCCCGCCCAATTTTATAAAATGTAGTTCTATGTAATTTACTGATTACTGATTAGTAAATATTATAAGCGGCAGTTTTTCTGTGAACTATGGCGAAAAAATGAGCTTTCACAATAAATAAGAAAATGTAAAAAATGTTACTAACTGTTTTGGTCTACATTTGTGAAAGATTTAGGAATTTTATGACTGCTTGTTTAACAGTTTATGTAAATTTTGACAAGCTGTTTCACAATTAAGCTTGAAAAATTTTAATGTTGAAGATTAATTTAAGACACCTATAAAGCTCTTACTAGCTAACAAATCTTTTTATAAATAAAAACATTTACAGTTAGTTTGTAGATAGTCAATTAATGTTAAATTCTTAATATTTATGCATCGTGACAGGTGTTCCTTTGGTTTATGATAAATCATAATCTTAGTTTTATATCTCTTGTGTATGACAACCTACTTCTACTTTTTGTTGTAAATAAAGTGATCAGTTTTTTTTTAATTTTAAATTAATGCCGAGATAAATTATAGAATTTGTAGTAGGTAGCTGTGTAGCTGTGATAAAATAAATTACAAAATATATTTCTGGTTTATAATACATATATTATGGTTTTTTAATGAAGCTCTAGCTCTGCAGGTTATTGAAGGGTTAAAAAGTTGATGATCGTATGCTATAAAAGTGTTGTAAATTAACATTGCCTTCCTTGCTTTAATGACTTGAATCATTTTATTGCACTGATTTCAAACTGCGTACTTAAACTAGACGTAAATGAGTATGAAATGAAAATAGACGCAAATTACCGGCCGAGTAGTCTGTTTTATATTGCGTTATTTGCTCTTCATTCTAATAAGAAGCCTGATTTAATAGTTTAACATTCTTGGACTTTCTCGATGTTCGGTTTTAAACTCCTTGTTTTTCTGTCTGTTTATTATGCAAGCAGGTGGCTTGGCTGGCTATTTTATGCATTGGTATTTTGCTACTGCACTTCGTGATTATGCATTCAAGACAGAATTTAAAACTTTGACATGTCAGAATTGTTATTCACGAAATTCTTATTACGTTTATCTATTCAATACAAGTCATACTTCGTCAAAGGAATAAACAAGCCAATACTCGGTTGATTATTAATTTCTTTCCAAAAATGGGATGCCGATGCCGATGCTTTGATCACGCTCGTGTCGCACGAATGTTTGCAAATTTACGTTTCAAATTTAAATTAGTTAGATTGAAACGTAATTTAGTTTGTGGTCGTTGACTTACTTTTTTTTTTAAATAAAGAATAAGCAACAGATTCGTATTGTTTTGGGAAGAACATTTTTTAGTCGCTTGAATGTCAGTTTTTCCTTTAGCCAATCGACTATGCACAAAAGCTTGTATAGGACCGAAAAATAAGGGAAGTCCCAGGTGTGTAATAATTTGATGGACTTTATTTTGACTTAAGGTTAATTTGGTAGGTGCATTATCAGTTCGATTATGTAATTGAAGCGATTATTAAACCAAATATACATTTTCCTAACAATCATGCCCTTTTATCATCAAGATCTTAGTTACTATCGTTTTTTTTTTGCTATGGGTGTGTGTTTACTATTAGATATTTACTATCTCGATCTATACAAGCACCCACTTGAACAAATCATTAATCCTCTTAAAAATTGCATCGTGTTGTAATAGTTGAAGTACTTGTGAAACAAGCAAGTTTTTATCAAAAATTAGATCCTGTTTAAACAAAAATAAATTGTCTGTATCGATGGTACTTTTTCTATAGTAATAAAGGAGTGTACCGAGTATAATTCTTAACTGTTACGGTACGTGCAACATTTGCTAACGTCACGTTTAACATTTATTAAATACGAAATTCAATTCAGTTATGCTAGAATGCGCCTTGTCGTAAATGTCATAACCGTTTTTGTGCAAGTGCATGGACAGCTGCACTTACCGTACCAACAATATCGACCTGGAATGTTGTCACACCATTCATTTAATAAATTCGATTTCATTTTTATCTTGCATTAAAATTCCTATTATAGATTGTATGCCTGTTATAATCCGTGACATTTTAGTTTGGGAGACACAAAACCCTTCGAGATCCTTTGTGGAACAAGTAACGCTTGATGGGTTTAATTTTTTCTCCGACATTTGAAACCCAAAAATAGTTGTGGGTCAAGTCAGCCAGAACTCGACCATGAGATTCTTTAACGCTTCGTTTTTAACAAGTTGGCGCTTCGTATTTTAGTAGCTTGGGGCATAATGGGTCGTTGAGAACGAATTGTACCAGAATGATGGACTTCCACAAAAACTGATGAGTTTGATGATGAACCGGTTATTGAACTTCTGCAATCGTTATTAAATAAGGTCGAGATCGTGCAGATGTACAAGAACTTGCAGTTGGTCCATGTTTTCAACTTCACTCTTTACGTCCCATAAGGACATAAATACAGATATCAGCTGTTCCATGGACTTCTTTGTAGATTTAAATAACACACGTGCTCTTGCATTAGTTTTTATTGCGATTATCTCACGCGACTGTTGCATGATGCGTCTGTAAATTGTAAATATGATAGTCGAGTCACTTATGTAACGTATATTGGCTTCAAGTTTAGATAAAATGCTACGCAGATGGTTATAAGTTATTTTATTAATAATAACATACACCATAAGCGTCTTCTTTTAATGCGACAAGAAAACACCTGCTTGAAGTAATTAAAACTTCTTTTTGCACGATTAAAACGTGCATCTTGTGTCTGTAATCCATGCCCTTTATGAAACAAACACGACGGTGGATTTTACCCTTGACGTATTTATTTAATTGAAATCG
Source organism: Melanotus villosus (assembly GCA_963082815.1). Lineage (NCBI taxonomy): Eukaryota > Metazoa > Arthropoda > Insecta > Coleoptera > Elateridae > Melanotus > Melanotus villosus. The sequence goes on along the minus strand of OY720422.1, from coordinate 24,989,438 downwards.
CAATCGTTTAGGTGTACAAGATTCCCATGGTGGCATACGATAACATCTTCATTCGCATTCAAGGGCACTTTCAGTGAATATTTAATTAACAGGCTGTTGTGAAAAGTACATGCGAAATGCCAAGAAAACAATTTCTGAGCGTTGTTAATTAGCTAAATATTTTCTTAACAAAAATAGAGAAAGTTTTATTATTCTATAATATGAGATCATTTTCGTAGGGTTTATACATAACAAATTTACTTTTTTTTCTTTTTTGTTTAGTTCATTCTAATTACATATTAACAGCTTCAAGAGACCTGTTAGTCTAAAAGTCAACCCAAATTTTATTCAACATTTTGTATTAAGAGAATGATTCCTGCAATGAGCCTTTCAGTTTTCAGTGTTTTAAAAGGAAGGCTCGAAGGAAGGTAACTCTTCCTCTTGGGACATCCTGTATATTGTGCTAACAGCAATGAGGAAATAAATAAATATGTAGAAAGGCCATTTTTAGTTTTAGATTAGGATATTTTGGAGAGCCAACTAACACTGGAAAAATTGAAAGCTAACTAGATTGAATTTGGACAAGCAAATAATTCTTTAAATAAAATCAGTTAGAAAATTTGAAAAGTTTAAAATGTACCAAATTCATAAATATTCCCAAACAATCCTTTGCAGAATGTCTGTTTTCGACTTTCGTAAAGCTGGTTTAATATCGGATTTTTTTCCGCATTATTCCAGCGTGTTCTGTGCTCTTGTGGAATATATGAAACGGATTAAGAGCTTTCAGCCGATTTACGTTGCTGTTTTATTTTGCAAATGAATTACAAGCGAATACAAACGCAGGCATTTGGAAGTATTGTACTTTTCAAGGGTTTTGATATTTTCACATTTGGAGAAATTACTTTGGGGATATAGAATTTGCTTAGTTTTATTCGGTATTAATGTTTTGATAGCCTTAATTACTTAAGGCGTTAAGAACATCAATAATTTATTAAAATTAACTACAACTAGGAGCTAGACAAAACTCAAAAAACATCTTACATTTTGAAATTTGGTGATCTTTATTACTAGGTATAGGATTTATATGCACTTAAAAATGCTGAAATATGCATGCACTTATGCACTATAAAAACATGAAATATGCACTAAAATATGCACTTAAAAATCATGAAATATGCGTTTATTAGAATTTTTTAATAAATATATGCACTTTTGTTGTCGAACCGTGTTGAGATGTTGTGTAACTTGAAAGGGTTTTGTTGCATTTACTTTATCGTCGCACACTGTACAATACAACACATTATCTGAACCTTTCTGAACTGTCTTATTTAAAAGATTAGTAAACAAAAGTACAGGTAAATTTTTCTATGAACAGTAAGTTGTCAAAAGATCTTTGGAATTTCCTAATACCTATTTATCATAATACCGCAGGATGTAAGTATTTAAATTTTAGTTGAAACTTTTACTTTCTTAGAAAATATTAACAAGTACACAGATGGTTAAAACAGTAAAAATTTTAAAGCCTAGTATTTAACAATAGGCTTAGAGTATGGGTTTCTCCTAGACTCAACTAAACCGCCCTTGGTTGGTTGTCTAAAATACTAAAATTATTTAAAAAATATTAGAAATTTCATAATTAAAGCATGTAAAACGCTCAAAAAGTGGTAAAATATGCACTATCGTTCAAAAATGCTAAAATATGCATGCATTTATAAAAAACACCTAAATATGCATTTATATGCACTTTCAAATTGACATATGTGATTCATATGTGGCTTAAACATGTAGAAATATAACTCTGCATATATTTGCTATAAGCAGAAAAAACATGCAAATGCATAGAAATCCTATCCCTATTTATTACTTTGTTTGCCTTGAATCTTTTTATTTTGCAGAAAGATAACATTCAGAATATCAGTAATAATTTATGAAAAATGTGAAATTTAGGAAATCATTTTTTTAAAACTAAGGACATTTAAAGTTTCAGATATCTAACTTAGTAGTTTTTGTACCAGGATACAAACCCTGTAATTAACTTATAATAAAACCTGTCATTCACCAAGGCCCCTGTAAAATTTACAAATACGCAGTGGTAATTAGTATCGTAATTATTTAATTGATGGCTTCCTTTTAAAATACTCGTTAATTTGCTGTAAGAAAATTTATGTGTCGATGTTAATTATTATTTTTAATGCTAATTTGAAGGATCGCTACAAACGAATTTGATTTCATCTCCAATGATTTATGTTGCTTTTGTAAACTCTCCATAAAATTAGTCTTTCGAAAAAGTATTTGATCTGTTATGTAACGCAAAGTTAACATAACGTAATCGTTATTACTGATGCAAAAAATTTGCCGCGTTGGTAAGATTTAGTTGTGTACTGCATGCGTGGCAGGGTATCATTTATGCTTCTAGTTTGGACAAAGAAATAAAACAAGAGCACACGAAAATCCGAGGGTAATGCACTGTTTGAGGTTGTTAATTTCTTGGTGTAAGTTCTGGTGAGTCATTTGGTAGAATATAGTTCTTGGATTAGTAGGTATGCCGTTTTAAATAATACATATCCTTAGGGTAATTAATATCGAAGTAGTTGGTGCATCGTTGCACTTTATTATCAATGCAACTATGCAAGTGGACATGTTTAATGAGCAGTGAACGGTGAACATTCACCAGCACAATTGCATGATATTTGTGCATAAAGACGCTCATTGATGGTCGATTAAAGAAGGAACTGTCTTCTAACACATCACGATCCTTGCAGGATTGCGCATTTTGGCACGAGGTTAACGACTGCAAGCTCTTTGTTTCTTTATTATTTCATTATAAATTCGTTACTTCATAATGAGCGATCCTTTTGATTTTATTAACCATATTCCATATTGTGAAACAAAGAAATATCCTGGTGGGTTTCTCAATAAACGTGGATTCCTCAATTTTCTTTTATATCAAGAATAGAATCGTACCCATTGTTCACGGTGCATTAAATACCTACGAATTTAAATCGAGTTTCGTATGTGCTGCATTCTTGTACGGTGCGTCCTTTGCAGTTCTTGGAAGTTGGAGGATAAATTGTTCTTCTGTTGGGACATCCTTAAGTTCTGCTACACCTGCCTCGCCTTGTTGTTTACCAGACTTCACCTTGCTCGGGGTGTATTATTATCTAAATTACACATTGTGAGTGCATGCTGCTTCATTTTCTTCGGTAATGCAAAAACAAGCCCCCTCCGTCTTGGTCGCTGCATCCAGTGGTGCATGAGCAACGCCAACGTTGATTTATGCGCAATTTTATAGAAGGTAGAAAGACGATTGCTCTCTTAGATTTATTTCGGTTACAATCATTTCTTTAGTTGTACATCCTGTTATGTTTGAAAGTTACTCTTTATCTTCCCACACTTTACTTTATGTTTATTTATAGGGTGTTCGTGAAGTAATTTACCAAAAAGTTTTGGATTTTTAATTTGCAAAGCATTTTTTTCAAACGTCTTGTCTTAAGCGTCGATTACACGAGGATAGTTTATTCGCTACTAGCTAGATAGTTTACTGGCGGATAGTAAAAAAGCTACGTGTAACTACAGTGGCTAGCAAACTAGCTGGCTAGTTTACTCGCTAAAAGCACAGCGTGAAAAGTTGAACACCCGTCAACTTTACTAGCTACTAGCTGGCGAATTTACTCGCTGGCTAGTGAACTCGCCACGTTAAATTAGGCAAAAGCTGAGCGGATGCAAGAAGCTAATATATTCTACTCGTTTTTAGGTACTTCTTGTGAAAATTTCGACTGAGGTGGTACGCGCATATGTTGTTTTAATTAGTGCAATGTTACAAGAAGAATTAACAAACGTAATAGAAGCAGAAAATAAACGCAAGAAAAAAAAATTGACGAAAAAGTCTTAAATTTTTATTTAAATGGTCTTTATGTTTACAATTCCAGAGCGCAACATAGCGCTCATATATTTTAAGAAAAATTGTAATTTCTGTAGCGTTCCATTTAATAGCCATGTTTGCTCACGAGATTAATAAGAACTGGCGAACTAGCAAACTCGACACTAGCTGCGTGTAATTGAAAACCAAAATTTACTATCTGCTCGCCCACTAGCGGGCTTTTTTACTAGCTGACTAGTAGCGAGTAAACTATCCTCGTGTAATCCACGCTTTAAGAAAAAATTTAGACGGGGGATTAAAAATTTTCGTAAAATCGGAGCCTGTGGATTTGGTGGCAGCAATGATAAATACACGTCTCAGATATTACTAACAGCGTCAAGTATTTGTTATTTTGGATGCTTTCAAAATTTTCCTACCAAAATCGGTAGGGCAAAATTTACATTAATTTGAAATATAGGTACAGTTAAATCAGTTCAGGGACACCCTGTACCATGTAATAGCAACACTGATAATAATAGTTATTTATGGTACAAGTGTGTTATAAGGGAAATAAGTCACGAGAAAAAACGGGCAAGCCACGAGCACGTAGTGCGAGTGGCTTTGTTTTTACGAGTGACTTGTGACCGATAACACACAAGTTCCATACATAATTTTATCCAACATCTCCATAATTCGCTAAAAACTAATCAATATTATCAATCAAGAATTTCTTACCTTTTGAAATTTATGTCGCTAGGAGAATAATTTAATTCAATTGTCAAATGTCACTTTGAAATTTACTTTTACATTTAATGTTACTGTTAATGTTAATAAGGAATAGGAAATTTTTTGATTCATCTGTTGTTGTTATACCTCTATAATAATAATTATTAAATGATTTTTAATACCTGAAATTATGGTGTTTATTTATAAATTTAAGATATCCGTTGGCGTGACTTATGAATTATTTATAACTCACTAGTGACTTATAGGGTATATAATTCAACTGAAATCAGTACAATTATGGTTGTATAATTAGGAGATGTTGGATAAAATAAATTAATGAACTGAAATGTTTAGCCTTACATTTAGGAAATTACACTGGAAACATCTTGAGCCACCTAGTTTTAATAAATTTAAATTACGTATTTGTTAAGTGTTTTGCAAAAAAATTATTTCAGCAAAACCTTAAATTCTAAATTGTCTTGCAGATCATATTTTATCTTGGAGATTTTTTAAGGGGTTTAATTTGAATAGTCCATAGAAAAAGAAATATTTTAGTAGTATAAAAATAACGCCCATGTTTCAGATCAACGTTAACATTATAGAATATAAAATTATTTTTTTTATGAATTATGAATCCCGAAAAATCAATTTCGAAGATAAAATAGTACACCACCGTATTGAACCACAGTACCTTGTAACTTAGTGTACTTATCGATATTTTAACATACAAAAATTCTTTTTTGTGGTTCAGGTGATAGTTTTCTTTTATGACGTATTTTCATATTCATTGCAGATGATTGTAACATTATTCTGCAGTCCCTTTTTCAAAAATTCCTATTTACTTTTTAATGCTTTTCTATTCGGATAATTATTGTGATGTGGAACTCCTGTAAGTCGAACTCCTGTAACTCGAAATTTTCTTTTGTTCGTTTACTGTTGAGTTTATATGCATATTAATCGTCTTAACTCGAATTTATCTGTAACTCGAATTGTTTTCTGGGATTTTGGTGGTTTGAGTTAGAGAGGTTCTACTTTTTTATTCGGACAGTTACAGAAAAATAGAAATTTATAACATTAAAATACTTTATAAAAATTTCGTTATCTATTTTATATTCTCTCCCCCCTGCTAAAAACACAAAACTTCCCAAGGAAACTTAAACGGTGTTTAAAGCGCCCATTTTAAAACAAAGAAAACTTTGGGAATTTTAAATTATAAAAGTTTGAAGGTTACATCATCCCTAATTGCTGGTGAATAATAATGAAAGTAATATAAGGAAGTGAATTCAGGGTTGCCTTGTGAATTTCATTCAATTGCATAGAAATTTTATAATCCAAGTGATTGTTTACCGCGTGATGTAATCTACAATGCTGTTAGAATTGTTTTCCTATTGAAATTTATTTATAATTTTGTAATAATAAGCTGCAATAATTTTTCCAACGATTTTAAGTAACAGTACATCCTGCATTTGCAAAGAATGCATTAAATTCTTAAACGTTCTTCAAATCATTTATAAAGATGATTAAGGCAAAAATCCTTGAAGTGCTTATACTTTCCAAATTTTGATTTACACAGTTATCCTAAATGTGATTTATGCTTTTTTTAAATAGCAAATTTTGTTATTTGATAAGAGAGAAAATCTATCCGACAAGGACGAAAATATTTTGTTACTTTTAATCACAAGTATTACTTAGGTTTTAGGTTTAGTCTGTGTAACGACTTATGAGTAATTGTAATAATTATAGGTTAAATCAAAGTTCACGGGCCTTCGTTTCGCTGATTGTAAGGTTCAAAATCACAGATTGGAAAATTTCCTTAAGGATGGGAAACATTTTAAATCGTCATTTAAAAAATGTAATTTTAAACCATTTGGTTGCTTTGTGCTTCGGCAATTTAATTCGAAGCCTGTATTTTGTCATGGGGCATTATTTTAAAGTTTTCTAACGCAACTCAAAGTTTCCGTGATTTAGCTCTGCGTTTTTTAGTGGTGCAAGTGAATAGATCATTGTTAGGTAATTGCTATCATCAAAGTAATTGTTTCCACTTTCCATAATGCATGAACTTTTTATTTATTAAACATACGACTATAATGAGAAATAATAACAGTTCACGAATTTGAGTGAAAGTCTACCAACCTTTTAAGAAGTCTAAGAATAGCAAACTCATTAAGTAGTTAAACAAAAACCCGTAAAAGGGTCACTTCTGCCTTCTTATATTATAGAACTTAAAAACTTGCCGTTTTCTCCGATTTACCAACGCTTAAAGATGTATTAGTTAAAGTAAATAACCCAGTAATCTACGTTGGTGGACTTTTCACATTCAAGCAGTCCTTTTGTTTACTTAACGATAGAAAGAAATCTCCCTTGGTGATAATGGATATCTCAAATAAAACGAAATGTCGAAATTATCACAAAGAATGGAAACCGTGTTATTTGTATTTTAAGGCTACATCTTGTTAGGACGGAGTTCTTAATAAAGTAAAACAAAAGCTTTTTCTCATGAACTTAATAATACCATTTGAAATGTCATGGACATGTATGTACAACAGAAGTTTACAGTTAGAAATAAATAAATTGGTAATATAATTTATGGATTTTTTAGACTTTACTGGTAGGTATACGTAATTATGATTAATTTTCTCTTACATTTTGTAATAATGGAACCTTTCTGTTAGGTAAACATATGAATGCCCTAATTTTTTTAAATGTTCAATTTTTAAAAAATTTACCTTCGAGAATATTTGTTAATTCTTTTGTTTTATTTAAAATATGTATATAATTAATTTGATTTGTTTAGTTAAATAAAGTTTATTAGTTGCCTTGTTTCTGAGTAGATTATTTCTGTAACGTACGCCACTGGACATTTCGCAACATAAGGATGTTTAACAGTAGTTTATTATTTAAAATGTCAATTTAAAATGTCTTAACAGAGTCGTGGATCACGTTGTATTAAATTGTAGTGTACAAGATTAACTCTATTGAGATTCTTTTGTCATTGTCTTCGCTTACATAATTTCTGGGTTAATTTGATATTGTTCTGGGTTCGCCCCATTGTCTTAAACAATTGTGGTACACGCGTAGGTAATGTTCGTGTTACTTAAGTTGTATGACCATGCGGTTGCGTTTGACGGTCTTTGTTTAAATGCATGCTTTACAAACGACGAGTGGGTATTGTTAATCATAACAGCGTTCTCGGGTAATTGTTTTTGAATTGCAATACATATATATTTTATGAGAGGGAGGCTTGAAAATTATTTAACGTGATGAAACCACCCATTAAAAAAATAAATTACAGTTCGATAATTGGGGCTCAAAATAAACAAATTTGTTATTATTATCACTAGGATTCTAAATAAAAAAAAGGCACTGAGTACCATGAACTGTAATAAAGGACAGAAATAATTTAATTATCGATTAGTAACTAAGTCGATATAACTCATTAATAATCACATGTTTTAATTAGACGCTAATAATAAACCGTCTTGTAAACAAATACCATAAATTATTAAAGCAGTTTACTCATCAGTTTAATGTCGGCTTACTACTAAATTTTATAATCATTTACACGTTTAATTGTGCTCGTATTTGTAAACTTTTATTAGTTGTTGTAATAACAATCCAAACTATTTCCGTGTTGTCAGTTTCACAATTAAAAATGTAATAATTTATTTATACCTGATATCTTTCGTCAGTATCATCCGTGTTACAAAATTCTCTCCGATCATAAAAATGAGGTATTAAAAGATTGGCATTACTTTGAGTTCCTTATTATTTTTGTCCAACCTGGAAGAAGGAAAATTCAAATTTTTCTTGTAGCTGCCTGCATTCATAGAAATAAACATTATGAAAGTACATATTTTCTTAATCCTTATATTTATTACAAAAATAAGGAAATACAAATTTTACATAACCACATGAAATTCATCAACAGGAAATAAAGTGAAATTAATTATTCAATACACTTAATTACGAAATTTCCACCTGTCTTGAATATTTTTAAGCCTGATAAGCATAAATACGGTTTCTATGGGAACCGGATAAAAAATGACCCAGTTACTCAATTTATGTTAATATTTAGACCTACCGCAACAAGATAAATTTCTAATAAGTAATCATAGCTAAGAAAATTGAAAATTACTGTTCACGGATATTTATTAATTAATTCCGCCTATTTCGCCAAATTGGGGATATTACCGCTTGTGAGAAAATTCGCTACGATGTTTTTAATAGTTTGCCTGTAAGGTGATTTAAATGGCTAGTTGAGGTTCATTAAAAGTTTTAATAACAGTTTGTAGGTACTGAAATAATTACTCACCTTAATCGAAAATCAGAAAAAAATGTTGTTGGTTTATTTGAGTATTCAACATTTGAATTTTTTATAATCCTTGCAGATATTTATGCCAATTTATCTTGTTATCAATTAGTTAACATATTTTATTTATTTTGTAGTGATTATTAACAGGTTTTCTTGAAGAAAAGCTTCTAAAAAAATTAATTTCATTTTTTTTTTTTAATTATTAAAAACCTTTTTGGGTTTTGTGGGTCAATTTTTTTATCGGCGTTTTGATTTATAGGAACACCTTTATAAGTTTCACATTCGTTAGCTATTGTTGCAAATATATTAAAGTTCAAGGAACGTTTAGAACTTAGAACTAAATTCTAAAACTAAAAATTTTACTTTTCTTTAAATCAAAATTCATAAAGTATAATTAGCGAAGGCGTCAAAAACCCAAGAGGTTATGTTAATTTTCTAATCTTCTCAGTAAAAAAAAATAATCAAAGAATGGTTATTAAAGCTTTTAGCCCATTAAAAAGCAATTTTTTCCCCATTTAACGTGTTAAAATTTCTGTCTGAATTCTAATATGAATTTCATCGATTTAAACTTCGTTTTTGCCATTTGGGCAAATGTAAATGTAAATTTTGCTCTTATCTCTCTTATATTTACACAGAGAGCAGTCGATTCTCTCACTAGAAATTTTCAAGGGAAATGTCGATTTTCCAAGCGAAAAGGAACGAACTCCGCTTATCTCTCTTGCATTTATCGTACAGTTACGATAGCAGTTTTGTGTCCATATATGGCAATAAGCGGATCCCCATTCAGTTCTCGCACCTCTTGCCTACTACTTCGTAGAGAAAGTGCTGTTAATGTATGAATTTTAGATGTTAGATTGTGCTATGCCAAGCCACCATCGTGGGAGATTCGTGTAAAATGTTTATGTTGGCACTCCACACGAAGTTTAGTTTTCATAAACTTGTGTTGACGTAGGTTAAAATATGGTTTTGTTGGCTTTTTTGTGGGATTTTCTACGTCGATATTTTGAATTTCGATCAATTTTCTAAGCTATGTCACTTCTATGATTTATTTGTTTAGGTGGGTGGGTCCTTTTTATTCGAAACTTTTCAAAATTGGTTAGGTTGCAGCTCGATATTTGAGTATCTGTTATGAAAAAGGCAACACCTGCTCATATTTTAATTTTCAGTACGTGAAAGAGTTAAGTGAACTCTTACACCTGTTCATCCTTTAGGATATGATGTGGGAAGGACGATGACTTCGTTTAGTACTTGACAGGTGGTTATTTTAACCAAACATGCTTGTATTTATAGGTTCCGCTGATATTTCCTGACTTTTCAAAATGTTACAATTTGTAAATGTTTTGTTTCGAAAAATCTCTCAATTTCAAAATATTTTGGATAAACCCCCCACCATTATAATTTAATATAAGACATTTCACTTATAAATAATCAAAATTTTCAGTAGTTCGGAGGTGACACATGTTTTTTGTTATTTAAACTTCGGCTTATATAAAACAAAAAATTGCATACTTAGATAATTATGGTTCAACTTAAGGACCTACAACTTACTCGTCGAAAACTTTTGGGACACTCGTTATTTTTTTCTTATTATTGTACAAATCCTCTTGCAAATAGTTTTGAAATTTATAAAATCCTTATTACTGTATGATAAAACCGGCGATCGAGAAGTGCTGATAATTAAATACTTCAATTTTGAATTTGATTATGACATTTTAATTTAATGCGAATAATCGATGTGTCAAACATATCTTTAGCTATTCAACTTGTAGTACTAAACATGTTCACGACTCTGCATTATTCTAATCTTGAATACAAATTTATTAGAGTTTTATTTTATAAACTTCAATATTTTAATAGTTATTTTTCTACTCCCACCATGGAAAGTGGGATTTTCAAACTTCGTCTCCATAGATACGAGTATTGAAAATGAGTGTTTGCCGAACAAGTGAAATTTGCGTGCGGCAAAGTATAATTTTGCCGCACGCAAATCAAAATGTCATAATGTCATTTGATGAATGTCAGATTTGATTTTACAGAAATATTTAAATTTTTTGTGGTTGTAGAAAAAATAGTGTGTAATACATGTGTTGAAAGCTTGTATTTGCCACACTCATGTGACTGCAGCACTCACATTCGTGTGGCAAACGCAAGCTTTCAACACTTGTATTACAAATAACTATTTTTGCATTATGACAAAAAAAGTGGACTTTTTTTATCAAAAAATCATAAAGAAAGCAACACTTTTTTTATTTACATTTTGCATTAAGTAAGTATGCTTTAAATAAAATATTGTAGATTGTCAGTTTGACAACTGTCAATTCTCAAATCCTTTTTATCCTGTTTTGAGGAATTTAAAATGTAAAAATGCAAAAAAATATTGTGTACAACTCGTATGAAAGCATCTTTTTTTCACTCGTTTGATTGATGCACTCCGGCTTCGCCGTCGTGCATCAAACTTCAAACTCATGAAAAAAAGTATTGCTTTCATTACTAGTTGTACAAATAACTATTGTACTTCTAACTACTAGTAATGAAAGCAATACTTTTTTTCGTGAGTTTGAAGTTTGATGCACGACGGCGAAGCCGGAGTGCATCAATCAAACAAGTGAAAAAAGATGCTTTCATACGAGTTGTACACAATATTTTTTTGCATTTTGACATCTTAAATCCCTCAAAATAGGATAAAAAGGATTTGAGAATTTACAGTTGTCAAACTGACAATTTACAATATTTTATTTAAAGCATACCTACTTACTTAATGCAAAATGTAAAATTAAATAGTTAAAAAGTGTTGCTTTCTTTATGATTTTTTAATAAAAAAAGTCCACTTTTTTGTCAAAATGCAAAACATTTTATTTTCGGTCCTTTGAGGTTTGTATTCGAAATATCCTGTATATATGATTTTACAAAGTAATTTTATTATCACTGTCATTTTCAGTAATAAACTAGTATTATTTATTTTAAGGCTGCAATAAAATTGTTCAAATTTCACCTTCGATTTTGCATTTTGCTAATTCGTTTCAAAAATATCAAAGACCTTCCTAATTAAATCAACAAACATTTCATTTACTGAGGGAAGAATAAGCACCCATAAAAGTGTAAAGTGTGAAGTTAAGATGAAGGATTAGAACAAAGTACCATGTATGCCCATTGTGTATTTTGTGATGTACAGCGTAAAAACGAGGACTTCGAGTGAAGTTTGATGTTTTCTGTACTTATAGAGCGTTAAAAGGAAACCATCTGTTTCCATATATATTCTAATTTTTGCTAAAATTTTACTGTTCGTGGTATTGGTAGTATTTGAATACGAGCATGAGTATGTAGGTTACGAGACGTGCTTAACATTTTTTGTAGTTTTTTTTTTAACCATGAGTAATGTCTGAAGTAAAATTCGCTTTAGAATTTCCCATGTGCATTTCCGCCTTTTGTAAGTTACATATGGCGTTGTATAACATACTAAAAGGAAAAATGAGAACGCTTTGATGTTGATACATACCGAAAAGAAAGTAGGTGCAGGGGAGATCACTTGCTATTTTTTACGATGGTATTTATTATTGTTAAGTATTTCATAAACCTGCTGCTCGTAATATTTTACATTCACTTTTATTAACTTCAATACACACCAGAAGGTAGTTGCATAACTTGAGTATTATTTATCTGAACGACAAAAAATTGTTACGCGATGCATCATTCTCAGTCACGATTTAATAAGAAATAAGAGAAAATTATTTCTTATTTTAGTTCTAGAAGTAACTACCTATATCTGGTTAAAGTTATTTTTTAAAAACTTACACGTTAAATTAATAGATTGTTTCCGAGGATGGCGCAGTCAGACACTTGTTAGCGTACAAAAAAAATCTTAAAATAAGGAGTTTAATCGTAAAACAACTTAAATAAATTTAGATAACAAGCGAAAAGTGTAAAATTAAAAGGGGTAAGGTTAATGAAGACGCAACTCATCTTTCAGTTTACATAAGTAATCTACCCACGTTTGTTTAGCATAAACTGTTGTAACCCTTGTTAACAGTAGCATCTTGATTTTATGCCCTTTAGTTGTACATTAAATATTTAATGATTTAGCAAATCATTACTTTACTTGATTGTAATTATTGGTATACATTTTACAGAGACAACAAATTGAGGTGAGCCTTCACACATTGATAATATTACTTAAGTTCCGTAGTTGAGTTTTCGTTGCTTGCTGTGATTTTCTACAACTTTGCCGTTAATTATTTAATTTTTGTCGAGTTAAATATTAGGGGAATTTTCTTATTCTCATGCCTGTGTTTTTAGAAAAATCAGTATAAAAGTTGATTTAAATCAATATAAAAGTTGATTTGGCCGAATTTGTAGTAGAAATTGGGTTTGCCATTATTTCTATAATTAATTTAATCTGTTATTTATTTTAGGATGGAAGTTCTGGAGTCACTGGAGATGAAGTCGACACCGGTAGAAGTTCAAAAAGGTGAGTTTTTCTTTTTTTTTATAATTACAAAAATGTACAGTTTCCCATAAATAAAATTTATTAACATTACCGCTGTTCGGACATCTTTTCCATATTTCTCGAGACTGATCGTGTTTTCGTAGAAAAATGACGCTAATAAATAATAAACTATAAGTAATAAATCACAAAGCGTTGCAAAAGTTGTGAATTAATGTCACAGTTTTGTCCTGAATGCTGACAATACCGTTTGGTATAAGAGATGCAATTTTTGCCTAGCCCATTTTAATTCTCATTTTGGTCTTTATTCGGAGAGATTATAACTGTATTTAACAGTTCAACATATAATTTGCACTTTTTACGGTTGTGATAAATATTCACATAAGCACGCTGTGACCCACATAATCATATTTTGGAGCACCTCTTGCTTTAAATAATTATATGTTAGACTCAAAATATTTAGTTCTGTTTTTTGCGTGCACATTAATTGTTAAACTAATTGCGTTGTCTACAGAACTTTTTTTCTTATATAATTTATGATCTCGTATGTTAAATTAATAACGTCAATTAAAATGCGTCAGATATTTTCTTATATAGCCACTCGAAACATTTAATGGGTTTTAACCTTTTAACTAAATAGAAAGATCCGTTAATTTAACTCTATTTAAGTTTATTTTAATTCTTTGTTTTATATCATCGTTGTTAGTTTTCCTATTTTAGTCAGTTCTCTTGTATTGTGTAGGGGAAAACCTTTACGTTTTATTATGGATATAATTGCAAGTGGGATTTTATTTAAGGTTGATCGGACGTTTAAGATAATTTCGATGTCAACCTAAAGAAGAACGTAGACCTTGATTTTTAACTAGAATACCTACGTATTTACTATTTTCAATTACTGGAAATTGAAGTGTGGGTACTCATAATTTTACTTAGTTTTAAATAGTCAAAAACGCATAAAATGGAGAATATTTAATTTGTTTACGTAATTTTATTTTATATTAATGACTCGTGACTTGTAATACAATAGATAGAAATTAAATAATACATATTAAAGTATTAATATACAGAATTTGGTATTTTACACAAATTATCTATATTGTTTGTATCTAATAACAATTTTGTAAAAATGTGCGAATTTATAAATGTTATTTTGAAATTAAAACTTGAAGCTATTTATTATGCTACCAACAATTGATGAATTATCTGATAACCACTTGGATGTATTCCGCAGTGATACATTTTTAATGAATCAAACGAACTCCGAGTTTATGAAATAGTCAAAGAACAAATAAGTGTAGGTATTGATAAAACAGCTGACCTTGTATTGCTCGCTGTTTATATGAATTTTAATTAAACCTTGCCAGTGCGGAGACACTCATGCTAGCACAATGAGGTTCGGATACACTTTTAAATTACTAAATGTTGGTTTTTCAATGTTTGTGTGAACGATTTTTTTTGAAGTGGCTTTCCAGGGAATGCTTTTGACGAATTTAAAAAAGGGTGAGTGTGAAATGGAATTTATTTGATATTTGTTTGGAATTTGAGTGCTCATTGAGCTTTGGTTTTATTTTCTATTAATCCTATTTTAACATAAAAATTAGGAAAAGTATTTTTCTGAACAAATCTTTACCAAAAAACATTTTTTATTTGTAGGTAATTAGGTTCAAAATAAAACTAAATAGAAAATAAAAGAATATTAAAGTTTAAACTTTCTTAAAAGTGTTTAAAGATTAGGTATGTCAGTGGTCGTCTCCTGCAGCGTTTTAAATATAAATTAGTCGGTCAATTAAAATTCTTCCTTCTAATTTAGGTCCTTAAATATCATAATTCATAGGTCACAAGTTGAAGAGTTAAATATTACGTAGAATTTCATGTTTTAATATAAAGAGAGCAGTGACCGGTTATCGTAATAATAATAATAATAATAATAATCATAACTTAAGCTAAAAGGGGTAGCCGGGCAGTTTACATAATGGAATGGGCGGCTTTTCTCAACTGCTTCGTGCTTTTCAGGGGGGATTAGAACGTAACAGGTAGAAACTTTGCAATTTGCAGTCCTTGTTTGCTAGTTTAACCTCTAATTTTAGGATATAACAGTAAATAGGTATGGCTCCTTGCTTGCTTGTTATCCGGGTTTAATTTTGCATAAACTAAGTATGATGGCGCCGGAGCTTGTCATGCAGTTTATGTTTCCACGAAAATCTCCTGCATCTCGCTTGTGCATTTTGATTTCATATAACAACGTCTTCAGTTTAAGTGGTCGTTGAATTTACATTGAATATTTTAGTTTGTAGAGGGTTGTTTTGAAAACATGACCATTTTTATTTCACGATCAAAACGTCAACTTAAGATTTAACTGGGATTTCTCAGAGATAAAACTAATAATAATTTATTCTTTTCACGATGTTGGCCGGAGAAAATATAATTTGGAAAGCGTGCCTTGACTGTATTAGGTTCGGTTTGACGAAATAACCGCTTAATTTATTTTTTCTACAAACACTACTAAAAACTGAATTTTTAACACGGCATACTGCAATTAAAAATGTAATATTAAATCGCAGCGTGTTAAAAGTAGATCACGTGGTTTACTTTTAACACTAGTATTAAAAGGATGCTGTCACAATGACAGCGCAACTAAAATATTAATCAAATACTGATTTTACCTACCAAATTGACAAATCTAACGTTGCCCTACTAGCAGATTCTTCTATATCGACCGGAATTTCTTCACTTAGATTAGAACTCATCTTAAATTATTCTTTTTCACTTTTGACAAGCATATGTCAAACAATACATATGTAAGCTCAATTCTAAATTGTTTCGTAAATGTCACAGAGTACTAGATTTTTAGGTAACCTTTGGAATCTCTAATAAGAGAGTTTAAAATGCTTTCAATGGCGTTTGTAGAAAAAATAGTGTATGATATTCGTGTTAAAAGTGATTTTATTTTGTTCGTGGGGTTGCTCAACTCGCTACGCTCGTTTCGCAATCTCCCCCACTCACAAAATAAAATCTCACTTTTAACACTTGTATCATAAATAGCTATTATTTGAACCATCAGCAATTTTCAGAGGTTGAACGTTTCATTAATTTGTTGTTTATTGGTCAAATGCAGTTTTATTCCTTTATGAGCTGTAAATTTATTTATTAACTTTTAGAACATTATTTTTATACTTTGAATTACTTCTTATTTTACAAAACTGTTACGAAACATAAGATTATTAAGGATTTCGTTGTTTTTTTTAATTAAAAATTAATTTAAAGAGGAAAGATACTAAGACAGATAGAGCCATCCGACAAAAATTAAAATTTCGGAGTTTATACTTAGTTAACGGTTGTCATGGCGACCCTGACGTCTTTTTTAAACAATTCAAGTTCATTTGATAATGCCAATAGATTTAACAACGAGATAATAATTTTGAAATGCTATTTAAATTAACTAACGACGATCTTGTAGTTTTAAATTTAACTTTTCTACGTCCTTAGTTAATCACTGAAAAATAGCTACAAACACTGCCATTCATACAAATTACGAAATACATAACAGGGAAGTTCAACTAGTTTAACTTCGCAAACTTATACTCCTAATAAATAACGTAATATCTCCAAATTTAGAAATAGGACAAGTTTGTTTTGTTTTTGTTGCTGCCGAATTTTTATAGATTTCTATTTTAATTGCCCAACCGGATGTTTAAAATACTAATTAGTAGATTAACTGGATCCATGATCTGAATTAGATTGAATATCTAGTTTGTACTCTTTTACTGGTATTCTGATTTTCGCGACGTTTTCTACGATAAGAATAAATTTTTTACTGTTATGCTCACATTTATCTGGGTAATTCAGGGACGAAGTATGATTATTAATGTCCCATTCATTGTTTAGTTATGTGTTGGTAATGCTAGGTTCATTTTCAACTACTTTTTTAAAATATTTCAGTCAGATTTGTTTATTAATTTATTTGCAATTTTTAATAACTTGCTTTTTTTCGCCTGTTCTATTGCTGAGTCACAAGTTATAAGGGCTTTTTAATTATCAAATATTTCCCTTTGAATTTTTCATCCCATATAATATGGTCTATCTTTGGTAGATTTCTCAAAACTGTTTAATGATTCGATAATAGAATAATTGATAGCTATATCTAATTTAACGGTTGTTATTTTAAATGTTAAGAAGTGAACTATATTTTTACTTACGTCATAATAAATGCTTGTCAGGAATTACATTTTGAAGTATTTTAGAGAATGTTCAAGGCTTTTAAATAATAGAATTTACTTTTACCATTACAAGGATCTTTAAAAAACAGATTACGTGTTTTTTAAACAGAACAAAAGAAGGGTTGGGACAAACTCTTTAAATTCGATTGAGGCCATGCTGTGAGGAATACTTCATCGGAGTTTTTTAATGTGTCGTGGTAATTATTTTTACGACATTCCTAAACAGGAATTTTATGTGTATAAGCTTTATTATTTTATAATTCGATAATTGTTCAGGTGTAGCCGTCAGTTTATCAAAAAAGAAAGTTATAACCATGTTTATATACGATTTTGTAGCCGGTCAAATTAGGTCGATTGCAATTAAATAACATTCACGACGGTTACGCGAATCCGCTCTAAAAGGAAATGAGTGTTTCTTCGTTTTGCGCCAATGCTGTTCACATGTTAGCGTGCAGACTTTATACGTAGGGAAGTTATTCTATTTATTATGCACATGGGAGTTCCGCGTTATTTTTGTTTAAATATAATTACTAAGTAAAATCTGTCGCCAGTGAAAGTTTCCTGTCGCGGTGATAATTAATTCTCAAAGGACGAACCAACCCTTTGTTCATTTGCATAAATATAAATTTATAATGTTGGAATTATTGCAGCTAAACTGGGTTTGGAATTGATTTATGTTTTGTGGGGAGTTTTAATGTTTCATTATACATTAAACAAGAAAATACTGTAGTCGTAGTTTAAACTTGCTTATTATTTATCTTTGTGACTAAACTGAAATTTGTGATAACCTGAGTCAATCAGGGTGGCCTTGAAAATATTTGTAGAAAAGTCGACGTCTATTTCTTTCTTGAAGCTTGTGTTTGGACATTCCAAGGCATCCTACCATATTTGCTCTAAATAGCAAATAAATTACAAGTAATTTACATGTACGAGTGCAAATTTGTTCATTTAACCAGACTCGAAAGGCCAAATAAGTGAAATCCCAATGTTTGATTAATTAATTCCAACGTTCTGTGTTATCTAAAAGTTTGAAAAGTAGTCCTGAAATGCATTTCTTCTGTTCACTATTTTGCTTGAAGTGTGCTTTAATGATTATTTATGTAGAACTACTTCATACTAGGTATTAATAAATTTATTAGTACGCGTGCTGTGCGGATTATATACACCGCTTGCTTAACCTAATAAAGCTACGATCCCGCTGTTAAATTGTAGTGTTGCAAGATAAACGGGAACAGATGATTTATGTTAAACTTTCTGAAAATAAGGCTCCGCATGTTTGGTACTCGTATTGTCGGTTTGATTAAAATGAATTTCACTTCTTTAGAAAAATAAAAGTTGCCATAAGCTGAGGAATACTAATGTACCGGTTCCATTTATATTATTAGTTATAAATAATCTCGGCGTACCTGTACTATGCACACGTGCTAATTTGTAAGAGTTGTGTTTACTTTCATTTTTTGTCGTTGATTCTTCTCATGAATACATAACCATAGCATCTTGAATTGTATTTAAATCGCTTTCTTCAAGTGCACTCACCTTTTTTAAATAATAACAAGTAATCATATTTAATTACGTTAGTTAGCATTCATTTCTTAAGTCCGTGTGCAAAATTAACCCCTTACTTTATACAAAGACCCCGTAAATTAAATAATATTTTTAAACTAGTAGCTTTTCATCTTGCTAGAGTTAAACTTAGAAAAGTAATCGTTGTAGGCGTATCTAAAAACGTTTAAGAGGGTAAAACGATTTATTTTTATCTTTATTGGATACCTTTTTTTATTCATGCTTTATAAATATCTCTTTTGAATAACATTTCACGATTTTCCACTTTCATAAAAGGGTCGAGTGCTCACGAAATTCTCGTCATGGTTAGTTTGGCACGTAATCTATCTTTTAACTTTTGTTAGAAGTTATGGGTGGTGACCTTACACCTTTAAATTGCCAAAATTGCATTAAGTTTAGAATGGTGCCAAGATTAATAATAAAATTGGAAATTTATTCGTGTAAGATGAAAGTAGATATCTAGAAATGTTCAAATTTATCACTGCAAATATTTATTATTGTGCCAGAAAATACATTTCTTACTTGATTTGGAATAAATGTTGTTGGTGAACTAACGGTTTTTTGAGAAAATATTTTTAATGTATTTTAAAGAATTGTGAAAATTCTATATATGTATAGAAAAATATCACCGCCGCAGGGACCACTGATCTTTGATTTTGCGAAAATAATTTGTTAAAATGCATTAACGGATTAAATTTCTGCTTTGTAATTCAGAGAACACAGATTCAATTCTCTGTTGTAATTGGAGTTTTATATTTATGGACAGTTTAGTGCCAATTTTGTGGGATTGAATTAATTGGACAATGACCACAGTAGTTGGCGTAAGATTCAAGCTATGTTAAAATTATAAATAAATATGAACAAACAATTTGGAACATGGAGGAAAGTGAATGAATTTCGGAAATTCCTTCCGGGTCTGTTTGAGCAAAGTTGCCAAAATACGTATTTGGCTAACTGATACATATTTTATTGTTCCTAATGGCGAAAACATTAATAATATTTTGTTTAATTAGTAAGAATTTAAAAAAAACGTTGGTTTTATTATTGCAAAGAACAGAGTAAAAACAATTTCAAAAAAAGATTTGAACTTAACATTTTAACGACAATTTGAATTATACACTTACATAAGCTAGATGGGCATAATTTAAAAATAATATGAGGTTAATTAAATATTTACTTATTTTATATTTACAAATTGCAAGGATTTGAATTTAGGTTTATAATTTAAATAATTATTGTTCTTCCTTGTATACGTATTTTTAAAACAAATATACATATTTTTTACGATTAAGAATTGGCAATAGCAAATTCTTAATTTTGTATAAATCGAACAGAATCAAAAATGTATTCCAAAATGAACCGTTTAAAATAATGTGAATATTTTTCTCATATTTATTTTATTTTCAGAAATTACAAGATCTTGTTCTATTATTTTTAATTTGAAGTATTACTATTTCTGATTTATAAAGTGTGTTTATTCATGAATCCCAAATTTTGAAGGATATATGTGTGAAAATAAAACTGAAGGCATTTAAAAATGGAAATTTATAATATCAGATATTTAAACGAATGCAGAAATAATAATTTTCTTAAGTGGACCAGTGAGAAACATGCAAAATGTTATCAAAAATTAAATAATATTCTAAATTTATATAAATCTGCAATTTTAGTGTAAAACAGTCAGATTAATGAATTGAGTTGATATTGTTATTGTTTATTAGCGATCTTTTTAATTTATAAAAAATAATAAATACAATGAAGGATTTGCAATTTTATAAATATACAGTGTGGAAATTAAGTAAGGAATAAATTCGGTAATTCCGTTAATCTTTGTGATAGAGACGAAATTTAAAAGACGTGTAGCGATTAAAATTACAGCGCACCCGAAAAAGTTATTTTCAGATTTAACTTGCATTTGTTTTAAAAGTTGTGACGTCATCAATTTTTTTTTAATGGCATTCTATAATATTTTTTTTATTTCTTCAGTGGTATACAATTTTGTATAGGTTACATAAGAAAACAATCAAGAAAAACGGCTAGTAAGAATGAACGAAATTAATGGAGTAATCCTATTATCTGGGTTTTAAATTAAAACCCATAATGTTAGATTCATTGCTTATATTAAAATTGTTGAAAATGGCTTAAAAAATAAAACACATAAATGTATTAGTTCATTTGATGTTTTTTGTTTTTGTTGTTTTTTTATTGTATACCATTGAAAACAGATTAAAGTACTCTAGCGAAATAAAAAACAAAAAATATAATATGTCATTTAAAAAAATAGTTGATGACGTCATAACTTTTAAAACAAATTAAAGTTAAATCTGAAAATAACTTTTTGGGATGCGCTGTAATTTTAATCGCCTACACCTCTTTTAAATTTCGTCTCTATCACAAAGATTAACGGAGTTACCGAATTTATTTCTTACTTAATTTCCACACTGTATATGAAATCTGTGATGGTACAAAGGCCCATGTTCCCATAATAAAACCCTTATGGAGGCACTAGTCCCATAGAGAAAATAAAATCGAAACAATGTTTTGTAGAAATGAAATCAGCTGTTTCATTTATTAATTATTTTTCTTTACAAAGATATTTCAGTGTTGGGTTAAGCATTGCCTTAGTTGTGCCCCCGTAATGATTCTGAAAACTCTTAACGCCTCTTTACTGCCAATTGGCAAAAAAAAAAAGGATCAAAATCTTTACATATAAATAGCTTAATATTAGTAACATCAAAAACCTGATTGAATTTTTTAATTATTTGGACAGAACAAGATAAAAATCCAAAATCTACTAAATATCAAAGTTTAAATGACGCCCCGAACTTATAGTCTTATGTAAACTTGATATCTAAATGTACCTATATTTAAAGACTTTACGAGCAAGTTTAATAATAAATTAATAATTGAATTTTTTTTAAGGTAGATGATAGCATAGACTAAGGTTTAGTAGTTTAAAAGAGATATGCAGACAATAAGTAAATAAATAAATAAAACACTTTTGGAGCTTGTTCTATAGCAAATTTGGTAACAAATCTATAATTGGAAGTTGTAGGTTGGTAAAATAGAGTAAGATGTAATCGGTTTGGGAATTGATTATTGAGTCAAAAGGGGAAACAAAAAGCAATATATATATATAGAAGCTAAAAAGTGATGAAAAGAGCAAGCAGGAAAATTAAAAAGTTTCAAAATAACATGGTGAAAACGCTATAAGAATTAAGAACAGTTGGAAAAAAGTTTAATGAACCCTTAGTGCTCGACCCCTTAACAAGAAAATGGAAAAAAGAAAAAATAGTTTAGGATTTTAAAAAGGTAAAATATAAAAAATTAAAGTAACAATCTCAATTCAATATGCAAATGCTATAGTTCTAACGAAGTAGCATTGTAAGAAAATTTGTGAGTGAAAAAAGTGAAATTTTGAAAATAAAACCTGGAATTGCTGTAGAGTTAGGTGGTACAAAATTTTTGGTTTTTAAACCATTTTTTGTTTAAATCTGCATTGTTATTTCGATTTTTAAATAATTGTCTTCAGCTGTTTTTAAATAGTAATTTGTAATACAAGTGTTGAAAGCTTGCGTTTGCCACACGAATGTGAAGTTTGCAGCACGAACGATAGTGAGTGCTGCAGTCACATGAGAGTGGCAAATACAAGCTTTCAACACATGTATTACACACTATTTTTTCTACAACCACATTTCCATAAAAAAATTTAAATATTTCTGCAAAATCAAATCTGACATTCATCAAATGTCATTATGACATTTTGATTTCGGTGCGGCAAAATTATACTTTGCCGCACCGAAAATCATGCATGTGCGTGCGGAAAGTAAATTTTCCGCACGCTAATTTCACTTGTTCGGCAAACACTCATTTTCAATACTCGTATCTATGGAGACGAAGTCTGAAAATCCCACTTTCCATGGTGGGAGTAGAAAAAAACCTTTGAATTGTTTCTTGTTCGAATTCAATTTCAGCACTTACAGTTTAGGAGCACTGATTTCTCTCAACTAGGGCCAGAAGTTTTTAAAACCCGTTGTGAAATTCGAAAATATTCAGAATTTAAATTTTTTGGAACATTTTAACAAATGTACAAATGTTAAAAAAATTCAATTAAATCAATGTGAAATCGTTACATAACATAACATCAATATAAAAATTCCTTGTCATGCATACAACTGTGGGTACATCTTCAATTACACGTAAGCTGAAATGCATGTATGCCTTACTTAACTTTTACCGTCAATCATATAAAACGCGGTAGAAGTAGAAATCGTTGAGCAGGATGTCCTACTCCTATCACAACAGTCGTTGATGAGGAGGAAGATGCTACCAAATGTAGGTTAACATTTTCACATCACTTACGTAATAATACCATATTAATTATTATTCTTTTTTGTATAATTGCACTTCCCGTTCTTGTTAAATCCTGTGTTGTAGCCGCAGATTAATATTTATATCGGAATTATACAACAATGTCTAATTCGCATGCTGTTACGAAATATTTCCTAATTTGGAAATCAGGTATCGACTTGGGAACCGAATTATCTGCAATAAGAAAACATGTGCTTGTTGTGTAATTTACAGTGAAATCCGCTTAATATATTTGTTTTTTTATATTTCTTTAATGCGATTTCCTGCAATTCCTTGTCGTGTTACTCAACCTTCCTTTTAAAGATTTAGCGAATTAGACCGATATCGGGCGAGCGATTGAATTCCGATACCAAGACTTTCAATAGGAAGTTTTTAAAAGTGGCATTTTATTGCATGCTGTCCCAATCTATAATCGATCTTATTGTTCTTTAAAAATACTACCGGTTTTTTTATCGGTTACACGTGCAGCTGGAGGCTGATTAATAGCGTTAAAATCGTTATTTTTTTTCTACAATCGACTGATTAAACATTTTAAATGGCATCAAGTATCATTAAGCTGGTTATGTGCATATTTCATTTGTTTACTCGTCTTATTTGCACATTAAGAAAACAGCGGTTCAAATCAGGACAAAACCGAGAAACAAAAGTAGGCGAAGTTATAACAAATTAATGTCATTTAAGTTGGCTCGCTTAGATTGTTAATAATGAATTACGTAATCCTAATTATATGTAAACGGAGGAAAGTAGATCTGTTTGGGTTTGAAATAATCACAGTTTTTTTTTACCTGTTTTAGACATGACTCATTTACAAATGGCATGCAGAAAAGAAAATTTCATAAAGCTTGAATTTTACATAGGTATTATTTTTAGATGCTTGGGCTTGCTTTGATTATTTATTTATTATTTATGGCATAAATGTTTCCTTAATTGGGGTTTCACTTTAAATCCTTATTAAATTTTGCAATTAGACAAATGGCTTCCAGGTTGTTGGAATCTGCAGCTATTACGTGATGTAAATAATTTGAAACGTTAAATTTATGTACTTAATTATTGGCTCATAATGTGGCGCTTTAAAATTTATTGTGGCCGTAGGATTTCTTCCTTGTTTCGATATTTTGCATTCGCGGTGTGCTAAAGTTAGTTAATTATCTTTCAGTTCAAGTTGTAGTTGCTTAATATTTAATGAAGTGTAAATAACGGGAGATTTTTTAGGTTAATTTGGATTACCTTTGTGAATAGATTTTTAAATCACGATATTTCTTATTAAAACTTGTCTTTTCAATCGTTGAATTATTATCACTGATTATTTTTTTGATTATTTTTCCAAGAATGCGTGTTTAAACTAAAAATAATTCAATTTCAAAGTTTGAAATAATAATGGAACAGAATCGATGATTACCAGTCATTGAAGACAGACTCGTAAATCGGAGTAAATCTAAAATTAATTAATGTAGGTTCACGTGTAATCGAGCAAGTTTAATTGAACAAGTTTTGGCATCGTGACAGTTTACAAAGGTTACTGTCAATAATTTAGGCTGAAGTTTCCAGATTTAGTAAATTGATGTTAACATTTTGTACACTCTATCGATTTATCGACATTTTGTAGTTCTTGTAAATTTTTTCTGAAAAATACTTAAATTATGTACTAATCGTTTTTGCACTTGCATACATTTATTTTGATTTAAATCTTCATTGCATCATCACACATATAAAACTAAGTTTACATGTGCAATAATTCTAGCAATGAAATTTACTTGTAAAAATTTGATGTTATATGAATCAATTTCCCATCGATGTATCGCTCCCGTACCTAAAATCTGATGCATTTTTTTTTTATTTATTTATTGCAAAATAATGATAATCTCTCAGTAGATTTTATTGGCGTTCCCATAATTCATATACATGGAATTGTTATGATGTAAAATGATACAAATGTTTTTTTTATGTGCTGAAAGAAATATTACAAACATTACGTTACGTACGAACGAAGTCATAGACGGCCTTCTGTTTTTTTGTAATGGGCGTATGTGAAAACAAATATTGAATAACATTTTACAGCATGGTACAAGAGTGTTTTGCAATCATAGCGTTGAAGAAGTAATCAAATGCGCTACCAAAGCAAACCGCAAAAAGTAGAACATGTGTTTGTTGGAATGTATCTTGTTTCATATTCACATCAGAATAATTAATCTGAAAGCTTCGCAGAATTCCAGTTCCCTTGATAATCTAAAGGTTAAGAAAAGGGTTTCCTCAACTTTTATGTTTCTATTTACTTCCAGGCTCCTTGATTTAATTTTCTTTGGGAAAAGTTTTGCAAAGTCATCTCCATCTTTTCCCTTTTCTTATTTTTCCCTTTACCGATAAATTGATGAATCGATCCGCTATAACGTTGCAAATCTGGTCACGTATCAGGATCCGTTCTGTTGCAAATCGAACAAAAACTACCTGGATTTTGTATTCAGTATCTGATTTTAATTGTCGTTAGTTCACATCTGTTGTCCATTCATGGATTTGTCAATATTCAGCTTTTTATTCGGACTTTTGTATTTAAAGCGATTTTAGTGTTGCTTCTTGCTGGTATTTAAGTAATCAATCGGTCGTTAATAGAAATTCGTTATTGCAAAAGAAGTAATTAAATTCACTTAAGGCATTACTAATGCATTCCAAGGCGACAGGAGTCATTTGAGTCGTGAATAGTAAAAAGATGGAAACCTTCACCTTCGAAGTACCCCAGGGAACAGGAAGATGCTCTTAACTTAATTGTTTTATGCTTTTAAGATTCAAGGTCCGTTTTATTAGTTCATGTATCGTGAGTCTCTCGTTAAACGTTTTGTAACATATACCTAAGTAGTAACTACATTTTTGACACAAGAATTTAATAAAGATTAAGTTCGTCAAGGTTCGTAATGCCAAAATTGCGTGTTTTTCACGCGACGACGTTGTGCTAATCCTCCGGAGTTACGTTATTACACGTAATGAATATGTATACGGCAGAATTTAATCTTATTTTCGCAATAATTTATTTAATTAGTGTCGAAATATTGTTGGTCAAATTTAATAATGGGGCCTCGTTTTGTTTGTAATTTTTGTTCACTATAAAACACTTTTATGAAAGCGTTGGCCTTCTCTCGATAATTAAAGGTATAAGGTCGCAGGTTTTATCGGGGAACCGTTTGTTACTAAATATAATTCACTGAAAATTATTGTTGATGGTGAAGAGAAATCGAGTGGGAAGTTACAGAGTAAAAAAATTAATATGTTAACTTTTTTCGGTAAAAGGCCAAAAGGGAAAGCAGATTGTCTTCATAATCTTTATGTCATGTTCTTTCAGGACGGAGATTAATATCTTCAAGTTTACAAAATGCTTTTGTTGTTCGTGTATCCCCGAGTTTCTTTTCTTGTTGCTTAAATTTAATTATAACTTTATCGGCAAGTTTTTGTAGTTGCTTTACTTTAGAGTTAGGTAAATTTAGAATAATTTAAAAAAAAAAAATGGTAAAGGCAAGGCCTAAATCTGAATAGTAATGATAATAATAACCTAGTTGTGATTACATTTGTTAAATTTTTTCCCCACCTATTTTCGCGTAATTTATTATTTTATCCTTCTCATTCACCGAAACCTGGAAATCCGCATCTAATTTGTATAATGTAGTTTATACAGTTTGGGAGTGGAATTCGCAATCTTGTTAATTACGTTTCGCCCGCATTTAGGTACACATGGCATCAACTAGGTACTGCTATGAAATTGATTAACGTGGTGTGTAATAATTCACTCAAAGCAGTAGAGAATTCATGGATTTGTAATTCAGATTACTACCATCAGCTGTATTAATAAAGTACTAGGTTTCTTTAATCACCCTAAGCATTTTTTCATCCTTGATTGGTGCTTTAATAATTTGAAGGGCGCATAAAAGAGTTTTCTAGTTCAGGAGGGTCAATTGTAATCATAACAAATATCGTAACAAACCGAAAAGGAAGAAAAATGCAATTCGATTATTTTGCTTCGAGTACGAATTATTCAACAACCGAATTTAGCATCTTCCTGACAAATTAAGTGCTGTATTACGCCAAACTTTTGGTTATTTACAAGAAAATATCTAAGTTTTAACGAATTGAAAGAAATTCATGTTTTTGTTGTTCCATTTGCCCCCTGCGTCTTTGATGCCCTTGAAGGGTTTATTTTTATCCGAAAAAAGCTTATCACTGTCCTCTCGTTTATTACTAGGGAAATAATGGCCTCAGTAAACTGTCGCACAATGGATTCGCAACGGGGTGGACTTGTGGGAATTAATAATCAGGGGTTGTAAAATCATTAATCCCCCAAGAGAATTGGAAACGTAACGTGCGTGCAGGGGCTTCCAAATGACAATAGATGTGTTTGTGCGTACAACGTGCTTGCTGGTTTCCTCTTTTGTACTAAAACTGTACATGCAAAATAAGTAGGTCCTTTTGTTGTTCACGAATTGTTAGGTTCATAAATTTCGGTATTTTTTTGCCGAATTTTCTGCTCGTTTCAGTCTTGGCAAAGGCATTTAAAATTTATTTTATAGAACGTTATAGAAGTGGTTATTATAAGCTCACAATATTTTAGGCGGGAATGTTTCGTTGGTGTAAATAAGACCTTTTAAACATAAATAAACTTTCTGGGCCGTATTCACTGAAATTCAATGATTTACAAGTTAAACTTGTTTTTTTTTTTATGAAGAATTGATTTTACGCAAGTTATCTGTGAAGATCGCCTTACATCCGAAAGGGTTGATAGGCTACGGATTATGTATGTATATGTATGTATCTATCTGTCTATGAAGATAAATTTATGAAAAGATGTAAAAACTTTTATTTCTAACTTCGTCTTCTTCTTCTTCGTTCCTGTTGGTCCTCTGGGGATCATAGGGCGTCCAAGGGACGTTTCACTAACAGTTAGTCAAAAGAAATAAGGTTGCAAGCCTTACCCTTTATTTCTAACTTAATAAACAGAAATAATGGCCAATTATTATCCAAATAAACAGTGAACAGTGAATAACCACAAAATTCCAGGTACTCGATTATTTTCAGATCTGTACTGAAATTTATTGCAGCCTATAACTGACGTTTTTTATTGACGAAATTCCCAAATAAATTAATAAGCGTCAAGTAATAAGATTTTTGATAATTAAAATTAATTGAAGCTTTTTTCACTGTTCTGTACATTTTACATACGTGAAAGAGTATTTTCTCAAAAAAAACAATTTCGTTTTTAGAAATAAAAAGATTTAGATCACATGTTTTAATAATATTGAAAGCCACCAAAACGCACATCCTTCCTTCTAAATTAAAGATGCCAGGAATACTTCGCATGTGGCCCTGAACGGGTGTTGATTAATTCTGTGGTTATATTAAGTGCAGACTTGGAGTCCCTGTGGATTCCTGAATTGATGAATTTTGATGGGTAACGGATTTACTTAAACCTACGTAATTTTCGTTTTAATATTAAAAGTTTAATGGCGTTTTAATTCAAAATTTCTCAGGTTTGTTCATTAACGCATAGTTTTAGTGAGATAACCATGCGAAAAGGTAAAACCATCTAAAACATCTGCAGAATAATTTTCAAAGTACCTATGCCATTTCAATTATGTTTATTTTGAAATGTCATCTCTGTCAGTGAAAAATATCTTAGAGGAACGAATATGTAGCGTCGTATTTTGCGTGCGTAATTTTTTTTTACTGTCGTAAAACGTGACTTCTTGAGGAATTGCTTGCTGGAGAATATAAAACTGCTGGGTTTACTCATTTTTCTTTATAAAAAGGAGAGTTTCTTATTTATATATCGCTTTTGATTTATTTCAGTAACAATTTGTCATAACTGATGGAAAATGATGCATTGCATCTTAAACATTTATTTGTTGGCCTGGAATCTCAATTAATTAGCAAATGAAAGCATGGAAATCTGATATTTTATGCAGTGTTGACACGAAATAATGCGTGGTTAAATGAATTTTCCACGTGTTCCAATTTCTTAATTTGTTTTATTAAGTTGTTTAACGTCAGTTATGCTTTATTTAACAAATAACACGTTTTATCAGATCATAACTTCAAATCTAATGATTTATAAACCTTTTCTACAAATATTTTATTGGTTATAAATCTTGTTACTTAGCTTATTGTAAAACTGAAAATTAATTATTTCTGTAGTTTGCCTTGTTTGAGTATAGTTTTAAATATTTTTAAAATGTTTATTTTATAAATACATAATTGTTCGGTTTTAATGTTATACAATTTAAAAATAATTCATAAGAAAGGTAACTTAAATTAGGTATTTTAAATTGGACTTATTTATTTATTTTGTTACTCAAAATGGCCTGAGTTTTATACTTATATTAATCTAATGCTAAAAAATTTAGAAAGATTTTGTTATATTTACCTATTAGTTAATTTCAAATAGTAATTTTTAGTTAAACATGCAATTTCCTGGAGAAAGGAAAATTAACAATCGAATGAAATATTTAATTCTAAAAATTCTTAGAAGTAACAAGCATTTTAACCTAATTTACAAAATTCTGTATTTCCTTAAATGGCAATTTGTTGCCATTTTGACAATCACTCTCTTTATTAATTTGGAATTAAATATCCGTTTCAGATTAATTTTTAAAATAGCTTTTGTAACTGGTTATGTTTTTGTTTGGCCGTTAACAATATACATATTTAACACGTCATTATTATGCGAAGTACAACCCTCTAAATTGAGGGACTACAGTTATAAATAATACTTATGCATATATATGGATGTGTTTGGTGTCTTTTATTGTTCTCATAAAACAAAGGCGCCAGAAGTTCCAGCGCTTATGCTTATGGACTTCCAAAACCTTTCATTACATTGCTTCAAAGGCTTCAAAGCATAATCTTCAGCATCTTTTCACATTAAAATGTAGAATATGCTGATAATGTTCCATTTTAGTGCAATACTTCATTTTTATTATTTTGAATTTTGCTCGCAAAAAATGCGATCAAACTTGTAAAAACAGGCCTTTCCAACTCGCATATTTAGTTTATGTCAATTAAGCGATCAGCATTCCAGAATTTCCTTTGTTTTTTTTTCTTAACAATTCTAAACTCGCAAACGGAGTTTTAAGTGCTTTGTAAAAGAAAACTATACGAGCTAACTAAACTGGCATTTCGCTATTTAGAGCAGAACTGGTTCTAATTAAGCGTTGTTGTTTTCGTTTTGTTGCCTATTCCGTTTAGCTGTTTGATTTCCGGTTAAGGTGATACAATAAAAAAAACTGGAAGTGAAGGAGCCTGGTTCCCGGCTTATGCCAGTTTTCTCGATTTTTTTCTTTTTGTATCTGCTGAGATTATAGAAACCCATAAATTTATATTAATATATCGATTAACAGTTTAACGCCGGTGTATTCGTGATAATAAAAATTGCTCTGCGTGGGATTTTTGATAAGAATGTGTTAAACATTGACTATATTTTTAATTTATGATTGTTTAACAAATTGAGCGTTAATCAGATTTAAATTCAAGTTAAGTAATTTGAATTTTTTTGCTATGTAATGTTAGAAATAAATGCCGACATATTTAACAATTTAAATTAATTTGAGACCCATTTAATAAGAAATCAAATAGTATTTGTTCGTAGCAAAAACTTCCTTAATTAACTTTTTTACTAGTTTTATTTTTTGTCGGAATAAATGCACAATCGTTGTAATTTAAACTGCTTTTTGTTGCTTACCAGGAAGCATATAAACATCGGTTTTATATTGTTTTGTAAATTTAAATTATACCTTTATGTGGATTTTTTATAGTTAGGCTTCCATCTTTCTTATAATTTGGCTCTTAAAATTGCGAACTCACAGGCGGAGAGCTACTTCTAGCCTTTGAAATAAAAAAGTCCGGTAGCCTTTTAAGAAGATATCAAATTTAAGAATCGTTTTAGCTTAACTTTAATTAATACGTTTGCGTTTCACTTCCAAATTAACCCTCCACATTAGGAGTTGGGGGTTGTTAAAGAAAACTCGCGCAAACTGCCTCATTCAGTAAATTATAATTCTTGAAGTTTTAATAATGCAATTGTATACCACTCCAATTACTTCAAATATTTTGTAATTCTTTAGTTGCTTTTGGCCTTTTCAAAAAATTCCAATTAATATCAGCTGAGTGAAAATTTGCATTAATTTTACCTGGTAGCGAAGGCAAACCATGCCCACTATTTAGCGACAGTTTGATTTGTGTGACGTAAATAATAATGTCTTTGTTTCGTTTTCCAATGTGACAGCACTACATATTTGATTTAATTAAAAGTGAAAGTAGTATCGTGCGACTTAATAATATATAGTCTGCTGTATGAATTGAATATAAAAAGCGTAAACGTATCCGTTCCTTTGTCGAGTTAATGCTTTAAAAGTTATGGTTGCAGTTTCGTTTTCAACTTGTCATGGTAAAAGCAGAAGTGGCCCGGTTACGTAATCACCAGAAATTCACATTTTATAACACAATTGCAACAATGATAATCGCGTTTAATTAATTTGTTGCTTAAATTTTAAAATCGGTGAACCGAAAATCGCTCTTACGAAAGGACAGTTGCAACCGTCAAAAATTTAAGGAAAGACAATCAGACTAGAATTTTGCAACTTTATTCTGTAATTGATATTCTCCTTTTTTACAGTTTTCTTGGAGTTGGTTTTATTTTTGTTTATTTAGTTATTATTAATTTTCCTGGTTAACCAATTTTTTATGTTTACTATACATATATGTATACACATTAGTGCTAGTCAGTATTCAAAGTGATTTTTTCACATTAAAAAGTCACTGAAGTTGAAATTGCCAAAAGGAGAGAAAAATTATTAATTAAATACACAAAGATTTAAAAGTAAATGTAATTGCCAAATTTAGAAAAATGGCTAATCCCGTACCTTTAAAACCACATGGTGTAACAAAACTCACTGAAGTGGAAAGCTCAAGGAAATACTTAAGCAACTTCAAAGTTTCATGTTTTACGTTACAGTTCGAGAGCGTGAAAAATGAGTTTGATTTATTCGTACATTTAAACATGTTTCTTTGGTTAACTTCTCGGTATTTATGCAATAATCGAATCATTTTAGTCTGTATAATTTATTTTATTATTTAATTAAAGAAAGAAAAGTTTTACACGTAGTTTTCCACAATTTCTTGGATTTTACGAGTTTTTTGAATTTTATAAATATTGATCCCACGCTATTAATGTGGGAAAAATAAATTTACAATAGAGAAAGCATATTTAGTTTCTGCTTTGAAATTAATAGCCTAGCATTAGCTATCAAATATATAATAAAATTGATCTCAGTTAGTCATCCTTGTAATTAAATTTAGAGGTCAAGCCTTATCAAAACGTTTATGACGAAAGTTTCAATTTGGGGGCGTACATTTCTAAATAATCGAGTGCGTCGCGTTATTTATCTCAGTGGCCTTATTGATTTCTATATTACAAGAAAAGTAAATTTTTGACTTACGTACAAAAGTTTGTGGAATGTTTTCGTTTTGATTATTTCAATGGGCTGATGACGCGCGAAATTATTTGTTTTCCCGGTTTCTTCCAAATACGTTTTTCTTTGCGTAGCCGTTTATTGCGTTTTAACGTAGTTGTATTTTCCTGCCATAAAAATTATTAAAACTGTGTAAATTATATATTCTTGCTAACTTGAATATATAATTAATTTTTTTACATTGAAATATTCATTCGTAATTGTTATTAAATATATATTAGGTATTTTTTCTTAGCCTTGGAAATATTGAGGAAAGGTAAAGGTTTTAACTGCGTTAAAGTAGTTTATTTAATTTTGGTAACTTTAGAAATTTTTGAATAAGCATTCTATTTGCTAGGTTAAATTCTGCTCATCTTAGAAATCTTTCTATTTACCATCGGTTAGAAGAAACATTACCAGGGATATTTTAGAATTTATCTTACATGAATTTCTTTTGACAACTTGATGACGTTTTTGCATTCGTTAAATTAGAATTAATTCTTATATAAATATAAATAAAACTTTGGCCTTAAAATATTAAAAAGTTCCATAACATATATGTATAAATCATTAAAAAGGATAATTCTAAAATTTTACTTCACAATTTTTCGAAAATACTCAGAAATTAAATTATGTATTCATATAAATGAAGTTAGAATCTTCCAGAAAAGAAATGAATTTTGTAACATTTCCTGATTCTTTTAATGAATGAAATGATCAATTTGGTAATATTTTTAGAACTTATTAAAACATTTTTGAGTTTTAAAAGATGTTAAAAACCTTTTATTAGGGCTTTATTTACTTATGCTCTAAAAATTTGGCAGTCTAAAAAGCTACAAAGTCGAACAATATAAAAAATTTTGTGAACTCTACAGTAAACTGAAAACATTTTGCAGTATTTCAGAGACTATTAACGTTGTGAGATTAAAAAGGTGGAACTTTTCAAAAAAACCTCGAACTTTTTGGAGAAGCTTTATATAATTTGTCTAACAAGTCTCACTTTAAAGTTTCCCAAGTACACCAATATTTTCTGAAAGCGAATTGTCAACAGAAAGTTGTAAGGTATTTGAAAAATTCCTTTTACAGAGTTATAACTTGTTTGGGAGCTTAAATGCTTTAAGAATATTTAAAGTCCCCTTGAAAAAAGTTTTAAAAGTCGTATTTGGAAAATATAAACGCCGGTAATTCTCTGTAGCATTAAAATTTCGCATTTCTTGGTAAAATATTCGAAATTTTTAGGAACGTAAGAATACTCTAAAACGTACATACATTTTCTATTAAAAGAAGTTGTGGCATTGTTATACCTTGGAAGTCCTCCAGAAATATTTACGTATTTTGCAAAAGCTTAGGAATTTTTTGAAAAGGAAAGCTTTTTGAAACGTTATCCGCAAATTATATACAACTGAAAGTTACCGTATTTCATATTTAATTTCGTACTAATAACTTAGTCATTGACCTTTTTATATGTAGAACGGAAATTACTTCTGATTCTGAGGAAATTCTTCAAATAGTCGCTTATTATATATTGCAAATGGCAAGGAATAAATCCGCAGATCTTCTGAAATGCGATGAAAATATTCCTACAAATGAATGTTCAAAAATTCTATTTTAAATAAAATCAGTCCCGATGTGTCGCATACCATCAACAATAAAATGACCAACGTTCATGGTCGCGTATTCCGCAGTGGTTTGCCTTCCGTTGTAATTTTTTAAGCCGCATTCTTCACTGCGCATTTTGTATTCCATTTAGCGACTCGTGTTTGTACAGGTGCTTTGTAAAATGCATTATTATAATGCACTTGCAGTTCTGCTTTATCAACGCGAGACAATCTAAATATTAATCTTTCAGATGCGGTTAGTAACATCCTGAGCGAACTCCAAACTTGTATGTAAATTATCGAATTAAGAATATTAGCGCAATTGGTCCTTACTTATTATTTTTTTAAAGACGTGTCAAGGTTGACAATTTGTGCTTATTAAATGGTTATGGTGTTCTCGTTTTGTTGCCTTAAAACTATAATCTGTTGCACGCACGTGTGGGGTCTCCAGGGGTTTCATTCGTCATTTTCTTCACGATTGTCTCGTGTGTTATCAAGATGGTATTTCCTTTTGTTATATCTAATTTCGAATGCGACGAAGTTTAATGTATTTTTCTTAGTGAAGGAATGTCGAGTCGTTTTGTTTAATTAGAATACAAATGAGTTAAATGCTCATACTGTTCTATGCTTTATTGCTTTAGTGACCGTACGTCGACCAGGATGACCTCAGGACAATTTCATATCATGTTTTTAACTTTCTGTATTAGTTATAAGAAGTGGAAATTTCAGAAAGTTTAAATTTAAAATAATTAATGGTAGATTTAAAGATGTTAATTTAAGATAAATAGGTCATATCAGTATAAATAATACATGGTAAGAATTCGATTTGAAAATTTATATTTGTAATGTTTATGGTTTTAATGATGACAGGTTTAAATTATAGATTTTGAAGTATCGATTTTAAAAAACTGCCACATTTTAGCAAAGGATTCAAATCATTAACTTGTGGAGGTTTATAGAATGTTTAGGATTAATCGTCAAAATTTCTATGTGCAAACCTTACAAAGGTTTGTTGTGTTTTGCCAAATTTGAAAGATTTGCTATTTTGGGAATATATTTTTAATTCAAATTCAGTGAAGATTGTTTCAACACACAATTATGCAGTTAAAAGAATTTCAAAATTGAAAGAGAACTAAATGTTCATATGTATATAGAGTTGTGTGGTTTTCAGCCTTAAGTTAAGAAAATTAAAATTCTGAGCTCAGAATTTAAATGTCATATCTCTATGTAAAATTCGGATTACAAAAACTTTCGAATTTTGACATGAACATGAAAGTAAACTGATAATTTGAATTTGATCTTGGAGTTTAGATTTTTTTTAAGATGCGAATTTCAAAGGTTCAAACCCGATGGTTGAATTAAGAAGCTCGATTTCAATTTGGGGCTTTATTTCTTTTATTTTAGGTTGCATTGGAAAAAAGATACTAATGATTAAGGTTTCCGCTTTATATTCAAAGCTTAAATTGAAGTAAACTTTTCGAATTTCAACATGATATTATTAGTCCAGTGAACGAAGCCGAAAAAGGGGGGTTATCCTACAAAAGGTCGGATAGTTCTGAATTTTTGATATATTGTGTAGGATGGTTGGTTAGCAAAAAATCCAAATTTCCACAATTCCCTCTCCTCCGCTCCCTCCGCCATCTTATGGAAACCACGTGTTTCAGTTTTTTGCCTATTACTTCTTTCTGGTGAATTTTAGCGCAAACTATGTATACAGATTATTCTGTTTGAAATGAAAGGTAATACTTTTATTATTAGAAATAATGAACCAAAGAGAATTGCTGCACTAAACTTGAAAAAAAAAAGTTTTTCGTTTTTTTTTGTTTTTTTTTGTAAATTACACCCACCCGGTTGCATTGGTCATTAAAAAAAATTGATACATGGATTTTGTAGGTAATTAAATTCTCTACAAGATTGATTAGAAGGGCTTTTACACTAAAATGAAGTGTTACGGAGTTATTGCGATGTAAAGTGGAAACAAACTCAAAATTTTAGTACGCAATTTTAGCCTTTTTTGGAGGCTTCATAGCTCCTCCGTTGATATTAATCGTACATAAAAACTTCAATTAACAAATTTGCAGAAAATTTTGCGCTAAAATTCACCAGCAAGAAGTTATAGGCAAAAAAGTGAAAGTAGTGCCGATTTTCGGTGGTTCCCACACGATAGCGGAGGAAGGGGGATTGTGGAAATTTGGATTTTTCACTAGTCAACTATCCTATACAACATATCAAAAATTCAGAACTACCCGACCTTTTGTAGGGTAAAATCCCTTCGTTCACTGGACTATATCAACTTTGAGGCTAATCGAACCGAAGCTACGTTAGGATTTCGAAAAACCGGAATATTAGCTTTTCATGCAAAGAATTGTTTCATTTTACTTTAGAATCTGAAATTGCAAATTTAAATTTTTGGCCTAAAAACGTAGAATTTCGAATTTCAAGTTATAAAGACAGCTTTAGATTTTCAAGACTTTAAAACTTCTAACTTCTACAGCTAGATTTTATAAATTCTAGATATTAAATTTCTAACAGATTCGCCACTTTGGAGAAACATTTTAGAATCGTTGGGCCTTACAAAATTGAAATCCAGAATTTAGATGTTCGTATTGAGATTTAGACTGGGCTCTAAGTATCACATGTTATAGAATTTGGATTTTAGATTAACTCTTTTGAGATTAGGAAAGCTAAAATTTTAATTTTTCAATAAAAAAAGTTTAGAATTTAAAACTAAAAATTTATGGACTTTCGACTTTATTTAAGTTTATTTTAAAATTTCAGCCTCAAAAGCCTAAAACTTGAAAGTTAGAATACCAGCTTGTAAACGTAGAATGCTAACATTTAGAGATACTGAGATAGATATTTAAAAGTGGTTAACTTCAAATTCGGAGATTTGGGAGTTTTGACTTCCACTCCTGGATTTAAGCTTCGGATTTTTAAATCCAGAGTACTATTTATTACTCAGGATTAAAATTCCGATTTATTAAATTCCTTTTTTGATTTAGGAATTCAGCTTCGATATTGAGAAGTGATTTGATGTGCAAGTTTAAGCTTTTGGATTCAAAATTCGATAATTTTTAGTTTTAACTTCGCATTTAATTGTTAAATTAAATTTCAGAACTGATTCGTGGGTTTCAAGTCCAGCTTGCAAGTTAAGGTAAAAATTTCAATTTATAAAATTCTGCCTTTAACTTGGAAACAGACTGAATTTGCGGTTCGGCGTTTTAAAATTCTTTGATTTGAAATTCAAGGATGATTCTTAAGTTCAGAAATTTGACTTTTCGTTGTTAAATGAAAAGTTTCAACTGAAACTTTCATTTAAATTTAAAGTTTCAATTTCATAATTGAAGGTATAACACGGTCTCCGAACGCAAGCCGAAGACCAAGATTGAGCTACTCAAATCCAAATAATGCTAGATACAAGATGTAAAAGCTACATAGATAGAAATGAAGAGACTAGCACACAACAGAAAATCAACAAACCATTCGCAAGATTGAGTACCAAGAGAGCGGGAGAGAGAGAGAGAGAGAGAGATTCAAAATTTTAGCTTCACAAGTTTAGACTATAATTTAAGTTTTGAACAATCAACTTTAATACAGAAGAAATTGGGGTAACGAAAAATAATTTTTACGAAACAAAAGCTTTATGTTCATCTTTTTAAAATGAAGCTTTATCAGTTAAGGCTAGAAAATTCCATTTTTGACCTTGACAAATTTTGATTTGCATTTTGAACGTTTTAAGCTGCAAGTATCCAGAAATTCTACTTTCGTGCATAAAATGAAAACTACAAAATTTATTAAACTGAATTGAGTAACATTAAACTTATTATTAATTGTAAATAATAATTTAAAGTAAAATCGTTAAGGTCACGTTTTTTTCTAAGCTTTCTTCTTTGTAGGGGCGCGTCGCGTCGTTTACAGTGTGTAAATTTCGAAGTTATTAATCTTAACTGATATTATCGATTCTCTGGCACCGTGGACTTCTAATTTAACCAAGGAAAAGTTGTTGCCAACTTTTGATATGTGCCGTAAAAAATATAACTAGCAATTAACTGTAAAGAACCGGATACAGAATTTCGAATAATCTACTGGAGTTTTTAAACTACAACACTAGGAAGCAATAAATATCTAAACATAACGGTCGGTATTCTCATCTCATATTTAAATTTAACGACATGTTTAATTACCATGGCAACATCGCGTATCTCTGTTATACACATATAAAATTATATAAAGCTATATCGTTTTATGTTTACGCTAAACACGACTTTAGTTAGAGACAACTTTAACCATAAGATCAGAATACGGCCCAACGTGTTTTCCCACTTTTATCTAACCAAGACCCTCCTTATTTATTTTCAAATGCCCAAAATTGTGCATCAGCTCTTCTTTCTTTCAAGCGCTTATTTAAACTTGTCTTCGTAGAATTGCGTTTCAATATTTGTTTTGCATTTTTATCGTGGAAGGTTAGGCATTTTTAATGCAACCCAAATAAAAATACTGAAAACGATTGTAAAGCAAAGAAAAAAGCTTGGACAATATTGGGCTCGAGTATCTGTCGACCCAGTCAAACCTTTTTGTCAGATACGGGTTGTACGTCGTTATAAGATGTAAAGCTTTTGAATTATTTATGAGTGCTTTGTTAGTCAATTGGATCACGTTTTGTATCTACGACCGCTTTAAACTGTTTTGATTTCGTTGATTTACTGTCATTTAATTTAACGAAAAAATGGGCCGAAGGTACGTTTGAAAAATTGTCCGCCCGGCGGAGAACACGAGGATCGAGTGGCCTGTGACGCATTTTGAAAATTGTCAGAGCATTAACTGATACTTGAGCTTGTAGAAAAGTCAAGGCTTATTTTGAGAGAATACACAAGAGTTCGCGAGTCCAAGGACTTGCTCGTTGTTGTTAAAAAAAATTACTGAACATGTTTGAATCTTAAAATGTGTTGTTTTTTTAATGTAAATTTCGTTTTATGCGTTTCCATAATATAAATTTAAAATTCCTATTGAATTATTTACAAGCTCTTTAGTGCCTATTTAATGATATTATAAAATAGGATTGTTAATTTTTTGCCGAAAGAAATTACGTAATTTCTTTTGATTTATTTTATACTTGAGATGCCTCGTTCTCATTGGTTGGTTACGTTTATTAAGGGTTATTTTGTATTTTTGGGATTTCAGACAAGTCTAAATTTTTGTCTGTAAAACTAAGAAGTTTGATATTAAATTATAAACCAGGTTGTGAATTTCAAATTCAACAATCTGGTTAAGTTTTCATTATTTCGTTCAACCTTTAATCTTACAATTGTGCTTCACAACGTTTTTTAAGTTGAAAATTTCATTGGTCATTGTTAAAATCGAAACTATAAAACTTCTTTTTTAAGTTATGTTTAGAACTTTAACATTAAAGACCGTTTCGACATGAAAGTCTAAATTTTTGAATTGCAAAACTGAAAATTTTGTTTTAAGTTTATAAGCCAGCTTTAGATTATATGCCTCAAATTTCGAATTTTAAAGTTAAAATTTACAACTGTTGGAGATTACATTTATAAGATCCACTCCATTGGGAAACTGATTTAGAATTCCATATATTAACTTTCAAAATTAATATTTGAGCTTTTGAGAAGAGTTCAATCGAAAGGAATAAGTTTATACTGAAAATTTTGGGCGGCGGTGACAGAATTTCATATCTCAAGGTTAAAATTTCACCTTGTGGAACTCATTCTGTTGCTTTGAAATTCAAAGCTTTAGATTGAACCTATAGGTATGATATGCAAGTTTAAATTTTTGTATTCAAAATTCGGCAAGCTGAGTTTGTTTTAAATTCGACTTTCAGATTATAAGGCTTCAAAATTTTTTTTGAAGTCCAGACCAAAGGTTACCAATTAACGTTGAGTCAAGGTTAAAGTTCCAATCTATAAAACAGCTTTGACATTTAATTTTCATGCTTG
Source organism: Melanotus villosus (assembly GCA_963082815.1). NCBI lineage: Eukaryota > Metazoa > Arthropoda > Insecta > Coleoptera > Elateridae > Melanotus > Melanotus villosus. The sequence goes on along the minus strand of OY720422.1, from coordinate 24,948,939 downwards.
GTGGTTGTAAGCTAGGATTTACAAATCTAATTTGTAATGAATCACTCTTTTGGGGAAATACTTCATACTTCGTTAGAATTTACAAATTAAATCTAGAATTTGAAAATACCTCTTTCAGAATTAGAATTTTCTGTACTAAAACTTCAATTTTCAAAAATGAAATTTCAGAATCTCAACCTTTCTCAAGTCTTAAAATTCGTCTACATGAACAGCTGCATGGAAATTAAGAAACTAGCACAAGACAGAAAATCAACAAACCAATCGCAAGATTGAATATCGAGATAGAGCAAAAGACAGATTCAAAATTTTAATTCAAGTTGGACCCTTAAATTGCTGCACACAAAATTCCATAATTTAACCTTTAATTCGTCATTGGGCGTTTCATTCCAACTTGCAAAATCGTAGGTTTGATCTTCAAAGTCAGAATTTAGCATTTAGGAATAAATGTTCAGTATGTTTAAAATTTCGAATTTAACAATCCGGGTGTGATTGCAGGGTTTCGACCTTAAAATGAGCTAAAAATTTCGTTAAGTTCACATTTTACTTCTTAAGGTTAAAATTTCAATATATAAAACCCATTGTTTGTTTGTTTGTCTTTGATATTCATGGTACTATTGCAAATTTTGACAAGTAAGATTAATTTTTTGAATTGAAAATTCCATGATTGGTATTTGATTTGTAAGTATGTAAAATTTAAGAATATCGCGGTTTTATGAGTGGCATTTTGTACTTTAAATTTAAATTGCCGAATTTTTGTGAAGTGTATCATTTTCATGATTGCATTTCTTGTGAATTTTTCTTTTGGACCTCAATTGCTAAATTTAAAAAACATTACTGAAGGAATCCTGAAATACTCTTTGTTTCAAGCCATACACACTTGTACAAACTTCAAGTTTTTGGGTAGCATCTCATTTATCTTCTTAATAAATCATTATTTATTAAAATATTTTCATTATGAATAAGATGTTGATCTAAGAAGCTTCGTAAATACAAATTCACTTAGGTATACACATCCAATTATCGTTGATAGAAACGTAGGTCGAAATTGCATCGAGTTTTATGAAATAAAACAGCAAGACTTCAAGAATCGGTACCTTTTCTAGTGGTGTGGTGGTGGCGTTCGTTTTGTGAACTTACAACTTGTATTTCCATAACCGTGGATGCAAATTGTTGGTTAATAATGAGGTGGCGAATGAAAATGGTGTTGCTGTCGATGTATATGGAATGGAATCTTGTAGTTGATTGCATTGCGCCTTTTGCCTCTTCATTAGTTAAAATTACTGAAATACCCAAACTGACAACCTATTTTCTACTTATTTTGTTTCATTCAAGCACTTTCGGAGATTTTTAATGATGTCGATTATTGCTTAATTTTTTTTGTGGATTCAGAAACGACGAGCTGTTAAATTTGGCCGTTGAAAATATTGGCTGTCGTTTAACGAAAACGATAAAGTCTACGAGAAGTAATATTCTGAGCTACGTTATCGTTTTATATTATACCCTTCACTACATGATCCGGTTATATCTGGAATGAAAAATCCTTATAGGATATCGATAAATTGAGTTATTACATTTGCTCCATATAGTTGGAAATATTGAACGAACTTTCATAAAGGGTTTGAATCTTTTATGGCTTAAGGTGATGAAATGCTTATTTGTTATCTTTATTTTCTCTTTTTCCGCGAATTTTAGGTGGCAGATATTTTTATAGAAGCAAAAGGGTTTTCTGAAAATGAAGGTTGTCCTTGTTGAAAAATGATAATTTGTAGGCCTTTTTATAAGTGTTGCTTGTTTTAATTGACTAACTAATTGACATAAATTGAACCTACAGTTTATTCGCTTTCAGCGAGCTTTAATTTACTTAGTTTCCAGCTAAAAGCTCATTTTTCTATCGACAAACTAGGAAGTCAGAATAGTTGTTATTTAAAATACAAATGTTTTTAAAACACATTGAGGCTAATGAATAAAATTTCAGCATTTGCTTTTTCTTAGAATTTTCTAGCAAATGCTTAGATTTAGATGAATAAAACTTCAAGTAATTGCTTAAGCTTAAACCAATTGCTACAATCCCAAGTAAATGCTTAATAACAAAGCTTTTCCTAAATAAATGGTAGCAAATGCCTGAAATCATATGAATAAAGTTAGCAATTGCTTTTTCTCAATAAGCTATGGCTTATAAATTTCTAAGTTTGATCGACCCCAGCCTTCAATTGTCTAAAGAAGTTACTCTTGTATTTGATTTCAAAACTGTGTAAATGCAATTATGGCAGAGTTCATGAATATTCGTAAATGTAAATTTTACCAAGTTCAGAGAGCATGTAGAGAGGATAAATATCGAAAATTATACAGGTTTCATCGTGAAAATGTTGATTGGATGGCAAACTATTTTTCGGGAGAAAATAACGAAAAACGTCTAGGCGCGTTATCAAATGTGGAAAAAATTAAAATTTTTCTTCGAATGGTATTCAATCCAGGCTTTCAGAATTCCATAGCGGAAGAACTTGGTATACATCAGAGCACTGTTTCCAAAGTGTACAGCTTGGTTATGAACAGATTTGTAAGTAAGGCAAACATTTGGATAAAATTTCCAAAAACAATCGAAGAAATTCTTGAGGCAAAACAGCAAGGTTGGCAGATAATATTAATTTATGATACATCAAAATAATAATTTTCTCCTTATTTCAAAATGGTTTTCTCTGTACTCTTTTTTCTTTCTTCGATTTCCTCTTGCTGCATTCTTATTAGTTTTAATTGCTCTAGTAATACCAAACGCTGTAATTCGGCTGTTGTCAAATCTTTGGTTTCCGATGTCTCTGGCAAAGACTTTGAAGTTTTCATTTTTTTTGTTGGTGGTGGTACAACTAATTTAGGTAAACTTTGGCCTGAAGTGGAAAGTTCAGGTTCAGGTTGGCCATTAATGTTATCTTGGATAGAGTTCTTAATACCAACGGTCATAGCTCCTAATAATTGTATTTTTGCTTAATTAATAGTAAAATAATGTAAAATATGTAGACTGGAATTTTTTTAAATACCGGATTTTTTCAACTTCTAAAATCTCCAAAAGTAGTTTTTCCCATGGTTTCAATACAATTTTTGTGTTGCCAGTTTGGTTAATGTCAATTTTTTTTTAAATTTCTCCTTTCATATTAGGTACTAATTTTCTTTGATAACTGTTTCGATGTAATGGGAACATTAAATATTTTCTCGTACTGTTCTACTAAATTTTTTAAAGCGTCTTCCTTTTCTTTTTTAATTTGGGGCACTTGAGATTTATGGAACCGAATTTTATTTTCTTTTAATTTATAAATAAATATTAACTGTTTATTTATTTCTGCATCTTCAATATCGCTATTTGATGCAATGTTATCCGACATGATTGTCTTTATGTTTATGTTATAAAGGGTAAATAGGGGTAAACAACAAAACTAATTGGAGATTTGCAAGTTGAGATAAGTGAAAATCTGCAGCAATTGCTTATATGGCTGGGGAAACCTAGCAATTGCTTAAAACTTTTATTCATACCAGACTTAAGCAATTGCTTTTTCTAGAAGCAATTGCTACAATAGCATTTGCTTTTGCTAAACCACGATTCCTTAAAGCAATTGCTTAATTTTTATTCATTATGCTCATTATCTAGTTTATATTTTGTTATAAAAATAATCTTTAATTTGTTGTTTTTTGTTTCAGGTGAGTCAAGCTTGTTATTACACCCGATCATTCTTATATGTTGGTAAGTAAAGTTTGTTGATATGTGTTATCTGTACTTGATTAAAAATTGTAAACAAACGCACCTCGAGATTTTCACTTTCAATCATAACAAATTATTCATAATAATATATGACTATCAAGATTTTAAATCATCACTTGATTAATAAGTGAGTACTCATTTGGTATCAAAATCATTCAAGCTTCTTCAATAATTGTAAATAATAAATTCTTAAATAGGTATGGGGGGATAACTGAATATTTAAAATCCTACGCCACATAACTGCAGATGTGTCATTTGCATCAACGCTACATAAACTTTGCATTAATGTTCAATGAACTATTGAACTCGAATGTTTTTCTTTTTATTTTTTCCCACGTGCCTTTGACGAAGTGATTTATTACAGTCCGATTCCCATCTGTTATTAAAACGATTTCACTTTCAATTTTAATTCTACTGTCTGTCTTAGTCAATTAAAGGCTTTAAAGTGGGCACTTTAAGGTACATTTGTGCAGTTGTTGTTAAATATGGAAAGGTTATGTGGTATAATAAATTATTTTTAAGCTGCATATTAATGCAGTAATAATAGAGAGCTTGAAGAAGTTTTCTTTCATTTACTGAATTAACTTAAATTTCAGAACTTAAGAAAACAAAAAACTTAGGTGCCAAAATTGTATATATGTATTTGCTTTGAATCTCCGAACTGTTGAAAGTAACAGTCCAATTTAGAACTTTAAAACCTCGAAATATGATCATGTAAATTCTTGGCATCTAGCTAAATTACACTTCATAAAGTTATAGTTGTGACTTTGAGAGTTAAGATTATGACGTTCAAGTTGAGTGTTTTAACGAACAAATTTTAAACTTAAGTTTGAATAAAGTCATTATTTGAATTAAAAACTCGACGTTCGACTATGAAATAGAAATCGTAGAATTTTTGTTTTTTACGTTAAAGCTACGTTAAAATCTTTTTTTTTACTTTACAATTCAGAGCATAATGCTTCAAGCTGGGTGTATCAACGTTCGAGTTTTGAATTCCATAATTCGGGTTTCGAAAAAAGAAATTCATATTTTATTTATGAAAGAAATTGAAGCTTTATCAGAGTGTTTTAAACCCAATACTTTATCAGTCCAAACTAAAATTTCATTTGTGACTTTGAAACTCAGAATTTTGACTTTCGAAATTGTATGAATTCCATATTCAATATTTAATTTAGATGTTGTTTATCCATAAAATTACAGTATAAACATTATTTCTGAAATGCAGAACATAATTTTCAAGTTTGTCGTCCCAAAATAAGTATGAATTTCTACTTTTTGAAATGTGAAAACTTAAACTTATATTTCAGCTCCGAGGATTCTAATTTTGAATTTACATAAATCACCTAGTAGGATTTTGAGCAGAGCGTAAGAAAATTAACTTGCTCTTATCTAGAACAGAAGTTCTCATATTTTTCTAAGCTTTCTGCATTGAATAAGATGGGGCATCGTTTACTGACCAATTTTGGGCTTTAAAATCGGAAATCAAATTGTACCTAAATTCAGTTCCACTATTTAAACCGATTTAAATTCAGGCTTGAGATTACAAGCTGCTAATCAATTTCAAATCTCAGTATACTTTTAGTGCCAATTTATATATTTTTTTCCTTTGTAAAGAGTCAAAATTTCGTAATTTCTTAATTTCAATCTTAAAAGCAGCTCTTTAATCACGAAATTAGGATTCAAAAAGTAATCATTTGGAATTGAACTGAAATTTTCATTCAAACACTTTAAATGTGTTATATCTGATGTGAATTTTTAATTTGCAACAAAATCTGTTTAACATAGGTTTAATTTTTAATTGCCATAACGATATCTTCGACTGTAAAATTATCATTCAAACTTTGAATCTAGATTCGAGACTTAATTTGAGCATTCTTTACATTCAGACTCTACTTAAGATTGTTAAAATTTAGATATTCAACTTCAACAAGAATATAAAATGCGTATCTGCAATCCAAGTCGCAACTGAAATGTTAGAATTAAAATATAAATACAGTTTCAAGATTTCCATTTAAATTTGCGTTTAGATTCAAACAAACCCTAAATATCAGTCAAGCCCATTCACATCTTGAAATGTCTTTTTGATACAAAACTAACATTTGAAGTTTTTAACATTTACTTCAAATCTCGAAATCCGACATGGATTTGAATTCTGAATTCATATTCCAGAATCCAGATTCAAATTAGTCTATAGTAGGCAGTTTCCTACATTTTGTTAAACTTGATTTACAAAATTTAGGAGAATTCCGTATTTCATTTCGATCGTTCAAATAACCGTCTAAACCTTTTTAATTGGTTTCAAATATACAAAAGTAGAATTTGATTTTTGAAAAGCACAGTTGATTCTTCAGATCTTAAATTTAGGATTTGGATTTGAACAGCTTTTGTAGTTATAACAACCGAACATCCAAGTTTTTTTCATTCTTTAATTCAAGTATTCCAATCCAAGTAGGATATGAATTACTATTTTCACCCAAATCTTCCACTACAAAATTGGAATTAAACTTTTAAATTCAGTTTTAAAATTTTCAATTGAAACGATTTTTAACGCTAAACTAAAAAATTAAATTACAATTCGAACAAACCCAAAATTTCAGTCAAGATTGTTTATACTTAATACGTTTCTCTATTTATATATTTTCTGCTACTGATCTAAACTCCATGTTGTTAACCTGAAAACTTGACCTTAAATCTTAAAATTCAACATGAGTTTTGATCCTCGAATTCTCAACGGCAAAATTATAAATTGTTACTTTGAATGTAGTTTTTGACTCGAATTTTTGGTATTTAAATTTTAGCTATCTTTTTCCCCAAGTTTGAGATTAAAATTGACTTAAGATTCAACCAAATCATGTAACTAGTCCACTTATAGTCATTCAAATACATCTCTTGAAAAGGCTTAAGACATAAAGAATTATCTGAATAAAATGTTTTAAAATACATATTTAAATTTTGAAAGGCACAGTGTATCTTAAAGAAAAATCAAATCTCAAGTTGTAAAGCCAGTTTCGAGTTTTTAATTTGTGCAGTTTCTTTTAATCCAAAAATCCTTTTTTAATCTTCAAGCTTAAATCATTAAACATCGAATTGTATGTCAAGTTTGTTTTTGGGTATAAATAGGTATTCAAGATGGAATTGTAATAATTATATAAAAAATGTATATAAACGCTAGTAAGATACATAATTTAAAAAAGTACCTACGAAATTGCATAACTTTTAAACATGTGCCTATTACAAAAGTTTATAGATCAAGATCAGCCAGATTACGCGTTATTATAGAAAACAACTGTATGCACGCATGTTGCAATCAAAATATTTATTCTAGTATTGCCTACATAATTATGCAGATATCAATGTGTAGATATTATCTATAATGTATGTTCTAACTGTCCCAGATAACTTGATTGTTTTAGCTTAGCTCAATTAAACAGACTATTAAATGATAGATAATATTAATCTTATATAAACAAATTACAGCAACGGAGATTACTTCTTTCGCCACTAAAATCATTTGCGTAATAATAATAAACTTATAAACAAAAGATAAGTAATTCGTCTTCTTTATAAGAAAACGTATTGTTTTACACAAATTTAAATTCGCATACGTCATAACGTCATAAAGGTAACGCTGAAATTATCTAGCGATTAAATTTGAATGAGGACATTTAAAATTAGTGTAACCTTTCGGTGCATTGTGTATTTTGTTAAGTGGGCTTTAGTAGTTTCTGGCATGCCTGTTACGTTTTGTAATTTGATACGTGTAGAATGTTAACTCGATAATAATAACGCATTTGATGGTTTGAAGATCGTTTTCGAAAGGTTAGTTTTGTTATAAGGTCAGTTTTTTAATTTTTTAGTAGTAAGGATTTTTATTACGTAATCGAAGTTTAATTTTAACCCACTGGTCTTAAAAATTCACCATGATAAAAGGAATATTTAAGGTTCAGGGTTTAAGTGTAAACTTAATTTAAATATTCAAAATCTTGGAATTTTATTATAACTTTGTCTTTCTGGTTTTCAAATTTAAAATTTTTAATGGACATCCTAAAATCCAAATTAATTCTTAGTTTAAATATGAAATACCGATATTGGACTAGAGTTTTGGAATTTCTAATAATGAATCGATTTTGCAAAACGTGTAAGAAACAATTTTGAGTATTGAATTCAAGATCCTAGACTTTATTAAAATTTAACATTTTTAGGTTTTCGAACTGTTATTGTAATCAAGATTCTGAATTTGAGTTTCAGTATGTACCAATATTTTTGTTATGTGAAATTTTCATTAATGGAATTTTTAATTGCCTGATTGCCAATTTTATAAATTTGGAAAGTGTTATCACTTATCACAACCAACATTTGAGGATCAGCACCATCATTTTTGTTATCTAGAATTTTAATTATCATAAACCGAAATCCTGGATTTGAAAATTATAATTTTTAATTTGAAAATATTCAAATTTCAATTTTCAAGCTCTTGGTTCTTACCTTTAACATGTTCAATGTTAGAATAGAGATTTCTAACAATGAAACATAAAAAGAAATAAAATTTATAATTTGAGTTTCAAATTCAAAATTCTAAACTAGAACTAGAATTAGAATTAGAACTTCTAGTCTAGAATTACCTACATTGGCAGAATTTTTGGTGGCTAATATTTTAATTTCTTGAGCTGTTATCGCAATCAAAATTTAGAATTTGAGGTTCAATACGGACATTTTTACTATGTTAAATTTTAATTATTTCTTTTTTTTTTCTTTTATCCTCTTATACCTTTACAGTGTTGAGGGGGCCGAACACACCGAGCCGCAGAGTGGTCATCCATTCAAGTTCTGATCAAGCAGGTCTTTGCTTAACTTTCGATATTACAGTAGTACGTGCGCTACCGTACTACCGGCCCAATTTTAATTATTAAAAACGAAATTTTGGAAATTGTAATTTTTTATTTAAAAATACATATTATTCTAATTTTTTATTTCAATATTTGGACTTTATTTCAGAATCTCAAAAGTATTACAAAAAATTGACAAACTAATCAAATTTAAAAAAATTTGTATTCAGTTTCAAATCGAAATTTTCAAGGACCAAACTGAAACTGAAATTTCATTCCTAAAGTTGAAATTTGTATTGTAAATCAAAGTTCTCACATTAAGACGTTCAAAATCAATATAATACCACTTTTAGTGTCATTTTCCAGTTTACAGTTCAAATTTAGAAATTCAGTATCGACATTTTGAGTTTCGTAGTAAACATTGGACATTTCAAAATTTGTGTTAATTTTGGTTGTTTAGATTTGAAACCAAAGACTGAAACTTAGAAATGTTAAAACTTTAAATATAACTTTACTATTTGTTTATTGATAGAGCCAGATTGAATTTTCATGTTCACCTTTCAATTTTAAATTTTATCAATCGTTTTAAAAAATTAAAAGTAATAAAATTAAAACTTAAGCGAAGTTAGAACAACAATAAAACTAAAAATTGTTTATGTTTAATACATATTTGGTGTAATTTCCATGAAGTAATAAAAACAGAATACCCAAATTATGAATTTTTTGCCACAGGAAGCTACTTTTTATGTGTTATTTTGAAAACTATTATTATTTATTGCAAATAAACTTAATTAGAAAAGTAGACTACCGGAAACGACTGACCTCGAGACCAATCTACTGGTGTTGTAGATTTTAACAAATTTTAATTTCAAATCAATGCAAGATTGGACGCTTGCATATAAAACTCGTTATTTGTGAATATCGGTGCTTTCTGTTCAGTTTGCAGTAATTTACATAGCTGAAGTTCTTGTAAATTCCTGATTATTTTTATGAATGGCCAATTAATTTCAATTTTTTAGGACATCAGCTTTCTACCAATTAATTTTTATTTTTACTATTATTAAAACATGTCTTTTTCTATAATGTGGATTATATTTATGGCGCCTTGCTTATTATTTATTTTGGTTGATGATTTTATTTTATTAAGTCGATATGATGATGGGATGCTAGGAATTTGTTGAAAGTAATCGAATCGGTTCAAGTTTGGGCAAAAAATAATATAAAATTCGAGGAAGTTGTGTTTGTTTTTATATCGGCATATTTTTAAATTTAAAGTAACGGAAAAAATCAATTACCCAAACAGGAAAAATAATGTGTTTTTAAAATAAATGGCAAGAATTCCTTCCTGATGTCTAAATCATCTTGAAAAAAGTGGGATTTGTTTTTATTTACTTCATTTCAATTGTAAATTTTAGCATTTCAGTTTGGAAATTTCAAGTTTACGTATTTGGATAGAACACCGAACCTAAAAATACAACATTTTCCTAAAACTTACTGTTAATTCCCAAAGATATGGCGGAATTTTTGACAGATTTAATCGGCATTTTACAGAAATTTATAGGAAATGAAACTGCAACGTTGTCGTACGTAATAAAAAATGTTATCCTTTCTCTTACAAGTGTCAAATATTATTAACTTTGTTAAGCATGTCATAAACAATGGCTCCATTATGTTTACTTTCTACTAAACATAATAATCCTTATTTATTCGCACCTTTCGAGGTTTCTAAAGTTGTATGTTTGTCATATCTGTTTTCTGTTTGTTATTACAGAAGACAACTTCGCATCCTTTTAAATTTCTACCTGTATAATCTGATGACAGAAACTTTTACTGTAACAAGTTTGCAGATTTTCGTAGTTATGTTTGATGACGTAAAATGCATCAAAATTATTTCAGGATTTATATCTAACATTATTATGTTTGGATGTACGTTTTGCTTAAAATACGTTAGGCTAACGGGGTTAGAAATCTTAATGCGGGTCGCTGAAAATTTACATGCAACCTCAAAATGAAATAAAACAAGTTTTAATGAAACATAGCCCACTTATCATAACAAGCGTGTGTGATTAGCCACGTGTTGAGGTTTTTGCACGGCCAAGACATGTTGGCGTCATCGAACTAACGCGTTTATTTAACCTGAGGGCTTGAAATTTTTTTTAACTCGGCTTTACATATATAATTTTTACTAGCACAATTATTAGAGTATAATTAATGTGGTTAATCAAAGCCGTGTAATAAACAGTAGACCACTCGTATTATAAGGGATTACGAGTTTTACATCCGGGTGAATGAAACCTTTGTTTTTATTTGTATAAAATAACGAAACCTTAAAAACCGTATCGCATGTCAGGAACAAAAGTAAATATTTGTACTGTTGTTGTAAGATTTTCTCACGTGTGACAGTAATAATGGCCAAGTCATTTAACCCGATTCTCATAGTCGCAAGACATTCATTCATTGATGAAATGTTACGAGGTTATGTTCATTTTGATTCGCGTAATAATTAGATGTTTTCAACGCACGCAGTTATTACGTACGGCTTTAAATCGCTAACCCACATTATATCCTTACTGGTTTGTTTAATGTGTTTTCATTTGGGAACGTTGAGGTAATTTTAACATCGTTGTTTATTTTCCAGTTTTTGTTTGGGATTTAAATAATCCTTTCGTCAGGTATCTGTTTTAATAACAAGCGAGCCCAACATTGTATTTTCTTCCAGTTACACAAGTTCGTATTTATCCTTAATAAGGACATTTAAAAGTTAGATTTTAAATTTAAACGGCTGTTTAATAGCCCATCAGTCGGCAAGAAATTCAAAAAATTAGTCTGCATTTTTTAATCAATATTTCTTTTTATAACTTGATTTTTAAAAATTGATCGTTTAAAGAGGAGATTTAATGGTTTAGATCAGTTTATTTATCAAAATCCATTCAATTGAAGCTTAAGAAATAATTTTTATCGTAAAGATGTTTAGAAAAATAAATTTTAACAAAATTCTAGTTTAGTACAGTCTTTTCTTCTTCTTATTTATCTTTTCCTTGTGCCTTTCGGTGTCTGATTTGAGATGTGTATGTTCCTTCCTTCCAGTGGCGGCTCCTGGGTCAAATAATAGGTGAAGTGCTATTGTGGTCAGGGGCGTCGTTAGCCCTTTTTTGCCCCCCCCCCCCCAATTGACGTTTTGCGCCCCCCAAATTGTAATGCAAGAATAAATACCTAATAATATAAGGTATAATACATTAAAAAGTTTTTAGACTTTTTGGAATTTTTACTTTTTCTTTCAAGTCTTGTAACAGTAAAGGGGAACGCAGTATATATATTTTTCTATCCTCGACCGAATGATTGTAGAGCTGGTAAAACGTTTTTCCGACAAAAACATGGAGATTTTTAAATCAGATTTCAGTCATTCTTAAATGTTTATAATATAAAGCAGCAAAACTTATAGTCTGAATTCCTTGTTTGTCAAAATTATATTCAAAAATTGACGCCTAAACCAAGTGATATATCCTCACTATTTTCACATTTAGATGAAACAATGTTTCATAATTTAACGAATACAGAAAATTGCATTATCAATTCCTGTAGTTGTGAAAGATCTTTTAGTGTACTAAGACGACTAAAAACGTATATTAGAGCAACAACGGGCCAGGATAGGTTATCAAATTTAGGTATAATTAATATTAATTTTCAGTTAGATGAAATTTCTGCGGAAACAATTAAATATCGTTTTGCGCAAATTGGTAATACACGAAATGAACTTTTACTAACAAAAAATTTAAATTAATAAAGTGAGTTCGAAAATATATACTAATATACCTATGTTTCAGTATAAATATTTGTGCAATAAAATTTGATATTATTTTTCTGTACGTCTCTTTTATCCGAGCTTTTATCTATCAAATTTCATTAAAAAATACTTTTTATTTGGACTTACCTAATTTTTTACACCAAGTCAATCCTTCTGTCTTTTAGGGTAGCAAATTTGTTGGTAATATCTTCGTAAAATGGTTGGTTTTTAATTAACCCTAGTAAGAGTTCTTTTTGAATTGAAATATTCGCCAAAGACGAGAGTCTATCGTGAGATATTGTATTCCTTAGGTATATAATTTCTATAGGACTTCTTGATAAAAATGCTGCTAAAAGTTCCACTACCCTTTAAGTCCTTTTTTGCAAAAATTGTTAAAGCCTTTGTTTCATGTTTAAAAACACACACTTATTGCAAAACAAACACATAAACAACAAACAGTACAAACACCAAAACAAGACATGAGTTTCAATTATTTGAAATCAGTGATAACCGACTATTCGATAATTAGGAACTTCAGATATTTAATAAAATCACAGATATTTTAATACGTCCTTTGTACGTACGACACATATGTTTCGAGACTATATCTGGCATTGAACTGACGAATAATACTAATAAATAAAAATAAGTAGGTTAGCGTCTCTCTCTTTATTGCCCAGACGTGAGGTTTATATAAACAAGTAAAACAAAAGGTTCACGTATCGATTCATTTTTATCCAACAATGAATTATAAAATAAACCAACACCCGACAAGCAAAACGATGTGAATGTAGTGAATCATTCGCCGATAAAAAAACTAAATACTTCACTCTAGCGATTCAAGATGTGTCAACGAGCCGCACGCCGGTATGCGTTACCATGGCAACGAGCAGAGTTGTTAAAGCAAGTCAATTCCAACTCTTCGCTTCAGGCGCGTTTTTCATTGGAATGCGGTGTAGACACGGACAAAATAGGCTAGTGGCCAGTGACGAATATTATGGTAAATAATATGCATTTATAATAAAAAAATCCTCTCAATACGCAATATTGAAGTGTCCAAAATAAAAAATAATTTGAATATAAAATAATTTGGATGCACAAATTTTAGGTGAAGAGGCTCTTCACCTACTTCACCTGGCGAGCCGCCACTGCTTCCTTCTATCCACTCAGTCGGTGCTTTTATGAAGTCTTGTTTGTTTTCTCCCGAAACACTTCAATCTCAAGCTCACAGAATCGGTAAAAATTCGCAGATTGGCTTCATTTTAATTTACTTTGTACACTCCACAAATTTATACTAGTAAAATTGTAATTTACTATGTATACAGGGTGTATCAGAAATAAGTACATTACATTTTTTCAGTGGTGGAACTCGTCAAGAACTACATTTCTTATCAATTTGTTTTTTAAATCTCACATTTATTTTGCATTTTTTTACAATACCACGAGTGGTCAAATAATTGTCGATTATTTCTTTGCTGTAACATCACGTATCTTCCTTGTGCTTGCATATGAATGTCACGAGTGGCATTCGCAATCACAAGGAACATGAGTGATTTTACAGCAAAAATAATCTACAATTCTTTGACCACCAATGGTATTTGAGGGACTATTCAACGAAAAAAAAAATCAGTTCCATAGAATCATTTGTCATAAATTAGTCCACATTCAAGTTTGTTTACATGAAAATTTGTCTGTGTTGGATATAACTAGCAATAAACTGTTTTCAAAAAATTGTCGCTTCGTATCACTAGTGAAATTTTAACGACAATTTTTTCTAGTGAAAATTGTCGATACAATTCGTTTTGATTGTCTCGAAAACGTCAAATCTTGTATTTTGATTGGTCGATTTTTGGCAGATGACATATGAGTTGAATAGTCAAAATAACTAAATACATACTGCTAAGCTTAATTTTTAAGTAAGTTGATTTACTATGGTAACCAAACTTAAGTTTTGTGTCGGACCTATAGTAGTACCTAGAGAAAAAAGGGTAATTAAGAAATGTGTAGTTCTTGACGAGTTCTATTACTGAGGGAATTTAATGTACATACTTATTTCTGATACACCCTGTATATAATTGGCGAATCTTTATTAATGTTTTATTTTATTAAAATTCTGTGCATAGAAAAATTGTACAACCTCTCCAAAGGAATGAATACCTACTTTAAAAAAATTTGATCACTGCATTTTTTACTGATGTGAGCATGAAAATTCAATGTTTAGTAAGCCGATAGATAACATTTTATTAAACATTTTCATGACTTGCTCTTACTAAGATTAAGTGTTTACAGTTGTAGCCTAGATAATTGAAATATATACACACGGTACAGTATGTGGGATCAAACGGCACACTTCTAAATATTTAGAGCGATATACAATATGAAAAGCCTCCCGTTTAGTATTAATTATAATTAATAAATTAAGATTTTTTTTATGCATCTCCCAGTCTTGTTCGTTTGAAATTCATAATTACAACGTAAAAATTAAAAATTTCAATGTTTGATGATCATTTTGCTTAAGATAAAAACATTAAAATTTCAAGAAATTGGCTACTTTATCGATTTAAATTAATGTAAAAAAATTTTAATTGTTTAGCAAATTTATTTCTGGTAATTTTTATTCGTAACTTCTTTTAGTCGGATGGATGTAAATATGTATGTATAAGAAGAAAATTTGGATTACTTAACTGTTTTTATGTAGTAGTGTTAAATATTTATATATAAATATCTCTTTATGTAATTATACAATTGTACGATTGTAGTTTAAAATTTAAACACAGTAAGTACTGGTTGATTGGCGTGAGATAAGTTGTGAAATTGTTACCCTTTATAAAATTATTCAAATAATTTCTTTCGTGAAGATAGTTGAAAAGTGATTAATTTTAATAAATATTATGGTTTGTTTATTATGCAATTACAGGAGATACAAAGATATTCAGAAGGATGTTTAGGGCCAGAGTTGTTGCGCCTCTTTGAAAATAATTATATACCGGGTGTGGCCTGACATGTGAGACAAAGGAGAAATACATGCGATTTTGATAATTGCTTAATTTTATCTCTCCAGCTGAACCGTTTAGTTTTTGAACGTTCTTGTTTGGATGAGTATGCTATTAAGCAATTTATTCTTAACTAATTAGGAAAATTTAGCTCCTCAACGTAAAATAAAGTAGATAAATATTTTAAATAAAAAGTCACATGCACCTTAAGCTACGGTTTGTTAGGACAGTGCGCGACGTAAAACTTACCGTGAGTCGAGCGCGACGCATGAACGCTAAAACTCAAGCTTTGTTTTTAAATCATGGTGGATTGTTACAGTAAGTTTAGCTGAGCCCATACGTTCTGCTCAATGTGTGCGTTGTGCGTTTACGTCGAAAGCTAATCTGAATAGGTTTCAGCGCACTCGCTTTGCATAGCTCACACAGACAGATTGCGAATTTTAATAAATACTATACGCAGATATCCATTCCTATTAGCAGTATTTTAAATCAAAATGGCCCACAAGTTTACACCGGAAGAAGATGAGAAGTTTTTAGATTTAGTCAGACAAAATCAGCCCTCGTACGCAATAAAAAGTAAAAGTTTTGTTAATTAACTTTCACTTTCAACACCCTGTATCTCTTTAACCTGTAACATTTTACTTAGGCAAATTTGGCTCAAAATACCTATTTTTATGTCTATTATCTCCAGTTGCTCTATGGCCCATAAGTTATGGAACATCCTACATATGAACATAACCACGTTAAGATAATCGTTTTTATAGTTTCTAACAAAACATGCTAGCGCAAAGCGCACCTGCGTTCTGCTTAGCGTGTCAGCTTTGCGCTTACGTCGTGCGTCGCGAACTGTCCTAACAACAAAGAATATTTACTAACGAACAAGAAGCGACACTCGCCTACTTAGGAATGCCTCTTTTCTAGTGCGCAGGTTTACCAGAAACGTACGTTATCCTTCTCTACGTGCTCGCGTCCTTGTTGGTTTGCTTGTTTTTCACGTGGTGAGTTAACCTTACATTGCTTCTTTACCTACATTTTATTTTAATAAATAAGTGGCGTGTGCAGTTAATAGTTTGATTTTTGAGGATTAATTTTATATAGACAATTATAGTTACATATTTTACATTTGTAGACTTGCAACGTCAATGTGTCATATTTTATAGTTTGTTGTAGTGTTACCTTATTATTATTATATTCTATATGCAGTATTTATGAAAATAAAGTTCATTTTCTTTAATAAATTTTGTTATTGTACACATAAAATTTAATTTGACATTACTACATTAGGGTAATACAAGATGGAAAATTTGAATATTCTGTCATATTATTTTAAAAATTTCTTGTTATTTCTAAAATTCAAAATTACCGCCTTTTCGTACCCTGGCAAAATGGCGCCTACGCTTGAAGGTCATCAAATTCGGTCTGTAAAAGATCAAACACGCCGACACGAGTGTCGCTTCTTGTTCGTTAGTAAATATTCTTTGCTAACAAACCGTAGCTTTATGAAATCTTGCTTAAAGCCTGCTGCGCATCATTTGTTCGTACTAAATTCTGAAATTTCCATAGTGATGCTGCAGCTCATCAGAACCAGTCTTGTAGAATTAATATCAGTCTAATAATCAGGAAAAAATACGATTTCTCCTTCATTTCAGATAAATTTCGTACTATAATTGACTGAAAAAAAAAGTACTTTTCGATGAATAGCTACAACGTAAGCAACAGTTAGCCAAGAAGATAATATTCATATATGTTCAATGCCCCATGCATTTCACCTATGTCTCACATGTCAGGCCACACCCGGTATATAGATATATAAAACCCTGAGCAAGTTTAGATAATAAAGTACGTGATATTGTTCTCTATTAAAGTGCAAGTTTTCGTCCAAAAGATAAAAGGGGTATCATAATTTGTTTATTAGGGTTATTTTATTATTTGTGGATTTTATCGTCAATTGACCGGATGTATCAAATATTAATTGATATTCATAAATTGAAATTGCTTTTGCCGATTTGAATTGTATTCGTTAAATTTAAAAATTACTTAACATGGGGGGGTGCGGTAGATTTTTTTATTTAAAAAAAATCATGTACCTACATATTTTAAAAGTACATATTTCCCCAAAGGAGTAAATCCTTTCAAATTTAATTTTTAATTAGAAAAATCCCAGTTTCAGTTTTAGAATTTGCAAAGTAAAGATATAGTTTAATTTTCCCTTCTGCTTAATTTTGATATTTTGAATGAATACGAATTATTAATAAGTAAAGGGCGGATTTTGCCTATTTTGCCTGTTTGTTTTGGCACTTCCAATTAATATTTTAATAAAATATAAATGCGTTTGTAGAGGTGGGAATGCTTCTACAAAAATTTTATTTTGCCTAAAAATGCCTGTTTGAAGGTAAATGCCTAAAACATGCCTAAATTAGTGATTTGCCTTTTTATGCGCCTTTTTTGCTATTATTCGCTAACAATTTTTTAAATAATATTCATTT
This sequence comes from Melanotus villosus, assembly GCA_963082815.1. Taxonomy (NCBI): domain Eukaryota; kingdom Metazoa; phylum Arthropoda; class Insecta; order Coleoptera; family Elateridae; genus Melanotus; species Melanotus villosus. Next base: position 24,931,102 of record OY720422.1, on the reverse strand, counting down.
CGCATGTCAAAGTGACTGAAAATAATAAATTTTGTATAAAATTTTTTGAAAATTATTTATAGCAAATGGGATATTTTTTTTGAAAAATGATAGATTTCCGTATGCAACGTGACCTTATTTTGTACAAAAAATTTATGTTGAGAGCAAGCTCATACAAGAAAAAACCGGTAGTGACAATCAATCTTTATCGCTTCTAGAAAGCATTCAGTTAGTGGAGCAAGCCCCGTCAAACTTCCCGGGGGCGAAGGGGAAAAAAATTCAAGCCAAAATTGAAATGGTGTTAGAAAAAAATCTCGGATGGACAAAAATTGATTCCATCAAAAAAGCACTAGAAGGAGAAGGCACAGCAGCAGCTATTGACAACTTGAGTCCAAAAGAAATATCGTGCTTTAAATATGCCCCCATCACTTCTTGTGATGGTAAGCGGTCGTTTTCTAAATATAAGCATATTTTAACTGATAGAAGAACCAAATTTATCCAGGAAAATTTAGAAAAATACATAGTAACAAATTCATTTTACGTGTAAATATTTAATGTGTTAATAAATCTTGAAAAAAAATGCATGCCTCTTTTGTTTAGTTCTATTGTTTTACTCGATCGTTGTTGCCTGAAATGTGCCTATTTTCAACAGTTGTTTTGCCTATTTTCAACAGTTATTTTGCCTAATTTAATATTTTATTGTTCCTACAAATCCGCCCTTTATTAATAAGACTTCAGACCAAACCAATCTGTCTCTTTTTAAGAAATTTTTATTTACTTATCTCTCCCGTTTTTATCACTTTGTGCTTAAATGAGTCGTTTAGTCAATGTAGGTTAAGTACCGGGCGATCCAGAAAAAAAGGAATTAGAGCAGGCCCTGATTAAGCTGTTAAGGTTGGTAACATTGCTTCTCATTTTTTTAAATTTCATATAAATGGTAAGTAATCTGATTTGTTAATTGAAAAATAAATTTGACATTTTATAACCTAAAATAAAAGCATTAGTGGACGTAATTACATTTATGGTTATTAAATAAAGTAAAATTATTTATTTATTTATTTAGACTGCCTACAAACAGGCAATTACTTACTATTATTTAAAACAGGGACAATAATATTGTTGCATGATTTTGACATTTAACGTAACCTCTTCAATGGTCAATAGTGTCTCTATTTACGCTCACAGTAGGCGAATCACAGGATACCAACTTTGGTAACTAAGTCACGGCCTGCTCTAATTCGTTTTTTTTCTGGATCACCCGAATTAATGTAAAAAAGTCTAATTTTTTACAAAAAAATTCTATTTTGTAAATATAGCGTTTTGAAAGTAAATCCTCAAAGAAGTTAAATGTTGTAAAACTAATCATAAAACGTTTGTTAAGAGGCGTTAAATTATTTAAAACTATGCAGTCGTTCATCGACCTTGATTTCTTATTTATTTGTATATTTATTTATTGGCCTTGCAAATATTCCTTTGGATTTCCCATGATCCCAAAGATTAATAGGACAATTACTAAATTGCTCATTGAAATTGTGAATTGTGACGTATTATTTCCATGTCCGCATTAAAAATCCCCAAGGAACTTCTCTTCTTAAAAAATCTAATAAAAAATATTTTAAACAATGCCTTTCGTGCGCCATTTATATATTTTTCTGAGAATTTCCCATCTTTCCAGTAAATTTTATCAGTTGATTCCAACAAAATATTTCACTACAAAAAATAAGATCGATTGTGTTAATCCTAGAATTTAGAACGAATCCGAGAATTTTCCACAAACTCGTTGCCAATGTCATAACCTGTAATTTTAACAGATTATTAGTTAGCATCATAACTAACTTTTTAATCCGAATATAGCGTGACGAGATTATTGGCGTCATCACGTTATACTTTTCTGGGTATCAAAAGTGTTACACGAACCATTCTGCTGAAAAAAGAATAGTTTAATATTGTTTAATTGATGTTGTGTTGAAATTTATGTAACATGTAATTCACGCTGTGATAAAATGTTGGAATTAAATATAAATATTTATATCTGACGGACGTAATTTTAGGCTTGTGTATAGATCATTTTATATGGATTTGCTGCAAAATAAGATGGTTATTAATAAATTAATACATAAATGTTGTTCATTAATAATGGGATTCGATAAAATTGTCTAAATTATGTTTGGTTCTTTGTTCTATATTTATACATTTCGGAATACGCATAACTCAAAAATTATAAAAACAGAAAGTGTTTTTCAGATTTTTACCATTTGTTATCCATTTACATGAAATGTTAATTTTATCGACAAATTTAATCATTGAATTTAAGAGAGAAAGTAAAAAAAATAGGGCGTTCATGAATATATTTAGCATAAAGAAAGCAGTACAACAAACTTGCTTTTAGTTAGACCCCGGGGTGTTATTATTAGAAGCGTCCAAATAAGGCAATGAAAAACTTAAAAATTCGTTGCGGAAATCCAAGGCAGTCTTAAAGTAATTTAAAGTCCGTCCATAATTTTTGAACGGGCACAGCTGTGAAGAAAATCATAAGCTGCCAAAATAATTAGACGCAAAAAGATAAAATTTAGGTAAAGTTCAGCTAAAAATACATGGCACATGTAGAGGTCATTCTCACGAACGCAAAATTAGACGTCTTTATGTATCGAAACGTGCTTTGTGTCTAAAAATTAACACTACTGCGTGTTTTTAGTAGTTACGCAAATTCCCACAGTTTTTATCTGTCGCATTCTCTTTGATGATGGTTCTTAACGGCGAATTTATTTTACGTTAATGTTTATTTCTGTAAATATGTGGATCAGAAATATTTGGACGAATTCCTTTGTTTATAGTCATCTTTATTCGTAACTTCTTTTAGTAGGAAGGACATATATGGAGAAAATTTGGATTACTTAACTGTTTTTCTGTACTTGTTTTAAATATTTATATACGAATGTTTTATGTTAACTGTTCAATTGCGCAATTACAGTTTAAAATTTAAAAGTAGGTACCGGTTGATTGACGTGAGTTAAATTGTGAATAGCAACCCTTGGAATTCATTACAGCTTCAAAAAACTTACCCAAAATACAGTATTTTGTCTGAAATTCACTATTCATTTACATTTGCGAATTCTATGGTACAACTGTTAACAGCAATAATAAAATTCAAAGAATTCCCAGTTTGTAATCATAACATTTCTGGTATTTTACGGTAACGTTTCTAATGCCAATATACATATATGTTAAGTTGTGAGAGCAACATCAAACACAGCAAATTTTACATGACAGAACTTCTGTAACAGTTGAATTATCGTTATATTGTTCTGTGTCTAAAGAATGAATATATTATGTTGTGCATTACTGTTGTAAGTATTTGTTGAGTACCAACAAGCAACTTCAAATTGAAGATTCGTGAAAACGGAAGTCACCATGTTGAGGTGTTCTGAAAATTGAAAATTTGCAGTAGTTTAATAGCTTATTCATTTGATGTTGTTTCTATTTTAATGTAAAAAAATGTCAGAAAAATTACTTAAAAGTAAACATAAAATAGTCGTTTAATAAATGCAAACTACAAGTTGATACGGAGATTATATTCTGACTTGAAATTATGAATAAAGGAATAAACTTGCAATTTATAAACTAAAATTAGTTTCGAAGTTAATTGCTTCATTTAATTCCTATAAGAACTTCATTGCTTATTTAAACCAGATACCTATGGTGCATTCAGAATTTTTTCAGGGCATTAGTAGTCCATGATTTTAATTTAATAGATTAGGATTGGCATGAAATTTGAACGCCCTTTCATTTTGACAGAATGAAATGTTGAATGCTAAGTTATGCAGGTTATACCTTTTAACCAATTATGTTTTGTTATAATCACCCTTAAACGTAGCTTAAAGCCGGTTTGCCCATTTCTTGATAGTTTTAACTTTTAAAGCAATTGTAGTAGCAAAAGTTAGCAAGGAAAATATCTAAAAGTTAAATTTATTAGCAGAAGAAAAGACCGGCCCTTCTGTACAGCAACGCATCTGTAGCCTACGGTGTACAAATATTTTAACTGCAGTATGTATAATAAAATTACCTTTATTGATTCGCGGATGCCTAACGAAGAACATAAAATTATAATTATATTAAACATAATTTTGTAATAATAATAAAAGATATATTAGTCATTCAGAAATGAACAGATTATAACCACAATTTTTACCCAAGATTTAAAGCAACACAATTTCTTATCAGCAAAGAAACAATATTTATTTAGGTAATTTAATCAATGCGGAAGATGATAAATATTTATTCTTAATTAATTAAAAATCTGTGCACATAAATGTATGTTCTTCAGTATCAGAATTGTGAGGCTTATTAAAATTCAAATGTAGTCGTTTGTTTAGGATTAGGCTTAAGCCATTTTGGTATAATTTAATTAATTATTTATTCCTTTTTCGTTGTATTTTATTGTTACTTCAGAGCCTTGTACTGTTTTTTTTTTTTAATTTTTGTCTTTGGTAGATTTGTATGTTATGTAGATAAATAAATGATACGCAACCGAACTAAAATAAAACATTTTAAATTTATGTAATAATATCAGTTATGTTTAAAATACAATTTAAAAATACTGAAAAGTAAAATGTTGTTTGTTCAGGGCTGCGAAAAAATTTAAGCCCTCAAACTGTGATTCAAATTGGAACTTAAGAAACGATTTAAATTAAGAATTTTTTAACAAGCGGGCGTTAGTGCCGATATAAAAAAAACAAAGTTGTTGAGTCGAAAGAAAAATTACCGAAAGCGAAGTTTTGTTTGTTGAGGGTTGAAATCGAAAAGATTTAAGCTATCTTAACTGTGATTAAAACTGAAGCTTTAAGCAACGATTTAAATTCAGAATTTTTTAACAAAGTTTTTAACAGTGTATCTAGCAAGTAAATAATTATTTTAAAATGTCAATTATAATACATATTTATTTTAAAAATCTTAAGCCAATTTTTCTTTTGGTTTTTCAGTTTGGATTTTTGTAATAATTGTTGTTTACGTCATATAATTAAAAAGTTGCTGATCAATACTTTTTTTCTCATGATTAACATGATGCTAAAAGTTTAACAAATAAATCCAGTAATTTCAATTAAAAGGAATAGAGTCCTCCACCTTTATTTTATTCCCTTCAATGCAAGATTCTAAACATTAATTTATTGTCAGTCAAAATAACACACTTTTATGAAGCTTGAAAGCAGATGCATCATTTTAAGTTTTAATTTTGCTAACCCCTGCATTTTCACCACCTCTTTAATGATACAAAATAGCAATGTTACTAATAATGAATGTCATTATTATCACCTTCATTAAATTAATGAAAAGCATTTGTTAAACTGCGGATATTTTATTGAACGTGTATTGAAGGTGTAAAAAATTCTTCTATTATCCTGTACAATTAGTGTCTGTCGGCGACTAGAAATTATTATTCAGATCATAAAATCTATTGAAACCGACGGGTTATTACCTAATTTTTATTCGTAACAAAAACCTCGATCGTTATAATATGCATGCACATCGTGAAAGTTGACGTTTCGAAAAATCCCGAAGTCGTGTTCATGTCTCGTTGCAGATATAACAATGGTTAATCAACAAAAACAGCCAAAAAGAAAGTCAGTTATGCCCTGTTATCCTTATTACGGATCTGTTTCATATTAGTGTCATTGTTTATGTCTGATTTAGTATTGAAGTCGGTTTTGTGCATGAACGCTCTTCGACAATGGATTTATTTCTCGATAGCTAACTGTTCCGTACGTTTTCCTAGTCACCGTGACCGTGGTTGGAAACATTTTTACATTGTTTTTGCAGCTAAGAACCAGTAGGTAACAACCTACACAAATATGGAGAAAGCAACGGTGAAAGTGTTAGCCCGTTGTGTACAAGGTTAGGTCGAACTAAAATAGCACAAGTTCAAAAGGGTAATTTTCGAATTTTTAATCTCTTGCATGGTTAATCAACTGCAAGAGGTCAGATTGTTAATTAATTTTTGAGATTTCGATCGATTTGTATTTTTATCGCTTAAATCGTCCTCACCCAACGAACCTAATATAATAAGAAGACAAAAATTAACAAGCGTGTGCGACGAACTTTCTGCTTCGTTGGTTGCTGGGTAGTTTTCTGCGAAATTTCTGTTGTAAATGTCGCTTTGTTCTGCCATATAGCACGCGATATTTATATAAATCGCTAGTTCAGACTGTTAAAATTAGAATAAATGTAAAATTAACTTGCTGGAGACTAAAAGGAGTCTTAGTACGAGTATTTACGGTCTTCATAAATTTCTGTGACGTTTAAAATCCCGGTTGCGTTTGACTGAAATCCTTTTTGAAAAATCTAATTAGGCATTAACGTGATTAATATTCCGAGGTTAATTACGTTTTCACTTCACAAACATAACTCGTGTATCTTAAGATATGTAAAACTAGTTGGAATAAAATAATAAATGAATAAATAAATCACGGACATTATTTTGATAATGTCACGAAGTAACAGCTTCAGTAATCGGCTACGTGTAAATTATGAAAATAATTCATACGAGTAGAGAAGATACGGTCGTGGTTAACATTCAGTATGCAAATTAATTTGATTTTCTGCAAGGATTCAAGCCTACATACGTGCATAATAGTTTCTGAATTGTGATGTAATAACTTTTCTTCAGAGATGAAAATTTCTCACGATTAATACGCGATTCCATTGTAATGTTTGCGTATTCATTTGATGTTACAGATTTGCTGACTAATAAAAATATCAACATTTTTGAACAAAACTAAGGAAATTCCGTAATTTTGTTAAATTAGAAGTTACAACAAATAAGTATTTCTTCAAATCAATTTTTTTGTTACAAAAAAGGTTGGAAGGGAAACAGTTTATGCAAGTTTTTTTTTCAAAATTAGGTTTTTCGATACGATATCGAAGTGGTTTTGACCCAGGTAAGGTTGCAGTAAGTACACAACATGTTTAGATTATTACTTATCGAAATTATTTTGAAACTCGGCCAAGATAATTCCCAAGGATTATTTATGTGCAACTTGTCATATTTAAACATAAAGTAATTACTTAACATACTTCAATTATCCTTTTAGACTGCCCCGAGAGAAAGTTTAGGTAATTAAATTTATTTTATTGTTAAACCAAACTAGAAGTTTTTTGCAGGACAGCTTTCTAACTATGATTTTTCAAGGAAAATTTGTACCTATAAAAAAGGCAGCAAGCAGCTTGTATTATTTCTAATTTGCGAGGTTTAGGTATGTCTTCGAAAAAAAATGTATCCTTGTTTGTTGTGAAACAATTTTGAATCATTTTGAAAAGAGCTTTTAATGAGCTGGCCCATCATTAATTTTCGCAAATGAACTTAAATATTTGAAGCAATCATATTAGAGGAAAAGCTAATAATTTGAGGTCCTTAGAACACTTCACATTTTTTCGCTACATAAATTATAGCAAGAACATTCGTGGTCCTTCAATTCCTTTTGTAAGGTGTAAGGTACGCGCCGCGCCATTCTAAACATTTTGGTTCGATGTTCTATTACAAAAGTGCTATTCTGAAAATGTTTGATCTTATAGTTCAAATTCTCTCGATCGTTCCTTCCAAAAAGCTATTCGCTCCCTACAACTATTTTTAGCTATTCTCTCTTTAAATTTAAGTTTTCAAATTACATACATTAACATTACACCAAAATTATTAAAATCTGGTTGTTTTAAGAATTTTTATAAAGTAAAACTACAGCTTAGAAATTAATTTTCAAGATCGCCCTTAAAAGGGACGTAAATCAATATTTTTAAAAATCTATTGACAGTCAGTATTTCTGTAGCTGTTAACACATTGTGGTTTCTTATCTTTAAAAAATTGTAGGTGAAATTTTCAGCTTAAAAAATGCTCAGCAACTAATAAATCTTGTTAGATATAAAAATGTAAGCACTGGTATTAGAAATGTTAATGATGCATTACTATTTTTATCCTCTGACCATGGTAAGCCTATAATAGATCATTGCAGAAAGTATCCTTTGTATTTAATTTGGCATTTCGTTTTCAAAAAGACCACGCTGAAATGTTAACACTCCTTGAAACGTATTAATCTTTTTTGAACTTCTCACTTCTTAGTTTAACAAATGTCGTGGTTTCTGCTTTGTGCATACAACACACCTCATTCTAGTTAGTTTCCTCATCCATCCTCATACATATTTAGGAACGAATTGAAATTAGTTTACAAGGTGTCCTTCGGTAAATTCCTGCGGGAGTCCATGGCTATTGGCACCGTTTCATCCAACCTAATTATAATCCATTTTAACATTTCCCAACGGTTTATAAATTAATTATCCAATCATCCTTTGTGTCAAACGGCGTAGACCGTGACCCAAAACTGTTAAAAAAATGATAACACGTTTGCTTCAGCGTGTTAATCTGCCTACTTCTTTAACTAAAACTAAAACTTCTAAAAATAATTATTACAACTTCGCCTATGTCTTCCCACATTATTTAAATCCTTGGAGAACCATTAACTTCTCGTGCAATAACACTTCGACTACGGTGTTTCCTTCTCGCCATCATGTTCATTAACCTTATTAGTTCCTAGCCATCAAAGATCGTATACAACGTGAACTAATCACGGCGATAAATCAACCTGGCTCATGTTTCTACAACAAAAATCGTACGTAGAATTTTTGCGAGAAATGAACCGGGTCAAACGGTCGATGCTGTCGTATGAACTTCGGTGCAGAATCTGCAACGGAAGTCAATGCGGAAACGGGCCAAGGTAAACTTTACGCCATCACCAGACTTCGGTGTGCTGTTTTATTGCTCCTTCGAACTCCCTGTGTTCTTGGCAGTGAAGAAAATCTGATGTCTTGACCGACTTGGGACACACCCTTTTACTTCTTTAATAGCTATTCTACTACCTGTTGATGTAATAATGGATGGGATTTTGTATATGGGTCTTGATTAGCACACCTGTTGTTGGGGTTTACCTGTTGGGGTTTTGCTTTTTAAATTAGGCAAATTGATCTCAGTATTATTTTGTTTGTTATATATTATTATTATACTTTGCAGGGTTGAGATGATTTAAATCATTTGATTTAAATCACGATTAAAATCATGATTTAAATCAAGCGATTTATTTAAAAAAATCATTGATGTAAATCGCAGTTTTAGATTTTGACAAATTAACAAACAAAAACAAATTACACAAAAGTACTAATCTTCAGTGGTAAAAAGACAAACACTTCCTAATTGAACAAAAGCTTTATTTAAAGAGTTAACTGCTCTAAATGAAATTTATATTATTATAATATTGTTTTGACAATAAATACCCTCTCCTCATTAGAAGAATATTGAACATTATTATTCATAGTAATTAGGTAGATACGTGAATAGATAACTGCTAGAAAATAAAATTTATTTTGGCGTAAACAAAATTCAAATTTGCATTCCGGAATATAATGTAACATATGAGTTTGATTTAAATCAAAAAAATCCGATTTAAATCAAAAAAATCGATTTTTTTGATTTTTTTAAAAAAATCGTGATTTTTATCCACCCTGATACTTTGCTTTTATCTTTTATTAATTTCTTTATGGTAGACAGAAATTACACAAAGCAATAAAGCATTAGATTATCGGCCTCTTTTTTCCTTAATCCAAAAGTTATGCTCAAAACTCGCTCTTTCATTAAGTCGTTCCAGTAACTTTCAAAAAATATCAGTATCGTCTGACAACCTAACATTGGTGAAGTGTCAGCTTTAATGTAACACAATATCAATTTGCTTTTATGTTGGCCCAAAAAGTATGCCAAAAACTCATAAACTTGTTTTATTAAGTTATCTCAGTAGCTTTAAGAAAATATCAATACCTGAGAGAATTCAAAAAACCTGAATTCCAATCTAAATATTTTCAATAGGATTTAAAACTCAGTCTAAAATTAAAATTGTGATTTACAGTCTTAATATCCAAAATTGCGAATAAAACCTCGAATGGGATTAAATATCGAAATTTTTATCTTGTATTGGAAACGTAAGTCTTAAATTTGATTTTCAAAGTTCAAATGTTACAGGTTTAAAGTTTGATTTTTGACTTTCATTTTTGAAATTCTCTAATTAAATCCATTTGGGAATTTCAGTTTAAATTCGTTAGACACTCTTTATCAACTGTTGTTTTCATTGGTATTTTAAAATGAGATCTGGATATTTTGAAGGCTTGATATGCAAAGCTTGGATTCAAAACGGATACCTACTTAAAATACCGCAGCCTGAATGATGGACAGAGTTTTTTTAACTGATTTCAATTTTTCGTCTCATTTTTAATACAAATTTAAAATTTTAACATCAAATTTTTAATCTGGACTTACTCGTCAATATTAAAGTGTTCCATTTGAACTTAATGTGAAATTGGAATTAGAATAATCTGGATGGGTACTTCAGTATGAAATATACATATTATTATGCATGTCAAATATTTGACTTTGGTTCTGGCCTGGACTGAAAAATCAAACCCCAAATCTAAAACTGAAAAATCTTTTTTTTTATAGATTTGAATTCTAATTTTGACACACATTTCTTGAAGTTTATGTCGGTTAAGTTAATTCAATGAATTTTATATTAAAAAAATCCGAAATTTGCGTTTAAAAATGTATATTCTGAATACAAATTTAAGTACAAAATTGGATTCTCAATTTGGAATTTTAATTTTAAAAATTCATACTGATTCCTGCATGAAATTTACAAATATTAGTTCAATGCTAGACTGAAAATTGTCTCTTGTGGGATTTTGAGTTTGAATTTCAAAAGTATATTTTTGAATCCCAAGTTTATATACTTTTACCCTCGCTTTTACCAGTTTTGAATAATCCAATGTACTGTAGTTATTAACTTCTTTTGAAATTCCCTTCTGAAAATGTTCATTTCGGATTGAGTTTCAATAATAAAAGTTCAAATCTTAATCTAGCACTTGAATTAAAAAAAAATTGAATTAACATTCCAATATTGAATCTAATTTGAAAGTTTTAATTTTTAATTTCCGGAAAATCGAAACACTTTTTCTGGGGTAAAAGATACAAACCCTCTTAATCTAAAAGTCTTGAATTCTAATTTTTATGCTTTCGCTTCCTATTTTTCGAGTTGAAGTAATTTTTTAGTTTATTTCTATCTACCTTAATTTTAAAATTAAGTCTTCTTAAATCTACATTTGACAATTTCTGATTAATTTGAAAGACAAAATTTAGAACTAAAACTTAAATTCTGCCGAAGGATTGATTTATGATGAAATAAATTGGTCAAGGAAACTGAATGCCGAAAGTCGTTAAATCGAATTGCAAGATTTTTTGAAGTTTGAATGTTAATTTTATACTTCTTCGGGCATTGCACAGTATTTTCGATAGTAAATATAATTAAAAATAAAGTATAAAGATTAAAGTCGATGATATGGAAAAAGCAAAACGGTATACCAAAGAATTAAATTTTCAGAAATTATTTTGAAAATAAACATCTCTAATTTAGTAAAATTAATTCTAACTGACAAGAGTTCATTAATATTGTTGCATCAATTAATCTATCAGTATTAGCGTAACACAAGTTTCAAACAGGTAGAAAACGTTTTTCATATATTGCTTTATGTTATTCAATTTTGAAAACCTAATATGTAAACTGAGTGATTGATATACTTCAGTTCAAACAACCACAGAGAAGTGATATCGCCACATTATGTGTTCTATTGGGTCGTGATGGAAACCGTGGAATAATTATTATACACCAAACCCTCTCAGTACTAGGGAAAATCAATAACCCAACGGACCCTTGTTATCTCGAATTTCTTTTAATGGGGTCATACCATAAAATTTTAGGGGGTTAGTATGGATAGTCGTTACGCCACTGAATAGAAATACTTAAAATTATTTTGAAAAGGGCGCCTTTTGAAAGTTCGTAAACTAAAATAAATAAATTCTGTAACCTACAAATGCACTAATTAACCTTTCAAAATCTGAAAAAATTAAGAAACACTTCAAAATCTTCCACATTCTTTCTAATCTTATAATCACATTATTGTAATTGGTTAGATTTTTAAGTAGAAAGACCACCGAAATCTTGAAGGATTAATCTTATCACACGTGGTGATTAATTAATTAATTAAGGAATTTTGTCGAAGGAACTGTGCTGTAAATCTTCATAAGTTACGAATAGGTAATCACACCACTGAAAGAAAATTCGTAAAAAGCTTAGAAAATAAAGATTAAATTCCACATTTCGATAACTTAGAAAACCCAAATGACCATCTTTCGTACTTTAATTAACCTTTCAAAACCTAGCCTCGGTTGAAAAAATAAATATTATGTCAGATTCCATATTATTTAAGCACAATCAAGTTGTAGCAATTAATTACCTCTGATAAGGACCACCGAAATCGTGAAGGCAAAATATTAATTCGGAAGTTGATTAATATAACTGCAGAATTTTTCTTATCTGCGGTGCCTTCGCTCCGAAATTAAATATTTTTAGGTTAATATTTAAAGAAATTTGCATAAAAACGAATTAAACTAGAACGAAAGTTCAGTAACGAATACTATTTTATCGTGGTGCTTCATTTGCATATTAGATGCAGACGATAGCATATCTAAAGATTTTAATTTCATATTCGGAGACGGATAGTCTACATAAAATTTCTTTTTTGCATAATAGTTGACTTTGAATTAATGCCTGTCGTAGTTATAACCTAAAATGGAAAATGTTACATTCGTATTTGGCATTGTTAAGCAAAGATAATTTTTATTATTTGCTGAAAGCCAAAAAATAGTATATTTTTAGAAAATTATAATTTATAAATAACCATAAATATTGTGCTGGATTTGTCAACAAAAAGAAAGTTTCGTAATAATCTTAAATAAAATTGGCAAAGCTGTATTTTTTAAAATTTTAAAAAGTATTTTTCTGAATTTAAAATTTCAAGTATGATGCACTAAAATTATATTTTTGTAGTCACGGCGCACAAATATAAAATTACAACTTTAAACCTTTTAAAAATTCTCTCCAAACTTCGAGGTAGTTATTCCCAAACCAACCTCGAAACATGCTTTTCTATTAATCAGCTTAAAACATTTTTTTAGGTAATCTGTCTTCTTAACATTTGCCTTAATAAGAAGTTTCTGAAAATTGTTAGGTGTCAAAATAATAAATTATATGACATTTACGAATTTCCATATCATTGCTTAACACTTACATTCTGTTTTCTAAAAATGCCTCATTTATAAAGAAACGCCTAATCGCGGAATGTCTAAAAACATCGTGGAATAAAAAAAAAGTTGTCGCACCTTTTTATAACTCGGACTGTTTATAAATAAAATTAATGCTCATTTTATATGTGGAACTTTTATGTAGGTGTCTGTTTGGTATCCTGTGGTTTCTTATGTTGTAATTAAGCAGACAAATTAAGAGTAAACTTAACGAGGCGAATGTTAATTTTTTATATAAATTTAAAATAACGATGATCAAGGAAACGTTATTGCATAAATATGAAGTTGATTATGTTTTTAAAAATAATTAAAGCCGTCGTTTAGAAACGTTTTGTCTTAATTGGAAACATAACTTTTGTATAATTCGTAATTTATTTCAACCTAGAAAAATGTTTAGAGTAAATGAGGAAATTAGGTTTGTCAACTGTGCTAAAGGAAAACTGTATATTTAGGCACATAAAGGTAGTCTGTAAAATAATTAATCATCTCTATCAAATTGGGATCTAAATAATTGCATTGTATTTTTCAAGGGAACGCATTATGCAAATCTTACGAGCAGTGATTTATTACTAATTAATTAATCTTCAGTTTGGCATGAGATGCCCTTGTGTCGTACGTCAAGAATTTATCATAAGTAATTGATGTATCTTCATTATGACGTTATAACTTTTTTTAATACTTTTACCAAAAAATGTACAAAACGTGACCTACCGTGACCTTTTTCAAGGTTTGTTATTAAAAACGAACAAATCGACTGTAATTTGAACAACATTAAAAGTTCATTAGCACTTCGCATGTGTTTAATGAGTTAGATGTCCTCTTAGGTCGGCGATAATTTAATAATTTCCACGTACCTGCACTTTTCAAGTCTTAATGCTGCCTAACCTATGCATTATGTGCAATTAGATGTATTCAGATGCATTCAGTTTAATACGTGCATGATGCATACTAACTCCGTGTAAGCCATAACTTCTAACGGTTCGACGAATTCTTCCTTTTGACGTTTAACTTGTTCTAATTTAACAGTGGTTAGAAATATGGGAGAAATTTTGCTGAACATTTTCTTAGTAGTTTTATATTTTTATGATTGTTCAAATCCTGGAATAAGGGAAGGTTTTGTACTGATGTAATGCAAGAATTTTGGAAAGTATTAAGTATCATTTTGGTTAAAACCGTAAAACATAAATAATTTTCTGTTTTAATTTACTCTCTTGATGAAGGTAATGCTGCTGCTTTTAGTAAACAAAGAAGATATTTGAAAGTTTGTGACTGGTTCAGCATTAAGTTTGGTGTATTTTACAGAAAATCATCTTCGGTCATTGGATATTTAACTGGAACAATTTTATCGAAAACGAAGCATTTAAAAGATGGAACAAGGTTTTTAAAGAATTATTTTCGTTTCCGTTATTAGAATCTATTTTCGGATTAAGAGTTTTAAAATTATCGGTTTAATTTTTTGGTAATTTTTTTTATCATTGGTGTATCTTTAAAGAGTTCAAAAAACACCAGCAAATAGAAAAAGTACAAATTGCTGTCAATATTATAAAGTAGTATAAATTATCATCAAAGATTGTTACAATTTTAAATTTAATTTTTCAGTAAAAAAATTTATAATTTTCGAGGTGATTGTCAAAAACACCAAAATAAATACAAAAGTAAAACTGTAATATTTTCAGTTTCTTTAAGTTGCATTACGTACTGTTAATATTTAGAAACGTATTTTCAGGCTTACTACGAATTTTACAATTTCTTTAAATGGTTGCCAAAAATACAAACAAAAGTAGTAAAAACTTTGCATTTTTTTTAAGTTACATTACTGTTAATATTAGAAATGTATTTTCATGCATGCCAAGGTTTTTACAATTTTCGGTTGAATTATTCAGCTAAAAATTTGATTATTTAAACTCAAATAAATAAAGAGGGTAAAAACTCTCGCGAAAACGAGAAAAAAGAAATTTCTTATCAGAAAATTGAAGCTCATTTTATGTATTGTGATAATGCCTAAAGTTTTATGCACCAATAAATTGTTGTGACACCTTAACGTTTTTAGACACCAATAACTTTTTATGACAACTCTTTGTTACAAGGTCGTTACTGAGGTTCGTTATACAGCAAATAAAACTCAATTTAACTGACAAATGTGGATTTATTATAAATAAATAATCCCTATCTTCTCTAACTTAAAAATTAAACTTATTTACACTCACTGTTTTTATTAATACTTTTTTGTTATGGTTCACCCTTCTTACAATTTACTCTTCACCAAATATTTCATCCAATTACCATTTTAAATCAAATTCAAATTGTTCCAAATCCTAAATATTCGTGCATCTGGTTTATATGATACACCAAATGTTAAATTTAATTAATTAATAGAATCCTATCTTCTATTTTGTTCCATTTCAAAAAGGACTGTATCTTTCGTTGTAAAATTAATTATTTTGTAATATGTATTTGTATTTTACAAAATTTTAAGAATTTTCTTTTAATTCACTGTATTCCAGACAATTACCGATTTCAATTAACATGAAGAATCGATTCTACACGGTTTTATTCGATCTGGGAGATTGAATACTTCCAAAAATATCAAAATTCTTCTTACCACTTATTTATTATTTTTTATTAAAATTGTTTTTCGTTGTCCTGGTTTTCTCAAAATTCTCACCCAATTAAATTATTATTTCATATTCCTAAAAACCTTATTTATAACCCCCTTATCTAGTAATCTAGCTAATGCTACTTTTTTACATTAAATATAATATTTAGAATTTTTTTTATTTTAATTAACCATCTAATCGCCCACTTAATAACATCACAGTATACATATTTATTACATACTTATTTTTTAAAAGTATTACAGAAATTATGCGAAGATCATGATCTAATTAATCAAACTTTAATATGTGAAACTGTAAAAGCCGAACTTACAAAGTACAAATTCTGAAATGATCATGGCCTGCTAAGTTATGCGAATAGATTATACCCAGTAACCCAGTATCGTATATTGTTACAAAGATAAGAATTTAAAATGGCAAATAGAGAATAAAAAACCTGCAGTTTTCTATTGTTTCGCCTCGCGTGAAATAATGTGTTAAATGTTCTTTGTTTTCATATGAAGCTAAAATTTCCCTTCCAATAAATAACCAACACCATTAATTATTTACCCACTAATACAAGGTAAAATAGCAGACGTGTAATTACTACTAAATTTATATAGTTTGTATCGATAGAAAAGGGCATTGGCCTAAAACCACCCTCGCGTGACTACCCCGTATTGTACAACCCACAAGAGTCCTTGCTATGCGATTCTCTTTGTTGTGGCGGCTTGACTTCATGTACGTGTATTCGCAAAAGCTCAAAAGTCGGCGATTTCGTGTTTTGTTAAATTCGCTTGGGTCCTTTTAGGAAGTGTCTTGGGAAAACGGTATCTTTGTGAGACCTGCTTTGTGATTGTTTAAAAATTAAAATTTGTGCTTAGTGCTTTACTGACACGCACTTCTGTCATTCGTATTTTGGGGTAATTATGCTTTTTGATGGAATATAAAAGGACTGGTCACGCAACTTATACCAATTTGGAAATAGGATTCTAAAACTAGGCCTCGTGGTTGTTTGTCGGTACACGAAAATCGAATTGCTTGTTTGGTGGACGCTATAAAATATTCATTTACGTTTACTGTTTAAAAAGTAACCACTTTAATATTTCGACAATCGTTTATTAGGAAAAACCAAAGATTTTTACTAAAATTGTCATTGGGCTATAAGAATTTTAAAATAAGCTAATAGCCCAGTCAAATAAGGTGAAATAAGGGGTTAACCTCGGAATGAAAGTAAAGAAGCTGTATATTTGCATGAACCTTTATTTTGACGTTCTGAAGACTGGCTGAAAAGTCTCATATAATCTCGTGTCTGCGTCACAAGATATTAAAGGTCAAAGGTCACGAAAATCGGTTTTTCGCAATTATCTCGTTTGATATGCGTCATATGGCATTTAACGTTATTGTAGAACTTGTAGATCATCAAATTATCTACAATTTTTATTTCATGCATTTTGTCCTATGATCAACCGTTCTCGAGATATAGCGCGGAGTGTGGCACGTGCGCATCCGTATATAGTTTTTTCGAAATAATAAAAAGAGTTGATGGCATATGTCAAATTTGAAAATGGCATGAGATTTTGCTTGTAATTCTGCCCAACTTTCGCCATTTAACGGGTCCTCTAACTTTTATATTAAGAAAGTTACCCATGTAATGAGATAGATTATGGCACGCTGTATTATGACTCCGCAGTTTACAGAGCGTTATCCTATACATATAATATAGGGATGCGCGCGTGCCACTCTCCGCGCTATATCTCAAGAACGGTTGATCATACGACAAAATCCATCAAATAAAAATTGTAGATCATTTGACGATCTACAAGTTTTATAATAACGTTAAATGCCATATGACGCATAGCAAACGAGATAATTGCGAAAAACCGATTTTCGTGACCTTTGACCTTTAATATCTTGTGACGCAGACACGAAATTATATGAGACTTTTCAGCCAGTCTTCAGAACGTCAAAATAAAGGTTCATGCAAATATCCAGCTTCTTTACTTTCATTCCGAGGTTGAATCCTTATTTTACTGGTCTATAAATTTATACTTAATAATACTTTAACCGTAAAACTGTAGTAACTTTTTTCGACCTTCCAATTAAAAAAAAATAACAAAATATAAGATTTCTATAATCCTGGGACACTATAGAAATACAATATTTCTAAACTCTCTCGTTAAAGAAAATCTTTGATGTTGAAGGATTCCTGAAGATTTTTTGAAAATCATATACAGTATGTCCACGAATTGAGTTACAAAGAGGAAAAAAAATTTATTTTTAATTTTTCAGAAAAAGTCACTCTTGATAAAGTTGTCTGCTTGTTTTCGGGTCCCTAAAGCAGTTTTCATTTTTGGGCTGTTACAGTTCCTTTTTTATTAAAAATCATGAAAAACTTGAGTAGGCGAATTTTATTTTCAAATTCACATCATCACTAATTTAGGAGGTGGTTTATTTGAATAAATTGTTTTTTTATAATTTTTTGTAAATAAAATTTGAAATTAAACGTTTTGTCAACTGATTAAGTCTAACAATGAGCAGACACGATTTCATAAAAGAAATCGATATTTCTGAAATTTTGCATGGATCGATGATTTTACATTGCGAAAAACTTTTCTTAATGACCTTTTGCCATAGTTAGTACAAAAAAGCTACTTTAACTAAATACAAAATACTTTTTTATCTACCACCAAGGCCTCCTTGATTTGAAACAATCAAAAATATACTTTTAATTAGTTTCAAGCCAATCAGGGTTTAATCCCCAAATATGCAATTTAAAATACATAATTTAAATTTAAAAATTTTTTGTCAGTCATACCTCTTTGTAACTCAATCCGTGGACATACTGCATACAGTCAACCATATTTTCAATTTAGGAACATTCCTGAATTTTTATATTTTTGATTAATTCCTTGCAGAAATGACATGGGTAATTTTTAAAAGATTAAGGTAATATGTCTTAGTTCAAAGAAACTTTAGAAATATTCTTTAAAGAAAATATTCATTTTTAAAGCTAAAAAATTCCGAAGATTTTCAGTAAATCCTGAAATTTTCCGAAAGAAAGGCAAATTATAAAGCGAGAAAATTCTTTGAAATTGCTTGAGCTTAATACGTTCCAAAAATTGGGGAATCTTCAAAATTCTTGAAGTAAAAAAATGACCCATTTAGTTAGAAAAAGAACAAAATGTACCCGAAACTCTGAAATATTCCAAACTTTGTTTGTAAAAGCATGTAGAAATTATTAGAAAACATTGAAGTTTAATAAAAATTTTAGGTAATTGTCTGAAATTATTAATAAGAACAAAAAGAAGTTTGAGATTGGAAAGCAAAAAATCCAAAAGTGGGAAAATTGAAAAGCATTGCTGGGAATAAACGATGCAGAATTTAAAAAAAAAACTCGGAAAACGTAACAATTCTTGATAAAGAAGAAAGGCGTCACTTTCGTAAGTTAGGACGTATAACTTTAACAAGGTCCTGAAAAATTGCGAAGCTTTTTTAAGGTATTTGCATAAATTTCTAAATTTTTTTAGATTCACAAAGAGTTGAAAATATATAGTATGTAGAGTGAGAAAGTTTCCAGAAATTGTCTGCATTCAACTTATGATTGGAAAAATGAAAAAATCCTTGAAATTTCTTTAAATAAGATAATTGAAAGTTAGGACTGTTAGGAGGGACGAATGAAAATTTCTGTGAAATCCTCAAAAATTTCCGAAATTTGTTTATAATCAACATTTTTTTTTTATATATTTGTAGAATCTAAAGTTTAACAAAAATTTTTCGACATGAAATGGTATGAAATTATTAATATTTAAAAAAATTCAAGTTGAGAAGTCTACGAAAATTGGAATAATTATAAGAAATTTTCATAAGCTTTTCTTAGAAGGGCCATGCGGCATTTTGTGACAACTTCTCTTCCAAAACAAAGGCCATAACATCCTTGACAAATCTAAAAAACTTTTTATTCTGTTAAGAAATTAACAATAGATCGAACGTCTATTGAGTGTATAGGAAAGTCTTGAAACTTTTTTGAGAATCATAAGCAAGGATCTCTATTTTCAAATTACTTCCAATAATTATTAATAACAAAATGCCCGGACCTAGCAGATTATTGAGAAAAAAAAATCTTAGATAGATACCCAAATTCAACTCAATGTAAAAAACTGAACTGAACCGTTCTGAATTTATCCATTTCCTAGTGGTGTTTCGAAAAATTGACGTGACAAGTAAAAAAATTCACGAAATACCTCTCCTAGTTCCAAGAAACTTAAAAATACGCTTAAAAAATTCAGTGTTTAATGCACGAACATTCTTAACACAAAAATTTCTGTAATTAAAAAGAAATTAGAAAATACCTGTAATAGAGGCTCGTAGAAAAGCTTTCCCTATTCTGAATACATTTTTGGTTGCTTTTGTATAAACTGAAAATTAAAAGTCATCAGCATGGACCATCTATGTTGTTATTAAAGGAACACAACAAGATTGTAGTAAGTGGATCACTTATGGTACAAACTGAGCTTTCTGTGATTTCTTTAATAGCTTAATCATAGAATTTTTCTTTTTATAAGGAAACACATACAGCATTGACTTCAGACTATTCTAAATTGTCTTGGCATTTTCCTGCTGCAGCTACTCTAATAAAACGCGTAAATGCAGCTCGACTTTTAACTCTCTTGCATGTTTTCTCAGTTAAACCTATGTTGAATGCATAAGTGGTTTACAGTAACCGGTATTTTGCAAGCACAAACCGTGCATAATAAACGAACTAAAAAATACGTTGACAATAGAGCAGACCTTTCTACCTATCAAACCATTAACCTACATTGGATACATTATAATTCACAAATCAAACCAATTTAATACATAATCGGTCCAAACGAACGGTATCAATAACACCGACAAAAACTCGCAGGTCTCGAACGAACGTATCCGGCAACTTGTCGAACACTTCGGTGCAACGAACAGGCATTACAACTTCCTCTGATTACATGTAATCACCGATCATATATTATGTATGCGAGCCGTATTCATACTAAACATTACCTTCTTTACTAAATGATAATGGTCGTTAACCTGACAACTAACTGTAAAAACACTTTAACCTTTCTTTTGACATGCACTTTTATTTTGCATTATTTATGAGAGATGTAAAAGTAAAGTTGGAGATCGAGACGAATCCTACACGTTCTTTTCTTCCGGTTGAAAATCCTGGTTATTAAGTTTTTACATATTTTTTGAAGTATAAAATTTGAATAACCTTGATTATTATTATTTAATAATTTAATACGTTATTGATTTACGGGCGCGACTGCTTAAATTATTTAAATAATGTCCCTGTTAACATTCAGTGTCATAGTAAGGTACTCATAAATGAAAATTATAGTATTTATTTTTTACGTTGATGACTATAAAAACGATATTAACTGAGTTAATATTTAAATTTTTAAAACCAGAGATGACCCTGGTGTCTTTATTGATTAAATATGTAAAATGTCTATTATAAGTAATGCTGGTAGCTCTTTACTTAATTTTAGTCGTAAATTTAGTTTGTAATTTATTAAAAGTGTTTGATAAAGTGTTAAAAACAAATGACGGTCATTAATAGGCTTACGACGTACCGAGTGTAGAAAATGAAGTTTTTACAGTTTTTGATTACGAGACATAAAAATTAATGGCAACCTCCATGTTTATGACAGAAATTTAAAAGTGGAAAAAATCGTGACTGAAAGTAAACAGGGAGATCTCTGAAAGTTGCAGGTGTTTTTGTTATTAAAAATTAAAGTAGCAAACGCTTAAATTTCATTGTTTGTTTACTGGGCTAAGGGCCGGTTGCATAAAACTTATTTAACAAACGCTTGATTTAACCAATTGATTAAAATAACAAACGGTCGTGCGTTGCACAAAACTTTTTTGAGCTCTTGTTAGTTAATCAACGGTAAGTACCTTTCTTACGTTACGCGTACGTAAACTGTTGTGGATCAACCGCATTTTCGGGGATTTGTGCAAGGTCAGAAACGTCAGTCATTACAGTCGCATGTTTTGTAAACGCTTCTACTCGCGCTTTTTGCTTTACTGGTTGTTTTCTAGAAGTGATGTGCAAGCGAATTTCTTTTTAATTAATCAAAAAATTATACTGAACGTGAAAAGGCGCAGTTATTATGTATGTAATAATAATAATAAGTAAGTATATACTTAAGTAATAAAATATAGTCACTTTGTATAAATAACCTCAAAAATCTTGGTATTTTAAATATTTTATTTTTCATACAACATATTTAGATAACATGTAAGTACAGAAGGTGTTAATTGTAGATCGTACATATTTTAAACAGTTTTTATTATGCTTGATAGTATTGTAATATAAAATTTAAACATAAGCCATATCGTAACCAAAACGTATCTAATAATCTATCTACACACCTTCTGTGTCTATACTGTATAATCACGGTACTACATAACTAAATTGTGCCTCTAACTAAAAAGTGCTTTCTTATTTATAGGGACAATATTTCACCCAATTACATCTTTATCTTTACTAAAATTACAAGTGTTAGGGTCACGAGGTGACTGAATTGTGATGTTAATTTGTCTATAATTGCCACGGTGTTTGGAAAATGGGCGATCAAATAGTGCTCTTTAATACCAGGTAGTTCTTCAGCAGTTGGCATAATAATATATGTTTCTTTTTTACATGTAACGCAATTTGTTACAGTTTCAATAATTCTCGATACAGTTGCCTTATGTTGTTTCCGATAACCTATAAGAAGGTCGCAGTGGCAGAAAAATGTAGTGTTACCAAAAATTGCACCAAATGGGCTTAAAGATTTATTAAGATGTCCTGGGTTTGAATTGATCACCAACAAAATGAAGAATTCCAGCAATCGTTTCTTTATCAAATCTAAATTCGATATTAAATTCAAGATCGTCATACTTCATCGTTGGATAATTACACTGTTGTATTTAACAGATCTACCAAGGAGGTTCTTAATCTTCAGAAGTTGGAGAACTAAGGGAAGAGAGGCCCTGTATGTCCTTAACTATAATTAAATATATTTTATAGTGCTTAAAAATGTATGTAACTAAATACTTAATTATTTTGTATTAAACGTATAATATGTGTAATTATAATGTACAATAAAATCTTACCTTTGGTAAAATGTATTTAATTAAGTTGTATCACTAACAACACATGTTAAAAAATTGTTTTTTTATAAATTATTTGTTAGAATCATCAAAATTAGCACCTTTCGTTAACTTTTAATCGATGCTTGTTCAATGATTAACTTGACAGTTCGTCAAAGCACATTTGACGAATCGTTAAATGTAATTTTTGTTTTGTGCAACACTTTTTTGCTTTAATCATTCGTTAAAGTGCTTTAACGAACGATCGTTCGCTAAATATTTAACGAATCGTCAAATTCGTTTGTTTGTCAGATTTGACGATTCGTCAACTACTTGACGAATCGTTAAAAGTTTTATGCAACCGGCCCTAAATCTACGTTTGTGAGTCCCAAATAAGAATAACTTTCAATAAAATTATCCAAGCAAATTTAGTTCAAAACTAATTTTTCCTATTAAAAACAAAACCATCTGACTACTAATGAAAGTAGCCCAAACAGTTCTTCTTGTAAATGTCCTGAAACTAAAAATTCTTAAGAAATTTCGTGTTGGCAAAATTTTTTTTTATTAAAGTCGTATTTTGCTGTCCGATTTTTATCCTGAAATCCTTAATAACAAAGTTGATAAGTTGCCAGTTTTTCAAAAACAAAGTTGGGCCTTCAGCTCTTATTCGTAGTTTCCTTTATTCTAATAAAAGCTTTCCTGCAACTTCAAAAAGAAAATAAAAAAATCGGATAATGCCAAAAGACAAAATATCGTTCTGTAAATATCTACTTTCTTTGGAAATTTTACCTCAATATTTGCCAGGAAAAGTAAAAAATCTGTTTAAATTAGAATATTGGATTTTCCACTTGCAAAAAACAATGGGGGAAATGTCATAAGTTATTTGCGTCCTTTTTGAAAGCTTTTATTTACTTATCCTTTAAAAAAAGCTGAATATTGTTTTTTTCCATTTCATGCGGCCTTAGCTTTTGTTTTCGTAACGCTTTTCTTTCAAGTTGATATACCGAACTTTATTTACTTCTTAAAGAGCACGAAATTTACCACTGAATGGAGAAAATTTTCAGGCTGGTTTATTTAAGAGGCGCATCAATCTGCTCCCCCTTTTTTTATCTTCAAAGCCCAAGGCGTTAGGATAAAAGAATAATTAGAATGAAATTGGAGGCTTAATCTTCTTTATTCTACCCTTATATTGCATTTGTAGCGAATTAGGGTATCGCAAGAGGCGGATTTGATTAGATTTTGTGCATTTCACATTTGAATCCCACGCCCGTGAACTGGAAGAGTAAAAACAAAAACATTTCTCACCATAATACACGAAGACTAGTTTGATGATTATGTATCTACCAACGTTTAGTGTCAGTGTCCTGAATGTCGTGTACTAATATGGTACAACAGAGATTAACATGATTTAAGGTTGATGCACGTGCGCTGTTTTAAGTGTCCCCTACATCTCTTGCCCATTCTCGAAGAGAAAGCTGAGTGGCGTAGGACGTGAATTATGATTGTATACTACACCCCCTATATTGTTCTTGATAGACGGCTCGTAATATTCATTTATATGATAAATATGAGTTTGACGGCTTGAATATCTTCACTTTTTGAAACCATCGGTTTTATGATCCGTGGAGGTGTAATTTTTTCCTAATAGGGAAAATCATTGGCATTTATGAGGGATCGTCCTTTTATTGCCCGGGTTTGATTTTGTGTATATGTTTGAGCAAGTCGTTAAGTTTGTTATGAGAACGTTTAGGGCGACATCTACCAGTGAATCGTTTTATGCGCCAGTAAATTTAGATTTTGTTAAACTTTTTAGGAGGATGTAATAAAAGCTTCTTCTTTTTCTAAATCGAAATATTCTTGAGGTTATTTTGAGGTGTTGATGTTTTTCATATGCTTTCAACCTGTTCTAATTTTATATATTTGATTTATTTTAAGGTTTTTACATTAAAAAGTAAATTAGAGAAGGTTCAGAAGCTCGCCAGAAGATGCACTTTTAAAAACTTTTTCTAGCTCGGCTAATTAAAATTCAAAGCTTTATGCTTAATTCCGTTTCGTTATCAAATAAGGAAAAACGATAACATACATACTTTCTACATTAGGTTTGAATTAATTTGAATTAATCTAAACATAATATTTGTATTTTGTCTTGGTTAAACAATGAAATATCTAATAACAACTGGAACATTATAGACTAATTTTAAACCGACCAACTAACTCTAACTAATTGTACAACGTTTATTTTGTCACGCGGTTGTATGTTGAATTTGAACAGATTCCTTCTAACGAAACCTTACCCCCATTATGCATTGCTTGTTTTTTCTAAACTTTTCGACCTCTCCAAGTCTTACAGAAACGTTGTAGTTTACATGACTGAGAGTTAACTCGCTAAAAACCTTTACCAAATCCAGATATACGAAAAAAATAATAGTTTAGCAACTGTTTCTAACACGTTTAAATACGAAGATTTTTAATGTCAATAACAATTAACCCATTTTTTCGTTAAATGCTTATCTTCACATCTGAGGACTTTTTTTAATTTACCTTTACGAATTTGTAAACACGATTGAACACCAAAATCTTTCTCTGTATCTGACAGTTGGACAACATAATAATATTATTTAAAAGGTCCGTCCTAAAACTTTGCGCAGGTGTGTTGATGTATGTATTGAATGCGTAATGTAAAAATTCAAATATAAAAACAAGCCGGTTTAATGTTCCTCAGGTGTGTGACTGACATTCGCCAATTACACACAGCTGTTTGTATTTTTGTTGTTAATTTTTTAGCCTCGATTTGGCAAACACGAATTAATGCATGTGAATTAGATTATTAGATCAGTTTTAATGCCGAAGCAGAAATATTACGCAAGTGAATTGATTTGTTATTATTATGTTTTGACATTTCATTATCAACTTATCTTATGGGTTAAAACCTGGAATGGAGCCATTATTTAGAACTCCTACGAACCCTGAAAACCACAAAAATTATTAAAAAAAAAAAGAATACGTTATACCTATTTGGTCATTAAACCAAGCAACGGGGCCTGTAAATAGTGAACCCTGAAAAACCATAAAATAAAATTAATATAAACAAATACGTATTTCGTCAAGTAAGTTGCCATTTCTCGGTGTAAAACTTTCTTGACAAACTTGGTTGGAGTCAGTCTGAAGATATTCTCTTCACCAATTACAATAAATGAAGTTGGCTGAGACAGAACTGAAAAAAACTGCCCAGAGAAAGTGTTGTAATTGGTGAAGAAAATATCTTCGGAGACTGACTCCAACCAAGTTTGCCAAGAAAGTTTTACACTGAGGATGGCAACTTAGCTGCCAAAATACGTATTTGTTTATGTTAATTTTATTTTGTAGTTTTTCTGGCTATTTGACGTTCATTATTGTATTTCGGCAATTTAGTTACCGTGCTTGATGGAAAAACTCCCTTGGCGGAGTGAGCCTCTGATAGCTTGGTGAATTTTGTCTCTGTCAACTTTAATTTTGTAGTCTGGCGAAGTTTTATGGTTTTCACCGTTCAGTAGTGTTCCATTATCTTATGAGGAAGACAATCCTTAAAAGACAACCCCTACTTGCTTGACATTTCTTAAAAGCTAAGATTTTATAGTAATCCAAGAAGTTTTATATTTTTCTATAAATATTAAAGTAGCAGTATTTTCACTTCTAAGCACAGATTACTGAATTTTTAAAAGCAACTCGTAATACCAACGGTTTTGCTTAGGTATTCAGCAAGTTCCTGTTTACATTAACTAAAATATGCCCTAAATCAGCCCCAAGCTATTTGGGTTGAATAAGTCATTCTGGGCAAGAATTCTCTTCGCATAAATTTTGATATTTTAACCACAAAATCGAATTGGAATTTATGACCCAGTTTGGGAAAATTTGAACGGGTTTTGTGATTTACTGGAGTTTTTTTGTTGTATACACACCTGAATGGTTTGCGTTTTAGTTCCTTCGGGGCGGAAGGAATATTTCTGTGTTATTTATACGAGTTTGGATTTATGAAAACCTGCTCAGAATATACGTTATGTACGTATGCTTACGAAAAAATTCCTTTCGAAAAACGCCAAAATTATCTAAGCATTAACTTCTAACTATTAGTTTTTATGTTTGTTTTAAAGAAGGTCGGTAAAGGAGGAAGATAAGGTAATTTTTGATTTGTTTATTAATTAGTGAAAATCTTACATCACTAATTATAGCGTGACGTGTTTTAAGATGACTTCACAAACAACGAAAGAAACGTAAAGCATTATAAATATAAATTGCAAATTCAGACGTAATTTTGGTGGGAACAACGCTGGTTGATAATTAACTGCGAAGGATTCGCTTTTGTTTAGGATAGCTGCACAATTGTGTTTAATTAATTGTGTAATTAATGGTTTATCAAAAAAGCTTTTGAAATCTATATTTTTGGCAGAATCCCAAGTTTTGTAAATATTAGAGTTTTCGCTTAAAGAATACTATAAAGGGCGTCGTGCCCCCATTTAGATTTCCTGGTTGAAAAGTTGAAAAGTTTTGGGAATTTTAATGTTCTGCTGCCAAGAAGAATCTCAAGTTGTTCTTATCTTATTAATATGAAAGATTGCAAAGCTCTTTTTTGTAAGGAATTTACAAAGCTGCCGATACTTTATTTATCGTTATGCACCCGATGCATTTATGCCCATGTTCGATAATTCCCGCTACAAAGTAACTTCTTCGTAAGTACAACAATTTAATATCTATAAGCGGATGGATGACGTGATGATTATCTTTACACCTTGGCTAAACCGTCGGCGTTTTTAGTCGAGTCACCCACGCGTTTGTGGGCTTTGCCAGACTTAAGCCTTGGCGGCTTTTAGTCTTCCGTGGTGATCGTTAGGTAATGTATTGTGCTTTGAATTGTATTTCGCGGGAGTTTCTTTTGATTCTTCGTCATTTTGGATCACTATATCGTTTGCGATGACATCGCTGTCAACATCGACAGGTGCGTTTGGCTTACTCTTGCGTAAACGTAACACATCCGGTCTTAACCTTTTTACATAACGATACAGTTCGACGATGAGTGAGAACTAAGTGGATGTCTTTTTTTCAGCCTTAGCGAATGTTACTTCGCGGGAAAGGGCACTGCCTTGGTCTTGCCCGCCGAGGCTCAAAAGTCCAGCAGGCAGACCGAGGCTCAAGGGAGCAACATCCAGAAACATCTTCAGTCCATGTTCTATCTTCTTCGACCAGAAGAGACTCTAAAAATGGTAAGTTTTTTTTAACATTTTGTTTATGACACTGAACTAGAACATTTCTTACTTTCTAAGTACTTTGTAATAATACACGAAAAGTTTGCAACCGTGAAATTAAAATTTTCAGACAAACTATTATTATTGTTTTATACTCGAAGGAAATTAGTTGAATACGAATGCCAGTGTTTATATTTAACGATCAGCTGGTGGTTAGCTGCTAATGAAAATAAATTTCGAAGTTTATATTTAACTGCTCACAAAATACAAAATGTGGGTCAGAGAATAAAGTTTCGTAATATTTGCATTTTACCAAATGTCCTAATTTTTACTACTATTTTCTGTTTTTGCTGTAATATTTTGGAGATTGAGATGCTCACAAAATATACCACAAAAAGTTAGTCAGTTGGAGAAATATTTGCAACCCAGCCGAAAATCAATATTTTTGACAACGCCTTAACTCTTAACTTAATTAAATATATTCTTAAACTCTCAAAATACAAATTTGTTACATTAACACTCATTGGATTTGAACAATCCAATTCTAAACAAAATCCATTCATTTTGTTATTTTTTTCAAACCTTACACAATAGTGATTTAAAAGGTTTAAGGAAAGGAATTTAATTCTTACACTTTCGAAATTTGTCAGGGTCAAACGAAATATGCAATCTAGCTAGAAATTAAGTAGATCGACGTGACTCAGCTTAAAAATAAACTAACCGTAGTTAAAAACCAAAAAGAAATTCACTTCAAAATCGTTCAAGTATTTGATTAACAATAATTATAATTAATAATTGGTATGAAAAACTGAATAAATAAAAACCAATTGATTATAATCTTAATGCATGTACAGCTACGAATAGCCTATCGTGATGGTGAAGATTTTCACCTACTTTGCATTTATTGTAATTAAAACAAGAGCATTTTAATTACGTCTAGAAAATAAAGTGCCAGAATCTTGTTAGCAAGTTGTCGCTTTTTATTAAGTTAGGTGTTTAAATGTAGGACAACTTTCAATGTTTGTATTGTTTATAATTTCTCTTCTGTTGATTTGTTAAACTGAGATGTGAAATAAACAGGCTGGATGATTGGTTTAAATTATGCCTTCGATTATTTATTAAATATTGTAATTGTTGCATTGGGTTAATGACCCTTGTTTGTTTATTTATTTTGTGGGACATGTTTGTTTTTTAGATTTTGTTTGTTTATTTTGGGATAGTCGGTGATGTAAGGAAATTTATTACATTTTGTGAAACAATTTTTTATCGGTGTTTACTTTATTACATAAAATTTAACAAGCAATTTTAAACAAACATTTGTTTAATAGCTTTTAGAAATTGTTCGGGGCCAAACTGTTTTTTAAATTAATGTGCGAAGAGGGATCAAAATAAAATAAATGTTTCCGAATTAAAAAATGAATGATATAAGTGAGAAAGTGCATTAATCTACCAACGCCACCTTTGATTAGTGAAATTAGAATTCATCAGCGAAAATATCTCCCTCACGACCGTGTTCTGTAAATAATTAAATTTAAATTAATGCCTGGGCTATAAAAAGTAAATCTAAAATAAATTAGAGTTTACAATGTGTACTTAACTATGTAATTCGTGTTACAGTTTTCTAAAGAGTGCATTTACCTCTAAATGTTTGAAATTAACTTTTTATCCAGTGACGTATGTTTTGATTATGCTCGGGACCGTTTCCAAAATTAGTAAAGGTCATTCAAAAGCAAGTATATGTACTTAAAAATCTAATTTGCATTCTAATTGTTTTTCTTATTTTGTGGGCCACGCACTTACTTTGTATTATTGTAGTTATGTTTTGCAGATGGAATGAGGAATGCCAAGGTATTGCTTAACTACTGTTATTTTATATAACCATTACGGTTGTTTATTGATTTTTACTTTAGAAAATATGCCACCTAGGATTGTCAATTAACATTTCTATTAAAACTTATAGTTATGTCTTTCTGTTAAGCTAATATTAAAAACTGTTTTATGTCATTATTTCCTACTATAGTAGGAATTTAAAAAATTATTTCTAATAACATGATTTTGCAATAAGTTGCGTAAATTTCGTTTTTATACAAAGTTTGTTATCCCCATTAATCAGAATAAAGTTAACATTTGAAACGCTTTTATTAAACACGATATGGCATTGCAATAATTCCCTTCAGCTATAAAATTACACCTGTAATAGTTGCCTAACTTCGTGCTCACGTTTCTCATTATTTAAACCAATATTTGTTAACGTTTCCCTTTTTGTGAGATTGTTATTTTATGTTATTAATAATTATTAACCTCACTACAGAGCATAATGATTTAAAAATAAATTCGCCAGGCGTCTACCCATACGTAACCAAACGTTTGCTAATACAGTCCTTGAAGGACTCCCGTTTCCCACGTCTTTTTTGCAAATTTTTTTTTTAGGTTAGGTGAACATGTCTTATTTGCCAGACTTTTGCATTTGCCTTGGTTGCGTTTGTAAATAAATACAAGCTGCTATGTTTTAATTCGTGAAAAATCGGAAAGGATTTTGCCTGCTTTTCGAAATAGCATGCCTCAGAATTAATCCGGATTTATGTTGGTTGAGTTTTGCTGAAAGTTTTCAGGATTAATTTGTCAGCGAACGTAAGTTGTGACGTTGTTGCTGAAGTCTTAGGAAATGTGGACGTTTTTTCTGTAAATAAAAATAAGTAATTCACAAACTTGTATATTCCAGACTCGTCTTTTTTAGTATTTTTTTAAATATGTTTATTATAAGTTAAGTTTCATATCCCAGCACAATTTTTGAAAGTAAAACTCGAAAATGGAAATGACAGGAAACTGTTTTATTTCGAATGGTTCGTCAAATACCGTACATTTATCACATGATAGTTTGTTGAATCCGTCTTCTATACTTTTTACAACAACAAATTTTCTAGTTTTCACTTGTTTCTTGTTAATCCTTTTTAAATTCATAAACTGTAATTCTGATTTAAATAATTTAATTTTAAAAATCCAAGTTAGGAATTCTCGATGTTTGTCTTTTATAAAAAGTATCTGACAATTTCTTAGGAAGATGCAACCTTCCATAAAAGTATGTTTTTAACTTAAGACTAATAAATAAAATACTCATAAATCCTGAAAAGTGCACATCTAAAAAGTTATCTTAAAAATATTGCCGATAAATTAACCATTTCTGGAAATTCCAAATCTGCATATTTAAATTTTGGCCTTTCAACTTGTACATTTTATTTCACTTGTTATTTTTAAAATCGTGATGTTTACAAAGTTTAACAATCGGACTGTATTTTACCTTAAGGAATTTAATTTGTTCGTGGGTTTTTAAGCCTTAATTAACTTGATGGATTTCTTCTTTCGTTTGTTGTAAAGTTTTATTACACTTATGCTTATCTCTATTTCAAAAATATATATTTTTGGAAAATACGTGGTAGATATTGAAAATAATCCTAATGGGTGGCCTTTCAAACATGAAACGCCATAAGTCCGTGAGTTCAAAAAGTTTTTACATAAGGGTTGACCCATGAGGCACAAAAGTAATGCCTACTGTAAGATTTAGAACCATTGTTTTTACAATTTTATTTAAATTTGCACAACAGTAGTATGCCAGCAACACAACACAATAAATTCTAAATCTTACAATTGACATTATTTTTGTGTCTTATGGCCAACCTTTATGTAAGGACTTTTTGAACTCGCGGTATAATACGCGTAATAAATATTTTCTATGTTCTTTATTTTTCATATTTCATAGAAATTTTCTGTAAAAGTTTAGTTTAATAAACATTCATCGATTTCTGCGAATTTTAATTAATTTACTTTGTTTTTAAGTTTTCTAAATTCTAAATCAAGATACTAAAATTTTAAGATTAGGCATGAACAGTAGAAATTCCCAATTTCTAAATTTATTAAGATTCGCCATTCAAAATTACAACTGATATCATCCTGCCAAACGTAAAGGATTTCTAATTCGTAGGTAGTATATAAACGGATTCGGCTGAGTCACAACCAAGAGAATGGATGTGACTGACCTACGTGTGTATTTTTCTAATGTCACATTTTAAACTACTTTACACGATGCTAATACGAACTACATTATAATGATATTATTTTTTTACCTGACACATTGGAATGGGCAAGTCAGGAACGTTGGTCTTAAAAATCACATTTCGAAAGTGCAAATCGCTGCAGTGGGTCGGAGTTTAAGGCGATAGTTGATAGGCGTGAGGTTAAAATTATGATATGAATTTAATACACAAAAGAAATTGTTCGTCATCACAATGATATTTTGTTTTTTGTACGAGCGTGTGCGAAATTTAGAAGGCGGTATGATTATTATAACTGGACTTTCCAGGGCAGCTTTGATGATTATTTTATTAAATATTTAAAAAGACTTCGGAAGATTTTATTCCTACACTGACTCATCGAAACGAGTCTTCTGAATTAATTAAATTGTGGTAGATTTTTTTGAAAGTGCTTAAATGATATGGTTTTCTAAGGAAAATTCGCCATTCTTGCCTTAGGGTTGCCTAGAGGGTTGAGATCTTTAAAAATCCATACCTTTGATGAATCAATGTTGAAACAGCTTGTAGGCACTTATACGTACATATTGGCGTTTTGGGATTGTTCCTTGTTTTTGAAGTGTACTCAAAATTTTGCAGATAAACAGATTAAAAGTAGTACTTCATACGAGTTACAACCAAAAACCGAGTTAACTTTTTATTAAGCAGGAAAAGAAACTTAATAATAGCCATAGTTAAATAACAAATTAAAATATGTAATTAACGCAATGAAGCATGAATCCAATGTTCTGCATTTTTGTGGAACTATCTGAACAACAATGACTAATTTATAATTCATATTTAATTGAATTCTGAGTATATAAGAAAATTGGGGTTATTATTACGTGAAAAAATAGAACAAATTGTACAGCACATGAGTTACTATAATTATAAGTTTATATTGGTAAAACTTCACGGATCAATAAACGCTTTTTAATAATTTATTTCAAGCACAGGTTTTCTTAGTTGAATACCTATAATAGTTTTTTGTTTGAACTTGTAATTTTGTTATCAAGCAAATATTTTCTTTTTGTAGAGGGTGTTCTGCGCAGTAACGTGTATATTTACATACTTTTTTGGCTGCTTCTGTAATATGTTTTTGAAAATTCTATACTAAGACACATTGTGTAGCCTTTTGGGCTTAAAATCAAGCCGCATTTTTAGTAATTTCTTTTTGTAACTTATTTAAACAAGAAAAAATAATTATAAACATCTGTTCGCCGTGACATTCTTTTATGCCAAATCTCTTATCAAAGTCTCGCCCAATTAAAATTAAAAAGTGTGGGCATATTTCTGGTTTTTAGTAATATTGGTTATAATAAAAGGGTCCGGTTTTATCCAGGATGTAATTTGTTGGCACATAAATATTTAGGAAGCTTCTAAAAACTAGACTTGTTATTTCCCAATTTCAAAGTTCAGTTTTTCGACTACCTGACTGGTTCTTGTCTCCTACGAGTACAACCTTTATATTTGGCATGGTTTAAAAATATTTATTTGTTAGGCTTTCCGTTTTATGAGCAACGTTTTGTTTATGTTTCCACAAGATAAATGTTTATGTGTTTGTTGCGTATTATCGTGGTCGTATTAGTCATTGTTTTAAAGCAACGGTATGTGAACTTAACATACTTTGTCCAGAAAATGGGTTTATAAGCTACCTCTTATCCACTCTTATCTAGCCGTAAAGAACGAAGTCATTCCAGGCAAAACGAGGAGTACTTTCTCTATAAATATAAATTTTTAAAAAACTTATTACGGTGTTTTAAAGGCGTGTAGCGCGACAACGAACGACAACAAAAATTCTACACCTGCTTCTAGGTATGTATAACAAACCGGTTCAAAGACGGGGAAATTTTTTACTTTGTTTCTTGGATATAGTAGAATCTTATTATTAAGGCAGGATGTGTGTGAGTGTGTAGAGTAATTGTTAATTATAGAACGCCGCCTTTCTCCAGATTATACAAAGCAAAAAGTTCGAGGGACCTTTGGAAAATGTCAGGATATCGTAATCGCACGAGCCGTTACGATTCTCTTCGCATTGTTTATTTTATTGTCAATGGCCTTCGTTTTTTTTTTTTTTTTATTTAGTTTGCAAAAAAATAACATTGTTATACCGTGTATAGACAAAGGTTATGAAATATCCGCTGGGCGAGAGCAAAGGGGATATAATTTAATCACGAACTTGCTTTGGATTGTTTGTGGCTTATTATGGAATGATTTTTGCATTTGAAATAACAACACTGGAATGCCGCATCTTGAAGTTGAGTAGATATTAAACATTGAGAATGGGTGCACTGTCAAAAATTATCGTGTAAAATTACATGGAAAATCATTGGCAACTTATAACTATAACCAATGATACTTAAGAGTAATATAAGTTACATAATATTCAAAGTGTAGTAGGTATTCAATCGAATATAGTTTGTAGTCTGTTCGTTCGGGTCCGCAAAATAGCTGGAGTTTATATTAGGCCAGACTCGAAAAATTGTACTGTTATACCTCAACACAGAAGAAATTGTTTTTTACTTTTTAAAAGTATTCAAACTCATAAAACCATAATTTCTTTATTATTTCGCTTAAAATTGATTTAGAATGCTTACCTTAGTCGCCCTATAAAACAATTCGCTATTAAATCACCCTAAATTTATTCGGAATTACTGCCCCAACTATGCCCTACATGACCTACATTAATACTATTTTTTTTGTATACTCAATGGTAAACGGCCATTTTACTATGTAGAAAATAGTAAAGAAAAGTGGCATTTTTCTTGTTAGCAACCTTTTCCTCATTACTTGAGTCATTAGCAACCAACACTTTATTCCTAGCAACACAGTCTGTTTGTTTACTTGTTACTATGTACGTGTTGTAGTTGCTATGTTTCCGTACAAATATAACCTTGATAAATTTAACAAATTTGTCTAGAAAATTCGAACTTTTAGTACTTACACAAAAAAATAGCATATTCAACGCGTAAGAAAAGTGGTTTGCTAGCTCGTGAAATTGTAATTCACTCGCTAACGCTCGCGAATCAAACATTTTCCACTCGCTAGAAAACTGCCACTTTTCTTTACTTGTAGAACAATCTACCATTATTTATAGTACTGAGTGGCAGAAAATAAGTTTCAACTTTTTTACGTGTTCTTCGGAATTTTTCCGTACGTCCATACATACCTTTAAGATTTACATTTTACACAGTGTTTAACTAATTTTACCACTCTGCACTACACTTAGGAAATTCATTTTTCATCTAAGATAAGTTGTATAAAAAAAATAATTTAAAAATGTTATCACACAAAAAAATACTTAGTTATTCTTTCTGTGGATATACAAGAATGATATGAATAAGTTTACGTATACCGTTTATGTCAGAATATATCTTGCAAAAAATACTTACTAATCAGTAATTTTTATTAATTAATGACTCTATGTTCCAATATCTGGGTTAATCTTTAGGATGTATCGCAGCATGAACTCTAGAGCTAAACAGTTTTCTTTTGAATAAGCAATGTTAAAGTTGTAATAGACCCCAAATAAAATCATTGCGGCCATAACTCTATGGAATTATAAATTTTTTCCTTTTGAAAAAATACAGTAAACTCTCATTTTCTACAAAATTAAAACTATAACGATGTTTTCCACAAGTCATTTTCCAGTATCATGCTCGTGTGAATGTAATAAAATGCGTACCTATTAGTACAATACAAGGTGATGGTGGCAATATTCTGATGATGTAAATAGAAAACTACTTAAATTAAACAAAAATAAAAAGTAGTAGTGTATGCTTACTATGTTAAAAATCCCATTTATCATAAGCACCTTATTATTGTCTTTAAAAAATCCCCTAAAATTTCGAAATACAGCATTTCTCTGTCGTTTTCATCATTAGATACATTTGCAGTTGCAACAAATTTCTTTTGAATTCCAAACTGAATTATTTTAGTTACTTTTTAGCATTAAAGTTTTTAAAAGTTTAATTTAAGTCTTATCTCATTAGTTTTTTTTAAATGTCCCAGCAATACTTCTGTTTTCGATAATACAGGCCATTCTTGTTTTATTTGGCGAATGAAGTGTTGGAGGTGAAGTTTGATTATTTAAAAGCAAACGCTGAACATTTCATCAAACATCTTCAGTACATGTTCACCTATGTCTGTAAAACTAGTCGTAAAACGCTCTTATACCTTTACAGTGTCGAGAGGGCCGGACACACCGAGCCGCAGAGCGGTCATCCATCCAAGTTCTGGCCAAGCAGGGCCTGGCTTAACTTTGTATATACGCGCACTCACACTCTGTCGTACTGCCGGTTGAATTTAAATTAATTAATTTACAAATTTTGGAACGAAGTAGACTTACAACCAAACATCTGCGTCTCCATAGTGCAGTTGAAATTGAAGTGCAATACTGGTTCATGTAGCGAAATAATCTACACAAATTATAAGTTTCCAATCACGATATATTTTATTTTACATATGAAAAATGTGCCGTAATCGCTTTCGCTTAAACAAACAAACACGCCGGTTTTATAAGTGATCCCTCTAAATATAATTTAATCTGAAATTAGTAACGATCTTTCAAAAACGCACTCAGTGTGTATAATATTAGAAACAACTTTTTCGTAATTGTTTGGCTCGTACACAATGGCATTATCCGAAATGTCATTGTATTCGTTTGGGAATAACTCTTTACGAATCGACATATATATAATTAAAGTCTTACCTTATATTTAAAAAATCTCCAGTAATCACACACTAATCATATCACTAATAAAAGTTTTGGTTTCTCCACTTAATATCAAGTCTGACTATGCACTTATTTAGTCAACGATTTGCATCTGTGACTTAAGTCGGCATTTAAGCATAATTCAAGGTATTGTTTATAAGTACGTGCTTATATACGTCCGATATTTCATCGCCAATACTCTCAAATGAAAAAATTCTCATAACCGACATGTTCTAAAATTAATGTAATTATACTAAAACGACTTGTAAAGATAGTACTGTAGTAATACCTAAATATTAATCAAACAGCAATGTGATTTTATCATTACATTTGTTTGAGTAAATTTAACTAACAGGGTTGTAAAGTTATAAAATTTTGTAAAATTACTTACAGGTATTGAATATTTACAATAAAAGTTAAGCTACATTACAGAAATTGTGGATTGTTACATAAATAGTATTCAATTACGAGGATTTTCTGTGTAAGATTTACAGTGAAACCCCACGCTTTTATAGTGTGGGATGGGTTAGGGAGTCTGTGCAATGTTTTTTAGGGCGGTTCGGGACATTCTGAGGCAGTTTAAGGCATGTCAAAACAATTTGGGGGTCAATTTAAGGGAATTGCAGTAGTTTTATGGATATTAGAGAAGCTGAAACATTCTCAAGGAAATTTTGAGGCAATATAAAAAAATCTACTACCCTTAAAAAGTGTGACTGTAATTAACAATACAGGATGCCGCAAATCGTTAATTTTCTTATTTAGTTTAACGTTATATCCCCTCGACACTGTAAAGGTATAAGAGGGTAAAAGAAAAAAAAGAAACAAAGTTTAATGTTGTAATGCAAAAATAAAAATGAAATAATTTAGAAAAGAACTACGAAGCGCAAACCTTATAATTTATTTACAAGTTGCAATTTTGAAGTAAACCCTTTTATAGATTTTGGTGGATAACAGAATTATTCAGACACGGGCAGTAATTTTGGGACACCCTATATATAAATATAGTCGCGTGATCAAAAATCATCGCTATATTAGGCTCTAGGTACATTAATTAATCCAAAAAATCTATTAATCTAAGTCTTGTATAACTATTACACAAATTAATTAAAACAAAACAGGAAAACAGATAATAGGCATTTCTCTAAATTGGCCTGTCTTTTGTAACAATATAAATAAATAATGTTGGTTTAAAACAGGTAGCCATGAACTATTATGTAAATTGCATCGATTAAACTAGCGGTTGTTGAATCACTATCATTATGCATATTTTCTAAAACGTTAAGGTATTATAAATATCGTAGGTGTGTAGGTTTTATTAATACATGCTTAATTTTAAAAATACTGCAGTTCCTGCACTACAAGTTTATTATTTTTATTTGTGAACGTGAGAAAGGACATTTATGTAACCAGAGAAAGAGGAAATGAATTGAATTTGTGCGACTTCGTTATGTAATTAAAATTAATTCGTTGATGGGTCTTTTATACTTCTTTGGTTAGTCGTAAGTTTTTTAGTTAAGGACCAAGGAAGACATTTGCTGATTGAAGTTCCTCGTTTTGTATTGTTGAAACTGTGGCATTTAATTTTCATTGTTTAAAGAACGAAATGATCTAAATCATTATATGCTTGAACCTTGTAAGAATAATTCGGAAACTTCGATTTATCCAGATTCAAATCGTGAAATTGAATGGGCACGAGATAATTTACAGCAGTTTTCAAGGTTCGGCGAACATCGAAACGCCTTGAAAGCACATTTTTCAACCATCGGCATCGATTTGATATCATTTACAGAACTTGCAAATTAAAAAAAAAAAAACTGGAAATCGTCCAGTTGCCTCTAAAATTGAATTGCAGCGGTTTAGTCTAAACAAAATTGCAAAGTATAAAATATGTGAGATTCGCGTATTTTTAGAATTATTATTTCTATTTGGATGTCTTTCAGAAAAGCGTCCCTGGTCACAGCTGTCCATTGTAAAAATAGTCGCATTCTTCTGAATGGGCTGCTATTTTGTGTTTTTATTTTTATCTTTATGTTCGGCATTCACGTTACTTATCAAATCCAAATATGAAGCGTTTCTGCTTGATGTACATCTTTGGAAATGTTTCTAGGAATTTTTATGTTTTCGAATGATTCGGCAACATTTTTTGGCACTTTTACAAGTTTAAAAATTGCTGCTTGAATGATTTTGACTTGGACTATATTTATTTAAAATGCATTTTTCACTATCTGGAATTTTTTTCTGGATATTTTTGTTAAACTCGCTACAGCAAACCTATAATACTCATATAAATAACAAAAAGGGAAAATTCTGATTATTTTGCAAATTCAAGATTTAAAATTTTTTCATGAAGTACCTAATTTTATTATTACCCTTCTTGGATTAATAAATTAATTTGTTTAAGTACAGAATTCGTGCCCAATTTGTGTGTGCGTGTGACAGTATTTTAACCACCAGAAATTACTTGGCTAATATTCAGGTTAAAGAAAATCAGCTGATTTAGAATTATTTTTTAAATTCTATGAATTGTGATTTTCAAGAACGAAGTAATCAGTGATAATCGTTGTGAGTTTCAGTTAAATGCTAATTTATTATTAAGATGTTGTAAGTGTCTTTATAAGCTAGATCCATATTTCAAAATGAACTAACTAAACAAAAATCTTTTATTTCAAAAAATAAAAGTTGCGAATATTTTTAGAACTCCAGAATATCTCGAAGGTATAAAAAACCATTTATAAATTTTTGGTCCTGTTTTGTATTTGAAAATTGAATGTGGTGATAGATAATTTTGGAACAGATGTATTTATTATTTATAGCCAGAACCGTATGTACATTATTCGCAAGCAAACGTTTCTGTTAAATTGAATATTCCAAACTTTTTTAAGATTTGCCAGATACCTACCATATTTACCATTGATAAAATCAGTTGGGCCGCAGCTTGTTTGTTGATTGTCGTTAAATTCTCAGTCTCGTGTAACGGAACATGGCCTACAAGTATTAGATACGTTGCATTGTGTGGGTGTTGAAGGACGCGTTTATTTTGTTCAGGAGTTAGGACGCCTGCATTATTTTGTCCTCCTTTTTCTCACACGTTGTCTTTATAAATAACGTTTCGTTTCTCGTATACAACATTAATTGCAGGTGGTTTTTGGTTTAACATCACCATTTGGTCATGTGAGTAACAGCTCTGTGATTTTAATAAAAATTTAAAAAATACCGACAGAGATTGCGTGTGCTTTTTAAACAGGATGCAAAGTAATTGTGTTGGGTACAAATATGTAAAGTGGAACTATTGCGATGTTAGAATATTTCGGTTTGCTCTTTTACCAGATATGGTAGTTAACAGCTTGTTCCAGATTTGGTGGGTCAAACCATCCGGACCAAGTTTTTACCAGAAATTCTAGGTCAACGTCCATTATATTTTTTTATAGAGACGTCGCGGACAACCAAATCTGAAATTTATTGACGTTAGCCCGCATCCTAGAAAAGGATTTTTACACGAACGAATTTTTATTTTTGTACCCACTCTCGATATTTTTAATATTGGACGCGTTCCAATACGCTTTATCGACTTTTCTTGTTTGTTTTCTTTTGTTGTAATCTTTATATTAAATAAAAAGCCCATGAATTATTCAGATAAAAGTAAATCGCTACCAAGACTTGCTGAATTAATTGTGTAATTGTTCACGAACCGTCTTACGTAAGAACCAAGAAGGTGAGATAGTTTAGTGGCAGTTAATGTAGAGTTCGCGTGTTGTGAAAACCATTAAATACTCCCACGAAGGTAAAATTAACATTGAACGAAATTTTCAAAATGGGGTCGAGTATAGCTTGCTGTATTTGGCGGGAGAAGTTTGTAACTAATTTTCGGTAGGATGTTCAAATCTGTACGAAACGAATGCTGGCTGACTATGTGGTGTGTAATTTAATTGAAAGTTATGGCTTATTTGCAAAATTGTAGCACGGCCATTTAAATTTATGATACGGCTGTGTTTCCGTAAAGCCTTAATAGATTGCAGAAGTGGTATTCTGTGTAACAGATGTCTCAAAATTAGAGTCTCAGAGAGTTCATGTATTTATCATTCAAGAAAGTCATGTTAATGGAATATTATTTCTGTAGCTTATTGATATTTTGAGAGTAAACTTTCAGTTTTCAGAATTCGACAGGGTTGCTCTATATATTCATCTAGCAAACAAAGTAGATCGCTCACCTCTATCTCAAATTTGCCTTTTTTGAAGTATAAATTTTAAGGCCTTATATGTAGGGCGTAGTTTTTCAGTTTAAAAAAGTTAAAAAAACACAAAAATCCTACACATTACAACTTATCTATGGACTTTTAGCCTCTCCGCAGTATATTTTTGCAAGTTTAATTTTCACTTTTCAATTTTAA
Source organism: Melanotus villosus (assembly GCA_963082815.1). Lineage (NCBI taxonomy): Eukaryota > Metazoa > Arthropoda > Insecta > Coleoptera > Elateridae > Melanotus > Melanotus villosus. Next base: position 24,889,809 of record OY720422.1, on the reverse strand, counting down.
ACAATCGCATGTTTATCAAAAAAACTGTTATGAACTATGCAGAGTACTCCGACTCAAGAAAAATAAATCATGTTTTTTAAAAATGTATTAACCTTCCGTTATATTTATGTTTCGATTTAAAAGCGTTAGATGGATTTGTGGCAATCAACAAATTCTACGTTCTTAAATTTAAGGTTTGTACACGAAAGTGAAAAAATAACGCAGTTCGCTTTTTAGACTTGGTGGCAACAGTGGTTTAACTTTATAAAGATAATATTCAAATTTATTCCTAAATATTTGGTAAATATTTATCACCAGTCTCGTGCTTCCAATAAATATGTATAGAAAAAATTTGTTGTGTAGAGTTTTGTTTTTAGCTTTAGAAAAAGATGTCGTCTGAACCAAACGTTTTTGGTATAACAAGAAAAATCAAAACCAACCTAAAATAATAATAAATAATTCCAGAAAGTTTTAAAGAATTTATTAAATTATTTTAAATGGTGCTTTTGGCTTTTGATTAATTATTCAAGCAGTGGTGCTAGGAATAACTTTCTCGGCATAGTGATATTTAACTTCAAAAGAGATCGAGGGATTTTAGCACAACAATTTGAGAATGTTGGGATTTTTGGAAAAAAATATAAAACTGAAAAATCAGTCAAAGAGTGTTGTGAAAATCTACACATTGTGAAGTTCATTACCATTAATTGAAAAAATATACATGTTTATTTACATTATTTTCTGTATATTGAAACAATATGCATAAGTTGACGTTAACACCATCAACAGTTAAATAGCTCAGCTGTTAGCAGAGGAAAATGAAAATAAAGGCAATACCAGCAACATCTAAACCTTTTTACTTAAATGTGAGTTCGTTATTTATTTATTTAAATCCTATCCCTTTTGACTTGACTTTTTAATCGGAATATTTCATTTAACTGCCTAACCTTACTATTAAATAAAACTAAACTAAAAATTACTTCTTTTAAAATTATTTTTTTATTTTATATTATTAACGCACCAGCCTCGACACTGAAAGGCATAAGAGGTTACAGACAATACATACTACATAAGTACATACATAGTACATACAATATTAGTGAAATTAATTGCGACAGGAATTTTTTTAATTTTGAGGGAACTTTTGAATTGTTTGAGGGATTATTGCTAACAAGAACTTGGTAACACTGTTCCAGAACCATTTCTTTATTTGTTATTATTTATTTGATTTTAATTTAAAAGCTTTCGAACGTATTTGGTCTTTTTCAGAAAAGGTTAAAGTGGAATTTTTTATCAGCTCTGAAACTTCCAAAATTAAACGTCCAACCTACCGAAACGATTTCAAAAACATGAATTTTATTTACAAAAGTGAAGTATCTGCTCCTGGTGTGTTTATTTGTATGTATCTTTTAAGGAAGCTGTAGTATCTCCCCTGGTAGTTGACAGCTGCCTGCTGCTATAATTGGAACTTTCCACGGTTCCAGTTTTTCATTTAATGAAGAATAAATTAAGATGCCAGCTATTATTGTTATTGTTGAGATTAGAAGTTTTTTTAATTAATTTTTTTTAGGATGTAGTATGAAGGAAATCCACCTAGATTAAACGAACTCGTAAAAAAGAAGTTCTAGTTTTCAGAATTTAAGAACCAAGGTTTTAACTTTGTTTTGCTCCAACTGGGTGAAGGTTTCATTCGTTCTTACTACGCCTACTAAAATTAGAAAAAAACTGGCGTAGATCTATTCCTGGTCTTTCTATTTGTTGTTCATACCATGTTCAAGTACTATTTTGATGGATTATATGAACAAGTTGATCGATATCAAAATACCAGACGTTAAAAGCGTTCCGCTTAGTCTGCCAATCATTTATTTTTGCAAAACTTAATGACTTAGAAATGCCAATAAACTGAATTAACCGCGTATCATGACTGTAAATATACACTCAAAGGAAAATTTTTTACTTTTATCAACTTTTTCTCGGGTGTAATTGCGAATGTTTATATATAAACATTCGTTACCCGTTCATGCGGAGGTAATAGAGAGTTTTTGCATATCGTACGATAAGTATCCGTTAACGCTAACGTTTACGTCTTTATAGCTGTAAAATACGACGTTGCTAAGCAACTCCGACGTTAGCGTATACGTCTTGTAAAAAAACGCTATGCAAAAACTCCCTAATAATTTGTATGTGGAACGTATACCAGCAGTGAAAGTGTCGCGTACTCGTTCATAAAGAGTAACTAGCCACGTGTAAAATTTTATATCCGGTATAAATTTGCTGCTTCGCTTATTAAGTGAGTTTTTCTATAGTAGTTTCGATTTTCTTTGGTTAATTGTAACTGGTGCACTCGATGTCCACTTCCCTCTTTCCTCGATTGCCAACGCTTTAACAAATAGGCTGTTCTGGAGTTTTTCTGTTAGTGATAGCAATTTGTCTCCCTTTTTTCCAGGCCGTTAAATTGGAAAGCGTTCATCCTAGTCGCACCAGATATTTGGTGGTAGTATCGAGAATGGGACGACGCGCCGAGGAGTCTTGCCTTTTGGGAATCGATTGCAATGAAAAAACTACCGTTGGACTTGTACTTCGCGTACTTGCGGATACTGCCATCACGCTGGACGGAGATGGGTAAGATTTTCAATTGATATAAACTCGTTTAGCCAAACAACGATTTTAGTAACTCGTGCAAATCCAATTAACTAAAAACAAAGGTTATATTTTTTGAAGCCGTGCAATATGAACTTTTTCGCATTGTCAAATCAACTGCCACTACGAATAAGCGAATAGGTATACGAAATTAATGTTTCCTACAAACATTGAGGAATTTAGCATTCCCGCACGCTAATTGAGTGCGGAAAGTGACCAATTCCCGCACTAGTGCGGGAATGTGAATAATTAGAAAATAGAGGTAGTCTCCATGATTTTTCGAAGTTTGTTTAACGTGTTACCCATAGCAACCATTCTTCCTAGATTGTCACTTTAAAAGGAAATGTTCAAATTTGAAAAAAACCTTACAAAATGATATGAAACAAAGTTTAGGACGATTCCTAAACATTAATTTGTAGGAAAAACGTTGTTCCCAAAAATTAGTTGCAAAGGTCCGAGAAAGCTGAAAAACGCCTAGAGCAAGCTATATCTTTCCATCCTTCTTTAGAAATTACAACAATAGCCTTTACTTTTCCCTTTGCAGTTTGAATGAAGTTATTTTAAACATTTACTGCAAAAACATGATTCCTTTTTAAGTAAATGCTAACTTGATATGACGTATTTTGGTGGAGGCGCCTAAATATTGTATATATTTTTAATTCGCACATTACGTGGTTTCCAAACACCAGAACGTCTGCCAAAAATTATATTTGTTTTTCTAAACTTAATTCGCACGATTTGCTTTTCTACACTGTCAAGAGTACCTACTAACAACACCTGTTTACTTTTTATGACGTAATATTTTTGTATTCAGCTGTAAAAATTAAAATCCGTTATTGGTTAACATAAATGTAATTGGTTGCTCTTTGTTTTCTTTGTTTGAAGCTGTTTAAACTTTAATATGCCATTAAAATTTTATTTAATATTCGTAGAATCATTGCTTCAAACGCTGTTCATTAGAATAAATTTATTTTGTTTAGAAATTACTTTCGTGCGCAATGGATATGAAACCGTGCCAAGTTGCTGTAACTAAATTTTTCAGGCAATTTAATATTTACTGAAGATTTGCCGATTAATAAATAATGCAAAACATACGTCGTTGAATATATTACAATTTCAAAATAATCAACAAAATTACAAAATTAAATATTTTTTTATATCGAAGTGATTATTCAAAAAGCAATTACGATGAAAAACGCATAACCATAAAAGCATAACACAAATAAACGAGTTCTTCATGACACTTTACGATGCAGGAAACTTCACAGGAAGTTTAATTTTCTTATCCAGAGAAAAACTTGTATTCGAACGAGTCTTTCTTCCAGGAAATTTCTGAAGAGAGGTTCCGTATTTGTTCGACATTTCCTTCCCATGTTTAGATCTGATAAATTGGTTTGCGAATTTTAATAATATTCAGTAAAGTTTTATTGGAGTATGTAATAACAAAAATTACCGAAAAGATATATTTTGCTTTTATTTTTGGTTTTGCATTGCACCGACTCAAATTGATTTTTAAATGTTTGTTCTTCGGCGAGTTGTTTTCATCGCGCAAATTTTAATTTGTGGTTAAAAAAGGCTATTTTCGAATTGTAAACAACAGAAAATGATTAAAAGCGAATCGATAAATTTAACGTATGAAGACGTGTCACCCCTACTAAGCGCGTTTTCTATCAAATGCATTAAATAACTGACATCCAATTTATGTGTTATCCAATACAATTTACCATAAACCTTTATAGCTGTTTCCCCGTGTTGTGTGTTCTCGTTGATAAGACGAAAAATAATAAAGTGTAATAATGTGAGTATCTGGGTTGGGGTTTCTCGGTGAAAATTTTTTGCTTAAAAATGTGTTTTATGTTTTGGTGTACCTTTTTGACCAAGAAACTTTTTGTCTAAAATATAGCAAAAATATAATCCAAACAAGAAAACAATTTCTTGGCCCAGTTCAGGTTATAAAGGATCATCTAAACCTAAACGACAAAATCATTTTCTAAAAAATATCATTACTTATCCCTAAAAGTGTCTGTTTCGAAGATACATGACACAATTACTTCAGTTAAACCTCCAGAGAGATCTGGAAAACGTAGGTAGTTTTCTGTAAAAATAAAAAATAGCCAGAAGTTTACAACAAAATTTGTTTTTAGCTTGCCAAACTAGAATTAGGCCTTTTTTAGTCGTTAATTATTTTCAAATTATTATTTACTACTAACATTTGCGATTGTTAAAAGTAAAATGTGAATTAATAATTTTTGGAAACTTTGACATTTTTATTTTTTATCACTCCAACGCCGCGAAGGCAGAAGGAGGAACAAGAAAGAAGAAGAAGGCATTTTTATTTGTATCTGTTTATTTTCGTAAATTTCCGAAGTAGAAAATTCTCCAAATTTAATAATTTGGTGTGCATAAAAAATGGGCCATTAAATTCCCAAATGACTTCCACCAGGGTTTTATATTTCTTATCTTGAATAATTAAAACTAAGGAACAAGTCTTTTAAATTTTATCATAACAACCCTTGTCGTACGTGTAATATCGAACGAATCTTATCTTCCCTATTTTGTTGAAACGGTATTGTCTTAAATTTCGTGCTTGCATGACTATGTAATCGTTCACGGCGATTGCTATCGATGCCACATTATTTTCTTCCAGTCACGCATTCTACGTTTACTTTGAAAGGAGTCGGATTGTCCGTGAGGCGATTTTGTCCGGTTGAAACTTTAGCCCGAATTATTTATCAGCATATAAATATTTTTTTAAAGGCGTTTTTATTAGGCTTTTATTATTGGCCTAATTTCTGTTCATTGACATCGGTTTTGTTTGTCGGCGTTTTAATACCAGTGCTATAACAACGAGACATACAATTAAACGCCTTTGCGGGACGCTAAGGTCGTCGATTTGGCAATGAGGTTATTTAGCGTCATACTGTCTGGCATTTTCAATGACTTAAATGGATCTTTTTCTTTTTTCTTTTGCAGCGGATTCAGTGTCAGCGTGTGTGGACGACATCACATTTTTAAGCCCGTTTCGGTGCAAGCCATGTGGTAAGTCTACCAAAGTAATTGTTTATTTATCGATAAAAAGCTGTGAAGGTTACGTAAATACGTAAGCAAACAATTCCTCGGAAAAAATCGGCTTGTTTAGGTTCTCTAGGAACTCATGAATAAGTCAGGTAAATCAAAATTAATTATCTTCGGAAGACACTTAAAATTTTGCATGTCTAAGATTCCTCAGACGAGTACGTAATATCTTTTTGTTAGATTTTTAAAACTTTGGACTTTAATTCGTGGAATACAAAATACACGGGCAGGAAAATAAAACCGAAAATGTTCTGGTCATAAACTTAGGCAATAATATTGCTCGAAAAGTTTGATTCAACAGACTGAAAAATGTATGCAGCTCGTTTGTTTAAATAAAAATTGCAGTTGCTCGTTTAAAATGTTAATAAATTGGCTTTCTGAGAATTTAATTAGATAATTTCATTTTCTGGAAAGTAATTTGGGCCTCCCATCTTTTATACAAATGATTATACTCATAATAGCAATTGCTTGTAGGAAGTAACGAAACAAAATGACTTAACAGTGGGATATTTGGTAGCCGCAAGCCCAGATTTTGTTAAATGAATATAAATTTGAGATAAAAAAAGATGCTATAATAATATTAAAAATATTGAAATAATATTAGAAATATGCTATTTTTTCCGAATAAAATCTACACGCAAATCTTAATTAAACTTAAAAAAACTGAAAATTGAATATGCCAGGATCACTCGTCATCCTTTTAATAACCCATTCAATTCCTTTAGTGTTCAGTGTTCACACACAAAGTTTCGGCTCTCTAATTGATCCGTTTAGCTCAACCGAAATTCCTTTGATCCCGTTTCCTAACTTTCGAATTTTGGTGATTGCGCCTTTCTCAACCCCTTCGTAATCAGCCCCATACTTTTAGGATTCCCACATCCTAAACTTTCAGATGTTTAAGGTAGGTTCGAGGGAGATTAACTGCGAAAATTAGCTGCTCGAAATTTAAAGGGAATTATTCGAGTTTGTAACAAAGTTTTCTAATTATGCATGCTAGATTGATTTATCATAATCTATCAAAACATTGAAGGTTGTTGAGAGTTTTGCTAGCAGTCTTGGTACAACACTAATTAAAAGTTGTATTTTCCAGATTTTTGTTTTTAACTGAAACTTTAAAAAAATAAAGCGCAACAATTGATAACACTACATACTCTATCAAAGCGATGAAAGTTATTGAAAAGTTTCAGAATAATCTTTTGACAGATACAGAAAAGAAATTGTATTTTTAACGCTTTTTTTTTTGAGAAACGTTAAAAAGTTTAATTCGATGAGGACTTCTAAGGGATACTGTGCAACAAGTAATTGCAATACAAAGGATGTTCATAATTTATCAAAGCAAAAATTTTAAATTTTCAAACGCTTAAAATTAGGAAAACATGATTTAACTAGTAGGTACTTTCAAGAGATCAAAAGTGCAACACTTGATGTTAATGCAGAGGATAATCTAACAAGGCGATGAACGTTGTTGGGAGTTTTAGAAACAATTTCTGAAGAAGACCAATTAAAAATTCCGGAATTATATTTACAAATTTTGTGGAGAAACACTGTGATTTGATTAGATTGGTACTTTAAGGCATAAAATGCAACAATAATACATAGGAAGTTTATGATCTATCAAAGCGATGAACTTTCATGGAGGTTTTAGAACAAATCTTGGTAAAACACTAATTAAAAACTCATTAATTGCTTTTCGAAATCTTTGAAAATACGCTTAAAATTAGTCAAAAGAAGATCAGATTAATTGTGTGACACGGGCAAAATACATGCATCAATTGATGACGATGCATAGAGCGTTTATACTGTTTATAGTCTACCAAAGCGATAGGGGTTGTCAGAAGCTTTAAGCATAATTTTTTGGTAAAATTAGATTGAAAGTTTTGAAAACAATCTTGGTAGAATGCTAAAAAAAAATTTCAGGATTATGTTTTCAAATTTTATTTAAAATATTTAAAACTTTAAAGGCTAAATGTAACAATTAATAACACTGCAGACGCCGTTCATAATAATCCTTCAAAGCGATTACTTTTAGAAACAATCTTATTTAAAAATTCGCGAATTTTCACAATTTTTGGTAAGTCTTAAAATTAAGCAAAATGCAACAATTAAAGCAATGCAGAGTAGCAGAGGGTATAGCACGCCATTTGAAAATTGCAAAATTACAGTTTCATACTTTTGGAAAACACAAAAGTGGGATTAAATTAGTATTTTAAGGAATAAAGTGCAACAGTAGGTAACAGTTCGGAAGACCTTTATAATATACAGTGACCGGCAAAAAGTTCACAACATATGGAAAATTTTTGAATTATTAGAGTATCGAAAAAACTTTTATATGGGGTGGGTTCTGCATGTCCGATAACCTAAAAATCGAATTTGAGATATGTCATGTGACCACTGGTATGGCGATAAATTTTAAAAAATCACTATGAAGTCGGGAAAAGAGGGGTTAGACGACAAATTATCGAAGAAAATTATTAGAAAAAGTTGCTTAGAATTTAATTTTAGCGCCACATACAAAATTTCAAGTATTTATTTACAAAAATTGGAAATCGCAATATTTCGCAATTATTTTTTTCTTAATTCACTAATACCCAATTTTTTCCTTTTAAGTAGCCTGATTGAAGTAAAACATATGTACTTGGATAACAGTTGAAGAACTCTCTCGTTTTTTCCATAATTGACAGAAATAAATCTAAAAAACCATTGCAACAGCGAGCGTCCTAGCGAAAACCTGTTTTTTAGATTTAGACCTATCAATTGTGGAAAAAACGAGAAAATTCTTCCATTGGTATTCATATACATAGGTTCCACTTCAATCAAGCTATTTAAAAGGGAAAAATTAGGTATTTATAAATTAATAAAAAAATATTCTTCAAAAATAGCGATTTTCAATTTTTTAAATAAATACTACTTGAAATGTTGCATATGGCCCTAAAATTTAATTCTAAGCAACTTTCTCTAATAATTATCTTCGATATTTTGTCATCTAACCCAACTTTTTACGACTTCATAGTGATTTTTTTAAATTTGCCGCCATACCGGTGGTCACGTGACATACCTCAAATTCGATTTTTAGGTTATCGGACATGCAGAACCCATCCCCCATAAAAGTTTTTTCGATATTCTAACAATAAAAAATTTTCCCATATGTTGCGAACATTTTGCCGGTCACTGTATGAAACGACGGCAGTTGTAAAGAACTTTAAAAACAATCTTATTTAAAGATCCTTTATTTTCCTTAATTTTTTGATAAGCCCAAAAGTGCAGTTAGATTTAAGGCATTTAAGCGAATGAAATGCAACAATTGACCGCAGTGCTAATGATGTTTTAATGAATCCTAACTACTGCCAAGAAAAATTTTAGCTCGACAAAGGCATCCGTCTACTTTGTTTTTCTACTGCGTAGGAAGTACTGAAGAAGTAACAAATTCTTATCCCGAGGTCTTTGCCACAGTAAGCTTAAAGTGAACTTCTATTATGTGTTAAATTGCACGTGCAAAGATTAGTGTGCAATTTCGATTGTTAATTCATCCTACGTTCGGTTGTGGAAGCGAGAACAATCAATCGTGGTTATTTTTGGTGTTATCCATGTTAGGTTTTAATGCCGGTTCAACCCACCTTGCAGCATCGTTGGAATATACAGAAGTCGTGTGGACTGAGACGTAGTAGAAAGTGCAAATTGCAATAAAAACTAACTATTAAGCCGCGTTATTGCACTCGATCATTAACGAATGCTGGTATGAAAGCCAACTATAACGGAAAATAATGCGATTTTTACGCGTTCGTGTGCTTTCTATGACGGGAATTGTCGATTTTTTGTTAAAATTGTCGTTTTTGTCGATTTGGAAAGTAAACTCATTGTTGTTTTAATATATAAATGTTAACGACCTCCGTATTATTTGCGAACGGACATGGTAATCTGTAACAGATTTGGACGTACGATAAAAATAGGATTTTTTTTTATTGTTCGGTAAATAAAGACACTTCGATAAATTTTTGTGTAAGGTTGGTGTGCGCTAGCCCGCTGGGTACTTCAACCACGTCGCGATTGACCGCTCGATGAGCGCCTTAAATGGCGACGCATGCAGGCAGCGGCGGAGGGCGTCGCGGTGCTTCTTAATATAGACCGCGCCTGGTAGAAATACTACGTTATGGTTGTCTAATCATCGCTATATGCGTTGTTAGAATTGTCCGAACAAATTTGGACATTTGCCCTCAATTGCCACGCTCTTTTGGTCTTGCAAACTCAAAACGAGATTTGTGGCTGTCAGAATGATTAATTGAGTTTTTCCTTATTCGTTGATGAACAACGTATAATTTGCGTTTCTTATGCCTTTAAGGCAGGCGGATTTTTTTCTGACAGCAATCTCTCGACTCATCAAATCTTTTCGGCGAATCGTAATTTGGTTCCGCGTGCCTTTTGGTGCTCTTGAAAAAACAATGAACGCGTGGAGTTTTTTGAACGATGTTTTCGAACTTTCTACCTATGGAATAGGACGGACGACTACTTTAGTTTTCATAGAAAAACAATCTCATGAATAATTGAAACGCACACCTGTCCGAGTAGATGAATTTATACATCCAATAATCGAAGGAAATAATAATTTAAAAAGATCGAAACCGTAATTTCCTTGCCGCTTTCCGTAAAATTCGATTGGTTTTATTGATAAGAGAACCCTGGTGTCATCGGAAGGCTATTACGGCATTTCTTTCGTCGACCTTTTTCTTCCTGACAAGTGTAGGCACTGCAAATTGATACGTAAAGAAAAACGTTGATTGACTGTTAAAAGGGAAAGAAAACCTTTTTCTCCTACAATATGGGAGTTACTAAATTGAAGGTTCGATTCGCGGCATTAGTTTTATTTTACCGTTTTGTTTGTATTATTGAATAGAACCACAACCACTCTTAAACCAAAATATATCATACGAATTAAATTTAGAAAAAACGATTTTTCTCTGGAACATCAATATTGACTTTGCATTATCGTGTATTTAATTAATTTTGTTTGTTTTTTCAGTTGTTTTAGTTTAAACATACAAATTATTTATTATTTAGCACATAAGCAGGAATTCAAAAGATAATCAGTAATCAAAGAAAGCTATGCAGCAGGAGCGGTCATAAACCGCAGTCCGTTATTTAAACGGTTTTTGTTAAACCAAAAAAACTGATATACTTAATTTGATTTTAAATCGAAAGTAACTGTAAGTACAGCGTTAGGTAAAACCATGCGGAATTTTTAGATAAAAATATAACAAAACTATTAAAGCTTATTTTACTTATTTTTTCGCATCGGATAATCCAAACAAAACATGAGAAACGTTCAGAAATCCGTGTAAATTTTAAATAATGCTACTTCATCGTTCTTTATGCAAATCCTTATTTAATATTAAAAATGCCTACGCTACTTAATCATTATTTTTGATTAACCGTGAGCTTTCTCTAAGCGAAATTTGGTACCTAACCTAATCAGAACTTAATTGGATCTGTCATTACTGTAACTTCATATAACTGGTATTAAGTACGGAAATCGAGATCGAAGCGTTAGTGAACACCGATAATTATCGGGATGTCTGATTATAAGGTGAAAACACACGGTTGTGAGACGCTAATGAATTTAATATAACGTTCCTATATCCTGCTTCTGGATTATCGTAATTATTTCTATTAATTCCGCGTTTATTAAATGTTAACTTGTAAGCACTCTGAAGTAAAAGTTACATCGTATGTAATCAGGAAGTTTTAAGTTAAAAAATAAACTTCGTCAGAATCTGAGATGCATTAAACTAATAATATCGTTGGGTTGAAATTTGGGGGCAATTCCACTTTCGTTGGGGAATACTAAATGATTAAAGAAAATTGGGCTTGTTCGACAAGGGTCTGTTTTAAAGGCTTTGGTTTTGGTTGTTTTTGTAAAGTTCCAAATACGTTTCTTGATTAGACCGTGTAGAGCAGTCTGAGAAAAATAAGTTGAATTCTTTTAAAAGGAAACATGAATTCGTAGCGTTCCCAGTCGAGCAGAACCAAATAGGGTAGCGAGACGACCCATATTGGGCAAATCCTCAGTTAGTTCCCACGACAACCTCTTCGGCGTCGCCATCTACAACGATTCTTCAACTGTATCTGCTTAACAGTTACAGAAGCTCATAACATAACCAGTTCGCTTCGATCGAGCTTTTTTCCCTTTCGAAGGACTTGAATGGGACTGTTTGGATTGATATCTGTTTAATATGTGCATCGCTTTAGATGGTACCGTTAACCTTCGGATTGTTAGCGATGTTAAGTACGACTTGGTTCTTCAGCGGTTGCGTCGTTTCCTTTTAAGGACTTGAATTAAAACTTCCAGTTGTTGAATTTACAATGACTAGTCAATGTTGCGTTATACGAGAACGGTTCGTATATCTCCATTCATTCTCAAATCTGGGCGTATTTTGCTAAGGTTTTTTAGGTTTGACAGTTTGAACTTTCCCCAAGCGTGGCGAAATCTTTATGGGTGCAAATTCCCCAGCGAAATGAAATAAATAAACAGAAAAACCTTTTAGTGCAAAAGTAAAGCTCTCGTTTATCCTTTCAGGACGTCGTGGAATCGACCATGTCTGGTTTAGTATTTCAAAGCGAAACTTAGAGCTTCCAAATTGAGTACAACATAATGTGCCTTGTTTACTCGGTTTCTCCTAATATGCAATCTGTTTCTATACGTATTGTCTTAAAGATTCCCGTATTTAGAATTTTTACGATTTCAGTCCTTCTAAGTTTACTTTGAAACGCCTTTTGTAGAACATTGCCACCAATAGAGAAAACTCGACGATTTCCTTTAAAAGGAAATCTAAACAAAATATGTAGTAGAAAATCCGCGTTTGTTTGTTGCATATTGCATCATATGGAAATTTTTGTTGCAGACTTCACTCGTAATTAAAAAATCAATAGCCTGAAATTGCAGAGAAAAATAATAAAGGTTAATTTACTTAATTATTTAGCTCCTGCTTTTTCATGCGGAAATCTTTGTCGTGTAATTTTCACGGGGAATAAATTAGCACGACATTGTATATTACTTCCTATCGAATGGCTTTTATACAATTTATTTTAAATAAGATAGCCCAAAATTTGTAGAATTAGCTAAAATACTGTAGGTTTTTTCACTAGCCAATATCGAACATCCGAACATTTTTAATCAAATTCTTTTTATCGAATTTGAATTGAATTAACCAAAAAAGTAAATTTTAAACAAAAAGGAACGCCTTGGCTTAAATAAATAAAACTAAAACAACTTTCAAGATATAAGAATGACTCTCATGATTTACTTTTATTGTGCATAAATTTAATGGCATTGTTTTTTCAAATATACGAAACGGTACCGTGATTATTTAAGCGAAACCAATTTGAAGGTCTTATGAATTCATCCAGCGTTAAATTAGAAGGCAAAATGTATTATTTGTTTTTAAAATATAAAATGCAAAAATTAAATTGTACCTCTGTTAATTGCATTGCTATTATTAAATTGGTTATTTAAAAATCTCGCGTTTACACGCAGCTAATGGAATTAAATATGGGTATCGATTTAATCGATTTATAAATACACCTGTGGGCAGTTTTAAAATAGCTACTCACTTATCACACCATTTATACTTCTGCCGATATTGGAAAGTAATTAATTAAAAAAGACGAAAATAACACTTTATAAAGACGATAATTAATATTGTTAGGATAGTTTTTCACTTAAGGAACATTGAGAAATGTGGTTATTGATTTGTTGGCAAGAACATTTAGCGTTAATAGCATTGTTAATAGTTTAGAGTAATTTGCATAACAAGGGAAGAAGTAAGATTAATTCTTAGAAAAACGATAGCACATACAGAGGGAGTGAAGAATAAATCCTTAAAAAATGTTATGTATTTTAAAACATTAATTTGACATTAATTTCCCTTAAATAAATTTACCAAAAACATAAACAATAAGTAGTTCCTATGCTTGACTTTCATAGTTACTTCGCTAGGGTGGTAAATTCCTACTTACTGTAATAACAATCAATAAATCCGTTGCAAATTCAGTTTACAACCTTTGCAATTGTCAAATATAATTTGATCAACAGAATTTCTCAAATAGTGGGAAAAAATCGTTAAGTGGCACATACCAAACAGATGTGCCATATAATTTAGGGTTTGAGCGTTCGTTTCTTACTTTCTTTGTCTGATTTTCTTAATCATGTAGGTAAGGTAAGCTAGAAGGCATCAAATAATTGGGAGACATTTTAATTTACTTTCCCCAGTTTTTTCTGATGTCTAAACAATTTTGAATTCTCCATATAAAATCTTTTTCCTTTTTTGTTTCTTCTGAAAGGAAGTTTTTTGAGGAGCCATAAATGTATTTTTCTGGAAGTTTTCTAAGAGAAGTCTCGACAGCGAACAATAGTCTCTTATCGAACTTCTTTTAAGACCTATTTCAGAACGAAATAAAAATCCTGGAGGTTGTTTATTCGTCTTATTTAAGGATCCATACGTAATCCTTCCGGTTTCAATCAATAAGATTGTGTTTTCGCCTTGAATTGTCCACACACAAACAATTCTGTCGGTGTCTGTTGCCTCTGAACCTACGCATTCATTCAGTAAAGTTGGCCCCAACAAAAAACTTCACGCTTTTCCATACGCGCCGTCTCGGCGGCCTCGTGAATCAACGACGTTTTGGCTTCTCATGACTATGATTGACACTCCTGAAGGCGATTGACTATCTATCCATATTTGGTACCGTTTCACCGCATACTACTGATAATAAATGCATTTACAGTCAACCCGTTCATTATGTCCCGTCCTGTTGGCCATTGAGTTTTCTTGAAGGGCTACTTTGTGATTCTGTACGGATCGCTTTTGTCTGTGGGCGATCAATAATACCACCACGGTTTTTTTTCTGGTATTTTCAAATTTCTCCTCGGTACTAATCGATTTGGCGTTAATTAAAAGGCATATCTCGATCTCGCTTGTTAAATAAACAAAGGGCGAAAGCCGCTGCGCTTCGGTGGGGTAGCTACCTCATTTGAGAATTAGGAAGATGTAGGTTCGAATTATCGTAAATTTTAACAAAGCCATAATAACAAAAACAGAAAAATCAAATGTGCGAAGCATAAATTTAAAATTGACAAAACAGAAGACACCTTAAAGTTTATAATAACGTGGGATAATAGTAATAATAATGAAATTGAGAAAACGATAACCGTGGTGCTATATCATCATGAAGTTGTCTAGTCATGACTAAATAAGGATGTCGATCAAAGCAAGTTGTCTCTTGTAGCCACTCCTCTTTCCTCTTTAATTTGCACGTTTCTAAGGATTCTGGTCAGTCGTTTAGTTAGTATTATCCTTGATGGTTGTTCGATGTCCTCGCGGATGTTGATATATTACGCCTCAGTCTGTTATGGTGTTGGAAGTCATAATAGAATTTGATCGACGTATTCGTGATACCTCACTAATATCATTTTAGTGCGAATTATTACGTTGTTTATTTGTGATTTTAATTTGTTCTAACTTTTATGTGGCGCGCATAATAGTTTCAGAAAAGCAGAAGTGTTTTGTGAATTAAGACGCACATCTTCAGGTGTTTTGCTCGATTTTAGTGGAAACTGCATTGGGTGACAGGATACCACAGTGTTGTGCTTTACGCCCGCTTATTCCTAATTAGACTAAAGTGTATGTGTTTATAAGGATAGCGCGCGGGCTTTCGCGTGTTGGTGTGTTCGAGGAGGTCGGGCCGTATTAAATGGCCATGTTAGGACTCTTCAATGCCTCGTAACCAACTAGTCGCTGGCGAAAACTTGGAGATTGTGTTTATCAATTAAGGAGTTTTCAAAATACGTTCGCATAGTACGAACGAATATTGAGAACTGACAGGTGCACCCTTCCTTAGTTTTTTCTTTATTGCCTTTTTTCTGTTCGCTCGACTGTGAACTGATTCAAGTGTGATAATGGTCGTCAATCGAAGATGCGCCTTATCGAAACTCTCCATGTGGAACTCTAACGGGTGGGTAATTTAATCATACGAAATTAACTTTTTCTTTAGTGAGCTTTGTCTTTGCATGCAAATTGCTCAGACTGTTTAAGCTGTTCTTGTTCGACTCCTTTTTAATTTTACAAACGTGGGAGGCACAATCTGCTCATATTGCTTATAAAAAGTTCAAATTGGTTATAAAAATTAAATGTTAAAGCAGTTTGGGTGTTTCTAAAATGACTACAATAAACAAATAACTCGTGCTTTTCGAAATATTAAAACATTTTCCGGTACTATAAATTCAAGCGCACGTGCATGACATATCAGCAAATCTATGGAACTACCAGGTAATTAATTTTGCAACATGGGAAACCTCATGAATAAACTTTCCGAGTCTGAAACAGTCGCTTTTGTTAGAAATTTGCTGTTATAAACTTGTGGTGGTTTAACAGAAGGGTTGCCGAACAGATTGTACTGAACAGGTTTTGTTGTAACCACATTTCAAACTTGGTGAATTCGTAAACGAAGACATTGTTGTTAACATTTTGTATGTCGTCATTTTCTGGTTGTTAAGGTATTGTTCAAGCCTAAAAACTAACTGAACTAACCACTCTTTTCCTTCAAATAAAAACCGTCAAAAAATTTGTTTGTGAATTACAAGGAGGAAGCATAATATTTTTCCGCATTTTTGACTAATACGTGACAGTAACAATATAAAAACACAGCTTATTTAATAACTACATAGATTTTACTTATTCGGAATATGTTAAAATATGCCAACTTGTTAACCTTCGGCCAGAAAAATGTAGACCAGGTTTGTTTCCAATTCGATGTTCAGGATGGTACATGGGCGCCGTTAACCCAAAATCCAAGGGGGGGCAAACAAGGAATATTTGAAAGAATTTTAAAATAAGCACATACTCGTATATTTCTTACTTGTAGGTAATAACAAAACAAACTTTTCATGTTTATAACTTTTTATTAATAGTCGAGTCAATGAAGGTTTTTACTTCTAAACCCACTAAAACAGAACCGATTAGGATGATTTTTTTTTTAAATTGTTTGTTATATTAAATTATTCAAAATCAGAAACATTTCAGCTGGCGCTATCAAGTATTTATATTGTTTAAACAATTTAAAAAAAAAATTATTAAAAAATTTTTTTCTTCGATGGAATTTTAACTAGAAGTGACTAATTTTGAAAATTTAGTATAATAAATAATTTTTGAATAAAAAGTTTCAAAATTTCCATTTAAAAATGTTAATATTCAATCAGTCGGATGCAAGAAGATAATATACAAATATATAGACATATGTATATTGTCAACTGAAAAAATCAATACTTTTATAAGAATATTTAAACACGCACAAGAAATCGACCTTTTGTATCACAGGTAGAGGAATTCAAAGTCAAACTCCTGATGTTTCACCATGATTTTCGGAGTGAACGCGTGTGTTTTGAGGTTATTAATCTGTTAAAATAAGTTTTTAATACTAAATATTGAAAATATTAGTGAAAATTGTTTAAGAGAACTTAATTATTGATTAAAATTTAGAAAAAAGTGCAAAGAGACAAGTAAAAATACGATGGAAAAAGTAATTATATGTCATTTATTCTTGGTTTGTATTGAAAATAATTCAATTATATTTGCTTTTAAGTTTGTTTATGCATTTTGAAGAATCGAGTTATTATTCTTATTATTATATTACATTTATATTACATTATTACAGTTATTAGTTATTATGATACATTTATATGCTGTAAAATCACATTTTTTTGTAATTTTGATCATTACAGCAAAATCGCTTGCGTTGCATATAAGTTAAAAAATGTTTCCCGTTTAATAAACAATTACTCAATCTTAACCAAATTTTGTTTGCTTATTTGGGACGTATTGATTTAACGATTCTACAAATTTTAGCCCTTTAAGTGTAATATTTTTAATTCTACAGTACTTTTTTCACTGAATTTTCCGCGCGTCAAGCTCGTCGTTAAGATTATTTGCAAAAACAATTTGTGTTAAATTATTCTTTGGATGTAATGAAATCTTTTTAAATTATTAGAAATATATTTCCTGTCTTACAGCTATTTCCCTTTGAATTTTATCCTCATATTTAAAATCATACGTGTTAAAAACATTTTCCAACATTCTTTTATATGTTACAGGAACAGCAACCAGATACTGTAGACTCTACAGTTAATTGTTATTGCATTTGAAAAGAACAAGAGAGTGCAGATACACAAATTATACAAAGTTTTTTCAAAAATTTCAAATTTGGAATTCATTTCTTGCATCCGAATGATTGAATAATTAACATTTTTCAATGGAAATTTTGAAACTTTTTAATTCAAAAATTATTTTTTAAACTAAATTTTCAAAATTAGTCACTTATACTTTGTTAAAATTTCATCGAAAAAATAAATTGTCAATTTTTTTTTTAAATTATTTAAACAATATAAATAATTGATAGCGCCAGCTGAAATGTTTCTGATTTTGAATAATTTAGTATATCAAACATTTAAAAAAAAAATTCATCAAAATCGGTTCTGTTTTGGCGGGTTTAGAAGTTTTGACGATTTTTCCGCTTTATTGACTGGACTATAAATTGAATTTTTACATTAATAAAACAAAAACGAAGATTTCTTCGTTTTATGCCAAAAACTTCTATAACCTCTTCTATTAATTGTTCTTTATTTTCTTCCACCTTCTTTCTATGAACCCTTAATAGGCATAATCCGGACAGCCGATTTTCTTCCATTGTAGGCCTAAGCCTAAGCCAATTCTTCACTCTCCTTAGATTAGAGAAAGAACGCTCTATTGAACATGTTGTTGGTGGCATTGTCCAAAAAATTTGGAAAGCAATTTTCATAGCGGGAAAAAAGTCACATTCTTCTGAAATTAGTCTTGCAAAATCCATGCGTTCTGCTACTTCTTTTTCCTTCCAAATGTGAACCCACGTTAAATATTCTTCTCTGCGATTTTCTTCACGAAATCTGATTCGACAGCATGCTTCTTGATGTTAACCGGGTGTAAACGAGCTATGGAAAACGCAACACTAGTAGTTGGGAAAAACGTAATTCCAAAGATAGCAGAGAGTCCAAGTAAGGGTTGAAAATGGTTATTCTAAAATATTCTTCTGCCGTCTTTGCTACAACGTTTCCTCTACGAGTTTGTCATCCTTGGAACTTTAATTTCAATATCAAATTCCGCAGCTAAATCCTTCTGAATTTTCCCTTTCTTCCTTAAATGATGAAATTAAATCTTCAATATGTTTTTGTACAACCAACAAATCTATTGCTACTCCTTGCAACTCGTTTGTGTTACTGGTTCTAGTTGTGACGAATATCTTGCTATTATTTTGAGACAGATTAGAAATTGAGGCGTTGAAGTAGAACAATACAACTGATTCGCTTTGGCTCGACTTTGATTGTTAAAGTTTTCCTTATTAGTAGTTATTTCTTGCAACGTAGACTTAATAGAGTAAAAATTTTCAGCAAACAGTCTTACATAGCACAGTAATATTCTAAACTAAGTTTCGCTTTTTAGGGTTTTCTCTAAAGAATTTAATAACTTCCTTAATAGTACCAATGCAATTTTGGGCTTCTTGAACGGAATTGAGATCATTAACAACGAGATTCAATCGGCGAGAAGAACAATGGAAAAACGTTGCTCGAGGATGTTCATCTCTAATTAACTTCTGAACACCGTTTTCTCCTCCAGCCATGGTGGAGCATTAACTTGTTTAGGTTAAGACCACAATCCCTGGCGAATGTTAAGATAGTTTCAGATGTTGCTTGGGCATTCATCGATTTTAAGTCGGTAAACCCAGAAAATCTTCTTTGGCTATGTTGTTTTTATCGACATACCTTACCCCAAGTGAAAGTTGTTCTACCCCAGCAATATCAGCTGTTTCATTAGCTAAAAGCGAAAATCCAACACTATAATTCACTTCTGTAACAATTCTTTTTCTTATGACGTAACAAGCAAACGCACATGCGTGCGAGTAGATACATGTACATGGACAGGCGTCGAATTATGCTTGTACATTATGTCCGAACCCGAAATGTTTATTTTGTGCACTTGCATTTTGCATACTAATAAATGTTAAATTAAATATTCATATACAGCCTTTAATGACATATACAAAATATAGAAGACTTTAGGGCCGTTATAGAATAAATCTGAAATTGTTTCTAAAAAAAATTAGTGGTTGAACTTAACTTCCAGAGGGGGGGTGCCCCCCCCCCCCCTAAACGGCGCCCATGGCGATGATATGCCATAAATTAGATAATTCCGTATTATTTAACTTCCACATTAAATTCTACTTAATGAAACATTAATTCGTACTCGAACACTCGAAGAAGCGTTTGCCTTAACTCTGTGAAATTAAACAAGACGAAATATTAAGCATTCGTGTGGGAAATTACATTTGTAAAACGCATCCATATTCAAGCTAATTGTTTTAATAATAACAGAACAATCCATTATGCAACTTGCACATTCCTTAGAAGTTATGAGATTTGTACTGGTACAAGTTTTAGTTCGGAATTCGTGGAATATGTTCGATTTTAGTTTAGAAGTAGAAATACGAATATCAATGTGCTTCAAGCATTTTTCGGTAAAACCAATTAATGTTGAGGAATAACAGTTAGGTAAATATGAAACTTAAATTGTTATAATTTATTTTCTAGCACTGTTTTAAAGGTATAATAAGCAAAATATTTGCATGATTGCGTGCGTAATTTGATACGGAAGCCTTACCAGACATCCTGTCGTCGACTACCACTTGCTGATATAACTATGTAATTAAGATATTCTACGTTTCTGCACGGTTCTTATCAAAAACCATAAAGTACAAGATATCTCTACTTACTTCCTGACACGTCGGTGCCCGGATTTGCGTCGATAACCGCATTAGCTCATATTTTGAAACAAACTTTTTTTTCATTTCAGGTCGGCGTTGCAGACCCTGCACAAAGCGAGTACCAAAGCGCGCGAGGAAAATTATTTCCAAGGGGGTTTGTCTCATGACTGGGTCGATTATTATGAGCAAAGGATTGAATCGGACAGGTCATGTCTTAACGAATGGCACGCTATGGACGACCTGGAATCACGGCGACCACCATCACCAGATTCGATTCGGACAAAACCTCGTGAGCGCGATGAGACCGAAAAAGTCATCAGATCTACTTTAAAAGAGATCATGATGAGCGTCGATCTCGACGAAGTTACCAGCAAATATATACGAAATAGATTGGAAGAGGAATTGGATATGGATTTAGGTGAATACAAGTCGTTCATTGACCAAGAAATGTTGACCATTTTGGGACAGATGGACGCACCTACGGAGATTTTTGACCACGTTTATTTGGGCTCCGAGTGGAACGCTTCCAATTATGAAGAACTGAAAAGAAATGGGTATGTTGTAATTATAAACTCCAACTTCATTTACTTACAAGATTAATTATAAGGCAAGTCACTAAAATGTAATTTCTTTATTTCAGAGTACGTCATATCCTAAACATTACCAGAGAAATAGACAATTTTTTCCCGGGCACGTTTGACTACTTGAATGTTCGAGTATACGACGATGAAAAAACCGACCTATTAAAATATTGGGACAATACGTTCAAGTACATCACAAAAGCAAGAAAGGAGGGATCCAAAGTGCTTGTTCATTGCAAAATGGGCGTCAGTCGGTCAGCGTCAGTCGTGATAGCGTATGCAATGAAAGCATATAACTGGGACTTTAAGACGGCTATGCAGCATGTTAAAGAAAAACGGACTTGCATCAAACCTAATACAAGTTTTGTTGCACAACTCGAAACATATCAGGGTATTCTGGATGCAATGAAGAATAAGGAAAAATTACAACGATCAAAATCGGAAACTAACTTGAAATCTCCTGGTGATAAATGTGAACGAACTTTACCCGGTAGCCAGCCTACTCCTTTACTTCAGGCACTATCCCGAAGTGCTATGTTACAAACAACAATGTCAGGGCAAGATCTAAGACAATTAGGAACTAGGCCGAAATCCTGGTCTCCAGATAATACTCGTGCTGCTGAGATATTATCAGGTTCGGTTACTCCATTTCGTTCTTTAGAAAATTTAAATAAAAAATCCGTTTCGAAAGAATCCTTGGGTTCGTTACGCCGTCATAAAAGTGTTACAAAACTTCAACAAAAAGACCCCGTAGTTAGAAATGTATTGCTGCCCTGTGATAATGGAGAGTCGTACAGTGTTTCTCCCAATCAAATTAGACATTTGCCTGGTCAAGTTCAAGTAGTGGAAAAAACGGAAACCGAAAAAACAGCTACGGTGAAGCAGATGGTGAACGAATTCGAATCTCAAAAAGAAACTGCTGCTATGAAAGAGTGTCGGAAAAAGCTAGTCTTGAATCTTCCAGCACAAAATGACGATCCCGCTTCTAATTCTAAACCCCCTTCACCTAACTCTATTAACAACTTAGATAGTTCCTGTAATAACATGACTGAAGAAGATGCACTAACAGCACAAACCAAGTTAACACCGCCCATGTTGCGAGCAGTTCTTGTTAAAAAGGAGATTTGGGATCCAGGAGAAAAACAGCCAAGTAAAGTATCCTATTGTAATGGTTCAACCGACAATGCCTGTGATTTTAAATGTAGTGTTAATAGTGATGAACGTGAACAAACTATGTGGACTTCTTCGACTGTGCTTCAAACTGTCGAAGCACATAACAGTGCTGTGCCCTTTAGTAATACTACGAACAAAGTTCCTGATATTTTACAAAATAAAACTGTGTATAGTAGTAATAAATCAAAAACTTTGCCATTGCGTAAAGATGGTGACCCGTTTTCTAATCAGTTAGATCGAGTGTTTGATAGAGAAGAAAGGAAACAACAACGTATTTCAGCTGTTCCACCTCTTCCACCAAACATTACCGAAATTACAAACGAAGAATTAATGAGAGACTGTCCGTCTCGACAAAGCTCTTGGGGTTCTTACGATAGTGCTGTAGTATTAGGGTATCAAGGTGAACCTCGCGATGCTCCTTCAAGACATAGTTCATGGGGATCAGGAGACACCCGTACTTTACCTTCGAGAAATAGTTCTTGGGGATCGTACGATATGCGTCCAGGAGGTCTCGTATACTACATGAACGAAAAAGGAGAAAAAGTGTTGCATCCAAGTAGCGTAGAAATATGTAGTAGTAGTTCTAGTGGGATACTTTCATATGATAGAGATGAAATTCCCTGGTATCCAGGGACTGTAAAAAGAACAAAACAAAAACTGGAAGAAGGCAGTGGAAAGAAAATAGAAGTAAAAAATGAAAACGACGACATAGCTTTCACCGGTGATTGCTCAGTTTCGTTATTAGAATCCCGATATAAATCCCCTTCCTCCGAAACGCTTCACTCGGAATATCCCACTTCAGTTGTGTCAGAAAATGAAAGCACAATAGAAGCTTTCAATATGGCACTTATTCAAAATGCGGTCGTCGAAAAGGAGGATGTTCTATTAGATAAAAATTCTTCAAGTGCCATATCTGCAGAAATTGATATAGTAAATTCTAAAAAAGATAGCTTTAATCTGTTTAATGGCTCTCGTTTATCCGTAAGCGCACCAGAAACGTCTTCAATGGAAATTATTCCGCAAGAGTATTCTCTCTCTAGATCTGCATCAAATGTTTCTTCCATCAGTAAAATGAACAGAGACACTTCAAATTCGAATGTGATAAATACAGCACAGTGTTTTTCCGTAAAACAGCACAAAGATTTTATAGAAAGTTTGAATAAAGATACAAACGTACTTAAGAAACCTTACACGAATGAGGATCCTCCCGAATCTGATCATAATGTCGCAGGTATCGTACGAAGTTTAAAGAAAGAATTCGAAGCTAAAACTAGTACAAATGTTGAACGAATAAATCAAATCAATCAACCTAATATCGAAGTTGCTCAGGATGATGGCTCAAAACATAAAAGTTTACCCGCATCTCCGCACAGTGTTCATTTAGAGAAAGAAAAATGCGATCTAAGTCCCACAAATTCTGATCCGGGGGAAGATTTAAGTTTTAAGAAATTAATAGGAAAATTTGAAATAAACACAAAGGAAAATCAAGATTCTCAGGTAACTTTACGACCGAAAGTATTCAACACAAAAAGCCAACAGAACAGAAATGCACGTTTCTCCTGTATTGAAGTTTCAACAGAAAAAAGTCCTATAAAAATTACACAAACACCGTTAATTTCTAGTTTTAATACTAGAAGTAACGGTACTGCAGATAAGGCAATAGAAAGCCCAGCCAAACGACCACCAGTAGCACCGATAGTTAAAGGTCCAGCTCCGAATGTTGTCGTAGCTACCGTTATTGCCAAAGCAACTATGAAACAACAACAGCAGTTCGGTAAAAGCCATCCTTTGGCTAGAATAAACATCAAACCTCGACATAATAATCCTGTTTATAATACTATGTAATGCTCAATGTTGTAACTGCTCAATTTTTTTGTCGGCAGTACGTAATTGATATTGAAACTAAAAGTAAAAATTGAACTGTGGGGATATCATATTATTTTAGACAGGTTGTTTTGTTTCCTTTTTTTACGAAGATTGTTATGAATGTATGATCTCTAAGTTTTTATTGTTACTTTGTATGTTTTGGTCAGAGTGTAAATTCATACAAGAAAATTAGTGCTTACGTTATTTCAATTTTTCATATTAAAAATACCTTTAGAGCAACAACAACATGACGATTTTATTATTAGTGTTGCCGGTAGTAAATTGCCATGATAAAAACAAAATGTGACCATTATAAAAGTACGTTAAAAGGTTTAAATTTCTTATATTTATTTTAAAAGCGGTTAATGTGTAGTGTCTTTTTAGCGAGTTCATTTTATCTCGAAATTTAAAACTTTTAACGGTACATAATGATAAATAACGCAGCATTGCCAAATACTTAAAACTATGGACCAGTTATACAATAAATTAAAACAATATTTAGTTTCGTTACATATCAGTTTTATTTTGACATCACATAGTTTTTACAACATTTAGCACATTTTTCCTACTCTGAGTCATCACAACTTAGGTTAGATGGCTGTCAAGAAATCTAGTCTTGTATGTGTGCGATTGTATTGAACTTAACGAGGCCTATAAGGCTTTTATGTTACAGAAAAAATTCAGAATATTAGAAAATTAAAGTGCTCATTTATCAGTGTTACACATATACATATAAAGATACCTCAGCTTCTCTTAATTTTTTTTTCTTGCATCTATGCTGCCTTAAACTTATAAAAAATATTTGTGAATCTTTTAATGTACAGTATTAAAAACTACAATGTGCATCTCGAGAAGTTGAGCGTATGCTTTTTTTTTGTAAGAGATATTTCACTTATTAGACTAATTAACAGGCTATCCTCCATTGCTTTGTGTGTATAAGTGTGATAGAACATAAAGTTTTTGTACTATAGCATGTAAAGTATCTAAATAAGGATGTATCGCTTAAAGTTGTTTTACGTGCAGACATGAGAAATAAAAGATAATTATTTATGAATAGTCTATTTGATAAATCTTTTTACCGGCAGAAAATGCGATTTTCGGCAGAGCTGCTAATTCAGCACCTTTAGTTTTTGAAGCATCTTTAGGGGTCTTGTTTTTAGGTTTCCTTACTGGCCCGATATCCACACTGTAAACACCTCCAGGTAATCCGCATATATTACCCTCAGTCTGAAAATATAACATTTTTATATATTAAAAAT
Organism: Melanotus villosus; assembly: GCA_963082815.1. Lineage (NCBI taxonomy): Eukaryota > Metazoa > Arthropoda > Insecta > Coleoptera > Elateridae > Melanotus > Melanotus villosus. The sequence continues at coordinate 24,864,404 of OY720422.1, read as the reverse complement.
AAAGTGTACTAACATTTTGACACATAAAACTCACAGCATATGTACGAAGGTTGATAACTCTTATTAAATTTTTATCCGTTCCTCCTACTACGATGTAATCTTTGTTAATAAATTTCCCACAATAAAGCTAAAAAAATAGTATCGATTTTACGAGTGCAAAACATAACTGACACGACAGAAGTTTATTTTTTTGGATTTTAGGTTTTAAAGTACCTAAGGAAAGGCTACATTAATTCTGCGTTTTATACATAAATGTTTCCACAATAATTATCTCAAGTTGATCAAGAAATACTCGAACAAATTAGCATAGTCAATTTTCTAAAAATTGTTGTAAATTAAAATGAGCTTCTAAATTTTTCTATTTCTTCATCATCATCCTTGGCATATTCCCGAGGGGATTTTGGGTTATTCCCCATTTACACCTATGTTTGCTATAATTTTCCGTGTGTTGTGGCTTTCTTGACAACTTTTCTGTCCAATTCTTAACATTCATCAGTATTAAATCCCGTACCACTTCATTCCACCATCTTTTTTTTGGTCTTCCTGTGTGTCTTGTTTCAGTTGGCTTTCATAATGTGATTATCTTTGTGCCTCTGCTTTTATCTCCTTGTAATATGTGTCTTCTAAGAAAATTTCTAAGATTAATCTTTGGAGCAATAAGAACTAAGGAAGGCGACTATAGAAGTAGAAATAAAAGGGGAAGGTATTATAAGAGGAGTAAAGGTAAGAAGGATAAGCTGACTAAGGCACATACTAAGTGACGAAAATAAAATAATTAACAAGATAACAAATTGGAAACCCTTAGAGGGAAGGTTGAGGGGAAGACCGAAAAGTAGACGGCTAAATGAAGTTCACATAGACCTTGCAACAATAGAAGTTACCAATTAGAAAAGAAAATCACTGGACAGGAAGGAGTAAAGAAGCGTAGTCAAATTGGCCAGATCACATCACAAAACAGTAGGCTTACAGTGAAAGATGGATTTTAAGCTCCTTTGAGCAGCGAATATTCCAAGAGGAATGGGCTGAATATCATCGTCAATATGTGTCTGAACCATTTTATTTTTTGGGTTTTAATTATTTTTATGATATATTCGCTATCTATTTCCTGTACTAGTTTGTGGTTCACGCGACTTCTAGATTCTGCCACACTTATTTTAATTGGGCCGAGTGTTGTTCTTAAGATTTTTCTCTGTAACATTCTGAATTGTTCTTCATTTTAATTTAGGCAAATTGTTTCAGCAGCATATACAGGGTGTCCCAGAACGTATCAGAAATATTTTAAGAATCAGTTGGGTAACTCATTTAAAGTTCATATGTCCTAATTACAACGGCTAAGAAGTTATTCTTTATTTTATAATTTGTGATTAACATATTCATAAAAGTAAATTTAGGAACATAAATTTCTTCTATCATTGAATTATTTACAAAAAATGTTCAAAATCCTTATTGTGATTGATGCACAAGACTGTGATTCTTTCGTTCTTAATAAAACTTCTGGCCTATTTCGAATAGTATTCTACGACGTAAATGCTCCACAGTTTGCACTTTTGTAGCATAAACTAACTGTTTTATGTGGCCCCAGAGGTAGGAGTCCATTGGAGTGACGCCTCCTGAACACAGTGGCCAAGCCACTGGACTACCCGTTTCAATCTATCTCCCTGGGAAATGTACAATTTCTTACTCATAGACTTGCAGGAGTGGGCGCCCCATCTTGCTGGTACCACATTACACGTCTAATATTTAGCGAAATTTTCTAAAAATTCTCGTAATTTTCAGCGTTCAAAATATCCAATTAAGTGATCATTTAAGATAGCAGCTACCACATTCACACTAAATGTATGTTGAAAACGAGAGCGTTGCCTTAAATGAGGCTCTTGTCCATTCATGGAATGCCCCGTGTTCTCTTAACTGCTGATATGAATTGGTAAAAACTTTATGGTGGGTAATCTTCTATTGGAATACCTTCTGTATTCTTCCGGCGCCGCTGAAGCATTGCTGCCACAGATACCACACATACAGGGTGAATGCTAAATGGTGGATAATATTTGCACCACGCGATTCTGCGTTAAAAACCAGAAAACATTATAGCTATAGGTAACTGTTTTAGGCCAAAATGTGTAGTTTTTGAAGAATTATTAATTAAAGTTTTGTAAACTTAGCAACACTGTGTGGTCAGTCATATTACGTCACTTGCAATATCACCAATAGCAACCCCCTTGATTTAATATAATTGTATTGTGCATCGTTGCAACATTTATGAAAAGCACAAGCACTGCAAAAATTTCAAAGTTTGGATGGAAATTCTAAGTAAACCAAAGGTATGTACTATGTAGAGTACAATAAATTACAGATTAGTTATTTCTTTTGTTGATTAAACTACAGCTAAAAATCATTATCTCATAAAAATATCACACAACAAGCAAATAAGAATACTACTTAAGGCTACCAATGACTCCATAACTAAAGAGTTCACAACAAATTGGTACTGGAGTTTTCTGCTTTATTTTTGATGCAGAATCACGTGGGGGCCGTGGGGCGGATATTAACCGCCATTTAGGATTCACCCTGTATAGGTACACAATATCAGCATGTTCCACGTTCGAAAATAATCTCAGCATTGTAATTAGGGATGTTAACAAACCGTTTTAATACAACTATTTAACTTTTTAATGTGTTGATAGTTAACTCTGAAAACGTAAAGTTGTTTCGCAAACAAATAGCATTCATGGCCCAGGTGATGTTCCTCGAAAAATTATAAAATCAAGAACTTAAGGGTAGGTTTTAGTTAAAATATTTTTCGTTTTTAAGTATTTTGGGTTGGCCTGACTTAAAAACAGCCAAGAAAAGATTTGATCTTCTAGTATTGCTTCTACCTAACAAAACTTCAAAATTCAGTACTTATAAGTATTTGCGAATACCGATTTTTAATCTCTTAAACGTCTTTGTAAACATTGAAAGTGATGAACAGAGTCCGTTAATGTTGGGTTGCCTATCTTCAAACGATTTTTAAAAAATTATAAGCATATTTTTCTAAAGTCAAATACAGAGTACGCCAAAATTATACAAATTTGCAAAAGGGCCGATACATGCATAGGAAGATAATATTGAAACCCACCCCGCGACATGCAAAAATCAAAACATTGTTGATGGATGTCTTGTGTGAGTCCCTTTTCGTAAGTTTTACATAATAGGTTATAATTTAATTACTATATTAAAATTGGTCGTTCTGGCCTTGTAGCGTATGAAGGGAAGGTCTAAAAATGTTAATGCATATCCGCCCTTCTTTTCAACTGTCATTATTTAACCGTACCGTTATTTTAAAATTACACAATTTTCAGCGCGTAAACATGCAACTAAAACCCACCCTTAACGGTTGAGTTTATAATACAGGGTGTGTATAAATTGGCTAAAGAACTACACATGGCGATGGCGTTGGCCATAAAATTCTGAGTCGAAAATCTTAATACCAAAATATTGTACCATGCTTGCTGGATATGCACGGGATCTCCAAAGTTTGAAAATGAAGTCTTTTAATAAGTACAATATTCGCCAGAATAAACAGTACCGAAACTTAGAGCGTTGTGGAATTGCGCGCACAATATGCATTTCTCATATTTGGCTTATTTGTCATTAGTTGTTATATTAAGTAACATTGCACTGGTGTTAAAATCGTCTTGAAAATGACTCTTACAACTGAGGAAAAAGTGTTTATAGTGGAGCATTATTTCCGCTCATACGCAAATGGACGAGATAATGGCCCCAGTTTCAGACAAGTCTCAGAAAAATATCGACAAGAGTTCAACAAAGAGGCACCAAGTAAGTGTAATGTTAGCAGTTGTTGAGAAATTTCGTCGCACTGGTAGTGTTTTGTGTCAGCGCAAGGGCTCTTCAGGTCGTTGAAGAACAGTTAGAAGAAAGAAGAATTGTAATATTATAGTACATTACATCCGAGGTGGGAAATGTTTCATTACAGTCGAGGGCTTATGTATGACCGAGAGGCGAAGCCTCGTGGTCAGACATAGTGGGAGGCTGTGATGAAACTCCCACCGAGGTATGTATACTATTTTATTCACAATTATTAATCATTGAATTTTAAATTAATTTTTTTCTATAGCAACTGTTAAAGTGCTATTTTGTCTATTAATTTGAGTAGATAAAGTAGCACTTTAAACAGCAAGAGTAGATAAAGTACTACTTTAACAGCAAGGGTAGATAAAGTACTACTTTAACGACTGTACGCCCATACTAATGACATTTTAAAACGTGACTCGATTTGTAATTTTTTAAACGCCAATGTCAAATAAAATTTATTTTATAATTTTTTTCCTTCGAGCGTAATTAGCGTCTCGACGCTAAAATACGCCCTCGAAGATAAAATACAATTTTATCGTCTTGTATAATAATAGTTATTTATCGGCTCATAATCTCAGACTCGTTCGATAAAGAATCACTTTACTGACTTGGTACATAAATAATAATAATAATAATAATAATATTTATTTCTACAAAAAGAATAGTATACAAAAACTACATTTTTATAAACTGTATTACATAAAAACAAATATATATATAATAAATACAATAGATACTGAGGTAAAAGAGTAGAAATAAATGAGGTAACCCACAGAAGTTAACAACTTGTGCGTGGGTGAGTATTGTATATGGGGGCAATCGCGCCATTGTAAGATTGTAAGAAAAAGTTTATTTTGATAATTATTATGGTTTTATGAAAAGGTATGTATATTTAATTAAATGTTCTTTTTATCAATTAGGTTATGTAATGTAGCAAGTGAAGTTTCTTTTAACCATTTTTTTGTTTTACTTTTAAATATATTAATGTTTGGAGCATTTTTGATATCAGAAGGAAGTTGTAAATAAAGTCTTGGAGCTAAATAGCTTTGAGACCGTTGTCCAAAGGTTTTAGATGCTTTTTCCACCTGTATTTTTTTGTGTAGTTTGTGTCGAGTGAGATGCTCGTGTGTTATATTTTTTAAATCATCTTTTGTTTTATATTGTAGCACAAGCATTTTGTAAGCAAACAACTGTCGCAAGTCAAACATACCACACTCTTTGAACAATAAATCACTTGGATACAAACGATCTTTTTCAAATATAATTTTTAAAAAATATTTTTGTAACACCTCCAAGTTATGCAAGTGCGTTTTTAGAATACCCCCCCAGCCAACGATACCATATTGTAAATGGGACTCTACCAAGGCATGATACATTATTTTTAAATTTTTAATATCTAACACGTTTTTAAGTTGCTTAAATATGAACAATATAGATCTTAATTTTTTTATAACTAAGTTAACATGCATATCCCACTTAAGATGTTGATCTATAAGTATACCAAGATACTTTAATGAATCAGTTGGTTCGATATGAAACTGAGTGTTTCCATCCATAATGCTTAGATCCGTGAGAATTCGAGATTTTTTTGGGTAGCAAGAGAACGATATATATTTAGTTTTAGCGAAGTTAATAGTTAGATAGTTTTGATTAAACCAGTTCTTTATTAGTTTAAAATCGTCTTCTGCCGTGGCTTTTACTTCATTCCAAGTATCACCAGTATACATTATTACTGTGTCATCCGCAAAAGAAGATATAGTACCAACTGTATTAATTGCAAGCAAGTCATTTATATACAGTGTGAATAAAATAGGACCTAATACAGTACCTTGTGGTACACCCCAGGTTAAGATGCTCTCTTCACTTAAACAGTTTCCAATTTTGACATATTGAATCCTATTTTGTAAGTAACTGTTCATTAGATCCAGTGGTATACCATGGAAACCTACATTTTCTAAAATATTTAATAACAATGCATGGTTAACCGTGTCAAACGCTTTCGCAAGATCCAAGAAAATGCATAATACCTCCTTATTGTTATCAATTGATTTACGTATGTTATTTGTTAAGAAGGCTATTGCATTCTCTGTGGAAACCCCTTCTTTAAAGCCAAATTGTTTGTCTGAAATAACTTTATATTTATTTAAGAAACCAATAATTCTATTCTTTATTATTTTCTCCGCAATTTTAGCAAAATTAGAAATAAGAGATATTGGTCGATAATTATTCAAATCGGTTTTGTCGCCCTTTTTAAAAAGCGGTTTAACTACAGCAGTCTTAAATGCTGAAGGAAATTTGCCTGATTGTAGCATATTGTTCATAATGTAAGCAAAAGGTTCTTTGATATATTCAACTATTTCTTTAATTATTTTACATGAAATACCGTCATACCCTGGCGCTTTGTTAATTTTAAGTTCTTTAACAAGTTTTTCAATTTCATTAGTATCCGTTGGTCGGAGGTACAAAGACTGATTTATGTTTGAGTGACTGAATTGCAATTTTTGAGCGGGTTTTGGAATATTTTCAGCCAGTTTTTGTCCAATTTTTACGAAGTGTTTATTGAATTCGTTTGCAATATCCAACTCATTTGATAATTCAACCTTATCAGCATATATTTTTTTAACTTCAGATTTTTTGTGTTCCTTATTTACAAATTCCTTAACCGTATCCCACAAACTCTTAGTGCAATTTTTATTCTGTTTAATTTTACTTTTATAATAGTTATTTTTTGTAACCCTAATTAACTCTATTAATTTATTTTTAAATTTTTTGTACGCATTGACGATTTCTAAATTATTAGGTTGCGCCATATATTTCTTATATAATGTATTTTTTGTATTTACTGATTTCAACAAACCTTCCGTTATCCAAGGGTTACGTCTAACTTGAGAAGATTTGATATGATAAGATGTAGTACAATTCTTAATTGTTTTCTGTATCTTATTAATAAAAATATTCGTTGCCAAGTCAACGTCCGTCGTACCGTATATTTCATACCAATTTTCATCTTTAAAAAACTTTTTTAGTTTACGTTCATCTATTTTAGTTATGTACCTTAAATTTTTTTTCTTGACTGAAGCAGAATTTAGATTTAAACGAGCTATGGTGGAAAAATGATCCGTAATATTTGTTTTAAGTATTATTTGATATTTATTTGACACTGACGTTTAAAAAATTACAAATCGAGTCGCGTTTTAAAATGTCATTAGTACAGCTGGCCGAAGCAAACAAGAGAGCTGATGAGGCGTGGCGAGCGCTGCAGTCGTTTTCAGCGTACATTCAGGTTAAAAAGGATTTCGGCGGCAGTTCTAACTATACATATAAGAAAATAAGATCGTGGAGTTAAAATAAATGATTAATAATTTGATAAAATATGGAGTGATGTATTGTAAAACGAATTATTATGATTGTAAAACGAATTGAGATTTTAAAACGTGACTCGATTAGTAATAATTTTAAACGTCAATCTCAAATGTTATATTGAAATAAATGTTTTTTCTACTCGTTGTTTCGAAAGTAGGCTTTTGTTCCCTGAAATTAGGGCCGAAAGTAGGCAATGTCCTCCCTAGGGAGAAAAATAAATAATTCTTCTCCCTAGGGAGGAAAATAATCGAAATGATTTTAAAAGTGAGTCGTAGAAAAAATTATATGTATAACACTGGAGGAAAGCCTTCTTCTCTCCCTTGGATGATTAATGCCCTCCGCTATCGCGTCGGGCATTAAACTTCATCCGCGGGAGAGAATACATGGCTTTCCTCCCTAGTTATACAAATAACTATTTCCTTTAAAATAAATGCTATAGAAAAAATAGAATATTATACACGACGATAAAATTTAATTATCTTCTCGAAGATAAAATACAATTTTTTCGTCTTGTATAATAAATAACCATTTCTTTTTCTGATTTCTAATTTTTGAATACATTTCCTTTAAGTTATTGTTTCTACTTTCTTATTCGATTTCATTTATTTGTTGGTTGATCCATACTTTCTTTTTCTGTTTACAAGTTTTTGTAGCTTCCTTTCTTCTAATTTTGTATTCTTCTTTGTCTTCTTCTGTATTTGTCTTTAACCATTTTAATCTTGCGTTTCTCTTTTCCTTGACGATTTTCCCACATTCTTCATTGTACCACATACTTTTTTTTCAATATGTTTTGTTGTTGTTTGTTGTTTGTTTGTTGTTTTATTGCCACCTATTTCACTGCATGATTTATAGTTTCCCATTCTTTATTTATTTGTTCACTTTCAGTTATCTTTTGGATTTGATTATCAGATTCGTTTTATAGGTTTCTCTCTTTTGTATATTGTTTAGCTTATCTGCAGCCCGTCTTTTTTCTATGCTTTTTGGGTATTTTTCGTTCATTATTCTTTGTTTCGTTTTAGATTAATACCTGCTATGTGGTTTTAGCTTAACCAGGTAATGGTCGATGGTCGGTGTCAACACTTAGCCCTCTGTATGACCTCACATTTCTAACTGATGAGGCACTTTTCCTTGTTATTAATATATGGTCCATTTGATTTCCATCACCACTTCCTGGAATTTTCCGTGTTTTTGTGGATCGGTTTATGATTAAATCTAGTGCTGCTCTGTTGCTAATTATTATAAGATGTAAAAATAGTATCTTTTAATAAGCTTAGGTTTAGGGTCAAGTTGACAAAATTATACAAAGCCAAGTCCATCATGAGTATGCACATTAGGAAAACAATTAAAAATGAGAATACAGTAGAAAGCCGATTATCCGGGGCAATATAATCAGCTGGGATAAAATTTACGGCGATTTTTTTTAAATGATCATTTAATTGAACTTAACAGACATGTACAAGATATATTTTGAACATAATTACAATTTAAATTATTTATTTTTGTTCTTTTAACACGTTTTACGCATTAAAAAATAAACAAAAATGCCTTTTAAAATTCATTATAAAAATTCACGTAACATCACAAAACCCCCGGATAATCTGCCGCCCGGTTAATTCAACTCGGTGTTTTACTGTAACTTTGTTCTTTGCCAATAATGTTAGACTAAAAGAGTGTAGTCTCATCTTCTTTAAAGTGCTCGATTTACACAAAACATGAATTGTACTAACAGTTCGAGTATATTTTTCAATCGTTATAGATAACTTTTCAAACTTAGTTAATGTGATTTGAAATATAGGTATACTATTTAGGTACAAACATGGTACAAAAATGTGCTACAAAATAGTTAACATTTAAAGATATTCACCAAACTGTTATGAACATCCGGTTCCATGGTGACAATGAGTTCTCCAGATCCATAATCCCATAACTGTAGCGGATTTTCTCTTTGCCAAGCACAGGTTAATATCTAAACATTGTAAACCTAGTAAAACATTACTTTCGCTAGCAGCTAAATTAAAATACATACCTCTGTACCTTTCTGACTAACATCGAGACCTTCCCCACATATATGTACTCCAGAAATGTGTCTTTGAGCATGGGGTTGTCTAAGATCCCAGAAATGTATTACATCATCCCAACCGCCGGTTATTAATTCATGATTAGATCTGGGATTAAAGCAAGCTGCAAATATACGTGAAACATGTCCATCTACAGCACCTGGCGATTCACTGGTAACAATTATTTTGACTTAATAGGCGAATAAAATAGAGAATACTGAATTTAATTTTTTCTGCAACTAATAAATAATAATGGTACCTACCAATAAATTAATTTAGAAATGAAACCCTTTTATTATATTTTACAATGTGCGTGTGAAGCAAGCGCTTTCGTAATGTAGTAGTTTCATTATGAAATAATAACTATAAGTAAGTATCCAGATATTTAAAATTAAGTAAGTTTATAATCTTGGAGACATTGGGAGATTTCAAATTGACTACATATTAGTAAGAAATAGATATAAAAACCATGCCAAGGACAGCTACCTAGGACCAGACACAGATACTGACCACTACTCAGTCGTATAAGACCAAATAGATACAAGTGGGATATATAAAAACAAAAAAAATGATGAAATTAGAAATGCTTTTTCTGAGAAGGTAGCAGACAGAATAGCTGTAAGGCTACAAGGCTAGGTCCACCAAGGACAGCCACCCACCCAGAAAAATATCGATGATGTGCGCCAGCTGATCAAGAAAGATCGACATGTGACATATCGCGAGATTGAGACATCCTTGGGCATTTCAAAGACCTCAATCCAAAAAATCCTGCATGATGAATTGGGCGTGAAAAAGTTAGTTTCCCGTTAGATCCCGCATCTGTTAACAGCAGAACAAAAGACGGCTCGCTCCGACATAAGTCCCAACGATTTTTTTACGTTCCCAAGGATCAAGAATGGACTGCGTGGTCAACGGTTCCAGTCGACGGAAGAAGCAGTAAATGCCTTCAAAATGGCGATTTTGACTGTCCCAACTGACGACTCGAATAACTGCTTTAACATTAGATTTGAACGAATGCAAAAGTGTATCAATCTTTGCGGAGAATACTTTGAAAAGCAATAAAGCACTTTAAGTAAATCTACTGTTTGCTTCTATGGCTATATGCAACACTAAAAAGACAACCCTCGTAGGTGGGGTTTGGGAGCACTGTATAACGTTAAAATGCCTGTGACGCTAGCCGCTGGACACCTCTTCTACAGTGCAAGGTAGTTAGTAGATCACACATTCAATGGGAGTTGAATATGTATTTCTTCTTGTTTTTCCCTCACATAATTTGCTATTTTCATTCTTAAGTCCAGGACTTGAATTTTATTATGGGTTGGTTGTTGCTGTTGCTGTCTCCCTGCTTCTAGTATAGTTTACGTTGGTTTTTCTTGTATTTATGCTTACTTACTAACTACAGCTTGAGAATTGTTTTGCAGGTAACTAACGGGTGTGGGTTAGCCATATGAGACAGCAATGAGTCGCAGTGTATTTGTAAATGTACATTCAGTGAGTTTACTTGTAGACTCCGTAAAAGCTGAATTTCACTACAAAAATCAAAAACAGGCGGTTGAGTGGTCAAAGCTGGGAAACTACCGCGAATATCTTACAGTTTACAAAAGAAGAGGCAGAAGCGGGGAGGCCTATAATTTATTAGGCGTGTACATTATTTAAAACACGTGTTTTCGTATTGCTTCAAATACTTACTACGCGGAGTGTACTTCAGATTCTAGCGGGTAGTTGTGACGTCAGTAACTAGTTACATCTTTATTTTTCCATTTGCTATTTCACTTCCCCATTTGCGCATCTCGACTGCAATTTAAAACTTAAAAATTCCCAAGCTGTATGCATCCTACTTTTGATCTATGTACTTATATTGTATATACAGGGTGAATAAAAAGTATGGAACCTCGATGCTAGCGCCTTTATTATTGGTTTTAGAAAAAAAAGTTTTAGATAAAAGGTTTATAACAAATTATTTTCCACAAACTGATGGTTTTAAATAATTTTTTCAAGGTCATACCTTTGCGCTATGACGTCATCGATACTTTTTTTAAATGGCAACCTATATTTTTTAGGTCGCAATATTATAGCATTTTTTTTTCTCTTTATGACCATCTAAAAATATCATACCGTTGAATAAGCGAAATTTCTAGAAAAATCAAGTTGAATGTTATTCGTACCAGTATTTAATGTACGTACTTTTATCACAAAAATTAATCACATGACTATTAAAAACAAATACAAACAAGCTCGTAATGCCGAGAATCCGGGTGTCAGAAGTGCTTAGACATCTTCACGATGGCCCCTCAGGAGGACATTATGGTGTGAAGAAGACTCTCGAGAAGGTTAGAGAAATTTTGAATCTGCCCTCTTCGGAAATGTTTGCCGATTATTGGGCATCCGTAAGACTCGAACTACTCCACTACACCCGCAGTCCGATGGAATGGTGGAGCGAATGAACCGGACCATGGGCAAATATTTAGCCAAGGTTGTATCCGACCATCAACGAGACTGGGATCAATATTTGCACCTGTTCTTAATGGCCAATCGTGCAGCAGTTCACGAAACCACTGGTCAAACGCCGGCCTGCATGATGTTTGGACGCAAACTGCGACTACCCTGCGACCTCGAATTTGGAAGTCCGCCTGCGGAGCAAGAGGTAGCAGGAGATGATTACGTCATGAAATTGAAATTGAAGTTGAATGACATCCACGATCGGGCCCGCGGAAATACCCAGATCGCTAGCGACCGGATGAAGAATTCCTACGACGTAAGGACCCAAGAAGGCGGATTTCAGCCTGGAGATTTGGTTTGGTTCTACAACCCGCAGAGCCGTCGTGGTTTCTCACCGAAGCTACAACGGAATTGGGAAGGTCCGTATCAAGTAAAGAAGCGAATAAATGACGTAATCTATCGCATTCAGAAGCAACCCAGAGGAAAACCAAAGGTGGCACATTCCAATCGTTTGGCACCATACGAAGGAAGTAATAACAGAGCCCTGGATGTTGAAGACGAGGGCAGAGAACTTATCTACACAATAGAGCCTGCCGAAAGCCGACCGACTTTTGAAGAGTTCATGGCGGCGTTTTCCTGAACCGGAAAAGCACGATTTGGAGTGACGACTGAAGTACAGCAAGATCTCTTCAAGGTTCCCACTGATTGTTCGATAGCTCACTGCCTATCCAAGGACCTTCGTTTAGGAAGAGGAATTGCGGTCGTATTTAAGAAGAAATATGGGCGACTAGACGCACTCGAAAGACAGAACCCCACGGTCGGCAAAGCTTTATATCTCCCAGATCAACAACGATTTATTTATTATTTGGTTACGAAACAGTTCCATTACCAGAAGCCGGATTATGGAGACCTCTGGAATGCTCTATGGGATTTGAAGAAAGACCTGTTCGCTAGGGGCATTAAGAAGTTGGCAGTTCCCAAACTCGGCTGTGGGCTGGATCGGCTAGATTGGAGGACCGTACTCCGGTGTTACTATCCTGGTCTGCAGTTTTGATTCAAAGCCTGCATTAACACCAAAGAAGAGTGTAGACTGTTACTTCTACCGCAGTGGGACATGCAGAAGAAGAGAACAATGCCGATACCGTCATGACCCGTTCTTCAGGAATCAAGGGCCTAAACCTGTTCCGGGACAGAACAGACTTGAAGAGGGGGACAGTGTAACGAGCGGCAGGTGTCAGGTGTTCGGTGAATTATCTCGCACCCATGAGTCAGCTTCTCTAGAAGGAAATCATTCTACAGCATGAGAATGAAAGCCTGCCTATATTAAAGGCGCGCCCGCTTACGAGATTTCAGTCTTAAACTGATATGCGCGGCGAGAATTGGGAATACGTATAAATAAATATAGTTAAATAAATAACTGTTACAAATAAATTACTTTAGTGTTCGGTTTTAATATTAGTGTTCCGTTTAGTTTTACGTTAGTGTTTAATTGTCGTTCTTTATAATTATTTCATACTTTAAGTTTGTTTAATAAATTAATCTACACCACGAACCGAGTTTATTTTGAATAAACGTCGTAAAAACGTTACAGTATTTTACAAATAAACACTTGGGAACATAAAACGTATGATTGTCTGTTCGTGGACCAAGCTTAAACCCACCTTAAACCTCCGCGCGCTGCGGCTCAAGTTAAACCACAGTCTAGTTATATTACTAGACTGTGGTTAAACCACGCTTGAACCGAGCACGTGATCTTAAACCCCAAATGTACAACGCAAATTTACGAACTGCTGAGGCTCAACAGCGGTTTACCGGTAAACCTGCGCTGAACTGCTATTGTACATACAACCGGGCCTTATTCGTTCAAATTGGAAACAATGTAAACATAATAATTACGGCAAATTCGGTGACGTCATAATACATTGATGACGTGCAACCAAACTTGTATTTTCAGTATATCTCTGTTATACACATATAAAGTTATATAAAGCTATATCGTTTTATGTTCACGCTAAACAAGACTTTAGTTAGAAACAACTTTAAACATAAGATTAGAATGCAGCCCATTGTCTTTTTCATCAGAAAATTTAGGTTATAGAATTTGTAAATCATTTGAAACTTCATGTAGACGTACTAAGTTATGATGTCATAAAATTTATTGATGATGCGCATTACTTGACTCGCTAATTAGACCATAATTATAAATCATAAAACTAATTAATAGAAAGATGCTGAGAATTTCCCCACACTGTATAGAGCTGAATGTGCGATTCTTGTTTAGTTTAACTCGTGTTCGTCAGTATGATGATAGCACTCAATTGTTAGTTTTAAAATGATGTGCTTTTAGTTTTTAATTCAATTTATGCTAAATGGGTCAGGCTTTGTATCTGAATATCGAATTGAAAAATCCTGAAATACACTGTAGACTACAAATTTTTGATATAGGTTTTATAGGTACCTCTACTTATAGTCCAATTTTAATAGGTACCTATCTTTAATTAAATTAATAATTAATTAATAAATATAGCATATCAAAATACATAGTTTTACAAGTTATTATCCTAGTTACAATTTTGTTTTAATGAAGAGACTGGAAGCATTTGAAATATGGGTGTTTTAGGCGGATTTTGAAAGTGAGCTGGATGGACAGGAGAACGAAAGAAGCAATAATGGAAAGAGTGCAAGAAACGAAAAGGATATGGAAAAACATCAAAAGAAGAAGCGATACTATGATCGGGCACCACTTAAGATATGAAAGGCTCCTAAATAGAATAATGTAGAGACACTAGAGGGACGTAATGCACAAGGAAGGCCAAGGCTACAATATCACAAATACTAAAATACATGGAATGTGTAAGCTATTTATTGGAACTAAAAAGATTGGCCGCAGATAGGCAACAATGGAAACGAAAATGTTGCAGCAAACCAATCCAATTGATTGAAGATAGAGAGAGAGGGAGAGAGTTTAATTATTTTTAAGTGTTTTTATTTAAATAGTTGAGCAAATGACTTACCTGGCACATAGAATTCGTTCTTGAGTTCGTGTTTCCTCATCATATAAATATATCTTTAAATCATCTCCATATGTAACAAATTTTGGTAAACGTGGATGATATGTAATGCCATACGTTTGTCGTTTTTCTCTGATTGTATAAATACATTGCCCGAAATTATAATTCCAACTCTTAACACACCCACTTGCATCTGAAAAGGTATTTTAGGAACATTCTTATTATTTCTCGTTATTTTAAGGTAGGTATTACATGTGCATGTTAGACAATTTGCTATAGGATAATTTTTTGAAACAGGTCTGTGTTGAATACACGTAACTGGAGCTGTATTTTGTTGAGTTTCTGGGTCGATCATATTTTGAGTAGCCTCTGCAGAACTGCTTTTAAATAATCGTACCATACCATCGGTGAAGCCTACGGCTAAGCTTTCAAACTCTTCTGTATATTTACAACACAATATCTCTTTTGAAGTTTCTCTGAAAGTGGCGATTTTATAGTGACTTTTTGACTTTTAACTGTTGATAAGTTTAGTGTAGTTACAGGGATGATACAATGTTAATTTGTCCTTCAAAAATTAAATCTTCAACCGCTTGTGCAGCTTTTAGCATTCCGTCGATTCCCTTTTCGGTGCCCCGTACGTAGGTATTTGTTATGTGAAAATTTTTATCCGTACTCTCTGGTAACTGCGGGGCAAGTAAAGGTCCTGCAATAGATTTTCTTGTGGGCCTTTTATCGGCCATCGTGATGTAGTTTACTTATAATGTACTTAACATATTTTAAATTTGGCGCGCATGTGTGAAAATACTTGCACAAAAATATTTAACGAGGTTAAAGGAATGACTCTTGTAACTTTCAATTTTGACATTGGAAAAAATT
Organism: Melanotus villosus; assembly: GCA_963082815.1. Taxonomy (NCBI): domain Eukaryota; kingdom Metazoa; phylum Arthropoda; class Insecta; order Coleoptera; family Elateridae; genus Melanotus; species Melanotus villosus. Next base: position 24,848,806 of record OY720422.1, on the reverse strand, counting down.
AAAAATTTTATAACAATTTTGTTTTTTTCATGGTGTCGTGTTGGGCGTTAATGTTTCTGATTTGATCATTTTCAAACCGTTTTCCGTTGCTAGCTGTCATGGCAAGTGCAACTGAACGTAAGAAAGAAGATAGTGGTAGGTGTCAAAACCTTATGACATAACTTTTGTTATTTTACATCTTTTTTATTGATTCTTTTATAGTTGGTGAGTCATTTTTGTCATTTACTCGTGTTAAATGTCACGTAGAACATTTAAAATAGCATGAATATTACATAACCTTCATCAATCATACATAACCTAAAATTCAAGTAAAAAAATTGTTTATCAGCTGAGTGCTCGTAATTTTTAAATACATTGTTATTAGATACATTATCTTGTAGGTTTTCAACATTCAAACAGAAACATGAGACGTGGAAAACCCCAACAGCAACTATATAGACCAGGAAGCGGACCGCTGCGAAGGAGTGGGCACAATGTGGAAGAAACGGAGTCTGATACTGGTCTTGTTTTAAATTCTCGTCAGAATTATTCAAAAAACTCAGCATCAGATAAACACAACAAACAAAGAAGCGAGGGGAATTTACCTAAAGAGCAAAACTTAGACGTTGATAAAGTAGGAGATTTCTCAACAAAAGACGACTGCAGACGGAAACCTAAGAAACCTGACCAAACTTTTTATGTACCCAAACCTGTAGCTCAAGCTCAAGCTCGTGAAAGTTCTAGTATTAATAGATCTAATAACGATTTATCACAATTTAATATAGACAATAAAGATGTAGGTAATAAAAGTGAATTTGTTAATGGCAATCTCGATGGTAGTAATGAACATTTAAATACAATTAACACAAGAGCGAAACGTTACTCAAACAGAAGACGACCAAGCGACACATCAGATATTCAAGATAGAAGTTGGAGAGCCAATTCGCCCATTTTAAATCAGCGCAGAGACCTTAGACAAGGTTCAGAACCTCGTGCCATAATGCATCAACCAAATAATTCAGTTTGGAATCGTGGGGTGCGGGATACAAGAAGCGTCGAACCTTCCACGGGACCTGTGCGAAATTATGTTAATGACAAATTTCATCATAAACCTCCTAGCGGTCGTAGACATAGTACTATTGGATTAGAACCGGATAAAAGATCTAAAAATTTAGAATCATTACCACCTAGATTGCGGAAGAAGTATTTGGAAGATAACAAAATGAATGTAAATTATATAGGAACTCATTCGGAAGGAACTTGGGATGGAAATAGTTTGGTTTTTCAGGTTTGTTGTTTTTATTTTTTCATTTACAAAATATATGTGCAAGGAAAGACTCATAAAGTAATAGAAAACTTAACGGGTAGAACAAGAATTAATTTGAAGGTTCTAAAATATGAATCACTTTCAAATCATATCTTATTTGATTCAGTTACTTTTACTAACATTTATTGATATAATTACTCTGACATATTTTTTTAGTAGGGTGGCCACACGTCTGGGTTTCACCCGGATTGTCCGGGATTCGCGATACTTGTCCGGTGTCCAGTTCGGGTTGGATAAATGTCTGGGTTAATTCAAATTTTATATAAATTACTAACTATAAATTGAAAATCTTTTTAACTTTTTTCAAATTTTCTTTTTCCTTACGATTCGGCAACCTTTAATGCAGCGTTAATACAGCAATGTTAACGCTTGTACTGCGCCAACGCGCCACTACTATTGCTGCTATTTGGTTTGCTGTGATCAGTCATCAGTGTGATCTGTCAGCTGTCTTAAAATCGGTGGTTCCCCTCAGTCAGTGTTGCCAGATGCGGGGAAATTTCCCTCAAACCGATGAAATTTTTATATGAAAGGGCAAAAGGGAAATTTTCCATAAAAATGCTAAAAACCAGGGAAATTTCCGCTACTCGTAATACTTTGATTTAAAAACGTATGCATTCCGATTTTTATATCGCTGTGACTAGAGGCACGGTAACGTGACGCTTGTTGCGGAATTGGGGGCACGTGCATGACGCCAGAGTTGTTATGACGTGACTAACGTGACGCTTATTGTGGAATTAGCGGCACGTGAATGACGTCAGAGTTGTTGTGATGTAATTATTTCGCGTGCGGCTTAAACAGAAATTAAAGGCACGTGTATAAACGAAGGTTCTAGTTTGTGGCAAAATCTGATGAAATTAGTGGTATTTTTTTGAATAAGTTAACGCCGCCCCCAACTATGGATGTTTGTGTATGTTAGATGGGGGGCAATATGACCCCCGCAGTTGGTAAGTGTAGAAAAAAAATAATTAAAGACAAATAAAAAAGATATTTTTATTTCAGAATTAAAAAAGTAGAAAATTAACGAAATTATTAAGTACTAGCACAGTATAAACACTAACGAAACAGTAGCGACACTCAGTGTCGGCTCCTTTGATGTTGCGGATGCAAAATGCGAGGCGACGATCAGGCGCGGCCATATTGAAATGTAGTATTTTTCGTGTTCCGTGCTATTAAAATAAGCGGCTCATTTTAAAATATTTGATTTCTAGGGTTTATTCACTGCTAAATGATGGTAGAGATAACAAAAAATATGCAGCCAAATAGTCCTGTGTAAAATGGCATAAAAATTAGGTACATTCCTTTCATAGAACTTAAATAAATAAAACATACCTATACCTACGTACATTATATATTTTATTTAAAATAGTTAACGAATGGTTTTACATAGTTACAATAAGTAAACCTTTACAAGTGACAAACTTTTATTGCTTTACGATTTTTTCCGGAATTACTTTTTAAGCCCCTATTCATAAATTTTAACAGATAATAAAGTCGAACGCGTACAAATAACTTTATCAAATACGTTGACGGAAAATCTTTACATGGATGTGAAATATTAATTGCGCTTAAAATACTAATTAAATTTAAGTATACCAACAGTTTCTCCAACGGCGTATTTAGAAAAATTAGCAATTAATGTATTTTCTAAAAGTACAATACAGTGCAACCTCGATAATCCGAACTAATCGAAATTAGGGCGGTTCGGATTTGGCATTTGTTCGGATTAACGAATTTTACTTAAAAAGGTGTTTCACATAATAAAAACAAAATCTTGAACTTTTTGTCGGAATTGCCTTTGAAGTGGCTCAATGGTGGAGGTATCGGTGGATAATTTGTCTCCGCTAACAGTTAGTTGCCGTATTCCAAATCGCATTTTAAATTTGTCTAGCCATCCAGAGCTTGCTTGAAAATCAGTTTTACCAGTAGGTAATCTTTTCATAGAAAAAGTTTGCCTTTTCTCGCAAAATTTCTCCCGACAGTGGCGTGTTAAGAGATCTTTCATGAAGAAACCACGTTAAAGTGCAGATTCAACACGTGGATGTTCAGCGGCCCTCAGAGTTTTTCGCTTATTCGGATCTTTATCAGCGGTTCTAACAAAATTAATAATTTTGTCTTTGTTTTTCTCAATATCACTAATCGTAGATTTCCCGACACCGTAGTTTTTAGCTAATTGTGTCGTACATTGTTCACTATCAAGCTTATTGAAAACTTCACCTTTTTCAAAGACACTTACCCGCACACGGGCGATTTTAATCGCTGGCGACAATCGCGTCGCTGGAAAAATGGAACAGGTTGCAATTATTTAATCGCTGCTACAAAATTATCGCATGTGTGCGGTAGATCATAAGAAATAGTGAGTTCCATTTCGAGCGACGCGATAGTCGCCAGTAAAAATCGCTCGTGTGCGGGGGCCCTTTAAAGTCGTATGTTTCCTTTTTTGGGACATTATTGTGAAATCACGTTCGTAATAACTGGCATTGAATGCACACTACCGGCGAAAGATAAGAACAATTCGGCCTGTGAGCTGTAAGCATCCGGGCTTGCTGGCTGCTGGAAACGTCACGGTTAGCATAAACATTATTAGTCACATCGAATTTTGTGTCTGCATAATCAGAAATGCAACAGTGGCGTTCTGACGCACGTAACTAGGATTTTCAGGTTTAGTTCGGATTATCGAATTTTCGATTGTCGCAGTTGTTCGGATTACTGGAGTTAGTTATGAGTTCGGATTACTGGAGGTTCGGATTATCGTGTGTTCGGATTATAGAGGTTGCACTGTATATGTATTAAATGACATGTGTGGTACTTTTAAGTTGCCAAAATGGTCCCTATTTCTATTTTCGTATGCGTGTTTTTAATACTATATTTTTGCCAAATAAACAATTATTGTTCACTTTTAAAAGTTACCATAATCAAAACTTTTAACACAGAACCGATACAACCTCACACAACCCTTGAATATACGGTACAACGTATATTGAAACCACGTTGAAACGGAAGGGCGCGAAAATAATACTACAACAGAAGATGGCGCCCTAGCTCGTGTATGTTCGGCTTTGGGATCTCACTCGATGGCCGAGTGTCGCTACTGTTTCGTTAGTGTTTATACTGTGGTACTAGGTAATCTACGGAAACAAATTTACACTTTGGAACTTTGTAGTGAACAATCTGTTTCAAAAGATGCTTTCTTTAGACTTTCGAGCGTATAATTGATTTTTTAAATGTATGAATTTCTCACTTATATGCATTTTATTGCGTTTACTCAGGCCTATTATTGTGGTAGAATCATGCCCTTTTGGTCGTCCCCTTTTGGTCGTCCCCTTTTTCTAATTTTTGGCGGCAACACTATTGATTTAAATAAATTAGTTTGAGTATTTTCGTTATTATTGCAATCTTCATTGTTATCGTCAAACTGATTATTAACTGGTGCAGTGTGTTGCATACCTGCCAATTCACCTAATTCTCAGTCAAACAATACTGTACTCGTTTCTTCATCTTCATTATATGCCTCAATAACTACTGCATCTTTTTGGAAAGAAGAATAGAGCAGATCTTCATTCACCTCATCTGTTATGGCATAATTCCCGTTATTAGTACGCAAATTCGCTTGAGTATTTTCGTTATTATTGCAATCAAATACTCAAACTAATTTATTGAAATCAATAGTCTTGCCGCCAAAAATTAGAAAAAGGGGGCGACCAAAAGGGCATGATTCTACCACAATAATAGGCCTGAGTAAACGCAATAAAAGGCGTAAAAGTGAGAAATTCATACATTTAAAAAATCAATTATACGCTCGAAAGTATAAAAAAGCATCTTTTGAAACAGATTTCGCCACAAACTAGAACATTCATTTATACACGTGCCTTTAATTTCTGTTTAAGCGGCACGCGAAATAATTAAATCACAACAACTCTGAGGTCATTCACGTGCCGCTAATTCCACAATAAGCGTCACGTTAGTCACGTCATAACAACTGTGGCGTCATTCACGTACCCCCCATTCCGCAACAAGCGTCACGTTACCGTGCCACTAGTCACAGCGTTTTTATATTCTAAAATCATCAAAACAATTATTCTTATATGCTCTTTATTTTTTAATCAATTTATTTATTTTAGCCTTACACCTTTAACTGTAATAAAAAGAAATTTTTGTATTATGATAAAATTATTAACTAAACCTATTACTAATTAATTAGAAATAAATACAGTTCAAACTTATTGTTAGCTAATAAATGAATGTAATTATGAGTATGTAAGTAACGTTTAGATTAAGGTGCTTCGTCCCAATGTTGTGCAAAGGCGGCCTCCCCATAGGATTTTCATCTGGATCGATCTTGAGCTATTCATTTCCAATCGGCTCCTGCATATTCTATAAGATCATCTTCCCAGCGTCTACTTGGACGTCCTCTATTTCTTCTCATTAATGTTGGCTTCCAAAGTGTTGTTTTTGTGGCCCATCATCCTTCCTGTCTTGCCACGTGTCCAGCCCAATTCCATTTAATTTTGCGGCATTTTTGTACCATGTCTGTAATTCCCAATTTTTGTCTTATGGTTTGGTTTTTTATCTTATTTTGTAATTTAATACCGAGTAGTTTTCGTGTTGGACTACTTGTAATTGTTTGAGATGTTTCTTTGTTGTTGACCATAATTGTGCCCCATACGTTAAGACTGGTATAATACAGTTAGAGAAGATTTTCCCTTTCAGCTTCCAATTACTCGTACCCTTCCACACCGCTTTCAAGGACCAGAATTTCTTCCACCCCATTGCTATTCTTCGTTGAATTTCTTTGCCTTGTTTATCGGAGATGATAAGTGGCCTCCTCTACATATAAAAAGTTCATGTTGTTTATTGTTACGGGTTCTTGTGTTCTGTTGGTTAGGATTACTGTTTTTTGTATGTTAATTTTTAAACCTATCTTAGTACTTTGCTCCTGTAATTCGTATAACATGGTTTGGATTTCTCTTTTAGAGTTTGCCATTAATATAAAATCGTCGGCAAATCTCAGGTTTGTTAGTTTTCTTTCTTTTATTGATAAGCCGAAGTTTTGCCATTTAAGTTGTTGAAAGCAGTTTTCCAATGCTGCGTTGAATAGGTTGTCGTACTCCTCTTTGTATTTCAAATTCTTGCCCATTTATTTTGAGCCTAATATGAGCTTTTAGATGTTCATAGATTAAACTCATTATTCTGACATATTTATTGTGTATCCCTTGTTCCAACAGTGGTTTTATCATGGGCGGGTGTGCTGGTGTTCTAAGGTGTCAGACACTTTCTCAAAGTCTATCAGAAGTATGTATAATGGAACCCGGAATTCTTTACATTTTTCCATTATTTGAGCTGAACTGAATGGATGTGATCAACTGTGGAGTAGCTTTTAGGATACCCTGCTTGCTCTTCTGGTTGTCCTTTGTCTAGTTGTTTTTGAATCCTCTTTTGTATTATCAGAATAAATAATTTATAGAGGTTTGATATGAGGCTGCTCGGTCTATAATTTCCTAATTTTCAGTCGTCTTTTTTGAATATCAGGATAATCTCTGAATTTAACCACTGTCAAGGAAGCGTTTCAGATTCAAGTATTTTATTATACAGAATACAAAGTTGGTCTATTAATTCCTCGGAGCCCCTTTTTAGTATTTCATTTACAATGTTATCTTCCCCTGGTGATTTCTCATTTTTCAGGTCTTTAAGATTTCTTCGAATTTCTGTTTTTTGGATTTTTGGGATATCTAAGTTGCCGTTTATTGATTTTATGCCTGTTAGCTCTTCATTTTTCAAAGTGGAAGTATATAATTCTTTGTAGAAATTTGTGGCTATTTTTATTATTTCTTTTCTGTTGGTTTCTATTTTGCCGTTTTTGTTTTTCAATTTTGAAATCAATTTTTTTCCGTTTGTTAATGCTTTGTTTAGCTTTCTCGTTGAATTTGTTTCTCTCAAATTTATTATATTCATTGTTTCTTTTGACCATTCATCTAGTGTACTTTGTCTAGTTTTAGTGCTTAAGTTTTCCATAGTTTTTTTAAGATTGTGTTCTAATTTGTCATATTCTTTTTGTATATTTATCTTCCCGGTTTGTTATGTTCAACCTTGTTTTGTTAATCTTTAATTCATCTCTTACCATTTTGTCGCTAAGGTGCTCCCATGCTATTTGTTTTTTATTCACATAGTTTTTTCTTGTTTGTTTGTCAACTTTTAAGGTTAGCCTCAACATTCTGTGGTCACTGGTGAATCTAATTTAGTTGATTGTTCCGATGTCTTGAACATTTTTCATGTTTTTTACTAGCATGTAATCTATCTTATTCTTGTAAGTGTCGTTTGGTGATATCCAGGGCCACTGTTTACCTGGTCTTTTTTTAAAATAAGTATTTCCGATTACTAGGTTTTGTGATGGTACAAATTCAATTAGTTTTTGACCCCTTTCGTTTCTTGTACCAAGTCCATATATATTTCTAACTTTCTCTTCTCCCGTATGTGCTTCCATTTTGCCAATCTTAGCATTGAGGTCTCCCATTATTACTAAAGTATCTTTCTCGTTTATTTTTTCAATTTCGTGTTCTAAATCATTATAGAAAGTTTCTAATTCTTCTTCGGTAGAGTTTTCGGTCGGGGCATAAACTTGGAATAATGATATTATTTTGTTGTCTATTTTAATTTTTAAGTGTGATATTCATTCTGTTATTCCTTTAAATTCAATTATAGAACTTGATATATGGTTTTTGATATAGAAACCTACCCCAGCTTGCCGATTGTTCTTTCCTATGTAGCACAGTATGTTTCCATTTTTCCTTGCTTCAATTTTTTCGCCCGCTCTTCTTATTTCCGCTATTCCTATTATGTCCCAGTTTATGTAGTTTAGTGCTTCTTCTAGTCCGAGTAGTCTGTCTTCTGAGAAAAGGGTTCTTACATTATAAGTGCAGATATGTAGTTCAGATTTCTTTCGATGAGGGTTTTGGCCTCTGACTCCCTTGTTGGCCAAATTTCTAGGGAGCGGCAAATCTATTAAAAAATATTTATTTCTTGAATTATTAGCCGAGGTCGTGGCATGTGTTGTCATGCGATTCTGTTCTTGTTGGTTGTGGATGTTTTTATTTATTACTTTTGGTTGGGTTTTGTTGGTCAAAACCCCGCTAGTAAAGTTTGGGCAGTGTAGTAGATTTTTTGATTGTACCTGTTTTCTTAGATGCTTGATTATATTTCTTATTCGCATTCCCTGTGGAGTCTGGGCAATCGTCTGGGGATCTGTCATTTAATGAGCGCTTTCCCATTGTTTTCCCATTTTACGTCAGTATGCAAATTTTCAGTAGTAATATAACAAGAGAGTGAGAATAAATTGAAAATAATTGACAGATTTTTCGAAAACTTGTTGCCAGGCAATAGTCACGAAAGCCCATAGGGCTTGAGTGGCTATTGCCAAATGGCAACAAGTTTGAGAAAGAAACTGGAGAATTATTTTCTAATTTATCGAACTCTCGAATTATATTTAATTAGATTATTTTTTGATCTACATTGATAACTACCTATCTGACAACTGACATTTGTCAACAAAAACAAAAGCTACAGAGCTCTAGAGCTTATTCTCACTATAATAATAACAGGATTGGTTAAAACGCAGTCACATGACAAAAAATGAAACATTTCATTGGTTTTAAGAAATGTCAAAAAATAATCGAATATAATTACACAAGAGGTTTTATTTAGTAGGATAAATATTTTTTGCAACGAAAACGTATTGCTTAGCAATTAGACGAGAAAAATTGACAGCAGATAAAATCACGACGGCCGAAGGCCGGAGTTGATTTTATCAGCTGTCAATTTTTCGAGTGTAATTGCTGTAAAGCAATATTAGTTTGAGTTTTGCAAATAAATATTTATCCTGACTAAATAAAACCTCGAGTGTAATTCGGCGAGACAATTTAATGAATGAACAATACAAAATTATTTTTTTTATTTGGTATTGAAGCTACAATTATTAAAAGTACAAGGCAAAGTTGCATAGCAACTAAAGTTAAGGTAGTGTTTTAGCCGGATAAAAGTTAGGGCAAACTTTTATCCGCTGTTAAAGCGACAAAATCACCGCGGCTTATGGGATTTTTATACATGAATTAAATTGCCAGCTAAAAATTCCGACTTATTATTTTTTACCCATTTTATTGAATTTTCCAAGTACAGTAGCCGCTCGATTTTGCGAACTAATAAATACCAACCTTGTTCATAGAACCGAATTTGTTCGCAGAATCGAAAAACAATTAATCTGGTCAGAACATGTTTATTTAATTTAAAATATAACTTTTACAATACATTGAAGTAATTTGTAAGCTTTGTTTGACGCTTTTTTTCTTCAAAATTGTTTATTACTACTTTATTTGTACATTTACATAATGTCAATAGGTCATCTAGTTTTGTACCATCCATCACTAGCCATAAAATCCTTCTTTTCTTTTAAAACTTCAAGCACTGCTTTTGTTTGTTCTTTATCATTTCGGTAGTAACTGGTGTTATTGTTTCTTAGATTGGAAAACCATTTGTATAATTTCTTTTCTAACGTAGGCATTTGACTAGATTTTAGCGTCTTTCTTTTAGTTATATACATCCTCTACACTTAAAAGTAGAAGAGGGATAGATTATATATACCGGGTGTCAACGAAACCTGGGGCACCCCCATAAAATTTTTATTTTTTAAGATATCAAAATGAAATTTGGTATATGTAATATACCCTTTAAATGGCATTTGTTGACATAGGAAACAAGTTTCTGTCACTTCCGGTTTCGCCGGAATTGACATCAACTTTGTTATTTTACGTATGGTAGTATCAAGTTCGAAACATTTTGATGATAAAGTAAATTTTTGCAGAAATGAATCTAGAGTGCCATGACTTAACGCCAAATGAAAGTCAATGTGCCCCAACACTCGAGACAATTTGTTTTAGAGCTTTAACTATTTTAGTTGCTCTATTAGAATGATCTAAAGTTGGCAAAAATGCTTTTTCGAGAATAACTCTATTTTTTCAAATGGCACTAGGGTGGGACACTAGGATATTAAAAACGAACGTTTTTCAAGGATTTTATTGATACCCATAACGGGGGATTAATATGAAAATTTAATTCGAAATAACATTCTCCGTTAAAAAAAAAACGTATTTTAGACATTTAAATCTAGACACTGGGTTTCAAAACAAGTGAAACAAATAAAATGCACAAAAAAAGTGATGGACTTGCTACAGTTGAAATGCTAAAATAATTTGTTTTGAGTGTCTTAGCACTCTGACTTCCATTTTACGCAGGCCATGGCATCCTAGATTAACAAATAAACTCTTCTGCAAGTATTTACTTTGCCATCAAAATGTTTCAAACTTGATATAGCATACGTAGAATGAAATGGAAATTCCAAAAATGTATAAATGTACAGGGTGTTTCATTTAAAATAACAAAGTTGATGTCAATTCCGGCAAAACCGGAAGTGACAGAAACTTGTTTCATATGTCAACAAATGCCATTTAAAGGGTATATTACATACACTAAATTTCATTTTGATATCTGAAAAAATAAAGAACTTATGGGGGTGCCCCAGGTTTCATTGACACCCGGTATATATATATTTTAGTTAGATAGTACCAAGTGATGGGCGAATTCGAATTAAAAAAATCGGATCATTCGATTGTTGTCGGTATTCGAAATGTATCGATTGTTGTCGTCAAATCATTCGAATGATTTTTCATTCGGAAACTCGGTAAGGAATAGCGAATACCGAATGACAAATGCGAATGCGAATGAATTCCCATCCACATAGAGTTATTTTTGTACAGCATTAACGACGCCTGGGATGCGGGTTATCGCTGTTGCAAGGCAAGCGTCAGACCAAGATAAAGTAATACATACAGGGTGGTGACTCGAACACCCGAACATAGGGATTTAACATGTAAAATCATATTTTCATAATTTCCTGCTCCCCTAATTATTTTAGGTAAAAAAGCTTCAAATAAAAGTTTTAGAGCATAAAATTCTGCATCTGAATCAATAAACAAAATTAATTTTGCGTGCCTTGTAACCTCAGAAATTAGGTATGAAAATGACGTAAATCACCCCAAAAATAGCGATAGCCGGGGAATTCAAACAAAAATTAACAAATGTTAACGGTTTATCTGTCAAGTTACGCTGCGTTAGTTTATTTTTATTATTACTTGTAATTACTGTTAAAGTGAAAATATGGCCAACAATTATACAATAAGTGAAAAAAATCAATTTTTAAAGTTATTTTACAGTGGTAACAGTACAGACAAGTACGAGATCTATTTGGGAATTTATATCGTCATTCTACCAATTCCGTCGACATCAACAATCCATACCATCATCAATAATCAAACAAAATATGGGTCAGTGTTCGTCCCTTGCAAGAGTTGTACTAAAAAACAAATAAATATTGCACCAGAAGAAGATATTGAAGCTGAAGATCATAACGCTAACGAAATCAATGTATTAGCTGCGGTATCAAATAATCCAAATGTGAGCCTTAGAGAAATTGGATCTGAATTAGGTTTGCACCACACCACGGTCCTAAAAATATTAAAAAAACACAAATTTAAATCTTTTAAATTTTCCGTCCACCATGAAATTTGGCAGATAAACCGTTAACATTTGTTAATTTTTGTTTGAATTCCATGGCTATCGCTATTTTTGGGGCGATTTACGTCATTTTCATACCTAATTTCTGAGGTTACAAGGCACGCAAAATTAATTTTGTTTATTGATTCAGATGCAGGATTTTATGCTCTACAACTTTTATTTGAAGCTTTTTTACCTAAAATAATTAGGGGAGCAGGAAATTACGAAAATATGATTTTACATGTTAAATCCCTATGTTCGGGTGTTCGAGTCACCACCCTGTATACATAACTGCACACCGTATTGCTTTAATTTTAAAAAGTTTCTTTTATTATAAGCGCAGTATGAGTTTGCGCATTCAACTCAAGTGATCATTCGCATTCCAATTAATTACTCGCACTGCGAATTACGAATGATTTTTCATTCGAATGATCATTCGAAATTATACGATTGCCGATTATTCGATTCTCAAAATCATTCGATTGTGCCCATCACGAAATTAGTACCGATAAGTTTTGTTGTAACACTCAGGATTTTTGCTTTATTGTTTTTTAAGCCACAAACAGTCGATTTTGCAATTTTATATTTCTGTGAAATGGATGTAACACTCATTCCAGATTCGACGTCTTTAATAACTTCACTTTTTTCCAGGAGAGTTAAAACTTTCCGCTTAATTTCATTATTTTTGGTATTTAAAGAAACACTAAAAATCACAAAGCAAAACACAACTTCACTAGTTACCATTTAAATTGGAACTGAGCAATTATACAAATTCGTGAATCCTGGCCTTGATGGAAGATTAAATGAAATTTGATATTCTGCTAAATAAGGGGCAATAAATACAAGGCTCAGATACTTATCTAATATTGCATGATATTTTTATTTTAATAGCTCATTCCTGATGTGAAGGTAAACATTAGACAAAGTATCACTGTTCGGAAATTTTTTTTCATTGAAATTTGATGAAACATGTGGAATCAACTTATTTCGACAAATAATTGCGTACCTAGACTCTCTTGAAAACATACTATGTATTTGCAAAAAACTATTTTTCTTTTGAAAATTCACGGCATCGTTGATCCAAAGTTGTTTTTATTCGAAATTGAATCATCATTTTCCATATTTTCACTAAAAACATTAAAAGTATAATAAATACTTTAATAAAAAAAAGTCCCATATGATCCAGACTTTTTGATAAACCCTGTATATTATCCTTGCATAATTCGCAAAATTTGTATCAATTTGTAATAAAATTAATGTTACTAGTTACTATAATATCGATTAATATTTAACGAAATGTTTTGCATTTTACATTTTCAACCAAGGGAATTTTTATTTCAAAAAGGGAATTTTTGTGTTGTTCCTGGCAACACTGCCCTCAGTCTTTTTCACTCAATTTCAATTAAGGTAAACTTGCGCTTTAATTTTTTTATAAATTATATGTATAGCACAAGTTAATTAATAGATACGAACAGTTATTGGTATAAGAGCATAGAAATGCAAACACAAGAAACCCCACCAAAGAAAAAGACAAAACGATTTACATATTTTCAAGATAAGTGGTTAATTGAACCAGCCTATTCAAATTGGTTGGTGCCTTTAGGCAGGAACATCTTTGAATGGGAGAAGTGTACAAAAAAACTAGAACATTTTACTCTTATTTTGTCTTCCCTGAAAAATCTCCCAATACTTCTGGGGCACCCTCTATAAAAGGCAGTTTTACTGATTGGCATATTCTAGGTTAGATTATGTCCGGGTCGGTAAAGCTTTAGAGGTGGCCACCCTATTTGTGATAGTCAATCGCTATAAAGAAATAAACGAAGAACCTTTTAATCATGTATTAACCTAGGATCGTTATAAAACAGTTTCAGCTTAGTTCGTTGGCCCAAGCTTAGATTTAAGAACTTTAATGTTAATTCTTTTACTTTTACGAAATTACTCGAATATTTAAAGCGACAAACACGTTTCGAATTGTTCTTTTATTTATTTCTGGTGCTTTTCTCAAATCCATATGCGGGGCATGTTCTATAAATATAAATTAGAAATACATAGTTCGATTTGTATTTGTTTCATATTCGAACTCGTCACTGTAAACAAACGTATATTACTAAACAATAAATATTATAATTTATAGGGTTCCAGTCAACATCCTCCCCCAACACCACCTCAACACAAATATCTACCAAAACAAAATTATTCTGTACCACCTTGTGTAAATATGCCCCCGGAATTGCAACAACAAAATCTTCATATACACAACCAGCACCATCAGCATCACATGCCAAATAATTATCAAAATGTGTATTACACATTACCTCATCGAGGACGGGGTCGTGCTCGATTACACCACGACTATGAAGCTCCTTCGGTAGGTGGTTATTATCGTTGCATAACCCCCGACAGAATGCATCGTGGAAGCCCTTGTAATTCACGTCCTGCTACACCACCACCTTTTAATAGTAGAACTAGAAGCAATGAAAATCTTCATAGAAGCGATAGCCGTCCCCATACTCCTGTGCAATTTTTCAGAAAAGATAATAGGCCCGACGAGGGTCATTTGGATCGTTACGATAAAATGCCTAAAGATAGATATAGTAATCAGAAAAATTTTGAGAGGAATAGCAATAAAATGAGCAATAATGAGAAAAGATTTGGTCATAGAAATAGAAATATACGTGAAGACGAAAAAAATAGGGTTATACCAGAAGTAGAGCAGCAAAAAACGCCGGCTCGCCAATTTCATGAAAGCCTGGAAGCTCAATTATCACCTGTGTCCCCTGCTACCCCGCCTGAGCCAGAGCCTTCAGAACCTTCTATTAATTTAGTGCCTACAGATAATCAAATATTAGTAAGCTTTTACTTGCTCTCATACTGCTAGTATTAATGCATTTTGTTTTTAAAGGATTGGAGTGAGGAGGTTGAATTGCAAGTTCGCTTAGACGCCGAAGAAGCATTTAGTGATGCCTTTACTAGAAGTTCCTCTATGACTAGTTTAGTGGAAACTAGTACAGCTTCGCAGCCACCGAGTTCGAGGAAAAGAAATAAAAGGTAATAATATTATAATACTGAAAGCGGTGATAGTGTCAGCATGCCTATTTTTGCTTATTATAAGTATTGGTTATAGTTGTGGAATTTCTGTATGTATTTATGTTAGAGGTGCTTGTTTCATGTATGTAGGTTTATAAGGCTTATTAAAAAACTTGCATCTTAGATGATTTCTTTTATCGATCTTGTATTAAGTATGCTTTTTCTTTATATTGTAGGAAGAGCAAACGGAACAAAAAGAGGTAAGTTTATGCTTTATTAACATAATATGTCTAGTGATTCGTTTCTAATAAGTTTCTAAAACGTAAAATATTAATCATTGCTGAAATACACGGCAGATTTTGAATAATTAGTTGTTATGATTAAAGATTAAATAACAACCTTAGTAGTTTCGATAATTTACATGGATACTAAAAAATTGTACAAATTTTGTTTCATAGGAGTGGTAGCAAACTTAGAGAAGGCAGCGTAGATAAGTATCCCTCGCAGAATAGAGAGGATCAAAATCCTGCACGAAAAAATTCATATAATAGCGTAGATTCTAACAGAGACAATTTTAAAGTACCTGATAGTCGTGCTAGACGACCTAGAGATTCAAGAGACGGAAGTTACGATCAAGGTAGATCTAGAAATGTTAGTAGAGAATCAAGTTACGATAGAACTGCCAGTTCACACAACGAACCTGAAAATTGGAGAGAAGAAATATTACGTAGCAGGCATAATTCGGAAAGGGAAAGTAGTAAAGAACCCGAACATAAAGAGGTTGATTTTAATAAAAAAGGGGGCATTATTATATTACCGCATAAAGAAATGGAAAAATCTAAACCTCCTGTGTTAAATGTCGATCGGCCTAGATATCCAGAAATGAGAAAGCCAGTAAGTCCTGGTCAGCAACAGAAGAGTCTTTTTGATCCTAATAATCCTAGTAAACCTATTATTGTAAAATCTAGCAGCGCTAGAGCCAATGTGCCTGGATTTTCGGAAAATTCTGAAGGTTCTCCTCCACAGTTACATCAGTACACGACCGATCAGTTTGGTAATCCCAGACCGGGATGGTACGATGAAACATCAGAAGGTTGGAAGTTGTGCCACTTTACAACGTTACTGAAAGATGTAAAAAGGGCAGATTATGAGCTACAGTGCATTAATAACTCGGGGTTAATTTTAATAAATTGGGCAAGCGTCGTGACATTACGAAGATTTTTAATGGAAAGTTTGGAATATTTGTTATGTAAAGATCTAAAGTTTTGCCAGACAGAAAATGTAGAACAACATTTTTGGAAAATTTTGTATTATAATGTTATAGAAATGATGAGGAAAGCAATCGCGAACGATCCTGTAAATAAAAAACAGTATAAAGAATTTGTTTTATGGCTTATTGACGAGGGTACGAAATACTTTGAAACTTTATTAGATTTTTTAGAACAGACTCACAAATTTAAATTAAACGATTTTTTGGGTTATAATAATTTAGTACCGCAAAAAGGGCTTGGTTACGTCGGGTTGGCTTTAATTTCGGCACAAAAGATATTTTTGTTTTTGGGAGATTTAGCGAGATACAGGGAACAAGTGAACGAGACGTCAAATTATGGAAA
The DNA here is from genome assembly GCA_963082815.1 of Melanotus villosus. Lineage (NCBI taxonomy): Eukaryota > Metazoa > Arthropoda > Insecta > Coleoptera > Elateridae > Melanotus > Melanotus villosus. Next base: position 24,832,264 of record OY720422.1, on the reverse strand, counting down.
ATGTAGACAGTAAGTTGAGAAAATGCTGCCTTCTAATTGAAGATCTAAACGATTATAATTTATAGATGGTACATTAAGGCTCATGAAATAAACCCGAAGAACGGAAAACCTTACAATCAACTGGCAGTTTTAGCTGTTTATGCGGTAAGTTCAAAAAATTTAAGCATTTTTTGTTTTTATAAAGGACAAAATCAGCTCTTCAGGTCCTGAAGGCCCATGGCTATATCTATATTTTTCTTCCACTGCTTTCTATTTTTTGCTACTTCTTCCCATCTTGGTATTCCCAGTTTTTCCAGATTATCTTTTATTATGTTGTAAGTGGTAACTTGTAACCAACTCTGTCTAGGGCGGCCTCTTTTGGTTCCTGTTCATATAGTCTTTTAGCTATTCTTCCTAGCAGCATTCTCCTTAGATGACCTAATCATCTTCACCTATTTCTTCTTGTTATTTTGGTTACAGTGTTTTCACCATATATTTTTCAACTTCTTGATTTGTTCTTTGTCTCCATCTGTCTTCTTGTTTAACATCACCATAATATATCATTCGTAGTACTCCTCTCTCCCATATTTCTAGTTTGCTTTCTCCTTTTTTTGTTAATGGCCATGTTTCACTTGCATATAATGGCACTGGTTGCACTAATGTTTTATATAGTCATCGAGAAGCATTCTGAGATTTATGTATCGCATTTAGTGCTTGAGTCGGACGGTTTATTCTAGTGGCTGTCTTGTTATTTGCTTCTTTATTTATTATTAATTGAAATTACTAAGTATTTCAACTCTGATCATTATAAAACAAACTTTGCAACTTTACTAGTCCAGTTTTATGTCTACTTAATCAAAAATATTTAGAAATCAAGAACAACGTTGAACCGTTTTGACACCTCTACTTTTCTCAAGCAATTATTTACCCCGCCTTTAAGAGCATGCAGTAATTACACTCGGCAAGTTATGCATTTGTCTCTTTTTAACACGTACATATACTGCAGAGCGTACGTCAGAACTGGAATGAAAAGCGGTCGAAAATCAAAGGCCTCACAATGCTTTGTAGTTCTCGACTTTACTTGTGTTTTATGTGACAATAGTTTGGATAATTGAATAATTCCTGTAATGCTCCCAAGGATTTTGTTGCTGCCCCTATTCTTCTATCGATTTCATTTTCTGTTTTCCCATCTTCTGTTATGATAGTACCCAGCTACACTATACTAGTCACTTTATTAAACTTTGATTTATTTCCTGTGTTAATTCTCAATAAATTCTCATCCGATTGAGTCTGTTTGTCACAAACTACATATTAATTTCCCTTCGTTAATCTGTAAGCCTACTTCTTCAGCTTTGCATATTAGCACTTCAGGCCTTAAGGTCCAGGGCTTGATTAACGGTTAGTCTCCATTTAATCCTATCCAATCTCTAATTTTCGCACTCTCCAAATCTTCTTCTATACAACTCCATCCATCTCGTTTCTTTGGCCTTCCTTTTCTGTTCCTGCCCTCTAGCTCTTTATTGGTACTTCTTTCTACGCTCATCCTTTGCAGATGCACTAGCCATCTTAATCGACCATGCTTCACGATCTTTGTAATTGTTGGTTCCTTATATACTCTTTGCAGCTCTTCATTTGATCTTCTTCCCCACTGTTCTCCTTCTTTAATTCCTCCATAAATGGTTCTAAGAATCCTTCTCTCCAGATCTCAAATTTTTCAAGGTCTTTTGGCCTAAGTACCCATCAATTTAGTTTTAATTTTATCGGCCGCTGGAGTGTTCAATCGCCATTATCATAGGTGAATACTTATCTGGCAAACCTGCTAACAGCAATGACCCAATCCAATTGTCATCGATGGTAAATCCTGTTTCTTTTAATTTTTGGGCCGTATCGATCATTTGATTTAAGTACGCCTCTATGGAATCACAATCATTGAGCCTGATCGATATTAACGATCGTAGTAAACTAATTTTTCGGGTGAAGCAGGAATCATCAAATAGGTCTTTCAGTATTGTCCACAATTCTTTCGCTGTCTTAGCGTTTTTATTATGCACATATAGCTATACATCAATCAAAAGAACCAATTTAGCTTTAGCTTTTGCATCTTTTGCAGCATCTGTACAATTCCCCTCAATGCAATCAGCTAGATCGTCCAACACCAGAAAATTACATACTGTGAATGCCCAATCGCTATAATTTTCTCTGCCCTTTAACTTAGGAGCAGTAGCTAAAAGATTCCATTTTCACTCAATTCTTATTGGTCTGGATCAATAACCTGTTAAAAGTGAAGCGTACACGTGGAGTTCTTAGCACGGACTATAGTATATCCAAAAGATTCTGTCCGATATGAGATTAACTAAGCCAAACCCAACATATATCTTGTTATATGTTTTTGCTTTCACGTTAGAGGCAGCTGCTTATTATCTCGGTTGAGTTAAACGAAGATGCAAATAAGGCGAATGTTTATTTAAATACAGGTAAAACGACCAGCTTAACACTGGTACAGAATTATAGGGCTGTAGTAACATAAAAAGTAAGTACTTTACGGGTCAAATTTACTCGAAATCTTCAAACAGGGATTACTTGCTTTGTTTGGGAGCTGCTGTATTGAAAGCAGGTAATCCCTGTTTGAAGATTTCAAGTAAATTTGACTCGTACGGTACTTACTTTTTATGTTACTACAGCCCTATAATTCTGTACCAGTGTTAAGCTGGTCATTTTACCTGTATTTAAATAAACATTCGCATTAGTTGCATCTTCGTTTAACTCAACCGAGATAATAAGCAGCTGCCTCTAACGTGAAAGCAAAAATATATAACAAGATATATGTTGGGTTTGGTTTAGTTAATCTCATGTCGGACAGAATCTTTTGGATATACTATAACTTTATTGTTACATTGTTAGGTAGTTACACATAGGTACCTACGAATAGATGGCGTCAAAGTCCCCTTTTTGGAATAATATTTCAATATATTTTAACAACATTGAGCTTTTTCTTTTCTTTCTCTTAATTTTCCATTTTGTTTTCTTACTTACTTACGTATCCTCTTCCCTCCTGTACCTAATAGTGTAGAGGGGTGGAGCAAAGCTTCACAGAATTTCTTCCATGCTTTCTTGTCCTTGGCGTACTTCATAACTTCCGTCCAGTTGCTTACCTCTTTTCTCTAGCACCTTTACCTGATTCAATTTAGTCCTCCGCCTGCCTTTCGGTCTCTTCTCAGGTTTTCCTATGTTCCATATTTTTTTCACTAATTGGTTTTCCTGCTTACTTATTAATATGTCCTAGCCAGTTTAGTTGTCTTCTTTCTATATTTATTTCGAGTTTTTCAATTTTTAGGCTTTTCTTTATGGTTTTGTTTTGGATTTTGTCTCTTGTCACTCCTATTACTCTTCTTGGAAATTTCAACTCGTATCCTGGCAGCTTGCTCTTCAGTCTGTCATTTAAAATCCATGATTCACATCCATAAATGAGTGTTGGAACATAAAACGTTTTGTAGATTTTCATTTTGGTATCTGCTGTAGAGATGGGAAGTTCGATTCTTTTTGGTGAATCATTCATTCCAAGTGATTCGTTCACAAAGATTCGTTCTTGAATGATTCACTCATTCACGCGTTTTGTTTAGACTAACAAGTCTTAACAAAGACCGAACCGAAGCAATATGTACCGGCATTCGTATTCAATTACTCAGCGAAACGCGTAGCCGAAATTTCAGCATCGAGGTATTTTTTAAACTATTTCAGATAGCTGGGTAATTATATCGTATGAAATGGGTAGAAAAGAATGAAGAAGTTTTTAGTGAAAAAATTACTTGCATAGCTTTATTGTTATAAAAGATATGATTTATTTTTGTACAGCGGTTGTATTTCGTAACGCTAGCATAAATGTGCGTTTCACGCATGATTTGCCAAACATAAATTAATTTAAATAATCAACGCCAAGAAAAGAGAATTATAATTACTGATTTACTTATTTGCCATTTTACATTAAAATTTGAATCTACTTTGAAGACGGAGAACCACCGCATTGTCAAATTTTACACCATCAAATCCGATTTACTGGTCAATTTTACGTAGAACTCGAAACTCGAACGAATTGAACGGTTCACTTCTGAATCTTTTGACAAAAATACCCGTTGGTTCCGCGGGCTTCGGTACCGAGTCGAGTGAATCAGTGAATCGATTCACTTGAAAGTAAGGACTCGGTTCATTCGATTCAGTGTACTGATTCGTTATTTTTGAACGAATCGTTCACGACCGACACACCTCTAATCTGCTGATACTTCTTTTTTTACTGATAAAACTTCGTTTTAGTGCATTATACAGTTTTGTTGCTGCGATTGTTTTTTTCTAAGTTAATTTTCATCTCGAATTTCAATAGCTCCTTCTCCTATAATTCAAGATTTTTCTATAGTTTTTCTCATGTACTTCCAAACAATATAAAGTCATCTGCATATAACAGTTCTTTTACACAAACTGGTTGTAAATTATTTACTCCCATATTTATGCCCTTAATTTCTAAATCAATATGTTGCGCCACTTCATCTATTACCGTCAGGAAAAGCAGCGGGCTTAGTGTTTGTATTTAGTTTGGTGATTCTGATTATATTTTTTGTTTGTGCATGCAAGCTCTGTATTTCTTCTAACAAGTGATCCGGGACCTTCCTATTTCTCAAAACCTCCTGTATTATTTCTCTCGGTACCTACACTCTCTAACGCTTTCAGTAAATCTATGGCACCCAAGTATACTTTCTGATTGTGATTTATACATTTTTCCCTTTGCTGTCTAATTACAAAAATCTAGTCCTGTGTGCCCCATAGCAATCATGCCATCTTCACCCGTAATGCTTTTGAAACGCCAAAAGGCCCCATATGCTCCACCATCGGAGCAACAAGCTTAAGAAGAAGTCCTGCTTGCCCCTTCCTGAACGGAAACTCGCTTTTTCTATTATTTCTCTTGATCTATTTTCAATTAGTCTTTCATATATTTTCCCTGGCCCGCTTAGGAGAGATATATGCCTCTCTAATTTTCACATTTTAGATTCTCTCCCTTTTTGAACAGTGGTATTATTATTGGCATTTGCCAGTTTATGGGGATTGCCTTTGTTGTCCATGCTTTGTTTATTATTTTAAGAAGAAGCCGATTTCCGTCTTCCCCCATAAATTTGGTAATTTCCAATCTTATGTTATCCCATCTCGTCGCTTTGCCAATTTTAAGCAGCTTTAAAGCTTGTTCTATTTTCTCTACCGTATATTCCTGATTGCCTATTTCTTCAACCTCTCGTTGATCTTGTGTTCTAATACCCCTTTCGTCTAATGTTTATGTTTCCTTATTTTCGATTAGCTCTATGAAATAATCCCATCACCGTTTTTTTACTTGTTGTTCGTTTTTCAAGAGGACTGCCTATTTTGTTTTTAATCTAAAACCTCGTTTTTTTCTTTTTATTCCTTGTAACACTCTATACAACATTTTTGAATTTCTCTCCCCAAACTACTCCTTCCATCTTGTCTCCGAAATCTTCCCAAGCCATATTTTTTGCTCCTTTTGCCATTTTTTTAACTTTAACTCTTTGTTGTTTATATGAAAATGTACCCGCAACCTTGCTATGGTTCCCACAATAATTACCCCAAATTACTTTACTTCTCCAAATTTCAAATTACCTTAAATTATTAAAATGTGCCCCACCTTTTGTGATTTGTATTTCAATTTAGCTTTCATTTAAAATGAGTTACTCTTATCTCATGTCGTTCTCAGGATTCGTTAAATCAATTTCAAAATAAAATAAAACTTGCTCATAAATGTTTCAAGATACAAATTTATTACAATGATAATTCCATAAATTACTCTAACTTCTTCTATTTTTCTAAAATTAACTAACCTCATTCTCTCTCACTTGTATTATGGTTGAATACAGCTTCGATCTCAGTTATTTCCATTTGATTCCAATTTAAGTATACTCGTCGTTTACCTTGATTCCAATTCCATTTACATTTATTTTCAGTCCAGTTGTATTTCAATTTGATTTCAATTTTAATTTAACTTTAATTCTATTCCAGTTGTACTTCAGCTACACTTTCCAATTAACTTGTAGTTATAAGATTTTTTATTATTTATTCTTCTTTAATCTCAATATTCTTTTAATTTAAACTTTTAAAAGTTGGTACTGATTATTTAAATTTAACTTTGAATTAACGTAACTTATTTTAGAGGAACAACTATTTTCGCATTCTCTCGCTATTAATTCAACACCACCTCTTGTTTCCTGTATCGCAGGTCCTTTTCAATCCGTTTACCCATGATAAAACACATTCATTCAATCATCAATCTCCCAAACAACAATATCTAGCTAATTACAATATAACAATACAAAACAATAATGGTACAATATAACAATCTTAAAATAATAATAAAAGGAAGCCAGGTAGCTCAGTTGTAAGAGGCTAGGCTAGGCTTGCAAGTTGCAAGTCCCGGGTTCGAATCCCTACATTGGTGGAGATTTCTCAGGCCTCTGGGATCGGTACTAAGCCTAGTGAGACCATTCACAGTTGGGCTTAATTAACTGTGCTCTACTCGGGAGACTGGTCTGTGAGTAACAAGACCACTACACACGTAGTAACACACACATGACACAACCGTCCGACTTGAAGTAATGCCTAAAGGTGGTTCCGAGCAGATTGGCTATACACGCATACAAGACACACACACACAAAAAGAAAGAAAACAATAATCAAATTACACAAACAACACTTAAAATCTACCTTTAACTATTTTAAAATTATATAACAATTTTTTTATAATTAAATTTGCATCATACTTCGGAGTAATCTTTATTTTTTTATGTTCAAAATTAATAGTATTTCAAAATAACATTATTTAAAGATAACATAACAATATTTATATTTTGTTTTCGAACGCCATAATTTTTCTCTACTTTTCATTCTTGCTCCTCCTTTTTCCATTCTTCTCTTAATTTATTAAATACCTCTTTAAGTTCTTAATTTTTTCTATTGAACTCTTCCTTCAGTTCTACCTTAAAATCATCTAGTTTGCTTAAAATTTTCTCTATTTCTTCAGTTGTCGGCTTTTGCTGTTCACTTTCTTTCTTTTCTTCTTGCAATATATTCACGTGTTTTGGCGATCTTACGATCTTGTTGCTCTTTTTAAATAATATTTTCCTTTCTGCGATTACTTTTTTAGAGAAATCATTCTCAATCCAAATGTGTGTGCCTTTCAGTGCTCTTACGTTTTTTAATATTTTAATTTTGTTGTTGTACGTTGTAAATGCTAGCAGCACTGGTCGGTTCCTTCCTTCATTGTATTGGCCCAATCTTCTTATAAAATCTATGTCAGTTTGCCAATCAATTTTAATTTCCATTTTTACAAAAACGTTTTCAATTTTTTGCATAAGAATGTCTTGATTTTCAGTTTCTGCATCATTTATTCCCTTAAAAATTATATTTTTCTTTTTTAGGTCTCTTTCCAGTTTATCTATCTTCTCCGCTTGTTTGTTAATTTTATTCTTTAAGTTTTGATTTTCAAGTTTTATATCTAATATTTCCATTTTATTCTTAATTTCTTCAAACATGTTTTTAATCTGAGTTATTGTTTCATCCATTTTAGGTTAAGTTCACTTTTGTAGCTATAAACTCCTTGGTATTCAATTCCCACGTATTATTACACCAGAATTTGTTTTGTTATTAATAATATTTATTTTTATCACTTATCCACTTATATTTTTAAACCTATTATCGATTAATTTTATAAATTTGTACAGCACACAAATTAACAGCTCTGACCTTCACAACCCGCCCGAAACTTCTGCTCTTTGTTGGAATTCTTCAGGGGTCTCATCACACTTCTTTCTTTTATGCTTGTGGCACCTTGGACTCTTGGTTGTCTTTCCTTTTTTTTTCTTCACTCATGAGAATTACAGTTTGTTTACTTTTTTTAATTTCTCTCGGTTTTCTTTCTTATCACAACATATACAAAGTGCATGCGCTTCGGTCGTAGATCTTATTTATTCCGATTAACCTTGAAATTTCTGGGAATTCTTTAATAATTTCACAATTAATGCACCACCTTAATAATATATAATAATAAATCCCATTACCCCCTTGAGGAACATAGGGTTAATATAAAGTCTTTCCATAATTTGCGATCATCTGCAATGGGTTTTAACTGGGATATTGTTTTTCCACTCTCTTGCGTAACTGTCTTCCTCCAGGTTGTATAGGGTCTACCCACTCTTCTTTGACTTTGTAAATCCCATTTCAAGGCCATTTTGGGGGGTTCATTAGCATTCTTTCTTAATGTATGGCCTATCCAGCCATATTTTCTCTTCTTGATGTCTTGGTCTGTTCTACTCCACAGTTTTTCGTTTGAAAAGACCCGCGGCCACCAGATTTGTAGCATATTTCTCAAACACCGGTTTACAAATACTTGTAGTTTATTTTGAATGTTATTGGTTAAGTACCACGACTCGCACCGGTACAAAAGCACTGGTTTTATCATTGAATTAAGCACTTTCACTTTAGTACCTATGCTAACATTATTTGCACGCTATAGGTATGATAGGCTAGCAAATGCTCCTCGGGCTTTACGTATTCTTTCTTCGATGTCTTTTCGGGATCCTCCTCCTTTGGTAGTTATACTGCCTAGATATGAGAAACTGTATATCTCTTCTATGATCTCTCCCTCTGATGTTATCTCCCTTCCTGCTATTTCATTTATGCTTAATAATTTAGTTTTTTTCTTATTTATTCTAAGCCCACAAGACGGATTTCAATTGTCCAATAGACCAATCTTTATGGACATGTGCCCATTGAAAGCCTTTTTTGTCGGTTTATTTCACAAAGTAATGGTTTTTGCTTGGCAACACAACCTCTAAGATTTTTGATAGTGCTTACGCTGATTGAATTTATGCGATTTTCATTGATTTTTGGAGCAGCAGGCGCTGTAAGGAACCTATTTCGCTTGCTTGTTGTTATACTAACATGTATGTCTTCTTGAATAGTGGTAGTTCGTAGCCTCCTACTTCGTTTTCTTCTACCGCAAACCCCTTACTCTTTCCTTCGCTCAAGAGTTATAACAGTACCACCACATGAAACTGTTACTTTCTTCGCAATTTGGCGAAGTGAATAGCCTTCCTTTCTAAGTTAATTCTTTTTTAAACTTTGCCATTGTCACATTACACAAAATATCTTTTGGGCAAACATTGTTTACACTTCAAAATCCTCAATGCACACAAAAATTATAAAAATGGCATGAACTAGTGTAATTTCAGTTACTTGCTGGAATTGTCAAATGTATATGCAATGTAAACAAATTCTAAAGAGACAAGATAGTTGAGAAAACTAGGGAGATGTTATCAAAGATACTTTATCAAAACCTTTCCACCTGTAGTAATTCAATAGGACTAAGGGCCGGTATTTCCATCTCCTAATAACTTTATCCTCCTATTAAAAACCTGTTAATACAATCGTTTCCATGGAAACTATTTGCCAAATAGCTTATTAGGAGATGGAAAGACCGGCCCTAAAACAAATTACCAGCTTTCTTAAATACACCAAAATTAACACTATAACAATTAAGAAAGTCTATAATGCTTCTCTTATACAATAAACATACATTTTATTGACCAAATTTTGATTTATGCTAAAAAGTCTGGGTGATCTCAGACTTTCTGGCGGCAGTGTAACTACACAGTGTACACTTGAGTATCACCAACAACCCTAATTTAATTTTTTGTTTTTTAATTTACAGAGAAGAAAATTAGATGCTGTTTATTATTATATGAGAAGTCTCATGTCGTCGAATCCTGTTCCTTCTGCTAGAGAATGTTTAATTTCGCTCCTTGATGAAAACAGGAAAAAGGTATGTTATATTTAGCTGTTAATGTTATTCAAAATGTATACGTTAGTGAAGATCAAAACAGTGTTCATGTAGTTTAATTTGCGCACTGTTAAAGTATCACTACTAATATTTGTAACATTTTTTATTTGTGCTGCAGTATCTACATCAAATTTGTGTATGTATGCTTTTATTGTAAAGATTTTTCACATGTTTCACATAAAGTTATATATAAAAAAAGTAAGTAAGTAAAAATAAATTTCTCATTTAGTATGAGCAAGGTGAGCGTAAACGTCGTGAGGAACGCCTCGAAAAAGCAAGACAGCACATGAAAGAAAAGGAATCTGAAGCGGCAGGTCCACCCGGGTCTTTACGGCGTGAAATTTGGATTCGACCGGATGGCGGAAGGCGTGTTCATAGAACAACATCTGCAGTTCAAGAACCTAAACATGTTGATTCAGAGGAGGAAGACTTGGCAGCTTTGAGTTGTTTGGAAGTAAGTTGTATATGTTGGAAGTTGAAAGGTTAAGTTTAAGATGATTTAAAGCACTTACTAACCATAGTCGAAAATTAACGGTTATTGTTCTAATTCTAAATTATTACTAATGATTTATATTCTTTTTATAGTATTTAAACTATGCGAATATTATTTGTAGGTCAACAAGAGATTTGTTACAAGTTACCTTCATGTGCAATACAAATTAATTACTAAAATAGGGTAAGTTTTTTTTTATTATAAGTTTTTTCATTAGATGATAGCTTAGCCAAATTGTAAATGAAAGAATTGAATAAGATAGTATCATTTTTTTTTATTAATAACGACTTTATATTGCTGTGGCTTTGAAATATCGTAAATTTAACGAGTAAAGAACTTGATTAATATTCAGTCAACATTAGAAGCAGTTGATTCGATTTTGTTTGTTGAATTTTTAGAATGGAAAGTTTTCAAGAAGCCACACTTCAGATGCTAAAAGAATTTAGAGCTCTCCTACAACATTCGCCGATGCCATTGAATTGCAATAGATTTTTACAGCTTTTGGCTCTTAACATGTTTGCTATTGAAACTACGCAATTGAAAGGTAATTAGCATTAATTAATGGATAAAAACTATACTATAAAACAATGAAAATTAAACCTAAATATTGTGAATTTTTATTTGTTGTAGATCCACAATTTCAAGGTTTAAGTGGGTACAGGTCTGAACTTCAAGAACGTGCCCTCATAATTTCCTTGCAAATGTTTAGCTTAATATTAGAACGAAGTGTTTCGTTGCTCCACGACCACTTTAAAGTAAATCCTGAGTGTTTAAAGAAACTAACTTTAAATTCAATACCTCAAGATTTTCATATGCTGTTGCCTGCCATTAAAACTTGGTGTGATTGGATGTTATGTCACAGCAGTGTATGGAATCCACCGCCTTCAACGCAAGACTATAGGGTTGGGTAAGTGAAAATTATATGGCCCCGTACTTTTATATTATGTTTTTCATTTTAATGTACAGACCTCCTGGAGATGCTTGGAGTCGGCTTGCATTGCTGATGAATTTACTTGAGAAATTAGATCAAACCTTAGCCGCCACATTTATTGCAGAATCGCGAGAAGGTAAACCTTTAGCATTTTAAAAGTAGATTTAATGTATTATTAAGGAAAAATTGAATATTGAGGTTAAAGTAAAAAGTAGCCATATTATTTACAAAAGAGAGGATAGACAAATGATAATTGCCACACTAGAACACTGGGAAATGAAGAAAGTGATTATGGAGAAAAGTAAATTACTGAAGGGTACCAACGTGTTTTTAGAAAGCGATTTGATGTATATTGCCCCGCTAAGCCCAAAAGTGGTAACTGCATTTTTGAGAAAATTAATACATGCATATTGGTGGCGGCGTAAAATGCACATACAATCCCACTAATATGCATGTAATTCATTTTTTGACCATATGTTTGAGGCAATCGAAATTATATAACACTTCTCACATCTATGTAAAAGCCTACAGGGATGCAGAGCTGAATACCAATCACAGGTTACTTATAGCAAAAGTAAATTTTGATACAAAATTAAAAGAGGAAAGTAAGAAGTATGAACGAATAAGATTAGAAAAACTGTACAAGGATGAATATAGGAATAATATGTTGAAAAATTACAAGAAAGACTGAAGTATAATCACGTAAATATGAATGAGAAATGGGTAATATTAAGAAAACGTGGTGGAAACTGCAAAACGAATATGCGGAACAAGTAGGTACTATTAACAAGCAACATAAAAGAACAAAGTGGTGGAATGATGATGTTAAAAGTATAATAAGAGAGACAAAAGCCACATGGAAGAAACATATATCAACAAGCACAGTACAAGATGAAGAAGTTTTTATAACCAAGAGGAATGAAGCTAAGATGATAGTGAAAGATGCAAAGATGGAAACTTGGGAGAAATTAGGAAGTGAGGTAGAAGAACAATACAAAACCAATAGATGTTTCTGGCTGGTGGTTAAAAAATTGAAGGAAAACAATTTGCCAAAAATTAGAAATATAAAAGATAACTTCATAACAGATAAGAAAGGTATCTTGGAAGTATGGTGTAAATACTATGAAGAAAAATATAACAAGAAATTAGACAGCAGAGAAGAGTACAGGGAAATTGAAAGTGACGAAGATGAAAATGATAATAGCATAAACAGGGAGGAAGTTAAGCAGGTTATAAGTGATATGAAAAGTAGGAAATCAGCTGGGAAGGACGAAATCACACCAGTAATGATAAAAATGGAGAGACAGGAAGTGTCCAATTGGTTGGTAGATATATATCGGGAGGCTTGGAAAAAAGAATGGGAACAAAATTTAATTTTACCATTACACAAGAAAGGTAGTATTAGTGAGTGCGAGAATTATCTTGCATTGTGCTCATCATTGTTGGAGTGTAAATTATGTACGAAGATTCTGAAGAGCAGATTATATGAAGAAACAAAAGGAGTGAAGAGCAGGCTGCACTCAGTTCAGAGGGCCAAACACAAGACCACATCCACAGCCTCAGGATGATAATAGAGAAGAATTTAGAAAAAAGAAAGAGTTGGGTATTGCTTTTCTCGATTTAAGGGCGGCATTTGACAATATTGATAGGCTTAAAACTTGGGAGATACTTGAGGAATACGGAGTAAACCATAAATTAATTAGAGCTATTAAAAGTATATATAAAAATGTGGAAGCATATGTGAGAGTTAACCAAGGGGTGTCTGAAAAATTCGTGATTATACTGATTAATAAGGGTATTAAACAAGGGGTTAGTTTGGGTCGTTTGTTGTTTATAATGGTTATAAATAAAATTATGGAAAAATGTAATATACAAGTAAGAAAAACAAAGATTTGCAACAGAAGACTACAAGCTATTTACCTATGCCTATACCTATTATATGCAGATGATGTGATACTGTTTGCAAAAAATGATAGTAACCTGCAAGTGGCAATTGAAGCATGGAATGAATGTAACTGTCGAATTGTGACGTCAGCTCTCATCACCAAAGCCTTTTTTTTATATAAATTCCATCATCCATCAAAATTTCAAAATACACGTGCTTTTGAGGCTGCACAGCAACTTGTACAATTTTCTGACTCGTTGAATTGCCCTATTAAATTGTTCTCTTGTCTTCTTTGCAATTTTAGTCTTTTTATAGATATTAAAGGAACTTCCTATCTTCATTCTTTGTACCATTGAAGCTATAGTTTTATTCTGTTTTGCCAAATCACGTACAGAAATTGTTGGATTTTTTGCCAGTCCCGTAACAAGCTTTCTCCCTAGTCTTTTATTAAAAGGTCTTATTGGTCATCCACTCCTTGGCTTGTCAGTAATTGTTTGGTCTTCTATGAATCTTTTAATTACATTTCTTACCGTATTTCTATTCGATTTAACAATTCTTGCAATGTTTGCATAAGACAAACACTTATTTTCACTCCAAGTACGCAAAATATCGTTCCTTAACTTTTCTCTTTCTGTAGCCATTATTAACAATTACATTGGCAGGTAAACTGAAATTATTTACTTGACACGAAATACCATAAGGAATTTGACACATAAATTGTTTTCATGGGTGACCCCATTTCTGCCATTTGTCTTTGTCACAAAACTTTTCGATACAGGTTTTACATAACACATTGGGCGCATTCAGGGACGCTCAGCGGCTGGTGTGCTAAGTTAGCAACCTGAATAGACATGCTGTGAAGAAGCTTGCAGTAAGCCGCTGAGAAATTCGCTCAGCGTATAATTTGTTAAAAAAAAATTCGCTCAGCGTATAATTTGTTAAAAAAAGGAGCGGGAAACTGTAATTTACCCACTTTAACCTATAAAATGAATAATCTATTATTAGATTATTACATAATACTGAAAGGTTTAAGAAAATAATCAGTGACAAAGCAAGAGATATCTATGGTATGAAAATAAAAAGAGGCTCCAAAAAATGCACGGAATGGTGGACACCAAACATCAAGGAGAAAATCAGCAAGAAAAAACAGGCCTGGAAGAAATATATAAGAACAAACGTTCCCATACACAAAAATGAATACCACAACTACAGAAATGAAGCAAAGAGAGCAGTGAAAGAAGGTAAACAAAAAGGGTGGGAAAAGTTTGGAACACAACTACAGGAGGAATACAAAACCAGCAATAGGAAATTTTGAAGCAGAATCAGGTATATGAAGGGAAGGAAAAAAAGGAAATAAGAACCATTAAAAATAAGAACAACAAGATAATAACTAACAGAAAGGAGATATTACAGAGATGGAGAGAATATTATGCTGAAAAATTCCACGATGAAGAAGACAAAGAAAACCTAAATATAGAAAACAGTAGGGGAAGAGAAGAAGAGAAGGGTATAATATCGGATGAAGAGCTAAACGAAATTGAAATGGGAGAAATAGAAGAAGCGCTTAGAAATATCAAAATTGGAAAAGTTGGAGGAGAGGACGGAATTGACCCGGAGATGATTAAATGATTAGGAATGGAAGGAAAAAGGTGGCTCCATGAAATATGCAACAAAGCATGGATAGAGGGAAGAATATCTAAAGGGTGGGAAAAAAACTTGATACTGCCAATATACAAGAAGGGAGAACAAACGCAGTGTGAAAATTATAGAGCTATCTGCCTATCCAATGTGGGATATAAGGTATACACCAGAATAATAGAAAAGAGACTCCGCATACAAGTAGAAAACAAATTAGAAGATGAACAGGCAGCTTTCAGAACAAACAAGCAAACAATAGACAACATAACAATAATTAGAAACCTGATAGAAAGAGCGAAAGAAACAAACGAAATGTTGTACCTTATATTTATAGACCTAAGGGCCGCCTTTGACAACATTAAAAGACCGATCATCTGGAAATGCTTAAAAGATTTAAACGTAAATAAAAAATTAATTACAATAATACAAGGCAGTGGCGGCTCGTGACCCATTTTATAGATGAGGCGATAGATGATAATAATAATAATAATAATACAATATGACTTTACTCAAAGAAGGCACCATGAATTTGAATTACATTTTTATGTTTTGTACATTAAATCAATTCGGAGTTTTCGCCAACTCACTATGAAGCTCTTTTTCAATGGATAGCAGGATAGCATTCCTAATCCTGACAGGCGGTCCTCAGACATAGTATTCCGTAGGTAGGTTTTAATTCTCTTCAAGCAGGAAAAATTTCTTTCTATTTTAACTGACGTAACAGGAATAGTTAAAATTAAACAAACAAGTTTATACGTTTTAACAAAAACCTCTTTTAATTCCTCTATCTTTTTGAAAAATGCCATAATGTCGGTATTGCGAAATTCTGAATCTTTATAAATATTTACTAATTCATTTTTCGAAAGCGATTTATTAAAAATATTTGGATAGTTTGTAATTAAACACGAGAAGGCCTCTTCTGGAAACATCTTGTCGGTATCAACCATTTTTTATGAATCTACCAAGCGTAAAAACTGTAGTTTTTCGAGATCCGCAAATCGTATATTTAATTGTGACGCGATACAGTCTATTATTTCATAAAACAGAAATTTATATTTTTGAAACAATTCTTCTTCAGAAAGAAGTTCGTTCCCTAAGCACCAAACACTGGAAGAATTGTAAATAAATACGTAAAACTGTCTGTGTTTATATAACAATTCCCAACAATAAAACAGTTAATTCTGGATTATGTAAATACAAGAATTATGCTATGGAAAGTAAAACAGTCAACGTCCAAAACTACAAACTGTCAACTGTCGATTATATTGAAATTAATCCATTAAGCACGTTTTGCATCTTGCATTATTACGCGAACTTAATTCACGAGGCATGACGAATGTAGACGAGAAGCGCCGATGTCCAGTGCCTCAAATCACGTTAGCAGGGCGAATTGGAATCCTTGCGTATGATGAAATCAGCTGGTGATTCTAGAGAATTGACGTCATTTCCGAGGCGATACAGCTGGTGCCTCGGTAAATTTCAGCAATCGTCTCAGTATTGCGCATGGGACTCGGCGGCATGCCAATTGCTCAATTTAAACTAATTTAAAGTAACTTATTAGCAAAATTAAACAATTACACCAAAAATAAAAAACAATTTGAGAAACAGATTAATGTCTCAAAGGTTGAAGGTGAGGCGGCGCCTCATTTGCCTCATCTGACGAGCCGCCACTGATACAAGGACTATATTGCAACTTCAGGGCACAGGTAATAAACGAGGGACATAAATCAGAAGAATTCAACCTAAAGTCAGGAGTAAAACAAGGAGATTGTCTAAGCCCACTCCTATTTATAATTGTAATGGATAAACTACTTAAAAACACAAAAGATAGATGTGAATCAACAACCATCGGATATCATAATTTAATTCCAACAAAAATACAAAGTCTACTGTATGCAGACGATATAGTCCTCATAGCAAAAAACCAAAGACAGATACAAACATTAGTCAACATCTGGACTCTGGAGGTTAATATAAGTAAAACTAAACTTATGATAATAAACGAAATAAAGAGGAAGAAAGAGGAAAATATAATAATAACATGCAAACAACAAAGCCTCGAACAAGTGAGCACTTATGAATACCTAGGAAGTGTGATAGCAAACGATGGAAGTCTAGACCTAGAAATCGCTAAAAGAAAACAGAAAGCTACAAACATCTACTATGCAATAAATAAAACAGTACTAGGAAAAAAAGAGATCGACACCCGGACGAAATCACATGTATACAATGTAGTAGCCTTACCAACAATATTATATGCAAGCGAAACTTGGGCGATGCTAAAGAAACATGAAGAGAAAATAAACACAATAGAAATGAGATACCTAAGGAAAATGGCGGGAAAAACAAAATATGACAGGATAAGAAATGAACAAATAAGAAAAATAACAAAACAACAATCAATAATAACAAAAATTGAAAATAAGCAGCTAAACTGGTATGGACACATCACCAGAATGACCCCGGAAAACATAGTCAAGAAGATAACAGAACCTAGAAAAGGGAAAAGAAAGAAAAGAGGAAGACCGAACAAATCATGGTTAGACAGAATTAAAGAGATAGGAGAGAAGAGAGGAAAACAAATGAATGAGATGAAAACATTAGCACTTGATCAAACTAAATGGAAGAGATGGATAAAAGATTATAAACCAGCACCATAATATCCGACGCCGAAATGGCATAAGGATGAAAGTGAAGAAGAAGAAGACATAATAGTGAAAGCAAAGATAATTAGTTTATTCTCCTTGAGTGAAAGTAACACCTAACCTTACAAAACAAATAACAAACTGTCAAAGTAACTTACTATCAGACGTTTCATTCAGGGAAATACCTTTTGCTGCCATTTAGCATAAGCTGACTAAATTACCGCTTAGCTAAGCAGCTGAGCGTCCCTGAATGCGCCCATTGATAGGTAAGAAAGAATTAAAAACAAAAACAAAAATGCAAATATAATTATAATACAATATACTTACCTATGGTGCAGAGAACAGGGTACTAACAGATGATCATGATCCGAGATCAAAGATTACTGCAATTGAAATGAAATACTTAAGGAAAGCCACCAGATACACCAGAAGAGACGGAATATACAATAGCACAATAAGAGAGTTACTAGATGTTGAGCCTTTGGTAAATAAGCACGAAAACAAACAGTTAAAGTGATTTGCATTGTGGATATAGGATGAAGACTCCCAAAAATTGCAACTGAGATTAAAGTTGAAGGAAAATACAGTGAGGCAGACCTCGGATTTTATGGGAAACGTACATTGAAGATATAGTTATTGCTAGAGGGAAGACACTACCAGAAGCAAGAGAGCTAGCTAGAGATAAAAAAGGATTTAGGAAATGGATAGGAACGAAGTAAAGATTAAAATATTCCCTATGCTTAATGGCGTAAGGCACATATGGGCAACCCACAGGCCGGATCCGGCCCTCTACTTCTTTTGATCCGGCCCTGATCCAACTGAAACGTTAAATAGCTCATAGCAATTTTATGACACCAATAATCAGGGCTTTAGCATAGCATTTAAGGCACCTGCCAACATACAGCTTTAGACCAGAGCATTAATTTATTTAATAATTTGGTCTGGCTCTTGACTCGGAGAATGATAATTTGGCCCCAGAACTAGGAAAGGTTGCCCATGCCTGGCGTAAGGGATAGAGAAATAAGAAGAAGAGTTAATGTATGAACATTTTAAAATATTTAGTAATTACTATTAGAGAAATAGTAAAAAGTTACATCTCAAAATATGTTAATTTATTATTTTATTTTCATTCTGAATAGGGTTTGAATTAGTCCGATTACCAGAGGATGCAGTGTTGAGTGGTTTTACACCTCTTATGTACAATGAGCATGAACCAACCTACGCACTTAAAGAAATAGATTTAGAAATGTCACAGTTTGCCCTACGTCTTGCTAAAGTGCACTTCTTTGGTACCGTGTTCCTTTGTGGCCTAGAACCTCCCGTCCTTAAACTTGAAATGGATACCGATTTCGGTGAATATCTATCTGTCGTTTGTACATCTTCGAATAGGGATTCATCACCTTCGCCACCGGAATTGGTAAGTTCTTTTTATGATTTCTCGTATTTATTAAATTAATTATTCCTTCGTTATAGATTGATGATGATGATTTATTGGTGGAAAGCTTCAGTGAAGATGAAGGTTATGAAGAACAGGCTGCTCCATTAAGTGAAAGTGCTTCGTCTGAGGTTCGTCAGCTTTTAAGTCGAAAGGTCGAGTTAGAAAAACGACAGCGTACCCAAGAATTACATCGACAGCGGGTACAGGTGTGTAATATAATTTATCGTGCTTAAGTTTTAGCATTGTATGTTGTTTTTTGTTTTCAGAAAATTTTACAGCAGTCAGTTGTTAGTGTTCACATAGAAATACGCCCAAAAATTTTAGTTCCTGATACAAATTGTTTTATCGATTATCTAGCAATGATAAAAGCTACTGTGGCAGCACATGTTTATACGTTAATGGTTCCTTTAGTCGGTAAATATTTTTCTACTTTGAAAATTGTTTTATATTACAACTTGATTTGTTTAGTATTAAATGAATTGGAAGGTTTAGCAAGGGGAGGTAAATATCCGGCACCGTCACCAAGAGCAGTTACAGATCCTCAACATGTACTTAAAGTAGCAGATTCGGCAAAACAAGCTTTAGAATATCTTGGCAATCGGCATAGTAATATTAAATGTGTGACAACTAAAGGGACAACGTTGCCTACGTTTACGTTTACTTTTGAAGAAGATTCCCTTGCAGAAGCTGCAATGCGAAATGACGATAAAATCTTAGCGACATGTTTAATGCTTTGTAAAAATAATAAAGACCAAATAATGGAAGGTAAAGAAACTGAGGAGACTGCATTTGCGGCAGATACGAAAGGTATTGTAGAACCAAGAAAGCTATATCGAGAAGTAGTTCTGCTAACTGAAGATCGAAATCTTCGAGTGAAGGCACTGGCTAGGGACTTGCCCGTGCGGGAGCTCCCTGATTTCTTACAGTGGGCAGGACTGGGATGAACCACTTCTTCAATTTGATCTTCAGTAAAGAGATTGTGGATTTTGCATGCCTCTAGGGTCATCGAATTAAGGCAAGTTTCCTGTGATATTACTAAGTTTAATTCGACTTACACAAATTTATAAATATTTCAGATCGTAAATTGATACGTCCTTATTGTAACTCCTAATTTTGTGAGTTCGTATATGTCTTAAAATTTGTAATTAGGAATTTTCGGCTGTTGTTTACATAAATTTATACGTTTTGTATGTGTACACTGTCTCAAGATTTCAGTACGCAGTAATACCTTTTCAACTGTCTGATAAAACCGATTATTGTGAATTGCATTCCTGCAATAGACCATGAACAGCAGCTGTAGACGATCGTTACGTTGCCCTAGCATATTTTTCGTGAACTAATTATTGTTATATTTTTTATTAGCACCTTGTAATTAAAATATACATATTTTATATAAATCCAATCAAGTTTTACACTGATTTAGTAATTGTATAAAAAAAAAACTTTTAGCAAGTACTTATTTTTATCGTTATCTCCATTTACCTTTTTCAGATTTTTTTCTTTATTGTACTTACACTTGTTATAAATAATATATTTGCAGTTTTTTTGTCTCAGGATTCGTCTTCAATAAAATATTGAAAATGTGTACCATTGTATTATTTAAGATATTTGAGCAACATTAAAAGTTATCTCTCACTATTTTTTAATTGTTCTATCTTTTTATTAATAATTTGGGGGGAAAGAATTTTTTACATAAGATTAAGTAAGTTGTAATAATGGAATAAAATATTGTTAAAATGTTACGGGGGTTTTAAAACGAGTCTTTTAAATTATTTTTTAAGATATCAAAATGAAATTTGGTATATGCAATATACTGTTAAAACTGCACTATTTGACATAGAACACAAGTTTCAGTCTTTGAAGAAGTTTTAATTACTTAGGGGTGATGATAAACAAAGAAATAAAAGCTGCTACAAAGTAAGAAAATTAATAAAATAACAAAAATAAGATTATGTAAAACGATGATACGCCCAGTAGTCACATATGCTTCAGAAGCAATGAATTTGACAAATAAAGAACAAAACAGGCTAAGAATTTTTGAAAGAAAAATTTTAAGAATGATCTTAGCGCCCAAAAAAATTAATGAACACGAATACATGCAGAGAATTAATCACGAGTTGGTAAAGGAAACGGAAGGAGGAGACATTATTAAGTATATAAGATATACATATACCGGGTGTTCAGCGAGGAATGGGACAGCGTGATACCTCGGGAACGAATGCAAATTTTAAAATTCTGAAAACTTCGTTATAAATGTCCGTTAGGGGCAGATAATTCATGTATTTTATAAGCATTTATGTAGGTTGTACCTAGGTATATCTTCGCCTTAAATTTATAAAAAATATTTTTTCGAAAAGTACAACAAATAGGTTGGTAGCAGTTATAAGGAAAGTTATGACAAATGTGTTGCAGATTCCAAAAATTTAAAAAAATAAAGTTAGGTAGCGCTACCTAGCGATGACGCATTTAATTTAAAAATTTTTTACCATGAAATATCTGCCCCTAACGGACATTTATAACAAAGTTTTCAGAATTTTAAAATCTGCATTCGTTCCCGAGATATCGTGCTGTCCCATTCCTCGCTGAACACCCGGTATACAATAGAATTGTGATTAACCGGATTAATTAATGCAGACCTAAATCCGTATAATTGAATTCATTTATTAAGCCTGTTTGACACGACGTTAAATTTTACACAAAATTTATGCAAAAATTTTTTATAAAATTTTTAGCACCGTTGCATACAGAAAAATTACAAATAAATTTTCTCATAAATTTATGCATAAATTATTTAGAACGTGTCCTAAATCTAGCAGAAAAAGTGCGCGTTAAAAGTGCGCATAGAGCAACATTCCACACTACGAGGCTGTAGTCAAATATATCGGGTGATCAAATGAATTTCAGATTAGGGTAGGCGCTGTAAGTGCAGGGCATGTCTTAGAGTACTGCAGCGCACTATAATTTAAATGGATTTGTTATTTTGACAGTTCATAAAAGAAAATATTTAAGGATTAAACTAAGACATGCCTAAAAAATAAATAGCCTACTAGATGTGAAATTCATTTGATCGCCCGTTACAAACAAACATGGAAGGCAACTCTTGGTTACATCAGTGTTACAAATATGGCAGTCACAAATATCACTAAAAAATGCAATCATACGCAAGCGCAATTCACAAATTTTGCATTAAAAAGTGAGACTGTTGCAAACAGAAAATTGTCAATTTTTGCGAAAATTTTTCAGAAAATTTATAAAAAAATTTACTCAAAAATTTTAGCATAAATTTAATACCGTGTCATACGGGCTTTAGAAGCACTTAAAAAGCGTTGTTGTACATAAATAACACTATTTTTAATTTTACTTATTTACGACGAGGTGCCATTGTAACTAATCTATGGCACTTAGTTCTGAATCACCCTGTATAGAGAAAAATCTGTCGCATCCAAAAGACATCGCCGAACTTTTAAAAGGACGACGCGTTGTAAATTTGACTTTTGTTTTTAACATTTCTTTTTGAAAAATGGTTTTTATCAAAGAGAACTGCTGTGGACTATACTTGATACTTTAATTTATGTATATGCACAAAGGAATTTCCATTTACACCCTATTTTAGGTGTAGAGACGATGCAGGTTTCAGTAATCATAATCATCATAAGAGCTACGCCCGTAGATTAAATTAAAATTATAACGTAAAGTTAAGTTTTTAAGATATTTCAGAAACAATTAACAAGAAATTGCCAATTTTTTCAATTTTATTTATTTTCATAACTGTTTAATTTATAGCTAATGTAAGGTGACTAGACGTTAGACGTCCCGATTTTTGGCGGTACAGTCCCGATTTTTAACAATTTGTCCCGCGTCCCGTGGAGTTTTAAGAAAGTCCCGCTTCTTGGAAAGAATATGCTTTCGCATACTGTTTCTATGGTGCATAAGAGCTCACTTGTTATGTTTCCTTTAAAATACGCTTTCTCTATAAAATACGTCGTCAATAACAACGTATTTTATAGGCCTTTAAATACGTCGTTGCCTAGCAATCTGCACATTTTTTGTATTATGACGCGTCTCAAATAATAATTTATTAAAATTTCTAATAATATATTAGTGAAAAAAATGTCTGATATTAGTGTTAGAAAAAATCTTGAAGACAACTCGTGTTTTATCGTTTAAAAATCTCGGTCTATCAAATCCTCGGCTCACTTCGTTCGCTCGGATTTGAACTACGACCTTGATTTTTAAACCTTCTATAAAACACTTGTTGTCTTAATTATTTTGGATGGAGGTTTCAGTAGATCAAAATAAACACTCACAAATAGAAAACTTGTTATTTATTATATAACTGATTGATATGTTAAAATGAATAAAATGTGCTGGTTGCACGTTACATGTCTCAATTCACTTGCACACGTGATGTACTCTCTCAATCTTACAACTTAAACATAAAGTATGAAAAAGTAACTAAGGAACTGAATCGGTAAAGACGGTTGTTGTACAAAACCGCGTTAAATTATTTATATAAGAAATTCAGTTGCTTTCATTTTCTATATTAATAGCTATAAAAATAGCAGAAGCAGGAATAAGAGATTGGAGGGAAAGAGCGAAGGAACGAGTGAAATGGAAGCAAGTGGTCAAAATGATAGAAGCCAAGGGCCGATAAGGCCTGTAGCGCTAAAATATATATATATTATATATATTTAAAAATAATATGCAATTTATTTAGTATGTTGAAGAATCGCAGTTTCTCTTTCAATGAAATATTGATTTAAAATTAAATTACTCATTGACTGATTTTAAATTTAATTAAGACACCTCTGAGGTTCCATAATTTATTATAATTATTATTTATTTTAAAACCCAAAATCTCAAACAGATTAGGTATTTTATATAAAGGGAATTATGGAACACCAACAGAAATATGCAATTAGCAATAACATCCGAAAATATACTAATTTATATTAAAAAAATGTACATGCATTTTTGGAAATTTACGTTCATAATATCCCGAGCATAAAATATGTAAAAACCTAAAAGATGAATTTATATTTTCGTACAAATTACGTGTGCTGAACCTGCAACAAAAGTAAAAGGGAGGTGGTAGGTAAACTGAAGAGGGGAATATCTAGAGAATATCTATAGGTACAGTAGACTCGTTAATCCGGACTAATTAAAACAGGGCCGATCCAGAATATCGCATAATCTGGATTATTGAGATAGTTGATTTTTAAATTGACTTTGAAGGTAAAAGTTTATAAAAAACAACAAAATGTCTTATTGCTTATAAATAGGTAGGTACATATTTATAGTTTATTTATGTGAATGCAAAATGAAAAACAAAAGACCATTTTCTTAAAAAATAAAAAACAAAACATTGTACATGTGATTTTTATTCTTTGAAAAAATTCGTTATTTTAGTTTGTCTAATAATGGTTTCTTCTTTAAGCTGTTTGAGTGCAAGAATGTGCCATAGTTGGACATAATTTTCTTCTGCCCATTGTAATCCCACGGAGAAACATTTAATTGCATTTTCATATTAATTTTTGATGCTGACGCCGATTTTAAATCATCATCTTCACTGATACTTGAATCACAGTCTAGTAATATAACTAGACTGTGCTTGAATCTTCTTCAATAGTGTTTTCTTGAAGAAGTTTATTTTCAGTTTCTTCAACGCACTGAAATATTACGTCTAATAATATAGAATCCGGATTAACAAAACCACTTGATCTGGATTAACAAACTAGATCCGGACATTATGGTAGTTGATTACCAGTCCGGACTACCGCAACATCCTGATTAGCGCGATTCGGATTAACGAGTCTCTACTGTACTATTTTTGTTTTCTTTTTCTGCATTCTCAATCAGTTTTAAAATAGTACGCCGTCCTTGTCGCAAGTGACATTTTCCGCGCAAGCGTTTTGGAGTTATTTTCCTCAGCTACATTTAACTCTTTAGAAACAGTACCTACCAGAGATTTGGTAAATTTGAGTCGCGATATTGTTTTGTGTTTAGTTTCATTTTAAGAAAATCAGAATAAAAAGGGACCTCTCGGTGGTGTAGCGGACGAGTGTTTGCTTCACGATCGAGAGGTCCCGGGTTCGGATCTAACCTTGTGGCTACACCTTGGTCTGGAGCGTGGTTGGCATCCGAACCCGTGTAGGTTAAGCAGTGTATTAAGTGTAGAAGGCTAATGATCACTGCAATCGATGCCGACAAGCTCAATATAAAAAAAAGAGTAAAAAGGACTTTGCGTAAACTGCCATGGGTCGATAATTATTATCTATTTTAAAAGTGTTCTTTGATCAAGCTGAACGAATAACTTACAATTTCTTGTACTTTAAAAATTGAATTATGTCAAAAATTCTAACAATTGACAAGAAGAGCCGCAAAGTTTATAAATATCTTTAGTTCTTTTGTGAAGTGTGCCGCTCTAACTGTAAAATTTCTTAAGCTGTATTGTGGAGTAACATATAACTATTATAAAATGGAAGTGCACTTTTATTACTTTGCAATGATTTTAACAGGTTTTTAAAGTAGGCAAATTTGCAAAGTCATCTTGCTGAAGCTGTTTGTCAGTGTTTGAGCGTGAAAAAAATTTGGACAGTAGTTGTAAAGTTACAAAAATATTAGAAATCGGTGTTTGAAGTCCCTTTAATGATGAGAAAATTATTTTGATTGTAAACATTGTTTTTTTTTCTTCTAATTTTCAATGTATTGTAACGAGATGCATCAGCACACGTGTGAGATCATATGCGTCATCCACTGACAGGCTTCCAGAGCGGTCGACGATTAGTCATAATCGCGCGAGTACGGGTAGTTTCTGGATTGGAGTTCTCGAAGGACGAAGCTGGGATATAAAAGGCGCGATCCAACGAACACAGCCAATCTAATCAAGCCTACTAAATGGTCATGAATACGTGCGTCTCGGTGAAGATAAATAAGTGCATGAATTAAGTTGTTAAAAAATTATACTACGTCTAGCCAATATACTACTCTAGCGCTTAAAATTCCTTTATGCAGTTTTGACGTGACTGAGTAATTAAGCTGAAATATGTACTGCGCCGCTTTCCGTTTCCACCACTGCATTGTGTACGGGTAAAACAAGTTTTAAATACGACAACCCGGTGATGCTCTATCTGCTTTGAAGAAAGCTGCCAAACAGAGATAGCATCGCGAACACTCTCAAATATAAACAGCCTTGGCCGTAAGTATTAGGCACCCTATAATAATCCACTTATTTTAAAATGTTTCATAGTTTGGCAAGAAACAAACTATTAGTTGATGAGAATAATTACTATTTATTGATTTATTCAATATTTGGTGGGTCCACCCTTTGCCTTAATTACTGCAGCAATTCTTTGTGGTATATTGGCGACTAACTTCCTACACTCTCCGTTTTGTATCTTATTCAATTCTTGTTGGACAGCGATTTTAAGAGTTTCTTTTGAAGTAATATTATGTGTCCTTATCTTTTTCTTCAAAATACTCCATAAATTGTTCTATCGGATTAAGATGGGGGGGACTGGCTGGCTAGTCTTAGAGTTCAATTCTAGATTCGTTAATCCATGGTAATGTAGTCGCCGACTTGTGACATGGCGCTTTGTCTTGTTGATATTTAAGATCGTGCATGCTAGTGTCTCCAAAAAGTTTAGTCTAGTGAATGACGGCTGTAAAGCCGTTTTCAGGACATTAATATATTTTTCGCTATTCATGCGACCTCCGCAAATAAACATTTCGCCTACGCTACTGGAGGCCATACATCCCCAAATTATAATACTCCCTTCCCTATGATTTACCACAGACACTACACATTCCGGAAGGTATTCCTCATCCCACCCTTCGCCTCACGTATGTCACACCAGAAGTTCCAAAAACCTGAAAATGCCGCTATTTTCTAAAAGACATTATTATTTTAAAAGATTGTCGCAGATGTTTTAAACATTATCCAAGGATAAAAAATAAATAAAACAAGACATTCTTCAAAGTTAGATTCATCAGACTACACTACATTTGACCAATCTTCTTCTGTGAAATGTTGGTACTTAATAGCCCACTGCAAACGAGCTTTCTTATTTTTTTCTGAAAGCCATGGCTTCTTTCTGACCTTGCAATCTTTAAGTTCAGCTTCTCCGAACCTTCTTCTTACCGTTCGAGCGGAAATCTACTTTCCGATTTCCTCTGAAATTGCAGCAGCGGGCACAAAATTAATTAATTTTCGATCTTCACGTTTCGTGGTCACTCTATTTCTGTCTATTATTTTTCTATTTGCATGTGATGCGGTGTCCTTAAAATTTTTTATCGCATACTGCACAGGGCAACGTGTACATTTGACAGTTTTGGCAATTTCTGTTTGGGTCTTTCCTTGTTCGTGCAAACATTGAATTTGGAGGTGTTCATAATCACTAAGCTCACTATTTTTAGGCATTTCTCACTGTAGAAGCTCCAATATTTAAAATTATAAACAACTGATCACGACACAAGCCTGTATTTAGTATTGTGAGCAATCAAAACAGTAAGTGACCCTTATTTCAGAACTCACAAATCTGAACAATACTCTGCAGTAGATGTTTTTGAATCCTTTCAAAAAAACCTTCATTATCTAATATTACTCTGAAGTAAATTCCAAACCGATAGTCAACAATAAATGAGTTACCTAAGAAAAGTTTTGAATATAAAGAAAAAATTTAAGGGTGCCTAATACTTATGGGCAAGTCTGTACGTGTTCATTTTACGGCGAATAAACCAGTAATGTAGAAGAGGAAGCCACTAGTTTGACATCGCTTCGCTTAACTAGCTGCGCTAACAACCCGAAGCTGTATATTCGCTAGACGTAGTATAGTTAGGTTACCGATATTAATATTAGTGTTGTCTTTTAGTGTTAAGTTGTTATTTCGTATTGTTTCGTTGTTTAATACACACATCACAAAAGTCTAGGGATATTTTGTTTTATACAAAACTGTCAAGTATTTTGATTTTTTTTTTAGGTGGTCTGCATATAATAAATTAACACACTTTTACAACATTCTAAATTAAAAATTTAATTTAAAACAAAAGAAGACAATCTGAAAAAGCTTTAATGAAACTTATTAGCAAAAAGTTGATTTTATACAATCACAAGAAGTTGAAGTGTCAGCACTTAAAGTATTCATTAATTAAATTTAGTAGAGTATTTTCTCCTCTTTGATTTAAAACAGCTCTTCATCTTCTAGGCATTGATAAAATTAAATTATCTATTGCATCTTGGGGTAACTGTTGCCAGTGTCTTACAAGGGCTTCACGAAGCTGAATCCGAATATGAATTTCGTCCAATTCACTTTTAATGCTTCTTCCCAATATGCCCCACACGTGCTCAATAACGTTTAAGTCTGGGAACTGCGCAGGCCATGGTAAAACAGAAATGTTTTCGTCTTCAAGCCACTCGGTAACAGCACCTGCAACGTGTGGGGTGGCATTATCACGCATTAGAATGAACTCAGGTGCAACAGCACCTGCGAATGGAAGCACTACGGGCCGCAGTACCCTATTTAGATACCCATCGGCATTTAAAAACCTCTCAAGAAAACAGAGATCTGTTTTTCTGCCAATGCAGATACCACCCCACATCATTACGGTACCTCCTTTGTAAGAATGGACCTCTTGAACACATCTGAGCCTTTCCAAGTTACCAGGTCGTCTCCACGCTCTAACTCTTCGATTGTCAGGGTGTATTCCAAAACGAGATTCATCTGTGAACAAAATCCTAGACTATTGCTCTTCTGTCCACAGAATATGCTCTTCAGCCCATTCTACTCTACGTGCTCGATTACCATGCCGAATTCGTGGGGCTCTTATTGGACGTCGGCCGTGGAGATCAGCTTCATGCAATCGATTTCTGATTGTTTGAGAACATACAGTTACATTATGAGTAGTCTGAAGCTGTGAAAGCAATTGTTTCGCTGTAATTATTGGTCGTCGTCTAGCTTCCAATGTTAAGTAGCGATCTTGAACTGCGGTAGAAATGCGTCCACGACCTGAATGTTGTTCGCTAGGATCTCCAGATGTCCTATATCTACGCCACAATCTGCTAATAATACTTTGAGAGGTGTTTAAAGCTGTTGCAACATCAACTTGTCTTTGACCAGCTTTTAGCATACCTACAGCTCTGTTCATTTCAGCTAAACTTAAACGTTGTCGTTGTTGATTACCTTCCATAATAACAGCACCAATCAAAACTTAAATCGCCCCAATGCAAACGTAAATTAACTGTAAATGATGATTAAATTATTCCCTAACAACACTGGAATTGCTTTACTTTTAGTTGAATTGACAATTAAGCATTTGCATTTGTTTGTTGGGTGGAATCAGGTAAAATGCGACTCCAGCTAAATAAAAGAAAAACTAAACTTATGACTGTCAGTGTCCAAAATGCAAATAACTTAGTTTGTGAAGGGGGAATAATGGAGAAAGTAAATAAATTTGTGTACCTTGGTAGTTTAATGACCAGGAGGGTTTATATTCTGTGATGACCAGTGAAGGAGGGACTAAGCAAGATATTGAGTTACAGATAACTAGAGCTAGAGGTGTTTTCTGTAAATTAAATAAAGTTTGGCATGCAAATAATATAGATGTGAATACTAAAATCAGAGTATTTAATACAATAGTAAAACCAGTATTACTGTATGGTTCCGAATCTTGGTGTATAACTAGTGAAATTAAAAACAAGTTGCAAGTGTTCATAAATAGATGTTTAAGATATCTATATTACAAATCTTTTGACCGAACATAATAAGTAATGAAGAACTAAAGATTAGAATAAAGCAAGAAGACATCTGCTTGCAAATAAAATGTAGAAAATATGGCTGGTTGGGGCATACATTAAGAAGAAATGAGGAGGAGCCCTCAAGGATGATCTTAGAATGGAATCGCCAAGGCAGTCGCAGGGTTGGAAGGCCAAGAATAACATGACGCAGGAGGATCGTGGCCAAGGAAACTGGGAACAAGTAGTGCTTAGAAAAATTGCTGAAGACCGCCAGAAGTGGATAATAGTATATTATTTTATAAGGAGCTTAAGTGATGCTTTTTGTGCGGAGAACGTTAGATTGACTGCCGAAGCACAAAAAGCCACTTAAGCGGCGCATAAAATATGTTATTTTTTCTTCAAACGCAAAAAAAAGAGCTAAATAAAACGTAAAATGTTCTAAAGAATTTTTAAAAAGCTAATGCAGTTTGCTTTGTAATATTAGGTGAGTTACTATGGTTTTGACTGTAAACAACAACGTCGGGCGGTTCCAAAATAGTTATTTGTATAACTAGGGAGGAAAGCCATGTATTCTCTCCCGCGGATGAAGTTTAATGCCCGACGCGATAGCGGAGGGCATTAACCATCCAAGGGAGAGAAGAAGGCTTTCCTCCAGTGTCATACATATAATTTTTTCTACGACTCACTTTTAAAATCATTTCGATGATTTATTATTTTAGATTTCCTTCTGAATTTCGTTTATCAAGATACAGTATGTTGTGCGTCGTTTCCATGGTAGTGTTGCTATAATTCTTCTCCCTAGGGAGGAAAATTTTATTTTCCTCCCTAGGGAGAAGAATTATTTATTTTTCTCCCTAGGGAGGACATTGCCTACTTTCGGCCCTAATTTCAGGGAACAAAAGCCTACTTTCGAAACAAGGAGTAGAAAAAATTAATTTATTGACTATGGTTGCACTTTATCTGTCAGCGGCGCTTAAGTGTAGGGGAGAGAGAGGCACATTGATACATTTTTTGTTTAAAATTTTTTTGTGAAGTGGAGCTGTTTGTTTTACTAGTTCAGATGAATATATTGAAATCCACACACATTTATCTCATGATTACTAATTATGCATACATGTCTAATCATCATTTTCTAATTTAAAAAAAATAAAATTCAGATCCTTGCATTTGTATCAATCTGCCTCCTCTGTGAGGTAGTTTGATACGGATATGAGGCACATTGATGCATGAGCAAATAACTACTTATAACTACAGAAAAAGTGAAATTTATGAACACAATTTATTGAAAATATAAATTACATGTAACATGAGTTTATTATTTAATTAACAGATTAAGTGAGTCAAAATTAACATCGAAATAGAATAGAGAACTTGCTTGACATGCGGTAGTTCCAGTTGATAATGCTGCAGGCAGTTTTAAAATAATATCTTCTCGCATAACCAAACTGATATCATCTACCTGGGGAAATACAAATTTGGATGACTGTTTTCTCATAAATTTTATTTCCATTCCTTCTTCTAATATCAATGTGCCTCACTTTCAGTTGCATCAATCTGCCTCACACGCCATTGTTTTAATTTTGTGCGACTCATAATTTATATTAACCTAAATATATTTTGGGTTAATTTTTTGTGGGAAGTTAAGTTAAAAGTATGCAACATTTAGTAGTACATATGTTAGCCTAAATTACCTTATTAGACATTGCATATTCACATCTTTAAAATATTCAAAATACTTACATGTTTTTCACAATTCAATGACATGTGCCACTATCCCCACACATAATAACATCTGAACTGTTATTTTTATAAAACAAATGCATAATGGTAATGCCATATATTGGCTAGAATATGAATTTGATAATCAGCTTTTGGAGCCAAATTTCAAACTTGTATCAATGAGCCTCATGTATCAATGTACCTCTCTTTCCCCTACTTAAGCGCCGCTGATGAGCGGCAGATAAAGTGTTTTCCTGTCATGGCAATGAAGTGACACTTAAGCATTGCCAGTTCAGCAGTGTAATGTCACACTTTACTGACGTTTGAAGAAAAACTATATTAACACCCTATGTCCCCATGGGGAATAATGGGACATTATTATTGTTATTATTAGTATTATACTATTATATTTGTTTGTTTATTATTGAAACAATTGCTATCGCTAGTACAAAGACTAGCACTAGCATACTTGATCAATGGTAGAGATATTTGATAACAAAATTGATTTATATCGATAAAAAAAATATATCCCTAGACTTTTGTGATGTGTGTATTTGTTAATATAGTTATTTACAATGCTAGCTGCGGAGGTTTATTTTTTTATTCAAGATTTTTTATGAAAAACTCCGATAATCTAAAAAGCTTTCGCAGCGTGCATTGTATTATATTTTTTCTGCTACCGCTCAATTTTTATAGTTAAAAATATATTTGAATTTTTGACGTTTCAAACGACAACGTTTGATTAATTTCATTAATTTTACTTAAAATCACGATCATCCGTGAAAAATGTTTGTCCATGGCAACAAAATAAAAAATAATTCTAGTTTATTTGTATACACAAGTAATTTAAAAGTTAAAATACATATATAAAGCACTGTCTCATAAACAATATACAATATAAAAAATTATAATACACATTATAAACATCTTTCATTCGAGATCAGACTCTGACAAGGACGTCTGGAATTTTTTTAATAATGAAAATTGCTTCAGCATGTTTAAAAATAGATAATACACACACTGTTTAAAATTGGATAATTCAAAAAACGAATAACGCTCCTCAAATTAATATATACAGTTTAAAATATGTCTGCTGTAGTTATTACGAAAATATTAAAAAAATTACTATAAAACAATTGGTCGAATAATTTAAAAGTTTTATACACGAGATCCAGTTTGTTGGGGATGATGTTCGCCTATTGTGACATGCGTAACAAAAGGACCTCTATGCTGTTGTTGTTGGTGTTGGTAAGTGTTGAGGTGATTACGAGAGCCACTTGCATGTCGTCCCTGAATCAGCTGCTGTCTTGGAAGGGGACTGCCTACTGGTTCTTGATATGCAGGGGGATGTTGTGGGGGGGTATGAGCATATGCACTCACATTAGGTCTACCGTGAGTATTCAACATTGATTGTACGCTTTCATATTCATAAAAATTCGATACAGGCCTAAGTTGATTATCATGTCTTACTTGACGTTGAGAGTGATACTGGTGCTGTTTTCGGCTGTAAAATGTTATTACATGTTGTTACTCTGCTACTTTTATATTTAACACTGAAGAAACAGGCACAAGCATAAAACGGTTAGTGATTTAGCGATACAACTTGAAGACTTAGAAAAGCCACCAAGAACTACATGTTTGATGTGCTACTGCTAGTGATACATTGTTTCTATGAAAAGGTGATTTGTTATGTTAATTTATAAATAAAACAGCTGAAATATAGGTACTTATTTTTCGTTTTAAAATACGTGATCCAATTGTTTAAAAGACCAAACTTATACTAGTCCTATAGTTTTCTACAGTTAGAAGTACAAAACACAGGCAATACAAAACTACGAAGTGCTCCCCAAAGCTTTGAATTCTCAAAAGACAGGAAGTGCATACCTTTCCTCCTCCACCTTTAACCGTTGCTGCTGCACCTGCAGACGCATCTGAACTATTTGACTGTCAGACAGCGTCTCTTTTCGGCTGCTGGGATAAAATATGGACATGTTACTCACACATATATATGACGAAAAAGGTTTAGCCAAACAAGAACAGCAACATAGCACTGACACCGAATTTATTTTACAAATTTTACATAACATTGATATTGGAGTTACCTAAACTAAGTAATTGAGAATTTAAAACTGTCTTTAGTTGGAAATTTATCGTTGCTTGAAAGTACAACAAAAAAAAAAAACAGGAATTTTAATATCTCATTTACTTAATTTTTAATTTACCCTAGTTTTCAAAATTTTTTGAATGGTGCAATACATTGTTTTCCAAGTGATAGTCATGCAACATATCAGTTAGTTACAAATGAAATGTGCACATGGATCAAGACAGAAACACAGTTGATAAATGCAACATTAGTTGTGATTGTTAGAAAGTATGAGTCTTACCTAATATGGTTTTGAAGTTCATTATAATTAACGTAATGGGTGAATCGGACAGGTTCTGATATACCACTTCGACTTCCAGGTCTGCCAAATTCACCATAATTCATATTTTGCTCGTTTTGCTAAAAGATTAATATTGTTTAACCTATTGTCACCTCAAATATATAATTCTTAGTACCTGTCTTGTTCTTTGTTCAGTCTCATTTTCCCGCTCCATTGCAGCATAATGTGCTTGCCGCTGTGCTTGTCGCTGCTCGTACGCTCTCATTAATTGACTTCTTTCCCCCCTGTTTTGATTGTGATCTAGTTGAATGTTATTATTTCGATAACGCATTGGAGGAATCGCTGCCCCCTCAGGTATCACCTTTAAAAACTACTAATGTTACAACAACAAACAAAAAGTTTACCGCATTTAACCAACCTGTACTTGTTCGGCATGTCGATGTACAAATCCATGCTTCTGATACAGAGGTTCACGTTCCTGATGATGCTGCTGCTGTTGTGGTGGTTGTTGTTGTGGCTGCTGCTGCTGCTGTTGCGGTTTCCTTTCGTTTGGCATCATATTTTCATTTTCTGCTTTGTGAGTTTGATTCTGCATATGATTAGCATTACCATTTTCAGTTTGTTGATGCTGATGTTGTTGATGTATTTCGGCATCAAACTCATTCGAATGCTGATAGTGCTGTAAGGGCTCGGTGTTGCTAAATTCTATTTTCCTATGTTTACCAAACCTGTAAATTAAACAAATAAAAATAAAGTCCTTAAATGTATTTACCGACAAAATACCTAAACATGGATCCAATTCCTTTAAAAATTCCGGGCTTCTTTTTACCAGCTTTGTGTTTTATGTCCAAAGCGGCGTTCAAGGAAGACTGTCGAGGTCCTCCTCTTACGTTATTAAATCCATCCACATCTCTTTCAAAATCTGATGGTGGATCTAATAACCAATGTTTTTTGGCACCTGAAATACAAACATCAGCAAACAGATACATAATATCTAAAATATATTTTACTTGTTTCAGTTCGATGATTCGGATCAACTAAATGTTTGTTATAATCTTTATCAACGGCTGCTCTAAAACTTTCATCACAACCTCGACCTCTTATAACTTTTAAAGCACCGGCACCTCCTCTGTAACTGTAAGCTGGATCTCCTTCTTCTTGCATTTGTATCTAAAAAGGATAAAAATATTTTAAAAAAGCTGATAACGGCAAAAGCAAAGGAATTTACCTCCTGCACCATCGTCTGCAAAGATTCAAGACTAGATGACTTTTTCATACCTAAGGATGGGCCTAACTGACCTAATTTGTCTGCATCTACAAATTGAATTAGTTTTATGCACTGTCCTACTGTGAAAGTAAACTCACAGTTCACAAGAGATGTGTACTAAATGTAAATAATGGAATACTTACATTCAGGATGTTCGGATGAGCGGTTTACACTTATGACAGATTCCACAGATCCAACACGTACTAAATTAGCTATTAGAATAGGAAGTAGACACATATTAGCAGAGTAACATAAGCAAGTTAAATTTGTAGCAATTATTGATGTCAATTAACATCGTATGATACAGTGATGGGCATCATTCGAATGATTTGTTCAAAATACGCAGATATTTCAAGATATTCAAAATGAGACTGTAGATTATTCTAATGATTTCTTACCAGCGAGTTTACATGTATTATCGCAAAACGCATAACCCGTGCTCAATCATATCCTTTCCGAACGAATGAATGTTTCGAATGATTTCGGATTATCATTCGCTGCGATATTCCGAATTATATGCATGCTCAATCGAGCCTTGCCAAACGAATGATCATCCGATTATTAAAATCATTCGGAAGTACCCATCACTAGTATGATATGTTCAGAGTTTCACAAATTATATGATTAAAACAATGATAATTATTAACAAACACAACACATAAAAGCATGCTGTTATTAAACAACAATAGCTTACTGTCTTTTCTGCTCTTGTCCCTTTCTTCCCTTAATTTTTTCGTTCGTTGATAAGTATCCGTACTTTTGGCATCTAACGTAGCATGTCGTTTTTCTGACATACTTTGTCTACCAAAAGCATCTCTGGAGAAGGCATTTGGATTTTCTAATGAAAGTTGACTAGCATATGTTACATCAGTATTATTAACACATGTAGTCTGAGATGATTCCGTGCTTTTATCGTAATTACTGCCAGAAAGACTAGCTTTACCATCAGGTTCGTGATCGTTTCGATTTTCTAAACTATTTCCGTTTTGATGATTCGTATCGTTTTGAAGTTTGATTCTACAAATGTATTTATTTAGATTAACTATGTAACGTTATAACTTACAATAACTTACTGTGAGTTTTGATGAGGTAACATTCGAGGGCCGCATTCGTCTTCTATAAGAATCATTTCACCCGAATTAAGATTTACTGTCGGGCTTATCAGTTTACCTACTGACTGATTTCCTAACATGCTTGAACTCCAAGTATCATGTGTAGCCTGAAAATTTAATTTAGTAAAGTAAAGGATTATTTACTTAGTGAAATGTTTTACCATGTAGTAACTTTCATTCCGCAACTGTTTGTTGTGCCCTGTTAGTCGATCGAGTACGGGATTCCACGTGTTCATATTATTGAAACTATCATTTACAGATTGTTTACTAGAATCTAAATGAGACGGTTTGTAGATAACTGTGTTTGTAGATCCACCACTCGCTCCTGAATGGTCTGGTGTTATTGACGGATCTGTTTCATTACTTTGATATAAGTCACCACCTAATTAAATATTTGAATTAAAACATTATTACAATAACTTTACAAAAGGTTTCGTATAATAAATTAATAATAAATGGGAAACTGTATACTAACCAAGAAGGCGAAGGAGACGAAGACAATGAAGAAAATCAAGAGGAGGAAGAAGAAGAAAACGTTACCATAGTAGACACAGAAGACAGAAGTGGTTCAGAAGAAATATTTCAGGAAGAGAGTGTAAGCAAAGAAGAAGACCAATTAGAAAAGAAAAGGGGAAGAAAACTATTGGGATCAGATGAAGCACAAGAAAATCAACGAACATTAAAGAAACCAACTAACACAAAAGATCAATCGTCAACTACACAGACAAAATTAATAAAAACATATAAAATACAAACGTTACTAGCATCAATCAAGGATTTAACCACAAAAAAACCCGAAGAGAGGATGAACATAAGAAAAAGTTAGCAACAAAACACAAAAAGGAGACACAACGAAGACGACCCTGGCAAAGAAAAACGGAATAGCGAAAACAACTAAAACTAACACAACTAACAAACAAAAACAAAGAAAACAGCAAAAATATGGAACTAACAATAGCAACATGGAACATCAAAACAAAACAAAATACAAATATTGGGATTAAGCGAAACAAAAAAGAACGAAAATGGACACAAACTACTCAAAGATACACACTATATTATTCAGGAAAACCAGTAATTGATAGGAAAAAAGAAGGAGTTGGTTTTATAGTATCAGAAGGCATGAACAGAAAAGTCACAGATTGGAAAGCAATCTCATCAAGGATTATAGAAATCGAATTAGACATGGAACAAAAAATAGTAATAATTCAAATTTATGTCCCAATACAAGGAGCTAAAGATACAGAATTAGAAGAATAATAACAGGAGACTGGAATTCAAGAATAGGAAAAGACATGGCACTAAGGCGAGGAAACATAGGAAAATATGGAGAAACGGGAAAAAATAACAATGGACAAAGAATGATTAATTTTTGCATAGAGAACGATCTTATAGTGGGAAATACAATCTTCGAGCAAGAAATAGATTTTACATATGAAGATTTAGAAAGAAACGCTCAAAGCATGATAGACATGCAAGAAACAGGAAAAATGATACAAGAAGTAAAAAATAAATAAAATCGCGGAGCTAAACACTGATCACAAGTTAGTAACAGCAATAACCAGATGGATAGAACCACAGAGAGAACCACAGAGGGAACCAGAGAAAGAATTTAGTAGGATTAAGTTGGAAAAATTAAAAGAAGAGGACAAAAGATTGGAGTACCAGCAAAGAACATCAGAAAACTAACATATTGGGAACAAAAAAACATTAGCCATACACTTAATCAAAAATGGGAAAAGCTTAAAAATACTTTATTGGAAACAGCAAGAATCATATGTGGGGAAAAGAAAATAACTAAAAACTACAAAAGAACTAAATGGTGGAACGAGGAAGTTAAACTAAAGGTGAAAACAAAAAAAATAGCATGGAAAAAATATTTACAGACAAGAACGGAAGAAGACAAGGCAAACTATAAAAATAAAAGAGATGAGGCAAAAGCAACATTAAGAAAAGCCAAAAAGGAAAGTTGGGAAGAATTTGGAGAAAAAAGACAACAGAGACTTCTGGAAAATGATAAAATCCTTAAGAACCCAGAGATGCAAGAACATAAGAGGTATTAAAGACTCAAATGGAACACTACAAACAGACATCGAACACATAGTTAAAAACTGAAAGAAGTACTATGAAGAAAAATTTGCAATACAGTAGACACGCGATAATGTGAACAAAATAAAACAAGGCGTGTTCACGTTTGCGATTTGTTCATGTTATCGATCGAATAGTAATGATTTTCTACTAGAAACTGATAAAAAAGGATCAAAAACAAAGTAAAAATTGTTTATTAACGTTTTATATTAAAATACAAACTACTGTTGCAGAAAAAAATCGAAAAGTGTGTATTTGCTAAAGTAAACACACTGAACACAAGCAACAATTACGTTTTTAATGCATCGCATCAGCTTTAAAAGAGATATGGCGCCATGGAAAACGGCCGTATTTAATAACTGTCTACTAAATAAAAATGCGTATCAGTAGACAACCCAAAATTAACCAAAACACATATTATGCAGTCACATTTGTGCACCGTCAACGCTGTTATGTCTGCAAATACCTTTAATGC
Source organism: Melanotus villosus (assembly GCA_963082815.1). Classification (NCBI taxonomy): domain Eukaryota; kingdom Metazoa; phylum Arthropoda; class Insecta; order Coleoptera; family Elateridae; genus Melanotus; species Melanotus villosus. The sequence goes on along the minus strand of OY720422.1, from coordinate 24,793,592 downwards.
GGCATAGACATGTAAACAAGTTACAGGAAACGTCAGAAATTCAATATGTTTTATTGTTTTCATACATCATAAACAATGTTCACGCTAGTGAGGGTTAGTGTGTTCACGTTATACGGTGGTCAATATAATAATGTTGTTCATGTTAGCCGGATATTCACGTTACCCGATGTTCACGTTACCGCGTGTCTACTGTAATTCCAAACACAGAAAATCAGATGGGAGCAGAAGAAGCAACACAAAACGAGGAAATACAAAACTATGAAGAAAAACCGATACAAATAGAGGAAACAGAAAGCGCGATAAAAGAATTAAAAATAGGGAAAGAAGCGGGGACTGAAGGGATCCCACCAGAACTAATTAAATACGGAGGCAGGAAGGTGACACAATGGATTCATGAGATATGCAATAGGGCCTGGAATGAGACTTCCATACCAAGTGACTGGGAGACCAACGCAATAATACCAATACATAAGAAGGGATTCCACAGCGAGTGTGATAACTACAGAGCGGTGTGCTTAGCACCGGTAGTCATAAAAATTTACAGTAAAATACTAGAAAAGAGACTTAGGAGTCAAACCGACCACAAACTAGAGAAAGAAGAGGCAGGATTTAAGAGTAAAAGACAAACCACAGACCACATAAGCATACTCCGTAATTTAATCGAGTCAAAAATGGAAAAAAACTCCCGATTATATATAACTTTCATCGACCTCAAAGAAGTCTTCGACAATGTAGACAGACCCAACTAAACTACTACAAGCCATTAAAAGCCTTTACACAAACGTAAAAGGAGTAATACAAATAAACGGCACAAAGTCAGATGAATTCCTAATCAACAAAGGGGTAAAACAAGGCGACTCATTGAGCCCATTATTATTCATAATTTACATAGACAGAATACTAAAAAATTGTAAACAGAAAACACCAAAAACAACGATCGGTTACAAACACTTACAACCAATACAGATAGAATCCCTAATATATGCAGATGACATAACGTTAATAACAGATAAACCAGAAAAGATGCAAAAAACAATAGATATATGGGAAGAGGAAATAGATAAAATGGGAATGCCAATAAACATCGACAAAACAAAAATAATGGAAATTAACGGTAGTAAAAGAAAGAAGGACAACGCAGAATTCACATGCAAAGGGAGGAAGATAGAAAGGTTAATATGTACAACTACCTAGGAACACTGATCAGCAACGATGGAAGAATAGATCTAGAAATCGCAAATAAAATAGGGAAAGCAAATAACATACACTACAGCATAAACAAGACCGTGCTTAACAAAGAGGAACTCAACATAAAAACTAAACAAGATATACAATAAAATAATAATCCCAAAACTATAATTATACTCTACAGAAGTGCTACCAATATTGCCAAACAACAAACAGAAACTAACCGCTATAGAAATGAAATAGGTCCAGAGAATGCTAAATATACCAAAACTAGATAGAATAAGAAATGAAGACTCATACAAGAAAATAAAACAGGAACCAATAATAAATAAGCTAGAAAAAAAAAACAACTGAACTGGTTCGCCCATGTTAGCAGAATGAACAAGGGAAGAATAATAAAACAAGTCCAGGAAATAAACACATGGGGAAAGAAAAAAGCGGGCAGACCAAGAAAAACATTAAAGAAGGTGATAGAAGAAATATGTAGCAGGAAAACATGGGAAAACAACAGAGCAAATAAAGAAAATAGCGGAAAACGGACAAACATGGAGGAGCTGGATTAAAACAAACTAACCAAAAGAAAGGAGATCATCCATTGCGGATACTTGTAGTGGGTTAGGTAATAAATGAATAAAGTTGAGCGAAACTAGAAGTCTTTCCCACTTGATATATTTTAAAAATTTACAGTAGCAAACCAGGTTTCATCTCATAGAGAATTATCAATGCTAAAAAATAATCTAAAGTTACAAACTTAATAAGAGCTAAAGACTAACGCAATCTTACCATAGCAAAAAATCAAACAGGTAAAACATAGCAGGTTCAGACAATTATAGCCAATTAAGGTACCGAGTTCTTATAGAAAACGAAGAAAACGATATTAAAATTGCCTGATCCCGCTATGGGATAAGAGGTCCAGACATCTGGAACCTTCATAAAGCTTAGGCAATTTTAATATCGTTTTCTTCGTTTTCTATAAGAACTCGGTACCTTAATTGGCTAATTGTCTGAACCTGCTATGTTTTACCTGTTTGATTTTTTGCTATGGTAAGATTGCGTTAGTCTTTAGCTCTTATTAAGTTTGTAACTTTAGATTATTTTTTAGCATTGATAATGTCTCTATGAGATGAAACCTGGTTTGCTACTGTAAATTTTTAAAATATATCAAGTGGGAAAGACTTCTAGTTTCGCTCAACTTTATTCATTTAAAACAAACTATCCGACGCCTTAGAGGGCATCAAGGGATGGTGAAAAAAAAAGAAGAAGAATTAAAACAGTATTACAATAACTTTACAAAAGGTTTCGTATTACTTACCTGAAGAATTATTACTGAGCAATCCGGAAGCAGAATTTCTACGAGAAGCATTTCTCGTAGGACCGGGAGAGGAAGCCCTTCTTGCTATTGTTAAGGTAATACTGCCAGGAACGGGGCCCTCAGTGTGAAGCATAGCTTTACGTAGAGTTTCCATAGCATCACTATTAGATTGATGTAACAACGAAATACCATTAACATTGAGCAATTGATCGTTTGTCCGTAAACGTTTATCACGAGACGCAGCACCACCGTTTATAACACTTTTAATAAAAATACCAAGATCTTGAGAGCCACTGGTTTTTCCTTTAACACTGATACCTAATCCGGCTTTTTCTGAGTCATGAACAGGTATGTCAAATGTTAAGATTTCTCTGTGCTTCCATGGAAATATTAAAGTGTCCTCTGATTTATCTTGCGACTAAAGAAAAATTTAAATTTAATTTAAATGGGTTTTAACAATATGAAAGGATGAAATGACAATGCAGTATCACTTTAGCAAACAACAAAAAAAACTTTACTAACATTAGAAGCCTCTTGGAATTGTGAAATAATTCTAGCAACAGCATTTCCTTTATCAGGCGTTCGTGCTTGCAAATGACTCTGTGGTAAAGGAGGAATGTTAGGTGGTACATCGGGATCTCTTAGAGGTTCCGAGTCTTGTTCTTCTTCTCTTTCTGCATTTACATCCTGCATGAAATAACAATACAGATGTGACATACATGCTAGCAGAACAAAAGCAGCCGTTGCCCATAAAGCAAAGTGCTGATAACTGACACAGATTTTACTTACGATAACTCGAGGAAGACCGGAATCTGTGACATCTTCTTGTCGTGATACAACTATCCTAACTTTACTGCCAGCAGGAGCATTCCTTAATATGGTAACGGCCTCCGCTTGAGTTTTTCCAGTCATTTCGATACCATTCACTTCGAGAAGTCGATCGCCTATTTTCAGTCGCCCATCCTCTACAGCTGCTCCCTTCAACAATAAAAATTTTTCAAAAATAAGACACTTATAATCAGAATTATTTCGTAAGAAATTCTTCAAGAACCAAAGTAGTTTGCAAAATATAAGACTTACTTTTGGTATTATATTCTTGATATAAATAGGACAATTCCCGCCAGCGGGATTATCCCTTGTTGTTATACTAAAACCTAAACCGTGTGGCCCTTTTATTAATTCTATTTCTATTTTTCTGCCAATTTTTCGTGTGTTTGCTGTAAGTAACGACTTTAAATTTCGTGAAACTGCCGGAACCTTTTTGGTCGGTGATACTGTGGCGACTTTGGTATTTGTACTTTCTGTAAACAAGGAACTCAAAATAAACAAAATCGTGCCGGTTTAAAAATTAAAACTTACGTTTTTGTTCACATTCAACCATGGAAACATTTTCTTTATCTTCTGGAAATCTAGGATACACTGGTGGAGGAGGTTTTCGTAAAGCTTCGAGTCCATTTTTAATTACCCTTAACCTAAGTTCAGTTGACGTTAACGATAATTTAAAGAGTTCTTGAACCCTGAAATTTAACAGAATATAATTACAATCCAATGTGGTTAAAACAGAAGGTACCTTTGGAATGGCATATTTAAAACGCTTTGACCATTTATTTCTACAATACGATCGTAAATAGCTAAACGACCATCTCGGTCTATTCGACCATCGGGTTCAATTCCCTGTACTAATAATCCTTTGTCTTTACCTAGTCTATCGTAATCTGGCACTACATGTATTCCGAGAGGACCTGGTTCATTACGTATTACTATAAGTTCAACCCTAGAATAACATAATAATAATAATAACAACATCCAATAAGCACTCTATGAACAAAAAACTTACATAGAGTCGCTATCTAAACCTGAAACAGGACTTGTTGAACTATTAGCTTGTCCCAAAGGTTCCCTCCTTTTGCTTTCTCTTGGCAAAGACGTACTTGTATGAGTTCTTGAGTTGGCAGCTCTTTCTGCAGCTTCGGCCCAACGATATCTAACAATGTTTATTATGAAATATTTTTTTAAAGATTTTTGAAAATTTTCTTACCCTGCACCATCTCCTAAAAATTGCATTGATAATCTATTGCTTCCATCCCTTGTAATTCTACGAAAACTTCTATCTTCGTCTTCTTCTTTGGCATCCTCGCTCCATTCAGGACTTGTATATCCAACATTCGGGGGCTCTAATATAAGAGGAGCAGCACTCCATCTTTTCGTATGATCTGGCGGTGCAGGAGGTCCGACGGGTAATTGATTTAAAGCCGGTTCGCTTCCTCTTCTTACCTGTAGAACACCCGGAACACCGGATGCTATCTGTTCACCTGTAACTTCGATGTCTGTACGTGGATAGGATGGACCATATTTATGTTCTCCATCCTATAAAGAAATTGTTAAAGGATGTAGAATTTTTAAGAAAGAAATAATATAAGAGGGCATAGCTACCTAGCCATGAAACAAAAAAGTGACGATGCTAAGTTGTGTTTAATTTGTGCGGTTTATAGGGATTTGGGAAGGTTTACTTCTTGATAAAATGGATAAAATTAAGGTGAAACATTGCAGTGTCATAAAACAAAGTTCAGCAGATAAAAATCAATGACTGTGGGTTCATAGAGTTAAGGCATCCACCTTATAGCCTTCACCTAGCTCCGTCAGACTTCTTTCTATTCAAAAACTTAAAAAAGCATCTCAGGGGAAAGCATTTTGCATCTGGTGAAGCACTCAAAGAAGCTGCTGAACAATATTTCCCAGAGTTGCCAAAGTAATGCTTTTCTGAGAGTATGGGATATGAACGTGGAGCTATTATTTATTGACTTTGAACAAGTGTTCGACTCAATTAACAGGGTAAAACTCATGCATATCATGAAAAAACTAGGACTTGCAGTCAAATTAAGAAGAATAATTTGTATTACGATGGGGGCAACTAGAGCAAGTGTCAGAACACAAAAAGGAGAAATGCATGAATCCACGACAGACAAGGGCGTTAAGCAAGCAGATTCGCTCTCTACATCACTCTTTAACATGTCCATAGGATTTATAATCAGAAAGATAAATAAAGGAACGATAAGAACGAGGGAGGGACAAATAGTAGCTTATGCGAACGACCTGGTGGGAGTAATGAAAAGGAGACACAATGCCACAAATGTTGGAAGAGATTAGAGATGACGAAAAAATTGGGCTGAAAATAAACATGAATAAAACAAATCTGATGAGGCTCGGGAAAGAAATAGGAAACGGAACGGCAAGAATCGGAAGAGAATTCAAAGAAGTGTCCAGTTTTAAATATTTGGGAGTCACAATAACCAACAAAGGAAATAGCACAAACGAGATCTATGCCAATAGAACAGTTCTCAAAAGTAAAATCCTGACAAAACATACTAACTTAAAAATGTATAAAACATTAATAAGGCCGATAATGATGTATACATCTGAAGTAATGACAAGCACAAAGGAGGAGGAGAAGCTAAAAATAGCTGAAAGAAAGTTAATAAGAAAAATGCTAGAACCAGTTAAAATAGGCGAAAATGAATATAGACCGATGAACAACCAAGAGTTACTACAGAAGCTGAAAGGGGAAGACATAATCAGAAAAATAAAGCAGCAAAGAGCAAAATGGCTGGGGCATGTTTGGAGAGCAGGGGAAGATGAAATAATAAAAATAATAACAGAATGGGAGCCAGCAGGGAAAAGAAGACGTGGCAGGCCAAGATCGAAATGGGTGCAAGAAGTTAAAAGTCATTTAATAGGGCAGGAATCACGAATGGGAAAGAAGCTGCAATGAATAGGAAGAAAATATATGAGGCAATGGAATAAAAACTGAGATGGGGACCGAATCACCCCGTGAAAATGGATCTAGAAAGCTTGGAAGAGCGGCGTTACCCCACTAGGGGTGTTAAGCCACATATGTACATGCATGGGATAATTGGAAAAAAGATGAAATAGGTGTATAAGTGTAGAAGTTAGTTACGTAGAAAAATAAAGGATTGTTAATGTGATACGTATCTTTTTTTCATGACTAGGTAGATAACATAAAAATACGCCCTCGCATAATAAAAAAAGATTTTTAAGAAACGTGATAATTACATGAAAAATGTCGGGGCTTCCAGTTCCAACGGAACTACTCCCGCTAGCACCATCTCCGCCACCATGATGATGGGCACCATCACCATCTTCAAAACTTGCTAAAATTTGTTCTCTATCATCGGCTACGTCACTTAAACGATCATCTGGGTCTAAAATTCCACCACCTTGTGACTGGAGATTGTGAACAACAACCCATGAATCCGGTCCCTGCAATTAACAAAAATGCTGTTAGAAAAAGGAAGCGCTTTTCAAGTGGATTATTTTAAAAACTTCGCCGCCCTGTATCTCAAAAATGGCGCGTTTTTGATCATGTGTATATTAACATTTTTTTCTTATTTTACCGAGTACTATCACCCCCTGAAATATCTGCATGACATTAATTAACACCCTGTATAACTTATTACGAATGGTTTATGGATTTAAAATAAATGTTGTTATCACGAAGCTTATCAATACGTAATGGGATACAGTGTGATCGAGGACAATTTGAATTTTGCGCCGCAGTTGTTAGTGTATTTCATATTTTGAATTTGGCTAAACTGGATCAATTTGGTAACTTTCGTTGTCAAGTAGCAGGATAACTCGCTAACTTTGTAGGAGGTTTTCATAATAAATTATGTTGTTTTCTAATACAATATGAAAATAAATACTGACCAAAATTAGTTTCTTTTTTAAATTATTACTACAATATTAAGTACCCCTATTCGCGACGCCACTGATAGAGCACGTCAAACGGATTGCATATTGCCAAAATTAGTATTGCGTAAATTTAAATTGTCCTCAATCATTTAAAAATCGCCCTGTACATACCAATACAGAATAATCGAAAATTCTTGTAAGAAAAATGGCGCATCAAGTAAATTAAAAAAAAAGTTAGGTAAGTTCTTAACGTAAGTTATCTTATAGTTTATTACGAATGCCTTATGCCTTCAAAAATGAATTAAAGAACTAGAGTAAATAAAATAAACCAAACATGTTATAATTCAAAAGCACGTTTTGAAATTTTCGAGTCTGTTTCACATGTCCTTGAAAATTCCAGTCTTTGCTTTAAGCTCCAATATGGTTACAGAGTTATATTATTATATCCTATTGAGGCTGTGTAAGTCCAGTTTTTGTATTTACAGAAATAAAATCGATTGTGTTTCTACTTTGATTTGGTTTAAACTGAAGTTCTGTGGACACTTTAGCATTTATTTTTTTTAAATTATTTAAATGGATTTTTTATAATTCCACTAGACTAAAAGGGAAAAAACAAAAGACTGTTTTTATGAAAATTTTATATCATCTCCTGCAAGGGAATAGACAAAGAAACAATTTTTTTTGTCATCATAGCCTGTTAAGGCTGATGCAAGCCCATTTTTTTTGTATTTCACAAAAACATAATCCATTGTTTCTACTTTGGTTTAAATTTTAAAACTGAAATTTTGATAAGACTACAACCATTGAACCATTTAATAAATTGATTAACACTGTGTTTTTGGAGTGAATTTTTTAAAGCACAAAATAAAACTGTACATAAAAGGAGAAAAGCTAGGACTGTCGTTATTTAAAAGTTCATGAAGGAGCTCCAATTTTAAATTCTATAAATTTTTTCTTTAGAGATCCCTGGCGCCCGCGAGCCTATGTTTCATCCAATAAACAAACATTTCTCTGATAATTTAAACTTTAAATATACATATTTAAAAAAAAAAAACATATTTTAGATTTCTAAAATATAGGTTAAGTATTTTATAATATTTTCGTAAATTTTAACACTGGAATTAACAACATTCTGTAACTGCCAAGCAATGTTATTTAATACGGAAGGTTGATTAATATAAAATAATGTCAAACAGCAACTAATGTTAACTAAAATTAGAAAGTAGTACAGGTAAAGGTTGTTAAGTACAGTAAAATAATTGGCAATTTGTTAACTAAAAATGCGTTTACCAACTTGTTAATAAACTAAAATTACGTGTTACACGTGTAGATAAGTTCTTCCTTTACGTGAGAAGACAGGATTTCCTGTCATACATTTGTAATTGTCTTAAAAATCTGCATAAATATTTTTATTATATCTTTTTATCAGACAAACTACAAGGATATCAACGGCGTTTACCTTGTATTTTTAGGTATTAGATCTCGCCTTGTTTTTAAACTTTAATAGCTTGAACACGATTTATAATGCGCAGTAAAAAGTAAAAACTTCCCGTCGACGAATTTTCTCACATTTCTTTTTGTTCTAAATTAGCCACGAGTTCATTAACTAAAATAGAACATGCCCGTATAATTGGTAATTGAATATAAAGAGCGAAATTAAGAAAAAAAGCGCTGCCGGCATAAGAAAACAAGTTCGCCCGTGAAAGTCATGCGGTCCAATTGTAAAACTTATCTCCGATAATCTCTCTTACTTTCATTGAAGGTCTTTCACCGTTAATAATTGTTACTCTTTTTAGTCTGCTGCAATTTTTCAGGAAATGAACGTACGAGTAGAAGATCGAGAGTTTTACCTACCACTCCTTGGGTTTTAACTTATTTTTTACCATAAAATAACACACAATGGGGGTGTCTACTTTTACTGTTGAAGTAATTCCAGATTTCAGAAGAATTAGTAATAAAACTTTGAAATTATTATGATTTCTAATACTTATCGGTTATCGGAACTATTAGCGAACGAAGAGTCAGGGAAGTGCCAATGGTGTGCTTCGCGAGTGAAAATTATAAAATTAAAAATGCAACTTTCATCTGGCGTGAGAACCAAATATAATTGTTCGCTTACCGTTTATTAAAGTCATTTTCTATACACTTCATTGACTACAAGCCCATACAATGCATGTTAAGAGAATGAAAGCCTCGATTTCTATTAGAAAATCGCTATTGTGTAGTCTAGATGGGTTCTTTTAAGAGGACAGGAAATTGGCAAGCACGTAATTAGATGTGGAACACAGTCTTATCTTTACGAACATTTTACAAAATAAATGCATTTGCAGAAGTTCGTTTTGGAACTGCATTATTGTCACTTTAGCAAGGGAGAAGACATGGGTTTCCAGTATTCTCTAAGTGTTATTTGTGGCGTTTCTATTTGTGTTTTCCGGAATTTCGTTATCAGTTTCGAAATTAAAAATTTAATCCTTAAGCGCCTAATAACAATGCTGAGAAAATGAGAAATCATCTGCTGAGGCGTTATAAAATTTCCTCTGGTTTTGCTGAATTTAGATCCAAGAATACAGAACACATTTGTCAAACAAAAGTCGTCTCTTTTGAATTATTTATCAAAGCAGATTTAAAATCTATTAAGCAAATGTGAATTTCAAGAAATTCGCTTTAATTTCCATGCTTGTTGAACTACTACAATGTTTTTTTTTTCAATTGAGGGTTCACGTAAAGGCATATCGGGGGAGTAAAGAGAATGGCGCTAAATAGAACGGGATACCAGAAATGGATCGAGGGCCCGACGCCTTTATTAGGCCCCTTACGGTATAAGGGAATAGGCAAAAAAGAAGAAGGTATCACGTAAAGGCTTTTTACTAAAGTCGAAAACTAAAAACGGCCTGGAAAGCAAAATTGTAAATTATACTATATGGAAAAAAATATGGAATATTTCATGCAGTTCTGTGGATTTTTGATGGGGTTGGGGCTACATTAAATTTTTTTCATTTATTTTAACTTTAAAAGGGAATCTAAAAGCCAGAGCGTTAGTTGAATATCATATGGCTTCTTTCCCCTTATTTTGAGTTCCTTTTTACGAAAAAGAGGCCCAAATATATTTATCCTCTTTTTCAGATTTTGTATTTTGGAAATCAACATCAACCGGCAGTACGGCAGAGTGGGAGTGCATACGTAATACTGAAATATACAAAGTTAAGCAAGAGTCTGCTTGGCCAGAACTTGGATGGGGACCCCTCTGCGGCTCGGTGTGTCCGGCTCCGGCCCCCTCGACATCGTAAAAAGGTATAAGAGGGAAAAAGAAAGAAAGAAAATCAACATCGGTTTTTCCAAGCTCGCTACAGAAATTCCTGTAATTGTAATGCTTTACAAACACCAAAAGCACAATTTGGCAAACCAAAACATTTTCAGAACAATAGGTGGTTTGTTCCGTAAAGTTTTCAGATTTTGTTTGGAAATTTAGCCTATGAAGTTTTAATGACAATTAATCCGGAAAACAACCTGAAAAAATCGTAAATCAAAATTTGGCTTTTCAGATTCTTGCGGAACAATTAAAATTGTTATTTAGAAAGTGGCAGACATGTTTAAAAAGTTCCAAAAGTGATTTTAAAACTGAAAATTTCCAAAAACCAAGCAGGATTTTGTTTATTTATTTGAGTTTCTAATATGTTTAAAATGCTTTTCTTCGAAATTTTACAACCAAATTGACCAGTTTCAAAAAATACAAATTTTGAATTCGAAAACGGATTTGATCTTACGATTTTTTAATAGTTATGATATCCTAAAGCTTTTGCTTAAAATTTATAACTCTGGCGTTTGCCCTTAATTTATTACAAAAATACAGGCGATATTTTCAGAACTAAGATTTTAGTTCAACTAAAATCTGAAACCGAAAATTTGCGGAATTTACAATTTTTCAAAACACTACTTAAATTGTTTTAATTGAATAGTCTAAATATTTGAACTCTAATATGTATTTTTACTTCAGGACAAGAACAAACGGTGCAATGTTAAACGCAAACTGCCTTGGAATGCCTCAAATCAAACTGCTCCTAATGATGGCTTTTAGACCTAGACTGCCTTTTTTCAAAGAACAAAGGACCGCCTTACCCATCCACACTTCGTTTGAACGCATTTAATAAACTTTTGGAAATTTTTAAAAATTTAAAGATTTGGAAAACCCTTCAAAGATTACAGAGAAATTTGAAAATTTAAGCACCAATCCAAAAAAGTTTAACGTTACATGGTTGAATACATAAATACAGTTTTGCATGTAGATACCAAGCGTGAATTTGGGAACTTAAAAGTTAAAAAAATTAAAACAATTAAGGAACTTTAACATTTGGACGAACTTTTAAAATACTTTAAATTGACAACAGATTTTGGTTTTCGGAAAGCTTAGGAATTTGTATGAAAGCACAAAATTTCAAAAATTAGTGATATTGAAACCTGAAAACAATTCATGTTAATGGAATGTTGAAGAACGCAGAAAACCATAATCACAATTATTGAAAACCAAATACGTATTTCGATGAATTACCATTCTCAGCCGAAAACTTCATTGACAATCATTATTTTAGAAATTAAATATTTAATGATAACATTTCATATTCAAACAATCTTCTAACGTCATATTTATTTTATAAAAAAAAATAATTGTTTTGAGTTTTTCTAATTTCCAAAAATAAATTTAGTTTTCTTCCAAGAAAATTAAAATTATTTTCTAAAAATAGGTGTATGTATTGTAGGGGATATTTCGGGGAAAGAATCGGCTTTTATAACTTTGAAATTTTTTCCAAAAATAAATCGAGTTTTTTTTTAATTTACAAACTTATTTTCTAAAAAAATATTTTTGTAAATGATTTATTCTAAATTACAATTATTTAAAATTAAGTACCCAAAGGAGTGAATCCTTAAAAATTCTATTTCTAAAATAATTTTCTTTGCAGTCTTAGGTAATTTGTTGAAGAGAATACAGACAAGGAAATCGTCCAGTGAGGTCGGCAACTTGGTTGTGCAAATACGTATCTGGTTTTTAATACTTTATAGTTTTTATAGTTTTCAGGGTTCTTCAGCGTTTCATTAAATCACACCACTGCACTGGTTCCGTTTAAAATTTAAACTATTTATGGTAATTTTCGCAGTTCTAGCAAAATTGTAAGTTTTACTAAATTGTTGTAAAACGAATAAATATTAGAGCAAAACAACTATAAGGCAAAGTTTTTCAAATTATAAAGTTCAATAAAACCGCAGTGTTTTGTACAACTGAATGGGATTTTGTGAAATTTCCATGGGAATTCAAGGAAATGCCTTGGGAGTTGTATACTAAAAAGATAGCCCAATGGAATCTCGCAAAATTTGTGCTATTCTCAGTCATTTTCAGATTTGTACCGACACGTTAGAAAATAAAAATGTCCAACTGATATATCTTGGTGGTTTAATAGCCTAGAGCCTAGATGTCAGTTTCGTAACCAAGAGACATTGTTTCCACTGAATGTAATTGAACAGTTTTTCCAATAAAACTTACTTTCCTAATTTCATTCTTTGTAGAATCTGAAACCCAAAAACCAGCACGTCACACGACATTTAAAAAATTGTCTTAGACTTCGTACATACATATTTTGCTAACACTTTTTTTGAAAGATTTTCCAAATTTATAGCTTTGGTAATTGGGACTTCGATTTCGAAATCAGTTGGTGGCTTAATGTTCGCTTTGTAATCAATAGATAACGTACTTTCAAATGCCTTCCGTAGCTCATAAGGGAGATCCCATCCTCTTAAGGCGAATGAAAATAATAACGACAACAGAAATAATAACAGGAGATAAACTTCGGAATGTTTGTTGTTCTTTAAAAATCAGAAGCAGACACAACATTAGTATGGTAGTTGATAAAACGTCTTGGTTAAGTGCGTGGGACCGACATTACAAGCTACGGTCTAGCAATTCGAAGATCTTAGATAGATCTAAAGTCGAAGAATAAAACAGGAACACATTCATTAACTTCATTACCTTCCATACCTGCCACCACTTCATAAATTTAATGTGTAATGTTACGAAACAGAGAAGTCTGGCGTTTAAATTAAGAACACGAAGAGTAGGTAGATCGGCAATCAAACGAATTAACAGGTTGTTTTTGATTTCCATCAGCCGACATTTTTATTAATGAAATGTGAAAGCGTCAACCTTCACGAGTTTTGCTAATGGACCTCTTTAGTCTATTTAACCAGAAAGTGTTTTATGAGAAGCATTTTAAAACAAATGTCAGGTATTAAAACTCGATGATGATTATGTTTAAGATGTAATCATAAAAGAAAATGTCAAAAAAGCGACTTAATGATTTGTTTCGTTACCTTAATTGGAATAAATTAAGAGAAATAATTACGGCTAGACGCACAGTCAAACGTTAAATTAAGCAGAACTAGGTTTCTGGAGCGCTGTCGCCATTCGTATGTATCCGCAATAACTTGTAAACTGACCGCACAACAGGTTAAAAAGTTTTTTCCGAGATTTCTTCCGTAACCAGTAGCAGATGTCAAGCAAAAAAAGTGATTGCCTCCGGTATTTAAAAATTAATTACTTATGGATGGCTTTCTTAATTGGAGAAGTCTAGATGGACTTGGATTTCTTTTAATTCTTACATTTGTTAAGCAAGACTGTTTAGTGTTTACTCGTTGCCACTTAAATAACGAAAAGGAATAAAATGGAAATTGTAAATAGAAAAAAGTTTAAATAAAAAGCAGAAAGGAAGCAACGGCTGGAAGAAGATTGCTTTGATTAATAATCTCAAAATTTAGTGTAAATAAAACAAATTTAATTTCGTCTTTGTACTTATTAATCTAACGTTAAAGCAAGTGTAATTTGTTTTAGTTTACAATTAAAAGAGTCTATCCAAACTTTTGGAAAAAGCAGACAATGCTGAAGAGGAAAACAAAATCAAAGAACCGAAACAAATTAAGAAACTCCTTAAAAACTAAACACATGTTTTTCCAGACACTCTCATAACAGATTAAATTCCTTGGAACTAATTGCTTTCGAAGTGAGAACATTTTTTAGAAATAATCAATTGCTAACCTAAGATTTTTTAACTGTAAACATTAACTCAAAAGCTGTAAACATAATTATTTTTTCAAAATTAACAGCTTTGTGAATTAAATCACAAATTCATTAAACGTTGCTAGAAATAAATAAGAAGCTACACAAGCAAGTAAACACATAAACAAGTAAATAATCAACTGGTTTAACAAAAAAAGCATTAATTCCCGCAAAGTAACACGAAAATTCACAAAACATTTTGGTTATTACAAACCTTTATTAATAACAAAGGCGGATCGACCTTCGCCTGTGTTTACTGATAAATTGATAAGAAAAATGCTTTGTTTTTATTGATGTCTATTAAAATGGGAAAAACACTCATTTTATTAAAATGTAGGTACGTTTATGACTAACTGTCAGTGATTTATATTTACATTCGAAATTCCGCATTACCTTAACCTTTGTTATTTTAAATTTATTTTAATTGTAAACAACTACTTATGTTACACAGACAAATCCTGAATTAAATAAATACATAGGGATAAAAAAAGGAAAACATTTCCAAAACATCTTTTTAAAATTAAAATTCTGAAATTTATTAGTTAATTGAAACAATTTGTTTACCAAATTAACAAACTAAAAACTAAACCAAAAATCGATGAATTTCCAAATGTTAAAATTAATTAACAAAACAAACGAAAGTAAAACTTGAAACAAGAAAAAAAATAACCAAAAGAGGAAACAGGAAGTTAACATAAACAATAAAAAGTCTAAAAAATACTTCAAACGGTTTCTAATAATTTCCAAATAAACAGGATCTTTTAAAGTTAATAATCAAGAAATCTTTACGACCATCAACAACTTCAGAGAAAGCAGGGACAAGTGTCTAACGTTAATAAGATTAAAATATGTAATAATGGAAAACTGCTGTGAAAATACGCAACATGTAATTTTAGTGACAGCAAAAGCTAATTGTTCGAAATTAAATAGTATGGGAAAAATTGCAAAATAATAAGATGACAACATTTACAACGTTTACTTTCTTTTTTGTTTGGCTTTTTAAGCTGTAACATTTAATTTATTTTAATATGTTCTGTTTTTAACATGAGAATTGTTTATTGTCTTTAATTTAATTATTTTATTACATAAATAAATGTCTCCTACCGTACATTAAAAAAATAATGAAAACAAAACCTATCACCTTGATTTACGATCAAATTTTTCTAAGTTGTTGAGTGAAGGTACAAGTTGCACAATTGTTTTGAAACCTTAAACCTTATCTTAAAATTTTTCTAAATTTCGTTGTATTTTTATTGCTAAAAAGATACTAATTTTAATTTGTAAGGATTCACCACTCATTTGGAGATTTATCCCGATATACAAAATTTTCATAAATCATTAGAATACTCGCCATAACAAACGTTCAGAATATTATGAAAATACATTGAAACATTCTGAAATCAACGATAAGCCGCGGTAAAATTTTATGTAAGTTTTAATAATAAATAACACGATACCTATTTAAAAGAATTATCTTAAAGGAAATTTACGTTTACAAATTAATATCAACCTCAAATATAAAAAATAACTCAGCTGATAATAAATACACGAAATCAAATTGCTTACGCTTTATATTCCAATTACAAAAGGACCCTTATTATATTTCGAATATTTAAAATAACTTTCTTCAAAACTATAATGTTTAAGAGAAAATGATTAATAATGATGGAAATAAACTAGAAATGATTTGCGAAACGATGAATTCCTTTAATTAACACGGAATGCATGAAAATAATTTGTAAATAAATTGTCACGTTGAAAAACCACAGAAAAAACAAAAGATCACGATAGCAAACACCCCCTCTAATTAAGAAAATTAATGGGCATTGACTTAAAAATCAATAGGTTGAAACGTTTACGTTTCATGGTAGCATTCCAGCCTTTTTTCATCCAGTTTATTACAAAAAATTAATAATGTAAAATAATATTGGAAGACAACAAATCAGCAATGGGAAGATTAAGTATTGTAAGAAAAATTGAATTGTTATTTAAGTTGATTAAATACATAAACCCGCCCATAAACCCAACGAAAACTTCAGGTTATAAGCTTTATGGGCAAAAACCAAAAGGAAATTTCGGAAGCAAACCATAAACTAAGGTAGTAAATATTTAAAATTGTAGAAGGTCGTTCGAGTAAATTTAAACCTGAACTGAAAAGCTGCTGGAAAATTTTCTCCTGAAACAGTGGAACAGCAACAACCAATTCCACTTTAAATGGGAATTCTGCGGATCCCACGGGAATTCTGCGGATCCCACGGGAATTCTTCAGAGTTCCATTTGGTTGTATACCAAAATTCGTCTGTGCCGTTTAAACCTTGACAAAACCCTTAGAGACAGGCAATATCATTTGAGAGTTTTCTTGTACTTAGGAACGAGATTAGTGATTACGTCATATAAATTCGGGAGTTGCACAAGACAGCGTTTTGGGTCCTATTCTATTTTCCTACATGTAGCGGACATACATGCATACAGTAAGTCACAAGACATAACTGTTACCATAGTTGCGTATTACGTGAGTTGCTTACTGTGGTACGCGGATACCTATTTAATAGCCCGACGATCAGATGAATAGCAATAGGTTTGAATGTAAATAGATATTTGGCCAGTGGCGCTGCTTAAATAAATTGGTTTACAAATAAAATAATATAAGCCCTACTAACACTTCGACTCTGCCTCTTATCTTTTTGCATATCAACTGCAATAAAACACGGCCATAGCTCATTTTCAGAAGCTACTCCTAATTAGATTTTCCTTATCTAGCAGAAAATTATTTATCGAAATGACACAAAGAATCCAAGGCTCATCTTTACTATTCAGTGGCACTAAACAATGCACCTAATTAAGCTAGAATGCCAACAAACGGTTTGGGAGGCCAGTAATGCTACACGATTCCTATTTTATGGAGTTTACGTAGTTAATAAACCTTTGAAATGTTTTTGGACCGACGAGCATCACAGATTACGGATTTTGTAATAAATTAAAATTACATAAATAAATCTTTCAAATATCTAGAATGTTAATGAAGGTTATTCAATTTGCTTTCTGGGAATTAAAACGTTACCGACTCATTTGGTAAAGCGGTAAACGGGTATTACATTTAATATTTAATGTATTTTTAACGAATTATAAAAATTCTGGATTTGAACCACTGACCTTCGGCTTTACGCGCCAATGCTCTACCAATTGACCTACAGAGACAAATCACTGAAGATATGATATTCGTCCATATACAGTGTACGCCAGTAAGTGTGCAACAAATGGGATTTTTTTTAATTCTTTGCAAATAAAAAACTTGAATACCACCAAAAGTGGGTACATGTTCCATAACTATATTAGGTGCACTTAGAATGGCTCCAAGTCAAACAGTATACAGGGTAGGGCAAAAAATAAAAAAATGTTCAAGAGTAAAGTGGTCTTATTTTCAACAACACATCAAAACCTTATTAAGAAAAGTTGTTTAAATTTACAAGATATGTCCAAATACAAAGTCATTGCCTCCTATTCGAAAAACAAAAAAACAATCGGAAAATCATGAATTGACCCCATATAAAGATTTTATTTAATGTTCAGCATTCAAATATACTATTATTAACCACAGCCAAATCACATTCGAATAATTCTTTTCAAATTTCAGCGAAATTGTAAAATGTATTCAAATTTATTATTTTCGTAGGTAACCATAAACTTCATCTTTGTTGCAACCATATTTAACATAACTTTAAAATTTCGCAAATATTTTTTTAACAAAGCAGACACTTTACTAAGTAATAAACAAACATTAACGAAGCGTTTCTGTATGTCCACCTTCTCGTTCGATGCATGTAATCGTCCGATCATGAAATTCACTCAGAGTAGATTTTTTTTCGAATAGGAGGCCATGATTTTGTATTTGGACATATCTTGTAAATCTAAACAACTTTTATTAATAAGGATTTGATGTGTTGCTGAAAATAAGACCACTTTACTCTTGAACATTTTATTTATTTTTTGGTCTGCCCTGTATATTGTTTGACTTGGAGCCATTCTACGTGCACCTAATATAGTTATGGAACATGCACCCACTTTTGCAAAGAATAAAAAAATCCCATTTCTTGCACACTTAATGGCGCACACATAGTCAGTGGTACCAGAGACCAGAGGTGATATTTTTCTGTGCACAGAATTTTCATATTCTATTAAAAATACATTAAAGTATTTCCCCAAAGTAGTGAACCCTGCAAAAAATTTAATTTCTAGAAAAGAACCATTTACTCTTCTCAATTCTAGGGTAAATTGTAGATTTAGATCGACATGGGCATGCTTACCTTACATTTTTTTGAAGGACACTCGTATAGTTAGCAGACTAATAATTGGTTTCAAAGAACGCTTAAAATTATGATAGTTTTACAAATATTTACTAATTAAAGTATTCTGGCTAGTTTGAAAAAGAATCCAGGTACAGTTTGGCAAATTCAGCACGCCCCTGGCTCCAATTTAGCAATCTTTAAACAGTTCCGGTCAAAAAGTTAAATGCTAACAGACGATCTGATCTATGCATGGTATTGGGTATTGGTATTGACAACGCATTGATTTACCTTAGAGTTAAACAAGAGGAAATGAAGTACCCATTGAGATTTCTTTTCAGGAGTGTCTCAGTACAGATTTAAGACGCATCAACTATACTACAGTCTTATCAAACAAATTGTAAGTAGAATGTGGAATATAAAGTGGTTTCTCACGACGATCATAGGTTAAATCGGACACATATCTATGAGGAGCCATCACAAAATTTTGCTGGATCACCCTTGGTGCCCACCCAGAGCAAAATAATAAACTGCGAATAGTATAACCACTTGGAAAATAAATATTATTATTATTATCATTACTTTAATTTTATTTTCCTAATATTTAATTTTTTGGCTACATATAAACCAGACATGTCACATCTTAGCTACCTGGGTTTGTTTATTACTTTTCGTAGGATGTACGCTGATCTGGTGTTTTTTGTATTTCTTAAAATTTAATAACTCCAGATTCAGCTGGAAGATTTTTTCTATCATTATTGTTAAATAATAATTTGTTTTAACCTACAAATGGCCAAATTTGCTTTGGTTTCGTTGTTTGTAATTATTGGCAAATTTAAAACATTCTGGTCCTAGTTTGTGCTCATTCAACGTTTAAGCTTTAGCTTTCATTTAAATGTTTATGGGAAACGATTTGTGTGTATCAATAAATATCAGTACAGCAAGATTTTTGGATAAAGTAAATCGTTCGAAAAGACTTTGAAAATTGCTCCTTCGGTTAGCACTAAAGGGCGATTAAAAGCCGAAGTACTTTGAATATAATCGGAAATTGTATAATATTCAAAATATTTTTTTCTACTCCGACCATGGAAAGTGGGATTTTCAGACTTCGTCTCCATAGATACGAGTATTGAAAATGAGTGTTTGCCGAACAAGTGAAATTAGCGTGCGGAAAATTTACTTTCCGCACGCACATGCATGATTTTCGGTGCGGCAAAGTATAATTTTGCCGCACCGAAATCAAAATGTCATAAATGACATTTGATGAATGTCAGATTTGATTTTGCAGAAATATTTAAATTTTTTTATGGAAATGTGGTTGTAGAAAAAATAGTGTGTAATACATGTGTTAAAAGTTTGTATTTGCCACTCTCATGTGACTGCAGCACCCACTATCGTTCGTGCTGCAAACTTCACATTCGTGTGGCAAACGCAAGCTTTCAACACTTGTATTACAAATTACTATTAATTGATTCATTTTATTCAAATGCCTTCTTCTACAGATTTTATTTTTTTGCTACCATTAATTATCTGTTCCTAATAAACGTCGAATCGACCTTTGTTCTAACAAACGTATGTTCCTGGCAGATCAAATAAAAAATACAAAATTCAGAACAGACATACGAGGTTTGGCAGAAAAATAATGAGACTGGCAACACCCTGCGCGAACTGACAGCGCTGCTGCCCCCCCCCCCCTTCACATGGCAGTTAAAATATACTCTGCCGTAGACTCAGTGTAAGTTTGAACTTGTAACAGTTGCTATGCGATTGTTGAGAGCTATCAAATTTTGTGTAAAGCTTGGCGAATCCGCTATTCGGGCACAATTCGGATAGCACAAGCCCTTTTTAGAGAACCGAGAAGAAGTGGAAGGCGAACTTCGTGCGGGAAGGCCTTCAACCTCAAAAACGGACGACAATGTGGAAAAAGTGAGGACTCTTGTGATGTTACACCGTCGACTGACGTTGAGAAGGATCAGTAGTGAGTTAAAGTCCTCGAAAGACTCAGGAAGAGGGTGGCACGTTGAGCGACCAAGCATTACACGCACTTAGCACCACGACAACGCCCCACGTCACACGGCAGTCTCCACCAACGAATTTTTGGCAGAAAAAGGCATTTCTGTGATTCCACAGGCGCCCTATATGCCGGATCTCAATCCCTCTGGCTTCTTTTTATTCCCCGGCCTGAAAAACCATTTGAAAGGGCGCCATTTTGGTACTTTGGATAATATCTAGAAGAGCGTCACCGACGAGTTGAAAGGC
This sequence comes from Melanotus villosus, assembly GCA_963082815.1. NCBI lineage: Eukaryota > Metazoa > Arthropoda > Insecta > Coleoptera > Elateridae > Melanotus > Melanotus villosus. The sequence goes on along the minus strand of OY720422.1, from coordinate 24,772,741 downwards.
ATTCCAGATTCCAGCAGAAGCCTTCCAGGACTGCTATGAACAATGGAAAAAACGCTTCCATACGTAGGTAGCTGCCCAAGGGGAAGGGGAAGGGGATTTGTAAAAAGAATAAAATTCATGGTTAAGAAAATCAGTCTGCCAAACCTCCTATTATATTACTCGTATTAAAAGAAATGTATTTAGGTATTACATACTTCCTACAGCATTATATAAAATTGTTTCTTAAATTACGTAAACCAAACATCTGGTTATTTAGCGTTATTTTAGTAGGCTTTTTCTGAACTAGGGATACTTTCACCCCCTGTAGGGATCTTATTGTGCCAAAATCGTATTAACATGGGACTTCTTACTGTTTTTGCTGTACTCAGAAATTTTTCAGGTCAAAAATTTTATCTACTGAAGTTTGAGAACTTTGATTAGCAAACAACCATGTTAAATGTTAAAATTACTAATGTCTGTGTATTCCAATGTAAGTTTGTTTTTGGGGTTATGTTGCTTGCCTTTCTTTTACTTTCATTAGAAATCAATTTGTGTTATTATTAGTTAAAAGCTAAACCACTTATCAGCATCAGTAGGCAGCATACAACTATGGCTTTGAGGTATTTGCGCATCATCGGTATACGTAACCATGTGATAGTGTTCGATGCAAAACGAAAGCCAAACAACGAATTGTTAAAAACGTCCAGTGGTGGTTTTTTAAATTTAAAGTTGCAGTTAGTTACGATACAATATAACAATCATGGACTAAAAACATAAATTTCTGTAACCTTTGTTTCGGTAATAACTAGTATACCTATTACAAACTTTAAAAATCACTTACGACCATATACTAATAAAGCAATTTTTGGCCAACGTAAGTAAACAGATGGTAGTTTTTTTAAGCGAAACAAGCTATAATAATTTGTTAAAATTTTAAATACGAAGGTAGAAAATCGACCTATGAAATGAAATTTAGCGAAGGCGAAAATTTCAAAAGAAATATATAGGACCGGATTGCCTACTAAGCGAGATAGGCTCCGAAATGAATAGGACCTTAAAAAAATGATGTTTGTTTTAATAAGTTCATTTTACAAAAGAAAACTTTTTACTTATTCGAGTCTTAAAATAAGGAAGTTAGAGATCCTTAACTAAGGTCCGCTTATGGTCCATTTTTAGTGATAATTCACCCGTGAGTATTGTCTGTGCCCCTGGTAATATATTGATATGATGTTTTAAATGATCTTTTAAGAAAGTGAGTTGTTAATAAATAAACACCTTTAAAATAATGTAAATTTAATGTTAAAAATGCAAATAGTTGTTAATTTTAAATTTAATGTTGTATATAAGTAGATTAGGATATCTAGATAGTTAATTTAATAAAATATGTCATACTAAAAATGTATAGAGTGTTAGTTTGTAAGAAATTGAAGATAACCAAGGACATGAGATATCAATAAATAGTTGAACATTAAAATTGGTACACGAAAGTTTGGCTTTGAAATTATAAAACCAAAACTCAATTAATTACTATTAAAAAAATAATTTCAAAGCAAATTATATTTATAATTACTTTAAAACTGTATCAAGATTGTTATTGCTGTATAAAGGATATAATTTGAAATTATTATATAATAAAAGTTTTATGAAATTAAAATTTAATTTTGAAGAAAACAGTTGTAAATTTGGATATAAAGGTGAGGTGTTAGATTGATAAAGGGGAAAAGTGTGTTGCTGGATGGAAAGTGGAGCAAGACTTGGTCAGTTTGGAGTTAAGAGGTGGGGTGTTGGATTGATAAAGGGAAAAATTGTATTGCTGAATAGAAAATAAGCCAGGACTTGATAAATTTGGAGTTGAAGCAGGAAGTGTGTTCGTTCAAGTTGTTATAAAAAGGTAGTTTGTAAATTTATTAATTTTTAGAATGTGTTTATTTAATTATTAGAATTTGTTGTTGTTGTTTGTAAAGGTTTGCATAATTCTGAGGGTGTTTAAAATTTTACTTTATGAATTTTATAAAATTTTAAAGTTCATAAAAGCGATCCCTTCAACGACCCTGGACTAAGAGATCTTTGAAAATTAATTAAAATTAATAACAAACTGAGCTAGTTGGAATTCTAAAATTGTATGCAATTATCTTAAACAAGTTAGAACATATCAATATATTTTTCTAATTTTTAAAGTATCGAAAAAATTATGAATGTCTTGTTACCAGCCAAATTACAGTAACTTCGCGGGTTTAGTTTCATTAATCCGTAGGTAGATATGTATCACAAACAATTAATAACTATATTCATTATTTACAGATTCCATTCCATTGTGGACTTTACCATATCATTCTGACGTCAGAAGTAATTAATTACGCACGAAGGTTACGTACCAATTGTTATAAGTTATAACGCCCAAGTCTTATCTTACCTGTCTGTATTTTATACATTCAGATGCTGGCCTAATCAATGAAATTTTAGTTGTTGCCCTCGCCGGTATGTTCCTTTGCAATTTTTCAACTTTATAAGTTTGCCTCCATCCGAAAAGTTGGACCAATTTTTCTGCAACTTCTGAACACTTCGGTCCAGCATTCTCCGCTTGACAACTGTCGAACATTGCATACCACAAGCTTTTCTAATCACATCTTAACTTTTTAAACCTGTTTAGGTTTTTATCGCTCCAGTTTGTTAGATGTACTAAGCACTTACACGGCGAACGAACAATAGAATTTTTGTGTCTTTTACAGATAAGCAAGGTATTTTTAACATGTCAACGTACGGATGTTGCGAAATAATTACGGGTAAATTGTGTCAACTGCGTTGTTTTGAAATCTGAAATGTTTACCTTAAGTTTAATTTCTCTCTTTAATAGACTGTAATTATTAGAATTGCTAATGATACTTTTTTTATTGCATAGTTTGAATAGTTTATTTGGGTGTTGAAATAAATCCAGGAAGGCAAACTCAATTCAGTTTCAGCCTTTGCAAATTTGGAAACTTCGGAAAATTAATAAAATCGTGGGTAGTCGACTTTGCACAACATTAAAATTAAATTCATTAAAAACGAGTCGGTTGTACAAAAATTACAGGTAATAAAGACACCCATCGGAATTTCAAGGTCGTAATGCCTAAAGGTATAATTTGTACTTGGTGTATTTTTAAGGAATTGTCAGAAGAATAACACTTAGTCATTTCGATAAATTGATAAGCAACCTGTAATAAAGTTTCGTTACACTGTGATTATTAAAGGTATTTACAATTATTCAACTACGAAATGTTAACAAGCTGTTACGTTGTTAAATCATAAAACGTGTAGGTGGGGCTTTAATTTAATTTAAGTTTTATATTACCGCGATAACATTAAGATATTTAAAGAAACGGAACTTTAATTTATTTTAATTGGGATGACAAGAATATGTAATGGCATTCTTACAAAGTTCTTTCATTCTTGTGTATTAATCTAGAATTTTGTTAATTAATGCTTAAAAAAATAAATTAACATTTTACGGAATATGATACCTTCTAAACTACTTTTATTTGAATTTGTAACATATTTTATGGATTTGTTGTCCCAATGTCTACGGAAAAAAATGACTTAAATGACTACAAAATTAAATTTCTAAACAATTTTATGTCTCAAGATTCAAGATGAATATCAGAAATAGCAGTTTTTAAAGATAAAGGCACCAAACTGTAACGACCCACCAGAAGAAGTAAGTAAAAGTCAACGATAAAAACAAAATCATAAGAAATGAACTTCTAAAAGAATTTTTAATGAGTTTTAAAAATTGTATTTTTTTTTAAATAGAAAACGTATTATCAAACTTAGAATACACAAAATCCAAGAACCTTTCTTAAGTAACAAAAAACAACTGCACATAAATATGTAAGTAATTTTTAAACATGAAAATTTGATTATTTATTTAAATATGCACGAAACTACTTTCCCTGTTAAATTTAGAATAACAAAACCGTTGTTTAAAAATGAGCCATTTTAAATTAATTTTGATTATTTTATTTTGGAACAATGGCAGTATGTAATTTCAAGTACCACAGAATTTCACTTTGCCTGATTTAACATTTCGTATTTCGTCTGTGATTGTTAAAAGCGTAAACTTAAAACAAAATAATTTTAATTTAATATTGCAAACTCCGGCAGATTTTTTCGAAATTCCATAAACATAATTACCGTGAATGTAGTAGTTTTTTTAATACAGAATTTTTAAAATATGCCAAACATAAATATTCAGAATTTTTTTCAGCGCTTATTTAGAAGATTGAAAGGATTTTTAAAAATCGATTTCATCTTTTTTGAAGTTCACAAATTTAATTTTCTAATAAGAACATTTTTATTCCTTTATGAGATTTCGGCTTTTTATTAATTTACAAGTTAAAAATAACTTCATTACGTAGTTTGCAAAAAAAAAATCAATTTTCAAAGCCTTCCGACGTATTTTGATCAAATTCTTACAATTTTCATATTTAGCTAAATGCAAATTTGTATAATACGAAAACAGTGTCATTTTGATACGAGGGCGTATTTTTATGTTATCCACCTAGCCATGAAATAAAAAAGCTGTTATAGTATATTATAGACTATAGACCAAGGTAGAGAAGACATTTTTCTCAGCCGAGCAGTATTATTTCCCGACATGCGAAGCATGGAGGGAAATAAGTTGTGAGGCCGAGAAAAGTCTTCTCTACCGTGGTTTATATACTATTTTTTTCACTACTAGCACCTTTATTCCTTTTAATTAATCATTTTTACATAAAAAATGATAGATGCGTATATTTATTTCTAAATATCCACAAAAATCAAATAGCCTTGCTTGAAAACAAGGGGAGAGGTTAATTTCAATTGACATTTGCAACGCCACCTTAACCACAGGGCTAAATGGGCTATAGCCCCGGGGCGCCAGCCTTTTGGGGCGGCAATTTTGCAATACGTCGGCAGAAGTTGAATTTGATGCCAATGCCGAATTATGTAAAACATATGTTGACGATCTAGAAAATAATTTTATCGAAGAATGTCTTCATTTTAAACACGTTTATTTATGTGAAGATAAAGGAAATATACCTACTGCGGAACTTAGTTTGAGGACAATAATTGATTCAAAACTTGAGTCTACATTTCCTAATGTGGCCACAGCAATGCACATTTTTTAAGTAGATATTGCCGCCACAAATTGGAGCGGCGAAAGATCTTTTTCAGCACTTAAAACAATAAAACATTGTTTTTTGTTTATATAGTTTGTTTTTGTGTATATAGTTTATTAGAATTTTGGATGAGTTATATATTTTTATTTGTTTATTGGTAATATATTCACTTTTTCTAGTTCTTAAACTTCTGTAAAGCTGCCCCCCCCCCGTGTGTTTTCTTACGAAGAGGGGCGCATTATTGTTAGAAGCCCGCGGGCGCCAAATATCTTAAGACGGCCCTGGACATTTGGGTAAAACATATTTAAAATAGGCACCTGAGCGCAGAGCAATTGTTTCTATTATTAACCAGTAGTCAATAATAAAAAATTATTGACCGCTAGGAGAGAAAATCATCTTCTAGGCTCGAAAATAAGGTCAATAATGACATCTTCTAATACTAGTAGTGAAAAAAATTAATTATTAAAAAACAGATGTTGAATTTAGAAGTACATGTGCTAAGTTGTGTTTAATTTGTGCGGTTTATAGACTTGCGAAATAGTATATTGTGTTATTAGCAGTAAAAGTGTCATTTTGTGTGCCGAGTATGACGTTCGAACGACGAGCGAAGCGAGTCGGGCAATTTCATACGAGGCACACACAATTACTTTTTCTCCGAATAGCACACATTATCTTTTCTTCAAACGCATAAATTAAAAGCAATTCAGCAAGAAATTTTAAAAAAAGTCCAAAATGAGCGTCATACCAGCTGTCATTGCTACGGATTGCTTTGTTAGAAAAACAGAAAAATTACGAATTGTCATTGGCTCATTTGTAATTTTTACTTCTGTTTAACTGTATGTATCCAAGGACACAATATCGTGTTTTTATGACGTTTGAAGAAAAATTTATTTCTTGATAAAATGAGTAAAATTAACAACGCAGTGCCATAAAACAAAGTCCAGTAGATAATCAATGACTGTGGGTTCATAGAGTTAAGGCATCCACCTTATAGTCTTGACCTAGCTCCGTCAGGACTTCTTTCAATTCAAAAACTTAAAAAAGCATCTCGTTGGAAAGCATTTTGCATAAGATGAATCACTCAAACAAGCTATTGAGCAGTATTTTGTAGAGTTGTCGAAGGAATTTTTTTCTGACGGTATGGGACAATTGGAAAAAAGATGGAATAAGTGTATAAGTGTTGAAGGAAGTTACAATAAAAATAAAGGGTTGCTAATGTGATACGTATTTTTTTCATGGCTAGGTAGATAACATAAAAATATGCCCTCGTATTTTGGGGAATAAATGAACGTAACTGGAAATTAAATTAATTATTTAAATACGCACGAAATTAAGTACGTTCCTGGTTAAATTCAGAGTAACCTTTTAAAGCTGGGTTAAATACCAGCCATTGTTGAGCTGGCAGTTAGTTTTTACTATTTTAATATGGTAATAAAAATAGTAATTTAGAATTTCACTTTTTGTCGATTTAAGTTTTCTTCTGTATAACCAATAAAAACAAACTATGAAAAATAAATCGAATAGATATGCCAAACGAAATTTTATCAAAATAATTTCCTCGTATGTGGTGAATTTGTTTTATTACATTATTTCCAAAATATGCAACTAAATGTTTGCTCAGCAGACCGATAAGGAATTTTTAAAATCGAATAATTTTTTAATCTTCACAGCTGCATCCTAAATATGTTCTAAATCTAATTTTCAATACCGATTGGTTGGTTGTCTTAAATTATTTATTGAAGTGTTTTCAGTTTTCTATTCGGATGCGTAATTTTGTTTAACAGGAAAACTTGTTACTCAAAAATTCCTTTCGGTTTTTACTAACTTTTCAAGTTTTATTCGTAACCTAGTTTCAAAAATGTTAAACAATGAATTTTCAAAAGCTTCCAAAGTGTTTTGATCTAATTTTGGCAAATTTACATCGTTAGCTAAATTTATAGCAAATTTTTGTAACAAGAAAATGAACATCGTTTGAATTTTTAGAGCATACAAAAACCTAATTTTTGACTATTTATATATTCCACAAAACTGTGTAACTAAACACCTTAATTCGTGTTTACATTTGTTGAACTGAATTATGAAAATTCGCGAATAAATAGGATACCGGGCTACAAATTAATAGACCAAGTCGTCTCCGTTTTATTACTAATTGCTGATTTCTGAATGCTTGATGCCATCAATTAACTATGAAATATTGATAATTTATAACGTCCAGCAGATTTCTTTAATTAGTAATTGGTTTTGGATTTTATGTATGATGCGACATAAAATTAATGCTAGTTTGTGTGCCCTAGAAATTTGATTAGGTAAATTATACAAAATTTCCTCAGTAACTGTTTTTTAAGTTAACGATTTTACAAAAATATAAAATCTCTTGAAAGCAAAAATTAGCGGAAATGTATTATTAATTATATGCACAAATGAAAATAAAAAATAAAATAAAGTTATAAAAACGGCAGATTGAAAAGTAGTCCATCTGATAGGATATTAAATAACAACCTGTAATAACTTCTAATCGCATTCATGGCTGAAACACGGTATGAAGTTATTCGAATTATTTAAACAATGCCACGCAACTGCGCAGAGAGCGTAATAGAATACGATTCATTTAAATCCTCTCCTTACGTGGGTTTTACTGAGGTCGTTTACTGCAACAATGTTAAATAAATAATGAAGAATAAATATTTATTGTTAAAGAAACACGTGTAAATGCACAAGACAAATGCGTTAGTTGGGCACGTTTTATTTGTGAAAATACAAACACGCGACTTCGAGAGAAAAAAAAAGGAAAAACTTTCACGGATTATTAAGAAACGTGAACGGAGGTTTGCCAACAATTTATTGAAAATTCAAACTGCCCACAGCTAACTAACATATCAATTATCACCTACGCTAGTGGAAATTATGCAACTGGAATCGTTTCCGTTTCTGAATTGCTTTCTGTTGGATGAACTACTAAAACAACGAGTTGAAAAGCAAATTTTTTTAAATTTTGTTTTTTCAGAACGATAATAATTTACTTTTAATTTTCAAAAATGTTATTTTTGTAAAGACTTCTCCTTGTCACAAAATTGTTAAGATATTAAATTTTTCATCAACAAAATGTCTTTTAAGGTACTTCAACAAATTATGAAAATTCGGATTTTCCGAAAACGGTAAATCCTTGCAAATTTAATTCTTAAAACAGAATGCATTTCTTTGTAGCTGTTACAAGGAACGTTATAACTGTATTTATCGCTAATTTAATCCTCGTTCAGGACATTTCAGGACAAAAGATACCTATGAAAAAGGTTGAAGATTACAAAACTCTATCTAGTGACATGGTACCAATAATCATTAAAGGCAGCACAATGATTATTAAAAAACAGTAAAACAGCAAGTAAACTGAAGAAATTCACAAGAGAAATGGGCCGTCCACATGGTGCAAACCTGTGCCCAGAGAGGAACGCATACAAAATGGAGGAACCCTGGGCGAACACACCTTAAAGAACCGAGTTTTGCAGAACAACAACTCTTCTGTTTGTGTTTTTCCACTGTTTGAAATTTACACCTGATAAAAGCCTCTCGAACCCTACCACCAAAAGTCTTTGCTACTACAAAACTTTAAATACGGCACCCTGCTGCCTCAAAAACTAAATTAATAGGGAATTTCTAGAGTAAATCGTACTAAAATGTACGTCATACTGTGATACAGGATGGCGCACATAACTTGTCCGGTACAGCATTTAAATTTTGTAATCCGCATTACATCACAATTAGCATTGCAAGGTGTAAAAAAGTTCAAAATAACCTTATCTTGGTGTAATGCAACACTTCCACGCAGATCCAATAACAAAAATATTTTTAGTGCATAGTTGAATCGGGGATACCATTAATTACAATTGTGGCTTATGGACCAAATAAAAACGACAGACTGAAAACTAAACCTACAGAAGAATCAGAACAATGAGGTACAATAATGGGAGATCTCAAGAGAAGAGTAGGAAATAATGCACACAGAAATCAAAGCCTTGGAAAAAAGATTATGGCGAGAGGACTTCGGAAAAACCTGAAGAAGGCATTTGCCTAGTAAAAGGAAGATATAATGAAGTCCACGACTCCAAATCGTTTCAAAATGTGGTTTGGCCCCCCTCGCCAACGTCCTGAAAAAGATATGGTACTAAGAAGAAGAAGAACGACCTAATAGTTATGAATACAATGAAATAGGTACATAGGATTACAAGGAAACAACCCACACTGGCAGAAATGATTGCTTTTTAATGCCAAAACAAATCCGAAATTGCCCACAGACTGCAGAGTTAAGAAGGGACCGCCTTCTTCTGGGAATAACATTCCATATCAGCTGCAAGAAGAGAATCGAACGATACATACAAAAAAAAAATAGTAAAGAAAGAATAAGACTAATGAAATATGAAGATAAATTAGATAGCAGAATAGAACAGTTGAAGGTCGAAAGGTGAAAAAATGTGAGTTAAGCAAGTTGGTAGACAACAGTTGAAGGAATATTTCAAGCATCGGCAGCAAAAACATGTGGAAACTGAAACATATGGAAATACGATTGCCTCGTGGCATGCTAAAGCAAAGTGGTAAAGCCCGAAATTAGAAAAAAAAAAGAAAAATGTGGGGTAAATATTCGGAGGACAAGATTCAAAGCGCCATTGTTAAAAATTTGGTGCGAGCTTGGGAATAGCTTGGATATCAGATGGAAAGAAACCACAAAGTGGTTTATAGAATTTTGACAAACTTAAAGAAGGAAAAAGTGCGCCTTCTTAGGTACTTAAAAGATAAAAGTAGAAGTATGCTTCTTCTTCTTTCTCTTACATGTTATTAACTCATAACTATGCAGTATGCTGAAGGATGAAAAGATGGGGTACTTCCAAGGGTAGATAGGGGTGCCATAGAAGAAACAAAATTGGGCGACGTACTACCACAATGGGGGATGGGGAAGAGAAAGAAAAAGACTGAGGAGCCAACACATCTCAAGAATGGATGACGAAAGGATGGTTAAGGCAACACGAAACGGGAAACCAGAGGGTTCCAGACCACCAAGAAGACCTCAAAAAAGATGGCGAGACGGTTGGTCATCTGTTTCCCAGGAAATTCGAATCCAGTAAAAACACAGGTCAAAGACCTAACGTAAGAAGATAAAGAAAAAGAGCTACCACCAACATGTAGCAACCCAGTAGAAATGGAAGAGCTAAACTAGCACTAAAGAAAATGAAATCAGGCAAAGAAGCAAGCCATGACGACATCTCCCCGACACGATGAAATAGGGCTACAAAAAAATGCAGAGAAACGTAAGAATCTAAAATTGCGAAAATATCAGTGTTCTGAAGAACAAGGTTATACTTTTGATGTAGTTTTTTCAAGAATTCTCCATGAAAAAAATTAGTTCCCAGGTTAAGCCACAACCCTTCTTTTGCTTCCAGTTGAATAATTTGCCTGGTTTACCATTTACTTTTTTTAAATTACTCTACAGTCAAACAAAATTCAATAAACACCCAAGTAAATTAATTCAAAATTTTTAAAAATTTTGCAATTTTTTTAATTTTTATGAAATTATTTTCTGAGAATTTACGTCTTAGAAAGACATATTTTGTTGGAGTAAAAAACCGCAGTATTACATAAACTTCGTCTAAAAATTTATGGATTAGTATTACATAAATCCAGGAGATATCTCTGAAATGACAGATATTGCCTGCGTCATATTTTTATGGACACAAAACTTGATCTAAATACTTGTTAACTAACGTCCAATTGCTACCTGTTTGTTATTAAAATGACGTTTTTGTTGTTGATTGCCGAATCAGATTTGTATTGTTATGTAATTAAATTTAATGACTTAATTCCGGAACCGTGGGCAATTTTTATTTTCAGTACTGAGTAATGCATGGATTATTTTATCTTAAGAATTAATCACTTATATAATGGGAATTAAAAGCTTCCTTTTGATTGTTTCAAGAAGTTAAATTTAGGTTGATCAGATTTGAGTAGAGTCAAAAGTATTCTAAATAATTTATTCATTATTCAACACAACATATTACTTTAGCACAACTTCTAATATTATTTATATTAGTTTATACAGTATTGTTTTAATTAGGTACTTGTTAGTGGTAGGCACTAAAAAGGGTCGATATAACTCCAAAACAGCTTTAAACTTTGCAATTCCTTTTCTCGTTATTTTTTTTTAAATGTTGCTTACCAACCCAATCCTTTTTCTACGACTGATTTTATGCATGTATTTGTTTTTATTCATCCACACAAACATAACGTACCTTGCAATTTTTTCAAACTTTCGAATACATCAGAATCAGATTCGAATGGATTTTAAAACTGTCTGTTATGGATTTTTTAAAGATGAATGAATGATCTTTAACTTTATTTGGCCTTTAGATTAGTCTTTATTAGAATGCTGCAACATATTTTATTGGTTTCTTGTGCTAAAAATCCAAGGAAAAAAATATGAAAAATGTGAAAGACTAAAGCAAAATTAAAAAGGCACCGTAATGGGATTGTTTGGCTTTGTTTAGCGTATCATTTATTAAAACATAGTGGAGAAAACTGTGTTGAAAACAGGCATATTTTTGTTTAAAACGTGTTTACAATAGGGGATCGACTGAGAGGAAATTTGACATTTATTTTCTAAATATTATTGTCACTTTCTGTAAACCAAAGTCAGATTGCTTAAATATATTTTGATTAATAAATTAAACATTGTTTAAAGAAGACCGGACTGGACTGCTTAATTTGCTTTTTTAAGTAGATAGGTAACAATTACTAAAGGCAATAAAAACAGTTTAAACGAAATAAAATAAGGCGCTTAGCTATATTTAAATAACCAAAATCCAACCAATATTTTAAAATTAGTCCTTTTACAGGCATATACTGATTCGAAAGTTTGACTTCATTTGGTCGTTTTCATGATTTGCTTTTCTGTTTGAATGGTTGAAAAATGTAAAAACCAAGTCTTGGTTTATATTTGAAAAAATATGTGATTTCATTTCAATCATTCAAAACCATCAATAATGCAGTGGAAAATACAATTTAAAAATCACACCAAATTCTTCTCCAATTTTGAAAAGTCCAGAAATATTTCAAGCGGATATTTATTTGGTTTCCTTTCTTTTTGTAAGTTTTCAGATATTTTCTTTTACTTACTGATTTATATATTGAAAAATCGATAGAAACTTTAAGGCTAAATTCTGTGAACTTGTAAATGACAAACCATCTTAAATAAATTTTCAGTTTCCCATGCGCAGTGTGGCGGTCTCATTTTTAATTTTAAACCCAGAATGGATACTAACCAACAGAAGTTTATTGAGGAATATTAACAGGGGTTTGTCGCGATTGCTTTTGAATGCCTTAAGATGGCCTCGACACCCAAATTATTATTACTAAATATCGGTCTGGCTGATGCCAAGTCAAACCGATGAAAGTAGTTGTAATAGTGCTTCACATTCCTTACATTGTTCCGAATTACCTTAGGGTGCCTAGAACTGGCTCAGTATATCTTCGACTTTCTTGAAATACCTCCAAGAATGCCTGTTAAGTAATAAAGGACTACGAGTCAAATATCACCGATTTCAAAAATTCTCAAACTAGATTTTTATTAACATGTGGCATTAAGTTCGAACTATCTTACGTTGCCTCGAATTTCTCAAGTATATACAATTACTACTATTGCTCAGACTGCCTCAAAGAGAGCTAAAACTGCTACTGAAAACTACGACAGATTTCTTTGAATTTTCCTGAACTGTTTTGGAAAGCCTCAAAATGTATCTCATAGACTGTCTGTCCCTTTAAGGAACAAGATTTGTATTGTTCTGCTTATTTTGAATTTTAATTTCGTTTAGGAATTAGAAATGCAAATATTTAAGATTGTAGTCTTTTATATTCTCCTTCATAAGAAAACAAAAGCTTAGAAAGTTTGTTTTTAATGGCAAAAGAAAATTGTTTGCGTTTTGGAAGAAAGAACTTACCAAAGAAAAACGAGAAAAAAATGATACCAAAGCAACAAATTTTTTACAAATTTTGACATGTTTAAACATTATTTTAAATCCAAACCAGATTTTTATTCATGTGTTATTTGGAAACCAAAGCCAAATGGTCTAATAGGTTTTGATCGACATATTAAAAATTATATAAACAATACGAACTGTTTATTTTTTTAAGTAGATAAAAATTATTGAAAGTAATAAAAAACAGTTTAACACAAAATAAAACATGGTTTATGTTAAAACACACGTCTCAATCCAATCCAGGTTTTATTTAAATAATACAAACCTAATCCAATTTGAGAATCAGTTCCTTTTAATAGTTATGAAAAGGTTTCGGATAGCTAATTTTCATTCTCTTTTTTTTTGTGATATTCTTTTTGAATTGAATGGTCGAAAATAATTATCTTATTTTGAGGAAAACAATCCTAAAAATTTCCCGCAATGTAAAAAAGTAAAATTTGGGAGTTGAGGTTACCACTACTACGAAAACATCGTTTTTTCACAATGATGATTACGTTTCATAATAAAATCTTCAGGCTCAATTTTTTTTCGGCCTTGGAATTTTGAAAAAATTCTTTGTGCTGCTGCAATCAATAGGTGTATTTATTATTTATGAATGATTTGCAGTTTAGAAACAAGGAGTTTTCTTGCTGAAATTTTCCAAAAATTATTTCAAAGACAAATTTGAAGATACAGCTTTTAGAAATAAAAAAATCGAGTTATTTACTTTCCCGTAAATTATGTCCCCTTCTAAAGCGAATGTTCAAAATTTTAATAATTTGATGTCTTACTATAGAAATTTTAATCGTTCCAATGAATTAACAAAACAATTTCCTACAAATAACAAAAATCATCCTTGCGTGTGGTCAAGACTTCATGCTTGAGACAACAAACAGATCTATAATTAAAAAGCAATTTTTGGATTAATTTGAGATCTTAATCAAACAAGCTTATACATTCGAAAGGTGTTCCTCGTTAACTTGTAATCATCGGTTTGATTTAACTGTTAAGATTTTTATAAATTAACTCTGTAAATATTTTTATGGATTTGACTTAAACGGTTGCACAACACCTGTATGTTATAATTCTTCTAGTTGCAAAGTTTTATAAAGGCATGTTTTTAAGGAAACATCCACTAAGTATTCCAGTTGTGATTTCTAACAACCTCTAAAAAGTCTAAACATGTTCGTAAACAATCAATTGCTTAAGAAAACATTTCAACCGTTCACCAGGCCGACAGTGTTTGCATTTATTTACAACTATTTTACGAAAAAAAACTAGTTCGAGTTACAAGTACGAAAGCTTGTTGCAACTTTATGTTTATACTAATTAAGGAAAAACTCGAACCATGCTGAATTCTGTTAAGCTCCTGCACTTCAATTATTTTCTTGTTGGAAAAGTGCAATTAGAATGAATAATTCGTCGTACGCAACTTTCATGATATTTTTGCGAGATTAAAGGCGAACAATTAAAATCAACAATAACGAAATGGAACAATTTAAGACGGAACAGTTAACGTACGTACGTATATAGGTGTGAACTTTGCAAATCGGAGTCTAAATGTGGAAGAATTTATTGCAAAGACCGTCAAGGTAACGTTAGGTCGCCATGCTTTTGAATAACTGTTATATAAATAAATATCAGGAATTTATTGCCGTAATTAGTTAATGTGAGTACCTGAGAAATTTTTGAAAACGAAAACGTTATCAGTTTTCGATTAGGCGAAAAGGTGATCAACCTAAACCTATTAAATTTACGCTTTTGCTAAGTTTTAAAAATTACGTAATAAGTGTGTTTGGCCAAATTTATGGAATGTGATGAGAAAATAATATGCAAATTAATGGGCATTCCAGTCGAAAAGTTACAGGTCAATGCGGAAGATACACGAATTTTATAATCACGGCTTAATGGACTACTATTTTTAACCATTTCAGAGATTTACGTTAATTTCAACGAACGAACTAAGTGCGAATTGCGGTAAATACAGCGCGTTGTTTTTCATAAAGTACAATATTAACTGGAATATTTTATTAAGCAAATGCAAGCATAAGCATAACAGTAAAGGATTAATGACCGCTGACCGCTAACGTAAGGTGCAAGCAGTTAAATAAAATGAACAAAAAGGCAGAAAATATGCATTCAGTTATCGCGTGGCAAGTGGAACAAAAACAAAAATTGCCATCGACTTTAATTAGTTAAAGTTGATAAGATTATCTTGCTTAAATTATCTAACTTGACACACGATCGAGTATTCAGGAAGAAATTAAAATTAAGAACACACAGCAACGAGCTTACATAATTCATATTAGATGTTCTTGAATGCCAATTAGCGTATATGTGCTTAGATTACCTTTTAAGTAATAATAAACTACGCCACTTCCGTTAACTCGATGTTTCGAATATGAAAAATGAGAACTTGACCATAGCACTATTATGTATTGAAATTTGAGCACGCATTTCCTCGAGATTTAGATCTGCTTCCTGTTGAATACGGTTTTTTAATTAGTATAAACAATTGCTTCGCTAATTTAATGGTGTAAATAGTGAATTATTTATAGGAAACTTTGCAAGAACAGAAAACTTGAAGGTTTTCTTTATCCAATTACTTTATGGATTTGTGACTGAATTTTCCGGGTTTCCTTTGCTGGATGAAACTTTTATGTTAAGCATAAAGGTTAAACATTTTCAAATTTAAAAAAAAAATGGGGCTGATGTTTAACTTTATGAGGTTATTTTTTAAATATCACTTAATGAACTTCAGCTTTTACTAAAAATAAAATATGTCCACACGTGCAGTTCATACGTCCTGCACTTTTCAATGCTTGGAATTATAAAAGCGCAAGCAAAAAATAAATTTGCATCCTGCAAATCATCCGTCTAAGACTTTGTCGAGTTTTCAAAGGCTATGTGGGTTGTAGATTTATTAATTTCCACAACGCCAAATAACCTACGGCAATGACAGATTGCAAGTGATAATTGTAAGATTTTGAGAGCTGACCTTTTAGATCAGCTGTTAACTACTCTCTATATGTTCCTATATCTAAAAGGTACTGTAAACTTTCTACAAACATAGTTTTGTTATGTTATGCACAGCTGGGATTTTTTAAAATTAATCATAACCTCACATTTTCTAATTTTGAACCAAATCTGTTTTTTTTAATGGCTGATTTGTAGTTTATCTATTCGTTTAGTCTTGAAATATCAAAAATAACAAATAAAATAATGAAAAATTAAAGAAGAGAAAGCTTAAAAGACAACTAAACGAAATTAAAACATTAAAGTCTTAACAAAAAAGGACGATCATTGAGGTCCTGACAAATTTAATCATGATTCTGATTGATTTTGTAATTATTGGAAGTCTGAATCCCATAAAAATACGCCATTAAGAATTTTTATAACCATTTAACATGAATTTCAACTACGAGGAATTTTAATTTTGAACCAAAAAATCCATGAATAAATTTAATCCTTCCGACTACTAGGCACATAAAATAAAAAAATAAATAAAAAAAATCGTTTGTCAAGTTAAGAATTAATAAATTCCCAAACAACATGAAAGCCTAAATAGAGGTTAAAGAAAGTTTCCCATGTACTTTACAAAAAAATCAAATGGTTTATAGAGATATAAATGTATCGTTAACTGAAGCTAATCATTTATTTCCTCAACAAAATGTTCAAGAATATCGGTTGTAATTTATGTGTGACACTTACAAGATTTTATATTAGGCTGAACTAAACCTGGAGATTTTAAAAATCGACTCAAGTTTCTTGATAAAATTTAAACACCGCAGGCAATCACGCTACTCAACAAGATAACATTACATTAATTTATATAATTTAAGTTAACCAAGCACGGTAGAGGAATTACGGAGAATTATGTAGAACGAAACGAATTGATTGTTTTAAAGCGATTTTACGACATTTGCATGTTAGATTATAACATTAAATTAAATTAAGAATAGAAAAGTTGAAGGAAACTATCGAATCTAACAAAAATTGTTTTCCCTAAAGGAATATTTTCACAGTATAGATTCATAGAAGCGCTTTATAAGTGAAAAATAAAAAATAAAGATTTAATTAAAATAATTAAATTAACAAATTGCGTAATAAAAAGGACTTCTTAGCACATAATTAAAACTGATTTAAAACAGAAAACTTGAAATATATCCAGAGGATTAGTTAATGTTATTGTATGAAAAATACTGTGAGAATTCCTTGTTAGATTCAGGAAAGATACATGCTGAAAAGAACATAAATTTTTACAGACTTTTATTACGATTTACATGGCCGCACGTGTAAACATTTTATATTCATTTTTTGGGTAAGTATTGCACTACCATACCACTACTACAATAACAACCAACTAGTAACTATTAAAATATGTTTATAATTTCGTATAACAATTATAGTACAATAAATTAGAAAATTTTGCCAGTGTTTTAATAATTTAATTTTTATTTTAGCAAGTGGTGGCGAAATGCCCACAACAAAAATATAAAATGTCAAACACGCCACAGCAAACCTTCAGAAAATATTTGAAGATTGTTTAATCAACCAAATTTTCCTAGGCGAAACTAATAACATTTTCTTTAATTGCTAAGTTTATTCGGAAAATATAGTGCAAAATATTTCAGAAACCATTCCGTGAAAGTTGTCAGTTAAAAACGGTTGACAAAAATGTAGGTGAAATTTAGGTTATGTAATAGATACGCAAAAATATTCAAACTAGTTTAAAATTAACGTAATCAAGTTTCAAAAATATTTCATTCAATGTTATATTACGATGGTCTAAATATTCTCGATCTTCTAAATAAGCCTACTTAAAACGAAAATGAAGAATAAGTAAAACAAACAAAAAAACCGCAATAATCTCAAAACCAGAAGCAAGAAAATTAATTCTTGCAATTTCTAATTGGTTGAGTGGTATTAGTTGACATGTATCGTAATAGTAACCTCAAAATTTTGTAGGTGGGACAACTCGTTTTGTAAGGCGAGTTTTGCATTTAACAGGTGTGTATATTTTTGTTTGCAAATCAGTTATTTACATTTACTGTTATTTTAAATAATTATTATTCCGGTTCGTCAATAGGATTTCGTTTTTCAAAATCGGTGTCAAAGTTATGCATTGATAAACAGAAATTAATTTTAATAATCATCCTTGAATTCATTGACAAGAAAAAAATCATAGAAAATAAATTTTAAATTATTCTGGCAAAAGCGTAAACTAAACCGCATTTTGCAACAAAAGTTGCAGCCAGTCAGTCACACATTCATCATAAACACGAAAATATTACTATACGAGTATAAGTTCTCGTGTGTATTTCATGTTTCTATAAGGATGTTCGCAATCCTTTCACTTCTAATATCACGTTGCTATTTTCGAATTAAGATTCTCGGCGTTTTTTGCTAGCTTAAAAGTATGATTAAAGCTATTATAATAGGTAGGATTTTTTGTGAGAAAATTCTTGAGTTTTATACCCCTCATTTCCTGCAATATTCAACTTAACGAGGTATTTTAATGGAAAAATTACAGATTTCGGAATTTTTGGAGGAAACGAACGATTTTTTGTGCTTTAGCGGCACAAAAGTTAAGGTGTTGGTTGTTGGTCACCGAGACGATCTTTTGTTCTTTAATGAAGAAGCAGTTTAAAGCAGTCTTGGATATTCTAAGGCCAAGGCAGTTCAAGGCATTGTGAGGCACTCGAACTCTATGAAGTAATTTAATTTAAAAAATATAAATTTGAACCCAAATGAATGATATTTTTGGGGGAACAAAACCTGAGAGGTTACCCATTGAGTTAGTCTTTTGCTCCGTAATGGGACATTTTAAATAGCTACTCCGGCTGTACTGAGGCAGTTCGGGGCTATTTTAGGGCAGTTTGCAGATATCTTAATAGAAAAATTATAGATTTAAGAATTTTTTGGGAGAATTGATGATTTTTTGGTATTTAGAGCCACAAATGTCGAGTGACTAACCTGTAAGGCAGTCTTTTGTTGCATAATCGTTCAATATAGAGGCAATTTAAGATATTGCGAAGCAGTTCAAGGTATTCCAAGACATTTTGGTAGGCATCTTAATGGACAAATTATAGATTTGGAATTTTTTGAATAATTTAATACTTTGGGAACATAAAAAGTCAAACGATTGACCCTCTCACGCAGCCTTTTACTCTATGATGGGCAATTAAATGCAACTGAAGGCAGTTTCCGACATTATGAGGAAGTTGCAAGCATTTGGAAAACATTTTACTAATGAAAAACATGATAGAATTTGAAATTTTGGAAGAGATAAATGATTTCAGTATTTGGGAACTCCAACGCCCTAAAGGGCAAAAGGCGATAACGACAAGAACGACAAGAATAAGAAGAAGAAGGAAACACAAAGACTGAGGGTTGACCTCTGAGGTAGCCTTTTTCCTTCTTGATGGGCATCTAAAGACGATATTTAGAGTTAGCCGAGGCATTCTAAGGTAGAGATACATATTTTAATGGAAAAATTATAAACTTGGTAATTTTTACAGGAAATGAATGATTTTGGTATTAGGCAATGAGAAAATCTTATGTTCCTAAATGGATTAGGCAATTTAAGGCAATTCTCGATATTTTGAAGTTAAGCTTAAGATATTCTAAGACAGTTAGGCATATATTTTAATGGGAAAAAACTGATTTTTGGTGTTTTGTGAGCACAAAAGGCGAGAGGTTAGCTAGCCAACAGGTATTTTTAGAGGCAGTTTCGAATGTTGCGAGGTTGGGGCATTCTATTGACTTAAAGCTTAATAAAACTTGTAATATGTTTAGTCTTTTGAAAGCATAAATGTCGAGCTAGTCGTTTACCCTTATGAACAGTTGTAAGTATTTTAAAGCAGTTTCAGGCCAATCACAGAAGCTTGAGGCAGCTTGCCACAATTTTTCGTAGGTTACCGGCATTCCTACTGATATTCGGCAATAATAGTGTATTTTCAAAAAAGCATGATTTTTGGGGTGTATGCAAACTTAAGGACATTCTAAAGGCGCTTCCACATCAAGCGTGCCGAACCACGCCAAACCGCTCAAAACGTTTGCAAACGTTGCAGATCGCTCAATGTGGACGATAAACCGCGCACAAATAATCAAATTGCGCACATACAAATGTTTTCCGCGCGGTGTCGGTACATCAAAGAAATCAGCCTGTTCGTGCACGTTTGATTTTTACGACTTGCTATTGCTTCAAACAACTGGAACCTCGGCAAACACTAACAAACATCCGTGATTTGCGCATGAACAAATTTTGTTGCAAAACGTTTGCAAACGTTTTGAGCGCTTTGGCGTGGTTCGGCACGCTTGATGTGGAAGCGCCTTAAGGCAATAATACAAGAGCAAACCGATATTTTTTTTTCCTAATATTCAACAACAGTAAACCTCTAGAAATCTAGTTGCTATAATTTATTATTGTAGTTATAAAAGCTGGTTTTATAAGGATTAAACTTTAATTTGAAATTAGAGGCACTAATGAAGCTTTATATACAGGCTGTCCCTAGACTGATTCAACAGAAAACCCTCAAAATTAAAAATAAGAAGAATGTGTTACAACAACGTTGTGCATCCTTTGGGAATTACTTTTTTCTTTGATAATTTTTATTTTTTAATGTTCTTACATTCTGTATGAATGTATGTTAAAAATGCAAATCTTC
Organism: Melanotus villosus; assembly: GCA_963082815.1. Lineage (NCBI taxonomy): Eukaryota > Metazoa > Arthropoda > Insecta > Coleoptera > Elateridae > Melanotus > Melanotus villosus. Next base: position 24,751,957 of record OY720422.1, on the reverse strand, counting down.
CTTTGTAGGTCAGTTTATGAACATAATTCTCCACCAAATTTAATTTTTACCTTTTTTGTTTACTAAGCATCTTTACTTTTTAAACTATTTAATACAATAAAATATTGTTTTCAATAGCTTAAAAGTTTGTCCTAAAAGTAACTTTAACGGCTTTGTTTTGCAAAATTTTATTGGAAAATTCGGTAGGCACATTTTTGTTTTCTTTTGGCATTCTTGTAAAAAGGAAAATTCCAATTTCTAATTTATAAGTTTCTCGTAACAACTGCAGTTCATAATTAATAGAAAGTAAAATTTATAAAAAGTTGTTACCAGGAACTTTTACTGTAAGCGAATATAACTTCAAAGTTGTCTGCATGTTTAATATTATTCCTGCACTAACAATGCAAAGTCTGCTAGTCATTGCACCTTAGTATAAATTACACGTTTCGGAAATGCTACATCCGTCTGTCTGTGTTTCAAGTGCTTAATGTTGGTGGTGGATTCAAAGAGCGTTGAAAAACCAGAAACAATGCAGTTCAATCATTAAAATGCAAGCAACTAAGGTTCAAATCAAAAACATTTTATATTGAATATCTTTAAATTTCTGTTTAATAATAATTACTTGTTTAACAATAATTTTTCGTCTGTTAAATCATCGCTAATTTCATTTGAATTAATTCCTAGAACCGGAATTCCTGATTCTCAATTAAATTTTTGGGGAAATTCTGTATAATTTCTAACTAAGGAATTTATTTATGTAACATACTTTAATTAAATGTCATATTGGGAGTTTTGTATCCTTTTTAAGTCCTTGACAATTCCGTTAGGTTTTATGGACATATCGAATATATTTCAACACCCATATAATTTAAATAATCGACCTAACTTTAATACAAATAAGGAGCAAATAATTACGTGAATCTCACATCATTGTGTAAATCACCGACTGACATTTCACGATATTTTTTACATTCCACAACTTTCTATGCAATAGAACAGTCCAACATAACTCAAAGTTTTAGAATTTAGTTTTAGAAAGCACGACACAGCGGGTACACAATTACAATGGCGTTGTGATGCAACTAGGCAGGTATGTGTGTGTATTCACTCGACAGCACTACGAATTCGTGGGGACTTGCACTTCTGTCAGGTGGATGACGTCGTACCACAGGTAAATATTATACACACCTGTACGCGACTATAGCTACCGGCAAACTGAGTGAGCGAACGCAACGCAAAACCCGCGAGGGGGCTCCAGGTGCTACTATCACTATAAAGAATTTCCCTTCTCCAGTTTCCAATTTCATCATTAAGTTTTTTGGTTTTGAGAACAACTAACTATCCTAATAATGATGCATTACAGAGATGAACTATTTTAACCGTACCTTGATCTCAATTTATTGTGAAAATTAAATTATAGAAGAGAAGGATAAATTCACGCTTTGGTTATAAACGAACGAGAAAACAAAGGGCTTTTAAAATGTAGACAACCTTGGAAACATTCACGGTTATTTTAATTGAATTAGAAACTCGTAAAACGCTTCAGTGAACGATAAAGGCACATTTATTAAATTGATTTGTTCGATTTTTTGAATTCTTGGTAATACATAAATCAACAGGCGTCTGTAGAACGAAGGGAAACTTTTTAACTAATAACTTTGAAGGCCTCGAACGGAAATTTTCTGTTAATTTTGTTTAAAAGTGTGTCCTTTATTCATAAAGAGCATCATCACTGTATACGAAATAAGAAAGGCAATAAGTTCGGAAACACCCTGTATATATATTTTTTAACTTTATTTACAATCTGCTCTGTTGAGCAATAAGTCAATTTGGTAATTTCAAAATGATGTATGTACATTGTACATGTTGGAGACCTTCCCGTTGGAAGGTTCCTTTAAAAGTTATATATTAAGTACATTAAACAGGTGTAACAATGATACAGATAACATTTTGAATTTATTTTTTTGATTCGTGATACTCTAAAGAAAGTTCTGCATTAGCTTCAATAATTTATTTCCAGTATTTTACGTAAACCTATTGCAAAACAAACGGGACTTTTAGACCAGTTAATTAGTCTCCAGCTTAAAATGTAAGTATGTATTGCCCAAATCTATACAGGGTGCCCGTTTTTCGACCTCAAGCATGGGGATCTCTGTTATTATAACAGATGCGAGATCGGTTAAATTAGGGCAAAGTTGCGCATTTTTATGGTGATCAATTATCTGAAAGAAAATTTGATCTGTCATTTTTAGTTTTTGAATTATTGGAGAAAAATGGAAAATCGTGATTTTTGTTTTAATTTTTTTAAACGAAAACCAATCTGAATCTGGCATCGTGTTTTCCAAGGCATCCTAGATGCAAGAGTTACAACACTTAATTTTGTTTTTCTTATGGGCGCCATATTTGATTTTTGCATTTTCGGATAGAGCTCTTTTTTCTGATTACGACTATGTATCACATGATATGGTCAAGCTTTACAGTTTGATTAGAATTTAAGAAAAATGTTTTTGCGAAGAATGCTTTGGAAACAACAACATCTACTTTTGTCTAACAAACAAATTTTTGACAATTCTATTAAATTTAGAGTTGCACGTTCACATTTCTTCCCAATTTACCTACAAAATTAAGTTTTAAATTAAGAACAGAATAAGGCAGAATTTTTGTATTTAAATTGGATCAAAATTAAAAATAATGCAACCGAATAGTGAAATTTAATTGAATTGTCAAAAATTTGTTTTTTAGACAAAAGTAGATGTTGTTGTTTCCAAAGCATTCTTCGCAAAAACATTTTTCTTAAATTCTAATCAAAATGTAAAGCTTGACCATATCATGTGATACATAATCGTAATCAGAAAATAGAGCTCTATTCGAAAATGCAAAAATCAAATATGGCGCCCATAAGAAAAAAAAAATTAAGTGTTGTAATTCTTGCATCTAGGATTCCTTGGAAAACACGATGTCAGATTCAGATTCCTTATAAAAAAGTGCCTTCACAATGTCTTAGTTAAAAATGTCTAGTTTTATTGGTTTTCGTTTAAAAAAATTAAAACAAAAATCACAATTTTCCATTTTTCTCCAATAATTCAAAAACTAAAAATGACAGATCAAATTTTCTTTCAGATAATTGATCACCATAAAAATGCGCAACTTTGCCCTAATTTAACCGATCTCGCATCTGTTATAATAACCGAGATCCCCATGCTTGAGGTCGAAAAACGGGCACCCTGTATACAGTATCATTAAAAAAAAAAAAACTCGACGCGGTGGTTGTATGTAAAATCGTTGGGGTTGTGCGTTTAATCGAGCATTGAAATCTCCAAATTTTCGAAAACTTTAACTCCTTAATACGTTATTAATTGTTTAAATTTTACTGAAACCTTATACCGTATACACCACCAAGATATCCCTTAACATTAAAGCGGAGTCAATTTTATTATCACAATTGCTACAAAACACTTAAATTAATGTTCTAATATTAATTCGGAATCTTGACTTAGGAAATTAAGCATGATTTACTACAAATTGAAATTAATAAAATTTCTTAGAAAACTCAATAATAATCAAAAGTATACGGAAAAAAAGAAAACAAAATTCCTACGGAATTGCGGGAACCAGATAAAATAAACTTAAATGATTATGAAAACCGATAAAGCACGCGACGAAAATTAATTACCAAATGTGAGGTAATTTCCTATTTCGACATATGAATATGCAGAACCTGGTATTTAAAATTTAAAAAACAATGGACCATTTAATTATAATTAAGCATTTCTGAAATTAAAAATTAAGTGAAATCAAGAAAATAGACATTTACAGGAAGGAAGGATTTCAAAATACAGATAAATATATAACACACAGAAATTCAAACGTATGAGTTAATAACAGGCCATTGGCCTAGGTTTCGGCCATAAGAGGAAGAAAAAGAAGATAAATATATAAAAAAATGATAAACGGATGAAGGTAAAACGAAGTTTTTGAAAAATCAAACTTTTATATATGTCCCAGGAAAAAATATCGAACTTTCCAGTTCTGTTATGCCTTCAAAGTGACTACACGAAACGTCTTTTATAATTGAGTTAATCTCAACGTCTATAAAACGAACAGAAAAATGCAGTTAAAGTGTTGATTTAAAAAAGATATCATCTCTACAAAATTTAATTTATAAAAGGCTAAGTTATGTTGCCCACTGCAACTGTTTCTCCTTAAATAAATTATTTTTTTTTATTATTTTAAAAATAATGAATGATAAACAGTCACAAACCCGTGAAAGCGATTTTTTGTAATTTAATCTATAACTGAGAGCACTAACATTTTCACTTTCCTCCGCAGAAATGTATCCGTTCAAACTACAACAAATATGTTTAAAGGTCATGTCAACAAAGAGAACATTTTAAAAAGAGGAAGTAAATACTAAACTTTGCGTATTTAAAATATGTTGGTTGGATTATTATGAAAACCTGAGGTCGTTGTACTTTCTAACATTAGTAATAAAGTTGCGGTCATTATATCAATAACATGTGAATAATGAGGTGAAACTGTCGCTTTCTATTAATTATTTTATTCTTTTAAATAATCCGTCAAAAGACGTTGGAATTTTTAAAAAAGCGCGTCTGCAGGTGCATTGCGAACGTGGAGATATCAACACAAGGTGAAGCGACGAACCCTCGAATAAATATTTCAAGAGTTCAGTGCTATTTTTGGATATTCGTTATTTTTATCCTCATCTGATAGTATCGAAAGTTCGAAAGTTTACAGTTGTGTTTATACGAAGTGAATTTTGAAGAATTTTTTTGTTGTATTTCTTTATACGAAGTTAATTTTTCAAATATTTTGATCACATTTAGATGGCTGAATAAATGTAAGTTGGTTAAAGATTAATTATTAACAGTTGAGTTTCTTCAAAGGCAAATTGTAATTTAAATGATTAATTTTATTAAATTGATGGGGTTTTGTCGTTCAATAGAATAGTTTAAAACGTTTTGTCATTCGTATTTTGAAACACAGTAATTCTAAATGTCAACGGAAGTATTAAATGATGATTTATAAAAATATGGCGGCATTTATAACCGTTAACTATTTTAATTTCCGACTTCTGAAATTTCATTGAGAATTTAGAAACCGTCAATTTTCGCTTCCGCTGTTGAATTTTGAATCGGTTAAAAAATTTAAAACCAAGAATTACCTGAATTTCGTGCTTTTCCTTTGCATTCGGCGATTCATAAACGGATAATTTTAAAAGGCAGGGATGCACGTCGAAAATCAGCTACCATGAAATTAATTCCCAGGTATCCACAACATTTCATTGACACCACCTTCTTTTTTGAAAACCTTACTTTGTACGAATAATACGCGGAAAATTACTGAAAACCGCAAATATCAATTTAGTGGCCTAGTTTGATCAAAAACAATTATACCAATAATTCCAAAGTAGCACATTTTTTTGATGATTTGTTTAATATTTACATTAGGATTCCTTCCATGTTTTTTAAAAACTGTTGCTCTGTTTCGAAAGGAAACCATAAAATGTAACAAGCAAAACATGAAACATTGCTGACACACAAGTCCTTTAAGTGGTTTGCAACACACAAAGCAATAAATTCATATAAACTAAGGTAAAAACTTGACAAAAATTAAACTGCAACGGTTATTTCATGATATGCACGCAATTGCAATTTAAATTCTTTGTTAATAGATATCGTAAGTAATGCTGTTTGCTTTATTTATACATGATCGGATTCCATTTTTTTAACAGCCAGTACGTAGGTGCTAATAATTACGAACACAAATAATAAGTAAAAGGAATTTTAAAAGGCGAACACTTGCATTTCCCTTTCGTACCTTTTATTAGGCGAAGCTGACATTAATATTTTAATCGCCAGCTGATCGGAGCTTTTTTAGAAAGCAGTCAATTTAACCGGAAGTGCAGATAAAATTAAACATTTAATTTCCTTTCGGTATTTAGCGCAAGTTTAAAAACAATTTTTTATCGCTATATTACAGCGTTTGATATTAAAAATAATTTAAAAAGTCACATTCACCGACGACAGGAAACTATAAATTCGCAAACAAAGAAACAGGATCGGTTTTGTAGTTGGAAATGAACAAAGAATAACAGATGCGATTTCGGTAACTTAGTGGGAATTTTTTGAAAAAACAAACACCAGCACGTGACATTTGAGTTTGTTATTTTGCATACAATGCGTAATGGTACGTTATTAGTATTATAATTGCATATTATTGCAGTACAAGAAACGAATTGTGATACAGATTCCTAAACGCCACACCTTTAGATTGCTATGCAATTTTTATTACGTCTGCAATTTAAGGAACACACTCGTATAAAGACGAAGAATACGAGCTGATTATTTTATCATAAATATAAATAAAAATGCATCATAATGAATATAGGCTTGTCACTTTGAAATAACAGAAGAAAAGTATTGTACCTGAGCCTTACGTTGGGCCGACAATTTATTGTACTGTACCCCTACTTAGTTATTACTTACGTTGGATAAGACAATTTTCAAAAATATAATTTGCTTTGCTTTTTAATTTAATTGCTTACAGAGATCTTACCTCAAGGTCGTTAGGTAGGTTCGTTGTTTGTTCAAAATTTATTAACCAAAATAAACTTTACTCAATTTTTATAATGCAGATTGTTTTATTATCTTTTTCCCTATCAACCCTTCTCAAAATTATCTTAAAATTATGTTTTATACACTCACTGATTCTACTCTTGACTTCCCTTTCTTTTTGAAAATTCCAATTTTTCCCCAAAAACCAAAAATTCCAATCTTCCCCCGCTCGACTCGTTCCTGCTTGAAGTTGTCCCCTTTCGAATTGCTTTTGCTCGAACTCCTTCTGTTGAACTGCTTTTGCTGAACTGCTTTTGCATGAACTGCTTTTGCTTAAACATGCTTCTGCTTAAACTGCTTGAAGTTCTATCTTGACTTAATTTTTCTTCAAAATTCACTTTTTTTTTATTGGATACTGGTTCTTTTTGTTATTAACTGTATTCATAGTTGATTATTTATCCGATATTTAGTCTTTTTGGGACGAGCAACTTAATTTTGTTGTTGCCCCTTCGAATTCAAAATATCAACTGAATTCCAAATTTGTTTTTTCTGTATCCTGGATTTTTAACTCACATTTGTTTTTTCACTATAACGACTATTTACAAGGTTTCTAAAGTAACTTATTTAACGTTTCTAAGACTACTAATTTAGCTAATTATTTACTACCAATGATTACTATAATAACTTAAATTTAATCTAGCTATCTTAAAATTATATTACAATTTTTTATAATTTAAAAAAATCTGCATTACCAATCTTTGCAAAATAATACCTTCGTTAATTAACTCAAACATAACATAACCTTTAATTATAGGTATCCAAATTAAATATCACTTCAGTATATTTCCTAGGTTTTGAAAAATAAAAAAGATTATGTTACATTTTTCAAGCTGAAATAAATGATAGAACGAAGTCACAAACCTGATTCACAAAACCGGGAGATATGCTGTTAGAATTAGCTGATTTAGAAAATTATTGGCTTTTAAATAATGTTTTGTTAAGAGGTTAAGGAAACTTAGCTTTATCTTGCTTTATGTCCGAATTTATCATGTAATTTAAGGCAAATAGAATAACATTACGTGGACTGCATATAAAATAAGTGATTAACATCGACCAAAAGCTGTACATTCTTTTTCAAACATAATTAATAAATATCGTTTCAATAATCAGACCTACCCTAGCATGGCGAAAAAAACGTGTATTCGTTTCTCCTAATGATTATCAGTCCAATTCCTAAGAAGTTAATTTTTACATACCTTCGCCAAAGTAAGAAGAGAGTTATTTGAGTAATTTTACAAAATGTCCGCAATGCTTTAAAGAATTTCAATTTATGAAAGTGTGTGGTAAATTTAAAATACAAAAACTGGTCGGTGCAAGCTCATATATTAATTAAATGGCACAACTTTTTATAGACGTTCTACGGAAATAAAAATGCAACCAGTACGAAAGACCTTGAATGGTTTCTGCACAGCATTCTGCACATCCACCTAAAAAAGACAAACTTAAAAGTTGTTTTGGAAAAAAGGCGGATGCGTAATTAGTTCACACGCTATGCGATAATACTAACGCCCTTTTTAGTCTTTTGTACCAATTAATAACAATGACTTTTGTAAGTTATTAAAATCATTAAAAACAAGTTCGTTTTAAGGTCAATCGCTGGAATCCCAGCAGCAGTGAAAATTATTTCTTCACTAAAATTTGGGTTAATTTCGATGCGATTCCCACAGTAATTAGAACACGGCTAAAACATGAGAACGAAATGTAATAATAAGAAGTAGTGTTTTTAAATCTTTTTAATTTGACAGAATGGAACAACTTCGAATTTATAGATGTTTATTTACAAATTTAATAATTAAATTTTAATAAATCCTTTATGAAACACTTTAAAAAAATTAGTCTTATCGTACTCATTTATGAGAACTACCGATTGTTTGTTTATAAGCAAGAAGCTTTTAAAGTTAATTCCCTCGGTGATTATCAAAAATGTTTTTGGTGGTTTGATTACTATGCTATTCAATGAAAAACGATTACTAAAATCCGTTCACGTAGAATATGACAAGGTGTAAACACACGCTCTGAAAGCACCGTTGATTCACATAGTGCTGATCCTATGTAAAAAAATCACCCAACGGGCAGCACTTCATGGCGAGTAACAACGGTAAATTAAATATTCTCTAAATAAATTAATTTAACCACCATGAAATAAATCATACATCAGCATAATTACCGTCAATCTGCAATACCAAATGAATTAAACTGTTTTAACGTTAACTACACCCCTAGTAAATAAGTGCCACGAAACTAAAATCTTCTTTTTCTGATAATTAGTTGTTTTATTGAGTTTGTTTATGCTGGCGTTATATTCTCGGTCAACAGATTTTAGTAACTGCTTTAAAGTATTTTTATTTATTTAATTACAAAGTGGGCAATCAAGTCATTAAAAAACATTTCGATAATAACCGACGGAATTAATTTTAAAAACCTTAGTAAAATTATGTTAGTGTAAACCTGTAAACCAAAGAGTTTTTAAACTGCAGGTAACCTTGAAAACATTGGTAGTTATTTATTTAATTGAATTAGAAACTCGTAAAACGTTCCATTGCACGATAATAGCACATTTATTACATTAAATTGCCCGATTTTTTGAATTTCTTGCGGTACATAAATCTATATGCGTTTGTAAGAACGAAGAAATATCATTTGATTAAAACCTTTGAAGGCCTAGAATGGATATTTTCTGTGATATTAGTCTAAATTTAAAGGTCTTTCTTACAAAAGTACACGTTAAAGGAAAGACAAGGCAAGTTCTGGAACACCCTGTCTACAATTTTCTATATATTGATTTTAATTAAGAATACATATCTACAGGAATTAAAAAGGTAAGTAAATTGTCCGTATTAACTTTATTAATTTTTTATCCTTGCGTTTCAGGTACTTACCTAAACCTATTTTAAAGGAATTTCTCCAGAAGAATTTTGCAAAACAAACATTGCTTTTTGAATAGCTAATTTGTATTTTTTTAAATTTTAAGTATTGCCCGAACTTGTGTATAGTAGCATCCGTCGAAAACACTTCGATCGCGAAGGTTACAAGTAAATCGATGGGGTTGCTCACTTAATCGAGCATTGAAATCTGCATGCTTCCGATTTACGTTTTTTAAAAGTTACACTAATTAATGCTCATTTAATTGCTTTCAGTTCATAGCAACCTTAGTTTGTATACCATTAAGAAATATTTTAATACGAAAAAGGAATAAACAAGCCAGTAAAAAACATTTTTAAAAATAACCTAGGGAAATAATGTTAAAAACATTACTAAAATGATGTTATCGTAAACCGTAGTATGGTAATGAAAATTAATATGGAAACAAAAATAATCACGTTTAAGGTTCTAATGTTTTATAACTAAAACAGGATTAGTTGAGTTAAGTCCTTTAAATATACAGCTTACAGGATTAGCTTTTGTGGGTCTACTCTGTCATTAATCGATTAGTGAAAAAATTCCGATTTTATAGGATTTCACTTAGGTAATTCCCGAAAACCCTGGAAATTCTCTTAAATCCAAACAGAAGTAAATGAAGTATTTACTGTAGAACCAAAAATTCCAATCCTTTATTTTTAAAAATACTAAATGTTATGCAACGTTTTAGTTGAACTTTAAAATTTAGATTTAAAATTTATATTTAAAATTCAAGTACAATAAGTTTCTAACGATTGTAATTCAAACCTTTTTTGTAAATAAACATTTCAAATTGCATAATTAGGTGACATTCCAATAAGCAAAAAGCATTTATTGCACCGAAGGATTTCCGCTTAATTTAATTTAACTGCAGAGCTGATAAAAAACAAACAAGAAAAACCACCGCTGTTCTGTACCTAACAGACCGACTTCATTTTTCTATTTTTAGATTTTTATCGCGAATTTTAAATAAGTTACGCCATATACCTAATTACATTCTACGTATTCTGGTAACTTTTAAAAAATAGCAAATTTATTAAGCAAATTTATTAGAAAATATATAATTAATTTATTTAACAAGCAAATTTTTTTAATTTGTATTTTTGTAAAAATTTGTCAGTTTGTTGGAGAATTATTTATTATTATTATTTATTTCACAATTGAAAAGCTTTAGTTACAGTTTAATAAATAGTTCAACCATAAAGCAGAATGTAAGGTTCTTTAGGAAATGTTTTGCGGATTCAATCTTTCACTTTAGTCTCTACTGAGTTTAAAATTGAACCCGTTGTCTTCTGCAATAGAATGCTCCTTAATCGTGTAAAATAATAAAATGAATTAATAACCAAATACATATTTCGCTTACTTTGTCACGATTTCCAAAACATCTTGCTGTTTTACATCATTATGCTCGTATAAAAGCGTTCCACTTTATGGCTTGCATTCATAAATTGATATTTTGCCACAATGTAATTTTTAATAGTAAAACTATATTTACTGCTTATAAAACATACGGTTTTGTCACTGTTTCTTAATTATACAAATGAATTTATTTGTAAGAAAATACACTGCCTGTCTATTTGGCACAGAACAAATGGTTTTTCTTGTTAATATTATCTAATTAATTTGCTAATTGATGGGGCAACAACTCCGAGGAAAAGTATTACGTAATTAAATTATTAGTAAATTACATAATGAATATCAGCTTATATTAACTTTCTTCTACTTAGTAAAGAACATTAAGAAATGCAATAATGGCAAAACAATTAGTTGGGAGAGTATTTGAGTAATTAAATTCTAATTCTTTTATATTACTAACATTTATAGTTTATTATAATTTTAAATTTTCTGGGCAAAGGCATAATTTCTGATTTAAAGTTTTTCAAATAGCGAGATAGCAAAGAGTATAAATATATTATATGTTCTTTGGAGATAGTTAAGAAATATCCGCGAAAACGCAAATCGTACGCCTGACAGTTCTACACACGTTGGTCAACTCTGTACCGTAGGTTGCATAAACAACAGGCGCTTCAGGTCCGCAAATTCAATAAATTACTCTACTGCCAGGCTTGTGTAAAATTAATTTATTGTTAATACTTATTCAAAACAAGGCAAAAACTACCTTAATATCCAATTACTTTCTTAGAAAAGCCTGCTAAGAACCTTTAGTCTTTCATTTCATACAATGTTCATGACAATAAATAATTATTTAAAAAATACGTACCAGAATTTCAATAGAATTAAGTTTAAGATGGGGCATTTCAAAAGACTTCAATGAAAGCCCTCCGGAACTCAATATTGTTGTAGAGATAATTATCTCATTTCTTTCTAGTCTCTTTTAAAGGGAATATGATCGCTTGGTCGTGATATGTGGGCGATTTGTTTTGAACAAATGATAAAATAAAACCTTTATCAAACGTTGAACAATAAGAAAGACGTACAAGAAAGTCCGCAGGTGGACAAATAAAGCTATCGGGCATAATTATCATTAAGATCAGGATACACATCCTGTTTTTCATTTTTGTATTGTACACATTAAGTTAACGGACGTTTAAACCTTATATTTAAATTTAAATTTGCAATTTTTTTAATGTGTAATAGTTTGTGTTTTATACGTGTTAAAGTAAGTTTACCCTTAATTTGATGTTTTGCATCAATCAAAAATTGCTAAGACAAAGAACACACGCCGAAGAACACATAATAAAAAATAGTTGGGATCATCGTGCTGTCACTGATTACCGATGTTTTGCCAGAACTTGAAAATTGAAGCCTTTTACCACATACGCTAACGCACCAGTCTCGACACCGAAAGGTAAAAGAGGGTTGCGGATACAGATACACACTTAAAAGTTAAATTAAAATAAAAGTAGATTTGTTTGTTTGTTTATTAAGGCCAGATCTTGTTTGTTATTTTTAATTTAAATGGACTTTCAGTAAGAAGTAATACGGGACTGAAATTTTCTATCAAACAAGAAATGTAAAACTTATAGGGGTTTCTTGTCTTTAAGAAAAATTTAAGCCAATTTATTTTAATTTTAACCTTAAAAATTAAATAAAAAAACTAGAATTAAATCTGCCTGCTTGTCTATTTGTTACACCAGATCTCGTGTGTTATGTTAAATTAAGAGGTAAGAGGCAATAGGACAATTGGACATAAACGTATAAAAACATTAAAAAACTGCAGAAAATGCTCCTTTCCTATTCAAAAATAATTCCAGGTTATGTATAGAACGGCATCGGCTCGCGATAATATTTGGACGAATTTTTTTAATTGAATACATAACTCCAAAAACCGATTTTGTGTTCATTTAAAAGCAAAAAACTGTAAATAATGCAGTTATGCATAAACGTGCATGCAAAATTTAGCAGAAAAAATATTTTTCTTATGTTTTCTTCTGGATTTAAAATGAGATTTCAAATTCACTTAACTCGATTTACTTTTAAAAGGCATATTCATTCAATGCTTAATCAAACTTTGAGGACTGACAAAACTCCCACTTAAACCAAGTATGTAGCTAATAAAAAAAAAATCCGCTGCATGAGTAGCTAGAAATATAATTAAACAATTCATCATTATTTTGAAACGCAATAGACTTAATTGGTATATTAATTATTAATTACAATAATTAGAACGGTAAAGAAAAATAATTTGGCGTAACTTTGGTTGCATAACCAACAGGCGAAAATCGCGGTAAATTTCATTTTAAATACCTATGTAGTGAAAATTTAAAGCACCAAGGTAACAAAACCAATAACTTGTTTTACTTTTCTATAACAATTAATCAGTGAAGTAAACGGCATTCAAAAAGTAGGTGAATTAAAATCGATAGTATGTATTCAAGAACGTAAAAAGCATTACTTAGGTAAAATTAAGCGAGAACCAAAAATAACAATTTGACGTGCATTCATTCACTAATGTTAATAACAATAAAACCAAACCGACGCAATATTTACCGAGTAATTATTTAACAATAAACTTGACATACCTGTGAATAGGTATCAAATAACAAGGTCGGACCGGACAGGTGTAATATCGTGCTGATGCATACAAAACCGCGATTTCAATTAAAAACAAATCGATCCCGGAGTGGGTAATCAATAGAATTACGCAATCTTAGCTAAAAATACAAAGTCATAGTTTTTCAAACGTGAAAAGATAACAAGATTATAAATTTTTAAGTATTGTTGAAACAATAAGGTTTAACCTTGATGTTTTTAATTAATACGTAAAGTAAATTTAATTTGGGATATATTGTTTATGTTTTTGTTTGTTTAAATATTCTAAAAATTCCTATTGAGAAACTGGTGGTAATGCTGCATATTTTAGAAAGCCTGGGTTTTGAACGATTCAAGAAAATTTCATTTAAAGAAATACAATTGTTTATGTGAATTCCTGTATTTGATGTTATTGAAAACGAATATAAAAATTTGAATTTTTATATTTAAATGATCCAGAATGTTATCTGGAGAGTAAATTAATAGTTTCTCGTAATTTTAAACATTTAATAATTATGCTTAAATACTTTCAGCATTTCATATTATTTTTAAATGATTTAATTTAGAAATTTATATAAGAATGGGTTGAAATAATTGGAAGAAATTTTAGAAATGGAAAGTACCACAAATTTAAAAAAGGGGGTAAAAGCTAGGATCATTGAAAAATACAAATACGCACACCGAATACTAAACCAGGGAAGGAAAAGTTACAGCCAAGTAGTAAATATTTCAGCAAATTGTTTAATATTTACAGAACATATATATGCATTATATTTTATCGAATTCCTTCTTCTTCATGTCATATCCTTTTTTAGGACGTTGGCGAGGGGATCAAAGTCACATTTTTTTTAAACGACTTGGTTTCGTGAACTTTGTTATATGCCCCTTTATACTAGGAACTACTATCTGAAGTCGACCACTCCGCAGACAGAATCATTAATTAAACCAGACGATTAAATCATTAAATGGCTTCACTCGCTCAAGTACCGACCTCGAACAATGGGGAATTCTTTTTTAAAAATTCTTTCCACTGCGTGAGATTCGAACCCAAGACACAGATTACTTACTACAGTAGTAAGTAATCTGTGCCCAAGACTCCTAGCCAGGGTGCGAATCACCGCCGGGGATGCCAGGGATTTCCCTGGCTGTGCTTATATTTTCCCCTCCTGTAAAATAAAAATCGTACCCCTGCCGGGGATGAATATTTCCCCGTCTGTGTAAATGTATAATATTAAAATATGTATAAAAAAATTGTGGAATAGTATCCCCCCCTGTAAAAGTTGTATGATTCGCACCCTGCTCCTAGCTAGGAGCCCAGCGCTCTTACCATTGCGCCAACGAGCTTCAACGAGCGTCAACGAATTCCTATCAGGTATTAAGTCCGCAAATGCAGCACCTTGACTTTTCCAAAGAAGGTAAAATTGAATCATTTTTTTAACCATTTGAAATAAGTACTGAATAAGGCGGTGCCTTTGTAAAGATTCCTAATTTTTCTAGAAGTATAAACTAAAAATCGAAAAGAAAGGTATCTTCTCTGTATTTCCTATAAAATTGCCTGTTAAGTAAAGAACGTAAAAGTAAATTTATATACTGTTGCGTTACTAAACGTGTCTGCAGTTGGCAATCACTTAAAAAATTTATTACATATTTTGTTGAAGTGCTTTGTGGGTAGACTAATCAAATTTTTGAGTGGGCCCGGACCCACCCTAATCCACCTGCAGTAATGCTACTGGTCAGGTTGAGGCTTCATTTTTGTTTACGCAGTTTAAATTGGCAACATTGCAAATTTATAACGTTTATATTTGAGCCGTGCATTTGATATTGCATAACTAAAATAATTATTTAAGAATTAATAATTGTTAAGATCGATCTTTAATTTTCTGAATTATTTTTAAAAACTGTATAACAATTTACTTATAGTTTGTCGGAGGAGATTTATAATAATATTGTTCTAACTTGGTGTCGTTATAAAGTGCTCTGTTCAAACGAATTATCCTTAATTTAGCTTTTACAGGAAAATTTTACTTATCATTTGATAAATTACGAATTTTGGGGAGAGTAAAAGCCAGGAATTGCATAAAACTATTTAATTTAAAAGCAATCTTCGCAAAACCTAAAACTAATAACGTCAAACACCTAATATTCTTAAAATTAACCAGCCTTTATTTTAAAATTTCCTTAGAAATATTTAAATACCTGTAATTATAAGGAGGCAGCTACATATTAAATAAGATTTCTGTATTTTTAAAATTGTAGTGTAAACAAATAGCAATTTAGTTTTGGCGATAAAAAACACATATTCCAAGAATAATCTCGTCCTACCTAAAAAAACGACCTTGCCTACAAATTTCGCGTTTCGTTCTGCGATTTAATTGCCGTGAAGTGTTTTTTTAAGGCACAATGATCTGTTTAAATTTCCGAAGGAAGTTTTAGTCATCGACATTAAATAAGCAAAGAGAACAACTCCACCACTAAGGTGTACCCGATGATAAAGGTAGGAGATACGCAGGTAGTCACGAAGGAAACAGGTGCATTCATCTAGGGAAGTCCACCTCGTCATGCTTGGCTGCCAAAGAAAATTTACCATTACAACCCTCGAAACCATTCAGAAATTCAGGTACGCGTACAGTCGAGCAAAAGAAACCATAATAGTTGAGGTAATGTGTTTGGTAATAATCGAGAACTTTAGGCTTCTTAATCACCGTGTGGGTGGAAAAATTCCATCGAAAAAAACCAGACTAAACACAGGTCAAAATCGAGGGTCAATGAAAAGAAAAAGAAAAACTTCGGCACACCCACTACCAAAAATTCCCAGCAAATGGCATTGTTTCGAGCTCAAGCGCAACAGAAAAGATCAGGTTTGAAGTTGTTGGACGCCATAACGACCCCAACAACTATGCCAAAGTTCACGGTCAAGCTCTTTCCTTACATGGCAAAAATAAATTACAGGGGATCCTCTTTTTAAATACTACAGAAGTATTGTTTTTAATGGCCGCTACATAATTATTAATGGCTTCATCAAATGTTGGTATGCAAGGTTAATTCAGGGACACGTAGACCATGTATGACAACACTTACGTTTTAAATTTAATAATAAAACGTGGCTTGCATTTTGATTTTCGATATAAAATTAATAAGGTTTTGGTCAATTCAGGTATTTGTCTGAAATTAAATGAATTTACACTTAAAAACAGAATTAAGTTTTCATACTGAATGCCTTTTAAATTAAAGTATTGTTAGATAATTTTAGAGTTTTCCCGAATTTAAAAAAAAAATGATTTATAAGCTAAGAATAAACGCTTTAATTATCAAGTATTCAACCTTAAAGAATCCAAAATATTTCTACCTTATATTTAATTACAATATTGGAGGCACATTTAGAATTTCGTTTTTTAAAGGAACTAAATTCTAGAAATATCAAATTTTCATTAAGAAAGTTTTAAACTATTAATTAGGCACATTTAGAATTTCATTTTTTAAAGGAACTAAATTCTAGAAATATCAAATTTTCATTAAGAAAGTTTTAAACCATTAATTAGGAAATTTTAAGTTTCAAATTGAAATTTTGTAGTCTGAAGTTCGAAACTGTGAGTTCCATTATGTGCAATTCTGAATTCTAAAATTATAAAGATGCAAATTATTAATTTGAGGAAGCCCGACACCCGACTAGGGTATCAGGACCAGGGGAATAGATGAAGAAGAAGAAAATTTAGTAGAAAATCATCTATTTTACAAAACATTTTATACTGAGCGTTCTCGAAATCAACTCACAATTTTCTAAAAGTTTAGAATGGTAAATTCTCAGTTAAAACTAAAATGTTTAATTTGAAAGTGTGTATTTTTATTATAAAATTTTACTGAATTTTCGAATTTTAAATTTCAGAGTCGAAAGTTTGAGTTTAGAATTTTAGAACTCGAAAGATTTAATTTTCTATAAAGGATGTTTAGAGTGTAAAACTGTTTTATTAATTTGTAATTCGGAGAATTCGTAATTTGAAGCTCAAAATTGCATTTTAAGTTAGAAATTTAGATCTTTATAATTTTTTGGATGATAATTATATTCAAGAAAGTAAAAAATGCTTACTGAAATCACAATTTGAGTTGTGGTAGCGAATTTAAATTTTAATTTTGAGTTTCAGCGTTGGATTAAACATTTAATTTAATTTTAATTTTGAAAACAATCATATGTTTTTAAAATCGGAATTTTCCAGATATCTGTATAAACTTTTCATTTTTGTACAAATTTGAAGTTCAATATTTCGACATTCAAATTTCGAGTTCCAAGTACAAAACTCATTTATGAAAGCCTCCAAGTTTGGCCATCAGCCTACGGAGTTTTCAAACAAGAATTTTAAATTTCAGAAGTAAGAGTTATTTAAGTTTAGGTAGTAATCTTAAACATATAAAAAACTGAAATTGAAAGAGGAACACAAAGCCCGAGAACTGAATTTTTGAACCATCAGAATTAAAAATTCTGGAATGTCTTAATTTTTGCTAAAAAGATTTTCGATTCTGAAATTATATTTCAAGACTCAAACACGAATTCTTGTAAAAAGTGCTATAAAGTGAAAATTAGTCATTCTTCTGTAGATTTCTCATTTTGAGTTTGAGACGACCATTTCGAATTTCCAAATAATTATTAATATTTAAATTTTGAGTTTTACACTTTTACTTCGTAACTCTGTAACATTTTGAGTTAGGCAACCAGCCATACTGATTCCACACGGTTTACCTATAACGTATAATGTGTGTTGCCTATTTAGAGCCAGTATGGGGTTGCGAGAAAATATTGGCACACTAAAAATATAAAATCGCTTGGAAATGAGTTTTAAGAATTTCAGTATCAAAAATATAAATTTCATTTTAATCCTTTGAAACTTTAAAGTGTGAAAGTTTAATTTCACCGACGGAATTTCAGATCAGAACTTTGAAATTTCGAGTTTTCGAAACTTACCGAAACTCTTTATTTTTTAGTATGAGATTCGAATTTAAGATGTATGTTCCTTTTTAAACTGGTTAACTGCTGAAGCTATCCAATTGTTGATATTTAAATTTTTAAGTAAATTTCTTTGCTAATGAGTTTCTATGGAATTAAAAAGGAAATGAGCTCTATCAGTTTTTCCTTTTAACCTAATTGTTTGTGTACTAAATTTTCCAAGAAAAAATATTTCTAAAACTTGGTGCTTAATTAAATTTTATTCTAAAAGGATTAATTATTCTAACTTAAAGTGAAAGCTGACTGAAGAAAAATAAAATTAATTTGTTAAGTGCATCAATTTACTAATACATAATTAATTATAACTTCAGAAATACTAAAAATTTGGATTGTAATTTAATAAGATCTAAATAAAATTTCATTTATGTCAACGGTTTACAGATAGTACATGTTTAAGATTTTCTACTTTAAGGTTTTTAATTTATTTTATACATTCGACGTGCTTATTTATTTGATTTATTTCTCTTGGTAGTAATTACGTTTTACCACAAAAAAAATAACAGCTGTTCTTGAACGTATTTAAAATAAACATACGAAAATTATTATTTTCAGGATTTCGAATATTCTCATTTTATTTGAAACTTCTACAGCAAAAAACTGAGAATAAATTAAATTAATTTTTACCCCTGCTAAGTTTAAAACTTTTAATTTTATTTAGGGTAAAGCATTATGCCAATCATATTATTCAATCAACTGCAACCTGATTTTGGTTATGTAACGAAATCCACCTGCGTTAAACAACATATTCCCGTGTGTTTAATCAAAATCAACAAAATTAACAAAAAACCTGATAGGAAGTATCTCAAACAACATGGTTTAAGCTTTAAGCAGTGCATCTCAAAGTAGGTTACCAAAATAACTATCAAAATATTAAAAACAAATTTCACTTCTCCTCAAGTTTCCTTTCCTTTTTTAATTTTTATGTGGGACAGGCACCTGCAACTTTAAAAATTATCTGCTTACACTTAAATCACTTAATCCTAGGTTTGATTACAACAGTATTTTTCAATCATAAGTGACTTTAATGAGGCTTCATAAAAAAGTACTTAAAATTCTCTGAATTTAAGCGTGAAAAAAGGTGACGAAAAACAGACACGCATTTTGAACAAGTATTATGAGAGTTCATCTTAGCATTGTAATTATTTGAACTGAAAACTAATGAAAGGTCTTACATGATACTCGCATTCAAATTATTACATTAAAATAAGAATTTTGGGCCAACATTCTTTTGCAAAAAAATTAGTAAACAATAGACATATACGGATAGCAATCTTTAGAAGGCTGTTTGTTTCTTTATGCAACTTATTTTCACTTAAAACAATGAAATGCGTTTACATACACAGGTATTCCACTATAAAAAAATCAAAAACACTAAAGGAAAGTTCGAGTGGTTTGTTAAAATTTTTTAAAATAAGGTTTTAAAATTAGTTTGAATTTTAGAAACGTCCTCTATTATCGAAATTAACTTTCAGGTATTTACTATGGAAACGATTGTATTAACAACAAAAGTTACCAAGGAAAGAACTTCTAGCAGGGCTTTAAACTTTAAGGACGAAATTTGTTAATTTAAATAGGTTTTTAAAATCGCAAGTAACGTTTTTAAAATTGGAGGCATGGTTTTGCATTTATAAATGCCGACGACCATCGTTGTGTATCGTAATCAGTAGAAGACTTCAACGCACGGTGACTCAACAAACCCCCTCAATATTTACAACGGACTTGCATTTAACGGTCACACCTAACAGCTGTTGATAAACTTATGTCACGTCTGGGAATGCACAATGGAAAAAATTGCAAAATAATTACGCTATTTCGAAGTTTACGAGGTTAAACTAAACCGTGTAAACAAAACAGGTTAAATTAGTATAAATACGAGTTATTAACAAGTTTTTACAAAAACAACACTTCGTGCCGAATACAAATTTAAAACCTGGTGCAATTCTATTGTTTTTACAGCTCATTTAACCGAAATTTACATTTTAGATTTTTACTGCCGTTCCAGAAAAGCTAATAACAACACGCATCAATGTCATTCTGGAAATGAATGATGCAAAATGAAATTTAACTAACAAAAGATTCGCCAGGATGTGTAGAATGGACCACATTAGTTATACTACGCCCCCCGTTTCAGATTTCAAGTGTTAACATGGGAAAACGTTAAACTTCTCTTCTGGGAATTCTCAAACATGTGGGTTTTGTCTTTAAAACAGTATCGGTTCTTTTGAAAATTTTACTTTAAAAGGTTCTCAAGAAATTAATGCCGTAATTTAATATGCATGAAACCTTTAGTTAAAGATCAATAAGAAAGTCAAATGAATTTTGTAACTGTAACTTGTAAAATAAATTTTTATTTTTTATCATTGTTAAGCTGGTTTAAAAGATATTAAAAATTGCAATAGCAGTTTATATTACCAATAGAAAAAATATTGTACATGCCAGTGGGGTGATTTACTATGTCTCGTATAGTTGCAAGTTCTCGCTACACTCTGCCTACAACTTTCCACGTTTGAAAATCTCACCTCCCTTGCCATTGTAAGTGGACGGTAGTCTAAGCGGAATTTTTAGGGTCACATTTTCGTAAAGCAGTCCAGCAAAAGATGAAGCAAATTATTCTACTTATTTTTAATAAGCGTTTATCGCCAGTATATTTTTTATTTAGACTACACATTGCAGCTGTCAGTTTGATGGTTGTATTTAAAATACTCTTTCTATAATTGTTAAAAAGACACAAACTTTGGGAGGAAATTCAAAAAGAATTAGGTACAAAACATTACTAGTAAGTCAAATTTACAGCCGGTGTAGGCGACGCTGAAAATAAAAAAATAAGTGAAATTCACTTTGTACTACTCCTGGATAACCCAACAAATTGTCGATAATCACATTGGAAATAAAACGCAAACTCTACGATCAAATCATCTCAATTTTTAACCTACATAAAAAACACTAATCGTTCATCAAAAATCGCGAGATAAAAATAGCAAACCAGCTATTCGAAAAAAGTCTAAAAATTCCTTTCGCCTACTCAAAATCAAAAGGGAGTGTCAAGGATTTTTGGTAACTCCCACTTCACATCAAGGGCCTTAAGGCAAATTGATAATTGATAAATCATTTTGGCCAATTAGGAGCCGACCAGCACAAATCTATACAAAATGGTAAAGAAGAACGGCGTCCATCTAGAGTTGAACATCCTTGCCCCTGGCCATCAATGTTGAAGAACTAGAAGCGACGAGTCGATTCGATTTAAATGTTGTTACAAAAAAGTGGTTATGGTATGAGGTGTGACGTCAGATATATAAAATCGTGACATAGAGGTGGTTACGGTGACGACACCGTTTCTAGTGAAGCTACAAAGAGGTGGTTTCGGAGAAGTTGTGATGAATAATAGTACAATAACAAATAACAATGTAGATAGTTTGCAGAAAATGAATACGTAAGGAGGTGATGCTGAGGTATTTCTTACAAGTTGGTATGTAAATGAATACGTTAAGAGCATGTTGTTCTCATTTTTGGCTAATTTCCGTTGATATAACAGGAAATGGCCATCAATACTTGTCAGAAGAAAGAAAAAGCGAACCGACAAATTTTAATTAAATACACAGGGTTACACATACGCCCGAACAGTACCGATATTCCTTCGAGCAAAAATGAAATGATGGGGAAGATAATATTTTTTCATTTAGCTATTACTAGCGTTTTTAGTAAATGTCACCTGTAACAAAAATTGCGAAGAGTGTAACTTTTAATAAATAAACCCCGGATTCTACACCTAATATAACGGCTCCAAAGGCATTAAAAGAAGTCCTTGAAAGTGGAAAATTTAAGATTCATATTCCAGTGATTTGCAAAATCTGATTATTAATAACTGCAGTTTATTAATAAACATTTTAAACAGACATGCGAATAGGTTCAGAGGTATAGTTTACTGGGTTGCTTATTTTAAGACGTTTTCTAACGACATCTTTTGATATCCCAAGCGCCGTTAGCTGACCTTTCCCACCCAGGGTTTATTTACAGCCTAACCTAATATTCTTTATCACCCTCTAAATGTACGTCGATTAAATTCAGACACGCCCTGTATATTTACTGAAATTATTCCGAATAGATTTTTTCAGGTTATGACAATAACAAATGCTTTATGTATACCGTTTGATAATAAAATTTTCTAGAAAACATTAAGGAAATATATCTCTTAAAGAATTGAATCATTATTTTAAAGGAACAAAATCTTTAAATTGATATAATGAAGCCATGCCTGACTTATTATATCAGCTTAGGTCCTCGATTGTTGTTACTTCTTAATAACAATATACAATATCACAATTTCAAGCAGAAACGTGCTGACCCAGTAAGACATTGAAATTTTTTTATCAATGGCTTGCTGTTTACTTGGCCTGCCAGATTGCAAAGAGAATTACATTTATTATTCCCGGAAATGCTTAAATTTTGTAAAAATCTAAAAAAAAAAAACGAATTGGTGGAGTTCTGGGTTATTTAAATTAAAAGTCCTAGCTTGACCTAACTGATCCAGCATTTCCCTGTTTAAAGCTCAACATCCCTCTTGTTGCAATTTTAGGTTAGCGAAACAAGATTAGGTATAAAGATTTAATTGTTAAGAAATCTCTCGTATGTCATAGTCTGATCTAATAGACCAAACACGTTACGTTACGTTTTGCAGGCCCTAATTCCCTCAGCTCGTTTAAAATTACAGCCAGTGAAATAGATTGACGAAGATCAACTTGCTAAGAAGTGACTACTTTGTAGATCAGGGGTGGCTCGTCTTTAAGAGCTGCAGAACCAGCAACAATAAGGATTAAAACAATAAATTATCTATTAACAAAATAGAATCATTTACGGCTTACAGCCTATCTTCACGGTTTTTTAATGTGAAACCTACAGAAATTGTTGATCCAGTCAAGCAAATGAATATTTTAATATAAGACCGCTATTCAATGTTCACGAAACAGTTGTTTTATTTTGTTGTGTTCGTGCTGTGCTCGAAAATCTGATTGTTCGGTAGACATCGCTGTGTTACGATGGGGCCGAAGTCGCAAAAGTAAAGCTAGAAATGAACTGCATGATATGCAGCTCAATTTATTTAAAACCTGCGTTTCAAACGGGGCGTTGTAGTATTTTGACTGACTATGCTTATAAACATACATACACTTAATTATCAAAAATAATTAATAATAAAGGCGTAAAATCCTAAAATCGTGAACGTTTTAGCAGTAGTCAAATAAAAGCTCATAAATGACACTTTCATAAGGGCATATATTTAAGGAACAACATATTATTTAAGGATTGATTGTCATCGTAATCGGAAAATGTTTTATTTTGTTTTCCCCGTGTATTATTATTACTTATTTTTAATGCAGAACAAGAACACCCAAAAATATTGGATATGAGCCGCCTCTGTTATAGGTATATTTTTAACATTTTGAATGAATTTAAATTGTTTAAAATTCTGTATTTAAAAGAAGATTACTTCAAAGGTCTACAAGAAAGAAAAAGCCAGAAGTCATCAAATCCCTTTAGAGATTATAGGTTTATGTGTAGATTTTTCAAAAATCCCTCAAATTCGTGATTGTTGAGTCACTAATGCCCAAGGGTTGTTACTGCTGGAATATTGCATATTTGGTTCCGGTGGTCTATAAGGTTCCAAAGAGTATTTATTATAAGTACCTACATATTGTTTTTGAAAAAAACAAACTGTTAAAAAAGTGCATTTTTTCAAACTCTGTCTTTTAATCAAACAGAATTTTAAAGATCAATTTGTTATGATATATTTTTAATGTAATTTGAAATAAGTTTGGTAATTCTGTATATAAAAAACTTTACCTCAAAAATCCACAAGAAAGTAAAAGTCTGAAGTCATCGGTTCAAATTCTCCTAGAGGTAATATTTTTCTATGTATAGATCAAAAAATCGTTGAAATTCACTAAAATTCAAATAGAAAACGCCTGCTGTTTCGATATCTATAAACGATTTTTCGGCAGGGGTGTACTAGCCCAATAAGGCTGAAGAACTTTACTGTTTATTTGGTTATTTGCTTCCAAAAAGAATTTCTTGTAAAAATATAAGTATTATTGAAGAAAATATTTATAAAATTTAAGTAAGCCTACTTATAAAAACTTTGGCCCGATCCAACAGGATTGAACAAGCTCCTGGTTTGAAAAGAAAAACTATTACTTACGAGTATGATTATTTTAATTAGTAACAACAGTACTTTACTACGATTATAATAAAAAAATATATTAATTGTTATTTAAAAAAGAAAGTTAATCAGAGTTAATTGATGGATAATTATTTAAAAAATTCGTGAGTCAATTGATGAATAATTATTTAAAAAATTCCTCCTAACGGTGCCCGCTTTGCTGTATTTTTATTTCGAGCATTTCATTTCGGCGCAGTTCTTGAAATTAAAAAATACATACACATACGTATGTACTATCTTATCGAATTATATAATACTTTAAACAAGAAAATTGAATAGAAAACCCTAAGCTCTTTAAATTATAGTTTTATACTGATTTATTTTTTAAATAGTAAAGTTTTTAAATATTAGTTATATAAATCAACCTTTGGCAAACTAAAAGGCTTTCAGACACTTCAAACTCCAATTTAGGTTATTTACTGTATACTGTATACTGGCAACAAAAATATTAAGACACATGGCTATTAATTATAAGAAGTTCTTAGAACCGAGGACAATTCATATTTTAATTTTTTATTAATCAAAAGATCGCGAATAAGCGAAGTACAATGGTAATAGGATTAATCAGTTTTTGCTTAGATTTTTTTTTGTTATATTCTCAACCAACCACACAATTAATTTCGTTAAATTTTTATCAAAACATTTAAAGCTAGCTCTGAAAGCAAAACGCTGAACATAACATTGGTATAAGATAAGTTTTTACAGGAAACAAAATCAAAGATATTTCCTAGCTATCAGAAATTTTATTAAGTATATGATGTAGTTTTTCCTTAAATTTTATCTTCCGTGTCATTTTCAACCAGCCACACACTGAATTAATTTCATTTGAAGCTAACTTTGATTGAAACGCAAATGCTGAGCATAGAAATCGTTTATAGATTTTTAAGAAATAATCTCAACATATTCCCTCGCGAATCTGAATTTTTGTCTATCAAATTTAACGATGCACAATTCATTTCCTTAAAAAAAATGGCATAATAACTGAAACTACACCTGTGTCTAATATTATTGAATACTTTTACACTTATGAAGTAAAATTTGTTCCAATGCTAATATTAGTTATGCTTGGTGTCATTTTTAGTAATTTTATTTATTTATTGGGCGAAATCCAAGCTTGCGGGTGCCAGGATGATTACTATTAGCACTACCCAACTGGAATTTTGCCGAACCCAAGAGATTTCCACCCCTGGAAGGGATCTTATGTGAGGTGTGTGAAGTTATGTCTGTTTTGCTGTCAGGAGTGTCAGAGATATAAAATGTCACTAATTCTATTAAACACAGAATTCAAATCTGCCACCAAGAAAGTGGAGGTCACATAACTACTTTAAAATAATTTTCCGTTAATAACATTTTGCTGTTCAATTTGTATTTAATTTTAGTTTTTAGAATAATTTAATCTGCTCTAATTTTTATCAGTTAGGCGTGGTTTTAGATTTAGTATTTCTAATGGCTTAAGTTGTATGTCTTTAGCAAATACACGAGATATACATTTCATGGCAAACTTTGAGGTGAAATTTTTTCGATCTCACGTTATTTTTCCGCATTAAAAATCTCACCGACTAAGACTGGGAATCGAACCCGAGATGTCTAGTTTACAAGGCAAGTATGCTAACCTTGACACCATCCAGGTCACTTTTTAGTAATTTTGAATAATTATGATTAAACATTTTATGCCGCTAGGTATCAACATTCAAGCAAAGAAAAAAAAATTTAAGCGAATAAAAAGAAAACCAGAAAGAAAGGATGAAAATTATGAACAACTGCAAGCCTTAAACTTAATGTAAAAGATCATTAAGTTTAGTGCGACGAGAAAAACGGCAAAGGACAAAAATCTTCAAAATTAAAGTTTTTTCTTTACAAAAATTTACTTTTTTAGCCGTAAACTTGTTTCAAACTAAATTTTCACGAAGAAATACTGATTAAGCAGCATTGTCATTCTGGCAACAAATAAAATCTTATTATCCAGGAGTTGCTAGGTGTAGATTGAAATGGTATTTGCATGATTCAGAATTTCCGTATCAGGTCAAGATCTGGGTTTCATAAATTTAATTAATTTGTCATACTGTCGTTATGAAATACTAGGACGCAAAAAGGTCTTTCCAGTTGTTTGAACACTTAATTTTTGTATTTTAAATTTCGGCTTTAAGATTTGTAAGTATGTATGTACAAACAAATTTAATTAACGAAAGACATTATACACTTCCCAATTCCAAACTTAATGATTCTGAAAACTTAATTAAATATTAAATGATTCACACAAGAATTATCTGCGAATAAATCATCGAAGACGCTTTTTATTTAATAAACGTATTCCAGTGTTTAAACATCTTAACTTGCGGATTTCCTAATTCTAAACCCATTTAATAATGAATGAATCATAGCATAGCAGAATTAATTAAACGGCAAACTGAATACCAAAGTAAATTAAATTCAGGCGATTTCGATTTGGTTTTAATATTAATAATAAAATTTAAATAAACCAGCATAAAAAATAAATTCATTTTTAATCGTTAATAATTTACGGTTATGTAATTAATAAATCATTTGTTCTTGTTCATTTAATGCATAGAAAGCGCAAAGTCATAAGGAAACGTTTCATAATTCTTAAACTGTATTATCTAACATGGGCAATCAATCAGTAACAATAAATTTGAGATTTTAATCTTGCAAGTGTAATGACATTGCGGTTTTCATTGTGCCGCAGTTAACTTTTACTGGTGTTATGTCCCGAAGTTGTAAATAATTACTTAATATGTGCAACAATATTTGATCGTTAACTAATTATTGCTTTGATAAAAAACAAACCAGAATTATAGAAAAAAATCTTGTTGTTAGTTATTCTATTAAGGATAAAATATCACAAATAAGTAGGAATAATCGTGGGACTTTGAGAGCTTTAAAAAGTAAAATTCCTAAAATTGCCATAAAATCTAAAAATAAATTTTAAATGGTATGTGAAAGTATTAGAATCTAATTTTACATAAAAATACGGAACAAATTTTTATGTTGTCCCAAATATTTGTTCATATTCAGGCACTTATAAGGAAATAAATAATTTACCGCAGTGCAAACAAACAATTTTGTGACTTTTAGTGCGATGTTTAAAGTAAAAATTCAGAAAAGCGGTAATTAACACCTTTTGAAAAGCTGCCACACGTCCTTAATTCGACCGTTTTGTTTTGTAATTAATGAACACCAAATTTAAATTTTAAATTTTGCTTTGCAACCATTGCCCATTCACCGATTACAATTTGTGTTTATTTTTAACGTGAGTTTAATGAAATTCTAGTTTCAATGATGTTCGAATGCAATAATGAAATTAGACACAAACAAAAATCAAAGTTTAATCCAATTTTTTGAAAAACAAAAACTATGCAGAGAGAAGTTATTTTTTTTTATTTTTACAGCTGGAAATGCAAAATAAAAACACATTAAAAAGTAATTTTCGGGAAGAATTCTACAAAAAATCTAAAAATACTTTTTAGTTTTTGGAAGAATAATAAATCAGCATTAAAAAAAGTGAAGATAAAAAATCATAATTTATCAAATTACGGGTAGTAAACTTTGCCGCTTCTTAAACTCAAAAGACATTTAAAGCAAGCCTTGAAATTTTCCTACGTGCCTAATTGGAAATCCACCCATAACTAACGAAATCCCGTTTTTATTTTCAAACATCAAAAAACAAGCAACATACCAACTAACAACAAACCATAACTCAAAAGAATTTCAAAACACAAAGAAGGGACTACTGCACGCAGTGCGTGCCACGCAGGTGTATTATAATATTTAAAAATTCCAAGTCTGACCACAATAACTAAGGTAGTATTATCATTTCACGTATTCCCGCAGCTGGAATAGCTCTAACGGCTTATTATGTAATCCAGTTTGAACCTTAAAGTTATACAAGTTAAGGGTTTAAATCCTTTAAAAGAAGCCCTGTAAGTGAGGGCATTCATGCGAGTTCTAATCTCCATTAAAACCCGATTTAAAATATCCACGTATCTTAGAAGGAGCCACTGAACTGCAGAGCTACGTTTCTGATTGATTGTTTTTCTTATGTCTGGAAAATTTCTGATTTGAAAAGTGAAGTAGCACGATGAACTTTTGTTTCTTTATCATTTTGTTTTAACTGATATTTTACTCTAGAATTTTTATAATTTATAAATACACTTAATTAATCACGATTAAAAGAAGTGCTGCCAGCAGAAATTATAAATTATTTAGAATTTAAGTATCTACAAAGTTTAGGCTTTTCTAGTATACAAAGAAAACGATTAAAAATATTTGTAAGGACTGAAAAATATGAGTCTGAAATAGCAACAAAATTGCATTAAAGTAACTGAAAACCTATGACAAGATTTTCTAATAAGGTTTCGAAGGAATCCTATTTAAAATTCAGATTTGCAGGTCATCAGCACGGATTATAAAATTGTCATTTATGGGGTTTTACTACTAATTTCCAGTAACAAATTTCAATACAAAAATTCCTATTCTGAAAGTAACAGATATTTAAATTTGTTATATCAAACAAGAATTAAAATTGAGATTAAGTGAACAAATATATAAACTAGTAAAAAATAAATAAACTATGTATTTTGAAAATTAAATCTACAGATTGGAGTCAATTATTTTCAGGAGTCGACATTAGTTCCACGATTTCGCACCTACAAATTTCTAAATAAAACAGAAATATATCAAAGATATATTTAAGTATAGAAAATATCAGTTTAAAATGGGTCAAATATTTGAAAATTGTTTTTAAATCCTCGGAATTTTCAGTTCTTCCAATAAAGTTCAAACTGTAAAAATCTCGGCAAAAAATTCAAATAAGGTAACCTTTGCCTTTAATTATTACGTATGGAATTTCAAATTGTACGTCTTAAGAGGACTTCAGATTAATTTAGAAGATTAACACGAGAGGATTTCGAACGATTAAATACATCTACCCAAAAATAATCAAGATTTACAGCACTGGATTAAATTCTTAATTTGTAGAATTAATTACTATGTTTATCAAGCGAAAGCACTGGAACTTAGTACAAAAACCAGTCAATAACATTTCTATAGCACTTCCCAAATTTAAATTTATAGGATTTACAAACCAATCTTCCGTTGTTAAAGTTAAAATTTTCAGTTTCAGTAGTCTCAAAAAATTGCACGAAACATGATTTACAATGCAAATTTTCGGTAGAAAAGTTCAAAGTAAAACTTTTTTGCTATCAATGAGAATCATTTTAATATGTGTTTCGTTTTAAAGATTTTGAAGCTATTTGATACAAACAAACCCAAAATTTGACCGGAAAATTTAGTGAGGGAATGAATTCTTTATTTTAGGAGTAAATTTTAATTTACCGAAATTTTCAGAAATTTACTTAAATCAAACCTAGAAAATCGTCAATAATGTTTAGAGAAAACGGTCAAATTTTGAGTTTGTGGTTTAGAAAAGATTTCTGAAATTAACAATTTTCAGTTTCAGGAGTTTTTAAAACTTGTGTTAGAGTAGTTTTTACTTACAAAATTTCAGCAGGAATGTTCAAATCGAGTTTAAATAAAACTACTTTCTTGCTATTAATCAAATTCGTTTTACCATATATTATATTAACGGTTAATCCTCGGGCTTTTCAGATTATTTGATTAAAAAAATTTAAATAAAAAAAAATATACAAATTTGTTACAATTTTTTAAACGTTTACAGAGAGGCATTAAATTCCTCATTTTCGAAATAAATTGCAATTTGTCGTATTATGAAATTATTTAAATTAATCCCAGAAAACCTGCAGTGGCATGTAGAAAAAACTGTCAAATTCTCTTTTAAGTATAAGATTTAACCTTGCATTTCGGAAATTAATAGTTTTCGATGCAAATAGTTTTCAAAATTTAAATTGGAACATTCTTTTTAGATTACAAGCACATAGCAGAAAAATTCAACGTAAAAGTAGTTTCTTTACCTTTTTTCACTGTTAAATGAGTTGCATGTAAGAATTTATTTTAAAAGGACTTTAAGTTATTTCATTTTAACAAATTAGGATCAAAAATACTTATTATTAGATTATAGAAGTATTGAATCTTTGAAATTAAAAGTTTTCAATTTTTAATGATTTAAAAAAATTGAATTTATCGTTTTTAAAAACGCAGAAAATTTCAACAAATTATTTGTATATTTTCTTTCTACTAATTACACTGAATTTAACATATTTTGTTTTAAGAGGCTTAGATTATTTCCTAAAAAGGATTAAAATAATTAGAATTAAACAATCCGAAAATTTTTTGGTTGAACAAACTTGTTAATGTTGTTTCATTTAATAATTGATTAAAGATAGGTTGCACAGACATGATTGAACAGCTTCGTCAAATTAGTCATTCATCTAACTAATATGGTAAATAATAGTAAACAAAAACCTCTTTTTATCAACTTTAATTATTTGTTAACTTTACAAAAGTTTTGTGTAACCTACTCTTAATATAATATTTTTTGTTTTACGGGTATTTCAGATTATTTCATGAAAAAACTAAAAATTAAAATAAATAAACTTGATAAAATGTTCCGAAAACTCTACAAGATGGGATTAAATAATTACATCTTCTTTTCAGGAGTAAGCTGTAATTTATAAAATTATGAAATTTCAAATTTGAAATTACTCAAAATTTAGAACCGGGAACAGTAAACATTTAGACAAATAGTGTTATGACAGAAAAACCTATGCATTGTTCTTGAAATTAATGTTTTTAGTTTCGTTCGTTTTCAACATTTGAGTCGAGGCGTTTTAGAGATTTCAACATGTTCGAACCCTTTGTTTCTATTAGATTACTTGTTAAAAGTTAGAAAAATTAACTTGATTTGTTGAAACGTTTTGAAAATTTCCGTACATACGTATATGTATTGTCAATTTTTTTAATTAATAAGATTTCTGAAAAATGTTTCTATTTAGAAATTTTCAACAGAAAAATATAAAATTGTGGTTTTCTCTTAACTTCGTGTTAAAAGGGATTTCAGATTACATATTTGCAAAAAAAAAAAACTAGAAAACATAAACGAAATAACTACCTCAAAAATTCTTTTAAAATTAAAAATTTCGATCATTTTAGGCTTAAGCATTTAAGGATAGGTTTCTTACGTTGTTCGTTAATTAGATTTTTTTAATTAATTTCTCATAGGCATTTTCAAACTACATATTCTAGTTCAAGACAGACTGCGAAGAATCAAATTACACAAGTTCGGAAAATTCGGAAAATTGCTAATCTTTTCAGTAACGATTCACAAAAATTGATTTCAGACGTTCAGCTTGATTTTCAAAATTTCAGCAGAGAATGTGAATATCAAACGTCATTTATTTCCTTTTATTCATTAAATTTAGTATTTAAGTTTTGAGAATTTTATATCTTTTAAAGGTTTTCTAACTGTTCCGTTGAAATAAAACAAATTCCAAAATTTACAGTGCAAGATTAAATCCTTAATTTTAAAAGAAGTAAACATTATATGTACTGATAAACCGTTGAATGTCACATTTAAAACTACTTAAATTCAGCAAAGGAAGCCATTAATATCTCAGTTTGTACATAAAGTGTCAAATTAAAAGGCAAAGATTTAAATTTTGATAAAATAACTCGAAATTCTTGGTTGAGATTTTAAAGTCCCCACCTACAGATTTATATAAAAAATAATCAGATAATTGCTTATTCTAGTCGTGCCTTGTTTAAATTTCAATCACAAAATTAATAGAGTATAAAAAGTACTCTGTATAAAATGGCGTTTAGACATCGAAATACACGGAAACATTAAACTGTACATTTAATTTTGCAAGAGCGCCACAGTTACTCCATATAACATACTGAAAACAACTTTCACGCATTATATTTTTCTCTTAAACTCAAGCTCCA
Source organism: Melanotus villosus (assembly GCA_963082815.1). Taxonomy (NCBI): domain Eukaryota; kingdom Metazoa; phylum Arthropoda; class Insecta; order Coleoptera; family Elateridae; genus Melanotus; species Melanotus villosus. The sequence goes on along the minus strand of OY720422.1, from coordinate 24,719,367 downwards.
CCGTCAAACATCATATTTCACTACTCAAGATCATCAAGAAAACGAAAATGTCATCTAATTTAAATCTTATAAAAGATAAACAAGATTCAGTGTTGGTCCGTAACTTGCAGTGCTAGGAAATGATTCATTTAAAGGAATTTACATTGTCATGGCAGTATGAAAGTATGTTCTACGTTGTTGTACGTTAATAAAAACGTACCTGGAATCTTTATGAGATCTGAATTAAAAAGCATGTGTCTGCCCATAATAATTACATGCTTTCCTTTAAGGCGCTTATTCACTATCGGTGAATAAATATTATGCAGGTATTTACTCTGTACTCTCAAACGCCCTACCTACATTTTATCTTGAATTTAATTTTAATGCGGATTTTTGTCACTCTTGTCAATTTAGTGACAGTTGGAATTAAGTTGACTTTGGTCATTGTTGTTTTAAAAGTCATTTTTATAATGTGAATTTTAAGACAGCCGAAAGTGTAGGAGGATAAATCCGCAAACAAACCAAAAATACAAGCAGCCCACTAAACTAAAGCTTGCATTAATTATGCATTGCTTTATAGTTTATAACAAATAAGTTGAGAATTTTTCATCAACCATTTTGAATCTGCCGTATTGTTCTCAATGCACAATCATGTTGGTGTCTAAACCGAACAAATTACCTTACAAAATACCGAAAACATTATAATAAGTTCCTGTTTAAACCATAAGATTACGGCCTGTTCGTCAAGGTTCCTCAAATGTGCGATTTAAAAACTACAACAGACAAAATAAATAGGTTTTCATTCAAATTTCCCACGCTACTGAACCAGTAAAAAAGTATGTTAAAGTTTCGACCATGGAGCCATGACCCACTGCATAAAAATCCGCCCATTGGTACCGGAATGGAATTTCCGACCTTCAATTAACGACCTACCAGTTTTTGCTTAATTAACATTAATTGATTAATGAAACAATCATCCTGACCTACGTGGATTGCATATTCTTATTAAAAGGCGTTCTCTGCTTTTATGGAAGTTTAATTTCAGCGGAAATTCAACCTCCGACAGGAAGATACGAACATTAAGTTTTGAAGAATTTTAAAAGGATTTAAAGAAAGTAATTTTTTGGTTTGATTGGGTACAATTTCTCTTTAAATTTCACTGAATAAATATTAGATCACCTTTCACCTAATATGTAAAAAATTACGTGTGAGTAAGGTTTTCTACGTTTTCCTACGCAATTTTAACGAGGTATAATTGAAGTTTCTCTTGTTTATGTATCAAAATATTAAAAAAAAAAAATTAAAGCGGCAGTTTAATGACATTTACGAGGCAATTAATGATTGCTGCTTACCGGTTTGCCAATTAAATCTAACTACCTCGACCATTTAATATCAGAGTTTAACAGTTACGAAAGTGTGGCGATGGTATTTGAAATATTTAGAATATACCCTCGGGTTTCGCCCATTTTCTATGACATAATATTGATGATAACGTATGTACACACCTGCTTTCGATAACTGACATTTACTTATTTATTTAGTTATTTACTATTTTATGGACACGTTTTAAATAAATAAGTTATTTTTAGTTAAATTACATCCTAAGGATAATGAATACTTTTTCCAAGAAAAATGACAAATAATTCACATTCTTTTAAAATTAGAAAGAAGTTGGAATTTTTAACAATTAAAACACAACAAAACAGATAAAAAGAATCAAGCCTTAACATTTTACGTTTTTAAATGCCAAAAACTGTAATCGGGGAAAACGAGGTTAATAAGTTTTTGTTTTTTAGAGTGGGCAGAACAAATTGCTATTATAACACTATTGGCTTGTGTTATATATTTTAATTTAATAATTATATTTGCATACGTTTTAAGCCTTCATTTTTAAACGATGTTTAAAGAATTAATTTTGAAACAATTTGCAGAAAATCATTTATTTATCAATAAGAAGGAAAAATAAATAAAGATCAAAACTGAGGCAGGCTCATTTCAAAACTAAATAATTTAAATGGAAATAATAATTATACCGAGTGTCTTAAAAAGAATTACATACATCTAGTTACCTTTGAAATTTGTTTGCATGTAAACTTTTATATGCCACTACATTGTTTCAAAGTATCCTAGATGTATTTTTCATTTTAAGACATTTTCTATTGCCATTTTCTTATAAATATAAATTCGTAAACAGAAAATCGAAGATGTTATAATGGTTACGTGCAGTTTTGGCTCGTGCGATTTCGGCTCATCGCGTCATTCGTACTGTTTCAGCCCGGCATTTATAGATAAAGACAACTGGATGTATTTGCCGCCCAAGGGGTTAAAATGTACTCATACTAACATATGATAAAGATCTTTTATAACATAACAAATATTTCATTCTGTTTACAAAACAATTTTAAATGTTATGTATGTATGTATTATCTGTAACCTCTTATGCCTTTCGGTGTTGAGGCCGGTGCATTAACGTATGAGGTTCTACGGGTGCAATGCACAACCCGGCCCGTCTCCGCGGGTCACGTGGTTGGTGCGCCTTTTAATACCTACATACTGCACCATGTGTGTTATGTGTAGGACCTTATTACTCTACCTCGTAGGTCTGTATTCGGAGGTAGCATCGTTAATTTGGTGCCCAACAACGAATGGTCACCAGGGCTCGACGCCAACCTCCAGACTGCAGGTCGGGAGATTCGAACCAAGGACTAGCGTAATACCACCTAGGGGTCATTCCATCGTTTCGGGTGTTACATTTGTACACCTAAAACTATAATTTTAAGAAACATTTTATATAACAACCATGACCATTATGATGCTTAAACAGCCCCTTTTTGCTTCTATTTCCTCTTAACAAGGTCATATTTTTGAATAGGTAAACAGTAAAGAGAAAATGATGGAAAAAGACACGTTTCGGGTGTTACGCCAAATTGCCTGCTCTTTCTGCCTCTATTGTCTTAGATGCGAAATTCAGCGAATTTTCTTAGGTGACCTGGTAGTTTAATTTATAAACAAGTAATATATTAGTTATGCTACAATTATACTGCAAAAAATTAAGATTCGATTAATTTGAATTATTTTTATGCAATTAATGAAAGGTTTCGGGTGTTACAGATGGTTCGTTTCGGGTGTTACGAGTACGAAAATAAGGCACATTTGAGCCAAATTATGCAGCTCTTTATTATTAAAAATAAAATGCAACAACATATACAAGAATTATAATAGAAAAGAAATATTTCACCTTAGATTGGGATCATTTTTGAAATATGTACATCTAACTCACTTGGAAATTCGTAATAAGTACGATCACCTTTTGTTTTTAAAGTAGGATTAGGTAACACATTAATAATGTCCTCGTAAGGTACATCACAACATTTTTTATTTTGATTTTCAAAAAAAGCTACAATGTTATTCAAACCATTATACAGAGAATGAACCACTTTCCACTTTTACAAGTCTAAAATTTTCATCAATAGATAAAGATTTTAAAGTCCGTTTTAATGACATATCAACAGCAATAAAAATAACATGATAAAACAAATAGGCACAGTATGTATTTTTTTCCACTTATGTATTAACAACTAATAAAGCACTCACCTCAACTTAAGTAGCACAGAAACCGAACTGCCTGCATCGTTATGCTATAAAACGAGCGGTTAAAACGGTTAAAAACACGCAGTTAGGGGATTCCCAGAAAATTCGACTTATCGATAAGAAATTATAAATAAACTAGGTTGCAAACGAGCAAAAATTGATGTAACACCCGAAACGTTTCGGGTGTTACACATTTTCATACATCAAAATCACGCAATAACTTTAATGTATGCAAATATTGCATAGCATTTGGTTTAGTAACAACCATAACCTTTCTTTGGCAAGACGGGCTTAACTTAAAAGTTATTTAGGCAAGTAATAAAAGAAAAAATGCATTTTTTTCGTTTCGGGTGTTACAATGACATCACTGTTTAGAAAACAGTCGTAAAACTTTACTTTCTTGCAATTTCAATCTCGTGTTACGAAACTACAATACATAACCTATAGATTGAACGTAAAAGTAATGAGAGATGACAGTTTTTTCTTTGTTTTCGGTGTTGCTAAATATTGGTGTACAAAATGCCGTCACTATCCTAGAACCTTCTTACGTTACTTTGGGCGAACTAAAAAGGAGGAAAATAATGGAATTTTAATTTTTTTCTTAAAGATGTGAAGTTTTGTAAATGTTAACTGTTGAAAAAAGTTAAAACATACTTTCCATGACGAGTTTTTTCAAAAAGCATGTGGTATCGTTTACTATGGAATTACCTATAGGTAGACACATCCCGATATCTCATGGCCCTCAGTACAGAAAGAGAAAACGCATCTACTACTCAACCTAAAAAAAAATCGTTCTGTCAAAGTCAAAATATGAAAAAATATTATTAGTTAAAACGGTGTTAAAACCTATCTTTATGTTATAATAAGCTGAGAAACTTGCAATATAGGTGGTAGCTAATAAATGTATTTATTTTCAATTTCATAAGGATAACAATTTCAAATTTCACGCGTTTCTTCTTGAGGGCCGCATGTTTTTAGGTTTCACTATTAGACCTCCATCTCACTCTTTCACCAATTCGACGTGCATGTCGTGGACCATGAGATATCGGGATACGTCTAATACTAGTCTGATGATCTACCGCTGCGCCACCCTGGCTTCATTTAAATGCCATACCGGAAAAAAAAATAAATTTGATTGGGAAAAACCACATTTAGAACACATGCTTGTGATTAATGCTTTTTGATGAATATGCAAATGAATTTTGATGTTGCTTTTATAATGATAATAAGTATAGCACCAACTAAGGTAATATTTTGAGTCAATTTCTTTATTATTGAAGATACAAATATATTCAAAAAAGGAGCAGCAGGAATATCCAACAGAAACTAACTAATAAATCCTTGTGCTGAACACAAAATTGTTTTATTTCATAAGGTAAAAATTTTCTCTATCGAAAACAAATGATTCATTTAAAAATTGACATTAATATAAATTATTAAATCAACCAAAAGTATTGTGAATTAGTTAATCATAAATTAGCTCCACAAACGAGTAAATAATCAAATATGTTGAGCGTTGAGGCAGCTTTTTATTTATTCAAAATGTCGTTTCAAAACATTAAATTAGAGATTTTATAAGTAAAACTATTAACAACAGTTGCGCGTTCTGGTTTTTTAAAAGAAAAATCAACTCGTAGATTTAAAGCTCTTGTTTCATGTAAAAATTTAATTACTTTTGCTTTTTCCTAATCTTAAAATGTCGTTTTTATTAATAACGAAGATCATTCTCTTTGTAGATTATTTCAAATTAATTCGCAAGATTAAAAGACTGCGGATAAATAGATAAATTAATCTATCAAAAAACCCGGAAGATTTGAAGGACAGGATTGTAGTAATTTTTAATTATTACATTCAGAAACTGAAAATACTTAAAATTAGTACAGAAAACCATCAATAGTATTATTAATTAAAAAGAATCCAATTTTTAATTTATAAGATTTAGAAAAGGCCACTATTTTCGAAATTAATTTTTCAGTTTTAGTAATTCCAAAAATTTAGACGACCTTTGAATTACAAATTTTCAAGAGAAAGGTGTTTTTTTTTCTATTAATAAGAGTCGTTTTAATACAGACTGTATTTTTAAGGTAGTACTTCAGTTTGATTTAAAAAAATAATCAGAAAACTAAATTTGTGAAAATTCCTAAACATTTACAAATTTTGCACTTTTAGGAGTAACTTTTAATTTAACGAATGTTGAAATGCTACTTCCGAAATTATTTTTTGAACTACAGGATTTGGAAGCCTTTCATGTGTGAATAAACATTTTTCAGCTTGAATGATTTTTAAAACTTGCAACACGGCATTTATGATCTTTAAATTACAACTAATTTTCAGCAGGAAAGTTCAATACATATAAAACTTACGGTTATTAAGTCAATTCGTTCGGACCCGCAAAATAGCTTCCAGCATTTTACAACTTATAGTGGTGGATTATGAGGGTGAAATACAACTATCATAAATTATCCCTACTAGGCCGGACTCGAAAAATTTTACAGCTGTCTCAAAATAGAAGAGTTCATTTATAAAATGTTAAAATATTTTGGGGAAACAGTTTAAACCCGTCCCTGGTAGGGTGTTTATGGCAGGACTTGCCACTTCTAACTCGTTATAATATTTTTATTGGCCGTTGTAATAGCTTAAGAAGACAAGTCGGAATTGCGCACGCGACCGGCAGACTTATAAATAGAGTTTATTTTAAAAGAATTTCAGATTATTTCATTTCAAAAATTAAAATTAGAAATTATTGAGTAGGTACAATACCTACTCAATAAATTTTTTTAACAAGTCCTGAAAATGTTAAGTGTGGAGTTAAATTTTTCATTTTCATGAATACACTTTAATTTCTACGGCTATTAGGTAAGATAGGCACAAGAGGATTTCATAAGGAAAATTTTAGGCATTCTGAGGCCCAATCAAAAGCACTCTAAGCCAAAAAAGAGTTGCAAGAAAACATTGATGCAATTTTTCCTCATTCAGATATTAGAACAAATTCAACACAAATCAATACATATTTTAACAAAAATTGGGTGTCTTAATTGTGTAAAAGCTAACAAAGCAAAAGAAATCCGTTTGCATATTTAGAGCTGTTGTTTCACTTCAAACAATTTAAAGCTTCAATTTTTCTTCATCTTAAAATAACCTTTAATATCTATCTATCATTTTTATGAGGTTAATTAGTGCTGTAATTGAGAAAATATTTATATACTTACTAGGAATTTATTTATTTGTTTGTCACAAGAAATAAGTTTCATCTGTGACACGTAAATTTTACACAACGCATCAAAAGCATAGCGGATCAAGTGAACAAATAAGATTTTGAACTACAGAAATTTCATTTTTAAAGTACTATTTTTTCACGTAGACTCTACCAACGTATCATGATTAATATTATAGCTTTTCAGCGAGAATTAATACCACTCAGAGAACAAAATTCTACAACTTTCCACAGAAAATATTTTTCTTACAGTTTAAGGTCAGGCACGACATGATATATTATACTAATAAAGGGAAATGTGTAGCCAAGTTCTGCCACAATAACAATTAATTCTTCCCTCATAAGAGGAGACGATTTCACGGTTCGTGGAACAAAAGTTATATATCCTGTAATTTTTTAATTACAAAGTAAATGGCTGCAGTGAAAGCCTAGGATGTCGAGTAACCTCATACTAAAGTGATACTATAAATTCTTGTTAATTTAAACTAACAATTATTACACAAATAAAATAGTCTATACACGTTTAAATTGTTTAACGTAACGCTAAGTGGATGTATACGTTACAAAAGCATTATTATTGTTGTAATTATGTTACATTTTTATAGCGGAAAATAAGATTCTGAGTCATCATTATCCAGGTTATTATCTAATTTTAATTAGTTTCATCAAATCTACGAAAATATTAAAGCTTCTTTAATTAAAATAAATAAACTAAGAAGTTTACATTTCTATTTTTGAAGTTGTGATAAAATAAATAATATAGACAAAAAGAAACCTACAAGAAAACTGTCCCATTTCTTCAAAAATTTAACATAAAGGAATTAATTTTAAACTAAGCTTTTAAAAATTAAAGCCAATATTCTTAAAATAAAACGTGTTGAAAATTTCAAAATTCCTAAACATTCTATTTAGAAGAGCCTTTCTAAATTACCAAAACTACCCACATAGTCCAGTCATTAGGTACTTTTTTGGTGCAAAAGGTTGAGGAGTTTTGAAATTTGGCAGGAGTGTAGACTTGGGGGCCCTAAGTATGACGTTAAGTTTGCGACCTCGAGGGACCGCCGCTCGCGCCGCCATCTTGAAGAAATGGTAGCCAAAGGCGGTTTTTAGCATATAACTCCATTCTTGTAGGTTTTAGAGAAAAAGTTTTTTATTGAAAGTTGTAGAGGATAAAATTTGCTACAAAATTACTTATATACATTTTTTTCGTCAGACTTTTTATTTACCAATTATCCGCCAATTAGCGTACCTAAAATAGTTTCATGCAATAAAGACTTTATTGCATGAAACTATTTTAGTAATATCTAATAAAACCGGATGCTTCTATTAACTCGTTTCGACAAAACCCATGAGATAGAGTTGAGCGGCGCGTTATTTTTAACGTGGTATACCTTCTAGGCCTAGTCCCCACTCCAAACTTACATGAGTACTTTCTGTCGTTTTGCACTACGCGATGTCCCTGGTTTACTATGTTCACTATCACTATCTTTAGAATCTTGTTCATCTCCCGTCTCCTCCAACGTATCAAGGACTTCATCAGCATCGTATGGGTCTTCGAGGTCGGAATCCGCTCTTAAATTGTTAATGTTTTCGCATTCTGTCCCATTACAATAGAGACACAGCACCGAGCACTTTAAACCCGTTTTCCGACATCCACACGCTCCTGCACAGCCTTTTTTACATTTACATGATATCGATTTTAAAATGGTGTCGGGGGCTGCTTCTGACGTAGCGCGAACAGCATCGAGCCCATACCTCGTTTTCTGCCAGCCATATTGCTCAGGATCTTTTTCATTGCCATACCACATCGCGACTTGGTGGTACGTTCGCAGGCAATGCTGCCTCGCAGCATCACTTGTGGGTGGCAGGGACGCGAGATTAAATTTGTTCTTGGACGCACACTTCACAAAATTTTTGTAGCGAAGGGAATCCAATGTGTCCTTTGCAGACGATCCGTTGTACAGTGCCAATAAAAACGCTTCATCAGCTGCAGCGAGAGCATCCGTATCTGCTTCTAGGTCCTGGAAGATTGCTATAGTGTCAAGCAACGCATCGTTTTTATCCAGGAGACTGAGGTACTTTAATTTTCCTTGGTTAAAGAGAGCAGAGGTGGTGTCACAACCACTGATTGCATGTAAGAACAAAATGTTCTTTTCAACAGTTTCCTTATATTTCAGGCTCCGCGTCGAATAAAGCGTTTCCGCAATTTTTCCCCTCGCCGGTTTCAGCAAAAAAATATTTGCATTATTTCTTGCCTTTGCAGTTAAAAGAACCAACAAATCTATACCTTCTGCGACAACGAAAACACACGTAAACGACGACGACATGTCGATGGCTGTCTGAGTGATAAGAACATCCGCATCTTCTACTGCCTGCTTCACTGTGTAATTTTTTTCTTCAAACTTCGTAATTAACATGGAAATGAGATTCCTTTTGTTGGTATCGCTCTCCAAGAATCGTTCTTGCGAAACAGGTGGAATCATCTCTTCATCGAAAATTACATCAGTGGATACATGTGCTCTGGAGCGTCGATATCTTTCTGCGCTTTTTGTATTCCGGTCAGCTGCAAATTGTTCCGTACGAATCATTGCGATGCCATACCACTCGATGCAACAAAAAGCCGCCATCTAGTACATGCAAGCTGTTATCCAGTTGTACAGGCTGGTCTACTGGAGAAAATGCCTTGAACAGTGACGATTTCGTTACCTTTCGCATACCATCTTCATTAAATAGTGATAGGGGAAATGGGGCGAGTTCAAATTTGAAATAATCTTTCAATTCATCGTCGCTCTTTTTGGCAATACAGATTCCTTGAAACAATAACAGGGGATTGATAGTAATAGGAATATTAGCGACTTTGACACTGCTTTTAGCTGCTGCCAAGGAACGCACCGTATCTTTACGCGCGAATTTTACCGCATCAAAATTATTGCCCACAATCTTCGCGATAGCCGTAGCACCTATTTCTTGTGCCATGTGGCAATTTAATGTTTCATCGCCAACGACGCCACTGCTGGTGGAGAGCAAACTGTTAACTTGCGGAAACGGATTATGTTGCGATAGCCATTCTGCAATCTTTTTCGCATCATTCTGGTCACGTTGTATACGCGTCGGCCGCATATCCACATTCTGCTCCGTTGTGCTCATTCGGATGGCGCTAAACTCTTCTATTCCTTCACAGATATTGTGCAAATAGACCATTCCTAATGTCCACATGGTTAAGACGCTGTCTGTCATACCACGTCCGTGCGTCAGACCACCAATGCTCTTCATGGTGCGCATTAAGGTTTGTTCGATGGTCATATCCGACCAAATGCCGCACCAAAATTTGTCTGACCGTCTGATGGTGAAATAACCTCTCTTTGTAAACAGCCCGTATTCAGCGGGATCAATTTTTCCTTCCAGCGCGAACATATCCTGCAAGTACAGATGGCCTGACTTAGCATAGAGAAAGTGGCCGCAGGCATGAAAGTATGGGAGCATTTCTTGCATGGTATTTAAATGTAGCTGCCAATTCCCCATACGTTCCGCTTCAATGAACTGTTTTAGTAAGGAAACCATGCGGAATTTGCACCCAAAGCTTTGCCGTTGGACCATTCGCCCCGAGTTGCGCTAAACGTTCTTTGAATTTTCGTGCGACCGATTTATAGCACTCATTGTTATCCACCGACAAAACAGAGGACCTATCGATGTCATTGAGTATCAAAGCCAATTCAGTTCTTTCTTCCCCTGTTAAGTCTACACTATGCCACACGATATTGGCTAGCGTTTGATGACATAAAATAAGGCGACGATATCTCTAGCCTTAATATAGAGCGGTTGATCAAACGTGACGAAACATGTTTTTTGCTTTAAAGGAGGGGGGAACAAAAGCTCAATACATACAGTTAAGCTGATCCAGGGCCTGCTGCAATTCAGTTTTTAGGAAATCACTGTGTATATCTCTATACAAAACAGTTTAATATTAGATAAGGCTACTTAAGGTACGCTAATTGGTAGATAATTGGTAAAAAGTAGGGTGCAAATGCCGCTTTTCTGAGATTTAAAAAAAACGCCCTATTGCTCGGCCCTGTAACTCGGAAAGTATTAGTCTGACGAAAAAAATGTATATAAGTAATTTTGTAGCAAATTTTATCCTCTCCAACTTTTAATAAAAAAAAATTCTGTAAAACCTACAAGAATGGAGTTATATGCTAAAAACTGCCTTTGGTCACCATTTCTTCAAGACGGCGGCGCGAGCGGCGGTCCCTCGAGGTCGCAAACTTAGCGTCATACTTAGGGCCCCCAAGTCTACACTCCTGCCAAGTTTCAAAACTCCTCAACCTTTTGCACCAAAACACCTTTTTTATGTCTCTAATGACTGGACTAACAGGATATTAAAGTTGGTTTGTTTGTATGTTTTATCACCAAGGGAACATAATAAAATGTAGGTTCCCTAAACGGAAACGGAATTTTTCACACTGGCTTCAGCTTCACCTGTATTAATATAGTTATAAAACCGGAATATATAATTTTAATACATAACCAAGCGCATAAAAAAACTAACTCATACGTAGAAATTAAACAATCATGAGAGTTTTCCAAGTAATTAAGATTAGATTAACACTAAACAAAACAATGGACTTGCATCGTAAAAGTAGACCTCAAAGACACGAACGGAAGTCGATCACCTTATATTATTATTAAAATATTAAAATAATAAAGTAACAAAAAAAGGTAGAAGCAATGTAAGCCGAAGAATTAGAATCTCTAATGAGATATTCAAATCACGCCTCCATTTTAATGCTCTTTTCCGCCTCAATGAATGTTTTCATTAAACATTTATGTTAATTGGTTTTAAAATATTATTTTAAGGCGCTGAAGTATTAATTACAACAGGAATTAGTTACTACCGAAATGTGAGACGTGAAATTTATATTTCACGCTTGGGTTTTCTTGTTTTCTAGTATTATGGTTGGAATATTAAGTAACCGAAATTTGAAAATAATTGATACCTATCTATGAATAAGAAATCTTCGAAGTCGCGAAGAAAATCAACCTTTGTTTAAATCCAACTTAAAATAAAATTTGGGAGGAATTATGATTTCTGCCAAATTAGATACTTAAATAATTAAAATTTATCAAAAACAATTAAACGAAGTCCAAAACCACGAAAAAATGAAATATAAAAATAAATAGGTATGTAATAAAGAAATTGCTAAGAAAGGTCCGAACAATTTAGAGAAGGTTGTAGTTTTAAAAATAAAATTTAATTCTAATTTAAAAACTGGTGTTCTGGGTTCTGGGGAAAAATTAAACTATTGCTTAAGTAAGTACCCAATGCTGAAAGTACTTCAAAACCGAAGTTTGAATTTCAAAAAATTGACTTTTCGTCAACCACCGATAATTAAATGTGGTACTTATTAAAAAAAGAACAAAATATTGAAAATCTGAATTAATAATAGTAATAATAATAATAAAAATAATAACAGTAGATAAGTACCTAAATTAAGTACACATAAAAAATAGAATAGATGCTGAATAAAAATTAAATTGGGAAATTTTACACAAAAGATTAGAAACCTTTAGAAGAAAATTTTAAAACCAAACTCCGGAAAATTTTAGAGAAGGTTACAATCTTAAATAAAATTTAACTCCAATTATGAAAACCGACAAAAATGAAGGATTTTGGGAGATAAATTAAACTCTAGCTTAAATAATGGCGAAAGCATTTAAAACGACAAACTGAAATTTAAGTTTTAAAAATATCGGATTTTTTGTTAACATCAATCGGCTATTGCATTCAAAAAAGAAAAATTATAATAATAATAATGATAGTGTTTACTTGTAATTCTTATTACATACTAGTAAGTGATATAAAATTAATAAATAATCCATTGCGAAAAATACTAATGTAATAATTGTAATAAAAAATATGCATATGTAAGGGCATATTTTTAAAATTTTGTAGTGCATATTAGCACGCATATATTATTAGTCATAATTATTCTAAGCCTAATCAAGAAATTAAACATGTGTGTGATTAAGTAAGCAAACGGATTACAAAAAAACAAAAGAATAGCTCCTGATAAAAATTAAGAAAACTGTTACGAAAAAATACAAACATTTAGAAGATATTCAGTAAACTAAGATCTCAATTTAGTTGGATCTGTGAGCGTTGTTGAAAATTGCAGAGGAATAACATTACTAAAACTATTAACAAAAGTTATTGAAACCACGATCGCCAAGCACCTAATAATTAGCGAAGAGCAACAGGACTTCAGAAAGAACAGATTTGCAACTAAAACTGACGCTATATTCATATTAAGTCGAACGAATACGAAAAGCCAGCATTCACATGCTTCATCTACCTAACCAAAGCCTTCGACCACCTTCGACCGAATCAAACTACAGGATATCATAGATGTACTTAAGGAGAAAGACATGTCTCCAGTTATCACTAGAATAGTTGGAAAGCTAAACACTAATACAAAGACCAGTATATTAGTCAATAATGACGACAAAAGAAGTACCACTAGCAACAGGCATAAGACAAGGGAATTCACTCAACCCACTTCTTTTCAATATTATCATGGACAAAATAATACAAAAGGTACGAAATGCAGGATGAGGCTTCACCACAACTAAACGAGAACTCAAAATAAATATACCACGCTGACGATGCCGTGATAATAGCTGAAAATGTGAATGAACTTCAAAGACTTTTACATACATTCTATATCACATCAGCTAAATAATATAATATGGAGATAGAAAAAAAACACAGAAAACTAATCAATGGTTATAGCAAAAGAACCAGTCCGCTGTAAAATTGCTATTAACGATGCCATAATTGAACAATGGATGACTTTTAAATATCTAGGGGTAGAAATAACCGCGCATCAAAACAGAATAAATCAAGTAAGGAACCAAACTAACAAAGCTGCAACAACGATGTTATATGGACTAATAAATATATGAGTCAGGAAGCAAAGGTGCAGAAATACAAGACTTACGCGGCAGAAACCAGAGCCGACACCTGAAGAACCAAGGCTATGCTTAGAACCACAGAAAGATGCATAGCAGGGCAAACTTTAAGAGATCGCATCCCAAACAACGAAATAAGACAAACATGTAACACACAAGATATTATAAGGTGGATAAGGAAAACATATCGCCAGAATGAGTGAAGACAGACTCGCAAAGATAGCAATGGATAGAAGACTAGCAACGCACAGGCAGTGGCGTACCTACGGGGGGGCAGTCTGCCCCCCCCCCCCCCGCCCTCTTCCTTTTGGCGGCTTCGGCGCCTTGCATTTTTTTGATATTTTATTTTTAATTCAACCAAAATAAAAAATATAATTATTATTATTGCATAATTCTATAGACGTGATAAAATCAAAATGGCACAGGGAGAAAGATCTTTAGGTATGTATATTCCTTATAAGAACCGAACCCCCACATGTATTTATTTTATTTTTTACCGCCCTGATAAATAATGTCTGCATTCATTTTAAATATTCTTAAATAGTGGCGGTGTGGCCGCTTTAAATTTCTATACAAAGAATTAATTATCTAGAAACCTGCCGATGCCATGGCACTGGTGGGCGTCGGCAGCGGTAACTTTTGCCCTTTGTCATCATATCATCTTTCCTGGTAATATTTATAAAAAAGTACATTATTTACGATTTACGTCGCGGCGGCAAAGAACCCCTTTTATGTGCAACTTTATTTTTAAAAGAGCCGCCGATCCGATCCGGCAAAATGCAAACGTAATGTATAAAAAATCAAAAAGAATAGAGCAGTGTTCTGTTTTTCATTTCGACAATTTGCAGTTTGATTTTGTAGAGTAAAGATTTGCTCATATTATGTTCCGTGCTTAAAACGTATTTCAAATTGTTTTAACTGAACTAGAACTAGTATATTTAAAAAAACAACAAAAAATCGTTGTTCAAGTGCAAAAAATAGACAAAAAAACGCGCTCCTAAAATTAGCCCAAACTAAAATTTTCGCCTGTCATTTTTTTTTCTACAATACACTGCCGCCAGAAAGTCTGAGATCACTACCATAAATTTCATGTTATGTGTGATAATTGCATTAAAGAATTTAAATGATGGGTTATTTGTTGAAAGATTCACATTAGACAGTAACATAAAGCAAGAAATAGAACAAAAATTAATCTTTTACAAAAGTATAATGATACAATCCTAAATTAACTTTTCATCGAAATGACGACCTTTGGCTTTATACAGGCCTGGCAAGTTCTGTGCATCCTTGCAATAAGTTTTTGGAGAGTTTCCGGTTGTATTTGATTCCAACAGGCTTGAATACTATCCCAAATATTATTTTATTGGTGATAACGGAATTTCCTTAGCATTCTGCCAATCTTCTCCCATAGTAATTATATATGGCGACTGAGTCGGTCAAGTCATTATTTTCAAAACACTGGGTCGTTGATTACGTTAAATATAATTTGTACAATATCCAGAAGTATGTTTTAGATCATTGCCTTGTTAGAATATAAATCCTCGTCCAATGATTCTTAATCCAGAAGGAACTGCATGATTTTGAAGTATCCCGTGAAATCGTTCTTTGTTCAGTATTCCATTGATTTTTATTAAATTGCCAACTTTACCTCTTCCAAAGCAACTCCATACCATAATACTTCCTCCGCCATGTTTTACAAGGAAGAACACACTGAAGATTGTTAAGCTTCATTTGCTAATCTTCAAACGAATACCTTGCATTAGGATCCCAACTTCTCAAATTTAAATTTCTCAGCCCACAAGACGGATTTTCATTGTCCAATAGACCAATCTTTATGGACATGTGCCCATTAAAGCCTTTTTTGTCGGTTTATTTCACAAAGTAATGGTTTTTGCTTGGCAACACAACCTCTAAGTTCAGCAACATTCAGTCGATTTTTGATAGTGCTTACGCTGATTGAATTTATGCGATTTTCGTTGATTTTTGGAGCAATAGCAGGCGCTGTAAGGAACCTCTTTCGCTTGCTTGTTGTTATACTAACACTTACTTCCTGAATTGTGGTAGTTCGTAGCCTCCTACTTCGTTTTCTGCTATTGCAAACCCCTGTCTCTTTCTTTCGCTCAAGAGTTCTAACAGTACCACCACATGAAACTGTAACTTTCTTCGCAATTTGGCAAACTGAATAGCCTTCCTTTCTAAGAATACATATTTCAGCATATGATTTTCAACAGTCTTTTTTGACTTTTGCCATTATCACTTTACACAACAAAATTTCTTTTGGGCAAACATTGGTTACGCTTTAAAATCCTCAATGCACACAAAAATAATAAAAATGGCATGAACTAGTAAGTGTAATTTCGGTTACTTGCTGGAATTGTCAAACTTATATGCAATGTAAACAAATTCTAAAGGCACAAGATAACTAGGGAGAAGTTATCAAAGATACTTTATCAAAACGTTTCCAGCTGTAGTAATTCAATAGGACTAAAGAAAATTACCAGCTTTCTTAAATAAACCAATCAAATTTTGTGAAATTAACACGATAACAATTAAGAAAGTCTATAATGCTTCTCCTATACAATAAACATACATTTTATTCACCAAATTTTGATTTATGCTAAAAAGTCTGGGTGATCTCAGACTTTTTGGCGGCAGTGTATATCTAAGGGTCCTAAGGTGCCTTCGAGACATATTGCCCCCTCCGCCTTCCAAAGCTAGGTACGCCACTGCGCACAGGCCACACGGCAGACCCCCAAAACTAAGAGGGGAATGCTGGACATCAACCTCCCAAGAAACCTGAAAACGGGGACTAAGTTGGAAACAAAACAAGCCATCTGCTTAAGACAAGACGAAGAATAAGATCTCAATTTTAAAAGCGGTTGTAAATGGAAAAACCCTATAGTATTAGAAAAACACATATTTGAGAAACGAATTTTGATTTTCCCAAAATAAAATACTTAATCAATTAAAGTTAATTAAAAATAATCAAAGAGTATAGGAGAATGCATAAATAAATATTTATTTAACGATAAAATAAAAAATAAAAAACAGAAAATATGTTAAGAAATGTTAGACAATTTCAGAGAAGGTTTATAATTTTAAATAAGAAGAGCAATTCTAATTTGGAAATTGGTAGAAAAAGAATTTTTGAGAAAAATTAAACTCTAGTAATGCTGAAAGACCTTCAGAACAAGAAAACAAAAATATAAGTTTGGACAAATTATTGGCTCCTCGTCAACATCCTTCAGACAAGGCATTCAAAAAAAAACGGCAAAGAACACTGAACAATTGAGTTAATAATAATAAATAAGCAAATAAGAATAAAGAAATTAAAAAGAATATTAAATTAAAATTCGGGAACTTTTTACAAAAACTACAAAACTTTGAATCTGAAATTTAATAAAACTTGACACTAGTTTTGAAAATTGATATAGGAAATAGGTAATGGAAGAAATCCTAAGTCACAAAAAAACTGAAATTGTATAAATCTGATAAAAGCAGGATAAAACCATAAATTCCCAAATAAATACTTCAAATTTGATTTTTGGGAAATTTTATGTAATATACACATATACACAAGAAGTATTTAAAAAAAGAAGAAAATGTGAGCGCGAAACTGCTACCATTAATGCTAAAAAATTCGATTTTACTACGAAATGAAACGTAAACAAACCTAAAAATGCGTGAGAAGTAAATTTATCAAATTTAGGCAAACAAAGAAAGTAAGACTTCATTAAAAAGATGGAATAATCTGAACGCATAGATAATTTTGAGATAATCTCGGTATATTTTGCTAATTTGTAATTCATAAACTTTCGTTCGCTCTCTTTAAAGTGCTCACTTAAAATTCGATTGTATTTTTAGTTTCATTTGTTTTAAAATTAACGGCACGTGATATTTCTTTATAACTTAGATTCAAGTTAAAATATAATTAAATATTTTAATTTTCTATTAGTTACTCTTGATTAATTAAAGAAATATATTAAAACAACCGAATTTTAAAATAAGAGTTTCAATTAATTTCAGTTAAAAGTTAAAATGGTTCTTTAGAATCATCCTGTTAAGATTGTTTTTAAACCTCATTAAAATAACTAATTAATTCTGGCAAAAATTAAAAAACAGCCCACGATTCCTTTTTCCAAAGAAATTCAAGGTTTCAAAACGTAAGCATCCCTAAACTTAATTCAAATTAAATTACAAATTCAAAATCAAAAGATTAACCTATTATGAAACCTGTTAGAATGCGAACTGCATTCCTTCTGTTATTGCAATAAATTAATGATGTAGGTGTTTATGGAAGGAATTATTCGATTCAATATTAACGAACCTTAAATAAAATATTGTATAAGTACGAAATGACACACGAGTTAACTATGTTAGGAATTGATAGTAGTGAAGTTAGTTTTAAACAATGGCCTTTTATACCATTTATTAACATTCTGCATTCGTAGCTGTGGTCATGCCTAGAAAAGAACATGGCAGTATTTGTTATTAGTCACACGGTAGAATGTTAAATCTTTGTCAATAACAATCAAGGACTTTGTAACACGTAGCTGAATGGAAATTGTACGTTAACGTATTTGGTTAACGAAAATTTCCGAATTTTTACGAAATTCCATAAACATCAATATTTCTAAATTCTATTTATCATACTGCCAGTTAATTGAAAGACGAAATCTTAAATATTTCATTAAATCAAATATATCCACAAAATGCCAAACGCAACTCGAAAATTTTATTTATCAGGTGAGGAAATTTTAAACAATTTCCTTCGAGTTGGCCCTGGTTTAAGTAAGCCTTAACAAATTGTAGGAAGTAACTGTTCTTGAATTACTTACAAGTAGCTATAACAACTAACAACCACGGAAACGAAAAACTAGAAAAAATATATACGTACATACATTTTTTGTACTTGCGATAATACAGGAAACGAAATGTTGTCTAAAATTATCATTATCAGACATTTTTAACATCCTTAAAATAGTTAGGCATTAAACGTTAGGTACTGCCTTCAGAGATAATCCAATTCCTTATCAGAAAACCTACTACCTGTTCAAGCGAACTGATAAAACGGAAAAAATGAGTCACACAGGCTCGACCAGTTCTCATAAAACACGTTATATTAATAACACCACAGGTTTTGTGTTGTTATAAATCTCTACAGGTGGGAATTAGACTAACAATAATAAAGGCGGCCATTTAACCTGCACTTCTGTTATATAAATTTTTGCATTATTCATTAACTTAGAAAATGTAAACACGTGGCTTGTTACGCCTTTTTTAAGCTGTCAAACGGAGTGGCATCGTTACACGTTTCCTTAAACTTTGAGTAATAACAATTTACATGTTTGAGGACGACACCACGGTGAAGTGTAAACGTGTAAGACTTTAAATTGTCGGATTTCCTTTATGGACAAATCTGCGAATGTAAATTTTAAGCCTTTAAAAATCAAGCTGTGTTTTGCAGTAATGCAAATTTTGAGGTGACTGACACGTTGGATTTTCTTTAAGCTGTGTAGATTTCTTATGATAAACCTGAGTTGAAGAGAAAAGGATAATGATTCGATAGAATTATCTCGTATGCCTTACAGCTGTACATTTTGAGAGCCATATTAATGAAAATTCAAAGATTTACGTAAAAATGTGATAAACCAAAACAAATTGTAAAAACCTAATAAATTTTTTTTTCTATTGCACCTTATAGAAAATAACGATTGATTGTTTACTAAAGCAATTGATTGTTCCTTATCTAATCTAAAGTCATTCTTTGGAACAGTTTGACGCAGTTTTGGACAAAACGAGGGCAGTTTCAGAGTTTTTGAGGTAGTCTGTAACACTGTTGCATCTTGTTGTTAGTTTGGTCGATATTTAGGAAGGAGTTAGTTGCAATTAAATCTTAGGCCTTATATTGTACTGTCTCGACTTCCACATTAATGATTATTATTAAATATCCGTGAGGCTGCTTTAAAGACTGAAAGTTGCTGTACACTGCCTTTAATTTACAGGGTGCCCGGATAAAACTAATTATGTATCTTATATATCTTAATACATATATGTTTTAAAATTTTAACTTTTTATGAGTAGTTATACAGTCCAAGATTACATTACAACTATTTAAGTTCAATACACTCCCCTCTAAGTTTTAACTATTTGTTTCATTCTTGACATCAAAGCTTCGCAGGCTGCACACACTATTTCTATTGGTCCCAGATCTCAGCTCAATGTTGTTTGAATGCTCGATGTTATGCACTTTTTTTTAGTTGTTTTACTTAACAAGTATCCCCAAATACGATAGTTTAGCGGGTTTAAATCCGTGGAAGAAGTGCCAAATTTTGTTCCAGACAAAAGATAATGCGTTTGGCTTTATGCCCTAGCGCTGAGTCCTGTTGAAAGCAGTGTGATTTCCTCCTTATAAGTTTTACGGCGTTTTAGGCTTTCAAGTGACCCTCCGAAAATGATGTTCATATAATAACTAGCCTCAGGTTCGACAAAATGCAGCGGCAATTTTCCAAAAATTGAAACTGCTTTCCTTACCATTATTTTGGAAACTTTTAACTTGTATTTTGCTTTGGGAGCATACACCCAATCATTTTGAAAACTGTAAGAATCCTGTAACTGAAAACAAGAGTGTATATAGAGCGTGCCGCTTGCGGAGCTTTTGCGCGTAGGATGAAAATCTTCGAGGCGAGCTGATTGAGCTCAAATAGTTTTAATGTAATCTAGAACTACATAACTACTTATAAAACGTTAAAATTTCAAAACATATACATATCTTAGTTTTATTTTTGTGTTTCATCCGGGCACCCTGTAAAATCCCAAGCACTGCCTCGGTTGCAGAACCCCTAAGATTGCCTCCAGCTGCCCCATTACCAAGCAAAACACTTATTTCCATCAGTGGCCAACCCCTTGTTAGTTAATAACAACAAATTATGGAAATAATAAATAATAAACAAATTATGGAAAAGACAACACTAAGCTAAGACAGTTTCATTACGGGTCTGGCTTAAAAAAGATTTAAAGAATACTACTCCTATATTTCCAAAACTTGTTTTGGATAGATTCAGAATGCCTAGAAATGCACTTCACTTCAACATCAGAATGTCCAGGACTGTCTCGAATTGCCCTTAAGAATATCTATAGGTTACCTTATTGAGGAACAAGGGACCGCCTCACTGATCAACTCTTCTATACCGAAAATCGTATATGTATTTATGCAGATTCCTGCTTGCCATTTGAGTTGGTAGAATTGATAGTGGTATGAATCAAAAGATATGCACTTAATTTGATACTATTTTACTTGAATTTGTTGCTTGTTTAGGAAAGAAATAGCTTAAAAACTGTAATAAATAATTTGCATTTTATTTACAAAAAGCAGACCAGCCATGATAAAATTTGAAGTTTTTTATTAATATTAATTATGAATTTTAAACATTTCAAATGAACAAAAATTAAAAGTATTCCATTTTTATAATTTTGCATCAATGTTGCAGGACGTAGGTACGAAATTATACCAAACTTTACTTTAAAACTCAAAGTTTGCCAAGATTTAAAAATAATTCCATTTTTCCTTTTTTTAGTGGAATTTCCGAGGTGTTGATAATAACTGAGTTTTTTTTTTAATTTCATTAATGAAGCAGCCCAGAGATATTCTTAGGGGTAGTTTAAGAAGCCCTGGACATTTTCCTGAGACAGTACTGTGATGACCACCTGCGCGAATATAATTTTAATTTTCTATTTTTCAGGGATTATATTTTAATGTAATTGCTTTTATTTAAAGCGTGACGCTAGGGGTGTTTCTTGGGGACATATGTGGCAAGAAAGTATCGATTTCATTTGTAAACTAATGAAAGAAATATCATAAATTCCCGGCGTAAAAACAGCGCTTTCCAGTAAAATATCAAATTGCACAAAGAATTTAAAAAGAGACCATAATATTAGTATTTTAACTCAACTGTAGAATTTATTAGTCTTAGGGCAAAGGTCACTCATGTGAACGTTTAGCCACCACCCCACTTAGGAAAACACTCGTGAGAAAGTGGAATCTTCACCCCGCTGTATGCAGATTTTCAGTATATACAGGGTGACAATAATCTACCTGTGTTGTATGGGTAACTTTGTTATTATAGAAGTTAGAGAGTCGGCTAAATTAGCAAAGTTGGGCAGAATTTCAAGACAAATTAGATGCCAGTTTGACATTTGACATACACTTTCAACTTTTTCAAATATTTCGAAAAAACTAAAAACATGCGATTTTTTAAATGTTTTATAATTCCATAACCACCTATTCTAAAACCAAAGTGAAATATGTTTCTTGTCGATATTTTTACGTAGAATTATAAAAAAATATCTAGAAAGTCATAGCACTCTCGATTTTTGAGATATAAGCTAAACTTACGTTTTTTTAAATGGCAACCATAGTAGGCTATGGATTCATTAAAGAGCTTATTTTTTGCTGATTTCATAAATGTATAGGTTGTCATATCTGTTTCCGTTAATTTTCTCAGAATTTGCAAAAAAACTGAAATTAATGATGATAAATAATAACCATGAACTAAGATTGCCTTGGAATTTTGCCATAGTCTCTTGTTTAGGAACTCATTATCAAAAACAATTGAAACAATCAATTTTTTTTAATTAAACAAATAACAAATAAAATAGGTACTTAGTAACTATCATTATGGATAACAGAACTAAATAATAAATGTATGTAACTATAAAAATAAATTAATGATTATAATAATACTGCAAAGTGACCACCATTTTCTTGAACACATAACTGACATTGTTTTAATATTTCACGTTGCAATTTATTTAATGTATTATGTCTAATTTCGGCTACAGCTCTTCTTATTTTTATTTTCAGGTCATCAATGTTATGAGGCTTTTCTTTGTACCTTTGTCTTTAATAGTTCCCCATAAAAAAATCTAGGAGAGTTAAGTCCTGAGACCTGGGAGGACACGCAATAGGACCTCTGGTACCTATCCAATTAGGAAATCTTTCCAACAAAGAGTGTGGCACAATGTGAGCATTGTGAGCAGGTGCTCCATCGTGTTGGAAGTAATTCAAATTTTCTATAAAATTTAATGGAAGATCGTCCAACATTTCTTCGAATTGATTACGTAAAAATAGCAAATACCTCTCTGAATTTAGATTTTCCTCATAAAATTAAGGACCGAGAAGTTTTGTCCCAAGAATGCCGCACCAAACGTTAATAGAAAAAAACGTATTGCTCTGGCCTTTCAACCGTTAAGTGTGGATTTTCCCTTGCCCAGTAAATATGATTTTTTCTATTAAATAAACCATTATTTGCAAATTTGGCTTCATCCGTAAATAGAATTAATTGAGAAAAGACTTCGTTTCTTTCACTTTCTTCAACAAACCACATAGCATAATTGAATCTTCTTTCTAAATCTGTTGGATAAAATGTGTTTCCAACATGATGATGATAAGGTTTTAAATTATTTTGTTTCAAAATTGTTCTTGCTTGTTCTCTGGATACATTACACTCAAGTCCAATTTCTCGCACAGATGCAGTTGGTTTAAAAGTATTGTATGCCAAAACACGCACCTCTGCTCCTTCATTAATATTTTTCTTAGCTTCTTTTGGTTTACAAAATGATCCATACCGTTTTAAATTGGATTCAAGTTTTGCAAAAATCTTTTTATCTGGCTGCCTTCTTTCCAGGTAAATTTGCAGATACAATTCAGAAGCTGCATTCGCATCACGATTACAATAAATTGTAATAGAAAAATAACATATCATTTCTTTCTTCCCACGAGTAAGCCATTTTTTTTAGTAACTTTAACAGAACTACTTAACACATTCACGTCCATAATTATCAGCAAAACAGGACTAACTTTGGCAATTAAATTTGTTTTGTTGTTTTCCAATTCCAATACACTCTTGTTATACTATGCAGCTAATTATTAATTATAATAATTATGATCACCAACTTCAGTTTTTTGCAAATTCTGAGAAAATTAACGGAAACAGATATGACAACCTATACATTTTTGAAATCAGCAAAAAATAAGCTCTTTAATGAATCCATAGCCTACTATGGTTGCCATTTAAAAAAACGTAAGTTTGGCTTATATCTCAAAAATCGAGAGTGCTATGACTTTGTAGATATTTTTTTATAATTCTATGTAAAAATATCGACAAGAAACATATTTCACTTTGGTTTTAGAATAGGTGGTCATGGAATTATAAAACATTTAAAAAATCGCACGTTTTTAGTTTTTTCGAAATATTTGAAAAAGTTGAAAGTGTATGTCAAATGTCAAACTGGCATCTAATTTGTCTTGAAATTCTGCCCAACTTTGCTAATTTAGCCGACTCTCTAACTTCTATAATAACAAAGTTACCCATACAACACAGGTAGATTATTGTCACCCTGTATACGAGATCAAATTTTACCAACACAAGCAGTACGGGTTATCCAGTCTATCTGTATAGCCGTCTGAAATTTCGACGAGTACGCTAATTAGTGTACCTAATTACTGTAAAGTATACAGTAGTAGCGCTGCACTCTGTTGCTTCGCATTAGTAGAAATCTTTCATAAGGGGTCTCCCTCAGTAATCCAAATTAACCGAAAAGTTAGCAGTTTTAATACATTTCACGTATTCAAGATTTAACTTTATCGAAATTTACTGTAAGGTTGTCCTGGTGTAAGTACTGATCACAATTAATTACAAATAAAAACGACAATTCTGACTACTGAGATATGTCTTGGGCATATTCTCAATTAACGATAGGGTGAAACATCCCTGACTAATTACAATATACGATATCTCGTATATTGTCGTACATGGGAGGCAACGCTTTCTCATGTACTAATTAAGAGTCTTGCATAGCGCACGCACTCGTTAGAGGGCAATTACACCCTCGTCAAAAGATTGGTGATAAACCACACTTGAAAAGATTGGTGATAAACCACACTTGGCCCCGGCCGCTTAAGATTGATTTTAATATCAATCACATAAAAGATCGATCTTGAATCGCATATTTGACAGACGCACCGACTTCCAGTATAATTTCTTGTGATCAACAACGCACTCAGGCCACCTGAAGTACATCAAAGTCATAAAACAAAAGTATGATAATTATTCACGCCACTGCCCTTAATTAACTTGCCTAGTCTGATGTTCATGACACTATGCGTACTTATTTACTATATTTGTAAATATTTGTACATAAATCTGACTTTATAATATATGTATTAAACTTGGTGGAGTATTTATTTCTTGATTTATAAGGTGAGCTACTCTAGATCAACGAACCACAACAACATTAAGGGTCCTCTGACTAACTAGTCAGTTAGTTAAGTAAAGGGTAAGATTTTCACTTAACCAATAAGGGTTGAGGGTGCCGGAAATCTTAGTGAAAACCTAGACGATCACAGCGAAAAACTGTAAAGGGTGACACACCGGGGGTTCGTACAGTTACAGTACTCTAAGGCAGTTTAGGACAGGTATTATGGAAAAATTATATTGTTGAAGGAAATTAAATTTATTTGTTTTAGAAGAAAACCTGAGGGATATATTAAGGCAGTCTTGTTCCTTGATAGTCCGAAACAGTTTAAGGCAGTCCGAAGCACTCTAAGATAGTTCGGTATGCGTTTTAATGTAAAAATTATAGATTTCGGAATTTTTTTGTGAAATCAATAATTTTTTGCGGCTTAGAAAACGAAAGTACTGAGGTAATCCATTGTTCCATTGAGGGGTAGTAAACTGCAATGGTGTGCAACCGAATGGAATTACTGTGAGATCACGTGTAATTCCGGTGCGATTCTACGAGAGTCAATATGTAATATGTAAAAGGATAGCAAAATGGGAATTACTTGCCGTATTTTCATCGATTTCTAGTAAAATTGCTATGGAATTTCATGGAATCTAAGTATAAAACATATTTCCGGCGGTTGTTCCTTAGTAGGATAGCCTAGAGCAGCGGTTCTCAACCTATATGATACGCGTACCACTGGTGATACGCGATGGACTTACAGATGGTAGGTACACGAAAGATAAACTGTTTTTGAAAAATTATGTTTAAATAATTTATTCAAATAATGTAAAACTGGCATAAAAAATTGCAGAGGTATATTTATTTTGCGAGCCTCTTGCTGAAAGAGCAACAGTTAGTGAAATATTCAATTGTATCTTCAATTTTATGTGAGACAATTCCATTCCTTGCAATAAGTGCATTGCTGTATGTACTGATAGAAGGCTTTTACAGGAAAAAAATTGGGGCGTTTTATCTAAAATAAAAGCAGTTGCTCCTCAAGCGACATTTACTTATTCCGGCATTCATCATAATGCTGATGCTACTAGCAAAGACTATTCCAGGAAGATTGAAAGGTGTTTTGGATCAGTCTGTAAAGGTAGTAAATTTTATTAAAAGTCGAGCATTATATTCACGAATATTTGAAATTTTATGTCAAGAAATGATAAGCGAATCGGAGACACTTCTGGTACACTCAGAAGTCAGGTGGCTATTCAGAGGTAAAATTTGAGTCGTCTCTTTGAGCTTAGATCAGAAGTTCAGATTTTCCTTTGCGATTCTAATTTCAAATTAAAAAAATGTTTCTTTGATGAATAAATTGTGGTTGTCATGATTAGCATATCATGTTTGGAAAAATTAATTGAATTAAATTTAGCTCTGCGCGGACTAAACGTTAATTTATTTATAGGCAAAGACAAAATTATTGCAATAAACAAATTTAATAATAAAAGAATTGGGTAAAAATAAACGTAGCTTATTACAGTTTTAGAAGGTTTCTTGGAAGAAAATACATTAAATTTGAATCAGAGATATAAAAAAATCATATTTCAAAAAATACATATCTTTCAGAAAATTATGAAAACGAAAATTGGATTAGAAGTCCACCGAATGCAAATATACCAAAAAACTTCTTGCCCAAAGAAAACGAACAGTTAGTTAAGTTCATCCGACAGAGCGCCGATGAAAGATTTTAAAAATAATACATTTTTTTAAGTAATAATTTTCAAAATGCTAGTAATAATAATACATATTTTGTTTCAAAATAAATTAAATATTTAACTTTTATTATGGTAATGATGTTTTAATTACCAAAAAATTAAAATAAATATTTTTATTTGCTTACCAATTTCTTTATTTTGGTGCCGAAATTTTTTATAAGGGAGCGGTGGTCGTGGTACGGAGAAATTTTGATATTCTTTAGGTGGCACGTGGAACCCAAAAGGATGAGAACCGCTGTCCTAGAGGCAGTTTAAGGCAATCCTGAATATTCTAAGGTCGAACCAAGACAATTTAGACTTAATGAAATGTTTTTATAACAATTTCTCTAAGTTTTATAAAACATAAGTCTGTTTTCCTTTAATGAAGAATCCATATGCATTCTTAAATGTACTTTAAGGCAGCCCTAGCCATATTAAGCAAAGTAAATTATTATAAGGAAATTCAGCAAAATCCAAGGGGGGAACCGGTAGCAAATTTTTCTACGCCGGAATTCCATGTAGAATTATTGTAGATTTCCATAAAAAGGCGATAAAAATACGACAACGAATTTCATTTGCCTATCCTTTTGTATAGGTCGATTCTCAGTGAATTCCACGGAATTTCATTAAGGCAGCAGGTTCCATATTCAGTAATAATGATCGCTTTAAAGTCAAAGGCATTTCAAGGCAGTACAAGAAATTTAACCATTCCATACCCCTTGGAAAATTTCTAATTAGTTTATTAGGAACCATGAAAATTAAAGGGACAAACAAGCTTTAAGAAATTTCTGTATGTCAAAATAATGTTTTAGGCTTGAACGTTAAGCAGTAACAATCTGGAAATGCATTTTTTAAAATAATTCTTTTGTAACCAGGAATTTAATAATTTTTCTCTAACAAAGAATTAAAAGAGGCAGCAGCTTGACACTGTTACGAAAAATATTTAATAATTTGGAGTTAAACCGCAACAATTTAGAAAAAGAATATTCATTTGTAGTTTGTTTCATACAACTATAAGGTCGTAACTTTTGCTAATGGAAAATAAGTAAATAAAAGTTTAATCTGTTTTAAAAAAGTAATACCAGAATTTTAGAATAAGGTCGAAAGAAGACGAATGGGAACAGTACACGAAGCACTAGAGGGGAAAATAACTAAAAAGCTAACAGCAGCACGGCTAAAATATTGGGCACACATATTAAGGCGAGAAGAAGATCATATTTATATTGAAAAAGGCATATAATCTATTAACAGACGTAATGAAGGTGTGAAGGCCTTGCTACACACGTGGAAAACAGCACTGAAACACGATACAGAGCGATCGGGTATACCACAACAAATTTGGGAAGAATGGGCAAGAAATAAAATTATGATGAAGGATATACCTAAACTGCATATATGACTCAAAAGAAGAATCAGACAACGAGGAAATAGAAGCAGAGGAAGAATATATAAATATCGAAGAATAATGCAGAAGAACGGCGAAGGAACAATTAGACAATAATAATAACAATAAAAATAAGGAAACAAGGAATATGTATACTATACCTGTGAAGTATATAATGAAAATAAAAATATTAATAATGATTAAACTAAGCTAGCATAAAGTAGAATGAACAAGGCAGACATGTCTGTGCGAAGGCGTTTCACATCATAGACGTAAGAAATTAGAGGTAATACTAGAAATACTATTAGTAAGAGATGATAAAACTATTAACCAAGTTTTCCCAAATTTCGCTAAAAATCCAGCAATTTCAACATAACAAAAAATCAAATTTAAAAATGTGCTGAAACTTGTACGTGACTTAAAGTAACAACTCCTAATTTCCAAATACAACATTAGATAAAGAAGTAGGTCACAATGTGCATTAAACTGTGCATATTTTTAATGCTCGAATTATCAGTAACAGATAAAATTGGTTGTGTGGTCCTCAATATTTCAGATAAGCAAGTGAACACAGAAATAGAAAGTCTTCCTTTGTTTCAAAATTAGCTATTAAGTTAAGGTAGTTTTATTTGTGAACGGCCATAATTCGTTGAAGTCAAGTTTTATCCACTAAAATGTTGAAAAATACGTTACAAAGAAATAAAAGAAGCGTGTTAGAACTTTAAAAAACAACCTAATTGATGAACATAAGAAAGGTAGCAATGACAATGCGCTTTGTTTTCACAACACGTGCATTACAGAAGCATGCGGGACAAAAGAAAATGCGTTCTATGAAGAAATAAAGAGCAGATGTTTAAAAGGCACCTTGGATTAATCGAAAATAATTTTATTAAGCTTTAAAACTTTGCTTGGGCATTTCGAATCTTTCTTGGAAATTAAATATTTTATTAATATTGCCATCTCCAATACATACATTGATACAATAGAAATAATCTACTATTTAATGATAAAAAGGGCATACGCGTGTTTAATCGTTTGTTTGTTGGCAACATGAAACAGTATTTTAGCACCAAAATCGCACCAAACTGAACCAAATTTAAGGGCAAATTAAAATTCAATTTTCAAGGCTTTGCACGTATCTTATCACATTTTACACGCTATAAAACGCAACTGAAAATTCATGTACTCGTACGAAAGTACTAACAAAAGTCGTGACACGTTTGTTAAAGAAAATAACCACATAACATTAGGTACAAAAATATTGTAAAATTACTGATTTATATTTCAGAACAGGAAGCTAATACGTACAGGAAATAATTAGTTAAACTGATAAGTAAAATTTATGGGATTAAAATAAGAACTTAATTTATATTTACGTCTGTCTTTAAATTAAATTATGGTGAATTACTCGTAATTATGTCCTTATAGGTCAATTTTAGAAGTTGAGGAATTTAAAAATATTTAAGGAAAGTGCATGGAATTACAACGATCATTATAGCTTTGAAATTAATAAGTATTTATAGGTATATAATTATGTATTGCAGATTTACGTTGATTTATTTTAATTATAAAATTTTGCTTAATTTATCGAGATTAATTAATAATTCGGGTTTGCTATAGTAATTTAAAGGAATTTAAGTTGAGTTATATCATACGTTCAACTAATAAAAAGTACGTAAG
This sequence comes from Melanotus villosus, assembly GCA_963082815.1. Classification (NCBI taxonomy): domain Eukaryota; kingdom Metazoa; phylum Arthropoda; class Insecta; order Coleoptera; family Elateridae; genus Melanotus; species Melanotus villosus. Next base: position 24,689,573 of record OY720422.1, on the reverse strand, counting down.
AATTAACCCTGAATGATTAATAGTTTTTAAATAATAGAGTTTGTTAAATGCTAACTGCTTCCCAACCAATCTAACAGAAAAAATAAGCTGGTATTATTACGTAAATTCTAAAACAAACAAGTGGCAAGCAATGTTTTTGTTGTCCAGGCACAACTCTTCTGCTTTTTTATTTGTACGTAGGATACAATAATAATTTGCATACGTAAGGTTCAGTTGAATTAGGTTTAACTTCAACTAACAACAAATTTTGTTTACAAAAGAATGTTAGGACGAGCATTTAATACCTATTTGAACTTCTATTATTTTTCTAAAACCAGATTTTAGTTCAATTGTATTCAGAGTTAACCAAGCTCATAATAAGGGGTTAAAGTAGCTTTGTAATATGTAAAAACATTCCCTATTTTTAAAAATTCTTCGGAAGCATTCATGCGAAATGAAATTTTTGTATGGAGATTCGAAACTAACTCACTTTGGTTTGATTTTCCCATACGAATCTTCAAAAACTTAAATCACACCGGATAAAAATTAATAAATGAAACATCATTAAATAAATTTCTGGCTAATCCAGCTGCACACCCAACATTAAATTAAGCAATATTGTTAAAAAAATATGGTTTTTCTCTCTAAATAAGCCAATTTTTTAAAGGTAGTCTTTAAATTGCCACGAAAAAATTTGCTATATTTTAATGGCAGAAACCTATGGATGTTGAGAACCTGTCAATGAAGATACTTGTGTTTAAGCCAGTTTTACACCCTGCATAAAAACGAAGAAGCTGGCGAAAACAATAAATGAATATAAACAAACGACAAGTCTAACCCCAATTTTGTTTGTTGATTACTTAAGTTTTGTTTTGTTTTTGCGACAGTTTTCTGCCAACAACTCCTTAAAACCTTGGATTTGGTTGACTGTTGAAGTCTATTGAACTCTTAAAAGACAACTTTGAGAAGTCGCTAAAATACGTTATTATGCAGCTTTAAATAATATTATAATAATTGATTTTTTAAAAAGTATTGTAGTTGTATTAAAGAAGAAAACATGAGATTGCCTAAAATTTATCAAAAAAAGATCATTTAACAGTAAAAACAAATGAGGGTTCTCAACAATAAAGTTTAATTTTGTACAAGTTACATAATTATTACTCACATGTAACAAAGACTATTAAATACCTTTAAATTTAAGTAAAATTTTTAAAACAAAGTTTATTGTGACGTGTTTTTAGCTTTTTAAATATCCGATGACATTAACAAGCATAAAATTATTACAAAATAACCTCGCTTTGTTTAACAACCGGGAATGTAATTCGGTTGCACAAAACGGCGTTTTAAAGAAAGGCAAGGTGGTTTTTATCGAAGAAAAGGGGTTAAAAGTTTGGTTATGAACACGATCCGGCTTTTGGTTTAAAAAGTACAATACAAACAAACTAAAAACTTTACTAACCTTTCCCGTAGCTTTTTTGTAGCGCAGGGTCGCCTCCCTGGTGAGGTCCTTGACAAGGATGTCGCCGTCCCCGCATGGTACCACGACCCTAACACTTCCAAAGCATACAGTCACCTTCATTTCTTAAAAAAAAAACTAAACCACTACAGCACTAGGTGTTTTTAGGTGACGCCATGCTTACATTCCAACTATTTTATAACACCTGCCCGTTTGTTGATTAGATAAGGTACGTTCCGTTGCACAAAATCACACACCCGAGAACTCAACATTTTACAAAATACGTACAGTAAGTCACTATAAACACGAACATTTTAAATAATTTAAAACCACATTTTATTTACGTGCTACCTATCGGTTGGCATTTTCCACACTAAAAATTTCAAACGAGTTTTTGCCCCCACTTTACTACCTGCAACGAGGCGGCCAATCGTACAAGAATTTCAAAGAATGCCGCTCTTGCGGATAATACGCAAATTAACAATGGAATGCCTGCGCGTGCACCACCTTACGGACAGGTACGGAACTAACCCAAATGGCGCGACAATTAAAATTTTTAATGAGCGCATCAATATTCGTATTTTGTTTTAGTAAACGAATATACTTTTGAGTGTTAAGGTGTTGACGTAGAATTTAGAACAATACTGGGAAATATTTGTAATTGAAATGTCGATAATAACATGCATGGAATCAAAGCAAAAAAGAAGTAGAAAGATTCTACTATTAACGCTAAGTAATTCCAAGAAAGAAAAAGCAATATCAACAGAAAAATATAAATATCGATCGCTTAATAGAAAGCATTTCACCGGAAAATTGAACTAATTATTAGAAATGCGTGATTTTTTAAAATTTAAACAAATAATATTTATATTTTCCCGAGAAACAAAGGATAAAGAAAATGTTTATAAATAAAATATTAAATCATTCAAAGCTCAGTTGAACTTTAAGACTACAAATGAAAATTAAAATTTACATTTATATAGATTCTGACATATTTACCTACCTTACGAAATTGTTAATTAGGTATACAGAGTTTTCAAAGGCGGAAGCATTCTGCAACGGTTTAATTAACGACTTTATTAAAACTACGTTCTACAAACAGACTTATTTATCACATTTTGTACTACTATATGAGGTTATAAGCTTTTGAGCTTATTATTATGCAATATTAAATTACTACTATCTAATAGAGGACGGCTCTTGATAAGGGCTTATCGCATTTACGGTTAATGCAACTCAATTTGCATTGCCGCAAATACACATAGAATAAAATTTACTTATTTTTTAAATGTAAAATATACTTATTTCAGATTTTAAAGCACATACCTAAGTGAGCAAAGTTGTTAAAAGTTATTAATATAACAAAAATTAATGGGAAGATGGCTATTTTCCATAATTTAATTTGGCTAATCAGTAAGACTTTCAAAAAATTGTAAAATAAAACCATTAACAAACATTCACAATAAGTAATATGTTTTGAAGAATTAAAGAAAAATCTTAAAGCTGCACAACCAGTTCTGATAAGATTTGGGAATAATTTTGGTTAGTAAAATTAACAGGTGGTAACATGGTAGAAGACGAACCATCAATGGAAACCATCGCTAAAAACTGTTAGTTAAACATTGTTAGTTCATGCTAGTCCTTTGCTATCGTAAAATTACCTGTTCGTCTTTTGCGATTTTATACTGCAAACTTTCCACGTTATTTCGCACAGGTAATAAAGGCAAAAGGGATTCAGCTGCACTGCTGGTCAAGTATGGATCGTCATCCCGAATTACTTTTGATTCAGTTTTGGTCTTCTTTGGCCTTTAAAAATATTTACTTATTACAACGGATTTAAACAATCCCACAACATGCGCACCTTCCACGGCGAATTATGGGAATGTTCTTGTGACCTAAAGCTTTTTGTTGTTCCTCTTCGACATTTCGAAAAAGACTAAAAAGAAGGTCAATATTCGGTTTGCTTACAATTTCCGGATGTCTTCGTGATTGGACTTCTTCCAGAGTTTCCCTATTCTCTGATTAAATTACAATTACGTATACTAAAATTGCCTATTTTAATTAGTGAACAGTTATTTAATGAAGGCCGCTTTAAGGTTTGGATCAATAAAGTTGTATTAATAAAAAACGGAAACACACGTATAATTTAAGTATTAAAAGTTGATGAGAAACCTGATCGATCTGAGAACTTCAAAACACCTGCTACTTCACAGCATTTCTACTTATGTAAAATATGTAATGATATTTTTGCAAGGGAATAAACATACCTGTAGAGTCTTCTTTTGATAAAGGAGGAGGCACGCAATAAACCGTTCCTGGTGAAACGGAAGGAGTTTTGTTAGGCTGCTGCCAGAAAGATTGGGGGAAGGCCCGAAATTTCATCGGGAGAGGTTCTAAAATTTCAAATTTTATAACATTATAACACTAGTTTAGAAGAGCAAACACAGAAAAATACCTTTTTTGTGTTTATTTTTAGATGTAATGTGGCTTTCGTTTAAATCTGATAGGTTCTTCTTCTTCTTTTTATTTGCAGTTACAATTCGGTTCAAATCGAGAATTTTCTTTACTTTCCGATTTTCATCCTCATAATCGCTTGAATTATTGGTATCTTCCAAATTAATTCCATTTTTCGGAAAATTAGCACACAATTCTACGTCTTCAAACAAACCATTTTCACGTAAATTTAATTTAAAACTCCGAGAATTTACTTTGGTGTTTATAACTGCAGATTTAATTGGATTTTTGGGATTTTGTCGCGCTTTATTTTCTTGATGCGGTTTTCGTTTTGTGCTCATTTTTGGCTTTGGTTTTATTAAGACGGACGTTTGTCCAAGCACATTTTGTGGCTAACTGATGGTCTGTGTTTGTGGTCATTCCTATGTGGTCGTTATGGAAACGTATTTTCTTGAGTAAAATAAACAGAAAATGACCCTGCGACCCTATTACGTGTAAATTTAATATTAGCCACGACTTATTAGGAAATTTAAACCGTGGCAACTAATTTAAAATTAAAAGAGAAATCAATATGTTTACAATTTGGATATTTCACTACAATTTTATCTTTGCGAGCTGACTTATTATTTGCATTTAATTGAACTCTTTTGAGTAAAAATATGCTTCAATTACGTATTAGATTTTGTTATTAATTTACTTGTATTATCTTATTTATTTCAGCAAAAATTAAAGTGGTTAACAGAGAAAATCCTTTTAAGAGTACTAAATTTAGAAGTAATAGAGATCATTAAAACTAAAAAGAAAAGAACTGGCGGCCTAATTATAGAAAATGGCACACTGTTAATTTATCAAGGAGTTGGTTAAGAGCACAGGCAATCAGGAAAGAAATCATAAAGAAGGTGAGATCATGGGAGTTTATTTATGTAATAATAGTTATATCATCTAAAAATTATTAAAACGAGGCCCCTTGGTGGCAATATTTTTTTATAGATTTACCAATGGGCATTTATTAAATATTAAAACCAAACAAACCACGTTAATGCGAGAAGAAAAGTATTTTTACATGTATCTAGGAGGCTTAGCATTTATCTTTCAGTTCTTAAGAAGTTACTTACCAGTTTTGTAGATAATTTTCAACCAGAAAAAATCGTGGCATATTTGGAACAAAGATTAATTGAATTGAAGGAATTACTTTGAGTTTAGCAATTTCAGTCTGGTAGTTCTAATGGCCATATTAAATTTCACTAAACAAATAACCCAAATAGCAAACAACATCGAAGAAGCTACTTATTGAAAATCTTAAATGCAAACAAACTTACTCGAGGCTGAAAGCAAGTTTTTTCTTTTAGGTAAAATCACCAATTAACAGTCTGCATTTTTCTTTCTAAGAAACTATGTTACTACGACGAAAATTTTAGAACATCCTACGACAATTAAAGCAGAGAAAAGGTGTACTAGCTTAGTCAATTTTTTTTTAAAATTTTCTTAGTGAACGCTGTGTGTTGGTCAGTTTTAAAGTGTTACAATCAAGTTAAAGTGTATGCAAATTAGGAGGGTACTTTTGCCTGCTTTAAAAAATTCTTGAAAGAGAGTGATGTATTGTTATTTGTTTGGCCAAAGAGCATTATACCGCCCTTTGGTTTGACTCCAATTAAAAAAAAAAAACTACAAAAAAAATAATGCAAGTCTTTAAGGAACCCAACTCGTCAATGATCTATATCTTTATGTAATGTATTGCAAACAGAAATTTGTAAATTAGTTGTGCATCAAAATAGTTACTCCGCTACCGAGGTTCGAGGCTTCGAGGTCCCAAAGAAACTATTTTCCTCTTTCAAAAGACTTTCAAGACATTAAAGAAGCCTCACTGTCAACTATTCGTATCTGACCGCTATTTGAAAGTCTTCTTCGTCGTCTTTATCAGCTCCTTGGAGTCCACTCCTGAACATAGGCCTCCCCTTGTTGTCTCCACTCTAATCTATGTCCTGCCACTTGTTGTCAACATTTTCAGAATCTCTCTCTAACATCATCTGCTTTCTCGGCCGCCATTCCAAAATACGTCTTGTCCATTTTAAGTCGTCCTGTCTAGCTACATGACCCACTCATCCCTACTTCAATGTGGCTATTCTTTTTATTACGTATTCCACCTTTGTCCTCCGCCTTATCTCATTTCGCACACGGAATCTGAGACTTATTCCCAACATAAGTCTTTCTATTGCCCTCTGTGTTGTTCTAAGTTTGTTCGTAGATCTTAATCCGTAAAGACATTATTGTCTTCGTCCCATAAGTTAACACCGGCAGGCTGCAAGTGTTGAAAACTTTTGAATGTTTACTGGGATTTCCTGGTTTCTGAGGTCTGTATTCAGTCCTATAGCTGCCCAGGTTATTCGAATTCTTTTGTTTACTTCCGTTGTCTGATTCTCTTTTCAGAGTTTTATTACATGGCCAAGGGATTCTTCTACATTTTTTGTAAATTTATCCCTTATGTGGACTGGAGTTTCTTCTGATGTCATTACTGTTGTTTTGCTCAAATTCATTATAAGGCCTACTTTTTCTGACATTGATTTTAGTTCACATTCTGCGTTCCTATCCCTTCGACCATTTTCACTTGGATTGTTGCTTTCTCGCAGATGTGCCCGAGCAGATTTCGGTAAGTACTATCTCGAGTCTATGCTAGTATTATCAATTACATACATTGAATATGGCCCATCGCTCTATAGAATCAAAAGCTTTGGAATAATCGATAAAGGCCAAGTGGAGAGGCACATTAAGTATACTCTTTACATTTTTCAATTAAAGTTTTTAGGCTTTGAAGTTGTTCTACTATACTGTATCCTCTGCGGAACCCTGCTTGCTCCGGAGGTTGATAAGCATTAAATTTGTTGGTCAGTCTAGTTGTGATAATTTTTGTAAGCAATTTGTAAGGATGTGAGACTTTTATATATGTCGATAATTTTCTATATTGAGCAGTGGCGTATTTGGGGGGGGGGGGGTCCAGGGGGACCCACCGCAGAGACTCAACTGAATTTTTTTTATAAATAAATACCGTTTAATTTCGTTCTACCTAAAACCTAAGTTTATGGTATTTAATAATATTTGGGTCATAATATGCATAATTATACCTACTCCTGTATATGAAAATTGATATGCTTCTAAGCTGGATCATTTTTTTAGAGATTCCATACTCAACTAGGGCTCTGCCATTTTTCATTTGAGAAAGAGATTTCCAAATTCGTCAATAGCAATTTCGGGGATCTTTTTCGAATCTATGTTTGTTGCGTTTTCTTCTGTTGGGTTAGAATTGATCGAGGGGTATTGCACCTGTCCAAAATTTTACGGCCGAATTTTAATTTGTTACCGTGTTATGGGAGCTAAAAGTTTAAGCTATGACGTCACTGATGCCGGTCGCCGGTAAGAGCTTTAACATAGCTATAAAGTTAGTAATGCAGTATAATAGAGAGTTATCGTTATAAGTACAATGCTAAATTTACGTTATGTTACCGTGTTTTATACAATTAATTTTTCCGTATCCATGGTATGTAATTGACAGATTATTTATCTCATTTGAGGTTAACAATGGCGGATAGCGGGTAAATATGAAAAAGCGGGACGATATGAACATTTGCGGGTTTTTACCGTGCATGCTATCGACGTGACATCTACCGATAGAATTTAGAATCAAAATTATTATTTGATTATACAAAAATCTTCATTTAAGTGATTGATAAGTGTAATTATTTTTTAAAATTCAAGCAAATACGATTATTTTTTACATAAATTCATTATAGAAGTTATTTTTAATACGAAAATTTGACATGTGTAATTTGAGGTTATATGTCAAAAACGTAGGTACGTATTATATTATAACTATTTTTATTTAATACGAACTTCTCATGGATGCGGAAAAATAACTTGTGCCCTACGGGAATCTAACGGCATATTTCATCCCTCTGCTTTTGCTGCCCTCGCTCACTACGTTCGCTCGTGCAGCAGAAATCTTCGGGATGAAATATGCCTATATCTTCCCTTATGACGCAATATACTATTATGTGTTTAGGTTATGTTACGTTGTGTAGTAGGCTCCGGAGGCCGACATCAGTGACATCACGTATTGGGGATCTGAATTCTCTCTACCGACTCTACCCGTTTATTATGGTTATTATCAAAGATATTTAAATTTGACCAATGTGGGTACTTTTACGAGTATTTTAACTAACGTATTTTGATATTTACTAAATATGTTGCATAAGTTGATAATGCCTTTAATTCTTTATGTTCCCTTGAGGTTTTACTCATATTCCTTCTCTTGTTCATTACGATAACACACCAAACAGAGGCAAATTTGGTCTGGGCAGAATAAACGAAAGAGGAGAAACACTGATGAATTATCTCCAGAAAGAGCACCGATACTGTATGATGTATGAACACCTTTTTCACGAAACATCCAAACCAGAGATGGACTTGGAGAAGCCCAGATCAAAAAACCAAAAATGAAATAGTAATAGGCTATGTCAATTCAAATAAAAATATATTATAAATCATAACAATATTAAGTAAATTCGGCCTTGGGAGTGACCACAGAATTTTAAGAAAAATGATAGTTATTAATAAAAAATTAGAAAGAAGCAAACTAATAAAACCAAAAAAATACCCCACATCACAACACTTAAAACAAAATAAAGAAAAATGCCAACAGAAGCTAAATAAAAAATTTACGCCAACGGAAAGTTTTAACGAAATGGATATAGATGACATATACAGGGTTAGAACTATTTAAAGGGAGACTACAGGGATATCGTAAACTACACTACTCAAAAAATAAAAATAGTCATATTTTTGTTGTTGCATATTTCTACTATTGTTGAATATTTTGAAATAATATTTTGTACTTATTTAGAAAAACTATTTATTTCAACTGTAATTACATTTTTACAAAAATAGAAGTAACGTTGATGTAAGTACAAGCTGTTAAGCACAATTATGCGGAAAATTAAAGCAATAATACGTAAACACTGATCAAAAACTTTTACAAAACTGTCTCTTTTTGTCTTAAGTTATACAGTTAATACTTAGTATTGCCCCAACGGGCCTGTATAACTGCAGTATAACGTCGAAACATACTGCGAATAAGTATTCGAAGGGCCTCTTGTGGAATATTATTCCGCTCTTCAATTAGACCGCGTGTTGTAACTCTTACAGTGAAACAGGCGGATTTGGACGGCATCTACTGTGTCTTCCTAGATAGTCCCATACATGTTCTGTCGGGTTCAGGTCGGGACTGCATGCTGACCAATCCAACGTGGGAATATGTTGCTCTTGAAGGTAATCAGTAACAATGCGGGCAGCGTGAGGTCTAGCATTACCATGCATTAATATGAAATTTTGACTCTCGTTTTGTCCTCTGGGTACCACATGATGCTCTAAAATTTAGTCAATGTGTCTTCGTGCCATAACAGCGCCGTTGTGAATAACTACCAGATTAGTGCGACCATTTATCGATATACCGCCCCAAACCATTACCGAACCACCTCCAAAACTAACAGTTTCACGTACTGTTTGTGGAAGATAACGTTCACCAGTCCTACACCAGACCCGTACTCGACCGTCATTCCCCGATAGAATATATCTTGACTCGTCCATAACAGTACTCGGCGCCAGTACCGAAGTTGCCAATCGACGTGTTGCCTAGAAAACTGTTGCCCTACACGACAATGCCTTCTAGAGCGTTTTGGCACTTTTGCAGGGCGTCTAGATCTTAAGTTAACTTCTCTTAGTCGGTTGCGAACAGTTTGGTCACTTACACTGCGACCTCTAGTACGTTACAGGTCTTCTTGGAGATCCCGAGCAGTAGATGTACGATTATGAACTGCTTGTAAACGAAGAAAACGATCATCGACAGCAGTTGTTTTTCTTTGTCGGCCTGTTCCGGGACGTCAAGTAACTTGATTTGTCTCCCGGTACCGTTTCCAAAACTTCCAAATGGTTCCTTGTACAACTTCAAGTTCCCGAGATAAATAGCGCTGAGAATAGCCTTCTTGTAACAAAGTAACACTTCTTCTAACTTTTACTGGTGTTAAATATCTTCCAAGACGTTGAGGAACTTGATGATGATTTGCAGCCATTTCAAAAATTTCAGAAACAATAGATTTACGTACATAACAAACTCCCTGATCATTTTAGTTTTTCGCATGTTCACGTTTTACAGCTTGTAACTTGATCAAATATAAACGAAGTTTGTAAAAACACAGGGATATTGTAGGTAAGTAATAGCTTTATAGATGTACCAAACCTTATTTAAAAATTTTGAACCTTCACCAAAATACGCCAATAAAAAAAATGACTACTTTTATTTTTTGAGTAGTGTATTAAAGATACCAGATCGATTAAATTACAAAAAAGGTGTCTAACAATGGGCTAAGTCTTTTGATAAAAACAAATCTGAAATATCTCTACTAATAGTTTCTGAAATATCACGAAAAAACTGAAAATCACTTTTTTTTCTTTTGCTCTGTAACTCATTCGTTTAGAAAGAAAATTTTATGAAATTTATTTTCTAAACATTAGGGTTATAGCTGATTACAATGGTGAAGTCAGATTTTTTCTATCTGTGATTATGTTCGAGACGCGATAGTCAACTTTTTTTTTCTTATGGACGCCATATTGGATTTTTACCTGGTTAGATAGAGAAAAGAAAACGAGTTGAATAGTGTATCACACTTGTGCGAAATTTTGTGTTCAACCATCACAAGACTGAATTAGCTTTTATTTTCGTTTCGACTAAGTAGGCCGGTGCTCGGCTTGTCAAAATCTTCGATTTCACGAAAATATGAAATCTACTGTTACCACGTCTACGATTCATTGATATGAAATGAAATACAGCGTAAGTTTTAGTCTCTAATAGCGCCTAGAATAAGAAAATTAGAAACTTCGATAACAATTGAAACAAAATTATAAAATATGCTCAAAATGACCAAATGACCACCTTCATTTATAATGCAAGTATACAAAATCTTATTCTCTGTCAAATATGCTGAGTGCCTGCACGGATTTGATCCGGCGTAATCGATCTAATGCCTTGACTTACCCTTGTTTGTATGGCATTGATATTATTTAATGGGGTAAGATAAACGTAATTTTTCGAGGCTCCGCTCCCCAGAGAAAATAACCCAATGGATTGAGATCCGGAGATCTAGCCGACCAGGCTACAGGCCCATTTCTTGCAATTCATTTAGCACCAAAAATATCGTTTAAAAATTCTCGAACGGGCCAGCTATTCTGAGCTGGTGCCCCGTTATGTTGATTCCAGCACTTTCTACAGAGCATAAGGGGCAAATTGTCTAAGAATTCACTCAGATAATTACGTAGAAATTCCAGATACTTTTGCCCTTTTCATGTACCACCAATGAAGTATGGTCCAATTATACGATTGTTCAGCAGATCACACCACACGTTAATACTAAATCTGGTTTGATGTCTTATGTCTTGCCTAGCGAGTTAAATAAGGATTATTTTCCGACCAGTGATGATGATTCCTCCTGTTAAATAATCCGTTATTTGTAAATGTGGACTCATCAGACCACAGGATATTTAATGGAAATTCAGGATCATCAGTAAGTTTTTGCTCAAACCAACGACAGAAGTTTAATCTACTCTCTACTGAGATTATCGTTGGGTTGTAAAGGTTGTAAAGCTTCTACAGTATTGAACTTGTAATCATGGTAACGATACTTTTTCAAAATTTTTGACACTCCTCTCTGTGATAAGCCGTAATCCTTACCTATAGTAGTAGTGGAAGTCTCCGGATTTATATGAACTTGTGCAAGAACATTTATTTCATTAGTAGTTGGATCCAATTTTGGATATAGGTGGAATTTGACTGCTCTTTTCCGGATATAATTGTAAATAATTTTCGGATGCTCTTCCTGAATTTCGATTTGCGCGTACGTAAACGTAAACACCTGTATTCCATCATCATCCCTTTGACACTTGTTGTTTTTCATGTGTTTGTTAGGTATTCGAAACCGAGTTTAAAACAAATTTAATAATTATTGGTATTTTTACAAATGCGTGATTTTTATAATTCCCCAGGCTAAACCAAAACCAGTTTAAAACGATTTTATTAATTTTTGCTATTTTTAAAAATATGTGATTTTTATAATTCCCCAGGCTAAACCGTAGGTGGTAAAATGTCCCAAGCCTTCGCAACAGAAACTGGAGCCAAACAAGGCTGCATCCTCTCACCGTTATTATTCTTAATTATACTAGACAATGTAACCCAAGAAACGATAAAAGAGAATGTTAAGGGGATTAGATGGGGCTTAACAAAAACATTAGAAGATTTAGAATATGCAGATGATGTGTGCCTGATTTCCCAAACACTACCAAATATGCAGGCAAAACTGGACAAATTACAGGTTGAATCCAAGAAAATAGGACTTAAAATAAATAAAGCCAAAACAAAGCTGATGAGGATCAATAAAACAAATGCAAACAACCTATATATAAATGATGAGAAAGTAGAAGAAGTCGAAGAATTCCTATATTTGGGTAGTGTGCTAACAAACGAAGGCAGCGCAACAAAAGATATCCAGCAACGCATCAACAAAGCAAGAGGGATTTTCTCCAAAATGAATTCAGTGTGGCGCGATAAAAACATCAGTGTTAGCACAAAAATAAACGTATTTAATTGTACTATTAAAGCAGTGCTACTTTACGGTTGTGAAACGTGGTGTTTAAATAAGGTGACAATAAAGAAACTGCAAACTTTCGTGAACAGATGCCTCAGACACATTCTAAAAATATGGTGGCCAGAAACAATTACAAATATTGAACTGTGGAAAAAAAAACCAACCAACAAGAAATATGTGTTGAAATCAGAAGAAAAAAATACGGCTGGCTGGGGCACACGCTAAGGAAGACAAAAGAATACCCAAGTCGTAACGTCTTAGAATGGAACCCGCAGGGCAAAAGAGCTAGAGGAAGACCCCGATTCACGTGGCGAAGAAACATAACAGAAGAAACGGAAATGTCCTTCCCGCAATTGAAATTAATAGCAGATGATAAGCAGAAGTGGCGAGACTTTACCAATACCCTATGTCCCAATCGGGAATAACGGGAACTATTATTATTTATTAAACCGTAGGTGGTACAAAACTCTAAAAATGATTTTCATACTATAAAACGTCGAACAAAGCAGCAAAGCTTGGGGCTTCTATGATCTCTTCTTCCTGGTCTTCTAGTCCCTGCTTGCTTTTTTCTTGCCGATGTTTGATTTCTTCTTCACTTTTATTTAGTAGTTTCCTAAAATACTTGGTCCAACTTTCAACCACTTTGGGGTTCGCAAGGCTTTTTTCCTCTGTACTCTTGCTTAGTTATTTTTTAGCAGTCTGGTAGACATTTTTTATCTCCTTGTTTCTATAATTTTCCTCAATTTCTTGCAATTTTATTTCCTTGTATTCTCTTTTTCTTTCTCCTACATACAGTCTTACAAATTGCCGTTTGCAGTTTATACCTGCGCTCCTGTTTCTATGACCCGGGTTCTGTATCTTGACTTTAATTCTAATTCATCTTCGCACTCTTTATCAACCTAGTCCTTATGAATCTTCTTTTCCTCCTTTGACTTCTCGGATAGCCTTTCCTAGGCTAGTCCACTTCGTATTTACCTCACAAATGACATTGAACATGCAATAACCAATGTCATTAAGACAGTTATACACACACGAGATCTTATGAACACGAGAATTAGAAAGTACAGTTGACAAATCGAATGATGCCGTGCTTTGAAAAACGACAACTAATTAATAAATAGATTCTGAAAATAAATAGAATGTAATATTGACGCAAGTATTAAACTTGACAATGGATAATTTAAGTAACAAATATAAAACAAAAACTTGCTAAATAATAAAGAAATAAATTATAGAAAAACAGAATAATTTAAGGTTGTTAGTGGCTACAATAAATAAAACACCACCTTCCTTAAAAATTTTAATTACGAAGGAAACTTTAGAAGCATTTAATAAATTATTAAAAACATTTTTAACGTACACTTTTAAAATAGTAAGATTTACACAGGGAGAGTAAAAAATAAACAGACAACAACAAAACATACATATTAAATTTACAGAAGATTAATGTATATTTTTTCCATCAATGTAACATCGAGACTGGATGTTAAATATTTGTGGATATCTATTGAATATTATTTATTATGTACACCATCGAGATCTTAAAAAGTGCTACATTTATAGTTAGTAATATTAGTGATCACAGAAAACTATTTAATGAACATGCATTGCCGAAATAAGCTTAATGCATATTCATTTTTGTAAACATGTACTATGTACCGTTTCACATAAAATAAAAACAGGAAAATTAAATAGAATGTTATTGTATATCCCAACAGTTTTAAGAGAATAGATATGATAGAAGTAATAACGTTAAGACAACATAACACAAACGTAACAAAAATATGGATACACTTTTAAGTACTTAAAAAAAAGATAAATCTCTTATACAACAAAGTACATAATAAATTCATTAAGTGAAGCACTTCATATTGCAGTATTGGTAACATAATCTAAATACTATAAATAAATATCTACATAGACAAAAATTATTGCAAATGCTAGTAAAAAATTATGCACAATATTTAAAAATAAGATCTAAGTTCGCGCGGTAGCTTACATTTTTACGTAACTTTAAATTCTGATGTGATCTTTGGTTTGTACAATGAGTGATGTTTGGCGAGAATTTAAAATAAACAGAGCTGCCTATGTTAAAATCACAAAATGTCAGTTCTTGTTAATGCTAAAAGCACCATGAATATCTTTTATATTACCGAATACGGAATATCAAACTTAGTAGTACTACATATTAAAACAAGAACTTTCAAAATCAAAATTACGAGGCACAATTCCAAATCTTCACTTTGTAGGTATATAAATGTCTCGACAGTATGAAGTTACTACAATAAAAATGAAATTACGAGTATTTTTTTAATTAACTAGTTTATTAAATTTTCGAAATGAGTTTTCTATTGCCGCTTTGGGTATTCACGTTTTAAAAACTGAAACTGTTTTATTAACTATAAGCAATGATAAACAAAATGAAAACAATAATACTCGGAAATACTTGACCTTCTATTGTGATTATTCGGCATTAATTACGAAATTAATTGGACATACCCTACCTGGAAATACATTCTACCCTGTCCTCAACACTATTAGTTCTACAAAATTCACTCGTCTCAAACGTCACTATCAGGATCCGTTTCACTCCGTGGTTGACCAAAATTTCTCGTTATACTTTCACTCATCGACCTGATATTTGCAAGATGGACATCGTTAGCAGGCACCGAGAAATAATTCAGTCTGTCGAGGTCAGGTACAGCATTCAGATCATCATCTGTACGATAACAGTTATCATATTCAGAATCATAAAGGGCACTCAACGAATCAAGGGACATCATGGCGTCCGAATCGAATATTCTCGACGATGCACGTGATGACATACTAGTGTTGTCGTCCATGTCTCCATCGTGGTTGTGGTCGTTGTACGCTGAATTTACGTCACTTAAAGCACCTAAACAGTTGAAAATTAGGAATAAAAATTAAAAGATTCAAATTTAACCAACAACCTTCAGCATCAGTTAGACCAGTTTCATGAATCATGGATATATTTTCTAATGCTGGATCGTCCGTTGTATAACCTGTAGATTCTCTATCGTTAAGTAAAGGTTCAGAAGCTCCTCCCTCTTCATCTTCGCTCCACTCTGATTGACTACCTTCGTTCGGGGGTTGACCTAACACCTCGCCATTTTCTAAATTACGTAATTTTTCTTGTACCTTTTCTTCTAATAATCGTTTGACCTCTTCCTCCTGAATTATGATATTTAGATTATTTTTAAACAATAACTGTGTTAATCTAACAGTTACCAATTCTTTATCCACAGGCTGCATAAATTAGGAAATAAAAGCGTGAAATTCGATTTACAAGCATTTTTAATTATGTCATTCACTTACCCTAGCTGCTTCTTCTTCCATTTGTTTTTCATCTCGTTCGAAACTTTCTACATCATCAGTGTCATCTCGGTGTTGTTGCTGTTCAGGCATATCACAGTCATTATCGACTTCACCTTCAGTTTTAGGACTTCTAAAATAAAAACATGCATTCTTAATTAGTTTTTGGTCTAATAATCACATTCAAGACATCTACTACTAATAACAGCACCATATAAATCAGTGGTTCCCAAACTTATTTGTCCTACCGCCCCCTTTTCAGAAAAAAAATTACTCATCGCCCCCCTGGAAATTTAACTTCTTTAAGCGAAAGATATAGTAAAAAATTTGCGTTCTTTTATGTATCTATGTATATATCTACCTACGTCTTAAAACATAGTAAATAAAGATGTTGTAAATAAGACACCTTGAAGCTTGAAATTATAAATCAACCATAGTAACATTCGCATTACACATAGAAAATTAAGATAACGAAGGATAATATGAAAATAAAAATTACGATTAACATTGAAAATGAACCTAGTGTGCTGCTATCAATGTATTAATCCCTGGCTCTATTTTTGTTAACAAATTTGTGACCGCACTAAACCCACGTTCCACTAAATATGATGAAGGAAATGCAGTTAAAAACTTTTGTATTATAGCCCATAATTCGGGATAAACTGTAGGTATCTGCTTTTGCAGCCAGAATTTTTGGTAGCCATCTTTGAATTTAAATTTCAATTCTTCATTTGTTGTTGCATCTATCAGTTCTTATTGTAATTTTGGAGATTCTTCTGTGTTTGTACTTGAAAAAGGATCCAGAGCCCACTCGGTTATGTTCACTTTTAAAATATCTTCAAATCGTTGATTGAAGTCAGAATGCAGAGCATCCAAGTGCTGACAATAGGTAAGAAGTCTTCACCATATTTTTTCTACTGTTGATAAATTTGGAAGCTGGCTGGATTCCCCTCGTCCTAAATTTTGTTTGTACAGAAGAAGTTTTGCCACAAACGCGGAAATATGTAACAGCTTTTGTTTTTATTAAATTCAGCTCATCGCCTTGAAGTTGTAGATTTGTTTCATTAAATTTGTTAAACAAGTCTGTTAAATAAGCTTTGTCATTTTTGGAATCAATCAAGTTGGCTCGTAAAGCATCATAAAATAAATGTTGACAATGGATAACACAGTGTACAGCGAATGCATTCGGTACTGCCTTTTTAAAATATGTAAGAAACCCCCTATAGCGCCCTAATAGTGTTAATGTTAATTAATAATGTAACACTATGTTACACAATAGGTGAAACATGTACGAATAATTTTCTAAATTTTCTTATCTTCTCTTCCTTCTTTATGATTTCACCGCCCCCTTATTTTATTAAAAACCCCCCAAATGCACCCGAGGCTACTATCACCCCCCTTGATCGTTCCACTGCCCCCTAGGGGGCGGTATCGCCCACTTTGGGAACCACTGATATAAATGATCCATTACCATGGTAGTAAAAAAAAACTGTATGTAATATGCTGTATATAAAGTAATCGATATCGAAAATTGAAAAGTAAAAGCAGTTTTGGATGGAACAGCAAATCATGACAGCATAATAAAATTGTACTAGGAAATTTCAACGCGCAAATAGGCAAGGAAGAATTTTTAAGGAATGTAAGTGGAAAACACACAGCACATGAATCCACGAATGATAATGGATATAAAACATGCAACGAAGAACTTCATAATAGTCACGACAATATTCCGACAAAGTAACCAATCTGGACACCCAGCGGCAACAATGAAGCTTAAATCAACCGCATCTTAATAACGAAAAGACACACGAAAGAAGTAAATAATGCTAGAACATACCAATGGTGCAAATGGGGATACAGATCACTTCTTGGTAGTAATGACGATGAAAGACAAAAAGGAGGTAAATCGGCAAAAACAAAACATGAAGCAAGAAGAACATGGGAAGGGGAAAAATTGCAAAACAAAGAGGAGTGCAAAAGATATGACGAATGAATAGGAAAAAACAATGAAGAAATGCAAGAAGAGTATAAATGGGTTAAAAAAAAGCGTCACAATGGCATCAGAATAAACGATAGGATACCTACATAAAGAGCAAAACATAAAACAAAGAATGATATGATCAAGAATGCCGAGAAGCAACGGAGAAAAAAATAACGCTTGGAAATTATGGATGAGGAATGGAAAAGAAGACAAAGAACTATAGAAATAGAGCAAAGAAAATATTCACTTACAATACCACGAGTGGTCAAAGAATTGTCGATTATTTTTTTGCTGTAACATCACGAATGTTCCTTGTGCTTGCATATGAATATCACGAGTGCGCAGCAATTCTTTGACCACGAATAGTATTTGAGGGACTATTCAACGAAAAAAAATCATTTCCATTGAATCATTTTTCATAAATTAGTCCACATTCAAGTTTGTTTACATGAAAATTGTTCTCTGTGATTTATAACTAGCAATAAACTGTTTTCAAAAAATTGCCGCTTCGTATCACTACTGAAATTTTATCGAGAATACAATTCTTAAGAAAATCAGCCAATCACAACGCTTGAAAATGTTGTACCAATAAGTGAAAATAATTTATTGCCGCGATAATATTTTGTTATTTCCAATAGCAACGTTCGTAACATAGTAACCACGTAAATATGACGTACAAACAAAAAATTACTTGATTTGAGAAAAAACTTCTCATAAAATCACTACATTATGCTACGCTGATGACGTGGTACTGATAGCTGACAATGAACACGACCTACAAAGACAACTCCATACCTTCAATGTGACAGCAGGGACATATAACATGAAAATTTCAGCGGAAAAACTAAATGTATGGTAATCAGTAAGGAACCACGTAGATGCAAATAGAGGGGAAAAGCATAGAACAGGTCATGACGTTTATCTACCTAGGAATTGAAATCACCAGCGAAAGAAACCTGACAGCTGAGGTAACGAGGCAAGCGATCAAAGCGAGGAGAGTTAGTAGCTGCCTAAGAGAAACCATATGGAGGAATAAATATATGACCACAGAAAGCAAGATGAGGGTATATAAGACAACTATGAGACCAATCCTAACTTACGCAGCGGAGACAAGGGCAGACACGAATAAAACAAAACAGAAGATTAATAATGTAGAAATGAAAGTATTAAGAACGATAAAAGACATTACTTTGAGAGATAGACAAAGAAACAGTGCCATACGAGAGCAATGTTGCATCCAAAACATTAACAAGTGGATAAAAATGAGAAAGAAGAAATGGAATGAACATGTAGACAGGATGGGACCGGACCGAATAGCAAAAATATGTAAGAACAACAAACCCTATACCAGAAGACCACCAAAAAGGTGGAAAGATAATATACAATCAACCACAACAGAAACGGATTAAGAGGCAGACAAACAGGAGCAATCCTAGTCATGCGAAGAAGAAGAAGAAGAAGAAGAAAAAACTGTAGCACCGATTAATGAAAAATGTAATCATTGTATTCTCTTCCTGAATATAACTCGTGATTCGCTTAAAAATCGATAATATTTATAAAATGCCACTCATGTTAATCCCAATCTTTGGGAAATGCAACTCCTGCTTTGCAGTCGTTGCATTTTCGTCATTGGGATTAACATTCGTGACATTTTGAAAATATTATCGACAATAAGCTCACCACTTGTTACATTACCCTTGACAATTTTTTATAGTGAAAATTGTCGATACAATTAGTTTTGATTGGCTCAAAAACGTTAAATCTTGCATTTTGATTGGTCAATTTTTGACAGATGACATATAAGTTGAATAGTCAAAATTAAAACAAACCTATGGATGAAATAGAGAATGAAAACAGAAACAATAATATGAGAAACTTCTACCAAAAAATAAAGAGGGTATTAACCATATGCATATGAAGCAAAAGAAATCAAACAAATATGGGAACACCACTTACATGAACAGAACAACGCAGAGGACAAGGGGCAAAATGAACCACACGGAGAAAGACAACCACAGATCGAGGAAAAGAAAGAAAAAGAAGCGGTAAACGATCCATCATTAGAAGAAATAAGAGAAATAATAAGCAAACTAAAATACAACAAAGCACCAGGGGCCGATGCATACCAAACGAACTGTTGAAATATGGAAAGGAAAAGACAATTAGCATGATTTACGAATTGATAAAAGAGATATGGTAGAAAGAAATGAGCAGGGGCATAATAATCCTACTACATAAGAAAGGGGTCCCAAGGAATTGCGCAAACTACGGACGAATCACAATATTGAACATATCACACAAAGTTCTTACACAAATTATAAAGAACAGACTACCACCATATTCAAAAAAGATAATCAAAGATTACCAACAAAGATTTAGACCAGGAAGAGGCACAACAGACGTGCTACACATAATGGAACAGATACGGGAAAGAGCATACGCTTATAATATCGCATTTCCAGATTTTAAAAGTGCATTCGATACCATCGATAGAAAGAGAAGATTCAGGAACTAAAGAACACAGAAATCCCCAAAAAAACTTTTAAACCTAATAAATATGACACTGGAGGAGACAGAATCAGCAGTAAAAGTATAACAACAGACTTCATCAAACTAGATAAAGTAGTAAAACTAGGGGATGTGTTATCACCAGTGCTATTTAATATAATTATCGATAAAATCATATGGACGACCAAAATACAGGGAACTCAAGTGATTGTATATGCAAATGATATAATGTTAATAAGTAGAACAATGAACGAACCGATAGAGATACTAAGGATAATAGACACAGAGGCAAAATACTATGATTTCCAAATTAATGAAACAAAAATAAAATATATGAGGTACAATAAGAACTCGGAACAAAAACACGATCTAGAGAATACACGTTTAAAGAAGTAGCCGCATTAACTATCTTGGTAACTTGGATCACAAGTCCAACGCAGCAGACTCAAAGATAGAGCAAACAAAAGAAAAACAAAGCCTTTTAAATTAACAAACCGCTTTTAAGAAGCAAGCAGTTACAAAAAACAACGAAACTAAGGTTGTACAAGACACTTATAAGACCAATAGTGACGTATGGAATGCAAACTTGGGGGTTAAATAAAACAGGGCAAGAAGAACTTGAAAGAAAAATACTAAGAGAAATATTAGGACCAGTTACGATGGAAGATGGCACGCTTAGAAGGAAAATGAATCTCAAAATCTAAGAGGAAATAAAAGGGGAGGATATAGTGAAATATATAAAAACACAAAGATTCAGCTGGTTGGGACATATGATGCCATGAAAAAATAACAGAATGGAAACCAGATGGGAAAAGGTATAGGCAGGGTCGCGTCCAGGTGTTCGGGCGCCTTCGTGCCAGAGTGATTGTAGCGCCCCCTTGACTGCGGCTTTTTTTAAAATCGCGTTCAACGACTTATTTATGGTTTGAAAATGATACTAGATGAAATGAAATAAATAAAATTTTATTTCATCAACGAAATTGTCACAAAACAACTCTTAAAGCCGCAGTATAACCCTTGTTTAGTGTAATTAACTACTTAAAGGCTGATTTACACGAGGCTAGTAACCCGTACGAGCCACTAAAACCGAGTACTGGAAGCGAGTATTTCGCAAGATAGTAGTGATTAGACAGTGTTTAGTAAATAACAATACAATATGACACTGGAACGGTCACTAAATAAGCAGCAACCCGCCTACACGTGTCTAGTATTCTAGACAGTGAAGTAAAAGTTCTGGTGGGGGTAACAACTCGGAGTAAATAGGATTTCATTCTATTTACTTGACTGGAATGGCTACTGGAGCGAGTACTCTACTGTAACATAAAATCACCTGTTTACACGAGACGAGTACTAAAAACCAGTACTCGGTTTTAGTGGCTCGTACGAGTTACTAGCCTTAAGTTATATTGTGAGTGTGACACAATCACACGATACATTATTACATATACATAGGTACGGACGACGGACGTGCGTCAGTGCGTGCATTGCAGGTCGGGTTATTTATGTTTCCAGCGTGGTGCCGTCATTAATGTATCGAATTTAAAATTTGTAGATATTTAGACTTGCGAATTTAAGGTATATAATAAACACAATAATTTTACTATTTTGGCGCCCCTGTGAGTACGGCGCCTTCGTGCGGGGCACGAAATAGCCACCCGCTAGACGCGGCCCTGGGTATAGGGGAAGACCAAGATCTAAGTGGTGGGATCAAGTGCTCAAGGATGTAAGACTAATGGAAACAATATATTGGAGAGAGAAGTGCACCAATAGAAAAGAATGGAAAAAACGGTAGAGGCAGCCAAATCACACTGTAAGTTAGAACAAAGGGAAAATTTGAGGACTAATCGATTTCAACACTTAGAAAGAATTTGAAAACATCCATCCTGATGAGGCTATAACCATATCAAAAAAATAATCGATTACACATTATGCCACTATTAACATAAATTATAGGTGATTAAACAAAGAATTAATTGAGCTAGAATGTAAACAAACAGTTTAACATGTCAGTAATAATGCTTTAGGCAATGCCTATTTTATGTTTTACGCTGCTGCCCTTGAAAATTTCAAATATTTATAGGCCAACATGCATTTTATAGTTAATTATATATAAGCTTGTCAAATGTACAGAAATTTTATAAAATTATTCAATTTGTTTCCTGGTCATTAACATTGATGATTTATCCCTAGCAAAGGGGTAAAATGGTATTCATGCAGCAGACAATCACAAAACATCTTCGTGTCATGATTTTGTCAACAACCATGTTACTTTTGTTTACATGCTGGTTCAATTTTTGTTGAATTAACTGCAGCGCAGCATAACTTTTCATATAAAGCATGTTACGGACCGGACCGTTTGTCTACTTTTCAAAAGCTAGTGCAATGTTTACATTTGATAGCACTGTTAACATAATGGATGTTGGCATGATTATTACCTACAAAAATTCATCTAGAAAATGAATATATTCATTAGTGATTAGTGCATAAACAAAAAGCATGAACGTGCCGAGCAATCAGCATGGAGTTTGCATGTTAATAAAAGCAATAGTGCCGGTATGGGACTAAGCATATTGTGATAATTAGTAAATTTGCAAAACTAGTGTTTCCATTCTCTTAACTATATACCTGTCTAAAGGCGAAACTTTTTGCTGTTTATGGCACTCGGATGGCCCAGGGGAAGCGCCCCTCTTCAAAGATCCCTCCTTGCTGCTTGCTCGGGTAGGAGATATGCATTGTAATGTGACGCTACCAGTGGGATTCACTCGTAATCCTAGAGCTAGCGCTTGAATGGCTGCAAGACCAACCTGATGAGTGTTATTGTTGGGTGCATACCTTACAAGAGGTTCGAGTGCTAAGTCTTTGTTTTGCGGCGTTAATTCATGCTTTGGAGGGATGTTTTGTAGTAAATTTTGTTCTTCAAGAAGTTTTTGAATTTCTCTCTCGAACGGGCCAGCAATATTATCGCTCGTTTCTTCGGTATTATTTAATTTCGTATTTGGCGAATGTTTTTCTCTATGTCCCGAAGGAGACGAATGCATTCTACGCATGTCTTTCTTTTCCGTTTGACTACATCCGTCTCTTTTGGATTTTTCGGTATTAGTTTTTTCTTTAAGTAATTCTTTAATTTCCTCTGCTTCTTTAAAGCTGGGAGACCTTTTACAGTTGGCACTTAGTTTATTGCACTCTAATATCGAATCGCTATCGTTCCGCGTGCGTTTCTCCATGCTACGTTGCTGTTTATGAGTATGTGGACGTGAAACTGCACCGTTTGCACTATAAGCTTTAGTTAGTGGATTAGGTTTTTGCTTTGTGCGTCCGATAAACTCAAAACTAGCACAACTTTCACCTTTACCGCTCTCTTCTCCATCCAACACCGGTGGACTCGTAATAATGGAAGAATCTAAAGTATTTGCATTTCCCGCAAGCGCTATAAGGGCCGTTGGTGGCAAATTATTACGTTTACTCGATCGTTCTGTTGAGTTATTTCGTAACGAACAATTTGGTGGTATATAATCTAAGGAAGCACGGGGTGATACTTCGGGAGATGAACAAGGATTAACTTGAATATCAGATGGAAAGAGGAACTGTTGCGGTTCAGCAGGCAATGGTGGTGAGACACATGGTGATACATCCGCATCTGTTGTACGGCTATAACTTTCATCAGAACTACTTATACTCGGTGAATGGTTTAACGAACTTATTTCGTCAGCGGATGAATGAATTCTTTGAGGTGCTCCGGAGGTGTACAGGCCACCAATACTTTCATCTGAATAATGTCTTTGTAACGGACTATGTCTATTATGGTGAGGACTATTTCTATTATGTAACGGACTCCGTCTACTATGTAAAGGACTATGTCTGTTTTGCAATTTATTACGTAAAATTTCTGGAGTTCGATCCGGTGTCCTTTGATGAGGCAGTGCAATAACAGCATGGTGTGGTGGAGGAGCGGGACCGTTTATTTGTTTTCGGTGGTGCCTGTTTGGGGATTCCTTCCCTGGAGGTTTTGGTAACGGCTTTAAATAAGGTTTAACATTATCTGTATTATTTCTAGGGACTACGGAATAGGGACTCTGTCCTTGAGGCCAAGGTGGCATATATTTCATATCATTTGGATGTGAAAATTGTCGCTGCACTTGTTGATAGTGATTTTTATGGGGAGGGAGTGGCGGAACAGGTAAATTTTCTTCTAATGAAAATTTCTTTCCATTTTTAATAGGTTTTGGTGCTATAGTTGGAAGGAGAGGGTCATTTTCACAGCCATTATTGCTTCCATCTCTCTCACGATGATTTGTCTCACGTAACGGTGGCAAACGAGGAGCATTTCTTGAACCATTAAAGCTATCTTCTCTACAATTGCTACGTTTTTGAAAAGAGCTATGTTGTTTCGTTCTGCCATTCATATCACTATGGTGAAGAAGGGCTAAAGGTGTTGCCACACCTCCGTACATATTGTTCAAAGCTGAAAGGTTTCCCGTCATACAAAAGTTTTACATTGATTACAGAATTATTTATTTACCTACACTACCAGCTCTGAAGTTAGGTAAGTCATCGACTCTTATTGTACCGGGTTGTTTACGATCGGTAAGGAAGTAAGTTGTCATGTCTCCTTTGCCTTTAACTTTTACTTTTCCACGACATTGGAACTCATACGGATAAGTTTTGAGCACTTGATACACTTCTTCTGTAACTTGAGTATGATTTGGTAAACCTGTAGAATCCATACGGCTTGCTACGTTTACAGTATTTCCCCAAATATCATATTGTGGCTTGCGTGCTCCGATAACACCTGCCACTACAGGACCGAGATTTATACCTGTAATTACATAGTAACGATAGATTTCTTAAGTGTTTTATTATGCAAAAATATACATACCAACTCTTAACATAAAGTTATTATAAGAATTTTCATTAATATTTAACAACCTCTCCCTCATGGAGAAAACAAATTCTACTAAGGTGCTTAAATGTGTGCCTGCCGATATTTCGTCATCATCCAAGATTCGCAGATCCGGTATAAGACCGATAGCTGCCATATACGTAGATCCTACAGTTTTGATTTTGTCCATAGCTTTGAATCTTTCATCGCTCAAGAGGTCATCGAAGTCAGCGATGATTTCGTTGAGCAACCGCAGACATTCCACTCCTTGATTATTGCCATCAAGTTCAGTATAAAATTCGTGGTAGTTCGTGATAGAAGCAAACACCACACCTACTCGCGAATAACTCTGATGGTATAATTCCTGTGATAGAGTATTCTGTAATAAATTATTAGCTCATCAGGAGAAATTTATCTTAAAACACATAACAACACCAACTACCTTTTGGACAAATACAAGTGCATTAACATTGATAAATACACACCATAATCATGCACAGTATCATATTAGCAATGGCATAAACTTACCATATTATTTCTGAACTGGTTATCCAGAAAGTGAGTGGCTACATGTGATGGCAGCAAATTGAAAAGAATTCTTTTATTCGAATGTTGAAGAGCATCCATTTCTCGTTTTTCCTCGTTTGCTTGTACTTGCCAAAGAAAATCAAGACGGACTGTCCACTCTACTTGACGACCATGTAATAGCACAGCTATTACAAACATCAGAACTTCTACGACACTAATAACATGGGCAGGTATGACGGCACTAAAAAAAATTATTTGAAACTCGATGTACAAATATTTACCACGTTGGAATGTTAGATATTAATTGTGATAGCTAACCTTACATGTATGTCGTAGCATAAAAACAGTTCAATATGTGATAATTCAATAAGTAGTATATATACAGTCGACATGATGAATAATAAGGCAACTTTCAGCAGAATGGGCAGTCTTAGGAACAAAGCGACTGCTAAATAGCCGAGGGCACACGATGAAACAATGTACTGAGGCAAAGGACATGCTCTATGGTCTCTTTCTAAACTACCACCATCTAAAGTAATATTTGCAGGTGGAACAATCGGGCATGGTATATCCGAGCGACATGTGAACTGCAAAAAAAGAGGTTTACGAAACGGTATATAATTTTTGTTTAATAAAAGTTTACCACATTCACTTGTGCAACAGTGTAAATTAGAACTATCGTAAAAACTGTTATCGCAAGTCGCAATACAAAACTGTGAGAAATATCCCATAATATCCAACGAAGTCGAACAGCAAGAAGGAGCATAAGTACTACAGATATCCAAACAAATGCCGTCAGGAATAACAGCAACAGAATAATCGTTCTAGGAAGTACAGCTGCTTGGAGGCCCCCAAGTAATACTAAAAGAGCGAGAGCACACACCAAGGAGGAACTGAAACCAACATCTAGCTCATCATGGTACTGAAACAACAACATTCCATTAGTATTAATATTATAAGTATTTTAGTACTCTTACATGACTTTCTTTTTCTCGATCCTTGAAACAAAGCGTAATCAAATTAACATGCGTAGATTTTTCTCTGTCCACACTTCGAGCTTCGATAGCCTGTGCTAAATATTTATTAACCCGATTCGAGGGTTGATGGTATACACTGGAATGCCTCTTTTTGAACGGCCTCTTGAACTTCTCAGTCACTTTGTTCTATAAGGAAACACAAGTAGTTTATAATACTTCACCGCTTTTATTATTAGTTATTTTAAATCGGTAGCTTTTAAAAAAGCAAAGCATTTTTGCAATGTCTCTCTGAAGTGTGTAGTGTATGTGAAATGATTATGTTGAATAGCATTACAATATGTGAGATACGTTTTATACATTGAAGCTACTCAAGAATTAAAGAAATTAAAGATCATCACGAAATTGAAATGCGAAGAAAAAATGTAATAGCAATTTCTAATCTGCGGCATTAATTTAATTTTTTTTATAGCTTTGGAAGTATAACGGAGTAAGTTTTCAACTTTAAATTAAGAGTATGTAGGTTCAACTCCAGCGGCTGAACAATTCTTTGTCCGAGCAGTCGATATTAAAGCAAAGATTTACTACTTTACTTGCAAAAAAAAATTATGTTGTAAGTTTGCAATTTAGCATCTTGAATAGACCTCAATGTACAAAACATAATCTGTACTTAAAGATTTTATACTGATATAAAGAAAATCTTTCCATAGAATAATCTTTATAACTATTAATTGCATTAATTTTTAACGTATTTACTGTTTCCTTTCATTTTTAAAACTAATTTATTATATGTAAAACAGAGACTTACTTTATAATTATTTATGTATTAAAAAAGGTGAACAGGTTCGTTTCTAATGAATGAAATTTTAATTAAGAAAACAGGATAGACAAGGAAACTACAACGTTATACAATCGTCTTTGAAAGTAAGTTATAAAGACCATTCGCTTCGGGAAAGATGCATATGTATGAACACGTTCTTAATAGCACGAGTAGGAGTAAAAAAATAAGAAGTAGGTTATAAAATTAAATAAATAGCTCCTAAACTGTGTTGCTGCTTTTGCAAAATATCCTTTGACAGATGCATTAGGTATAAGACAAGAACATAAGTAAAATTTTGCAAGCCTAGTTTTCTCCCAATAAATAAACAAACAATTAATTAACAAAACACTAAAACTAGGTACCCTAAAATACAGGTAGGTAAACGCTAACATGTAATGTGAAAAATAATACAATATGATTAAGGTTGCTTATTTTATTTTTTTTAAATGGATATAGCACAAGAATGAATGAAACAAACTACGAAAGCAGTCGACTAAGCATGTACAGTATGATAAAACTAAGCATTCGTCCATGATGATATGTGGTCGAGATCAGATTAGGGTAAAATCTAGACATGAATAATGGCACTGATTGGGGTAAATGAGCGAATACAACTGTAGGTGAAGCAGGCAGTGACTCACTTCGCCATTATTGCTGTCAGAAAGGTCCTCAGATGGACCCGAAGAAGGTGGCTCGGCATGAAGTATCCTCTGCAGATCTAGCACCTACAAGCCACATTACACCGACTGTTCACCGCGCTACTATTAGACACAACAATTATGTATAACATGCAATGATTTTTATTTATTTTTTTTTTTAAAGATGTTATTGAATATATTTTTAAAAGACTGAAGTAGATAGGGGAACTACATTTAGGTTGTGGTTCAGTGCTGCCAAAAACATTACAGGACGCTAAAACAAGTGAACTAGATAGATATTAAACTTATAAAAAAAAAACACAAATTTTAGTTTCATTAACACAAATATTACAAAGTTGTGCTTATAGGTGCAGACTAATCGGATTTATTTATTAATTTTTTTCTAATTTAAAGATGAAGTTGTCACAAATTGGAAAGACATTTTAAAATTTTGAACACAATGAAGTGCGTACCTACTGTGAACATCATCAAAATCTTACAGGGAAGTTTGAAAGGTTACAGATTAAAGCGAATTCAAATTCAACGTGGAATAGAGCACTTACCACAAGTGCAGTCTTGGTTACTTACAACGGAAAGAAAGACTACCTATGAACTGTGTATGTGAAGAGGACTATGCACACTTACCGCATCCTAAAATGCAAAAGTCATGCAAACCACAACATCTAAGTGCAAGGAAATCAGAAAAATAAACTGTTATTACACTTATGAAGCCTTAGTAAGAGACGGTGCCGCGCATGTAAGTAGTTGTGCATGTGTAAAATTGTACAAGCGTAACAGACAGAATATTATCAAAAATTTTATTCATTTACCACTTGCCACTTTCAAAATTGTCATGTTTGTAATAATAATTATATTAAATACACATACAATGGACTTATGAATTAATACTTTCTGTTCTTTTTAATTTTTTGAATTGCTTTTCTAAAGACGATTTGAACATAAAATCGATAATGATAGAAAAAAAAAGTATCAAGAAATAAAAACAAGCACTTCAGTGGGTCGTTCAGATTCTTTAATTTCTTTTATTAAGCATATTTTCTAGTCAGCACAGATTTCGAATATACAGTTTAAAAATTAGCCACGTCTGCGATACGTACGAAATCAATACAAAAATATAGAGAAAGGAATGTAACGAATATTTTATCTTATGAAATTCGTGAATCACTGAAGATTCTTTATTCGGCATTGTTAAAATAAATTTGTTAATATTGATTATAATTTATCCACAAAATTTTAAATTCTATGTCAATGTGGAAATTATTAACAGAATGTCTTCCGGGTTGGGACCGTGTCATTGTTGAGACGAAAGAACTCAATCTTTCGTCCACTTTTTAAAGGGGCTTCATCAGGAGGAAAAAGGGGACACTAAAAGAGCACGGTTACTCAACGTGTCAACCACGCCAGAGGCGAAACTCTTTTAGCAAGAGGAAGAAGGGCACGGTAACTCAACTTGTCAAGCAAGCCAGAGGCGAAATATTTCCGAAGAAAACCAAAAACGGCAGCGACTTTATACCGGCTGTAACCGGTCAAGTGTATTTCTGTAGTTCTCTCCAAAATTCCCATTGAAGACAAGTTCGGTTGAGTCATCTCCACGTACACTCCCCAAAAGTAGTGCTGACACTGCTCGTTTCGAAACAACCACGTGTCTTCGTTCTGCAAAACCTCCATCTTGCAATATCCCAAGGGAAGAAAGAGTTGCACTGAAACGTTTTCGATCCAATTCTAACATTGTAATATTATCGGCTGACAAGGGTAATGTCACAGTCGCTTTAGATAAAACTCAATATGTGGCAAAAGTAGATGATGTTCTTCAGGACAATGGATACACTTCCATTTCTCGTAATCACACTTCCAAAATCGAACGCGAGGTTGCCACACTCATCAAATCATCTGACCTCCCACCGGATATTCAACGTTGCCTAATCCCCCGTGAATCCAAACCGCCAAGGTTGTATGGTCTTCCCAAAACTCACAAACAGCAAATCCCTTTCCGTCCCATTGTTAATACATATTTTAAAATTTCCCACTTTGTAAACCTCATCGACAGAGTTTCGCCTCTGGCGTGGTCGACACGTTGAGTTACCGTGATCTTTTAGTGCTCCCTTTCCTCCTTATGAAGCCTCTTAAAAGAGTGGGCGAAACGTTAAGTCCTGTCTCAACAATAACACGGTCCCAACCCGGAAGACGTTCTGTCAGTAACCGTGGAAATCTTCGAATTCGTGGAACTTATTCGTTAGTTTGAGGTTGTTCGCTGCTTATTTCAAGGTTTGAAAATTTATCAAAAACTTCAATTGTTTAAAATTTTGCTAAAGTTAATTAAACTTTTGTATTTATAATAAAGGCTGCTCGTCTACTTTTGAAAAGGAAATGATGCTGTTATAACAAAAAATATTTTGACTTTAAAATTTCTATAGTGGCTAGAAGGACGATAACAAAACGTTGACTGGAACTATTAAGCTTTTGAGTAAATGGACCTGTTATAGAGTGTTATTAAAGTTCACTTTGAATTTGTTGTAAATTAACAGTTTTGTTCATTTTTACGGTTACCTCAAATGGACGTTTTGGATATTATTATGAAACGATTTTTACAAGTTTGGTTAGAAAAACCCTTTCAAAGAAAATTAATTTGATTAAAAACAGAGAGCCAATTTGATGACTTAAAATTCTGTTTGCCAAGTAAACAAGAAAGTGCATGTAAGCGATAATAATTTCCATAAATAGCGTGTTTAAAATGGCACACCTTTTAATCTAATCTCTAATCAGAAATAAACAGCAAATAAAGCTAAAACTTAAAACATTTCCTTGACAATTTTATCTAGAGAAAAACGGGTACCTATTGAAAAAAGCACGCTGGCACTTGAGTGATAAAATCAATTAAATACAACGCCCAATGGGTAATGTAATTTAGCATTTCATTAACTTCCACTTCGATTTGTAATTGTTAAACATGAAGGGTGTAATAATGACAAAACGGATAATTATGTATTGTACCTTGTTACTGAATTACAGGAATTTTAATTAAACCATCAGGCCGGAGGATACGGGAATTATTTTCAAACTTAATTTATTTATTTTTTGTTGTTGTAGAGGATTAGTAAAATACGCAAGAGAAATGCTTGTATTTTATTCGTTATTTTTTACTCTGATGTTTAAAACTGTTTGTAATGTTTAGAGCAGTTCTGTGAAAAATCTGTATCATAGGACCCGTGAAGGCTCAATTACACGAGAAAAGTTTTGGACTTCAGTTCGTTGAGCATTTTTTTCGTTCACATACGTTGTTGTTCGTTGATTCACGAAATTACTGCGAATTCATACGAGCCAGTAATTTCGGTTTTAGGGATATTAAAAAAAATGCTATAAATATTAAAATACCCATATTTACGTGGCAATTGCTTCAAAACGTCAAGAATCATCTTACGCAGGCTGTTGTTGTAAAAGTAAAAATCTACTGAAACTGGTTTCACAAAGTCGGAAACTACAGTTGCATACAAATGTGCGCTACTCGTTTGAATGCTAGCTAATGTAACATACATCTAACTATGGTAATTTTTGCACACCTATTTAAATTTTTGGTAAAAATAAATTTCTGGGATTCAAAGCTGTTGATTCTTTTAGTTGTAAATAGTGCATTTTGCAATTTTGAAGTTGTGTTGCATGCGCGAGTAAAATTTCTAACTGTGCAGATTGCTTAGAAAGCTGCAGTATTGAACGATAAAAGCCCATTAATTAGAATAATTTTTCGTAATTAAACTTTGAAAATTAATATATAAATCGTTAGTCCTCGAGAAAACCACTTGATTAAAACGATTAGACACCGCAGTATAAATGCAGTCATTTATCAAACAAATTGTTGGAAAATAGATTACAACTGACAGTTTCGAGCGGATAATTAATATTTATACATGCAAAACGGTTTTAAAATAGTAAAACTGGTGCGTTTTGCATACCGTGGATATAAATAAGCAGTAACTACGTACTTCAAATAAATATAAGTATTTGCTTACATTAACCCAATTCACTGAACTCAAAAATTTTATCGATTCGTTCTTGATTTATATCTAAAACGATAAAGTAATGTAAACGAAACTTCACTCACCTTCCTTGTGCTGCTGTTCTTCATATCCGAGGCCTGGATGGTCATGTTCGAAAATGGGACTTCCATCGAGTATTTGATCGAGTGGAGAAGTTGCACCACCACGTTGGAGACGTTCTTGAAGCTCAATTTCCGCCTCTGAGCGGCACCAAGGGCAGATCGGACCTGCAGCGTGTTGAACAAGAGTGGCTGGAAGAGATCCGCCGGGGGTCCGGGGAGGGCAGGTTAGTCACAAGGTTAGCACATGGAGAAGAGAAAAAGGGCACAATGCATTTTAGGGACGTCTAAGCTTTTTTCCGATATTAATGAGAATCTCAAAACTTACAAAAGTATTTTTTGTATTCAAAATTTTCAGGCAAACGTCACTTTGATTAATCAGTTTAGTTCAAAATTACTTACTAAGGCAAATTTAACAACCCTGAATTACATACATTGAATTATATAACGCCGGTACAGTTTAATTAAAATCAAAATATAAAAGTGTAGGTTGTTCGGTAAAGGATTTCTATCGTAAAAACAAATTCATGACTTTATAATAATAATAATAAGACTCTGTAGAATTTAAACCTCGACATTTAAGTGGGTTGATGCGATTTAAAAATCGCTTACAAGAAAAGAAAACAAATATAATTTCCTCTCAGCACGATTTCTATTTAGCTTTCAACTGGAGAAGTTCATTAGCGGTAAAAATTAACTTCTTTTATGTATTACCGTTTACATTCAGCTGTCGATAAAAATACTCAAAGAATTTTCTTTAAATATGATTGCCTAGACGCCCTTACAAAAAAAAAATTGGGGAGAAAATAATTCTCAAGGGGCGAGTTATTTACAAAAGTTAAATCCCAGGTGGGAATAATCCAGATTTTCCAAAGTATACCAATGTCGGAGTTCTATAAACATCCATGGTAGTTACATAATCGTGGAAAAACGGGGGTTTCATTCAGAACTTTCATATAACTACCGTGGATAGATAAGAGACCAAATAGAGGCAGAATTTAGATTAGAATAGCATGCGGACTGAGAACAAAGCCAGGCAAAAAAGGAAAACAAACAAAGGAAAAACATATAGCTGGAAAGCTTGAGGCCAACACATAACAAACACCAGGTTTAACATTAAACAAAATAGTTTTATAATCTATGTTTGCTTTTATGTTAACAATGCCTTTGAGTGCTTCTTAATTAAAATTAAGTATTTGATTAATCCGTTTTTTTGTGTTTAATTAAGCATTTAAAAACGTCATTTTTCATCGAATAACTAAGAGAAACAAGCGTACAATTAAGCTCGTTTTGCGGTTTGAATATTTAAATACAATTTTTATATGCAAAGTACGTGCCAGAAAGGAAGCAAATATGATTAGACCCGAACAAAGGAAGCACACTGCATAGGTAACAATAACAATAGCAAAATGAATTGAAATACATAGCCATACCTTTCAGCAGAGCTACAAAATTAAACTTGACGAGAAACGAAAGAGAAGTAATTTTAAAACGCTGCTAATTTTCTAACGAAAGATGAGACTTTCGTAAAATAAAATTTCTCTTGCTTTTGAAAAAATAGTTTTCTTGTTAACTGCAGCACTCCATATTTAACAATAAATACCTTTCTTCGCCTTGCAGGGGGTACAATGAAGTATGTTGTTACACTATTGTCTCTCAGGTACTGATTTCTTGTTCCACCTATACCAGCTTCAACCTCATATTCACCACCCAGATAATCTAGCGTTGCTTGAGTTATATGAACTCTCCTAAAACATAAATATTAATTTTTAATTAATTGTTTGAAATTTACACTAAATTAATTAGTTATCAAATTACACAAATATGCTAGTATAATTATGAATCAAAAATTAAAAAGTGCACACCCCTAACAATTACTTTCACAAGTCTACTGAGCATCATGAGTCGACAGCATACAACCATAGTTTCCCAGTTTTAGCTGCTCATCAGGTGTATGTAACCAACTGAAATCGTTTAGGAGTAATAAGGAACTAATAACATACACATATACATAAAAATTAAAAATTAATTATCCTAACAATTATTTTCGTTAAGTCACTGTTGTTTATAATTTACTTTTAATTTTTATTATTTATTAAATCGATCGACCTAGCTGAAAGCCTAGCAGGTCTAACAGTTGCTTCCAATTTTTTGTAATTTCTCCTTTTAGTTCTCTATAGTCTATAGTTTTTGAACTTTGTGCATTTACGGCCTTTCAAGTCCGATCAAAAAACGATAGGAAATCCCCAAGGATTTAAATCCCTGACATTTGAGTTAACGTCCTAAACCTAAACCTTTGTCCAACTGCGCTAAGAAGATGAATACTCACTCTGGAGACAAAAATTTATGTAACGTTTTTCCTAAGTACCGCATTTCTAATTAATGAAGCCAAATCGCATTAATTTGATTTCCAAATTACTGCTAGTTAACTTTAATACAGGAGGTAAAGTAATCGAAAGCCCTTTATTACAGCACTAAAGTCTAACTTTTTTCCGATTAATTGGTATTTAGAAATGGTAATCACGCGATGAAATATCCTATAAGATTTTCGTTTTCAAATGAAATTTGTTATAACTTTTGGCAGGATAATTTTATTAAATTGCACAAATAAAAAGGCAAACGGAAAGCGAGTCGACAAAAACGAACAAAAAATCCAGCGATGACAAGAAATTTCATAAAAGGTCAGACTAAAATTGTCAAGGCAAGGATTGCTTTTTCTGTGAGTAATTTTCGTAACTTTTTATAAGAGCATAGTACCAAAAGCGACAAAGTTAACAGCCAGTTATTAAACTCCATAACTATAGTTGACGAGAGCGATAAACACGGAATTAAAAATATCGCGCTGTAAAACAAACTCATCGAGACAAAAGGCACTCATTAAAGTGCGCTAAACCTATTATTAGTAAAACTAAGTGCATAGGCGCGCATGCAGACGCATAAAACACCCATAAAGTGTTCGGTTCAATCACGAAACTGAGTTATAATTAAAACAAGTTCGTTGCAATTTGTAGGCACGCCGCAAATGTAATTAAAAGCTTTACGAATTTGGTACTAGACTTAAGAAATTGATCGAACTTAATAGCATCCCACCACTTGCTCATACCAGAAACTTTTCAACGACGGATAGCAATTCCAGAATTGAATGGAGTAAATTAAAGAAGGGTAATTTATAATACTGAATGAATAATGAAGGACATTATTCAGATAAAGCTCGGTAGCCTAATAGCTGCTTTGTTAGGATCATAAAGGTCACAATAACGCATGAAAAATTGCGCGAGTCATGGTTACACCAGCCTGTAATAAGTCAAGGGTGGTGCTAAAAAAAGGCACACACGCGATCTCCTAATCCGTTACAGAATACATGCATTTAATTGCTTTACAAAGTTTTTATTACTAAGACGTCCTGAAATTAGAAAAGGTGAACGTGACCTTCGAAGGATAATAAATTATATAATGCAACTGTTCTAGATGGAGAGGATCATTACCTCACAAAAAAAGCTCGAGTTACATCGTTGTAGAATTAGGTGTTTAATTAACCAACGTCGATAATCCGACGGTGTCAAAATCAGCGTTAAGGGGGCTACTTGAAGTCGCTTTAAACATAGATTTTTATAAATATAGCTCACCCTGGTTCTCCCCCAGCTTCCATGTTATTAGCAAGCGTAACATCGTTGGACCAGACGTCGTACTGCCATTTTCTGAGGCCAAGGACTCCACAGAGCACCCGACCAGAATGAATTCCGACCCTCATGTTCAGCTGGACATCTGTGGCTTCCACAACGCTGGCGATTGCATCGATCATATCCAGCCCCATTTCAACGGTGCAATGGGCATGGTCTGAACGGGGTTCTGGAAGTCCCGATACGCAGTAGTAGCAGTCACCGAGGATTTTTATACGCAAACAGTGGTTATCCTGAAACAAAGAGAGATAGGTATGTAAATTAGGTTTCTGTGAAATTTATTTGGGTCTGCCGAATTAAGCTAGCATGGATTTTTTGCCTTTTTTAAATGTCAATTCATGTGGAAAATTACTTTGAGACAAACTTGTAGAATCGTTTTAATAACACCCTTATTAATTTTCGTTTAAATGAAAATGTCACATTTTTCAGAAAAGCTTTTCGTTTTCATATTTTTCCATTTAATTAGGATATTTCAGGGCTTCGCAAGAAACAAATGCCAGAAAACTTTTACTACGTTTCTTTTAACCAAGGAGATGAGGAATCGAACTGTTTTTTTGTTCAGTTTTCCTTTTATGATCTGAAAGAGCTATAAAACTAGAAATAATTAGTTATATATAATTCAATGAGAAATCATTTTGTGTGGAGTTTGCTTTTATTGCGATAATTAGCTTGAGTGCTCGGCGCCTCCACCAAAATCCAATAACATTTGTGCAAAAAGTTAGCGAAAACTGAACGCTTCTCGTCTTTTATTTAAAAAGTAATATTTAGGTGCTTTTAATGCGCCCTATGGAAACCAATACGTATAAATTCCAACCCTCATAAGAAACTGAGGACTATAAAAACACAAATAACTACAAACATGCAGTTGCTCTAAGTTTCAACCAAGATTTCGCCAAAAATGTAAAATCAAAAGGAGTGCACCTAATTGAAAATTAAAAAGAAGCACTTTCCATGCCATAATAAGAAACAAAAACGTCATTAAGGATCTGTAAAGTCATAGCTATTATCGACTATTGAAGTGTGAATTCGGTACTTATTCGTAGATTGAAGTATTTAAATTAGAGTAAAAACTTTGAACCTCAAAGAATGTCCTTAAATTAGAATGCAACTGACATTTTTGAATTTAGAATTGACAATCTAAAAATTAAAAATCCAAGATCCAATTGTTTGCAACGATTTGTCTGCAACGATTTACTTGCACATGCAAATCGAACGATAAATCGTTGCGTGTGGACCATGCTTTAGAGGGCCTTGTAAAATCGCAACCTCAAAATTGATTTTTAAATCCTGACAGACCTGAGCACTGGTCTTTAAAATTGGCATTTGACTTCGTGTGAAAATTATTATTTTTTTATAAATCAAAGTTTAAAATCCTTTTAAATTGGAGTACTAAGAAATTTCTGACCTAAATACGGCCCATAACTACGTTACTACGAATAGGTTCTATGTGCGTCGGACTCCATATCAAATGAAAATTCTGGTCAGAGACTCAGAAGTCTAAAATACATTAAACTGTAAAAAATCGATATTCGAAATTAGTGAACATTCGAATTTTGAATTTCATATACGGATATTCGTATTTTATAACTATTTGGAATAGACTGACAGCCACAACTAATAATACTAAGTTAAAGTTTGAGATTGATAAATGGTCCGAAGATTTAATGTTGGTATTTTGAAATTGGAGGGAATTGTATTATAGGGTTTTCCATCGGAAATAAAATTTAAATTTGGTTCAGTTCGATTAGTGGTTCCAAAACTAAAGTTTTAACTTTGGTTTTAAAGTCCGAGGAAGTTAAAAAGTAGCCAGGGCCGGCCCAATAAAATTGGGCGCCCCAGGCTGTAGTGACGTTTGTCCCCTCCCCCGTTTCAACGTTGATTGGATTTACAGAATAGAAAAATGTCGATAGGATAAGAAGCCTAATGATCGTAATGATAAAAAAAAACGTTAAAAAAATGTTTATTTTTATCGCTTCGCTTTGCATCGATGTTGGAAAATCACAATCAGACATCATATACCTAATGAAAAATAATAATAAAATATACTTTTCCGACAAACGTTTAGGAATGTTACTTTCCCACACTCATTTTGCGTGCGGGAAAGTCCACTTTCCCGCACGGAGTTAAGGAAAGTGACAACAATTTCTGAAAAATCAGAAAATCGCATAGCAACCATCCTTACTAGATTATTACTTTAAAAGGTACAGGTACAGAAACTCGCTGCGCTCGTTTCTGTAACGTCCTGCATTCGTTTCGGAATCGCTAACTTCCCGCACTTGTTATGAAAATAACTATATATTATAAAATAATAAAAAAGTAAATATTAACGCTTTGACACCTAATCCTAATATGACGATGAAAATTTCATCATGAAATGATATTACAATTACCCTTATCACCCTTACAAAAACTTCGTGCGACGGGCTTTTTGTAACGCAAACTGCTTAATGGGTTCTCTAAGGTCCATCGAATTAAAACTTTAATTTTCTATATCAATAACTGGTTTTAAAATTATATTAGTAATTAAATTGCGTTTTTTGCCAAATGACAGGAGTTTTCAAATTTTCGGAATTTATTGGAAACTTTAACGATTTGTTTTGTGATTTTGGCGCCCCCAGGATTTTGCGCCCCAGGCCACTGCCTGCCTGGCCTGCCCTTCGGGCCGGCCCTGAAAGTAGCAACCTTACAATAGATTTTTAAACCTGAGCCTGGCTTTTAAAATGATATTTGATTTCGTATAAAAATTACGAACCGATATTAAGTTCACATTTTTAAAAATCAAATACCAAGAAACATTTGATACAGATATAGCTAATAATTTTAAGAATGCGTCTTGGATGTAATACCAACAAATGAAGCTTCTGCGCTGAATTTCAGAATTCCGGCCTTTAAAAACCTATAAACCTCGAATTTTGACTTGATTCAGACTGGCGGATACGGTCCGGATACTATGGGGCTTATCGTTTGTAACCATTCAGACTGAATTCGGTAGTTCTACGGTGAGTTTCGTTCACTGTAGTGTTCATGGGCGAGCATATTTCTAAGTTTAAATTAATTTTATATCAAAATGTTTGTAATTGATGCAGGTAGTGCCGATGAAGTTTTAGTAAAGATTCGAATCTGAATTACAAATTGAATTTTAGATTTGGGTTAGAGTGAGGTTTTTCGAAAATAAAATTTAAATTTAGGTCAGTTCGATGGGTTCAAATACTAAAAGATTTGGATGTTGAAGTTTGACTTAATTATGTACAACTGAAGGTTAAATTCTGGCTCAGACTTAAAATTGATATTAGATTTTGTATAAAAATAGCATAGTTTTAGTAAATGAAAGTCTAAATTGTTTTAAAATCGAATATTATAAAATATCTGGTCCATCTACAGATCATAACATTAAGAATATGTCTCATGTGCCTCAAATTCCATACTAACAAATGAAGATTATCGACGTAGATTTATAATTTCAGCCACCTACCAAAAGCTCCAAAATTTAAATTTGGACTCGATATGTAAAGGTTGAATCCGGACTGCAACTGAATGCAATCAGGATTTGAGGTTCAAACGTTCAAATCCTATTTTTGTGAAGATCCGAATTTCAAATCTTAATTCTGTATCTGTATTTGTAACCTCTTACATTGGTTAAATTTTAGATTTGGATTCAACTGATAGAATTCATCGCAAACATTATTAAACCGCTTAGTTCTAAAATAAAATTACATTTTAATCAAAACTGATTGCTGGTTCCAACGACAATAGATTGAATTTTTGGGTTTATTTTCAAAATAAGGTTTACAATGTTGGTTCGAAGTCATAAATGTACCGAGTTTGGTTTTTCGAAAATAAACTAATTTTGTAATATATTTTAAAATAAAAATTAATTAATATTTGAAAATACCTGAATCTTCCGAAAACCTAACGAAAAAAATCAAACAAATCGTAATCACCTAAACTGCATCCAAAAAATGATTTGACAAGCATCCAGCTTCGGGGCATACTTCGTGTTACAAACTTACTTGTTTATTGTATTAGATTTTTATTTTTAGTAAGACGAAACTGTTAAAGAATGCAAATGTGTAAATACTATTTCTACAAATTTAATAAAAAAAAAAATTAGAAAATTCCTAAATTTAAACACTTCCCACACTTAAATTTGCAAATCATCTGTGTCATGTTCGTGTCCAGCTACAAAATAAAAAAAAACGGATTGCATGTTTAATTCTTTTTGCCAATTTTTCGGGAATGCTCTACCACGAATTAAATATCGTGACGAAGCACACATTATTTTACGGCTTGCTTAATTAGTAGAATTTAATTAATTCAAATATATTAATTAATACTAAAATAGCTAAAATTTGTATTAAGTTCAGTGGCGTTCGTGAATACACAAGCTTAAGTAAAAGACACGAGAACTTGAGTTTATACACACTGTAAGTAAAGTAAATCAGCGATTAAGCAATTAGTATATAAGGAGGATTCTTCCAGTTAACGAGAATACAAATTACTCGAGATTCCTAAAATAGATAGCTTGTTTTATGTATGTTTTACATTTCTTGCTAGTAACAACCAGACGCTTTAAGACCCGCCGACAATTTTACCACTGTTTTATTTAATTAATGTTAATATGGAAACTGCGATGTTTTATAACCAAACGAAACGACAATAAATTTAACAGCCGTCATAAAAATCGAACGTGATAAAGGTACGAGTGAAAATTTAGGTTTGTGACCGCTGTTTCTACGTCTTAAACATCTACTTTGCATATACCTACATCACTGATTTTGAAGTACATATTTTGTAGTAACCAACAGAGAAGACGGTTCATGTAGGAGACTCTTATCATATAATCATAAATTCAATACCGTAGTGATGTCGTTATAATGACAGAATTCCTAGACATTCACGAACTCTAAACAATAAACTTTCTCTACATCGCCTGGGTCTAAATAGTTCCCATTTCAGAAGACTTAAAATGTAAATGCAAATTGAATTACGCGAATAATAACTTCTATGGAGTATACTTCCCGTCTGGTACTTAGTTTTGTATTGAATTAAAACCAACTTTCAATTATGCAACTGACAGCTTTTATATCTTAAGAACAAACTAAAAGTATTCGTGCCTTCGAATGCTCGCCGCTATTTAAAATGACTTATACAGAAACGTTTGATTCATGCTGCAGTAAATAAGTAACTTATTAGCAATTTGTTTAAGAGATAAATTTCCATAACCGTGCAAAACACACCTTTAAATCTGAATATCGTTGGGTATTGACTGGTTTTGTATTCACGCACGCGATTTACACGAATTCATAAATAAATTCAATGTTAAGCATTCGATATAAAATCAGCCTCAATTTTTCACATTTTTAAATATAGATTAAACGCTCATTGAAAATCTGTAGAGACTCTCTTGTTTGTAAGTAATATATGTGGGGTTTTATTCGTGCATAAAATTCAGAAAATTCAAACTAATTTTTTAAAAATTTCTTTTACGAGTTTTGCTGTTTTAGTTACACCACTGCTAAAAATCTGCATTTTCTACTTATGAAATTTTAATCTAAAAAACACCACGGTCATTGCATGAAGTTCTTGTTTCCTTCTAAAATTAACTTAACCACTCAAATTTATTATAAATACAACCATTTTTGTCATAAAACAAAAATAACCACAACTTACATGCAAAATGGAAATTAACCCGAATTAACGAAGGACAAAACAAGGTTTGGTTTATCACTTATACAACAATTCGTTTGTTAACAAGGTTCGTCACTTTTTATTAGGTACCTCGTTTCCTTGTGTTTTAGGAAAAAAGCCTAGCTTGCTAGTTTAGTCAGCTAAGGGGTAGTTCGAAATGATTAACAGGACTTACATACGACGCTCATCTACTTCCTTTCACAAAAGCAATAACGTGGCGTCTGGATCATTTCATAAAAATGTCAAAGTGCAGGGTTAGCAGCTTTAGAAGGCAAGAAAAAAATGAAAAAGGACTGAGTATCATATATCATTCGGTGATATCCTGGGGATGACTTTTGAAGTTCGAATGGGAATAATAATGTAAAAGAAATTAGCAAATTTTAAAAAGCGGGTTGTGTGACTCATATACCTACTAAATATTTTTGATTTTTGTTAGTTTCATTCTGCCTATTAAAAACGAACCATAAGAAAACATTACATATTTGCACCATTTTGCATATCAACTAAATTCGAATCATTAATTAATACGAAAATATGTTACTGTTATAAAAAGTATTTATTTATTTAATAATTATTTATTTATTTATTTAATGGGAGAAATTTAGGCTTGCGGGTGCCAGGGATTTCAATGGGCATCATCAACTTTTAGCACACCCAACTAGAATTTTGTCGAACCCAAGGGATTTTCCACCCCTGGATTTCCTGGAAGGGATTTTTATCGTGCCAAACATCGTACTGACTCGGGACCTACGGTCTTACGTTGTATCCGTAACTTTCAGATATTTGTTCTGCATTAAAAATCTTACCGAACTATTAACAAAAAACTATTATTAAAATCGAAGCAGAGAAAAATACTTTCAAAATTACTCAAACTTAAACGATTCCTTAAATCAGTATAATCATTAAACTACAACTTTGTTTCGAAAGTATTAAAACAATTCAGAAGCCTTAATAGTCTCTTAATATGCATGTGGCAGCAAGCAGCAAAAAACCAGTAAGGCAAAACTTCTAAATAAGATTTCATTCAGGGTATACAACTAAGCTACTTCTGGTTAATGAACCTAGGTATTTAAAAGTCAAGTTTAGTTTTATACTCTCAAAGTTCTAAAGAGCCTCGAACGAAAGTTTTCACAAGATGCCTCGGGGAATTTTAGAAACTTTAACGAAGATAAAAAATCAATTTTCCGGTTTTTCAGAAGTCATAAGAATTACATTGCAGCCCTGTTCAACAGAAAATAATTTGCCGTTTCTAGAATCTAAATTACTGAGTTTTTCTTATTTAAGTCAACTCCTTGACTATCATTTGCTGGCAAAACTAAAAATCAGTCAGAATTTACAGAAAAAATCAAACTAAATTATTGGGGCAGCTTTAGGTGGTTGTTGTAAACTGCTTTCGCAAGGGTTAAACTAGGATAAATAATTTAGACAAAATTTTATAATAGTTGTCGATATTTGACAGAAATTGTATTATCATGTGTATAGGTAAATCATTATATTTGGGTTTCTCCAAAAGCATCGGACCCCCCCAATATATACATTATACATAGTTCTCCAACTATTATACAATTCAGCACTTACACCTTACACGTAATTAAAAATCAAACAAATAACTCAAAAACAGCACTGTGCTCTTCTCATAAACCAAACATTGATATTTGAGCAAAAAATTCCAATAAATTACTGTTTAACATGTTAAGTAACTTGTAAAAAAAAAATTAATGGTCCTCCTTAATTTCACGCATAACTTAGTACGAAATTAAACACCGTAGGGTCTAGGGTATTAAAACTTGCTTTTATATTCAAATGAAGTCAATTTCTTGAAAGTGAAAAGTATTTAAATCAAGCTCACGGAAAACAAGGCCATTTATCAGAAGCTTTTAATAGAGGCAAAGGGAAAAGAGTGGTCAATTAAATGCACTCGTCGCAAACTACTTACTATGATAATACTTTTTAGTGCAGTAATTTATTTGCTTTGGAATTTTCAAATTACTGGGAGTAATATAACGTTTCATTACAAAATGATTTTATTTATTTTGTTTTAATTAGAACTCGAATAAAAAAGTAGGAAAAACGATTTACAAGAAATAAATTTATTTGAAAAACTTAACCTCTTTTCGCATACTTCAGAAAATAATTAGAAAAACATTCACAGGTTTTACTAAAAGTTCAGAGAATTTTCAGGAAAACAGGAGAACAAGTTTAAACTATGTTTTTTGTTATCTCAAGAATTTGCGAGTTTGTAACGCTTTAAGCATTTATCAATAATTAAAAAGCATGTTAACGAAATTAATTAATTTCGTTATAAGTTTGAAATTCCATTCTAAACTTTTCGTTATAAGCTTAAAATTGCATTTTCAACTTTATATCTCCAAATATTATATTAAATTTATCTTAAGTTTGTTTTAGTCGCAAAACTAAAAAATCGCATCTGCAAGCGTGAAGAAGGAATCCTTTCGTTATTATGCTATCAAGTATAAAGGTTGCAAGCATTATCATAATTTAAATAAAGGAAATAACAAACATAAAACCAAAAAATACAAAACCATTTAGAAAGAAAAGTTACGTAAACATAACCTGATGAAACTCAAACCAGGATAATGGCACAGCCACCATATTTACAAAATTTTTGGACGATTTTAGAAATTTATTTAATCAGTTATTTCAACAAAATATGATACTCAACTTAACGTTAATCAATAAGGTGAATTAAAAATGGCGAAGTTGCTAATCATCCAATCATCAAATGGAACGCCAATGTCATAAACTAAAAGTAAAATTATATCTGAATAACAGTTCTATTGATGTACTCTTGATTAACGAAATATATTTTAACAATAGCATTTATATTATTTTCTAAAATACGAATTATACTACACCAAACAACAGAACGTTAGGAGAGTAACTAAAATACCAAGAAAATCATACCCAAGCAAAATCAACAGAAGCGACCCATGGAATTAAAAGTCACGCCTTAACTAAGAACAACTAATAAAAATTAAGGTATCTAGATTTATGTTATTATTACTTGTTTTGCATTTTATCAATATTTTCCGAACCAAGTTAAAACACGACTTTTCATTCCACAGATTACTGAGGATGACTTTAAATTGGATTACGTGGTATTATACATGATTATTATTACAACTGTGTATTGTCCACTCCGATATAAGAGTAATTAAAGAAAGGGCATTTTGAAAGATTCTTTCAAACTTTAGGACCAAAAATAGCACATACACACTATGGGCGTCACGCGTAATAACAACGAA
Source organism: Melanotus villosus (assembly GCA_963082815.1). Classification (NCBI taxonomy): domain Eukaryota; kingdom Metazoa; phylum Arthropoda; class Insecta; order Coleoptera; family Elateridae; genus Melanotus; species Melanotus villosus. The sequence continues at coordinate 24,644,594 of OY720422.1, read as the reverse complement.
TGGCAAAGATTAGCAGAGGTTATCCAAGAAAATAGGCTGGAAAGAAAATTAGATTTTTACCAGCCCAGACAGCAGAAAGGTTTCCGTTCAGGGTGTGGAACAAATGATCATCTGTAATGGTTTAAGATCCTTATTGAAAAGACAATCGAATATAATAGCCCTGTTATTTATTGACTTCCAAAAGGCTTTCGGCACGGTGGATACTGAGGCTATATTGAAGGCTCTGAAAGAATGTAGAATAGATTATCGATGGTCAAACATCATTAAAAATATCTATTAAAAAAACGCAATGGCTACTGCAAATCCCCATATGACCACCAAAAAGATCAACGTCAGACACTATGCCACCGAAATTATTTATAACTGTTCTAGAATATACATTCAAATATTTAAATTGGGAAAACAGAGGTATTAGTATAGATGGCAAAAACCTTCAAAATCTCCCGTTTTGCGGACGACTTAGTGCTAAAGTAGGCTAAGGACATTCTGAAAGAGCTTCAAAATGCAACAAGGAAAGTAGGTTTAAAAATACATTACATCAAAACACAGATGATGACAAACTTAGTATACAGAAAAACGATAGAACAAGAAATTGAAGTGGCTGAAAAGTACATATGTATACTGGCGAACTGCAAAGAAGAATAGCTCTGGGCTGGGTCTTGCCTGTATTCACACATGGCGCCGAATCTCTCACTCTCACAAAAACACAGCAAAAAACTTAAGAATGACACACAGAAAGATGGAGCGTTGAATGCTTAGTATAACTCTGAGAAGCAGTAAGCTGCGTAAAAGAACAAGCATAGATATCATAGACCTAGAACGCATCGCAAAATTGAAATGGAGATGGACAGGACACCTTGCAGGGTTGAGAAGTGGAAGATGTACTAAGAAAGTGCTCGAATGGAGACCGAGAGTTGACAAGAGAAGTAGAGGAAGACTACCCACAAGATGGTCAGACTACATTAAAAGGATCTCAAAGATTTGGGTTCCAACAGCACAACACAGAGAGACGTGGAAACGTCTAGAAGAGGCCTATGTCCAACGTTGGACCTAAGAAGAGGCTGAATGAATGAATGAATCCAAGAAAATAATTACTCTTTCTTATCGGCAGGCTCACCACTACACTGGTCCACTGACGTAAACAAAATTCAGGGCTTCCCTTTTCGCAAGTTCCTCAACATATAAATATGCACGACTTAACTTTAAACCATAATTCAAAAATAGTAACAATAAGTACATACACTTATGATAATCAGAAAATCAACTCCAAAAGAAACTGGAATAGGTACTTACCGCCAGATAATACAAGACAACATCAATTTATCTGAAAAGTTACAAATACCAGATGATATGGAAATAGAAATTGATAATCTGATAACGTACTTCAGCACGCTGACTAACTAACTACTTAATATAGTGAACCAAAGAAACTAATCAATAATATATTCTGTGAAATAAAGAAATTAGTGGTTAAGAAAAAACTTGGCAGGTCAATATCGCAATGGACTCCCACGCCAGAAAGCAGAACAAAATACAACCAGCAAAGTCGTCTTCATTCAGTTAAAATCAAAACGGCAAAAAACTGCGATATGGTTCTTTGAAAAAATACGTCTCTAATTTCATAAGCAAGATAATTCCGTTTTTAAAAAAAATCAAAAGAAGATGACAAAGATGAAAAATCGACCTATTTGCAGAACATATGTTTTTCCCTAGAAAAAGATGTTCCCAAATCAAAAAATGAAACAGGCTTTAACGACACCCATACGAATGCACGAAGTTTAAAATTATTCACCCCGAAAGAAATATTGTATTAAATTAGCATACTAAAACCTAAAAAGGCACCAACCATAGAATTTATAAAAACAGAATCCTGAAGGAACAGCTAAATAAAGAAGTAATTAGTCAAAATAATGTATATTTTCCGTATCATATGAGAATGGACCCAGTTATTGGTTGAAATCGTTAAAGTTTGCACAAATAATAATAATACCTAAGGCTCGGTACGGCTAAAGAAAACCGCAAAAAGAAACTTGGGGCATACAAAGGTTTTCAAGAAAAGCCAAAGCTAAGAACAAGCAAGACATGGACAGAAGAAAGGAAGGAAGATCACCGAAAACGAATGCGGGAACACTGGGCAAATGCTGAAACACAAGGAAAAAAGGAAAAAAACAGTTGAAATAACGTGGTCCATAGTTGGCCGAAACGAAAAAAGAAGGATAAATACCTTAGGCTGCAGAAAATTTAATGGACGTCTTACAGCGTTCCTACCCATTTATTAATATAAAATTCCCTGACTTTTCCAGGTTTTCCAGGTCAGTATGAACTCTGTCTTATCCTACCACTCATTAAGTTTGCTACCACCAAATCTCTAGAAGAGCCTAACTTAAAAGATTTGGACCTTATCGTTGTTAAAGAAGAACTGAACCTTTCGCTAGCTCCTGATGAAATCTCTTCCGATAGTAGGCGAAACGTGGGGTGCTGCTTTATCAACACGGTCTAAACCTGGACGTCGCTCAACCAATTATGATTCTGGCCATGAAGTGAAAGTCTTCGTAATCAGAAGTCTAACATTAAGAAGAATCAAAAAGATACAACCGATTAAAATTGAATCCCAGACTACCAATTCGGATTCAAAAGTTTCATTTTAAACAACAGTGCCGCTACGTTCCACACTTAATGAATCAAGCAATGAAAAACCGCCAGTAAAGCACAGTTTCGTTTTTAAACCTGAACCAGGCATCTAAGTACGATGGCACCGAGGTTTACTATACAAACATCAAAAGAATTCTCCCCATATACCTACTACTTTAGACCAGGGTGTTCCATTTGAAAATTGAAAGTTGGGGCTATTTCCGACGAAGCGGAAGCGGTAAAGCAATATCGAATAATAATTTGTATAAAAATACAAAATTACAGGCCATTATTTTACTGGTGCGTTAAAATTTGATAAAGGTGTGCCAAACCTATGGAGTAATCTATGGACTAGAACTTTGGAGTTGCTCAAGCAAATACAATACAGCCGTTTGTGTATTTCTGTGTACATTTAATTTGAGTAAAATTTACTTTACCACTTTGTGGAATGGGGTGTACTACCCTATTCAAAGCAGTAGATAGTTTGTAGTCTATCCCTGGTAATTCTATGCCAAGTCACAAATATGTTTCAAATTAAATGTTGTTGTTTAATTGATTTTCATCTGTAATTGGGGTGATGTATTATTAAGTAAGGGAGATTGTTTTATTCCCAAAATTAAATTTATTAATTCAACATACTGCATACAGCGTGAGTCCAAAAAGTTTTTACATAAGGGTTGGCCATGAGACACATAAATAATGTCAATTGCAAGATTTAGAATTTATTAACTGGCATAATTATGTTGCTCGCATAATACTGTTGTGCAAATTTCAATAAAATTGTAAAAACAAAGGTTCTATATTTTGCGGTAGACATTACTTTTGTGTGTCATGGCCAGCCCTTATGTAAAAACTTTTTGAACTCAGGGTACAATGGGTGGTCACTGAATTAAGAATTTTTTAATTTATAACAGTAAATGTATTTTAACATCAAACTAAACAACGCAGAACTGGTATAAGGCGATTAAACAATAACATTTAGGTAATAATCCGAACATTTTAGTATTTAGTCCATCTGTCTTTAAAGCAGTAGTTCTTAACCTTTTCGAAGCAACGGAACACTTTTGATTGTAAAAAAAAATTGCGGAGCACCCCCTTACTAAATCATTAAGGTCATTGAACAAACAATAAAAATATGCATGTTTTTTTATTGAAAACTACAGATCACTCATTAAATAACAGTCAAATATTAATGTGACACATGAGCTTGTCGGCTTTTGCAGATTTTAGCAATGTCAGGCCAACATGTGATAAAGCTACCCTTGTTTCTTCATCAATATTTTCAAGTTTTTCGCGTTTTTTAGTTTTTATATTCGTAAATGTTGAAAAGCCCAGTTCACACAAATATGTAGCAAAATGTTCAGTGCTTTTGTGGAAAGAATTGGATAGTCAGCTTGCACAAAAATCCAAAATTCCTGAAGGGCCAGTTCAGAAAATTTCAATTTTAGAGTACGATCCGTCGACAAGCTAACCAACCGTTCTTCTTCTTATAACCAAAATTCATAATTCGACCTTAACTGCAGGAAATGGATTTCGAATCCAATGAATCCAATTGCGGTCGGTACCACTCTGCTTCTGAATTGTTTTATTATTTCGCGGAACACTTGTAACGTGTTCGCGGAACACCTGTATTCCGCGGAACACCGGTTAAGAACCACTGCTTTAAAGGCAATAACTGCGACGATATGCCTAGGCGTGCTTTTTATGCAGCTGTCTATTAATTCCTTAATTTCGCTGCTAAACTTCCACACTTTATTTATTTGTTCCATAAGGGCTCCCTTGGTAGTAACACGCTTAGAACTGATCAAAATCTTTCAGTTTCTTCTAAACATTCTCGATTGGATTCATATCTGGGCTATTGGCCGACCAATCGAGAAGCTGAATATTTTGTTCAGCAAAATATTTAATCACAACCTTACCAGTATGGCAAGGGGTTCAATCTCGTAAGAAAATACCATCATTATTAGGAAACCACTCTTTCATTGAGGTATTCGTTTATCATTTATGACATCTATCACATCCAGATATTGTTCTTTGCGCCCAATGCCTTGAACAAAATTCTTAATTCACTTACCACCCACTGTACCCATACGTTTCAGCTTGAAACAATATTACAAAGGTAATCTTCAGTCGAACTGCAAAAAACAATGTATGACACTTACGTACTTGTTGTTTAATTTTACCATCCATTACAAAACGAACAAAATACGGTTCGTTTAAATTAATTACCTTCACCAATAGCCATTGAACCATCCTAAAAACTCCCTGGTATGAATCGGTTAATACCTTACATATCGATTTAAAAATTCTTTACGTAAGTTACCACAGAGAAGCAATAAGCACCATAAAAATTTGGAAGCCCAGCCTAACCCATTACTTCAACCACTAATTCAATCTACAATCAACAAAAGATTGAGAAGATGCTGCCCCGTAGACCTTCAACACGGAATTGAAGTGATATCGTTGGATGAATTACTCACCACGCCACGAGCAAATATCTCTACGTGTAAGTATCTCGACGTATCTTGTACACGCTGATCACATTAGCTTACAGGTTGTAATTTATTCGGATTCCTAATAAATCAGTACATAAAAAGAAAGCCCCTTTCACTTTAGTTCATTTAAAGAATATATCAATGTTTTCAAACTTAAAAAACTGTTTAAGTTTAATAATACATAATAATAATAATAAACCTCAAATTTCAACCATTCCCTATTTTAGAATAAAAAACGTAGTTTAAATACAAGGCATAACTTCCTTCTGCACTTCTATTTATAGTACGACCTAAAAATACGTTAATTTAAAACATATGCAATTATACAAAATTCGTCATTGACCTTTACACCACATTCGCAAGTGTTTTTTGTATGATATTGTTTAAAGTTAATGGTTGTTATTGCTATTTATGTACTTCCAACATAAGATTCTTAAATTATACTCAACAACAATTCTTTTTAATTGCTGCAGTTCTACAATGGCAATCAACATGTTTAAAATTTCCTCATTTAAGTTTTTAGTTTGTATAAGTCTATCCTCCTAGTCCAACCCTGAGTTTTGGATTAATTTTAACTTAATTTATATCAACAGGATGTTTTGACTGTAAATTCTAAAAAATGGGTAGTTTCTAACTAGGAAAACATTAATATCATTTTAAACACCAAATAAAATTAATAGCCCACTAAGTAAAGTGCCTACGAATCTACGAAGGCGAAAACAACAATTACGTTATCATAAGAATAAATAATACCTTAGATAAAAACCATATTAGAGCTTGAACAAAAGCCAGTCCTCTTTTTTCGGCTTATTTTTTCTAAATTTGAATTATTGCACGTTATTGTGTTATATGAGGCACTGTTATTAATTCTGCGCTCCAGACACATTATTTAAGTTCTTAGCATTTTTTTGGATATATCTACGCAATCTATCGTGACATTAAAATGTTTATTCGGATGATATTTTGTAGCCTGGATCGCTTCCAGAAAAGTTTTTCTAGAGTGTCTGTTTTTTCACAACATTAAAAGTGCAAATATCTGTTGCGAGATGATGTTGAATTAAGTAATATTGTTTCAGTTCGATATACTAATTTTCGAGAATCGAATTCTTTATTTAATAAATGCAAATTTTTAAGAAATAATGTGGCACTTTCAGAAGATGTTTAGAATTAACATGGAATAAATTCCAATCTGTAATTAGTTCAAATGAAATTCAGGTTTTATAATTTAAAGTTACTTTAAAAACCAAACATTTTTCAATTACTCAAACCAAATTCGGAATGTAGGGAGGGAAATTAAAAAATTCAGTACGAAATTGGCTTTTCAACATTTAAGGATCGTTTTCGTGCATGCTAATCAATACGAATTGACCATAAAAATTACTTTTATCAAAATCAAAAAGAACGGAAACATTTTGTATGTAATCCTTTGTGGTTATTATTATTATTATTATAATAACTGTCCCAAAAAAGGCTATTTATAACACTTAAAACCGTACGTGCAGCAACTTAGTTAGACAAATTTCAAGAATCAGTGACCTTTCCATTCATCTTCCGTAACAAGAATACGCTTTCATTCTAAATTGTGACTTCAGCAGATAACCTCCTAAAGCAAATGGTTGCTTCTCTCTAGAATTTCTACTGCTCTATTTAGTTTAGAAACAAAATCTAGGATCTAGGCGAACGTTATTCAGCAGAGTACCTCGTGTTATCCAATTAATTTATCGCAACTGTTTGCTAAAATGGAGTTTTATTATAATAAGGAATTGTATTTTTTTTAAAGAAATTATGAACCAATTTTATGCTTTAATTTTTGAAGTTAACGAACCATTAAGGTTTTGTTTGTACTGTCTGGAGGAATAAAAATGGTTTAATTCGTTTTCTAAGCGAGGTTAACCTTGGAATCAGGATACCGTGGGTGCTTTTTTCGCATTTGAAGACGATGCAATGGGGTATTTTAATTGGTAATAAGGGAATAATTATTAACTGATTATAAAATTAAACTGACGGCCAATGAATAATTCATTAGCTAAGTTATCAAAATAATTGCAGCAGCAATGACTGCAACGTACTTGTATGCGTTTATCGGATAATTTCGATTAATTATTTTAATTCACAGGTTGTGCTGTAACCAAGCTTAACCTACATTCCCCATTTTGAAAATCAATACGTAGCGAAAATTTAGGTTTTTGGTCCGGTTAGGCCTCGGTTTTTATCTTTAAAAAAGTTTCCGCGAGGATTTTAACCAAGAAAATAATAAATTTTAAAGTTAATGGAAAATTTTTATCTGAAGTCTTTTTAACTTAACTTTTTGTGATTATTAAGTGACCGAGTTAAACTTCAGAGGGGGGACAGTAAATTCAAATTACATTTTATGCCATAAAAATCTCAACTTTTTAATTTTATGAGCTTCCGTTAATTATTAAGCTTTTTGTTATTGCTGGAACAGATTCTTATTAAATAATTCAGGAGAATTATATTTAACAAAAGATACTTCTGAGAGACAAAAGAGACTTCTGAAACAAACAAATAAAACATGACGGAGTTTGGTAATCTTTTTGTTTTATGTATAAATACAACCAAGGTAAGCCGGGGTGATTTTTATTTAATGAAACTAACCAAAGGAAAAATGTAGAAACGACTTTTTTAAATTCCACTAAAGCGTCATTATTGGATTTTATCCCTTGCTTCCTTCCGTAAGCTCTCGTTTTAGTACCTTTTAATGTCTGTGTTTTTGTTGAAGTCTTATAGTGTGATATTAGTTCCGACCCACTGGAGTTCAATTAGTTATAAAAGAAATTCGATTTATACTTTTTACTTTGCGAAACAGCATTATAAATAATTTTTGTGAAAATCAAAATGCGATGTAATAATTATATGATCTATAAACAAGCACTTAAAATAATAAAAAAAACTTACATTTGCCAACTGGTCGAATCTTCCAAAGAGTTCGTTCAATAATCTCACTAATTCCTGAGCCGTGCACTGCGATGCCAAAACTGTGAACCCGACGATGTCAGCGAATAATATACTGAAACAAAAAGAAAGTTCATTGCTTTCAACTGAAAATAAGTACAAGAAAATATACTTCCTCCCAATTCATACTGGAAATTCTGAAACTTGAAACTTTCTTTGATCGGGAGTTAAAATTTTATGGGTGCTGAAACATTTCTTTTGTTTCGAGTTTAGAAAATAAGTTTTGCTCTTCGGGGAGATTATATTTACGCTGAAATATTTACTTATTTCAGAATGCTAAGGCAGTCGCCATTTATCCGCTTTTAATTGGCAGTGTTGGATTAAAAAAATAGCAAAAAGTTAGATTTGAATATATGTCCGTTCGATTTCCCTCTAAACTAAAGACAGTTAGTTACGCGTGTGAATATGCGAAAAGCATACAATTAAAATAAAGATACGAGGCAATTGCGTAGACATCCTCAAGATGTACCTAATTTCTTTTTTATAACAATCTAATTAAACTTTTCAATCATCATCGTAAACAAAAATAAATTTAATAAAATAACGAATGTCTGATTTCTATTTATTTGTAAGGCCTTAACACGATCTCGATATAACATATGCCATCGATCTGCCGAAAAAGAAAAAAGACCGTTAGAACGGTCATGCAAATCGAATTAACATGTTCTACGATAATTCTGCCCCGACTGTCGGCTTAAATACCACAAACAAACTCAACGGTTTTTTGCTTTATAAACGAACTTTCCGAAAATCAAAACAACCTAAGACAAAAATTCTCACGTATTACTTTGCAAATCTTAAAACCCCAAGTCCGTTACACAAACGGCCCGCGCTACCATAAATATTTCAAGCTAATCTCCGTACAGCCAACACATGGAGGCGTATCAAATTTCATCCCTTCGGACCCTTCGTCCAACCAAACTAATTTAGTTCCCAAATAATGAATAACGACAATTACTTCTAAAAAGCTTTCTAATTGCAATAAGCAATTACCGTTATCTAAAACTAGCAAAAAGATGTTAAGTTTTCACATGAAACCCCGCTTCAAGTCGATTATTTCCGCTATGAAACGCCGCGATGAGAAACCTCACGGGCTTTTTAATCCGCGGATCGCGGGATAAACCCGTTTTCGTTCAATCAAAGTATCTGCTGTTGGGTATCATTCGATGCGCCGTCGCACCAGCAGAACGATAATAACCACTACACACATCAGAAATTACATTTGGAACAATTATTTCTGAAAAATAAAAACACGGGGATTTTGGCAAATTTCACCACTTCTACCATTCCCCGTCAGCCAATAGGAAAGCAGAATACGATTTTCGGGCTATAAAAACGCTCCCAAAATCCATCTCAGCATCAACGTCTTTGTACGCTTGGTCAGATTAACGTCTCCGTACGCTTAATCAGGATCGGCGTCTTTGTATGCTTGAGCAAATCAACGTCTTGGATCAACATCCTTGCACCAGCTACCACGTCACCCTGCTGGAACCGCCACCGTCGCCCACGTTGCCGGTCGTTCCCAGCCGCCTCAGCTCTCCTTTGGAACCGCCGCCGTCGCCCACGTTCTCGGTCGCTGCCTGCTCCCAGCCTGACGCCGCCACCTCCAACAACGCCCTGCCGCCTTCGCCGTTGCCGCTACCACCGCCTTCGTCGTCGCCGCCGCACACGCCGTTGTCGCCGCTGGCACGCTGGTATATGTCCACCACCGTCGCCAACCTCTGACGCCGTGCGCCCTTATCGCACCGTCTTCCAACGTCGACGCCCTGCCGCCTTCGCCGTTGCCGCTACCACCGCCTTCGTCGTCGCCGCCGCCCACGCCGTTGTCGCCGCTGGCACGCTGGTATATGTCCACCACCGTCGCCACCCTCTGACGCCGTGCGCCCTCATCGCACCGGCTCCCAACGCCGTCGCCGCTGCCGTCGCCATCGCCGTCGCCGCTGCCGCCGCTATCGCCGCTGCCGCCGCCGTTGCCGTCGCCTACGCCATTTCCGCCCACGACGCCGCGACGCCTGACTTTCCATTTATCTATTTACCCTTTTTCATTTATGTACATACTTTTTTGCTTTTATTCTTTTGTAATAAACAATTATTTTCAGCCTCTTGTCTTTGATTACTGAGCTAGCCAGATTGAGCACAGCGCCCGTACACAAACAGGGCCTAGGTTATCTCAATTGGCTCCCAGAACGTGGGGCCCGATTTCAACTGGACAGTTGGACGAACCCAAAATGCCAACAACGAGAAACACAAAAAGACAAGAGGCTCCATCGATGGCTACCATGGAAGATTTAGGAACTAACGTCGTATCCCTGCAAGAAAGCTCTGCATCTTACGAAGCAACATCAAATGCAACTTCGTCTGCAACCCTGGATACACCATCAAACCCACTTCTGGGAGTGGAACAAACCCAGTGGCGCCCAACCACAATGACTCTTACTACAGAACAGTTTCAAGCCCTTTTGGCACACACGACAGCCCCTCGCAAAGTCGAGACACCACTTCCGTTCAGGGGAGAAGATTCAGAAGATCCAAAGGAATTCCTAGATGCCTGCGAAAATTACCACACGCAAAGCAGATGCACAGAAAGGGAGTTACTGAAGATCCTCACCGACTGCCTGCAAGGGAAAGCTGCTCAATGGTGGAAACCATACACATCACTGCCCTTATCATGGACAGACTTCTTGGAACGATTTCTGAGAAAATTCGATGGACCTGAAGTTCGAGCTTCCTTAACGGCCCAACTTTATGGACTCAAACAAACCCCCAAAGAAAATGTTGAAATTTTCCTACTACGAAAATTGCAACTTTTCCGACGGCTACAGCCTTCAGAATCGGCCGCCGCATTTATCCCCGTTTTAGTGGAACTACTAAAACCCGCAATCAGGCCATATCTACGGTTATCCATGCCCAACACAACCGACGAACTAGTCACCAAGGCCGCATGCATCGAACGGGACCTAGAAGAGCACACTATATCTCAAACGAAAGAAACGAAAACTGCTCCAAGGGAAATCCCAGGTCCAGTGAATCAGCTTCCTTCATTGCCGAAGTGTCGATACTGCCCTGGACGACATTTCCATCGGGACTGCCCACAACTTCATCAACAAGCTTCAGCACGTTCGGGTGCTCCTGTACGGCCACCAGTTCCTGCGATTAACACGCAACCAATGGCATCTGCACCTCCAGCTCCACAGCCGGAAAACTGGAGGAGGCCCAGGCGCGAGGAGGTCGAACTGCGCCCAGTGGCCGCTCCCAATGCAACACTATAAACACGGCCAACTTCAATCTCCCACACATTGCAGTAAAACTTCATGACCAGGAAATCGCCGCGTTAGTGGACTCCGCTGCCACACATAATTTTATAAATGCTAGTCACGTTCCACTGAAAAACCGAAAACAATGTGGACATCATACGGCGAAGATGGCTGAAGTAAACGCTACAATGCGCCTCCAGGGAGAAACCCAAGTTGTTGTCCAGATAGGCAACACGTCACAGACCATAAATTGTATTATAGCCGAAGCACTTCGCGAAGACTTAATTCTGGGATACCCGTGGCTCACACAACAGCAAGCTACCTTTGACTTTGCTAGAAAATGCATTCACTTCGGAGTCAAGAGGCGAGAAACCACTTACTGTCTCGATAAGAGAAGATCACGAAAGACTTGCCCTTCTGAGCTGGATCATTCCCACATCCAACAAGAATTTCCAGAAGAACGTAGAGGCGAGCTTCGCGCACTCCTGAATGAATTCTCTGAAATCTGGAGGACCACTGCACCACCAACACGAACACTACAACACGAAATCCGTGTTAAACCGAACGAAGTGATACGCAGCCCAAACTACCGGTATTCCGAAGAAAAAAAGCGCATCATCGCAGAGCAAGTTGACGAATTGCTGGCCCATGACTACATCGAACCAAGCCACTCACCTTACAATTCTCCAATCGTCATCGTGACAAAGAAGGACTCCAAACCACGCTTCTGTCTGGACTTCAGACGCTTAAACGAAGCCACAGTCGACGAACCTGCAGTCCTCCCGCTTATTCACGAGACACTCAAAGACATTGGAACAGCAACCATCTTCTCTTCTCTGGATCTAAAATCCGGGTATTGGCAAATTAGCTTATCGCCTAATTCCCGCCAATACACCGCCTTCACCACACCCGATGGCGCAGCTTATCAATTCAAAGTAATGCCCTTCGGTCTTAAAACTGCTCCCATGACCTTCCAACGTTTGATGGCTCAAGAAGTCCTGGTGGGATACCTACATCGTTTCTGTATGGTGTATCTGGATGACATAATCATTTATTCAGAAACGTGGGACGAACATCTCGACCACCTTCGAAGAGTTTTTGAGCGACTGCAAGAGCACGGACTCATTTGCGCCCCGGAAAAGTGTCACTTTGGGAAACGCACTTTGGAATACCTGGGTCACGTCGTTTCTACGGATGGAAACCAGCCACAAAATCAGCACGTCCTCCAGATCCAAAAGGCTCCCGTACCGACCAACCGGAAGACCTTAAGACAATTCTTAGGTCTCTGCAACTGGTTGAGGGAGTACATTCCCCGCTTTGCTACGTTGGCGGCGCCATTAACGGATTTATTAAGTTCCAAACGCAAATGGCATTGGACCACAGCCACGCAACAAGCTTTCGCACGCCTCAAGGAAGAAATTCAACAACCCCTCACACTTTCACGCCCAGATACAGAAAAGACATTTATCTTACAAACGGACGCCAGTCAAGAAGGTGTGGCAGCTGTGTTGTTCCAAGAACGTACCGATGGAACACGGGATATTATTTCATATGCCAGTATGAGGTTCAACCCTACCGAACGAAGATACCACTCCAATGAGCAGGAATGTTTGGCAGCGGTGTGGGCTATAAAGCGTTATCGCCCGTACCTCGAAGGCAGAAAATTTATCCTGCGAACGGATAACCGTGCCCTAACATGGTTAAATGCAACCAAAGATAAAAGGGCAAAGCTGACCAGGTGGGCACTCCTACTCCAGGACTTTAACTTCGTTCTGGAACACTGCCCAGGACAGCAAAATGAGCTTCCCGATGTTCTGTCCCGGAATCCAGAAGGACCCGCACTTTCCGTCGAAGAAGATAGAGCTCCCCTAACTCCCCCTGTTGTTGCACGACCGGGGGTAACAACCGAAAACTCCCCAATGGCTTGCTTAACCCAATGCGACAGAGAGACGCTAACCGAAGTAATTCTTCAAGCTCAAGAGGCAGATGAAGAAACCCAGCATATTCGGAAGCAAGACCCATTGGAGGACAATTCAACCCAACAACCGTGCTACCAAATCCAGTGCGGACTTGTAGGGTTTCGCCATAACCAATCCTTGCTTCTCTACGTACCTCGTACCGCCCGGGAGGCAGTACTACATTACTATCATGATAATGAGGGGGTACATCATACCGCGACAGGTATGATAGAAGAGATGAAGAAGGAGTATTTTTGGCCCACAATGGGAGAAGACGCACTTCAGTTCCGCACTAGCTGCACTCTATGTAACGACAGTCCGGAAATATTACAAGTCGACGGAGAAGAAACAACCCTATGGCACGATATCTGCCAGGCTCAGGAGCACGACGTTGAAACTCAGAATTATATCCAACTTTGGCACGAAAGTCACGTTACCGAAGAAACCACTCCGCAACTACGGGATGTACAAGAAAAGTATGTCATAGAGGAAGGACTTCTCTACCGTAATTCGGATTCGGGGCCGAAACTTTTTGTTCCCATCAGCGTTCGTCCGCAAATTCTGTTTCATTACCACGACCTGGATACCGCGGGACATCCAGGTTCCGCTGAAACTGCAAGAGCCATCGCAGCAAAATTCTTCTGGCCGAACTTACGAACCGAAGTAAGCAGTTACGTCCGACAGTGTTTACTCTGCGCCCGATGTAAAAAGGGACCAAATCAAGCAAAGGCTACACAAAGGCCTCAGCAACCTCGAGAACCATGGGACATATTAGCACTGGATTTGATGGGTCCCTATCCGCTAAGTGTTCGCGGGAAGCGCTTTATTCTCGTCATCACGGACCTATTCACCCGATGGACTGAAGCCTTTCCTTTAACTAAATCAACGGCACCCACGATTGTCCGAATCCTAGAAGAAGAGGTATTCACGCGCTACGGATACCCCAGCACTCTTCTAACAGACAACGGCAGACAATTTATCAGCCACCATTGGCAACGAGCATGTCACCAGTGGGACATCAAACATTGGACTACCGCTACATATCATCCTCGGGCCAACCCCACAGAACGTCGCAACCAAGAGATAAAGAAAGGGTTACGACTTCACCTACAAGGAGTAGATCACCGGCAATGGGATAAATTTCTACCTTCTGTTTTATTTAACCTTCGAAGTCGACAAAATAACAACATGGGCTGTTCTCCAGCAGTTGCACTTCTCGGGCGAGAATTAGATCGACCAGGTGATTGGAGATTCCGATTACCCAGAGATCCAACAAAAACGCCTCCACATCCCAATTGCCAAGATCAAATCAATTACCGGAATGAAGCGTTGCGACGTAACCAACCACTCGTAGCTCCCCTTACGGACACCGATGTTCAATTTCTGCCGAACCAATGGGTGATGGTACGAGAGCATCCCCTAGCAGATGCCCGTGAAAGAATTCACGGAGGCTTTTTACCGAAATGGAGTGGCCCTCACAAAATAATCAAGAAACTGGGCACCACGGTTTACCAAGTGGAAAAGGATTCCCGATCCGTCAAAATACATGTTGACCAACTGCGACCAGCCCCAAATCCACCTGAACCGCCAGTCGAGGACACCAAACCGGGGGGGAATTAACACGATCTCGATATAACATATGCCATCGATCTGCCGAAAAAGAAAAAAGACCGTTAGAACGGTCATGCAAATCGAATTAACATGTTCTACGATAATTCTGCCCCGACTGTCGGCTTAAATACCACAAACAAACTCAACGGTTTTTTGCTTTATAAACGAACTTTCCGAAAATCAAAACAACCTAAGACAAAAATTCTCACGTATTACTTTGCAAATCTTAAAACCCCAAGTCCGTTACACAAACGGCCCGCGCTACCATAAATATTTCAAGCTAATCTCCGTACAGCCAACACATGGAGGCGTATCAAATTTCATCCCTTCGGACCCTTCGTCCAACCAAACTAATTTAGTTCCCAAATAATGAATAACGACAATTACTTCTAAAAAGCTTTCTAATTGCAATAAGCAATTACCGTTATCTAAAACTAGCAAAAAGATGTTAAGTTTTCACATGAAACCCCGCTTCAAGTCGATTATTTCCGCTATGAAACGCCGCGATGAGAAACCTCACGGGCTTTTTAATCCGCGGATCGCGGGATAAACCCGTTTTCGTTCAATCAAAGTATCTGCTGTTGGGTATCATTCGATGCGCCGTCGCACCAGCAGAACGATAATAACCACTACACACATCAGAAATTACATTTGGAACAATTATTTCTGAAAAATAAAAACACGGGGATTTTGGCAAATTTCACCACTTCTACCATTCCCCGTCAGCCAATAGGAAAGCAGAATACGATTTTCGGGCTATAAAAACGCTCCCAAAATCCATCTCAGCATCAACGTCTTTGTACGCTTGGTCAGATTAACGTCTCCGTACGCTTAATCAGGATCGGCGTCTTTGTATGCTTGAGCAAATCAACGTCTTGGATCAACATCCTTGCACCAGCTACCACGTCACCCTGCTGGAACCGCCACCGTCGCCCACGTTGCCGGTCGTTCCCAGCCGCCTCAGCTCTCCTTTGGAACCGCCGCCGTCGCCCACGTTCTCGGTCGCTGCCTGCTCCCAGCCTGACGCCGTCACCTCCAACAACGCCCTGCCGCCTTCGCCGTTGCCGCTACCACCGCCTTCGTCGTCGCCGCCGCACACGCCGTTGTCGCCGCTGGCACGCTGGTATATGTCCACCACCGTCGCCAACCTCTGACGCCGTGCGCCCTTATCGCACCGTCTTCCAACGTCGACGCCCTGCCGCCTTCGCCGTTGCCGCTACCACCGCCTTCGTCGTCGCCGCCGCCCACGCCGTTGTCGCCGCTGGCACGCTGGTATATGTCCACCACCGTCGCCACCCTCTGACGCCGTGCGCCCTCATCGCACCGGCTCCCAACGCCGTCGCCGCTGCCGTCGCCATCGCCGTCGCCGCTGCCGCCGCTATCGCCGCTGCCGCCGCCGTTGCCGTCGCCTACGCCATTTCCGCCCACGACGCCGCGACGCCTGACTTTCCATTTATCTATTTACCCTTTTTCATTTATGTACATACTTTTTTGCTTTTATTCTTTTGTAATAAACAATTATTTTCAGCCTCTTGTCTTTGATTACTGAGCTAGCCAGATTGAGCACAGCGCCCGTACACAAACAGGGCCTAGGTTATCTCAGCCTGATAAATTTGTCACAAACGTAATAGGAATGACCTAACAGCCTTGGACACTTCAGTTGATAATTACAATTATCAATAAAAACACATGTGAATAACATAAGCACTTAAATATTTAAATAAGGATTTCATGTAACTTGCGAGTATAAAATTAAAGTGAAGTTGGCACAAAAACTTTTTAAAATCTTACAACCTACGAAAATTTCACTCGACAAGTTCATGAACATGGAAAAGAGAACAACAAATCGTACTTAATTATCGTGCATTCCCCAAAAAGTCGGAAGATTTAAGAACAAACTGTTTAAGTAGTTAGGTTCGAGAAAATGCTCGTATTAAGTTCGTCCTGTAAATAATTCGGGAAGTGGGAGTACTTGGTACAAGTAAACTTGACAGGTAGTTTTAAAACACGAGACAAACCCTGCCTGCGCTTACAAAATTTACGGCGACGACATTAACTCGTATAAAACAAAAGGGGCGATAAAATTCCTTGGGAAATATCCAAATTTTATTATGGACTTATAATTTTAATCTAGAAATACATTTACGGGACAGAAACTTTTAAACTGCCATGAGAATCTTGCTGTATGAGCGAATACGAACAATTAGAATTTTTAATGTTGAGAACTTTGGAAATATAATGAATGTTACTGGATTTTTTTATAATTAATTTTATTCCTTAAGACAGGGTCGAATTGTCAGATTTTTAAAAATATTTTTTGAATAATTGAATCGCTGATTACAGAAAGTGCATTTTCCATAATTTAGAGTAAAATAGGTAAAACTGTCTTATTGTGTAATTTAAATTGATCAATTGGCCAATGCTTTATAGAAAGGATATCTCTGCTGGTAATATAGTGCTATGTGGTGCTCAATATCAGCCGACATAAATATCTCAATTCCATAAAAAGTAGATTTAAGGTGTTTTTGCAATCAACGATTCATTTAATAGGACTGTTAAAGAATTTGACGAACGATAATTAATGGAAAGGAACATAATATACAAAAGCATACATACAGAAATCACGAGAAAACCACGACAAACAAAAGAAAAATGGCATGAAGATAAGTGTGCAGAAGTAGAAGAATTAATGACAAAAAATGACAGCTTCAATGCATCAATAATGCTTCTAAAACAGTTAAAGAATTAGCAGGTATCAGCAAAAGGAGCAGAGGAAATATCTTATCAGATCAAAATGGAAAAATAATCCCAGACACGAAAGGAAAGTTAGAAAGATGGAAACAATATATCCAAGAGCCTTTTGAAGACGATAGACAACAAGAAGTAGTAGAAGAAGACCTAGACATGGAAATGAAAGTGACCCAGACATAACGAAAGAAGAAGTTATGCACGCAATAAGATTAGCAAAGAATAACATAGCAGCTTGCCCGGACGAAATACCAAGCGAATTAATTAAACTTATTGAGGAACACAATGAATAGAAGTATTAGTAGACTTGTATAAGACGGTTTATAACACGGTAGTTATTTCTACAGAATGGCTTACATCAACATTTATTCCAATAGCTAAGGCAAAATAATGTAGTGAATACAGAACAATAAGTCCTGAGTCACACGCTTAAAATATTCCTGAAGATTATACACCATTTATTATTCAGGAAGTTAGAACAAGATATTAGCGAAACACAATTTGGGCTTAGAAATGCATTGGGGGCAAGAGAGGCGTTATTTGCATTCAATGTTCTAGCTCAAAGAATCATGGATTGACATCCATGAATCTTTGAGCTAGTGGTTGATTGACATCAACACTATACGTCTGTTTCCTTGACTATAATAAGGCCTTCGACCTTCGATAGAGTCCAACACAATCGTCTTATTCAAATGCTTAAAGAGAAAAATCTAGATATCAAAGATATTAGAATTATACCCCACCTTTACTTCAATCAAGCTGCTGTTCTAAAAGAGAAAAACGAGATCCCAGATGAAATTAAAAATACAACGAGGCATAAGACAGGGCTGTGTGTTTTCGCCAATGCTCTTCAATTTATATTCAGAAGGAATAATTCAAACAGCGCTATCAGCGGAAACGATCGGGATTAAGGTTAACGGAAAGCCGATTAACAGCATAAGGCTCGTAGATGACACTGTACTGACTGATTGCGGAAAGTCTGGAAGACCTGCAGCGATTGATAGACCAAGTGGTAGAAGTCAGTGAACAGAATGGATCGACATTACACACTAAAAAAACCAAATTCATGACAATTACACAAAGAAGTGGTAGAAAAGGTAAACAAATACAAATATTATGGAACAATTGTTAATGAGAACAACGAATGTACGGAAGGAATCAGGTTAAGAATTGGACAAGCAAGGAAAGTGTTTGAGAGGATGAGAAGAGGGTTTTGCAGCAGGGACCTTAATTTGAACCTTAAGATCGTATTCTTAAGATGCTATGTATTTTCAGTGTTATCATATGGAATGGAAGCGTGGACACTGAAGAAAAAAAATCGATAGATTGGAGATGTTTGAAGTGTGGACCTATAGAAGAATCGTAAAGATAAGCTGGGTGGATAGGGTGATGAATGGAGAAGTGATGAGAAGAATGGGAAAGGAAAAAAAAATAATCAACACAATCCTGATCAGAAAGATGCAATTTCTGGGTCACATAATGCGGGGAGAATGATATAATTTATTACAAATAATAATACAAGGAAGAAAAAATCTAGGAAGAAGACGCATTTCTTGGTTAAACAACCTTAGAAAATGGTTTAACTGTAGCTCTATTGAATTATTCAAAGCTGCAGCATCAAAGGTCCAAATCGCCATGTTGGCTGCCAACGTTCTTAGAAGAGACGGCACTTAAAAAAAAAGAAAGAACTTCCAAATTATTTATCGTATATTCCAGCAGGTTTAATGAATCTTGTAATTTTAAACAAAAACAGGGTGATTCAAAAGTATTGTCATTAAATCAAATGGGTATATGCTGACCTTAATACATTACAGCAAAAATTTAAAGCCTATCGCGATTTTTGTCTGTTTTAAATTTTGTTACACACTTTTGAGAACCGCTGGCTGATATGCATTTAAAAAGCCTGCGATAGAAATTTGACCCTGCAAAAATAAATGGAACATTACACAATTATGGAATTTACAGGTTTCATTTTCCCCTCACATTTTTTCAGGCTTGAGACTGGCAGTAAACAATAATTAGTGGCATGTATAAAAAGTGATATTACAAAAAAATGTTGTTAATAAAAAGGGACAGAACTTACAGAGTATGCTCAAATATTCCTCCATTTATTCCTACACAAACACAAGCAACACAAACACAAACAACACAAAACTGTTTTTCAGAGCTGCTGCAGCATTCCGAATTCCATTAAAACGTTCGATGAATGCACTTTTAAAGCGAATGAACTAAGGTCTTAGCAGAATGGACGAGAAGGCCATTTGATAAATTTAAACTCCAGTGACCACCAACCAATTTTTGTATTGATCTTTTTAATTTTTTTCTGGGGTTACCGTTTACTTGCGACACATGGTTTATTGAGGAAAGTTGTTTTATTTGATATGCTCTACCTACCCTTAAAATTAATGACAATACTTTTGAATCACCCTGTATAGCAGTTTTGTCAATTCGGCCAAATTGTTCGTAAGTCTACTGAAATGTAACTTAAATTTACTCAGTAGCTGGTGTTGCGCAAAAAAGTTCTATAAATTATCGCTCACCCGTGCAAATAAAAACAGTTTTCGCTCCTTTAGATAATAAAATAACCAGATATACAAAAGAAGATCCGCAAATGCATATATTAAAGCGTATGCAATAAATTTTAGTTATCTAAACTGAATACTATTTAATGTTGTTGGAGATATATATTTGCAGTATGCAATAAAGATGAGTACGAAGGCTTTGCAAGTTTAATGTCCTCGAACATCGCTACATATGCAGAATGAAAGAATAAGAACTTCATAAATCTCAAAGCGGTTATTTTATTAGTATAAATAGAATAAATAATACCTCCCAGTGAGAATATCTGTTACAAAGTTCTAACATTTACTGTTATATTTTACGTAACTGCACAACTGTAGCAAGATTCTTATACAGTTTCAGATTACTATTAATTTGATAATCGATACTGCCTTGTTATTTTGTTAAGGTAATATTAATTTTTACTGTTTTTTTTTTGTTTATGCGAAAGCTATGCCTCTAATAAAAATCTAAACCTAGACTGACATACAATGTGATTTTTTAAAAACTCAATTGCAGCAGGCCGTATTCTGACTTAATACAGACAGTTCTAAGGTTATTAAGACAGAATACGGCCTGCTGCAATTGAGTTTTTAAAAAATCACATTGTAGGTATATACGAGGTAGTGACCAAATGTTCCTGGCCCGACCTACTTCTAGAAGCGTGAAATGCAAAATAATATAAGTAATAGTAGGCTACATTGTTCCTCAGGCCCCACATAAATTTTCATTTGCTTCCATTGCGTTGTTTACAAATAGCCGTCACTAAAGAAGCCGTCTCACTAAAGAAGGTTTGATGCCAGATCAAATTAAACAAAGGATGGATCGATGGATGCAGTTTACGGTGACAGTGGACCATCGTTATCAACGGTAAAAACTTGGTCAAAATTATTTAGTTGGGGAAGAGAGTCGCTAGAAGATAATGCGCGTTCAGGACGCTCCATAGAGGCTACCACATCAGAAATGGCGAAAAAGTCGAGGAAGTTGTTCTTACCGACAGGCGACTCAAGAAGAAATAAATTTCAGAAAAGGCAGGCCTTTCGACTACTACCATTTTAAAGATCCTCCATGAACATTTGGGTATGACAAAAGTCAGTGCAAGATCACCCACCGTACAGTCCGGACTTAGCGCCCAGTGATTATTATTTGTTCTCAAAACTTAAGCAGGATTTACAGGGAAAGAAATTTGCCAATGATGACGAAGTGATGGCGGCGGTTTTTCAGCATTTTAAAGACAAAACTCCAGAGTATTTTTATAAGGGTATAGAGCTGCTTATTAAAAGAAGTGTGTTGAAGTAAAGGGTGATTATGTTGAAAAATAAACAGATTTTTTTATTACTCAAACAACTGCAAGCGAGGAATATTTGGTCGCTACCTCGTATTTACTACAAAGCAACTGTAGTATTTACCAGAAGAATGAGAATCGGATTGCTATTTTTATTGTAGGACATATTAATCAATTATTTTTCTTTTGGCTGTTTGTGTATCCTTTATTCAATCAATAGCAAGGGGACATCTGTAATCACGCAATTTTAATCCTAATATAAAGATAAAACGGGAAAACGAGCCTAAAAGGGAAGGACCGAGGAGCAATTAGCGTATATAGACGTAGACGTAATTCGAAGTACAATGATCCGTATGTTCAGGATCAGCATATCAAAGAAGATTTCTTATTCTATCCTGAATAAGAGTAACGCACTTTTTACAAACACTACTTAAAGAATTCGTATTAACTTTTGAAATTTTACTTGAAAATATTTAACAATCAAAACTGTTAACTTGTGTAAATTAAGAAAACAATTACTTTCAAAAATATTCTAGAAATAACCTTTGAATTTGACTTTCTTAGAAATTACATTAATCTGCAATTTTCGTTTGCTTCTCTCCTTCTATTTATTTGGCGTTTTGCAAGAGTGAACGCCGAAGTTAAAGACGAATTTCTGTAGAAGCGAGGTAAATTTGACAGGCTTATCTGTTCCCTAGTATTCAATTACAGGCTAAGTTTATCTAACTTTTAATTACAAGAAAGTAAATTGGTGTTACTGTTGGCAACTTGCCTTTATCTTGCAGAATTTAAATTGATATAAATTAGAGACCTTTTAAAAATTGTCATTTCAATATCAAAAATTAAAGTTTTTGTTAAAGAAAGATCACCAGCAAAAATTCTGTTATTTTAGAACTAATCTCGTGTTTTCAAGAAGTTGAAGTTGAAGACCAAAAAATGACATGCTAAGAACATATGTAGCCGTGTCCTGTTTCTTGATGGTTTAGTTTTTAGTTAAGCTTATCATTATCAATTTTTGGAAAACTTATTTTAACACTAAAAATATCATTTGTATGTAGTTACTTTCCACTCAGTAAACTGAGTAATATATTTAAGAATTATTCGAGTATCCTCACGAAAATCAAAAACATAACTTTGAAAGGGAAGCTTTCAGGATGCTAAATTAAAAATAAAATTCTATTGCAACCAATAAGACAGCTATCAATCAGTATGAGCATCAACAAAAGTAGTGGAGCAAATCAGGTTTACAGAAGATTTCCTCTCGAATTCAAGAAGCCAAGAAAGAAGAGGCAATTTAGCGCAATGTACATAAAACTTCAAGAAAAGTGTCTAAGTTCATAAGGCTACGTTTATCATCGTGAAAGAAGCAAGAGACGAGGCGGAAACTTTTTGGCTACTACCGCACACTTAATTTAACTTTATTTGCGTTTCTGAGTAAAGGATTTTCAAAATCGCGTGGTACGTAATTATTATTCTGTTATAATAATAATAAAATTGGGGGATGGGAAAAGAGGAAAATGATAAATAAACGTCTTAAAATTACGTAAGCGAGCTTGTTACGGCATATAAAATTTTATCGAATTAATTAATTTTATAAAACCTTTTGTTTGTGCTTATTTATACGGCACGGGGAATAAATTGTTGAATCTAAAACAGTAACGTGAAAGGAAAAACGTAGTACGTAATTACCACTCACCTGACATTTTCATGTTTCTGAATATAAATTTTATGAAATTGCCCTTCCACCGGCGAAATTATATCATTTTTCATTTCCATTGCAACATGTTGGGGTAATACTGATAGTAACAGCCTTTCCTGTAACAAAACAAAATGTTTTGCTGAATTTTCCTAATGAAAACGATGTTTGGTTTTCATTTTATACAGACATTTCTGTTTACCTAACTTTTTTACTTGAAATTCTGAAAGCACAGCCGCGTTTTACAAGACTGACGTAAAACGTTTAAGAATTTCGACTGGTTATCCTTAAAAATAATTTTTGTAAAATCACTGTAAATAACTAAAAATGTAAGAAACGATTACGACAAGTAAATAAGCAGGACGTCTCTAAAACAGTATTACATATAACATCAAGTTGAATTTAAACAGTTTCCATTAAAATGCGTATAATTTTAATTTAAAAGGAAAACCACAAAATACGAGAGGTTCTTATTTGAATATGAAATGTTATGAAATTATAATGTAATTATTTTCAAAGCATGGAGTGCGATATTTTCTCGAGTGTAAATTAAATCTTGAAAATTTGCAATTTTAGTTAAAATTTCATTTCATTTCATCCTTTAAGACGAATGTTCAGCATTAATCAAGGCGAGACAAAATAAATTTGTTGAAGATTTAACCTTTTCAAATCTGCCTAATTTTAAAAAGCGTCCTAATGAGAAACTGTCAAGAAAAATCTAATAAAGAATTGATTCTAACTCCTGCCCGATTTTATTTACTTAGAAGTAAAATATGATTTTTACGGAGGGAAAAATAATAATACGAGCGAGCGCGTGTACTTACCAATTTTTCATTTTCATCTTCCATTTCAAGACGTGCCGCTATACAATTTCTTGTATCCAGAAATGCTTTCCTTTGGGCGTGTTCCATTAAATTGTGCATGAAGATACCAACGACGTTTACGCCCATAAAAACCACGATGTTTGCGCCTAACTGAAACAATGATAAAACCAAAGTTTATTTTTTACAAATTTGTAGTCAATAATATTTCTAAGACTGAAAATTGTAGAAATTTTCAAAATTGTAACAGGTGCGATTTAGATTAAACGAGAATAAAACATACGAACTTGAATGTTTTTGTTTTGGGAGTGTAAGAACACTTCTTTAATTAAAGACAAATAACCAGTCGGCCGTGCTGGTAATTTAAAAGACAAAAGCAGCACCAAACGCAAATTTTTCTTTTCGCGGTGGACCAAAGCCTCATGTATTCTAATCTCCAATGTTGCCTGTATATTAATGACACAAATTTTCATTAAAATAACTCGAACGTTTCTTATCTTTAAACAAGTATAAATTACAAGTACAGCAAATTACATAAATTCTTACTACTTTATGTAACTGACGGGAACGCACAGGTTCCTTGTGATATTACAAATCACTTTTGATTACATAATATTAGTTCCAATTTGTCTAACGATGAAAATAAATTCAATTTTGTCTTTGGTTCTGAGGATTAAATTGAAGCGGTTACAATAACGGATCTTTAAATGGACGAGAATCGATTCGATCGATAGTTAATAACTCATCCTGTACCACAACTAATTAAAACTGACAACCGGTCAGTTACACAATTACAAGCAGAAATTGAACGACAAAAAATTCGTGATTTATATTACTTCTACAATCTAGATAGTTAAATTGTGAAATTATTTCGTCGTTTGTGGTAGTAAAATTGATTGTACAAAAGGCGTGGAGGATAACAAATTACTGATGCTTAAAAAAGAATGAATTTCAGAGCGTGTTACTTATTATGTTAAAGGTTGTACGTTTAACATTTGCAACAATGTACTAATAAGCAGACAGCAACCGCTTTTATTAAATAAGAATGAAGTGAAAACTGAAAACATATCATATGAGACTGGAAAATAAATCAATTTTAAAACATGACATGTGGCGTGTGACTTTCAACTCCATTATTGTGACAATATGGAATTTTATTCCGTGTATTGTGTTTGATAAATAACTTGAAGAGCGGTTATGATTCAATTCAATCCTGTAATGGGTAAAAGAAATAATAAGAGATCCAATTGTTTCTGTAAATAGAACTCGGTGATTTATTTGTGTCACATTTTTCACTTCCTTGGTATTTTATCGCCGCACCGGAAATAATTTATCGATTGCTCTATTTATGATATATTTCTATGGTACATAATGCGTCAAAAAGAATGTATTTTTATGGATGTACCGAATTTTACGAGTGTCATCGTTTATCGTAGGAAAATGTGTCTCTTTTGTCTTCTTAAAAATAAAAGGTCTCGCTTTTTTGGCTAAATACCTCAATTACTTGGCGTATCTATCCTCCTATGCATTAAAGATTTTAAAATTTTGCTCAATTTAGAAGACTTCAAACTCTAGTAGGGACCTTTAGTGCACCAAGAGATCTAAGGTATTCCCCCCATATCCGAAAAACGTGCAAGGTGTCGAGGCGGAAAATGTCTGTTTACGCGGCAAACTAATCCCTATACTAACCAAATCATTGTATGCAGTTCAATTCTAATCTATTTCAAAGGATTGAAAGTCAATTAATTACAAATTAATTGCCAGTTTTTAAATTAAGCGAAACGAGTATCCTTGTACACTTTGTTTGATATCTTAATTTGTAAAATCAAATACAAATAAACAAACTTGTTTAACATATTAAATGACAAAACAAAATCAGGGGTCCCCTTTCATCTTACCGTCCCTGAATGACTTCCTAATCGCCCACTATTATTAAAACCGGCCCTGCAATCTAAAACTATATCAGCGTACAGCGTAGGAGGTTAAATAGGCAAACAATTTAGCAAAGTTTAAAAATTAGACTTTATAAAACCAGTTTTACTAACAACTTTTGTTTTAGGGCATATTAACAAATAAATGTTCATTCAATAAATCTTGACGCGTTTCAGAAAATCTTAACAATCTAATGTAAGCTATACATTTTGTTGCTTTTATTCCAGAATTTATTCCGTAAAAATGATTTATTTATTAGCCTCGACTATTTTCAGCCAGCCCACTATAAAATATAAATCTATTTCGCAACCAACTCACAACACAAAACTAGCAATTTTGTAAACTGTCAGGATTCATTTTTCGAGGAATATATTTTTAATCCAGACTTTTACACTTTTATTAATACAACCTAACATTTCCACTAATATAATTCAAACGCCAAAAGTGTTTCAAATTCGTAGGGAAAATAATTCAATCCATTATCACGCGATTTTGTAATATCAGTAAATTCCATAAGAAAACTTTTATTACCATCCCCTTAACCACAAAAAAAATCGGTTTCTGGGTTAAAGTATTTGTCGTCAAACTAAGCTTTGAAATAACGTTCCGAGTGTAACGAAAAGTACACACAGTTTATAGAGAGCCCTTCCGATATAAATATTTAACCACGTCCCTTTTATCCCTTTGAGGATAACACAAACCAAGTTTCCATTTAAACGTTTGGTTATATGTTGACTTTTGTGATTTGTCTGTGAGTTACGGTTGGTGTTGGTGAAATTGTCGTATAATTAAAATTTCGGTTATTTTTCCCTGTTGTATATTTTTATTAAAGCTGACAATTTTTTAATTTCTTTGGTAAAATGCTAAAGGTTCTCATGTGGAAAATTAGGAAAAGTTGGAAGGTAGTAGGTACTGCAAAGCTTTTCTAAGTTGGTATTTAGTTGTTTTTTCGGTACCCTCAAAAGTGGCTACCAATAAAATTTTAGGTATTTCATAAAATGCTTGATTTCTACAAAAACCTACATGCCAATTAATAAAAGTTGTTGCCAAAGTATGGAAAGTTGAAAACCCAATTTTAACGGAGACAACTTCCCTCAATTTTCAAATATCGTGTGCATTACCTTATTACCTACTACATTTTCAGATAAACTTAATAGGAAAGCATGCCTCACGGGTTGATGTCATTCTATAATGAATCTTGGAATTATTTATCTTTAATCACGATTAGAGGCGCCTTTGTAATTAACTGTATATCATCCTTCGTGCATACACGTAATCTGATAAATTAAGAGTTAAATTGGTGCTGGTGATATGTAAAACACCCGGGATTTAATACAAATTTGCCACTGTTTCCACATTCCTTTGAGGTTTAATGTAAACTAGATTGATTAGGGAAATTCGCACGAAAAAAAGTTTGTTAATTCTGAGTTGTAACCCACAGTTGTGGGAAAAACTCAACGTTTTGCTTGCTTTTGGAAAGGAATTAATCGGGAACTAGAAGGGCACGCTAACAACGTGTCAACCACGCCAGAGGCGAAACTCTTCTGAAAAAAAAAAACAAAATGGCGTGGTTGGCACGTTATTTGCGTGTTTTTTAGACCTCTTGTGGTCCTGAAGACCCTTACGAAAGTGTGGAAAACGTTGAGATTCCCTACCTTAAAAACGATATATGTATGTAGTTCAAACTCGGAAGTTCCTTTAACTTGTGAAAATTTAATTTTTTTAAATTCAGCTAAGAAATAATATATTTATGTTTAGGTTAGGATATTAGCTCAATCTCATTATTTAACTTAATATTTATGTGCTTCGGAAATATCTAAAATTACATTCGAAAATTATTTCAGATTGAATTAAAAACAAAATTCAAAGATTGTTGAATTCCATTTTATTGCAAATAACTTAGCTTCAACATTATTCGCCGTAGAATTGCTCTAAACGTCATAAAAGCCTGGAAGCCATCCGCACATACTTCTCAATTCACAAATTTAAAAGTGTAAAACTCGAATACATTGAAAGAAATCCGCATATCATTTAAGGGTGACACAAGAACAGAACAGGAGTTTCCTGTAGAGTGTTGGAAATATAACATCAACAAGTGTTGCCAACCACCTTACTCACACAATTTATTCAATATCCTCAACTTTCATTTGCGTGGATAATCTTTTTCCGGAGTTTTTTTACCATACGCCATACTGCTTTAAGTATTCTGGGGTTAAAAGGGTTCTCAAGAGCAATATTGTCAAGAGCTCGCTTTTTCATAGTGATATTACAAATTTACGAATATTTTTCATTTAGCGGTTCAAATCTCTGCGAAGATTTTTTCTGTTTAGAGTTTTCAAGATTCATTTAGTTAATTATTTTTCGTTTAGTTCCAATTTGTTTTTCTGACTTTTTGGACCTCACAAATTAAAAGAATGGAGCTGTCCTAAGTAGTTCAAAATCCTGCTTTGTAACAAAAGAAGTTAAGAATTGTTAAGAATCTTCTTAAAATCTCTACAAAATACACGTTTTTAAGTATTTACATTTTTGTTCATGATTGATCTACACGTAGTTTTTCAAAGATTAACGTTCCAGAAAATTCGAAAAGAAAGGAAATTCATTATAACTGGTTCAAAATTCTGCTTTGTAGCAAAGGAAATACCTAAAGAATTATTAAAAATCTTCTTAAAATCTCTACAAGATAGAGTTTTTATTTAAATGTTTTCAAAAATTAGTGTTCTCCAAAATTTCAAAAAAATAGAGATTCACTCAAAACTTGACGTTCGTAATATTATATTATACAGGGTGTTTCAAAATTGCACGGCACCATTTTAGGAATATGTTCTCTAGTACAAAATATTACGATTTACCTAAAATTACCTTAGTCCAAAAGTTAATATTTAGAGAGATACAGGGTGTCAAAGCCGAAATTTTAATTTTAATTTTTTGCTGTAATTTTAAAAGTTTTCAAAATATTCACATGAAAATTGGGGAAACTAGATATTTTGGGACGGCAAACAATAACCAGTTCTCAATTTTAATGTAGCTCTTTAAAAAACTCTATTTTTGGTACACCCAACACCTTAAAAATACTTCAACTTTTCTGTGCTTAAAGCTATGACAGATCTAATTGAAAAACACAATTTCTTCGTCTCTTTT
Organism: Melanotus villosus; assembly: GCA_963082815.1. NCBI lineage: Eukaryota > Metazoa > Arthropoda > Insecta > Coleoptera > Elateridae > Melanotus > Melanotus villosus. The sequence continues at coordinate 24,615,493 of OY720422.1, read as the reverse complement.
ATACAAAAAAGGTATACTAGTTAAATGTCTCTCAAGTTAACCTGTTAACCGTTTCAAAGATATTTGCTGTTGAAGTTGAAGTGATGCTACATTTTTCAGTCCTTAAACCTTAAACAGCATTACACTAAAATCTTAAAACATTTTTAATGACAAATATTCCACTGATCCACTATTGCTTTGTATCCTATAACTTGTTTTTGACAAGAATATGTCAATTTGTTGTTTTAAATACAAGCCTACTGCGTTACAGAATGCTTAAAAAATAAAAAAGATGGTTGCATTTCTTACATCAATAGGAAATATCTTGGAAACGGTTAACTTTAGAGACATTTAACTAGTATACCTTTTTTGTATGAAAAGGATGAGGCAAACATTTTTTTCAATTAAATCTGCTCTAACTTTAGGTATAAAAAAGTTGAGGTATGTTTAAGGTATTGGGTGTAGCAAGAATAAGGTTATTTAAAGAGCATTGTTAAAATTGAGAACGGATTATTGTTTATCGTCCAAAAAAGATAGTTTCCCCAATTTTCATATCAATATTTCAAAAACTATTACAGCAAAAAATTAAAATTAAACTTTTGACTTCGACACCCTGCATCTCCCTGAATATTAACTTTTGGACTAAGGTAATTTTAGGTAAATCGTAATATTTTGTACTAGAGAACACATCCCAAAATAGTGCCGTGCAATTTTGAAACACCCTGTATAAGTATATTGGTATTAACTACATATAATATTGAATTCAATATTGTATATTAGTTATACAGCTATGTGCTGCCTTCCCAATCACATTTTCCATGCCCCTCGATTATGAGCCATATTTTCATTTAAATTTCTTTCCCACGTCGTTTAACGCACTCCTTCATTCCAGGATTTTCGGGGGCGTCCTCTTTTGTTACTTCCTGGTGGTTTCCAGTTAAATACCTATTTCGGTCACCTCGCTTCGCACATCCTTCATACAGGGTGTAACATAAAATCACCATCAAACTTTCAGGGCGCATATATCGTCCAATACAGGAAAAAAAGTTCCTATAAACATATGTCCGAAAAAGCTTACTTATTGAGATTTAAGCAATTAAAAATTTAAAAATTACCAAATTGGCTGGAGCACTAATTCAAATCAAAATCAAGAAAACTTAGAAATATGTCATATTGAGATATTGTTTTACTATCAAAATAAGTAAGTTGTTAAGTGGTGTTCTAGTATTTGTACCAGTTTCTTACCGAAGAGCTACCGCTACTGTTAGATAACGTACCACTTGCTAAACGAGTTATGTGGTTTCTTCATGATGGGGCACCGACGCATTTTGCCTATGCAGTTTGGAATTTTTTTTAGACAACAACTATCCGCAACGTTGGATTGGTTGAGACGGTCCTGTTAGGTGGTCCCCACGCTCCCCAGACCTGAATTCACTGGATTTTTATGCGTGGAGGTCATCTAAAGAATGTTGTTTACGCTGAGGGACTGCCATTATTTTTTTTATCTTCCTCTTTCAATGCCCATACTTCACAGCCATATGTTAGTACCGTTTCCACCATTGTTTGTCCAATGCGTGTTTTGTTGTGTTGACTAATATTCGTATCCCACCAAACTGAGTTCAGAGCTCCAACGGATATTTGAATTTGTCTACGTCTACCTGTTGTACATGTGTGTTGTCATTAACCAAAAGCTTTAAATCTAGCATCTGAGTTTACCACCAAATATTTTGTTTTTTATTTGCTCACTTGCAACCCTCATTTTTCATATTCTATATACAACCTCTTTAGCATAAACTCCATATCAAATAAATCTTGGGTTATTATAGCTTGGTCGTCCGCAAAACTTAAAATTATACAGAAATGTATCACCTATTGGTATTTCTCAATGCCATTCATTTCTGCTTAAATATTAAATAAAATGGGACACAAGCTGCAACCCTGTTTTAGGCCCTTGGTTGGTTGAATAGGTTCTGATAAATATTGTCCTTGCTTTACGTATGCGATATTGTCATGATATAGTTCGCTAATTATCTTCATAATATAGTTACCAACACCTGCTTTTCTTATAGCATAGCTGAGCTTATTTCTAGGGACATTATCATAAGTACTTCGTTTGTTTTCTATTAGCTGTTGTAATATAAACAAATTGTCTACACATAACCGTCCACGCATAAACTCACTTTGATCCTCTTCTTCCTTGTATTTCTGTTCTTAATCTTCTTTGTATGATTTTGCCCAATAATTTACTCATTGTATTTGTCACGCTTAATCCTCTATAATTACTAGGGTCTTTTCGGTTGCCCTTCTTAAACAATGACGTGATCAGACATACTTTCCATTCCCCAGGTGTTTTTTTTTCTGTATCAGGCAAAAATTCATTAATTCAGGTGTTTAAGTCGATTGCAAAGTGTTGATCCACCGATTTTTATCAATTCCGCTGATATATCTTTCGGCCCTGGTCATCTTACATTCTTCATTTCTGACACACGTTGCTTTACTTAGTTCTTCCACTTCTATTAATTGGTGGTCGTCGTCATCCTGTATTTCCATTTCATTAGTGATGAATTCTTCTGTACTTTCTGTCAACAAAGCTTTGTAATATTCCTTCCATTCTTTTAAATTACTGAGTGCATGCTTTTCCTTTTCGTTTGTTTTCATGGTTTTTATTGTTTGCCAAACCTCAGTAGACTGTGCTTCCCCAATATCCGTTTTGATGTAATTGCATTTTCTGTCTTTTATTTTATTACGCACTTCTCTGTTCATTTTTTTATAATTCTTTTTGTTGTTGTCATTCCTGTTTCTTAAATATACAGGTCATTTAACATTAATCTTTTTATGTTTTCCGCCCACCATAACGATTAGTTTTTTACCTTGTACGGTATTTTCATTATTCCCTAGAACTTCGGGGGCTATTTTGTGTATACTGGCCTTAATATGTTCATATTCTTCTTCGATATTTTCAGACGGTTGACTCGTACTAAGTGTGTTTGTTAATCTTCTTTGATATAAGTCTCGAATACTCATCTGATTAAGTACCGCTAATAACGTTTACTGGGTGTCTTATTCATGTCTGTTGTTCTCTGTTACATTGATTTTTATTTTTTCTGTGGGAAAGGATAGGCACACTAATTTGGCTAATACTAAATGATCATCGGTATCGCAATTTGCTCCATCATATACTTGGAATTTAGCTTTCTGTTTCACTATTATACATATAATCCAATATACTTTTTTGTTTCATTGATGGTCTCTCTCAATATACTTTTTTGTTTCATTGATGGTCTCTCTCAAGTATAATTCTTAATATTAAAATTAAATTTGAGCAGTTTCGAACCTTACTATAATTTAGAATAAAATCATTAATTTTTTTGTTTTCGATGAATAAGAGAAAAAATCAAGTAAATGTCTAAACAAAGAACGAAAACTAAGGATAACGAAAGAGTAAAAATAAGGCAAAATACTTGTTTCTTTTTAAGTAGCTATAAAATATCCTTACTTATAATTAATCCCAGCCATTAGAATGAAATGTTTGCGTTCCATTAATGGTGTCGGTGGTTTTGTTCAACATCTGTTGATTCCTTCGTTGTATTTGAGCATGGATTTATACAGAGATTTGAACGCGAAACGGTAAATACCGGAGCTTTGAAATTACAGAAATCGGTTACACCCACTGAATGTCGTTAAAGGAGTGTAATATAAGATGATTTGTTTGAAGTTCAAAGTTCAGTCACGGATAATAAACATCTCTAACTCTTGTTTGTATAACATTTCTTCACCTAACGTTTCGGATGTTCCCGATTTAAAACAAACACAATGTGCTACACATGTTGCAGAAAAACGCGAAGAGTTACTAAGTGGATTAGTGATTTAACTGCAAAATACTACAGTAACTTAATTATCTTCAGATATTATATCGAAAATAATTCCCATTTCCGGTTTTAAACGATTGCACTGGAGGTAACTAAAAAAATGGGGAACAATTACGCCGTTCTGCTGATATCTTACCAGTCTCACGGACATCGTAATTCAATGAAATGTCTCATTAAATTATGATGTCTTAATGAAGCTCAATCTTATTACGGAGCAGTGGGTATGCGGCACGGTATCTTTATGACTAATCAAGCATTTCAATGACCACGCCAATTCGTACAGCAAATTCGAAAACTCACGCGAATTGTTTTTTTATTTTTATTATAATAAATCGATTCAAACTTACGTCACTTAAAATAATATTATTCTACGCAATTTCCAACATTTCTGAACATTTTAAACTTAATTATAAAATACATTAGTTTTAATGGAACCATCGTCCCGATTCGCAGCAAACAGCAAATTACCCCAGTTAACAGAGATACCTTTTTTGGTTACAAAAGTTCCAATTGGATTCGCTTTCCAAGTTTTAATTGACGATATTGTTCGTCTCAGAAAATGCCTCGATAGTTTTCGAAAAGTTATATAATAACCGTGAATCTTACATTGATGATAACTTAATTTGCTTAATAAATGAATCAGTTTGCATTATCTTAATTAATTTTGCAAATTATTGAATATCCAATGAAATGCTGGAAAAATCTGATTATCTTGGAAAATTTTCTTTGGGGACAATAGAAAACAAAAGAGTTATTACAATTAATGATATGAAGAAAAAAGGCCAGATTTGTTGAAATTGTCGTTTTAGTAGGTTTTTAGACGAATTTAAATTGTACATATACTAAGATAAATTTGAGCTTTTTCATAACGCTTCGCCCTTTGATTTCCTTTTCACTTAAATTATGCATTTATTCGTTCACGTTTGTATCTACCAACATTAAGTAAACATTTGGAAGGCCAGAATACATATTTTTTGATTCTTTAATCGTGAATTGGTTTCGAATGAAATAAAAATACTTTTTTTGTTAAGGCTGTCTCTCTAATAAAAAAATCTCGATTTAGACGATATTTATTTACTACCAGTAGTGCAATGAATGAGAATTGAAGTAGTTTTTTTTTTTTTTTATTGAGAGATATATTAATCCACTGTTTTTGTGTTGGTTGTTTGTTTATCCTTCATTAAACCAAAGGCAAGGAGTCATCTGTAAATCACGCAATTTTAATCCTAATAACAAAGATTAACCGGGAAAACGGACCTAAAAGGGAAAGACCGAGGAACAATTTGCGTAGACAAGGAAAACGTAATCAGGAGTACGATGATCCTTATGCTCAGGATCAGCATATCAAAGAAGATTCATTTTTTCGTATTTTATCTTGAGTTGGAACAAGGGGTTTTTTTACAAAGCACTACTTAAAGAATTCGCATTCACTTTTGAAATATTACTTGAAAATATTTAACAACAAAAACTGACCATTTTCGCAAAGAAAACAATTTTTAACTGGTGTAAATTAAGAGCACAATTTCTTTTAAAAACATTTTAGAAATTTCCTTCAAATATAATCATTCGTCTTTCTTGGAAATTATAATAATCTGCAATTTTAGCTTGCTTCTCTCCTACTTATTTTGCATTTGTAAGAGTGAACGCCGAAGTTAAAGACGGATTTCTGTACAAGCGAGACAAATTTGACGGGCTTATCTGTTCCTTAGTATTCAATTACAGGTTAAGTTTATCTTAACTTTTAACTACAAGAAAGTAAATTGGCGTTACTGTTGGCAACTTCGTTTTATTTTGTAGAACATAAGTCAAAATAAAATTCTGGACTTCATTTTAATAATATAAATTAATATTTTTGTGTCAGATATAGATCGTCTAGAAATAATATTATTTTTAGGATAGACGAGAAGAAAGTAAATTGGTGTTAATATTGGCAATATTTGTAGAACTTATTAGGCGAAATTCAGGGATTTTGAGGATCTTCATTTTGATATTTTCTAAATGTTTGATATGGCGAGTTTGACATTTTATATTTTTGGTTGGGTTCTTCGCCACCAGTTTTTTGAATCGTTTGAAAACGGAGATATACTTGACTTCCAAACGTTACGTGAGTTAAATATAAACATATGGTACCACCCGATTCTCCGTAAAAAAGTGCCTTCAGAATGTACAAGTCTTGAAACTAATAACTTAAAGCAAACGCAAATTACAGAGGCAAATTCACTGCGCAGCTTACCTCGTGAAATAAGCGAGTCCGTCCGAGAAATATGTTTACTGCGCATCCAAGAATTTGTCTCTGTAATTTGCGTTTGCTTTAATACTTTCCGAGATATTTGGAAAACAGAAAACTCCAAATTTCGGTTTTTTCAAGATATCTCGAAAACGGTCAAAGTTAGCTGCGATTTCTCAACGAATATAAAATGAGCATTAAAATTCCTAAAACTTTCCCTATTTAACCAACTCTGTAGCTTTTATAGTTTCCGAGATCCTAATGGTGGGGATTGAATTTAGGACAGACTGTATGTGTGAGACCTCCTAGGCCTGGTTTCGGAGGAGAGCGTCGTTAATTAGGGGGATTCGAACCAAAGACTAGCGCAATGCTAGCTTTTTTTTGATTAAATGCATAGTTATTGAAGTATATAACATATTCCATACTTTTAGGACACGGTGTATATTATACAATCCCAATGTCAAGTTTGGAACTACTGAAATACAACGTATGCCCATTGATTTTGATGAGGGCCCTTAGGAGAGTCAGCAAAACGTTGAGTTTTCGTACCTCAAGAACGATATACATATTTCAAACGCAAAACTTCTTTTATTAACTTAGTGAAAACTTATTTTTTTAATTTCAGCTAAGAAATAATATATTGAAATGATATTTGTCTTTGCATGTGTTTAATTTAAATTAATTAAAGTCAGTACAATATATTTGGGTTAGGATATTATTTAACTTATTATTTATCTGTTTCGGGCATATTTAATATTACGTTCCAAAATTATTTTAGACTGAATAAAGACCAAAATTCAAAGATTATTAGAAATGTTTGTTTCATGCCAAATAACCTACCTTTAACATTATTCCCTGTAGAATTGCTCTAAATGTCATAAAAGACTGGAAGTTATCCACACACACATCTTCATTCATAAATTTAAAAGCGTAAAACTCGAACAAATTGAAAGAAATCAGCTTCAGTCAGGGGTGAAACAAGAACAGAACATGAGAGTCCTGTGGAATGTTGGAAATGTAACAAAAATTCTTGACCACGTCAATTTTTGTTTAAAAAAAAGACAGGTTGTTTTAATTTTCATTTTTAGCCGTTTATTTTTGAATTACAACTTTTGGGATACATTTTTTAAATGGAAACCTTCCTTTTTTCTAATGAATTCCGACAGAGCATGACATTTTGTGACCGATCAAATATGCCAAAAAAGTACGATATTGTGTTTTGAAATTTGAGAGAATAATCGGTTTTTAAGATAAAAAAGGGCCGGCAGTATGGTAGAGTGGGAAGCGCGCGTAGTACTGCAATATAGAAAGTTAAGCAAAGAACTGCTTGGTCAGAACTTGAACGGGTGACCACTCTGCAGCTCGATGTATTCGGCCCCCTCGACACTGTAAAATTATAAGAGGGTAAAAGGAAAAGAAAGAAAGAGAGCTAAAAAACGATATTCAAGAAAATTCAGGTAGCCATAAAAAAGAAATTGAGTCATTAAACTTTAACAATTCGTCGTAGTTTCTTTTAGTTGCGTTGTGCCACCTTATAGGTCGCTATTTTAATTAACGTAATTTCTGACTGAAAAATAATGAATTGACATTTTAATAATGAGAGTAATGTGGCGATCATACTAGAACACAACAAGAAGTTTGAAATCGATTCAATAATAAGTATCCAGTTAGAGAGCCAAATACAAAAGCAACAGTTTTCAAAATGGAAAAGAATTTCTTGGATGTGAGGAATCGCTGTCAAAATGGTTATCCAAAAAGATGTAGGCCTACATATTTTATTGTCCCCCCACGAAAAGTCCCCCAGGACCTAGAAAACTTTCTGCAAATAACGATATCTTTAAAATGGCATTATTAAAATTGGTATGATTATTATTAAAATTTTAATTTGTCCTTTTGCAGTCAGAAATCTCATTATTTAAAGAAAACCCAAAGAAAACAAATAACGGCGAATTTCCAAAATTTCAGAGCTAATTCAATTTGTTTCTCATAACTACCTGATTTTTATTTGGTATCATTTTTATTCTTAACACCGATTATCTCGAAAACTTTAAAATACAATACTTTTTTAGTATAATTGGTCGTTAATTGAAGTTCTGTCTCATTTTTTTTAGAGAATATTAGGGTTTCTATTTAAAAACTTCATAACTCCAAACCAAAAGACAATTAAAACGCGACAATTACCCTATAATATGCCTTTTTTAAAACAAAAATTGACGGTCTGAAGAGATTTTCCGGAGACATTTCACAAAAGTGTTATTAATAGTTCCAGACTATACTCGCACAGTCTATGTAAATGTATTCATACACTTTTATATCTACCAACATTAAATAAACATTTGACTGAAAGGCCAGGATATTTTATTTTTAAATTCGCCCGCTTTGAATGAAATAAACAAAAAATATTATCAATTGTTGCGTTTCGATTAAAATTATCCTACATAAGTTGGAGATTTAAACTGAATATAGAAACCAAAAGTAGCTAACATATTACAAGAAAATCCTAAACATCATACAACGAAGTATTTTATAATAAAATCAAAATACGTAGTTTACGTCAAATTTTATTAATATTCTACAAAGTTCTTTAGGAAAAATGTTATGAAATATTTTACCAAAACTTTCTTTATGTCCTTTTAGAAATTCATATTTAAAGTTACACATTTAAATTTTGTTGTTTATATAGGTACGTACTTTATTGTGTATGTCGCACCAATATGCCTTTTTTGTATATAACTTGTTAATAAAAATTATTATTATTATATTCCTCTTCCATAAAGACCGGTCCATTTTTAAATTGTTTTTAACAAAAATTCTTTTTGGGGGTTATTTAGAATTATCAACGGTTTGTTTATTTTACGAGTAATTTCAAGTAAGTTTTGTCAATAAACCGCTTCGTAAAAACAAGCACCACGAAACTAATACAAATGAAGCAAAAGAAAATTCTGACAACTTCAAGAAATTTAAATAAAGTAATAAAAAAAAATTAATAGGAAATATTGTAATAACCAATTAATATTTAGATTACATTAATAGGCTACTGTTAGAAGAGTAAAAATTACAAAACTTGTTTTACAAGCAGAAACCAGAAGCTACAGCGTTATATCCAAACGTCAAAAAGGACCATTTTAAGTTTCGCTAAAGTCAGAAAACCCGTTTGCAAATCATTAAAATGCCTGATGAATTTGATTGCCTATTACTTCCAAATTATAATTTTATTATAGTATAATAAATAACAAGTTATTACGACAGTTCTTAATTATGCTCACTTTTCAACATGTATTTCGAAAAATCGCCTGTTTATTTATTACCATAACGAGATGAAACAGAAAACATTATGTAGAGGTTTTAGTTATTATGTTTCAGGTCGGCATAACTTGTGATTTTATTTTTGTATATTTTGTGGAATTTCTAAATGTTTTTTGTTTAATATTTATTAAATTCGTGTATTCGTATAGGAAAGCGAAAACAAAAACTGCCTCGAGAAATTCGTTTTAACAAAGCAAAAAGCATAAATACCGGCTAGTAATTTTCTTTTAAAAACTGAAAATACGAAATAAAACTCGCAGTTAGTGGATAAAATGCGAGGTTTTCTATTTTTAAAATTACGGTTGTGGTTTGCAATTTTACTTAAAAAACGTGGCAGAGAAAACAGACATTTTTAGCATTTATTAGTGCTTTACATTTCCTAATGAAAACACGCATTGTGGGCGTTTTGTTGGTGGTATTGATTGCAGTATATTTACGCAATTTAATGGTTTGATTCGTCCTCTGTATATCGGTGAATGTGCCTGGATTAAAATATTCGATTCGCGCAATTGAAAGTCCCGATACAGATGTCACAATTCGCCTTTATATCTACTTCACTAATTTAATTGACATTTCTTACAGACATTCTCGTTACGTTCGTTAAGTTTTTGTCCTTTGGTTTAAAAAGGTGGCCGAGTAATTTACTTTTTACTAGTTGGATATTTCCTTCACAAATTTATTGGTGTTTAATGGTACTACGATAATGGGGATTACAAAGTTTACGATATGTGTTTGAATAGCATTAATGTTAGATTATCTAGGTTACACATACGCGTTTTATTTGTAATTCTGATATGGTCTTACGTCTTGTACAAACTCAAGACACGACAAGAACCACGTATAAATACATAACAACTTGCACGTTCCTACACACTTTTTATTAAGTCTTAATGCATTTATTTTGTTGGGTAATTTTTGAGGCATTTCATGAATTTTAATAGCAATTCTGAAATAATAATATATTAACTTTAGATTTATTTCTTGTTAATAAAGAAAAATACTCGCATATTATATTTCCATTCACAATTCACATACAGTGTACTTCAGTTATACAGTATTTTAAATACAAAAAGATAATACTTCTTAAGTATAACAGTATAACACTCAACAAAAACGAAGGCCAATATCCCACCCCCAACAATCTTTTCAAAATTGGATTCGCTTAAAAAATTGTCTCCCTAAAAGCATGAATCACCTCAAATTTATGTTCGAAAGAGAGTAGAAAAATCTAGAAGAAAAAACCCACATAATTTTTGTGGAGAAATTTACTTCCGAAACGTTTGCTTTTCTTGTTTATGAATTTTACTTACCCTGCATCAACTGCAATGTTTACGAATACTTCGCAAAACTCGCAAAACACAGCAATTTTTTCTAGAAATGCTCACAAAGAAATCCAAAATGTCAGTTTTAAGAACATTGGAAGAATGTGAAACATGGGACTAAATAATGGAAAAAAGTTGTAAAAGTAACGATAACTTTTCCTGTCAATGTTCTGCTGTATCATAGCGAGTTCTACATTATATTTTTATACCAAAATACTAAACTTAAATTTCAGCCCTTAATATTGTGTGATTTAAAAAAATTCTGGGCTTATTAATCTCATTAAATTTAGTGAATTGAAAAACTTTTAAGCTGATCGTTAAAATAATAATTATAAATTCACGTGCAACTTGTAAATTAATCAAGTGTTTAAATTTCAGACACAAAATTGCCACTGATGCTTTCATTAACCTCAAGTAAATCTTGCTTTATTTTAAGCCAAATTTTAAAACTTCCCAGAATTAAATATTTTAGCTATATTGTTTTAAGTTAACAGCAATTAATATTAAACAAAATTTGTAATTCTCGGCAACAATTCAACAAATACTGCCAAAAATTAAAAGGTGCACTTTCGAAAGGATCAACAAACTTTATAAAAACAGGCGAAAGTGGATGAAAAACATGCAAAAGTGCTAACCTTTGCAACGTCAAGAATCTCGAGGAATACCGTATGTAATTTTTGAGTTGTTTAGTCTTTAATTTCCATTAAAACAATTAACAGAAAACCCTTCTACGGTTTTACCAACAGATGAAAACACAAACTTTATTTTTAAATTCTTTGCTTCAAAATTTCAGCAACTACAGCAAATGGCGAAGAAACTTCGCGGGGTTTTCATCTACTATTTGTGCAATTATGTTAAATTAATTCGTGAAGTCGTTAACCTTATGTTATTAATTTTTACTATAAATGTCATTTATGCATGCAGCTAGTTGAACTTATTACATTATTACATTACATCAGTGAAAAATGGTCTAAAATAGTGATTTCTGAAAAAATTTAATTGTTAAGTTCGAGCTTTCTGCGATTTTGGAAGTAAAAGCCGATTTTTCGTGAAAAATAAGGTCCAAAAACAAGTTTAATTTACGTTTTCACTTTCTAATCTTTTTCAAAAGTGTAACAACCCCAAAATCTTGTTTATAGGCCTGTTTGGGGATAAATAAATAAATAAATAAATATTGAGGGTCATCAAAAACAATTTCTGAGAAATCGGTGATTGTTACAGTTAAATGTCTTCGCCGTTTTTATTCATAGAAGAGAAAATGTGCTGATTTTTCGTTTACTTTGAATTTTTTCTTCCTTAACATTTTTAAATTAGGATCTTAGTATTTATGATTTGAATCGCCGGAGTGGCCTTTAGGCATTCGACTACAGCGTGGACGGGTCTCGTGGTAAAAATGTTGCCGGCCATGCTCCCTCAGGGAGTTAGTACCTTTACTATTTAAGATTTTAACTTTTGTTTATTTTAATACGAGCATTTTTGCTGTTATTGTGTCTGATTCACACATTATTATTTAGTTTCTTTATTGTCTGGGCTGCTTCTTTTGGAATTCGGCCTTCATTTTATTTTTATCCTCTTTTTCTTTCTAAATTCTATTATTTTGTTTTTGTGTATAATCTTCTGTCCCAGGTTTGCTAAGTTGTACTGTGAAGTACTCTTTCCATATATTTAAGACTTCGTATATTAGTTCTTCATAATTATTGGTCATTGCCCTGTACCGTGTACGTTCCTTTACCCTATCTATGAGTTGGTAGTATTTTTTCTGGTTTACTTTTCGCGTGTCCTCGAGCATTTCGTTATTTAGGTTTTTAAAAAGATTTTTCTTTTATTCCTTTACTTTCTTTCATTATACAGCCTTCGCTGTATCGAGTATTCTTCCAACTTTTCAGTTTATTTTCAATTATTTTTTATTCGTGTAAAATAACGTTAATACTTTTTTGCCACTATTTTTTTTTGTTCACTTCTACAGAGTGATTCAGAAACATTCTGATAAAAAGCTACATAGATCTCCCTTGTTAAAATAGAGGAAAAATGCCAACAAACACATGGTGTAAAATGCTTCGCTAAGGAGATACAGAGCATCTTAAAGATGATGTAAGGTAAACAGTTTTCATTGAATTATTTGACAAAAAAGTCTGTTGTTGAAGGCGTGGTGCTTACCACACCACCTCGTATATAGGTATAACGTGTCAAACAACCGAGGTAGAAAAAATGATTTAGGAGGCCTTATCCCTCCATGTTGCCGGCCACGCTCCATCGGGCGACCTTAGTGCCGATACATTTTACATACCAGTAGAATTGGAGGAAAAACTAGTCGTAAGAATTTCAGCCCCTTGTGAAATAATATAAATAACACCGGTCATATTTGCAAGAGCAAAATAGTACTTTCGTTTGTAAATGGTTTATCTTCAAACAAAGCAATTTTAATCAATCCTAAATAATGTTCTGTGATGCTGCACTTCCTTAACGAAGCGTTTCAGGACATACGTACGTATGTTAATAATAGTATACATTTTTTACTTTCAAAAATTAATATCTCGGGAACTATTGGCCAGAAAGCTAAACATGTGCATATTACTTAAATCAGAATGCTATATCTATCCACATCCACTAAAATTGGGAGGGGGTTGTATTTAAAAAAAAAATGTCTCTGACGTCATAACTTCAAAACGGAGAGAGGTGGAAAAATGAAAATGGTCTCAAAATATTTCTTTCAAAACAAATCAATTTGATCTATTCAAGCGTTTTTCGAAAATTCCTACGGGGGAAAAAATAAATCCAGGTTTTGAAACTTTATACGCTCTCTGTATAATAATAAATAAATCATGACGAAAGAAAATCAACGTTACATCAGATGTTTATATTCATGGCGAAATATATACACAGTAGGCAAAAAATGGCACAAAATTAAAATGCTTGTAATGTATTTTTGCGGCCTCCGTCTAGAAACACTCAATTTTCATTCGTGTAAATCGTCTGGAAAATGCTTTCTTTCATGCCTAGGCGTGAAAGTAAAAAATTAGGATTTTTTTTAAAAGCGGTTGGTAGCGCTGAACCAACTGCCTCAGCCCTCTCATGTCACGCAAATATATTTTGTAGATTAGGTTGAATGAGGTTTTTCAAATAAGAATTAAAGGAACAAAAAGAACACGAACTTTAGAAAAATAAATTCTCTAGCGTCAAATGTCGGAATAAATTTGTTTTTAAATATAATTAACGTATTTTTCTCGGCCGAAAAAACAATGTGCATCACACGCCTAGAAACTGCTTTGCAAGTACTCGCACTTGCAAAGTTTCTAGCCCTGTGATACAAATTACTATTAATAAATAATGAAAACCCTTCCACTAAAAGTCGGTGATTCAAATCCTTGCGCAGGTGATATTTTTCTTATTTTCATAATTCGCTAAAATACTACTTCCCCAAACGAGTGAAACCTCATAAACTTAATTTCTAAAATAAAATGCCTGTATTTCCATGTCTGTCTGCCTTTATGTTACCACACAGAACTTTGAATTATTAACTCTTTTCAACGTGAAAGTGTATTCATTGCAACCTATAAAGATTGGACTTTTCGGTCGTTCACTAATCATTTAAAAATATTAATGTCACGTGTGTAAGAATCTACAAAATATGTCCCGTTGTTTGTCCCACTGTATATACAAGTGAAAATACGATACAATCAAACTAGCCCAAACAAATACAAAAATGTGGCAATATGAGTTTGACTGTTTAATCCAACTTTAGAGAACATAATTCAGAATGGTAGAATACAGGGTGTCTCTAAACCTACTGCCATAAATTTACCAACCGATTCCTGACGCAAAAATAAGTCGAAAATGTCTATAAAACTTTTGTCCTAAACCGCTTCATGTGGAAGCTACAAGTCTTTGAAAATTGTGTTGAAAAAACGGAAAACAATTGCATTTTAAAAACGGTTTGAGATAAAAAATCGAAATTTTGCAGGCGGTCTAACCTATTGAAAGTATAAACTTCATACTATTCTATCACATGATTTTTATTGATTTGAATTTAAAATCACAATCACTGCATTTTACACTCAGACAAACAGAAAACCTGAATTTTATAGGAAACGGTTAGTCCAGGCGAGTTGAAACAAGAGTACCTGTTTTGTTAATTAGGCAGCAGGGAATACAAATCTGTAAACTAATATGGAAAAAAACAAAAGGTTAAGAAAAACGGGTTACAAGAAAAATGTGATAACCCCCATTCGAGCCGCCCCTGGTTAATTTACAAAAAAAAGTAGTAGAAAGTTTATACCTTCAATAGGTTACACCGCCTGCAAAATTTCAATTTTTTATCTCAAACCGTTTTTAAAATGCAATTGTTTTCCGTTTTTTCAACACCATTTTCAAAGACTTGTAGCTTCCACATCGAGCTGTTTAGGACAAAAGTTTTATAGACATTTTCGACTTATTTTTGCGTCAGGAATCGGCTGGTAAATTTATGGCAGTAGGTTTAGAGACACCCTGTATATGACAAATCCAAACAAATGCTGATGTTCGCAGACGACAAACATATGTAATTGAAATATCAATACCGAGTGCAAAGCCAGTGTTTGCGGAATTAGAACAGTGAGAGAGAAAAGTGGATAAATGTGAGGAAAAACAAAAGATCAAACAGAAATTGAATCAAATCTAAGAATCGTAAAGCACAATTTGGAAGTTTTAGAAGGATTTAAATTACTAGGAGTAATGCTGAAAACTTGAGTCGGCACTCTCACCTCATGTTTAAATTCGTCATATTTAATTAAGAATATTTTTTCAATGCTTTAAAAAAAGTATAGAGCTATATCGTTTTATGTTTACGTTAAACACGGTTTTAGTTAAAGACAATTTTGAACATGAGATGAGAATACGGGCGGGCTACAGAGATGAAGGCAAGAACTGAGCAGTCAAAAAGCAATCTGCACCTTAATCGAAACACTGACAAACAGAAATGTAGAAAAAAAGTTAATGGTCTATAAATGTATGAAACACCAGTGAGGCTGATAATTCCATTTGGAGTATGGACAGTTACACAAAAGAACTGGCAAAGTAGAGTTTTGGTCTGGACCTCATTAAAGAGGGACGCACATGAAGAGAAGTAGAACTATGAATTATAGTAACAGTTTTATAAATATGGGCAAGTTATGTAAGGCGCTTGAAAAAAAAATGTCACTACAAAAAGGACACAAAAAGAATACGGAGTAAAGAGTAAGGAAATAAAGAGAATTTGTAAGAAGGCCAAGCGAAATTATGTGGACGGAATAGCCGAAACGGCGCAAAATTAATAAAGGTAACTTGAAAGGACTGTATGTAAATGTAAGAAAATTCTGTTAAGAAGAAGATAGGTATGGTCATGAAGGATAAGAATGGTGAAAAATTATGTACAATAGAGCAACAACTATCGAGGTGGACAGAGTAATTCAGAAAAACGATTAATAAAGAATATGGAGAAGCTAGGGAAATAGAAATACATAATAGAGGAGGCAGAAGAGAGTCTGTAATTTAGGTAACTGTTAGTCCACCGCCAAAAGAAGAAATGATTTAAGCCATCAAGCAAACTAAGAAAGAAAAAGCACCAAAGATTGAGCACATAACAATTGACATATTGAAGATGGATACGGAGACATTCTCAAACCACTTGCGGAGAAAATATAGAGGGGGGGGGAAAGAAGGGCTAATTTTTAAATTATCGAAGACTTAAAAAAATGCAGAAATTGGCGGGGAACTACTTTATTAAGTATAGCTAACAAAATATTTTATAGGATTATCTTCAATAGAGTGCTAGTGGAAATAGACAAGAAACTACGTAAGGAAAATGTGGTTTTAGAGCTGGTAGGTATTAGTGTGTAGACCAAATAAATACACTGAAAATTATTACAGTGCAGTCTCTGGAATTCTGGTCCCCACTGTATTTGCTTTTTATAGATTTTGAAAAGGCTTTTGACGTTTTGACTCTTTAAAAAAGCGATGTATTTGAAGTAGTGTCAGACAAATAGACTTGGCTTGCCTGAAAAATTAATAAACCTTATTAAAAAAGCATACGACGGCTATTCCTACAGAGTGGTTGATGATGGATTGTTACAATCAAGGTTTAACTTAAGTATTGGGGTACGGTAGCGCTGTATTTTGTAGCCTATACTATTTCTCATTGTACTAGATTATCTATACCACAAAGCTATGATGAACCAAAGTAGAGGGACACAATGCGGAATTGAAGAAACATTGGGAGGATTTAAGTTTTGCGGATGAAATATGTCTTTTATCACATAACGCTAAACACGCACAAGAGAAAATGAATATAATAAAGGAGGAAGCAGAGGTGGGTCTTGGAATAAAGATTAAAAAATTAAGGTAATCTGCATAAACATGGAAAAACCGAGGCATATTACTATAAACGGTGAAATAATAGAAAGTGATTTTATGTATTTGGGAGGTGTCCTAACAAGGAAAAGTGGGGCGTTAAAAGATGTTGTGGCTAAGATAAATAAAGCAAGGGGTGTATCTATACAACTGTTTGGTGCTTGGAATATGAATAACGTTATGGTGTTTGATGCTACAGTAAAAGCAGTGCTATTTCCAGTATTTCCAAATCTTGTATCAAGTATAATAAATAATAAAACACAAGTTACAGACTTCTACAAATATGTGCCTGGGGTCAATTTTAAAAATTTGGGGGACCAGAGACAATATTAAACAAGGAGTGATGGGATAGAGCAGGACAGAGTGACATAAATGAGAGGAAACATGGATAGATAGGTCACATTGAAAAAAAGAGATTAGAAGAAGTATGTAGAAGAGCCTTGGAGTGGAATCAACAAGGGAGTAAAGAAAAAATTGAATGAATACTTAATTTCAATTCGAAGACTTCCACGATCAGTGTTAGTGTTAACAGAACTACAGAACGACTTCCGGGTTGAAACCGTGTCATATTTGAGACAAAAGAATACTTAATTTCCCTATGTTCAGTCTTGGAATAATGCAAACTGCTAGTACCACTAAAAAAAGGACAGAGATAGAAAAGCAACCCCCAGACGAAAAATAAAGACGAACAAAGCCGTGGAAAAGGTTGAGGGAAAGAGTAACTGAAAACTTATTAAACTTCCAAGACTGAAAAATTGAAGGCATTTATGAAATAATAGAAAAATGTCATAGAAGAAGCTAGGGGCGCCCCAGATTCGCTAAGAGGGGCCGTAAACTTAAAACATAGATCGCCATAGATTCTACTTCTAACTCACCAGTATGATCTCATTATTTGCATTACTTCTAAGTAAAAGCACGTATGTACGAATTAACAATAACAAATAAAACTGGTAAGTAAATCTACGATGCGAACATTCTCAAATGCTACAAATTAAATGTTCGGTAATTAATTTTCGTAGACCATCGAAATGTATCAAACATTTATTAATTTTTTACAAAACTCAGTGAAATTTAACGAGTCAATTTTTGTGACTACAATAGCATTTCAAATAATGTGCAAAAAGCTTAAAAATATCAAACATTTGTTTCTAGCGATTTCCAAACAAATTAAGCAACAAAAAAAATGAATCATGTAAGTAAAATATAAAAACTGGACAAATTATAAGAAAAAACTCCAACCCACTTGCAGATATGTTAGTTTATTCACAAGATATGCAAGCATATAATTATCGAATAAATAAAAATATTAGCAAGTTCCAAAGTTATTGTTTCGTCGCCTTCGGCAATTAATTTACTTAATGTATAAAAAAAACTGGATTATGCTTTGATATAAGCACCTCCTTAATTGCGACTGTTATAAATTACGCCGGACTTATTTTAAATAAATGCGGCATTCAAATAAATCTGCACGAACATAAATAAAACTGATGAAACAATATGTTATGTAATGTTGAAAATTTCTCTCTACACGTTTTGTTTGGTCGTTACATAATTAACATATGTATTATAAATGTTTATTAATTTCTTGGGGCTACGAAGATACATATAATAAATATGTTAAGTTGAAATAAAAAGATAAAATCTATCAAGTACGATACATTCGTCACCGATGTTTATTGCTTCGCATTTTAAAGCGTTTAATTTTCCAGTGTAAGAACAACAAGTTCTTTTACATTGTATAAACACCGACTTAAAAATTTAACCAATTCGGTATGAATTAAAATGTGCCAAGGCTTTTTAATCGTCGCAAAATTTTAATCACCTTTTTTGTTCGTGTAATTCACTCTAACCATTAAATTCCGCATCGTGTATCTAAAAACCTTCCTACTTCAGTAATAAAAATAGCAAAGGTTAAAATTTAGGGCAGCCACTTCATGCACGAGTCTTCTTAAGAAGAATTTTGCTTTGTGTAGAATAAGTCTGAGCAAACGAAATTCACGGTCTGCTTTAAAGAGCGCATATAAAAAGTATCAAATTGCTGCCTTTTTGTCCGTTTCCATTACGATAAAAATTATAACCTAACGTTCCGTTCTCGAATTTCCCGGGCTATGAAATAAAATTCGATTGTTCTAATGAATCCAATTAAAATGTGCGAAGTAGAGACACAAAATGGGAAAACTGTTACAATGTTCCGGCACTTCGTAATGGGATTTTGGGATTGCGCTCTGCACAATGGCTTTACGGATTTAGCAATCTCAATCCCGATTCACAAAACTAAGTTTTGTTTATTTGCGACTGTTACAAGTTTTTGTGTAAAGCGAAACCTAATTATGACACTTCTTGAGTGATTAACAACGTTAAACTTTACGAGTTAAGGCTAATCTCGAAAAATTGGAAAACTTAGTTGATTCAATTTCAACTTGTTTTTATTTAACTTTAGATACAATTTAAATTACACAGGAATAAACAACTACTATGCCTATCTATTCTGTGCTTATACTTCAACGTTTTAGTGAAAATAAAGGTGAAGTACGTGAAAAAGAGATGCTCTTTATTCTTACTTTAATATTAGTTTAGGCTATTGGTTTGAAGTAATAAATAATTATAATCCATTCGCGTTGATTTTTTCTTTAAGTTGCATTGACGCCATACTTGATTGTTTTGAAAATCTGTTAAGAAATTGTTAATAGTTATTTGTACAACTAGTAAAGAAAGCAATATTTTTTTTCATAAGTTTGAAGTTTGATGCACGACGGCGAAGCCGGAGTGCATCAATCAAACGAGTGAAAAAAAGATGCTTTCATACGAGTTGTACACAATATTTTTTTGCATTTTGACATCTTAAAATCACAGCAAGAAAGGAAAAATCTACGAAAACAAAAATTCACTAGGAAGGATATTAAATAAATTGTCAAAATATTTATCAAGTGTTGAAAGTGTCAAATTAATCTTGGTTTTGCGAGAATTTTTAAAGACTAATTTACAAAGAAAAGTCATTAAATAACCATAGCCCATCTGATATTAGAGATATTATAGTTATTTAAGTATCAAGGGCGGTAGGTGCGTTTTACCGGTGGAGGGTGTGTAGAGACCGACGCGTAGCGGAGGTCTCCATTTTTTACCCGAGACCGGTAGCACCTACGCCCGTGATGCTTATTACAATTTTTGCATGATCCATGCAATAACCAAATTAAATAAATTACTATATGTTCATGTCAAAATGACAATAATTGAGTGATAACTGTAAAATTATCTAAAAATCCCACTATCTAAAATGACAAAAAACACTCAAATTTTCATATTGTATTACTAACCGCTTACCGATCAGTAATTTGTAAGCATAACTTACTATTGTCATAATTAAATCAGTAAACATGTCAAATTGACGGATCGTGCAAAAAATGATTATAGATTAAACTAACAAAAATTTATATATGTATATTGTATATTCCCTATTTTAAAGATCCGTTTATACACAAAATCATTAACTTGGACATTGTAAACGAATTACTATTCAAAAGGATGATTCTAAATTGTCTAAAACCCGAGAGGAATTTACTTATTTAGATGCAAACTCAAAGGACAACACAGCCAAAATCAATATCAGTGTTTGTTCTTGTTCGAGGGTGTTTAAGATGAAGGAACTTGAGGAGGTTGGTATATTTATTCTACATCGAACCTTTGCGTGTGGTTTCATATGCAAATTCTATTTATAATCCCATCTGATGGCTTTTATTTGCAAGTTAACTGCCTTGTTCTCGTTGTTATAATCCTTCGAGTAATTGCACACTTACGTGAAAATTAATTTGATGAGAACAAGGCCCGCGGGGGTCAAAATCAACAATATAAGCAGTAGCATTTGATTAGTTAAGGTTAATAGGGGGTAGCGGTAGAGCGTGGAATACCAAACGATTTTATACCCTCTTGTGATTATCATAACACTAATTACGCATATTGCGCATTATTTACAACCGGGAATTCAACTCTACTCTCATTAGAGTATGCCTATATCAATTGGACTATCACGAAATATATGCAAGGTGTTTTAAAAATTTTAATTAAATTAACTGAGAAATGAAAGGAATTATCTTGGTTAGCTTGTTACCCAATGAGGGTTGAAGGGATTTCTAAAATTTGTACGGGTAGCAGTGTAAAAATGAAACGGGGGCTGCAAAATTTTACATAATTGTCAATCCAAAGTAATAGAAATGGCGAATTTCCTTGCGATTCTAGTGCCAAAAATGAGGAATTTATACGGGGAAAAATTTACGACGTATCTTAAGGTTAATAAAAGCTTAATAAAAGATTTTAGTTTACCTGTTCCCACATAAGGTGTGGAAAGCCCTTAGCAAAAACTGAAGCCACAGCGAGATGAGCACAGCAAAGGAGGGATCCAAAGAGGGCGGCGATCCAAGCTTTTAAGGGCATCATGGCGTAAGCCAAAAAGACGACGAATACAACTTGCCATGTGCCTTCTGCAGCCACCTTCGATGTCGCACTCGAAGGATAAAGAGGTAGAGCGACCGCACAAAACGTAGCCAGGAAAAATAGGACAGCGTAGCAAACCCATAAAAGGTAGGCATCCTGCATGAAACGCGTATGCAAAAACCCCAAAAGTACCGCGAAAAGTATGCAATGGGCTGCATGGTAAATGTTTTGGGTTGTTGGGGCATGGGCATACGCAAGTCCCAGATTTGCCAAAATTGCGGTTAACAAAACGAAAAGGGCGACGACAGCTACGACGCTCGAATGCTGTAGTTTGCAGATATAACGTTGATACAATTGCTCGAGTTCGTCGTTTTCGAAACGATGGGGGTTTAACAGACGCCCCAACAATCGAGGTGATGTCATCGCCTTTACGCTGTGGTCCATGATTGATTTTTCGAATTTCAGCAGCGAGAGCTCAGGAGTATTTGTGTTTTCGTCGGCGTGCCATTACTGAAACAAAAGAAATAGTTTTAGTTAAAACGTTTTATTTATCACGATTTACTTCACTATATTTTTCTTCAGTTAAAGAAGATATTGACAATACTTAAGCAATTTAAATAAATAACTAAATTTATGAAGAGCCCCAAGAAATTATTTTCGGGATAATTTACAAACATTTTCTTTCGGTCTTTCGCTTTGTCAAAATTTTTTAGTATAATTTATGAATAAACGAGCCAACCTTAAAAGATCAACTGAATCAGTTGTAAAAAAAACTCAGATATCAACAAACACTACATAAATGTTAATAATCTGGTGTTACTTCAGATGTTACATTTCTTAATTGTAAATTAGTTTAAAGCAAATTACATCTCATTAACTAAATCACTCGCAAAACTGATGCCAACTAGGTTGGGTATCTTCAATTTAATTTAGCAATTCTATAACAAGGCTGTCTAAATTAAACCTAAATTTCAGTGTTAATGTATAGGTAAAGCACGTGAGGAGCCAGTTCACTTCACATTGTAATAACCCAACGGATTACGGTGGTAAGATCTATTTCTGGGGATTAAATTCCCTTCAAGTAGTTTTACTCCACCCTAAGTATATAAATCAGAAGCTGAATCGCAGCCCTAATGAATGGAAGTGCAGTAGAGCTGCGGACAGTTGCAAATTTTCCCTTACAATAGCTTATAATTTATGTATTAACTCAGTCTAACCCTTTAAATTTGGTTTATTTAACACTGAATATGAAAATTATTAGCAATTACTGCGATTAACGTTGAACATCTTTGTGTGTAACTTTCTGAATGATTAATTTATGAGAGGGGTCGCTTTCTTAGCCATTAATAACTGATTTGTTATGAACGATGATCTATTTAGCCAGACCTTTCACGTCCACATGAACATGAATATAAAATAATTTTAGCTAAACTACCAAAGAGTCTTTAATTTTTGAATAAACCGAATGACGTTATAAACAGAATTTAAAATTCGCTGACGAGGGTTTTGGAAAGTCTGACGTAAATACAGTTTCGGTTTATTATTCACATGGTTCATTGCTTTTGGTTGTTGGTAATTTTAGGTTCCTGTTGCTTAAATCTTCCATGTTATTTATTTTTGTATAATGATTTCTACGCTACTTTAAATAAATTTTTAACCAAGCTATTAAAAAGCAAAGGCATTATTAGTAATGAAGGATAAACAGATTACAATATGGAAATAAGTAATAACGATTATAACAGTTTTATTACACTTAATAATGATACTAAAAATAATCTGATTAGCATGTCTGAATCATTTTACTAGCTTTAACGGTGCAAAACAATCAATGAGTTTACGTAAGAAAAACTTTTATTTTTATTTATACGTAAACCAAGCGCTTTATTAACTGGTTTCTTAGATTTGAATAAAAATTTAACTTTCTCAAAAATTCAATATTTCCAATCATTAAATTCGCTATTCGCCTAAAAAACTAAATAAATCGAAGTTCCTTATTTAAAAGAAGTGGAAAACGCCAGATTGGAAAATTTATGAACAAAATTTATAGCTGTTCTTTCGCTAAAACTTTTATTAAACCAACATTCAGTTTGAGAAGTTTCAGAAATCTTTCCTTGTGGCATATGTGAACCACGGTTTTGCTAACTTTTATTACGTCCGAAATGTTTGCTAATTCAAATTTAAATTTCTGAACACTGTTTTTAGTTATGAACTCCATAATTACCTGCCAAATCCAAATATTAAAGCACAGCTCTTGATTTTACGTTTTTGCAATGCTAATAAATTCTGGTAATATATTCGTCCAACTTTATGGCTTTATTTGGGGGAATTTTGGATTTTTGTAAATGTGACTGAAGTATTTCAATTTCAAAAGACTATAAATATTATTTAGAATCTGAAGTTTGTGATTTTCATAACAATGACATATTGGTTTCTGAAAATAAAACTGGAACATCAATACAAGAATAGTCATTTTCTAATAAAAAAAAAACACGAGGGTGGTGGTGTCAGGACTACAAAATTAATTCCTAAATCAATCAGTAAGTATACAAATCAAACAAATACGAATCAATTAGGGTGCTAATATACTTTTCATGATAATTTCCAAGCACCAACTAAATTATTAAAATAAACCCGTGTTTGTGTTAATTGCGATAAAGCAGATAAAGCTTTTACCGACAAACTAGATAAGAGCCCATTCAGGAAGTAGCCAGATTTTTATTTCTTTTGTCGTGTGTTAACCATCAGTTAGCTTCAGTATTCGAATGTATTTATGATACCCTCAAAGTGGGCGTAAAGCGCCCCGAGAGGAACATTTTGCCAAACATGCAACAACAGAAAATATATTCCTAAAGTTCAAGGTTTTCACACGTCGATTTTACCCTTTATTTTTTCTGAAACAACTTTAAAAGCCTTTAATTAGTTCAAAATTTTATTTACGGTAGTACCTTCACGACATGAACCAAACGAAAGGCCAGTTAACTTTAGAACCCTTCAGTTTCGAACCAACAATGCAACTTTTAAGTTCAAGGATAATATAATGACGTCAATAAAAGCACCTCGTTTTCTAATATACCACCCTTGATTTACAAACATAAATTCTGGAAGATTACATTGGATGGTTTCTGGGGGTTAGTGGAATTATACACGCGACAAGTGGAACAGTTTTCGAGGTTGCCTCCTGTAAAATAAGCCGTAACCTTCCTAAGATTGCATTATTCGCACGCCATTTAACTCAAATCAAGTTTAACGAACTTTATGAAGTAATAATGCATGATCGTGCGTTGAATAAACGCAAATAAATAATAGAAAAAATCTAGAAAAGAAAAAGACGCTCAATTTAACGAAGGAGCGAGAAAGAGCAACGCTCCCAGTAATCGATAGTCCTTCCTGTGAATGGTTAGGATAACCCCTAGCACGAGGAGTAGTTTGCAGAACCTTTTACGCTATAACCACAGCTATTTCTGGAAACTATGGCGTCTGCGAACTGCTTATGTTCGGTGTCGCAGGATACTTGAGCAAAGACAACCTGAGGAAGACTGTGAACTGACTGATAGTATTTTCAAAACGTTGGTTTTTATATCAATCATAACAAAAGAGGTTGGCCTTATAAATTTTCAATAAACGAATCTTATAAAAGCATTCCCGCGTGAATGCTTTTCCAGAGATTTTTCCAGTAGGTAAATACGGTTTCTTATGAATATCAAAATTATTTTTGAGGCGACGTTTTCGTATTCCAGCTAAAAATAAATCCAAAGGATTGATAAATTAACGTTTAGATTGATTATCAACTCGTTTTTGATAAGAGTAAAGGATTTAAAGTTACACAGATCTGTCTGTCTGCATATCAAGCTTAAATCCTCATTGATGGTTTCTAAACGCTACACTTTCTAAAACTGCTTTTCATCAAACAGTTGAACATATCACGAAATCTACCATTTTTATTAAAGGAGTCCGGCAGGCCATTAAGGGACAAAAAATAATAATACCAATGGTGAGTCTTTGTTATCCTTGTATCAAAAGTTCAATAAGAAAGTGGTGTGGGAAACGTTCAAAAATCCTTTGTGTTGATTTTGTACATTACATTTAACATTTGTAATCGTTAGGTTTTTGCCAAACGAAATAACAAAGATGAAAGCGTTTGAAAATAAGGAAAATTATTTCAAGAGCTTTCACCTCATGACCTATAAAATGGATTTCAGGTCCTTGCTAATTACATTTGCAATCATTTTGTATAAAAATTTTACTCAAACGAAACAAGAAAACTACAAAATTGTTTATTAAGATTCTTTTTTACTAAAGCTGGGAAAAGTTAATTTCGGACTGAACCTGGCAAGAATTAAAAATAAATCGCAAACGGAAAGAAATAACTATCAAAAGATTAAAAATTAGCTCACTTGATGGTATTCAGAACACGAGATAAAAGTACATGAGTGGTTTCGAGTGCTCCGCACTATCAAAATACTTGACCTATCTGTCGACATTTTGGTAATCATCAATTCTATTACTTCTATAATTTATTAGCGTTGAATTAGAATTATAACTTCATAAGGAGTAAATTTTAAAAAATAAAACAGAGTATTGCTAAAGAAAGAAAAGACACAGGCCCAAATAGTTGAGTTTTTTTTACAAGTGCTACACATCATGGATTTAAATCAAAATTAAAAACCAAAAATTACACGAAAGCTTCAACAAAATAACTTGAAGGTCCAAGTCGTTATTTCTTCCTCAAATTTTAATTGTATAAATAGTTAAACTCGTTGGGGAACTGAAAAACATTCCAGGCAGGAATTTGAGAAATTCCTAGAACTTCCAAAACGTTCAATATCAGTGAAAGTTTCAGTATAAAAATTCACCATAAAGCACTTCTGGTTATTATTTATGTAAATGCGTAATAAACGAAATAAAGGGCGTTTTTTTCGTCGGAAAATTATTGATAATTCGAAGATTCGTGTACGAAGTACACGCCAAAATACAATTAACAAGGGGCCAAACGTAAACTTGCAAACCAATTACCTAAATTAACATTACTACACCAAATGCTTGTCTGAACATCCTACTACAGTCTACAGTCAGCAACAGAACTGCTTTGAAACCACAAGGTCCCCCTACTAATTAAAGATGTCAAAACGTATTCGATTCTGGTTGATTAATTGTATTAAACAGGCAATCAATTCATTGCAATTTAAATTTTTGAATTCAATTAATATTACCTATCTAGGATTAGTAAATCTATTTTCTATTTTAAAAACTATATTTTGCAAAATTTAAATTACAGGTTACAATAAAAATGATTTAAAATGTTCTGTTTTCATATAAAAGCTTTTGGTTAACTTGTAAAGTGACTTTAAAGCACTATAAGAGAAAATAAAATAGTAATAAAGAAAACATTCAAATTTTCTTCTATTTCTAAGAGATAAAAGTAAAAAAGTCTCCTTTTTCTTTTTCGTCGGTTCCGGTTTCATGCCATTTATTAGCTGTCTCTGCTCTTTTTCCTTTGCGTTTGTGTCTTTGGGGATTTTGCCACGACTTATTTGATCTAGACAGTACAAGTAAAAGACCTCTTTGATTCTGTACGCCAAAAATTGTAGGATAAAGGCAGGTTTCGCGTGTGCACGATGAGATTTTTATGTATTATTTTTTTGATGAGAAATTTCTAGAAGTAAATAGATTTTTAAATTAATATTTAAACCGCGGATTTGAAATTCAAATTTACCTGGATTTACTTAATTAAAAATCTTGAACAAAATTTTCAATTTAAACCTGAAGTTGTTTAGGCTAAGAATAGTCCACGCCAGATCTCTTTGATTTGAGATTATTTGTATTTCTTTCTGAAGATGTGTGAATTTCAACAGCTTTTGGACCAATTTTATAGATTAAGTTGTTTTACTCCGCAAAACTATTTCACCTAACTTGAATATCACACTAAATTGGCGGTTGATTTTAGCGAGGATTTTAGCTGGAGCAATAAATTAACTCGTTGAATGCTCCGGATGTCTGTTCTTCTTGTGAAATTCTTTTGCAGCTGTTCATTCGTCTCTTCATATTTTATATTTTCATGTTTGATAATGTTATTCGTAGACATACTCAAGTTACTAAATTTAATCTTGCCATATTTTTATTAAGCGAGGTTACAAAGAAGGATGGTTATAAAGTGAGATTTTGAACGAATTCTCAAAGGTGCACAAGATTTATTTTTGATAAATGAATAACTTATAGCTTGACCGTTTCCCATTTTCAGTAAATATTGAGGCTTCTTTATACATACATCAAACATTCTTAAAAGCGAGTCAAGCACGTATTCTGCTCATCTGCGGCCGTCAAAAGGGGTTTTCGATAGTGAACACCCCAAGTTTTCTCTTCAAAACCTTAATCATTTAAGCTCTTACGTTTCTTCCATCAACCATACACATTTTAACGAATCAGAAACGAATTTTACGATTTTTACACATCAAATTTACAAGCATTCACCAACCTCATAAAAGAGTTATTTTTACTACTACCAACAATCGTGATATTGGCCCTTCAGCTTTTTTATTTCTATTATCAGGGACGTTAAAAATAACACTAGAAATAAAAGCTTGCATGGGATTTTTTTAGAAACTAAAATCCGATAACTCGTAAAGTTTTACTTTTAGTGCATCTGTCTGTGAAAGCAACAAATATACGTTACGCCATTTTAACCATTTGCTATTATTATCCAGCAACACGAGATCTAGTTTGAAATCTCTTTATTTTACATTTAAAGCATTTTAAGGACCGGCTATTTATTCTCACTGCAAATAAATATCACAACGTAGCGTAGGTACACTTTACTCGAATTGTGCCACACTCGTAGTTCACACTGTGCTCCAGGGTTATTAAACATCGTGTAATAGACATTCAGGACACGAAACGGATATTTCTCGAGAAATTTATTTATGTTTTATTATGCTTTATAATGTAACAACGTAAACGAATAAGTAGAAACTGTTTTAGATCCTTGAAAATTACCAGTAAATGTGAAATTAAACTGTTTGGATTTAGACAATAATAGACATGAAGTAAATTTAAACGTTTGGCTCTGAAAATACGAATGACTGGAACAACTTCAAGATAAATATTGAACGTATTGTTTTTCTTTGCTGTTGTAAGCTTACAAATTTAGAACCTTTCAAAAACATCTAAGGAGTTTTACAATTGCGAAAGCGAAGGTTGCATCAAAGTTTACACAACAACATTGATAAAATGTACGCTAAACTATCCAGAGATTCAATAAATTTATAATTAGGGTTGGTTCTGGTTGGTGTTGGTTACGTCGGGTTACGTAGTTACGTTACGTCTGTAATAATTTCAGTATCTGACATTTGTCAAATAAGTTTAATTGAATGACAGGTCGTTTATACAAACACCGACACGATCAACCATAATTATAAAGTTACTGAATCTCTCTATTGATCCACCATACGAGCTTTAATCTCAACCATTGAAAAGTGAAAAGTCACAAAGCACTATCTTTAACTTTTAGTTCTATAAGGCTTTAAAGTAAATCCATACGAGTGCATTTTCGAAAGCAGCTTCATATTTATTTATTCATTTATTCAACTTCGATCGTTTAGTTGGCAATATTGAAAATGTAATAACCACGTTTCTAATAGTTTGGTGTTAGTTACTCTGCAAAGAAAACGCATTTTCTATTTGTTTTACAATGGTACTGAACATCGCGCTGTTATTAATTTTTTTTAATTTAAAATGTTGAAAAGACGCAGAAATTTTCGAAGAAATGAAAAGTGTGTTGGGTGAAAATTACTCCATCATATGCGACCATAAAAAATTGGGTGTCTGAGTTTAAACGCGGCCGTACAAGTATCCAAGACGAACATCGTTCTGGACACCCAAAAAGTGTCAAAATTCCAGAAATGGTCAACAGAATTCACAACCTGGTGTTAAAAGACAGACGGCTCAAACTGAGCGAAATAGCTAATTTTGCAAACATCTCATAAGAGCGGGTGCGCAATATTTTAACAGAAGAACTGTGTATGAAAAAACTTTCAGCAAGTTGGGTGCCACGATTGCTTACAGCTGATCAAAAACATCTTCGGGTGCAAGTTTCCCACGAGTATTTGGACAGTTTAAAAAATCCAGCCGATTTTATGCGTCGATTTTTAACTAAAACCAGACCTGCGTTCATTACTACACCCGCGATGAAACTCCAATTAAAACAAATACATATACAGAACCCGGTTGGTCAGTTCTAAAGAAAGCAATAGCCGTAAAATCAGTCGACAAGGTGAAGACTTCAGTTTTCTGGGGTGCCAAAGGGGTTCTGCTGATAGACTATCTCCCAAAAAAGGAAACTAAAAATAGTGAATATTACGCTAACCTTCTTGAACGATTGCACCAAAATATCCAAGAAAAACGATCAGGTTTAGTACGAAATTTTTTTTTATCGAGATAATGCACGTCCCCACATTAATGTTAGTGGTTAAAATCAAGAAACTAAACTATGATATGCTTCCGCATCCAGCTTATTCGGCGGATTTAGCTCCCTGTGATTTCCATTTATTCACTAAGCTTTCTTGGGAGGGCAACTGAGGAAGTCAAGTCCGCTGTAGACGCCTATTTTGCTGATCTCGAGGAAAACACCTTTCGTGATGGGATTAGAGCATTAGAACAAAATATCATTTTAAAAACATATAACTAGTTTCTCTTTAGGTATTAGGCTAACCACTTATCATCCCGCCCTCGTATTTTGACTAACGTTTAATCTATACCTCGAAACTCTTACAAGAGTATAGTTTCGTGTTTCATAATTATTTATATCATAATTGCAGCGTAAAATGAGACGTTTCGGTGAATTTCTAACAGAGAGTACATAAAGAGATGGTAGCGTTAAAATAGAAAATTTGAAAAACAAAGGACGACAGAATTCTGTTTTACTTTTCTTAACCATAACACAAAGAACCTTCTTTCGTAATCGATATATTTTTATCGCATGAGTCGAACTACCTCACAAAATTAATCAGCACAATCTGAATTATTAAATATCGCCCAGTAATATTAGGTTTCATCTTCTAAAAAAATCCCAGTGCGCTAAATTTTTATATACACCTTCGCTATGATGTTCTACAAAATGTGTCAAAAATTGACATCGATATCGTGTCGGCGTTGTGATATATTCGACGTCAAAATCTCGCATTGTATGGCTCGGAGGTCGATGGAGGTTATTATAAAAATTATAGATCTGAAAATTTCCTAGAAAAAAGATTCCATGCAGTTTTTTGTAGAACCAACCGTTTTCGCTGTAGAAGACAGAGATTGAATAACTATGCACTCAGTTCCGCATCATCTCGGAGATAGAATGCAGAGCGCGTTCTTTTTTACTTGGAAATACTTGGTTTTCCCGGTAGGCCTAACCCATGGTATACGGAATAATATGTTATATTAATGTAAATATGTATGACAGTGAGATAATTGTGTTAATAAAAAAAATGGATCCTGTTGATAATTAAAATCTACAGAACTTCGATAAGTCGAACTTCGATAACTCGAATTTTTGATAACTCGAAACAAATTGGTTGGCGTTAGCGTCAAGAGTGAGAATTATGTGTAATTTTTACTTGATAACTCGAACTTCTGTTACTCGAATATCTTGATAACTCGAACAGAATATTTGGCGCCACCTTCGATAAGTCGAATTTTTAAATACTAGAACGAGTCGAATTGTAACGAAAGCCGAAATTTGTTGACTATGCATTCAGATTCAGAACGTCAAACGTAAATTATTTTGTCTACAATAATAAATGAGGGTATAAAAGACTAAACAATAATAATATTGATAAATTTACAGAATGCACGTATTTGTTCTGTAACACTTATTTATGCATAACAGTATAACTAATAAAAAGTTTCGAGTTTTATTTCAATAATTAAGCCTGTATTTCATTAACACTGCTGTGTGTTTAAAACCGCAGAGTATAAAATCAATAGGGTCTACTTTTTGCGGCGCGATTCCTTAAGAACGAATTGGAATGAAATAAAAGATGACAGCGAAGGTGATATGATAGAGGATGATTTGCAGCAACCACCTTCAAACGAGTTGGTGGCAAATTCGTTGAGCGTTTTGCGTTCGTATTTAAAAACCAATGAATATACAACCGATTCTCTGTATAATGGTTTAAGTAACATTGAAACTTTTTTTGAAAATCAAAATAAAAACTCCTTTCGTCAGTCACAAATAACCCACTTTTTTACACTAAAATAAAAACTACCTACATAATATGTACAGAGTGATATTTTAAAAACTCAATTGCAGCAGGCCCTGGATAACCTTAGAACTGGCTGTATTAAGCTTAACTGACTAAATGTGAAGTTTCTATTTGTGAAACTAACAAAAATATTTGTCAGTTTTATAAATAAAAACTTCACATTTAGTCAGTTAAGCTTAATACAGACAGTTCTAAGGTTATCCAGGGCCTGCTGCAATTGAGTTTTTAAAAAATCACTCGGTATTATGTATGTATACTTTTCAGCATAGAAATTCCGTTGCATTACAATTTATTGTGTAATTCTTTGGTAAAAGTACATATACATATGAGTACATAATATCTAATGAGGTACCTACGTTACCTTTTTATTTTTTTTTTTTTAACATTCATGCATACTACCGTAACCCCCCGGAACCGCTTTCGCATTACTTCAGGGGGTACGGGCGTCCCTTACACACTAACTTACACACTACATACATGCAACTTACATACTAAACTTATACTAAGTGAAACCGACTTGCACGGACCGCGAGTCGAACCCACAGCCCGAACAGACCGATTTCACTGTGGCCTCGGCGAGGAAGCGGAGCGACCGCTCGCCCACCGCGACCCCCACCTACGTTACCTACGTAACGCATTTTTACCCAAATAAATACATACATAAATAATACATACATATTATGTTATTATGTATTTTATTTGATAACCCGAAGTCTTGATAACTCAAACTTTTTTTCTGGCAAGTCATGGTTTGAGTTATCGAAGTTCGACTGTATTTCGTCATTGATCAGTTAAGGTGAATTTCTGAATATCTTCGTCATCATCTTCATTTTCTTTTTCTACCATATTTGCAGATAATATATCGAGGGGAATTATGTCGGTATCTATATCGAAACCATCGGTATCTTCAGTTATATCAGTTTCAGAATTTACACATGGCTGACCATGGCAATATCCACAAGCTGCGAAGCATCTTAAACCACTTTTTAGCATGCAAAAATAAAATGTGCTGCTTACAATAATAAGAATATGTACTTTATTTAGTAATATTACTATTTTTTTTATGGATGATTTGGATACTTGCTGAGACTAGCAGACGAATATATTTTTGTTCCAACATTTTGTTTGCTCCATTGCTTTTATATTTTTACTATTATCGGAGTAACCGTCGAAGACGACAACAGTATTTGTACCAAAATAGTTGAGCAAATAATTAACATATTTGTTGAGAATGGTAGTAAATGTGTTATTTTTTTGCCATACGACACGATGCAGAACGCAGTAGCCTAACTAGAAACGTAGTTTGTAGGGGTCTCAGTCCACTGTTTAACAATTGCGTCAGATATAGACAGGTGCCGTATCAATCAAATTATAACCTTCTTATAATAAGTTATAATTTAATTAAAATATGTATAGGTCCTAGTTTGAGGACATTTGTAATGCTAATGCCTACAATTATTATCAATTTTTTTTAATGAAATTGTGATTAATAATCTTGATCTTGAGGGGGGTCTGCCCCCCCCCCCTTGGTTACACCACTGTGCAGAAGAAATCCACCATCTATGACTTGGGACTGTCAGGCATAAACGGATGGCCTTGCCACAGAGTGACAGAGTGCGTTATGCGGTTACGCCATATGCGAATGCATAGCTATACATTACCTGCGCTCTACGACGAAAACGGTTGATTCCACAAAACAAATGTGTAGAATCTTTTTTGTAGGAAATTTTCATATCTACAATTTTTATAAGAACCTCCATCAGCCCCCGAGCCATAGAAAGCGAAATTTTTGCGAAAAAAACGCTTTTCGTGACCTCGAATATGTCACAACGCCGACACGATATCGATGTCGATTTTTGAATCGTTTTTTAGAACACCATAAGGAAGGTATATACAAAAATTTGGCTCACTGGGATTTTTTTGGAAGATTGGGGAATTTTATTCCTAAAATTACTGGATTAATAAACTTAGTTAGACTATTGTTTCATGAAAATCGTGTCTTCTTCTTGTCTAGCACTAGCTCAGAGTAGTTAACACTTCAGAATTACAAAGCAAAACAAAGAGACGTATATTTTGTAGCAAGGTAATCCGGAAACTGGCTTATAATAACACGAGCAAAATTTCGTAGCATTTTCTTGCTGTACCTATTGCACTTTTGAGTCAAACACATTGGAGTTATTTCATATGTTCGTTATAATTTTTAAGTAAACATAGATATTCAGGCAATACACCCAAACATATCAGTTATCACCACGGCAATCCCCGGTTTGCAATTTTGCTACAGAAGATAATAAGAGTTTTCCAAGAAAAATCTTTACAAAAATAGCAGAACACAAAAGTCTCAACGTAATGCTAACCCAAAATATACAAAACTCGGGCAGACAAACAACATTTTTGTTGTAAAAGAGAGGTACCAGGAGGGTTCCAATTTAACTCGGAATTTCTTTGTAACTTTTTATTTAAACAAGATTTTTACAATTTATCCTACACTTCAACATACTCCCCTTCTAACTCTATACTTTTTGGCATCTCTTTGAAAGCTTCATAATCCCTTCTTTATAGAAGTTTTTTGAGTGAGCGGTAGGCTAGTTATGAACAAAAGTTTTGACCTGCTCATAATCTTCAAATCGAATACCACTCATTGCTTCCTTGATTGGCCCACACAAGTGAAAATCACAAGGAGAAAAATCCGGACTATAAGGAGGATGTTGAAGTGTATCACAGTGTAATTTATCCAAGGTTACCCTGCTCAATTGGACGGTGTGCGGGCGAGCATTGTCGTGGAAGAGAACCAGACTCCTAACCAACGCTGCCGCCTTTTCGTCCGAAATGCAGGCTTAACTTTTTCGGCAAGCAATTGAGCGTATAATAAGAGGCATTAATTGTACGCCTATCTTCTACAAAATCTGTAAACAAAACCCCTTCCGCGTTCCAAAACACAGTGGCCATTATCTTCCCAGCTGAAGGGATAAGCTTTGCCTTTTTAGACTTTGGAGAAGTTTTGTGTCTCCATTCCATGTTTGATTTTTTGAATTCTGGTGTAGTGGTGTATTTTAATCTTTCGTTGTATTCTACAACTCTTAAAACAAGAAATAGTAAAAAAAAACAAGACAAAAAATCTTATGTCGAAAACATTAATTTTGACAACACTGGCTAGATTTACATATACTCTGCATAGCAAATTGATTATTTTATCATTATATTCAAGGACAGAAAACTGTTGAGTTCATGAAAGCTAACTATCTTAGTAAACACTAAAAAAAAATATGCTAACCTAATCTCGGCAAAAAGAAATTTCTGGAGCTTTTAGTGTAGTTCAATAATGAATATAAAAAAATTAAAAAGATAAATCTGGTAATTAAACAGGTGATGTTAAAGAAAGAAGAACTCGAATAACATCAGGTGAAAAAATAATTGAAAAAAAAATAAGATGAGTATGAGTAGGTAATAAAGAAAGCGAACAACCTCAAGTCGAATTAAATTAGTAAAAAGAAAAAAAGTAGAACAAAAGATTTGTAAAAAGCTGGAGAATATACTGTACAACAAGGAAAGGGAAGAAGAATTAAATAAAATAAGCATAGAAAAGAAAGCGTTAACAGAAGCACAAAGAAGCTGATTTCAAATATATTTTACATCTTCTTTGAAATAGCTAAAAACAAATACAGGGTGTTTAAAAAATATGTTCGGATATTTTACCCACTTATAGATCTCACCGATACAAACAAAAAAGTCATGATAAACATGGGTCCGAAAATCAACCATTTTCGAGATATGGAGCTTTTTAGAAAATAAATGTTGGTTGTTATTTCAATAAGTTTCCCACCCATTAAAACTAATAACCGTGTAAATAAAACATTTTAATTACCAATAATTAAAGTAGATGGTCTACATGTCCTTCTTTCATTTGTAAACATCCTTCGCATCTCCGTAAAAATGAACGCCCCACGCTTTCAAAGATTCCCGGATTTATACGAACAGTCTGGCAGGCATGTTCTATTCATTCTCGCAATTCGTTTAAATTATTCACAGGGCTTGAATAAACTAACGACTTTAAATACCGCCAAATACAAAAGTCGAGTGGAGTGAGGTTAGGAGATCTAGGTGGCCATGCAACTGGACCCCCTCGCCCTATCCACCTGCCGTTGTAATTTTCGTTTAGGAAATTTCTAACCATGATTGAAAAATGTACAGGAGCCCCATCATGCATCAACCACATATTTATTATATGAATGAGGGATACATCTTCTAACAATAGTGGCAGGGTATTATGCAAAAAGTAAAGGTACAATAAATTGGCCAGTCAAACGGTTCGGAAGAAAATAAGGTCCTATCAGATGGTCTCCAAACACACCAAGCCAAACGTTGATAAATACGATTCTTCACTCCTACTGGCTGTATCTCGGAAACGGTTGATTTTCGGACCCTTGTTTATTAAGACTTTTTTGTTTGTATCGATGAGATCTATAAGTGGGTAAAATATCCGAACATATTTTTTAAGCACCCTGTATAACAGCAAAATTGAAACACTGAAAAATAACCAAAAGAAAGGAGATCATCCATTGCGGATACTTGTAGTGGGTTAGATAATAAATGAATAAAGTTGAGCGAAACTAGAAGTCTTTCCCACTTGATATATTTCAAAATTTACAGTAGCAAACCAGGTTTCATCTCATAGAGACATTATCAATGCATAGCAAAAAATCAAACAGGTAAAACATAGCAGGATCAGACAATTAACCAATTAAGGTACCGAGTTCTTATAGAAAACGAAGAAAACGATATTAAACTTGCCTGATCCCGCTATGGGATAAGAGGTCCAGACATCTGGAACCTTCACAAGGCAAAGACGTGGAAAAATTACAAAATGGATACCATACTTGAAGTAGGAAAGAAAGACGTTATATTAAATTACAATAAAAGGTTAAAAGTGTGAAATCACACATATTATTTATAAGCTACAGCATCAGGTGCATTCACGGCTGACATTTACAAGGAACTATAGAAAAAAGGCGAAAAAAAGAAAACAATGCATAAAAGGAAGAGAGTGATACAATTAAAGCTGCACCAAAATCAGAACGAAGGAAGGCCAAAAAAATACGAGGAGGGTTCAAATTTAGCACGAAATTTTGCCGCCATATACAAAATAATTTGTATCTTGCGGAATAGTTTTTCTTGATAATACACTGGGCAATCTAGAAGCCATGTGTGCTGTTGTTATGGTTACAATTGTTTTGTTTAGAATCTGCAGCCATGACGGGAAAGAAGCCAGGTAGCTCAGTTGTAAGAGGGCTAGGCTTGCATGTTGCAAGTCCCGGGTTCGAATCCCTACGTTGGTGGAGATTTTTTCTCAGGCCTCTGGGATCGGTACTATGTCTGGTGAGACCATTCACAGTTGGGCTTTAGTTAACTGTGCTCTACTCGGAGGACTGGTCTATGAGATAGAGTAACAAGACCACTAAACACGTAGCAACACACACATGACACCCCGTCTGACTTGAAGTAATGCCTAAAGGCGGTTCCGAGCAGAATGGCTATACACGCATACAAGACACACACAAAAAGAAAGAAGCCATGACGGAACAACCAGTGCATAATTTTGTTGCGCAGCGAATTTCTTATTAATGAAAACATAAAACCTGCTGAACTTCTTGAATGACTTCGACAACAACTTTGTCAAAGACTCAAGTGTTTCACTGGTGCCAGAAATTCAGAGAAGGCCGAACTCAGGTGGAAAATTTATTCCACGCTAGGTGACCACGAACCTCACTCACCGAGTTGAACATTCAGGAAATTGATAGGCTGATCCGAAGTGAGCAACGAATTTCCGTCCGTGATTTAATAAACAAGCTTCAGATAAGTATATTAGTATAGGTACTGTTGAAGACCGGTGCAAGGTAGGTCCCAAAGCTGCTTTCTGTTGAACAGAAACAGAAACAAAGACGGATTGAAATCTCAACCGAACATTCACCAATACGAGTACGAGCGAGAACGAGAAGCTTTTTTAAGCTCAATACTGACCTGTGACGAAACCTGGGTATATCATTTTGTCTCACAACCCAAAAAATCAAGCATGGAATGGAGACGCAAAACTTCACCGAAGCCTAAAAAAGCAAAGATTATCCCTTCGGATGGGAAAATAACGGCCAAGATAACGGCCACTGTGTTTTGGAACGCAGAAGAAATTATGTTCACAGATTTATTACAGGATAGGCGTACAATTAATGCCCCTTATTACGCTCAACTGCTTGCCGAAAAAGTTAAGCCTACATTTCGGACGAAAAGACGGAAGCGTTCGGTTAGGAGTGTGGTTCTCCTCCACGACAATGCTCGCCCGCACCCTGTCCAATTGACTACGGAAACTTTGGATAAATTACACTGGGAGACACTTCCACATCCTCCTTACAGTCCGGATTTGTCTCCTTGTGACTTTCATTTGTTTGGGCCATTCAAGGAAGCAATGTGTGGTATTCGATTTGAAGATGATGAGGCATCCTTCTTACAGTCCGGATTTGTTTCCTTGTGACTTTCATTTGTTTGGGCCATTCAAGGAAGCAATGTGTGGTATTCGATTTGAAGATGATGAGGCAAGAAATTTGGCTTGCCGCTCAGCTAGAAAACTTCTATACGGGAATATGTTGAAATGTAGGATAAATCATATTGTAAAGATCTTGTTTAAATAAAAAGTTACAAAAAAATTCCGTGTTAAATTTGAACTCTCCTCGTATATTTAAAACAAATTAATAAATAATCAAAAACGAACGGGAAGGCTAAAGAATGAAAATTTAAGCTAAGAAAGACGCGCTCTAAAAAAAGCATAATAAGTAATTATCTTACATTCTTTGCCAAATTTGAAAGAAGAGAAACTGCAGGAGAAAAAGAAACGGAAAAATTCCAATAACCGATAGAAGAATGAATGAAGAATAGTGGGTAATGAATCGAAACATGAGAAAAAAGAATAAAATAAAATAATGTGAACATAATATAAAGATAAGGAAAGTAAACTCGAAGAGAATGAAGTTAGAAGGAAACCAATAGAAGAAAAAGAAGGTGAAAATATGGTACAGGCTTATGGTGAGTCCGTTTAAATTGAGGTTAATAACAAATACCTGCTATAATATTAAAATGATAACTACAGATTACAAGGTACTCACTCCTACGTCCTTTGTTGTCTTATTGTTTTTTCGCTTTTATTTTATCTTACAAGAAAAAAACTTTAAATTTAATTAAACTTAATTTCGAAAATTATGAAAATTCTATATACATAACATTTATATAATACTTCATAATTCGTTAAAATACATTAAAAAGTACGTCTACAGAGGAATGAATCTTTACAAATTTAATTTTTATAGTAACACACTTCTCCAACTAAACATGTTATTTCGAACATCCTGTAGAGAATTCTATAGCCTTAATGAACCGCAAATTATGATCCATTCATAAATTTTACCGATTCAAGTTCGCGGTTTTAGAGAGAACAAAGTGAACGAACGATATATATCGCATATTATGCAGGCGTAAATTTAGATTTGCCGGACAATCCCGAGTTTATATTTAATTAATGATAATCCTGATTTATACGCACCATTTTGTAAAATATCAATATAGGTGTTCTAAAATGGGCTTAGCACCATTATCTTGTTTACTATCTGGCACGAAAGCACAGAAAATAACGTCAGCTTGACAAATACGTCGGTACAATTTCCTTTAAAAATGCCTTCTGTCATATTTTGAACTAAAATTTCAGGCGATATGTGTAATATTTCTTTTTTCTGTATTTTTAAAGTTTGTGACAGGCAAAGAATTTTGTTTGCTTCGCTTAAATCTGATTCGCGATTTTTTTTTTAAACATCACATACGATTTAGTTGATATACAATTTCCGAGTTTTCAATGTTGTACAGGTAAATTTAGATTTGGAAGCTAGTGCACGAATTTTTGAAGTTCATTCCACAAATTCACAGCATGAGTCACAAGGCTTTTAAATTTAGATGTTCGTTCATTGCGGGTAATTAGTCATTGGAGTGTTAAATACTTACGATTCGTATGCATTAAACCCGTTTATATTTATTTCTAATGTTATTGGCCCATCAGTTCCATTAGCTTTGAAATACCCACGAGCTTTTGTGTTTTCCCCTGACTTAACCAGGTCTTCAATGATCTAAAAGCAAAGGTTTCACATTTCGAATAAGCTTATCGGATTCGTTAAAAAGAAGCGAAGCGATAATGAATATCAATACAATAGAAAATTTACATTTAAATGAACATGATGAATTCAGAAAAACGAATGCTACAGAATGAAGACAAGCTAACTGGAATAATTTAACATTTTTATTTTCCGCAATCTGAGGACCGATTTTACGCACAAAAGGACGAGCTTTACTAAAATTAATTATGTATAGATTTATCGGTTACTACGATGATATTTAGGGGAGGATATCGTTTGACCCTTTTGCAATTTTAGCCCTTGAAAATCAATCTTCAACATCTGGAAAAACTACTCGAAATATTTTATTGCCAGTCTTTTGTTCCATTTGGATAACTTAGTAAAACAAGAGGCAGTTGTGACAATTCTATATAAACCCTTGGAACAGAACTAGTAATGTTTACAACACGCAAATTATGTTCCGCCTTATCTAACAACTTTACTTTTGTTTGAATTGCCTGGATAATTTTATGTAATTATATCTTATTTCAGAGATACATATCTCAAGAATAAACTCGCTATTCGATGAGAACAAAGCTTAAAATTCCCCGCCTTCTGTTTTTATTATTACATGGAATTCATATTAAATGGCTTACTAAGTAAAAAATACCAAAACTCTGAAATTGTTACTAAAATAAAACATAAGAAAATTCATAAAAATGTGGAGTAAAAGGTACAAATATTTTTGAAATACGTTATGCATACGTTCCCCATATTTAATTCCTAAGTTGAATGAATAATATATTATTCATTCAACGATAAAGATTAAAGAGAAAAATATCAACTTTGAATTGCAAAACTAACGTGTGTTCACAAACAGTCGACATCTCGGTTGCTTTGAAAAACAAATTACAAGTCTTAGATTAAATCATAGACAATGACATTTTACAAATCTTGGCATTTAGTTTTGTGTTCTGAATCAAATTACGAAATATGTTTATGAAATCACAACCTACTCTGATGACGACTGTTTATGAACACCTGTTAGGTAAATTACCGGAAATTACTAAAATCACTAGAATACAAAAAATATCTTCAGTACATAAACATTTAAATTGCGAAATAAAGAAATGTCGTTCCTTATTTGTGGTTTCTTTTTTATAAGCTTTCGTAAACAATTTGGTTACGAATTACTAAACTCCGCGTCTCAACTAGAAATGGAAAAAATTACTGAATGATACAGATCATCTCGATTTTTACGAGGTCACCATCAAAAGATTAATGATGTTTGTAATGCTGAGAAAATTATTGATGTTACTGGACTATGTAAAATAATCAAACTTTCGTTTAATCTATCAACAGACGATTATTAATTTTTGTTCATATTTACGTTGTTGGGAAATCGATTTTTTTATATAAATAAGCTGAAAGTGATTAATCAAGATCATGTTTGCTAGATTGTCCAATTAATCAATTAAGTATTTGTGTTTTTAGGCAAAGAAGTCCTTTCAACTGTTGGAATAAAAGTAACAACACTAAAAAATTCAAATAACTTTTTTGATTTATTTGACTTATTTGATTTGAAATGATTTTCGAAGTTTTTATTTTGAAGAATATTTCTTTTAAAAATTTGTATTTCGCGGTTGTGTTAAACAATATGTCATAAATGTAAAAACAGGATGGTTTATTCATTTAAAACCATAAAAGTGCTCCTTACATTTACGAGTATTGATATTTTATTAGCAGCAATGCAGTAAGCAGAGAACTTTTCTTTATGTGTTGTTTCCTACTTGTCGTCTAGAAGGAACCCTTACTTTTATGACTTTTCATAGAATAACAGAAAACTTTCGTGCCTTCAACTTTTCTTTGACTGATAGTAACGA
Source organism: Melanotus villosus (assembly GCA_963082815.1). NCBI lineage: Eukaryota > Metazoa > Arthropoda > Insecta > Coleoptera > Elateridae > Melanotus > Melanotus villosus. The sequence goes on along the minus strand of OY720422.1, from coordinate 24,573,728 downwards.
AAGTGAAATTTAATGCTGCTCGAAAGTGGACAAAGAAAACTATCATGTTAACTAATTGAAATAACGCATTAATCTATTGGTATTTTTTTACTTTTTATTTAACAAAAAACTTAGCGAAATTAGCCTCGAATTTTACATTTCTTAATCGTTTAATTGCAAATATCAAAAGGCATGTGTTCTGCTGTTTTAGCAAGGGCATTTGTCTTAAATACATAATATATTAAATAAATTTTAATTTCATTCAGTTATAAAACTATAATTGAATTCAAATTAGCAATAAAACAAGATTTTTCACATAAAACATTAATTTGGGAACATACTGTATACTGTATACAATACAAATTAAGAAAGTGAATTCGTTTAATTCTATAGTCTATAACACATTTCAGAAAACAATAGTTTCTTATTCAGTTGTTATAATCGCAATAACTTCCATTTCCTTTTTAATTATTATTAATAACTCATTATGACTTTTAGTTTTTATATCAGTAAATCACATGAATATATTATAAAGAACGTGAGAACTTGCATCTGGTAAATGCAAATAAGAAAGACACAAGCTTTGTACAAAGGATCAAAATACGGATATAACTTATTTCGATAACAGCTCGTCGTTATCTTCCGGTTGTTCCGGCAACCCTAACAAAGATATTTTATTCAATACTTTATCAATGCAAATATAATTTCTGAGTAAGATTAGAATAATGTAATGACCTTTCGGTTTAGTCAAGTTATCTAAGCCTCACATCTGAGGTTCGTACTGTTAGTACAATGATCTTCCGGAACAATTACGGTTAGAATGTACAAATAACTTAGGCTTATTCAGAAAGTCAGATTTAATCCCTCGAGTTCCGGAGTTGCTGACCAAGCAACACAGCAACTTCGGGGCATATTAGATTCAAATGGAATTTTTGCCCCCTTTATTTTACCAACCACTTTGGGAAATTTTCCTTAGCATTTTTGTAAAATCAGTTACTCCCCAAGTTTGATTTTTTTTTAAGACGACGTTACAATTTGAGGTCTTTGTTTATCTTTATCTAATCGAGCAACTATTCTTAGAAAGCATTTTTAATTTAACAATTGAATTGCTCATTAATATTTATTTGGTAAAATGTCAAATTTACAAAATAAGTATACTGTGCTATGCATACAACAAACTGGAAATGACGTCATCTTAGAAGGGTAGTATTACGATACATACATACATGCATGGAAGAATAATTAGAACACAGGTATTTTCATACATACACGCCAATTAAAATCAGCAGCGCTTAAATAATACAAAAAGTAGTGATAAAAGGGATCAAAAACTTTTAGAAAATAAAGTAGGGCATAAAATAGGGTAGTGGTTGGTACATTTTTGTAGACACATAGAGCACAGTTGAGCGGATTATGGATCGGACAACTTCTCGAACTGTTTGACAGTCGAAGCGTGAAATGTTTCAGGCAGGTTACGTGTTGCTCACAGGCCTTTGTAAACCTCCAGGAAGAAAATTCTTCCAACAAGCATATCGAGAGATAACCAGTTGAGATAGGTCGTAAAAATTCGTTCAGATATTAGTACTACGGAGGCATAGATGTTATCTCGACGCTGCACTTGTCCTCTTCAAGTAAATAAAAGATAAGCCCTTTTCCGGATTTACCAAGTGGTTGTGGAAAAACAACTACCGGGACTTTATCCTCGCAAACCTCAAGACAGATGCAATTACAACTTGTCAAAGAAAGCACAGAGTACTGACTCAGATGAGCGAGTTTTCTCTAAGAGTTAATGTTAAAAGGACCGAAAGGAAACCGAGGATGTACTAAATCAAACTTTCATGAGGGTTGTCTCTAAAAACAAGGACGAATCCCTAAATTCGCCAGCTTTCTTGCTTGAAATTAAATTGCGAAATTCATAATTTACATAATTCAATAATAAAAACCGAAGAGGAAAGAGTAATAACGAAAAGTTGAATAACATCTTTTCACGATCGTTAAGTTAAAACAAACGAAAAGTTCAAAGCAACTATGCTCAGATTATTAAGTCTGCTGCTCGTCCCAGAACAAAAATTTGTGCAATCACGTGGAAGAACTTACAAAGCACTAAGCACCGGACTTTTAAAATACAAAGTGAATATTGCGAAGTATCCTTGAAACAAGAAACATCTACAATGCATCTATTATTAAAAATTATTGTTCCCTTTGTTCTGTCTCGAAGCTGAACAGGTGTTTCAAAACGATTCAGAAAATCAATGACTACGGAATAACTGAGAGGAAAATTTATTTAACCTTTAACTCGAGGCACCAGGAATGAATTTCAAAAAAATGCTTTTGGGGAACGGTACGAACGACTTTTTTAAAGGTTTGCTAAAATTGAACCAATTTGCAAATTTACATCGAATCCTTTTTCTTAGTTTACCATTTGTAGAGTTCTTTGTTATTTTCTATTGTTATTAAAACAAAAGCTTTTGATGTAGGAAGCTCGAACATAAACGCCATTTTTCAAATTTCCGCTTCACTTTCAAATGTTTCTATACAAACTTTTCAAATGGTTTTTCAAAAAGAACTCCTCGTGTAAGAAATAGCAACCCAAAATAAGTATTATTTTCAAAATTTAATGGTATTAAAAATGTTTAGCTACATATCGCTCAAGCAAGTTAATTCTGTGGCTGTACTTTAATTTTAATATCCTAAAGTGCCTATTTACAAACGCTCACTTATATCACAATCAACTTCAAAAATAACAAAAAACTAATTTAAGTTACGACAGTGGATATTTAATTCGCTTGTAAAACTATTTAAAATATCGCACAAACTCATGATTTGGAAGTTCCTCTTGCGTGTTTCAGCTGTTTTCTAAAAAATAATTTGATAACTTATGCCAGCATTCGAGAAACAATTTTCAAGGATCCCAAATAAGATAAATTGAACACTGTTTCGGTAACGTCAAATTAACTAAAGTAACAAGTGAATGATGCCCTATTCTGTATCTTGTAATTCGAAATTTGCGCAGCTGTGTAAGAAAATAAATATACGTACCACCTACGATTCTTTCCTCCTAAAACATTGAGGTAATGGATTTCAACAAGCAATCTAATCGAAGTAAGCAATTGCGAACTTTTAGCGGAATTCTCTCGCAACGTCACCCGATAAATATCCGGTTAAAACCAAAATAACGGAAATAAGTTGTTGAATTTCTAATAAATACGGATCCGAGGAAATTAATTTTTTAAAGCAGGTTAATCGTTTTATCAAAGTCAATTTGTCACTGGCTACGAAATTCAAGTGACAATTCCAAACTGGGGAGTTCGCTTTCCCTAAATCAAATTGACAGATCAAACTTATGTAATTTAGTTTAGGACGATTTCAAATCTGGAATCGATCTACTATCCGTCTGTGTCTCGAATGAAGATTAAATTGGAGATAAAGGGAAGGGGGCGATCCGTCCTAGGAACTCCGTATTAAAAGTGCGCTTTTGATATTCAAACTTCAAACGCTTGTTCAGATTGAGCTTGACATTCAAGATAACAATTTAACGCCATCAAAATCCCATAAAATCAACATTTAGTTAAAATTAACTCATCAAAGCAGTGAAGAGTAACAAATTTCCAATAAACGGTAACAAAGTGGTAGGTAAACAAACCAAACCAATGAAGCTAAACAAAAATCCGGTCGATCGTTGAATGACAAGCGAAATTAAATTCACCGTAAGAGTAAACACACACCTTCCAAGGAAAAAGGACAGGTTAATATTGGAAAAAAAAACTCGAGCAAACTTCCAATACAGGTTTTAATAAATTCAGTTACGTGATCACTTACACCTTCATAACATCATAACAACGTTCCGGTGTTCCTATAACTCTATCAGGTTTATTCTAGGAAAGATAATGCTCAACAAAAGATAGAAGTTTCTGGTTACATACGTGAAAGTAATTGGATTTGACTTCTGGTACATCAACATAATAATTCTACGAGGAAACCCCATGTTAAGACCAACATTAGCTGACACAGATGAAGTTTCAGTTTGCAGATTACTTAGAGATTAGCTAATGAGTGAGAACAGTCACGCATGCATCTATTGCGGGTTAGATTACTAACTCTTAATTTTTACTACATCGCGGTTTTTTAAGACTAGGATCACGGCTTACTATGAGTTTTCCCTTTAAAAGCCGTTAGATGTTTGGGTGCCACATTAGACTATTTTGGGTTATCCATTATAAGCAACCAACAAGTCAAATTTACCAAAAATCTGTTGAAGATCTCTTGAATTCTTATCAATTCATATTCAACAAATTTTTTTATAAGCTAATCAAATCAGTTTGATGTTTTCTTATGAAAGGTCACAATTAGTTTTGGATAATTTGATAAAACTTTACGATTAACAGATTTCGGTTCTGTTCAGGATTTTCACAAACCTAAAAAAATTCAAGTTAATTTAGATGCAGACGACAACTTTAGTTCACACAAACATTCTGACTAACCTAATAAAGACTTCGTACTTAAAAAAGATTGCTTAGTCATCAAAATCATTAGAAAATTTAACCTTGAAACAACTAATAACATATTTAAGTTCAATGTCTTAATATTTCCTTTATTTATCAGAAAAACAACTTTAATAACGTATTCAAACCTGAATTTATATTATTTTGTAAAATTCCATTTTAAAGTTTGCCCAATTATTAGCAAAAAGCAGTTGGGGTAATAATTTAAAACCAAAAAAATTTAAATTATAAAACTTGTTGGATAGGTTGATAGGTAAGTAAAGGCACATGCTTAAAACTGCAAATTAAAAAATAATCCATGACTACCTCAGAAATACACTTCATTTTTTATTTTCTCCCCATTTTTTTCCATTAACAAATCTGTAATTCAGCAGCAATATTTTAAAAGTTTTATTAAACTACGTGCTGCACCCTTGAAATTATGGTAATAAAATGATATTTTATACCGCTGCAAGACCACAAATTCCATGATTTCAAGTTAGGACTACTATCAAGGGAAACATCAAATTCAGGATTTGGTAAAATCTAATCAAAACTCCATTAAAGGCTAAACTTTCCTTGCAAACGGTGCAGTGCATCGTAACCATTTCCGCCAGATGCTGCCCGCATTTGCAGGGAAATTTGCTTTTGCAAATTAGCCACGATCAGAGGCGAGAGTGCACTAAGTGCATTCTGACCACATACGCCATTTCAATTAATAGCTCGTTGTTAACATAGGGGACTTTCTGGTCTTTTAAGATATGTGATACACCTGGTTTTGTTGGTCTCGTAGTTTATTAAACAGTTTATGTTGTTGGTTTTGCGGTCTTAATAATGAGAGAGAATTTCATGGATTCGTGCATCTAATGAAATGTTTTTTTGTTGTATATGTGTAAATACATAACGGACCTCGTACGGTAGCTAGGTACCCCCATTCCCGCACGATCAGGAGAGTTAAGCATATTTGTCCCCAGTCAGTGCTGGAATGGGCTGCCCGATTGCTCCTTTAACACGGCACCTCTCTCCCACATTGGGAGAGTATGGGCAATTAGGAGAGATAGTAAGACACAGTAGGCTGTTTAACATAATAGAAAAATCCGACGCTCTAAAAAGGCATAAGGATAAGGGAGAAAAAATACATAACAACTAACAACATTGTATTTAAATATACTGAACTATTTTGTGAATTATACATTCAAGTCGCATTTTTATTTATTTTTTCTTAGTAGAAAGATAAATAGAATATATTGAAGTGATATTCAATTTGGATGCCTATAATTAAAGGTTATGTTATTTTGAGTTAATTAACGAAAGTATTATTTTGCAAAGAATGAAAATGCAGATTTTTTAAATTATAAAAGATTGTGATATAATTTATTTTAAGATAGCTAGATTAAATTTAAGTTATTATAGTAATCATTGTTAGTAAATAATTAGCTAAATTAGTAGTCTTAGAAACGTAAAATAAGTTGGTTTAGAAACCTTGTAAATAATCTTTATAGTGAAAAACAAATTTGAGTTAAAAATCCAGGATTCGGCAAAAACAAATTTAGAATTTCATTGATATTTTGCAATCGAAGGGGCAACAACAAAATTAAGTTGCTCGTCCCAAAAAGAATAAATATTGATTAATCATCAACTATAAATACAAATAACAAGACAAAGAACCTGTATTAAATAAAAGAAAGTGAATTTAAAGAAAAATTAAGTGAAGACTGAACCTCAAGCAGAAGCAGTTCGAGCAAAAGCAGTTCGAGTAAAAGCAATTCGAGTGGGGGCAACTTCAAGCAGGAGCAAGTTAAGCAGAGGCAAATTGGATTTTTGGTTTTTGGGGATAAAGAAAATTCTTGGAAAAGAAGAGGAAGTTAAAAGTAGATAGTGAGTTTATAAAAATAATTTTAAGATAATTTTAAGTAGGGCTGATAGGGAAAACAAGATAATAAAAGAAATCTGCATTATAAAATTTGAGTAAAGTTTTTATTTTTGTTAATTAAAATAAATTTGAACAAATAACGAACCTACGTAACGACCTTTAGGTAAGATCTCTGTAAGTAAATTAAAATTAAAGAGCAAAGTAAATAACAGTAATATTATATTGGCGCCCAACGTGGGGCGTCAGAGTAAATTAACATCTAAATTAAAAAGATAACTAAAACGTATAACAAAGGTTATTAATAAGTTTAATTATAGGCATCCAAATTAAATATCCCTTCATAATGATATTGCACTGTACCCCATTTTTAATATTGCTGTTGTTTACTTTGCTCTTTAATTTTAATTTACTTACAGAGATCTTATCTCAAGGTCGTTAGGTAGGTTCGTTATTTGTTCAAATTTATTTTAATTAACAAAAATAAAAACTTTACTCAAATTTTATAATGCAGATTTCTTTTATTATCTTGTTTTCCCTATCAGCCCTACTTAAAATTATCTTAAAATTATTTTTATAAACTCACTATCTACTTTTAACTTCCTCTTCTTTTCCAAAAAATTTTTTTATCCCCAAAAACCAAAAATCCAATCTGCCTCTGCTTAACTCGCTACTGCTTGAAGTTGCCCCCGCTCGAATTCCTTTTACTCGAACTGCTTTTTCTTGGACTGCTTTTGCTCGAACTGCTTTTTCTTGAACTGCTTTTGCTCGAACTGCTTCTGCTTGAAGTTCAGTCTTCACTTAATTTTTCTTTAAATTCACTTTCTTTTATTTAATACAGGTTCTTTATCTTGTTATTTGTATTTATAGTTGATTATTTATTCAATATTTATCCTTTTTGGGACGAGCAACTTTTGTTGTTGCCCCTTCGATTGCAAGATATCAACTGAATTCTAAATTTGTTTTTTCTGTATCCTGGATTTTTAACTCACATTTGTTTTTCACTAGAAAGATTATTTGCAAGGTTTCTAAAGTAACTTATTTTACGTTTCTAAGACTACTAATTTAGCTAATTATTTACTAACAATTATTACTATAATAACTTAAATTTAATCTAGCTATCTTAAAATTATATTACAATCTTTATAATTTAAAAAATCTGCATTATCAATCTGTGCAAAATAATACTTTCGTTAATTAACTCAAAATAGCATAACCTTTAATTACAGGCATCCAAATTAAATATCACTTCAATATAAACAATGAAATAAATGGATAAACGACGCAGAAATACAAACAGACAGACATACAGACAGATAGGTAGGCGGACGGATTGACCGACCGCCGATAGAAGATTGAAATAGCTATTAAGTACTGCTATAAATAAGAATGCAATTATAAGTTTGTTTGAGTAGAGGAATTACAGGTAGAGAAATAGAAATACAGACAGACAGACAGACAGTCGTACGGATCCACCGACAGATAGAGAAACGAAAACACAGAGAGACAGTAAAACAAACACACAAACAGATAGATAAATAAGGGAAGAAAGCAGGAAAGAAAATCGGTATAAATTCACTGCCAAAATTATTTCAATAGAATGCAAGGAAAAGGACCGTTTCAAATTTCAATTAAATATTTTAATCAAAAATTAGCCATGAAGTACAAACTATTTCTGTAATGTCTATAAAAGTTTGCAAAAATGGTTTTTTTAAATGTAAATTTCATTTATAATTTCATTGTGGCCTTAAACATACAAGAGTAAACTCTAAAACACCGATCTAATTATTTATAGTTAATAAACCTATAAATTGGCTTGTCGCTTCGAGATTAAGTCGAGTATAAATCTAGTGCTTAACACACGGTGGTGTTAATCTGTTTTTCGATTTTCCTCCCACTAATAGCGGAATTTTCCAAGGATCGGTGTTACAAGTCATTGGTTATATTTACCCAAGGGTATCACGTCTGCTGTTTGAGGGGAAAATTATGTTAGTATAAGAAACAGCACAAAGAAAGGCAAAGGAAACAAAGGATGTAAGTTGATACACATGAAAACTGACCAGTTTCAGTAGGATAGTATTGGAAGTTTTCCGTAACAAATGACATTTTTAGGATTTTCTAAATATCCTCGAGCATTTCTTGTAGAAAGAGAATGTTTACCGAAGCAAAAACCCTTACAGAATTAAAAATCGTTAAGCTATTGAAAGTGACAAAATTGACAATCAAAATACAGTTAAGATAAGCTATAACGAGAAAAATAATTGTTTAAAGCCTAGTCTCTTATTAAAATACACTCAGGAAATAACAATCATAATCAAGCTAAACTCTAAAAAAAATTGGAAATTCGATTTATACAAGTCAGAAAGTTTAATACAGTTTACAAAGACTCCCAAATTCTACCCGTTGTTTATGAATTTCCCTGAATTCGTCAGTATTTTCCTTCATTATATGGAAGTGTAATAAACCAACAGGCACAAAATTAAGTTCCTTAAACACTTAAACAGTAATGATCTAACCTTGGAAGTTATTTGGCATAATTTGAAGATTATGTAATAAAGATTAACCTGGCACAAACTTTCTTGATTTTGGATAAAAACATTTGTATCGACCTAATAATACAAAAGAATAAATTTAGAAACTTTAATAATTTATTGTAAATTGCAGTTTTGGAGATCTTTCTTGAGTTAACCAAATTTCTGATTTTTTAATTTGGTTAGTTGGAAAGTTCGAGCAAAGCGAAACAACAGCTTTTACGTGAAATTTTTGTAAATCGTCAGGTTCAAGGTTTACTTTACGAATCAAAAATATTCTACGCCGATCCTCCGTTTAATTAATTTTTTATTGATAAGAATGAAGACACAAAATTTATTGGTTTAAAATTCTAACTTACGAACAATCAATTTTTTGATTAAAAATTTAACGATTTTCTCGTGTCATCCAATAAACATCCAAAGCATCTATTGAAAGATTATTTTTCAGTTAAAATGAACTGAATATGTCACCGTTTTCAGTTTAATTTATAATATTTTGCGGACAGTTATTTGAGGCATCAAAAATATTTTAATATCCTTCTAATAAAAGTAAACCGATTTTTAAATTCAATTCGAATATAACTTTAGAGCCAATAAATATGTCGCTTAAAGCGGGATTGAACCACCTGACGCTATATTTATGAAAATTCAGAAGAAATCAATAGCAGGTGCAATTTTCTATAACCTTGGCCAAAACATGTGTTTGCATGTTTCACGGTTATGACGTTTTAAGTCTTTATGAATTTCTATTTGTGGAAGCGTTCAACTCGCCAAGAATTATGAATTTTTCCTGAGAAAACAAATTTTTTACTATTTTGAATTCGTTATTTCATATACCTAAATTTCAACAGTTTGCGAGTAAAACCATTCGTTAATATTCAATTTTTTAGTCACAATCTAGCTTTGTTATAAAAGATTTAATTTATATTACGTTACGCTGGCTTTTTACGATAAAATAAATATGTACCTCACATGCGAACTGTAAACTTTCCTGCTCTACACTATTTTTATTAATTTCATTGATATGAGATCGAATAAATAACCGTAATCCATCATTCTGGCCGCACCAATGCATGTTAATAATAAATAAGCCGCTTTTTAGTAGTAATAGCATATTCTGAGTAGAAATGTTGATCGAAAGTGTAATTTTTATTGTACATATTGAAATGGTCTTGCTCTTTTAAAAGATTTTATTTAAAATTTAAATTTATTTATTATTAAGCCCACATTCAATATTTACAATTATCCCTTGCTTTGCTCTTTAATTTTACTTAATTGTTTGCATTGCTCTTATCTCAGGTCGTTAATTAGGTTCCTTTCTAAGTATATTTTTACCCAAATAAAAATAAAATTACTCAAATAATTATAATGCAGATTTTTTTATTTATTATCGTTTTTTTCCTATCAACCCTGCCTTAAACCTATCTTATAATTACGGTATTTACACTCACTATTTACACCGGTTCCTGGGTTTTGTTTGAAATTTCTATTTCACCCCCAAAATCCAAATTGCCTCTGTTTCAAATTTAATGCTCAATTTCCTCTGCTCCAATTTCGATTTTCAATTGCTTCTGCTTGAAATTCAAATTTTCAATTGCTTCTGCTTCTATTTCGCTTCCTTTCGATTCAATAAATGATTCTTATGATTATTAACTCTATTTAAAGTTAAATAATCGGTTGATATTTATTATTTTGGAACGTGCAATTGAGCAAACCTATTTGGTTGTTGCTCCTTTTTTTTGCAAAAATATCACTTATTTATTAAATTGTTTTCTCTCTGTATCCAAGATATTTTTATCTAAATTGTTTTTCACTATAACAACTATTTACAAGGTTTCTAATAGTAACTTATTTTACATTTCTATAACTACCAATTTAGCTAATTATTACTAACAAACATTATAACAATAACTTATTTATATTTTCATATAACTTAAATCTAATCTAGCTATCTTAAAATTATATTACAATTTTTAATAATTTAAAATCTGCATTACTTATATTTGGCAAATAACATTTTTCTTTTATAAATTAAACAAACAACTTAACCTTAATTATGTACATCCAATTAAGTATCATCTCAATATATAGTTTGATTCATACCTTTATCAAAATCGATCATTACTACATTTAACCATTATTTTTCTTATGGAGCCCACGTGAAACAAAGAAGACATTATTAGTAAGTTTCGAGTTTTAATTCCAAAGGAAATTTGATGTTCTGTAAGAAAATAAATAAATTTCATGTTTTTATCTTTTATCAATTATTTATTTCATATCTTAGATTTTTAAAACATTCATACACATTTGTTCAAAATTTTAAATTGGTTTCGAATAATCTAAACTTATCCGGCAGACTTAAAAATAAGTAAAAGCAGAAGTCAGTAAGAAATAAATAAAATCAACAGAAAAAAGAAATGATTACATGACTGCCGTTTAAATTTGAAACGTGTACTAAACAAAATACAACATTTACAGATTGTAAAGTTGCTAACGCAATTCTAAGTTGATTAGAAGATAAATGAGATGGAAACACGCGCCCATCTTAAACCATTCAACCATGCTATTAATTTTAATATAAATAACTGAGTCAGCTTGAGAAACAAAAACACAATATAAAATTAGTATATTGTACCACAAGAACAAATCTAAAACATAAAAAAATGTGCGTTTGATGACAAACTGAAATAAAAGCTTGGTTAAAAGATTGTTCGCGTTTTGAAAATAGATAAATGTTTAAGTTTTTATGTTTTGAATTTAACTATCAGCAAGAAAAAGAAAGGGAAGAAGAAAGAAGAGCGAATCATTTTACAATTATTTCAACTAAAGAACGATTATAACTTGCAAGTAAACCATCAACAAGAAAAAGAAAAAGCAAGTTGCTTCATTTTTCTAAGTTAAAATTTTATTTGAATGATAATTTTCACATTACTTATCAACAACAAAAAAGAAGAAGAGAAAATGAGGCTGCTTCTCCTTTTATATTCTAAAAATTATACCCAAAGAACGATAGTAATTTCGAAGTATCAATAAGAAGAAGAAGTAAACAGAAGAAGAAAAACTAGGAAAAAAAGAATATAGAAGAAGAGACTAGATAAGTTTTCACAACATAAAATTTTGCATAAAGAACGGCAATAATTTTCAATTTTTGGTTAAGAAAAACAAGAAGAAAATGGGAAAACAGGAGAGAAGCATGCTTTCCTTCAGTCCCGTTTTCTTTACATAAAAACATTTGTACATTTTAGCATGGGAACATCGAACATGATTTTACTTTCGCAGCAATGCAATTATCTTCAGTTTCTCATACATACAAGCTAATGATATTTACACAACTGCAACAACTGCAATTCTCAACTTCTTAACGAGTAAATGTAACACATAATTAAAATCCCATTAAAACCTAGTAGAAGTTCATGAGTTTTTGTGACCGGATTTAAAATATATTTAACAAAAATAATTTTTTAAAAATCCATGGTTCCTAAAATTAGCTCTAATAATTTTCAAATTACTTCTTTCCGCCGTACACGAAACATTAAAACGAAAAAATCGTCTACAAATAAAAGAAAATCCGAACTATAAAATCCTTAAGGGTATAAAAATGCTGAGCAGCAATAAAATTAAAATTCTTATCACGTTTCGGTTATACAGCACTCTGCACTTTTAGTATTTGAGCTTAATATTCCATAATTAAAAATAATAAAAAGCTTCGGTTTTAAGCGTTCAAACAACCGTGTAAACCTCGTTTGATGATTCATGTAAAGAAAAACTGAAAATTCAGAGTGCTTAAGGGAAACGGAATCGATATGTTTGTACGCGAAACTCGATTGACTTCGTTGTCTACGTGTTTAAACATATTTTCTGGTATATTGAAACGACAATGTTTGTGGCATACTCGTTAAAAGTGCACTTTCTGAATAGGTAAACTCCGATTGCTTTTTTGTCTGCGTATTGGAGGATTTCAAATTGCATTGTTGACTTCCTTAAAAATGCTGTTGTTATGCTTGTATGGAACTAGAAAATGTTTCGATTTAAACTGACAAATTTCTGCTAAATAATACGAATGTAATATTCCAAGCAAAACAAAAACCGTAACTGCATATTTGATTCGATGTACTTGTTCGAGTCCAGCAAATGGGCTGGAAATTTAAGTTTACATATTTGTAAATTTATAATCAATATGCATGTTTGTATGTTAATGCATATCTATAACGTTTACGTATATAAACAGCGTGTTTCGTACTTTTTACGGTATATTTTTGGACCCATCCAATGAGTTAGTTGATATGTTCTAGAATGTGGTGAGATTTTCATTCCTAAAATAAATTGAAAAGGGTTGCCAAACTTCAAATTTATGCACTGCACTAAACGCATCAATCACATAAGACAATTTTCAGAAAATATTTTAAGCTAGGCAGCCCGGCAAATTTCACTTAATAAAGTTATTTCAAAGCAATTTACTTTTTCCATTAGGGTGCCCCTTTTTAAGTTGAAAAATGCCCGAAGTTAAATTTACTTCTATGTTGAACTATCCGTTTCCAACTAAAAGATGGGATAGCACACATTACTCCTACATTGCAAATCAGTTTTTATTTCCCATAGAAACGGCTCTTTTTCTATGAAACAAAAAGTAAATAATAAATAATAAGTAATGTTGAACAAATAAAACTTCTAAAATCGAAGCATCAGAGTTGTCTCATCTTTTATTGGCAACGATAGCACGCTCATCTTTAGTTCATATTTTATAATTTCGTTTTTAACATACGAAATTTGTTATTTTTCTTTAAAATCTCCTCCGAACTTAGCTGTAAGTAGTTTATATACGTAAGTTTGTATAATCGCACTCGAATTAATTCAATTTGAATTTTATGCATTTTTTGCTTTTGTTCTAAAATGAAATTCGAGGCAAACGAATTTTACGGCTGCTTAATTTATACAATAAGATGTAAATCTATTTCTATAACAATGATGGTTGAGGTTAATAAATTACTAAAAATATAGAAATGACTCACGTTTTGAACTTGAACTTGTAAACTGGGCAGTTATGAAAGTAAACAGGAAGTGAAAATTTTAAAAAGACGATTATACGAAAAATCCAAAGAATAAGAGATGAAAGTCACGATTAGGCAGCTAACAAAACAAGGAGCAATAGAATTTATTGGATGCTTCACAGCGCATCTTTTAGTGATTTTTTACTGCGTATCCATTTTTTTTTCAAAAAGCCCTATTTTACATTTTTTTCTGACTAATTTGATCTACCAATACCCACCACAAGATACCTACAAATATTTTTAAAATTATACCTACGCATCACGTCATCACATCTTCCAATTTATCGTAATGTATGTAACGCATACGGGTAGACGAGATTGGTCAGCAGTAACACAGGAAGTTGTACTGTCCTTTAAAAATTTTCTCGATGTTAGACTTAATCTTGAACAAGATGAAACAATTCAAAATATGATTAGCCTATTCTGTGCAAAGTCAGAAGCTCAAATGATATCTGAAAGCCGACCACTAGTTGAAAATCTTTTTGGTTCAGAGGAAGTAACCAATTTTGCGAGTAGTCTATGTGATTGCTGGCCTTTGATTCAGGAAATTCCGGATATTGATACTCCCGATGCAGGCACCAGACATGCTGATAAACTGAGAAAACTTATTGTTTGCACCACTGGTATTTTGCAAAAGTTATTAATCTCGTTGTTGCTAGTAAGCCCCCATTCAATGACCACTGAGAGAATTATTTCTCATTTTAATAAAATAAAAACTCCGGGTAGAATATCACTGAATGAAGACACAATGAATGATCGTCTCTTATTGTCTTTGAACGGAGTTGGAACAACTCATTTTGATCCTAGACCAGCAGTCGCGGAGTTTTTACAGAAAAAAAAAGAACGACGTTTTAAAGAACCAACCTTTGAAATTTATAAAACTAGGGATTTTATTAGTACCTTTTTTAGAGATGATCCTAAACTATAGTTATTTTAAGCAATGTAACGAATTTCTTTTATTTTGATGTATTTAATATTTAGTTACAAATAGGTAGGTATTTATATTTCATTTTATTATTTCGATTAAATACCAATAAGTACCTACCTAGTTTAGTCAGATTACCTCAATTAATCTGAGTCTTAGTATATTTTGTTTGTTTTTTTGTATTGTATAAAAAAGAGTTTATTTTTTATTTTGATTGTGTTTTATTTTTTGACACATTAAATATTTATAATGTATGTTTGTTTGATTTTTTTCTTTTGCCTTAATGTATTTTGCCTTAATGTATTTTAGGTATCATATTTTAAATTAGCTAGAGTTTATTACAAGAGGCCAAGGCCCAAATGTCTGTATCCATTTGTTTACTGGGTATCCAATCCGAAGGCCTGCGTATCCAAATGGATACGCAAAAGTACGTAAAAAGATGCCTTGATGCTTCATCTCAAAACGTTTCACGACATGACTGTCAAAACACTGTAAAATCGTTTTTTCATGCCGAGTCAATTACATTTGATGCGGTTTGTAGATTTTTTTATCAGGTGTTTTAAGGCTAAAAGTATTCGGAATTTGCTTTATTATTATTTTAAGGAATTTGTGTTAATTATTGTAAATTAAAAATATTTTCATAAACGTTCTAATTTAATTACAGAATTGTTTAGAATTTAAATTGAAATATTAGAACTATTTTAAATGTTTTTCAAAAGGTGCGTAAACTTTAAACTGGTTATGCTAGAATTTTCATTTTTCTAACAGTCAAGTGTAACAGTGAAGTTAACAATAGTATATTGTGTTATTAGGAGTAAGTGTCATTTTGTGTGCCGAGCATGACGTTTGAATGACGAGCGCTAGCGAGTCGGACTATTCATGCGAGGCACACAAAATCACTTTTACTCCGAATAACACATGTTACTTTTTCTTCAAACGCATAAATTAAAAGCAATTCAGCAAGAAAATTTAAAAAAAGTCAAAAATGAACGTCATATCAGCTGTCATTGCTACGGGTTACTTTGTTATAAAAAATAAAAATTACGGGTTGTCATTGGTTCATTTTACGTCACTTTTAGTCCTAGGAGTAAAAGGGCCCACTTTTACTCCTAGGAGTAAAAGTGAATGTTTAACTGTGTGTATCCAAGGACACAAAGTCGTGTTTTTATGACGTTTGAAGAAAAAAATGGTTTTCTTGTTTTACTGGCTTTTCAATCAAACCAGAAACACAAGTAGGCTCGGATGATAAATGGGATAGCGATCTAGTTAAGTAACTCATAAATCTTCGGAATGTTAACTTCGTATTAATGACCTTTTTAAGCTATTTTTGATGTACATGCTGCCTATGGAACTATTTACTAAGATGGGATTTTCTTTTAAGTTGAAAGGTGGAAAATTGAGGTTTCATTAAAAGTTTTTAAAATTAAAATTTTGTGCTTTTGATGTTCTTTAAACGAACTGTCAAACTTGCCAATTTAATTCAGGGTTGTGTAAAACAGGTAAGTGTCCGCACATGCAAAGATTTTGTAGTTTAATTTTTCCAAACATACAAATCGTTCACTTACAATTTGCTTTCTGAAAAATTTATATTTCGAGTAACCGAATATTTTCCTATAAGTCTGTTGCTAAAACCTGGGTTTTTATTTTTATAATTAAAACGAAAACTTAGAAAAGAAGACCTTTCGGATGAAAAAGTAATTTTTATCTGCAAAGGAAAAGCCTTTGCTTACAGTATTGTTCTGAAAAATTAATAATTAATAATTAATAATACAATTATTATGAAAAAATGAAAATGAATTAAACTTTTTATAAAAATTGCTGAAAATGACCACCTTCAGCCAAGATACACGCTTCAGATCTTCTTGAAAACGAATCCCGAACACGTGCAAAGATGCCAGGAGTAGCTCTTATCGCATCACAACCAGATATAATTCGCTATTTTGTCGCTAAGCGGTTAGGAATACGAAAAAAAGTAAAGAGACAAAAACTGAAGCTAATAAAATAGCGCATTAGATGACCTATTTTATTTGCAAAATTATACAGGGTGGTATGCTTTTTCTTGATAACCAATGACCAATGATACCCACACCTCCGCCACTGGCGAGTTTCTAAAGCTGGTAATTTTTTGATTTATACCCATCGACATACTAAACATGTACACTGGATTTGGTAAAATTCCCTCAAGCGGTATAAAAATTAAAAATAAAAAACCGTTATTTTTTTAAATTTTTGACACTCTGTAGCTCGACAACGGCTGCCCTAAGACCCCATGTTTATATAACAAAAAAACCTTATTTTTGGCCTCACAATACGCCCCTGGATTTTTGACATACGTTTAATAAACACCCTGTATAAAAGGACATTGGTGTTAATCTAGAGCAGGGGTCGGCATATTTCAGAAATGTGGGTGTTCGGCGGGCACCGTGGGACGAAGAGGAGGGGGGGGGGGGTAATATTTAAACATAAAAATATACGAGGATAGTGGGAACAGAAAATAGTTCACTAGATGCGGAATCAGATGTTTTTAGTAGTCGAAAAATTGATTCATCTAGACATCTAGTGTTATCTAGATGTTGCTAAGATTCAGTTTTTACTAAAATTATTCATTACAACTACGAGCGTTTGTTGTTCAAATATGTAAAATTTAGAATTTAGATATTTGAACGGCGGTCACTTTAAAATTGCTCTGCGGGTACCTTGGAGCACCGCGTTGTCGACCCCTGATCTAGAGCATCTGCCTGGCTATGGCTTCTTGCCACCTTAGACAATTTCTTTACTACTTATAGAGAATCTGTAGAAATAGACTTATCTTTGACAGAACTCTAGAATAAACTCTTTCCAACAGGCATGTCCGGATAAGGACAGCCTTATCTCATTGTATTACCATATATTATGATGGTGCAAAGAACTTGAGAAGCTGAAATTTACCTTGGACAAACTGTATAACAAGGCATCATTAAGGACAATACAAGAGAGAAATAAGGAAATGACAGAGGGAATCTTGGAAGTCCTTTTGTAACTCAATTACTCAATTGAAACTGTCAAAGATTCTGCTCGACTGAAAAAGATCTTGTTCAAAGGTCCATACCAACAATCAGCTTGTCTTAAACGGGATGATGGTAGCTTTATTATACCACCACTGTTGAGGAAACACGCACTTCCTACATGGACAGATATACTCCCAATTCGACCCCAACTGGAGAAGAATGGGAGCTAGCAAACCGAGTGGTAGAGGAGGGAAAAATAATTTGGACAATCAAATTTCACACCTTCAAATCTCTGGGACTGGTAGGTGTCTTCCCAGCTCTGCTGTAGTGGAGCCTGGATGAGATTCTACCTTATCTCGCGCGAACGTTTGGAGCATGTATCGTTTTTAGGTACATCTCTAAAGGTTAAAGGGAAGTGAAAGCAGTCTTTATACCAAAACCAGGTCGTAGAGACTACTCCACAGCCAAATCTTATCGTCCTATTAGTCTGACATATTTTCTTTTGAAAACGTTGGAAAGACTTTGTGACCGAGAAGTAAGGGATAATGTACTGATAACTAATCCATTATATCCCAACCAACATGCCTAATATCCCAGGAAGATCTACCGAATCTGCCCTACACTACGTGGCAGGGAGGATAGAAAGATCTTGAGGTGGTAAAATGCCCACTCTGGGTGTATTCATCGACAAAGAAGGCGTATCTGTTAAGACGCCCTCCGCGAACAAGGGATAAACAACATTCTGCGAGAATACAAAGCTGAATACAGTGATATGTGAAACGACGGTAAGCAGAGGCTTTCCTAAGGGGAGCGTCTTGTCACCACTACCATGGAACTTTATACACTATCAGTCTGTTTACAAAGTTCAGTAAGTAATTTTTCAAAAAATAAGAACAATATACATAAATGTGACAAGTTACTTCGGTTGATGTTATTTTACTATACCGACTTAAAACTTAAATTATGAGAGGTGACTGAGTTTTCCTTCTTGCTTGAGTGGGCATCCTATACACAACAGTCTCTTTCTTCTACTTTCTTTTCCTTTTATCCTCTTATTATACCTTTGCAGTGTCGAGGAGGACGAACACACCAAGCCGCAGAGTGGTCACTCATTCAAGTTTTGACCAAGTGCAATACTACGTGCGCTCCGCTCCCACTCTGCCGTACTGCCGGCCACAGTCTCTTTAAAATGGAAAATATCCAGCAAAATATCATTAAATCTAATAATAAAAGTAGAAATACTAGAAATTAAAGGATTATTAAATAGAAACTACAAATTATCTATCGAACCAGTCCGAAACTGTTGAAAAATAAATGTAACAAAATGTCAAGTTTTAAACACAGGTTTAAATCTAAAGACCCCGCAATTAAGTTGGTCTAATAGTACACGACGTTAACAAATTTCGTTATACAGTATAGTTCCCTAGTGCTAAATAACCACCCCAACGTTTAACTTTTCCTAAATGAATTACGTACCTTAATATCGTACATGTACTTTCTACTTAATAATGTCTGTTTCGGTTTTACAAATCACAAAAACATTTGGCAATGCAATTATTACAAGGCGTTACATAAAATAATATTTTACGTAAAGTTAGAAATTAAAATTTACTATTCAAATGAATGTCTAGGAATGTTTAGCAAGTATTCTGGTATAAAATTTAAAGTAATTTGTAAGTACAAATTCAGTAAATAATTTACCAACAAGAATAAGGAATGTAATCTGAGATTAATTAATATTCGCTCGGGATTTAATTAATCGTTCATAATTCATAGCCGTTTGGGACGTAACAACGGGTGGGAATTTGTAAGAGAAAATATTCAATAAATCAAAATTTAACGGATAATTTTCTTGCACGATTTCAAACTTACACTTAAAGCAAAAAGCACGTGCTTTTCACGACCCAAATTATTATTTTAAGACGCAAGTTGCAATATTCCGGGTAAACATAGCCCTGGCATTCATCTCTTTAGAAATAAATATAACGTCTTTCTATTTATAGTTAATATTTTGTAATTAATTACCACTGTCGGAGGTGGCCTTGGCGATGGATGCACATAGATTTTGTAAACATAGCGAATTTGAGTAATTTAAAGACGCACATATACCGGGTGTTTGACTTAAGGGGCGAACATAGGGAAATCGTATATATGCAGATTCCTGCTCCCCGTTTGAGTTGATAGGATTGATAGCGGTGTCAGTCGAAAGACAAAAAAAAATGCGTTTAATTTGATACTACTTTACTTCAATTTGTTGCTTGGTTAAGAAAGAAATGGCTTAAAAACTGCAATAAATAATCTGCATTTTATTCACAAAAATCAGACCAGCCATGATCAAATTTGAAGTTTGGATATGCCAAAATAAATTTTATTTTGTGTCAGTTATCAATTCACATATGTTGTAATTATTATTAATAGTATAATGTTGAATATTTTAATGAGGGGAAGGTATTTATTGTCAATACATTTTATATTGGCGTCAGTTTTCGCACAGTTCGTGATTTAAAAAACTTCAAATTATCATGGCTGGTCTGCTTTTTGTGAATAAAATGCAAATTATGTATCGTTGTTTTTAAGCTATTTCTTTCATAAACAAGCAAAAAATTCGTGTAAAGTAGTATCAAACTAAGCATATTCTCTTTGTCTTTCGATTGATACCACTATCAATCCTATCGACTCAAACGGCAAGCAGGAATCTGCATGTATACGATTTCCCCATGCTATTTTCCTATGTTCGCCCCTTAAGTCAAACACACGGTATGGTTTATCTTTTCAATAAAATTTAACAAGGAGTATCGGTTTTGGGCCTTTATGGAATCACAAAAGTTTCAGAGGAAATCGTAAAAAAATCCGTCGCAGATTTATGTAATTGTATTTTAAATTTCTTTTAAATTCTGAAAGATAAAATTACGGCGAGGTAACATTACGAGGCAACCTTCTTATCTTTTGAGTTTCATCAGCGAATACGTGGGATTCTTTTGTGATTTATGGGATTTTTCGTTTAATTATTGCGCCCTCAAATTTAATAACTGTGAATTCCTATTTTGCTGCGGCGAATTTCAGGATTATTTTTTTTAAATTGTTGTTTGGCTAGCAGACAGACGATGTCACATAGGCAATTACGAGTTTTTTTTTGTCAAGTAAGTTAGGAAAACAACTAAAACCATAATCTGTCATATTACACTAGAATCACATACAATCAAAGTTAATTTATAAGAGAAATTGTTTTGAAGTCTAGAAAATAAGGATTTTTTTCCTTTTTATATTCCACTTTAAACTTAAATCTAGCAGGTTTGTATTTTTGTTGCAATAAACGCTGAAAATGCGTCAGCATTCTTGTATTCAATGTATTCTTTATAATAAATCCCAACACAAATGTATTTCGAAATTGTTTTAGCCTTAAAAGGTGAAAATCCTCAACAGATTTACATATAAATTCAAGCAAATTCAAACACGCGAAACAACAACCAGCAAAATGTAGTTTTACATTATTGCACTTCGCATAATTTGAAATTTTTAATAATAAACAACTTGTAAGTAGATATACGAGTTAGACAAGTGATGTAACTATACAAAAGTGTGTTAACCTACACTTTTAAAAATCAAATCCAAGGCTATTTTCACGTTTCAAGTTTTTAAAATTTACGACAACACAAAAGGTGTTGCAAATTTTGGTTAAAATTGTCTACGAAACTTGATTTTTAACAACATTTCTCAAATAATTTAACTAAGCTAACTTTGTGGGAAGATTTCTTAAATGCTTTGTTGATTACTTAATCAGAATGCCGAGCCTGTAAAATCCGAGAGTCTTTTTATATGCACAACAAATTTATCTCATTTGCTTGTGTGTTCTTAAGCCGATTAAAACTTGACTCATGATTTGCTTTCTGCATGCCAATGCTATTTATCGGAAATGCGGAAATATAAAATTATCGTTCACAGAATAAATCCAATCATGAGTAAATAACCCGATTTTATTGACTTGTTTTTATGCATTTCCTAAACTACAACGTACATTTTTTTGTTTTTCTCGTCTGGTTGTTTGTTAGGATACTTTAAAAAAAGAAGCAATGGGATTTGAATTCTGAAAACATTGGAAAAAAATAATTAATTAATTAAAAGGCGATACTAATTAATTTCGTAAAAATACGAATCACAGAGGCAAAATGGTCAAATTAATTTTTACGTTGATCTGATCTTCGTTTACTATTTCTGGCAGAAGTAAATTAATATCTGGGGTAATTTAAGAGTTACATTTGTTTTATTCTTTCTAATGTTGCGTATTTCCGCCATAAAATTTCGGTCAAATCTAAAACTGCAAAATTGTGTTTTCGGCTTTTCTTAATTCTTTTGCTGATAAAATGATTTTCACAAATCAATTTTTTATTCTTTTAGTAGCCTCATCTGCTTTGTCACCAAGCGAGCATACGTTCAAATTCCAGATGTAGCCGCATTTTAAAAATCTGAAGCGATTGTGATTCGAATCATATTGGGCAAGCTAATGATTCAAATAGCCCAGGCTTAAATTTAATTTTAAGAATAATATTAGTACCTACCTCATTATAGATATCAATAAAATAAGAAATCGAAAATAATAAAATACTGTAACGGCCACGTAAAATGTATTGTAAAATAAAAAGGAGCAGCTAAAGGACGACGAATATGATTTTAAATTAAGTTAGCAAAAAGTAAACTGCCATTGGCAGACTTTTAAAATCAACCACTTTGCTTAATGGCAAATTTAGATTCTGAAAGTTTCTTAAAAACTCGCCTCCTGTAACAATCCAAAAATATCCAAATAACTTAATTCAATTTGGAAGTGAAGTTAATATCAGTCTTCCGTTTTCTAGCAGGACCAATACGGAAAATTTGAGAAGTTTTTAAAATCTCCCTTATTTAGTATCGTAAAAATAGTAGGTATGCTTTTGTATTTTTATTTAAATACTATAAACTCACTAACAAACAAAATTACAGCCTTAAAACTGTGTTAACAAAATGTAACAGGATTAACGTCGATAAATTAACATAATTAACAACAAACACGCCGTAATTAACATAACATATTCATAATTTTTACTATCAACTGTAACGGAAATACGCACGTCGTTGATAACTGGGCATTTTCCTAAATAAAAAGAAACTTGGCATGATATATTAAGCCAGGAAATTACCACATTTATCAACTGGAAAGCAAGAGAAAACCTGTAAAATATTAAATGTGATAGGCGTAACTGTAAATAATGCAATTGAATTTGAAGGTTATACGTCAGGAAAATTTAAAAACAGTATGTTGTAAATGAGAAACGGTAGGGTAAAGTACATCCCTGCGGCAACAACGGCCGGTTATTTATTTATAAATTGCCACATTAAAATGCATATTCCGTGGAATTCAAATATTTCTACATTATTTCCATTGAGGCTGTAAATTTCATTTCGCTTTAGGCCGTATATAACCATGAACTTTGTAAGCGACTTTATTTTATTTTATTTCATATTTCCCAGGCAGCATTCATGCACATCGCACAGTTTAATGATTCATTTAATCATTTTAACTTTTAACAATTTTTAATCCCTAATCTAAAAACGACTAGCTACTCAAACTACCTACCTACATTTCTAAATTTAATAAATTCAACGTGGAAAAAACAAACATCAAACAGAAATAGTGTAGAAGAAAAATCGAATCAGATAAGTTTAAAATAATCTAATTAGCTAAAATTGGAGTTGGAATTTGGTGTAATTTTTAATTCTAATATCTAATAACGAATGGAATTCACAACCGTATAGTATCCTAAAAATAACGAAAATCTTTTCAGAAATACAAACACAGATGTGAGCTACACTTTCATGCGGTACAAATCGACTCTGCTGGAATAATTATAGACTGCTTCTTCCTTTCCCAAAACCATAACATGGCCTGTTATTTTAATTAAAGTGTACACAGTTTAAATTGACTTTTATACTTTGTAAACTGTCAGGGTAGAAATACAGATTTTTAAACAGTATTTATATTATACCGGATGTCCCTAAATTTATTTATTAACGATGAGATGAGAAACTCTCACGTCGATAAGTTAACATGAATTTTTAGTTCAGTACAGTTTTAAAATTTTTCTTCATTTTGAAATATTCTATGAAACATCTTAAAATAAGTAAAGGCTAATGAGATGCGTTTTTAAAATAAAATAATCAAGCACCGGGCAGTAATAAAACTGTTAATGGGGCAGTGGCCCCGATAAAACCAAAAATATTGTAACTGAAACAGAGGGTTTTTGCACAAACAAGATTAGCTATTTGTTTATCAAGATGCCCTCAAAAATTGCATAACTTTTTCCTGACACGCAATTTTACAGTCTTGCATTAAAAATGCTATTTAGTTGTGCCTTCACAACAATTTTGAAAGCAACAATGCCCTTCATAATTGATTAAAATAATTAATTTATCTTTATTAGTTATAACTACGTATTTATATACCTATACCTAAGTTGCCAAGTTGTAATTCACAGCCAAAGGCGCAGAATACGTATTTATTTTTAATATGTTATTGTATTATCACAGAATACTTTAATTTTCCGTTTAGTTAACATTCAACGCCTTTACTTTAGTTTATGTTCGGAAAACCCCAAAGGATATCCTAATTAAACATTCGAATTAGTAATTAGTTTGTACGTTTAAACAAAGTAATTAATTTTTTTACAAGTGATTACTGATCAAAAGTTTCTTGCTTGTTTTTTTACAAGCGCCGTGAAACAAAGTTGCACTTCATACTCAGAAAAGCTTTCAACTTATGTTTGAAATGTATGGCAATGCTGTTCAAATGCAAATAAACATCAATATCCGATTGTATCCAGCTGTAAAATTTAAACCTATTTAGCCAATTACCCCGTGACTTGTAGCATTATTTATATGAAATGATAATTAGTTTGCACTGCTGCATAAAAGTTACGAGGCTATAAATCATATTTCTATACATTTTTATGAAACTCATTTCCAACTAATTACGTCTTTAATTTTTTTAAAACGAACTTTGAAACAAAGCAAAAAAAAAGTAACATTTACGTTGCAGCGTTCCAGAAGGGTATCCAGGGCGGTTTTCTATTTTTTTTAACAAAAACAAATTCCATATTGCTGGAATCTCATCTTTAATTGTTAGTCCGTTTAAAACGCCTGGAGTCTCATCCGCAACCATATCCTTTATTTTACAGCTATTACATCAGTTTTAATGACACTCGCTTTGTTAAATATTAAATCTACATGGTCTCAGTTAAAGCTGTTGAAATAATAAAATAATAAAAAATACAACGTAACAAATTGACGGGCATTAAATAACGAACATCTGGAGACAAAATAAAGGGGAAAACTTTCTTCCAATACTAACACACAGCCTACTGCGTTTCTTATAACGATAAATTGAGTTGGATGTTTTTAGAGGCAACCCCTCACTTGCATCAAATATGAAAAGTTTAAAAATACTACTTCGCTCTTCTGACCAAACGTGAGTCTAGGTTTTGGCTTTGTTTTATTGGAAATTAGACTACAAACATTCACACGATTTATCATTGAAGCACAAACTCTCTGTAGTATATTTTCGTCTATTGACGCCACAGCAGCGTGAATACGAGCTACGACATCTTCAGGATTTACAAATAGCCCCAGAAAAGGTAATCCATGGGATTCAAATCAGGTGATCTAGGAGGCCATTATTTACATTTTCATCAATAACTCGATAACAAATGACAATTGGAAAATTTTCCACTCTTCATTTTCGATTTCTTTTGGCCCCCCGAATCAAATCCCAGTAGTACGGGCGTCAATTTTGAGACAGTCTGTATGTACCTACTTTAAGTTTGAACATACCAAAGTTCAAGGAAATCCAAGAAATCGAACGTGCCGCCAGTAGAATAAGTAAAAGGCAGGCCTGCTTTGAAATTCTGTTTCCGTTATGAAGCATTTTCGCAAAAGGAACGTTAATATGCCGGAATGAGCAAAGTACATTGACTTGGAAGATTAGGGTGCGCACGAAGTATAAAGGATAAAGCCACCCTCAGAAATGTGTAAAAACTTTGGGACTCGTGTTGTCATAACAAGTCATAACAAAACTATATAAATGAAAACGTCCCAGCCTTAAAACTTACACATTAAAAATACGAAAAATTAAATCAAAAATCACTTTCGCTTTTTCCAATTAACTTTTTAACATTTTACTATACTTAATTTTAAATTTGTTTGCATTCGTGTTAACCTTACTCTGATATAATTTTTTACCAAGTTGAATATTTAAGTATTCGAATACCGTAGAAGGTTAAAAATTGCATTTATAAATAATACGAAATGAAAATTACCTCATGCATTTCATTTGGAAATTTAAATGAGTAAGTAAACTTGTCCTCTTTTTACTGTTTCAAACTTTAAACAATAAGGTCGTCACATTTTGTGTTGCAGTTTGTTTTGTTAAATAGCATTAACTGAAATCATCCCTTGCAGTGTTTCATTCCAAGCACGAACAAGGTGGGTTTTGCAATTCAACACTTGCAACTACGAAACTACGTGCTTCTGAAAATTATGCAAGCGCACAAAGCGAGATAAAAATAGCAAAACGAAAAAAAGTATTCCTAAAAAGCTGTCTGAAGGAAGTTGATTTAATCGACTTTTATTTTTCGTGCTTGTGTGGTCTAAAGATAACTCTTCTACCTCTTTTAACCGTTTTCATCATTGAATAGTGAGTTTTACTGCAGTTGCACGTACTTATTTCTAATTCCTGCATTATCCTGTTATTCTCATAAATATTCAATCGTCACCGGTAACGAATAATTAAAATGCGTAATATACACCGTAACATTAAGGTCATCAAACCATTGTGGACGGTTTGTTGCTAAATAATAATAATTTATTATTCAGTGAAGTAAAAGGTCAATAAGTTATCATACTGACTTCGAGAATTATTGCATCCATCCATTTCAAACACATGTGGTGCCTCTTTCATCAGATTTTTACAGCACGATACCAAATTGGCACGCACTGATAACGATAATAAGCTGCGGTTATTATGTGAATGAAAACGTATTTCACTTTATCGTTGATCAACGATAAACTGTGCGGCGCCATGCCATAAACGCCCGGTTAATTTTGCATAAACGTAGGTGTGCACGGTAATGAATGCATAACCAAGATTAGCTCTCTGTTTCTGCTACGAACGGTTCAGTTTCAAGGGTTTATACAGGGCGGATTATTAATGATGTGTACTGTGGGGATTTTGGAAGTTTTAACTAATACGAATTTGATTAGATTGGAAAAATAACAGTGGAAGCAGAAGGTTTTTGTTTTGTCGCCCACTACTTACTCATTTTCTTCCTTTTTACGGGATCTTTAAACAGTTTTGAGCAATTTTAATTTTTGTTAATATCTACGAATGTTTAATTCAAGTACTACATAATTCATGAAACTTGAAGTATATTTGCCATAAAAAAAACTGTCCCCAAATGCCACACCCTTTTCTCATTTCCCATTAAATCAAAAACTTTAAAAGTATTATTAAATAACCAAAAATATGAATACTTATTATTACTTGCTTACTTTACTTAGTCGTGATCCCGCGTGATTCTGTTCTACCGGTTAGCCAGTGTTATTATTAATAAAAACAAAAACAGATGATTCCGCAAATAACATTGAAAAGATAACTTTATAGACAAATTATATAAAAATTGTCCATCAATAAACAATTTTTAACATATCAATTACAAAATAACACAAATGAAATGACGCCAGGGTGACGTAAATGAAAACAGTAAACATATTTCAAAGTGTTGTTTTTAAAAATTAGTTAGTAGCCAATAATATGTAAATTTTCGTCAACTTTCTCGGCGGAGTTGTAAATAAAATCTAAAGATTACATGTTAAAATTAAACCGGCGTTATGCGGCGCTACACGTGGCAAGTGCTATTAATAGTTAGATGTCAAAAATACTTTAAAACCTGAGAATATAAGTTCCAAAATAATTGCTTCCTAAAAATATCTTAATATTAGTTGGGATACCTGGTTAGTTCATAATTTTTAAAATACCTTGGATTAAAGTCTGTTTTAGTCTTAAAGACTACGAACCGTTATGCATGAATGATAATTGTAAACAATATAAGTATTAATAAAGTGGGCGATACCTGAATGTAACCATTTATGTAATAGAAGGTTACAAAAAATAATTTACAGTCTACATTGTTTGTTATATCGAGGACAAGTAAACAAATAAAGGTTTTTTAACTACAGATTTATTAAGATGTAAAAATAAACGTTGGGTTTATTCTTAATTTGTCTGTTTTGCTAAAATGTAATTTGCTATTTTTATTTGTTTCAGAAGGGGATTTTAAAAATTTATATATTTATTTTAAAACTAATTTTTGAATTTATAGCTTAAAATTTTAAAAATTTACTTCATTGAGAATGTATTTATAATCAAAATTTAATTCGTGCTGAGTTTACAAAGTCCTTTTCAAGGTTTATTAAAAATAAACACTGATTAAAGCAGCATTTCATGGTTGATGTGATTAGCTCATGCTTTTTAATTAATTTTTGGGATAAAGAACAAACATTAATTTAAAAACTTGAGTTTAAAATCTGTTACAAAATTAATTTTTACAAATTTTCTATGAATTTAATGAAGTTTTTTTTAGCTAATTTTCTAAAATATTATTATCCAAATTTTAATTTCTTCCTCATAAGGCATAATTAAGTCCAAGTATAAATAAACCAACTGATTGATCCTAATTTTATTAATTCATAGGTCGGATTTAAAAACAAGACAGAGTATTATTTAAATAATTAATAATTGTATTGCAAAATATCAGCACCAAATATTATTACATTAATTGCAGATGATTGGCTGTAATAACAGTTCATATAATATAATTAATTATTGATAATTTCCGGTGCTTTGCTTTAAGCATACGGACTAAGATCAGTGGCGCATTATCCATTAGGCGCTACAGGCGCCCGCCTGGGGCCCCGAGATTTAGGGGCCCCAAAATTTAACTGAAAATTAACTGTATACTGTAGTTATACTTAATAAGAGAAAATTCTAAAAATGAATAACGTGTCCAGCTGTTTTCAGTTGTCATTGAAAACAGCTGATGCAGGGGCGAAACCAGAACTGTAATATAGAGGGGGCGCAATTTTTTTTGGGAACAAAGTTAAATAAAGAATATTAACTTATAATAAGGCTCAACACAAATACACAAGCAGTATGCAGTTATATTATTCTTAGAAAGTCTGCCAAAAATGTGTCGCCTAAGCGTTATCAAAGCTATTAGCTACCTCGAGACCGGAAACCCCAAATAAATCATTAAAATGATCCAATTTTGCAACAGTTTCAAGTTTCATAATAACTACATACTACTCATAATATCCTCTACTTATTAATTTCAATTTTTATTGTTTGTATTTAGTACTTCTACAATAATTAGAAGAGAGATATCAAAAATAAAATTAAATTTCCAAAAAGCACTAGCTTTCCTTTTTACAATCAGTGGTGAAGAGGGGGCGCTAACCCTGAAATGGTCTAGTTTCGCCCCGGAGCTGATGTGATTGCTCCTGCGTCTCATTTCAGTGCGAAAATTCCTAAACGCTAATTCGACAAACTGAAATCAAAAATTGTTTAATATTTTTGCTTTTGCGTTTGTTCATTATATTATACGTGCATATTTTATAAGTGAATAAAATAAGTGCCTACTAAAAATATCTTTGTTTTACTGATTTTTTATCCCCACTTATAAAAGGGCCTCAAATTAAAGTAGCGCCTGGGGCCTCTGAATGCCATAATGCGCCACTGACTAAGATGTAACTACGTGGAGAAATAAACTTTTCTTTTATAGAAATTTCTTATATTTTTTTACCAGGTTAGACAAATAATCAAGCAAACAAATGTTATTTTGCTTAAGAAACATTATTAGTAGATGAATCAATCACTATTTATCTTGGCAGTTGTGAAAAAACAGATGTATTACAGCGACACATCGTACCTTGGCACCTTTTAATATAGATTGTGGGTTCTCGGCCGAATTTTTAAACTTTTGGGACTCGCTGTCTACGAAAGAAGTCATTATGAAGGTTTTGCTGCTCTTACCATTTGTTTTTGTTGTTAAATTACGATTTATTAGTAAGTATTAAAATATCAAAAACATGATAAAAACATTTTAAGAAAAAATATTGCAAAACTGCGTTTGATTGAGCTTAACTTGAAAATTTTGGATTTAGGTGTTGCTCAAAGATTTCGGTTTCTTTTGTTCGTTAATAGGGCAATCAAAAGGTGTTTCTAAAGGCAGTTCTGAAAATTCTGAAACGCAGGTAACTTCAGGCATTCCGGTGCATTCTAACGCAGTTCAGGAGTTTAAGGAAATTTCGAAATTTGAGGTAGGTCTGACATTTTCCTGTGCTTTTGATATATTCTGGCCTACATTTATTAATTAAAAATTTTAAAGAAATCGATGCAGTACTAAGGATTGTTTGAGATTCTATAAGAAAAAGGCAGGCTTTCTTCTCTAAAATCTAACGTGATCAACCTCGTGCTTACACGATAAGTTACAATTTTGTTATTACTACGCGCAGCAGCCAGTACAAATTTAACTACGCGAGGATATTATTAAACTGATCAGTCTATATTTAAAAATTAATTTTAGACATTTAAAAATATTCTTATTTGTAAGCAAATAAATTATTCGGAATTTTAGAGGAATTAAAATCTATCTGTTTTAACTTATCTACATAGTACATACGTCTGTGTAGGTATTAATTTTTGATCCTTGTCATATCAAACTTAACTATAAGCAGAAAAATTAACTCCAATTTGTACTTTTCTAAGCAAACTGCGTTAATTCTTTCCTCATAACCATAAGTATTAAGTTCAATGCTGAACATAATAGCAAAACCATAAAAACTCGGTCATAAAGTTAAATTCTAATAACCACCTTTGTGTAGTCTAGAATTTTTGAATGCGCGAAATTTGAAAAAAATGGATATAAACTGTTGAGTTTAAGTCAGAATTTGCTTTTAAAAATGAATATAAACTATTGAGCTTAATAGAGAACATTTCAGTACTTTTTTACGGTCAATTATTTTCTTTTGTCAAAAACACTTCACATTTACACGAAACGTTGAAACATTGACAGCTATCATGCACACATTTATTAAAATTTCACGCACTACGAACGTGCGCATTTAAACCTAAAATATTAAAGCCCACCTAATGGAATTCAATCCGGTGTAATTAATGATTTAATCGGGTATGGCAATTAAAATTGATTGGATAACAATGGGTGTCATGTATGGCCTTGGTAGCGCTTTCCTTTGCATCTGTTGGCAGTACACATTTGCAATGTGTCTATTATTTTTAGATTTATGTGCGTCATTCTCGCGTTTGGCAGCAAGTTTTTTTTTGTAGGTATCGATTGCGATGACAACCGGCAGACTTGTCCGATTTAAATTTTCATATACATACGCGATTAGGTAAGTTTTCCTACCCCTACTAAAATTCATTAGGCTTTAAAAAGTATCACTGACTGCTCTAAAGGCTTTCTATTAGTAAACGTTTATTTACAGCATACAAATTAATGTGGAAATTAAATTACGGATTTCATTCGTAAAGAAAACCAAATTCAATTCATGTTTTTGTTGGCAGTTTTTCGAATTGAGAAACTGCTGACAACTTGATGTTCCAAAGTAAATAAGAAATATCCTCTAAACTTACAAAAGATTTAAATTTGGCGTATCAGGCTCCCTTTAGGGTGCAATTTTAGATATTGAATTTATTTACAGTTGTCTTGGAGAAAACATCTTCAGTTGTTTACTGAACCAGAACTTTCTGTCTGATTTTGACGATTTTTTTATCACCAATGTGTTTACTTCTTAAATTTTATTTTTAGAAAACAAACGCGTAAACATGACTTTCTCATTGTTGTTTCCTTAGAACGATATTCACTTTAACCATTAACGGCGTGCAATGACAACATAACAAAACCATTAACAATATTATCGGGGAGGCATAAATCTTTACTGCTAATTTGTATTAAATGCAACTTTACAGCAGCAATTTGCTTCATTATTTATATACATTACTGTAGATAATATGTTTTCGAAACTTAGAAAAATTCAAACTACAAAAATTAAAAGCAATCAAGTGGAACAACCAATAAAGACTTCGGCAAATTCCAAAATTATTAGTCATATTAATAAAGCACAAGTTCAAGGGCAATTTTAACAGTCAAGTTCTGATTTGGGTTTACGTGATGCCCCATGGCTGGTTCTTTCATAAAACTTTAAAACCGGGCTTCATTGACGCTAAGAGCTGCCCAAAAGCGAACAAGAATATCGAAACTTCTATTCACTAGTTTTAAAGACCATTTTAAAATAACTAATTCGCTTCATTAGCATAACTCCTGCCAAATAGGGAATTAATAAAATCGCTAACATAAAATGAACCATGTAAATAAATGTAAATAAATAACAGTTGTTTACTAATGACGGTGTAGACAATGCTAATTTTTCAAACAGTTTGTTATTTTCTATTTTCACACGTCGTTTCTTATGTAATGATTAATTCAGTTTTTGGTTACATATTTTACCTGTATTTAGACGATGAGAACTTTGTGTTAATTGGAAGTAAAATACTACAAAATTATACTTAATTATACTTAATAACAATAACCAAAAACAAATAAAAAAGTTAAACAAAGTAATTATATAAATTATAAAACAAAATGAGACAATCTTTTTCATATAGCAGTAATATGGTAAAACCTACCCAAAATTATTTTAGAATTCTTGAAGGTGTTTTAGAGGTCTTTGAAAGAAATTAAGGTATTAACAATACAAACTGCGGAGGAATAAAATAATAAAATCATGCCATACAATACAGTAATAAATATTTAGATAAATAATAAAATTGTAGTTTAGTTTTATTTAGATATTTCGCCACCAATAATAACCAGAAATTAAAAGATAAAAAGTATGGTAAGTACAAAAACAATGTAGTTTCAAGAAGTGACCAAAAGTGACAGGCGGATTACGAGTATCACGTATCACAGGATTTATTAGGCTAAAAATAGTTAATAATTGTTCTAGTTTCGTAACTATACAAAAATGTTTGTTTATTTACTGCCCAATATTGAAAAATATCGATATTGAAAAAGTATTGTTGCTGTCGATATATTGAACCAATCCATAATCAATTAAATTGCCAGAAAAAATAAATCGAATGCAACAAATTAATCGATACATTAAATAAATCCATAGGTCTGATGATTCAATATGCAATTATGTATTTCACAGATACTAAAATACGGATTTTATTGAATTATTTCATTAATAAAAAATCTTAAAACACCGATTAAATCAATGTATCGTCAATAATTAACTCGATATATGCATATTTTCAGAATTCCACATCGATATTCGCTATTTACGAGGGAGTATTGATAAGTACCTAGCCTACCATATAAAACACCACAATATTTCAAAACAAATTTTATTTATTCAACATATTAATCTCCTTTAAGACTTGCACATTTAGCAGAACGTTCATAAAGTACTTCTAAGCCCTTTAAAACAATGCTTTGTTTTGGTCTGAAAACCACTCCTCAACGGCACATATGGCTTCGTCATTTGTCGAAAATCTTTTACTTTTCAAATGTTGTTTGAGTTTTGAGAACAAATAATAGGGCGGACGGTTAACCAATTCAAAACCAATTTCATTAATTTTTTGCAGCGCAATCAACGACTTGTGAGGAGCATGAGCGTTGTCATGCAAAAAGAGCACACCCCTGGCAAGTTTTCCGCGGCGTTTTTCCACAATTTTGTCAAGTTATTGATTTAGCAACTCAGTATAATATATGCTCCCATGATACTTTTACCCTGTTCCAAATAATCTATCAGAATTAGCCCATATTTGTCCCAGAAAACTGAAGCAAGAATCTTGCCAGCCGATTTTTGAACACTGAATTTTTGGGTCGTGGAGAACCAGAATGCTTCCACTCTTTGGATTACTCTTTAGTCTCTGGGCCATTGTGATGGACCCACGTTTCGTCTATAGTAACAAGCAGATCCAAAAAGTTGGGGGAATCTTCTTCAAAACGGCGGCAGATTTCCTTCGCCGTTGTCAATCGAACGCGTTTCTGATCACCATTCAAGCATCTGGAAATCCATTTGGCCGAATGTTTTCTCATACTCAAGTCGTGTGAAACACACGTTCATAGGAAATGAGCTATGCTTCTGCTATACGCACGAGCCGAATTAGTCGATCTTCTAAGATCATATCATGGACAGAATCAATGTTTTCCGGAGTGGTCACAGAAATTGGTCTTCAGAGCGGTGCTCATGTTTGACATCTGATCTTCCTCTCTTAAATTCCCCAACCCAGTTTTTAATAGTGGCGTATGAAGGACACTGATCACCTAGGGTTTCTATCATATCAGCAAAAATTTCGTCGCTCGATTAACCCTTTCAAAAACAAATACTCCTATTTAATAACTGACTGAAACTCGATTTTTTCAAACTCTAGCTTTTTCTCAGACATGCTGATTTCAAAAATTCACAGTTTTATCACCGTTATCACTCCTTCTAGGAGTGGTGTACCCCTTTACAGGACGTTGTCGGTCTTCTCTCCATGTCTGTAGTGTGCGTCTGTGCATACATAGCGGACCTACAGCTTGACGTGGGCTCCGAACCACGGAAGTGCTTGCACTTTAAGTTACTTCAGAACTTCAGGGAAGACTTTACTAAACAGAGTACCTTCGGTGGTTTGCCATTGCCTTCCGAGGGAAGTAGTTGGATGTTTTCGATGTTTGTGTGGTCCTGGGAATCGAACTCGGGCCAGTCTTAATCTCAGTGGTCAGACATCGAAACCAACTGAGCCACGACCGCGACATTTATGAACTTAGGCAATTCAATTAATTACTTTTAGAATTGTTTTTTGACCTTGATTTAATTCTCTAATTCAATATCAATCATTCTAAAGGTACCAGAATTTAATAGTTTCGGTATATTCTTTAGATGTTTTATGAATGTCTATTCTATCGACAATTTGCAAGTTGTTAGAACCCACTAGCAAAAGGAAGTCGCGAACACAAATCAAATTCGATGTGTTTTTATTTAATAAAATTTTTTAGATATCACTATAAAAAACAATAGATTTATTACCGATTGTACGTTTTGATCTTTCAGAAATATTATTGCCGCAGCTTAATAAAATGCAGATTTGTAGAATTAATAATTTATAAATATAGGTATTCAGAAATATCGATTTTAATATATTTTTAGTACAGATTTGCGTGTTGTAATCTACAATTGCGGAATTTAAAATTTTAAATTCTTCATTTTACAGCCGGCATTGTCTTAGTCGTATCATTTCTATTCTTTAAGCTTGCTGTTTGTCTTCAGTTTTTATCTACTTTGTGATCGTCTTTACAACTTACATATTTTTGTTATAACCACAATCCCAACAATGGCCTACGACAAAGTTTGGTGAAGTGGGAGTAGGGTCTGCAATACGCAATATTCTTAATTGGGATTGAAATAATCACTTTTAAGGTTGCATTTAATAGCCTTTTATTTTAACTTAGGCTTGAATTGGTAAAAGATCGTTCAGAATAAAAATGTTTACATTATGATAGACGTTTAAAACTGTGAATTTTCAAAAGTGCCTATTGCTAACGATTTTTTGGTTGAAATATAAATTTAAAAATAAATGCGTATCTAAAGGGCATCTGGAACCTTTATTAGGAGACCAAAGCCTATGCGGCCTTAATTATAGATAATCCATTCCTGCCCAAAGAACGAAATGGTTACAAAATGGCATCAGTGATCGATTATCGATGCATAAACCACTTGTTCTGGAAGTGTCACAAATTAGAAACTTTGGCCGAGAATACGAACAAAATGAGAAAGAACCTATAAAATGAATCGCTGTAGTACTGTATGCATAAATATAAAAACGCCCAACGGCCAACTTAAAACCAAATTAGGTACGAAAAACAGATTCCAAATCTATTTTTGAAGTCATTTTTCCAGACTGGCCGTTTTTTGTAAGCCCTGTTTTCTACGGTTACTTTTCGTTTTATTTCAAGTTTCTTTCTCTAAGAAGTTTACGAGAGTTTTAAAATTTAGGATTTATTTAAATATGAAGAAATTAGCAAACTAATTCGATTACTACAACTTTTAAAATGCCCTAATAGGATGGCATATCAAAGATATTAAAAGGTAATTTGGGGCAGTTGAAGAAATCTGAAGGAGTTTGCAATATTACAGTTTGGGGCAGTTTGGTTGATACGTATGGTAAAGATAATCGCGTAGTTTTAATAGAAACTTTTCAAGATGTTACACCAACCTTACGGGCGGGGCGGCCCGAGATAGTATAGAAAAACTTTATCCTAGAGCAAAGGGTTAGCTCAGTTAGCTGGTGAACAAGGATTTGCAAATAGCTATATTAGCTAAGCTTGTTCTAATTCCATTGCCTCAACTTGCAAATCTTTCTTACAAACGTTTGTACGAAATATTCGACCTAGTTTTTTGTGAACAAATGGATTATACAAGCAATAGATAACCGTTTGTATTAATATTCCACCGTGAAGAACTCTTCGATTGGAGCTCTAAGAGTCTGTATTTCGAGATATGTTTAAGCGGAAACTTAGTTGAAATTGACCGTCGGCTTGAAGCAGTGCTGAAAATCTGACAAGAGTTTTTTTTTTTCGCTGGTGCTACCTTGAAAAAGCATTAGAACAAACAAACGGCTTCTAGCAGAAAATAACATTTTAATTCATAATCAAAAGTTATAAAAACTAACTTGAACTTAATTTGCTGCGATATTCAACAGGATCGACAAATGCCTTGAAAGTCGAATCAATACAAATCGACCATTAATCGATTTATCTGAATGCTTAAAATTTGCATATAATTTTCCAACCTGTCAATCTGTGTTTGTTATGAAGCCGTAATTTTTTTTTCCAAAGCGTGTGATGAATATAGAAGGAGATAATTTCGAAGACCGCATTTATTTACTTTTCAAAAGTTCGCTGACCTTAATTTAGGTAATTTTTGAGTTTGTATTTGTAGTTGTCATTAACATCAGTATTATAATCATTTAATTATTTAATAACTGTTGCAGAAGAAACCTATTTGGACATCACCTCGGATTTTTTAACATCTCAACCAAGCTTCGCAAACCAACTGAAGGCCTCACTAAAACTTGGTATATTGTTTTGTCACATGCAAGGAACTTCTTGAAAAATTAAAAAACAAAATCAGCTTGTTTCACGGAACCCTGAATCTGTACCACGTCAGTGACTACCCTTACCCCAAGGGTATTCCCTGCGGGATTTCCTGAAAAACTTCGTTCTTACATTTAACGACAGTAAGGTTAGCTGATCCAGAACGTCATTAATAAGATACTCGAAGGCCTTATTTTTAAAATTATCAGTTAACGAAGCTTCCATGACCTATATATTAAATACTTTAAATATGAATTATATACACACGCATAAACAAACTTACAAGTTTCGTAATAAAAAAAACTGGCCCTATGCCAATCGCCTCGTTTGAATTTTAAATAAAATGTCCTCAACCTACAACATTCTCAACGTTATTGCGAATGGTAACGTTAGACATAATAATCCATAAAATGTACTTTGCCGAACAAATTACTAACCGATTTACAATTATTTTACATAAATCTATAAATTTCTGCTTGGTGGAATGAAACGTTGTATGCGATTCCGATGCTGCTATTATTATAAACGTGCTAGATTACTGTTATTAAAGCCGTATTTAAATTCTCTTGAAATGCCTGAACTAATCCCTCCTAACCGGAGTAGTTAAAACACGTGCATATGCAATTCATGTACAAATTATAGCATGGAAAAGAGGAAGTGGGCGGCAATTAAAAAATTAATTTAAATCTGCTAGCTCCCGCTATCGAAATATTTATTAAACTTCCGTATTTAAACTGCACAAATTAAATAAATGTGTAAGTTACCTAAATAAATAAAAAAAGTTTTCTGGACATTTAAAATGATTTTTGCTGCTTTCTGAAATTACCTTAATTTACTACTCGGGGTATAAGTAAAATACAAATAGAAATGATTTAACAAAAATTCGTAGTAATCACACCAAATATACATTGTACCTAAGAACAAGATAAGATACCAAACCTAAATTCTCCGAAGGAAACTGACAACAGGAATAACATAATTAAATGGCGAGTTTTACAGAAATTTATAGAAGCTCGTAATTAAAGCAGCGAAATTTACTATAGTTTGAGTAAAAACAACTTTATTAGCTGCATGTGCATTCTGTTAGAATCTGCAACCGGCACAATTGCTAATTCCATAGTTTGGAATTCAAACAGCGTCAGATGAGCAGGTTAGTTTTAACGAAGTTAATGAAAGCTGCATTTCGGAGGCTCAAACACTGAACAAACACGCAAGAGGGGTCGATTCGACAAATTGTTTAATTATTAAGCAACCATTTTTGGGTTTAGCAGAGAGTGACGAATGACTTGCATATTTTAGTGGGGTGAAAACGTAATATTTAAGTTTCAGGGCAGTAGGCTTAATGATGTAGCTTCCGAAAATAAATTAGTGGAGGTTTAAGCTTTTACTCTTTTTCTACGGAAAAACCGCATTTATACTTCGTTTTTTATTTACATCACTCTTTCCTTTTTAAAATAAATTACAGCAGATTCAAAATAAACTACTCTAACAACCAAAATTTAAATTATTAGATATTCTATCTAAGCCAGAGAATAAATTTGAAAAGGGGACATTTATTATGTATAAAAATTAAGTTCCTTTGTTTGAAACTCGTAAAAAATTCTAGGATTCACAGTGTCAAAAATACTTTGCTTGTGTTATACGGGTGTTATATGGGATACATAATCCTAAAACAGGTTTTTAATTTTCAACCAGTACAACCGGAGCCTTTAAATTTGTGTTCTGTTTAATTTATTATGACTAGAATGGTGTAAAAGACGTACTGGGCGCAAATTGCATGTAACACCGAACAACACTGTTTTACATATTCGACCGAGTAAATATTCCTGCAAATTTAATTACAGAAACTTAGTGAATGAAAATTCCAAGTTTGAAAAAACCAAGAACAATTCTGTTAACAAAATAAAAAAATGTTAGTTTGAAATCCATCCAGATCCAAGATTCTGGAAATTGAGCATTAACCAAAAATATCTTCAAAAGTATCTGCTATGAACATGTAACTATAATTTTAAAAATAAGTGAAAATCCAAGGTTAATTAATTTTATCAACAAAAATTTCTCAAAATATTATTCACCGCCTACATCACAAAATGATTACCTATCTGTAAGTCAATAAAGCGAGATAATTTTCATTTAATACAATTTCTACCAGCAAAACCCGCAAATAAACCTAGATAATATCAGCATATATAACATTAACTTATTTAATGAATGAATAGTGTCATTTAGTTACTATTTATTATCAATTAAGTTCATAATACTAAATAATTGCAATCCATATGCGGAACGTTTAATGAAAAGTAAAATACCTAATATTTCTACCTACACCAAAATACATGGTAGTTTGAGAAAATAGCACTGATAAAACTGTGTACTTAGATTTTCTATTTATAGGTTGAAAACAATGCGAACACGTTTTAAATGTACTGATGTAAATAAATCTAAGTTCTGGCACTGATCAACGTAATTCGTAAATGAAATAAGTTTGTATTTAAGAAACCTAGTTTTCTAGGTTACATAAACTTCCTTTAATTAATTTTAAAACAGCACAATTTTCATTTTTCGCCGTTCAATAATTCTTCGTTTTTAAATTTTATAAATTTTGGCAGATTTCCCGTTTAACTAACAATGAAGAATTAATCGAGCAATAAAGATCCTATCTTTCAACAAAAAGATTAAATTTGTAGAATTCTTCCATTTCGAATGATCCATTAACCTTTATTACAGCTAAAGTAATCTTATGTTAATATTATTACTAATTTACATTAAAAGCTACTCTCTTAATTAAGTAAACATAATCATAAACGAGATTTAAGGTGTCAACTTTGTGTTTGTTTTTTTTTCGGAGTTTAGAATTTTGAATGCGTGGAGAATTTCAACAGTTCGACATTTAAATGTTAATTTGATGCTTTAATAGTCAATCAATTTGGATTAATGTAATATAAATCTGAAACTATCGTTTAGGAAATGGATCAGAATAATAATTTTATTTTTAATTTACTTTAATTTATCCTAATCGAATTCTTCACATTTGTGGTTTTTCTTCTGCTTTTATATCTAATATTTGAGAAATAAAATCTCTAACTTATGTTTACTTTAATAAAATAGAATATAATTTCATTTTCGACAAAAAAAGGATTGAAAAAAGGTTAACGTCTTCGAAGGAAGGAAAAACATGCATACACAAAAACACGGAATTTGACGTAAGCGAAACGAAAAGAATAATAATAAAGCAAAAACAAAACGGGTATTACTCACGAGGTCGTAGGAAAATTTTGGCATAATCGGAATAGGTTGATTTAATAATTATCTAAAAAAAAGCGCAAATTTATGGTTTGTTGTTGATAAGCATCCAAATTAAGATAAACAAATAGAATAAAATTCTCGTCGAAAATACTACAAAACTATGTTGGAAGCTTGCATTTTAATACTTAAATCTCTTAAATCAAATTAAAAAACACAATTACAGCACTCTATTTATATCATATCTCAATTTATAGCGTCTCCAAGGTATCCTTCAAAGAAATTTATAGTTTGTTACAAACATACGTGGTGTATTTACTAAAAATACACACGCAAGGCTTAATAATAAACACAACCGACTGCATAAAGGCATAAGGAAATAATAAATTTCCAAAATCCAGCAATAAAAAAGAAAATTCCTTGGTGACACATTAATTTAGGTTAAAAATGCTATCGTAAATTGCTTTGGGGAGTGCAGACGGGTGTTTAGATATAAAGTGCTAGAAAATAGTGAGCGAAGAAGCTTATAAAATATTAAATAGAAGAATCTCCACGAAAACAGCAGATACCTTTTTTATATAAAAATATAAAAATTATCAACTTTCACTGCATTCTGGTTTTAATTTGCTTTGTTTATTGAAATATAAAGCTTTACGAAATCATGTTGACGTGTTGAATTTATAATGAGAATACATTTTCTAAAACTAAAGTACAAAGGCGAGTACAAACGGGATTTTTTGGATTTCTTACAGTCAGATAAAAATAAAATCAAATGAATCTGGTCAGCATTTATCTGTAAAGATATGTTAAAGTTTGTTTAGAAACAATTCCATTAAAATGCGATTTATAAAATTTTTAGGATCAGTTTTTGTTAAATAAAAACCTGAAGTAGTCTGTAAATAAAAAAAATTCTGAAACGCTTTCAGTGAAAGCCTTCTGATGACGTTTAAACAAAATTAAGTTTAAAAATCTCCTTTAAAAGCAAATGAGAAAGCATATTTAAAATTAAAATGTATTTACTGTAAGCATAATCAAGAATATCAAAATGTTCACCTGTCAGCTTAAAATCAAATTCGAGCAAGGAAAACGATTTTTTGCGATTTTTTGAAAGTTAGTTCGCAGATTGGCTTTTTGCCGTTTTCAATGTTGGTTCATTAGCCATGCCCTTTCCAGTAACTCCGTTTTATTTCAAATGTAATTTAGATTTTCTAAATTTTTAGTTTTAATTTAATACCGAAACGAGCTAATTAATTAGATTACCCTAATTTTAAGAATTAAACGTTAAAATTAAAAATGAAAGATATTTTTAACTGGTTTAAGAAGTCATTTGGTCTGTTTTAACTATTTAAATATGAGGAAGTCCTTGTTAATGGAGCAGTTAAAAACGCATTCTTACAGGTAGCTAAGGTAGTTTTAAGAATTTGGAGGCCGATGGAGGTGTAAGAAATCTGGAGTTTTTTTTCTAGTCAGTCTGGACTCAGCCTGTGCGATATTGATAAAACATCGAAAACTATCGAATTAATGGATACATGGAAAATTTATCGAAAAATCGATTAAATTCGATGATTCAGAACATGAAAAAATATGCCTATTGACTTAGCAAATACCCCATATAACGACACTCTAATCTGGTAGTTTCCTTACAAAATATGGATTTTATGAAAATAGAAAATATTCTATACCTAAATGATTAAATCGATATATCCCTAATATAATTAAATCGCTACATTGATTTACCGACATTTTTAGAAGTTGATATCAGTATCCCTACATCTTCTCTTCTTCTTTCTCGTCCCTTCTGCGTTCACGGCGTTGGAGTAGTATCCCTACTAACAGTTCAAAAAACAACTAAATAATCTAAAATTACAATAGAAAACTAAAAAAGAAGTTAAAATAGCGTGCTACGGACTTAAAAAACAAGTGTTCGTTTCAGTTTTTAAAAAATCAACGCAGCATTCGACTCCATAAATTCAATTGATTACATTGTTTAAATTCGATTACCCATGACGGTTTTGTTTTTGAGATTAGGTATTGTTCAAGACTTCCCGTTAGTTTTAAGAATTTGTAACGGTATCCTTTACAATTTAAGGGTTGAATGTACGGCGTCCGACAGAATGTCGCCCTCTCTGAAACACCGTTATTTAGGTGGTTTAAGGTAGCTTAGGTAATTTTAAATTTTTACATTTTCAGTTCTTCTATAGTTCTCACATGGACAAGTTCCTTTATAGAACACGTTCATGTTGTATATTTTTAAAATAAATACATTAATTCTGTTAGTGAATTTTACTCATTAACAATTCAAGTAAGATGTTACGCCTATCGTAACATTATTTGGTCCTTCGACATCCGGATTTTATATCCAGTGAATTTTCTACATTTGAATCTGAGTGATTCGAAAATTTATATAATTACAACGTCGGCATTTCCGTAATCCTGGAATCGAAAGTTCATCTATAGTAAGATTTCCTGTACTGGATTGGAAACCAACAACGAGGACCAGAAGGATTGGCTCTCCATAAACAACAAAAAAGAAAAGTGTGAGAAATATTATTCGGTGAGTGAGTTTCACTTTCCTGTAATTTCCCATTATAACTTTACCTTTTATAATTCCTACACAATTTAAGTGAGTTGTGTGTACATATCATAACATAAGTATCAATTGAATTTTATATACAAGATTTCAGTAGAAATCTAAATTTTGTAAAAATGTCTAATAGTGAAACAAGCGCTACGTTAAAACATTTATTAATTAAACGAGGTCAAGTTAAGGCAAAATTAACTAGATTTTCAAACTACTTTAATAATTTTACTGACCAAGACGATTTAAAACAACTAAAAGTACGTTTAGGGAAATTTGAACCTGTTTGGGATGAATTTGAAGATGTTCAATCACAAATAGAATTATTAAGCCAAGATCAAAATTATGAGGATGATAGAAACGTATTTGAATCTGAATATTTTAATTTGATTAGTGGTGTAGAAAATTTAATTTCGAGAGAAGATCACCTATCAATTGTACATAAAAATACTTCAAGCAGTCAAAATTCAGCTCTTTCAAATTCTGGTATTCAAATAAAACTGCCAACTTTAAATTTGCCAACATTTAGCGGTCAGTATGA
The DNA here is from genome assembly GCA_963082815.1 of Melanotus villosus. Lineage (NCBI taxonomy): Eukaryota > Metazoa > Arthropoda > Insecta > Coleoptera > Elateridae > Melanotus > Melanotus villosus. The sequence goes on along the minus strand of OY720422.1, from coordinate 24,530,301 downwards.
AAATTGGTTATCTTTTTTTGATACATTTAACTCGTTAATTCACGAAAACGAGAAGTTGTCCAATATACAAAAATTTCATTATTTGAAATCATGTTTAAATGGAGAAGCAATAGATGTTATAGCTTCGTTAGGGGTGTCTGCAGATAATTATGAAGTAGCATGGCAGCTACTGAAAAAACGTTTTGAAAATAAACGTTTGATTATTAAGACGCATATTGCCGAATTATTTAATTTAGCAACTGTAACTAAAGACTCCGCTATTTCACTAAGACAACTATTAAATAACGTAAATACCCATCTGAGGGCACTAAAGATATTAGGACTGCCAACAGAGTCGTGGGATGCGATTTTAATTTATTTTTTATCAACAAAATTTGATTTTAATACTAATAAAGAATGGGAATCGTTAAATTATAAAAATGAACTTCCTACTATGGAAGAAATGCTAGATTTTCTTGCGCATAGATGCCAGCTGTTAGAATCTTTAAATAATAAAGGTAACACAGCCCAAAATGCAAACAAAGTGCAAATGTTTAAAAATAATTTTCGTACAACTCATATAAATATTCAGAACAGCCAAGTCTGTCAATTGTGTAAAAATTCGCATAATATTTATCAGTGTTCTAAATTTTTAGATCTACCGGTTGATTCGCGATTTAAGGAAATTAAAAAATTAAAATTATGTGTAAACTGTTTCAAATCCAATCATCAAACATTTAATTGTCGTGCAAATATTAGTTGTAAAACCTGCAATAAAAAACATAATACCTTGTTACATTTCATTGATAAGAGTAACGAATCCGAATCAAATTCAGATATTGCAACAACTTCGGATTCTCCAGTAACAGTGAATCATTACAGTGATATCCAACATACGAGCCAAGTACTTCTTTCTACAGCAATTGTTCACGTATATGATCAAGACGGACAAGTTCATAATTGCAGGGCCCTACTTGATGTTGGATCACAATCTAATTTTATTTCAGAAAATATGCGCAAAAAACTAAATTTACCTACAAATATCATTAAGTTTACAGTTTCAGGCATCATGCAATCAATAAATAAAATTACCCATTCTACCTGCGTTGCAATAAAATCACGCTATAATGCATTTGACGCAAAAATAAATTGTTTAGTAGTTCCAAATATAACTACTAATCTACCAATACATACATTTGATATAACTAAACTCAATATACCGGTCAATATTAAACTGGCAGATCCATCATTTAACATATCAGGTCCAGTAGATTTATTAATAGGTGCCGAATTATTTTGGAATCTTATGTGTCCAAATTTTATAAAGTTAGCTAAAAACCAACCGCGTTTGCAAAAGACCCAATTAGGATGGGTTTTAGGCGGTAAACTGGGCATAATAAAGGATAATCAAACTAGTTCATGTAATATTGCGTTAAACACTATCGACACAACTTTGACTAAATTTTGGGAAATCGAAGAATTGCCCGATGTACCTAATTTATCACCCGAGGAGAGGGATTGTGATAATCATTTTAAAAGCAATCATATTCGTGACGCAACAGGGCGTTTTATAGTTAAATTGCCATTTAAATCAAATGCTACTCCTCTGGGTTTCTCTAAAACTCTCGCCACTAAAAGATTGATGTCGGTAGAGAAAAAATTAGGTAGAAATGTCGATTTGTCCAAAGAATACGTTAAATTTATGAACGAGTATATTCAATTAGGGCATATGGAATTAGTATCTCCGAGCGAAAGTGAACCGGACTCTGTAAATTGTTTTTACTTACCACATCATGCCGTTGTAAAATCTTCTAGTGTAACTACAAAGGTTAGAGTAGTATTTGATGGTTCAGCAAAATCCTCTTCGGGAAATTCATTAAATGATAACTTGATGGTAGGTCCAACTATCCAACAAGACCTATTTTCCATTTTATGCCAATTTAGAACCCACCAATATGTTTTTTCGGCCGATATAACAAAAATGTACCGACAAATTAAGGTTGCTCCAGAAAATAGAGATTTTCAAAGAATTCTTTGGCGAAATGGTCCAAATGAAGCAATTAAGGCGTATCGTTTAAATACGGTAACATTATGGCACTGCTTCGGCACCATTTTTGGCAATTCGGTGTCTACATCAATTAGCATCGGATGAAAAACTAAATTACCCCTTAGCATGTAACGTCATTGTACGCGACTTTTACGTGGACGACGTGTTAACAGGTGGAAACGATTTAGAAGAAACCATTAAATTACGGGATCAATTGATCCAAGCTTTACGCTCCGGAGGGTTTGAATTGTGTAAATTTGCGTCAAATCACGACAATTTATTAATTAACAATAAAAATTCACATACCTCGTCAGTCATTAACTTAGATAGGGAAAGTGACACCAAAACTTTAGGTTTATTATGGAATTCTCATCTAGATACGTTCAAATATTCAATAAATATAAATGATTCTCAAACAAAGGCAACAAAGCGGATTGTTTTATCTGTAATCTCGCAAATATTTGATCCTTTGGGTTTGATAGGACCAGTATTAATTAAAGCGAAACTTATTTTGCAAAAATTATGGTCACTTAAGTTAGATTGGGACGAACCTCTTTCCTTCGAACTGTATAATATGTGGATCGATTTTAGGTCACAATTGTTTAGTTTAAATGACCTGCAAATTCCTCGCAAGGTCGTATCTGATCATTTACCGAAGGATATAGAAATTCATGGATTTTGCGACAGCTCTGAACTCGCATATGGTGCGTGTGTATATATAAAAACAACAGACATTGAAAGTAATCACGTTACATATTTACTATGTGCAAAATCACGGGTCGCACCGTTAAAAAGGTTAACTATTCCGCGATTGGAATTATGTGGTGCGTTATTGTTGGCGCGTCTTATGCGAAAGATTTCACAAATTATTAATTTAAATGTAAATAAAACATACTACTGGACTGATTCAACAATCGTGTTAGCATGGATCGGTTTAAATAAGAGTTGGAAGACTTTTGTAGCAAATAGAGTATCGGAAATAATATCAGTAAGCAAGCCTGATCAATGGCATCATGTAAGTTCAGAAAATAATCCTGCAGATATAATTTCACGTGGCATGTCTCCGCAGCAATTATCCAAATCGAACCTATGGTTTCATGGTCCAGAGTGGTTAAATAAAACCGCCAATATGTGGCCTATAAATGATGTTAATTTTAATAAAATAACCATTCCGGATGAAAAGGAAATTAAAATTTGTCATGTTTCCATCACAAAAACAGATTTCAGCATACTAAATAATTACTCGAAATTTTCTAAGCTGCAAAGAGTAATTGCCTACTGTTTAAGATTTGTAAATAATTGTAAAAATCAATCTTGTAAAAATTATAACTATTTAACTGTTCAAGAATTAAATAAGGCTCATACTTTAATAATTAAGCTAAGCCAATTACAGGAATTTTCTTATGAAATTAGCGAGTTACAAAAACATAATCAAGTTCCAAAACGTAGCAAATTATTGCCTTTGAATCCATTTTTAGATTCAGATGGCGTTATCAGAGTAGGAGGACGTCTCAGAAATGCGAATATTAGTTTTAATCAGAAACATCCAATTATTTTGCCACAAAACCATCACATTACTACGCTAATTATTCAGCAAACACATATTAGACAATTACATGCTGGTCCTGAAGCTACGTTGGCAACTTTAAGACAAAAATATTGGCCTATTGCAGGGCGTAACTCAATTCGTAAAATATTACATAAGTGTATACCGTGTTATCGGGTCAAACCACTAACCATGAATCAATTGATGGGTGATTTACCTCAATCTCGAATTGAACCTTCTCGCCCTTTTATTAATTGTGGTGTAGATTATGCTGGGCCTGTATTTATAAAAGGAAATTTTGGCCGTAGTACAAAAACGATAAAATCTTATATCGTATTGTTTATTTGCTTTGCCACTAAGGCAGTTCATATAGAGTTAGTATGTGATTTAACATCTCAATCATTCCTCAGCGCTCTAAAAAGATTTATATCACCAAGAGGTAAGGTGTCACATATGTATTCAGATAATGCAACTACATTTGTAGGTGCAAATAAATCTCTCAAATCAGATTTTAAAAATTTATTTAATTCTAAAAATTTTAAAGACCATGTAATTGAATGGCTTTCTTTAGAAAATATGTCATGGAGTTTCATACCCCCCCGGGGTCCGCATTTTGGAGGGCTCTGGGAAGCAGCCGTAAAATCGGTTAAATACCATCTTAAAAGAATTGCTGGTCAGGCGCTTTTAACGTATGATGAAATGTACACATTGCTCACACAAATTGAAGCCTGCCTAAATTCCCGTCCTATTGTTCCATTATCCAGTAAGCCGGAAGATCTTACAGCCCTTACGCCCGGCCATTTTCTTATTGGTGACTCACTCACTGCGCCAGTGGACCCAGATTTTGTAAACACGAATCAAAATCGACTTTTACGATGGCAGCGGGTTCAACAATTATTGCAGAATTTTTGGAAACGATGGTCAACCGAATATCTGTCCCAGCTGCAATCCAGAAATAAATGGCAACAAGTCAATAAAACGGCACTGGTACCTGGAGCCGTAGTTATAATCAAGGAAGATAATCTTCCACCTCTTCAATGGCGGACCGGGAAAATAATTGACCTTTATCCGGGAAAGGATAGTGTAATACGTACAATCAGTGTAAAAACAAATACGGGAGTGATTAAACGCCCTATTACAAAAATTTGTGTGTTACCAAATGACAATTAGTGAAACTAATCGTATGAACTTCTTCATTATGTTTTAATTCTATATTTATGTTAATCATTTACTTGTATTATAACTAGCTAAGTATACGTAGATTAACTATAATTTATAATTTTGCATTGAAAGCATATCTTTCAATAGGGGGCGGTATGTTCAAGACTTCCCGTTAGTTTTAAGAATTTGTAACGGTATCCTTTACAATTTAAGGGTTGAATGTACGGCGTCCGACAGAATGTCGCCCTCTCTGAAACACCGTTATTTAGGTGGTTTAAGGTAGCTTAGGTAATTTTAAATTTTTACATTTTCAGTTCTTCTATAGTTCTCACATGGACAAGTTCCTTTATAGAACACGTTCATGTTGTATATTTTTAAAATAAATACATTAATTCTGTTAGTGAATTTTACTCATTAACAATTCAAGTAAGATGTTACGCCTATCGTAACAGGTATATTAATTTTTTTCCGCCGTTATAAATCAACCTATGGGCCTAGGTGGTGAATAGGGTAATAACCAAAGTTCTGCGGTTTGATCCCAACATTCCTAACCGAAGTCTATGAAGTACAGGTGGGAACGAGACCTCGAAGCTCGAGTTCTACTCGGCTCGAGCTTTGAAGGAGATCGAGCCTAAGATTTGTGGAACCAAGCCAAGCCGAGCTTTTTTTCTAAATTGCTTGTAAAGCTCGGAGCTCGGTAAAGTATGGAAACCAGGCGAAGGCTTTAAGTTCGGTAAGTACTCGACATTCAATTCAATTCAAGAAATTGGTCAAGTGCACACTCCTGTCTTATCTTTGTTCGTGCTCCTTGGTAAAAGGCAAAGGCTCCAAGCTTGGCAAAGGTTTGAATTTAGATATAAGCTTAAAGATCGGCAAGAACTCCAAAACTCGATGAAAGCTCGTTGCTCGGTAACCGAACCAGGCCCAGGATACGGATACCTGGCATTTACTCCGAACAGGGCCGAGCATGTTTCAAATTTTCCTCGAACCTAGGCAAGCTGAGCATAGAAATAAAAATTTCGACCTCTAACCTCTACATTAAAGTTCCGAATCTTTTCGTGTGAACACCTGAAACTTTGTTTGAATATCAGACAAAGCAGTGAGGTTAATCTTACTATAATTGCAAAACACTTTTTTTGTGTGGCTGATCCATTTGACTTGATAAACGAAATTATTTGCCGATCTACACATAAATGTACGAAACATACTTAGTCGAGAAAGCAAAAACGACTAGATAGAAAAAATTTAACGTCTGATAATATGTACGAGGCCATCAACGATGTTTTGACTTCTTCAAAGTAAGTATTTTTCTTTTTCCTTAATTAAAGCATTTGTTTGGAAATCATTTGTTTTAAACACAGATATAACATGCGCAAAGTATCAAAGTTGTACCATGATCAACCACAGACAGCTCTACGAAGAGTACGAAGGGACATTTTTGGGTTGAACATGTTTTGCGCTATGGAAATGTATAGTTTCTGGTATACCATTTAAAATTATTACATAGTTTATTATTTAGTTCACCAAATCGCAAAGACAGTTACGTAGAACCCAACCTTATCCCACGTCGATGCAACGCTTGGTACGGTAAAAATCCCTACCAAAAGTGGAAAGCCTCCAATCCTAATTAATAATAGTTAGTACGAGTCGACCCGTATTGAGATGCCTGGTATTCGCAAGCCTAGATTTCTCCCAATAAATAAAATCTCATTTATTACTGATAGTTAGATAATAACGCAACTGCAACAGTAGTTCAATCCTATTATTTTAGCGCGACACTTAGGGTCGGTTTTTCAACCACAGTTTAAGTTTAACTGAATCGAGTTCGGATGATGATCTAAGTTTAAATGAGCAAATGTTTATGTAAAGATCAGGTGTTGAACGAGCATTGAAAAACAGTTTATATTATAACTTGAATTAAGCTCAATCTTTGAACTCAGGTTAAACCTTTATTGCAAAACCGGCCCCAATTGTCTTAAGGTTAGTATTTCACTGCAGGTTTAAGTTAAAGCTTAGCTAGCATAAGATGACTACAACTAGTGCTTAAGTGTAGGTAAGCTTATTTAACTTAAGTTCTAATTTCAACTAAGGTTAAGGTTAAACCCATATCTACCCGCTCTCACTAATTGGTTAATTGATAATGGATCCTGCCGAGTTTTTCTACAAAAAAATTAAGAAACATTTTCTTCTTTGAAAGATATACTCGAGTAGGAAACTACTGGAGCAACACAGCGCCGAAGGCTAAGGTGATATGAGGAGCATTAGGGCAATCAAGTAATTCCTAGATAATACAGGGAATTATGGACAACATGGGGAAATACTGGAAAAATACAAAAACTCCACTAAATTACAAGGAAAATGTAAGAGGAAAACCGCTAACAAAATTTAACAACAAATTTTAGGAAATCTTCCTGGAAATTTCGCCGGAAATAAGCTAAACTCTCGCATCGGCCAACACTATAATGATTTAAAAAATAAATTGGTGCAACCATTTGAACCATTTATTATACTTCTTTTAAGATAAAAAAATGCTACTTGTACTTTGTAATTTTTTTTTAATGCTGAGCAAATAATTTATTTGTAAAAAATTGAAAAAAGTGGAATCGAGAAAGACAAATGCAAAATTGTCAGTTCCAAAAAGTATAAGATCGTGCGTAAGTAGATCTTTTTGAAAGTGAATCAGCAAAATTACAAAAACATATTTATTTCTTCTCTTCTTCTCGTGGAAATTAATGGCGAAAAATATCAAGCGACGGTGAATTAAAAACTAAACTTAAAATCATGGCGGAAATATGTGAAAACATATGGACAATTCGAGGAAATATGAAGACAATATTCACCGCATTGGTGAATATTGTCTTCATATTTCCCCAATATGGTGTACAAAATATGGAAAAACGGTTTGCCCGCTTGGATTTATTTAAAAAGAGGAATTAAGTGGCTATTTTCTAGGAATAAATTAAAATGGTTGCATTATTTACAGAAAGTTATATAGTACATTAAAATACATCGACTTTGCAGCCTGTAATAATTTGTAAGCTAGCCGAGGCAATCGTAAGGGAACTCTTGGGCAGTAGAAAATAAAGGCTGTCGTTTGCTCCTAAGATGTATTTATGTGTAAACAACTGCTCGGCTGAAACCCCACTAAAGATTGAAATAATCAGTTTAATAATCAAATTACACAATTCAAAATTTCTTATCTATAAAATAATTCGTACTTTGATTTGCGGTATTTTTCTTTACCAACAAAAAAAAGATAATTCTCAGCGTGTGCGCAAAATATATGTACATACAAAGATGAAAACCCATTATCTCAAATCCTTTCTCCCTTGTTATTAAACCTACATCAATCATAAATTTCGATCCATGAATGATCCTTCATCTTTTTTTTCGCTTTCAAACCAAGTTCAAAAAATCTCAAAGAACCCTATTATGTTGAATTTAAGGCAATCGACGTGGCAGTAAAAAATGCGTGACTAATATGCGTGTTTGAACACCTTAACAAACCAAAGTTAATTCTTCATGGTTTCTAAACGTGTATGTATTTATTATACGTTGAAGTATCGGCGTGATATAATAAACAAGGGCGCAGGACGTGCAGGTGCTGTTGAAGTTTTAGTCTAAAACATGAATTGGAAGGTACATCAAATGCACTTGGAACAATGCGGTTCATTTGCAACGTTTGCTGCAATATAATAGTTTAAAGAGACAACTCAGGCAGACATGTGGTTTCTGATTGCTCACTTTAGTTGCAATTAAAATGTGATTTACGGGATGCACCGTACGAACTTAGAGAGGTAATTTGAACTTGAAATTTATCGGTGTGCAGTGTTGCATATTATATTTGTTTAAATAGTAAGCCGACCAAAAATGGGTTCTTTCCGAGTGAGCAATGTTACATAACAAAGGAACGATATGTGACATTTGTAAAGGTAATGAAACACCTACAGTTATATCTAGCTCCTTTTAGAAGTTGTATATCCGCATGATAAAGTACTTCTATAAAAGAAACGCTTAAAATCATTCAACTACATTCAAGGTAAACAGCTTTTGTGAGCACCGTGTCTTCTCTTCACTAGAGTTTTGTAGTCGACTTGTTCTATTATCTTATAGACCGGAAGACGTACCCATTCCTATTCGTAGTAGATTTTAATGAGAAAACTTCGTGAAGTTGAGAAATTTTTACTTTAACACATCAAGAAATCGCAATTTAAATTTGTTCTTTTAATACACGTAGGTGTGAGGTGAAGCAATAACGATTCTTGCCCTAAATCCTTATGATGAAGTTACATAATTAGGCTGGGTGTACACTATTTGTATTCGTGGGTTAAAAAAAATAAACTTGACATTTCGAAAATATGATGAAGGTGTTAACATCAGGTTATGTTTAACAATATCCATAAAAGACGAATTTTATTTTACTCGTTTAAAAATGCGAAGGAAAAATGTAAATAATATAAATGTATTACGAATTTCGGTTAACAAAAACAAGTTTCGGAATTAAAACGATATTACAAACCTACTAATCCACTGTAAAACTGCTTGAATTTGGTCGAAGTACAAAGGTTGGCCTGTCTTTTATTTAAATGCGTTGTAAATGAAACCATCCGGCGCACCAGGGATGAAGTGGATTAAAGCTGTTTTAAAATGTAAATGTACTAAATAAATTTTTAATATGCAGACGTGTAATCGATAAAAGAATAATACTGAAAACGTACTTCAAACACGCCTTAACTTTATTCTGTTTATATTACTTGAATTTATTGCATTCATTGTTGTTGTATATGATTACAAGCTTTGGGAAAATGGTCAATTGTAATTACAACCGTGGCAAATGGGGGAGTAAACTTAGTTGTCACAATTATGTAAGCAATTTTAAAGGAATTAAGCCACGACGTCAGAAGTTCATTTAAGAAGAGATGCAGACTTTTCATTTAAGAATGAAAAAATAATTCAAGTAGTAAATATTGCAAATTTGAAAGACAAGCTGACGAAGTTTTAATTTAAAATGAATTCTACAAAATAATTATTATACTCTGCTTAAACGAAATTTTGACTTTTTTTAGGTTGTTAACAGATGATAAAAAGTCTTATTTACATTTGAATATCTGAATAACAGAATGAAACTTTTCGACTTTGTATACAAAAGAACATCAAAAAATCTGTATAAGCTTTCACACTACAATCATACTTTATCCAATCCGCTTTTGTTGCCTCTGTATTTTGATGTGAAAATCCGGATAAGCGTATTAAAATCTGTGAAAATCTCTACTTTGTATTCAAAATCTAAAAAAACAACCAACCAAGTGCAGAATCTGCTTACTTTATACTTTGTCTAAGCATATTCTTTGGTCTGTATAATTATTTGTGCTAACGGAAGCAAAAAAGAAACATTAGATTTACAATATGTAGTTCGAAAAATAAATTTTAGTTTAACCTTTGCAAGTCAGAAATATCCATTATTTAAATTTTACAAACAGCAACAAACACCCATTTAATCTTTTTTATGATAATTTGTAGCTTAACAATAAAACACTGAACTGTAAATAATAAAAAAAAGTATTGTTCTCAAAAGGAGGAGCTTTAAAATTCATTACTTTAAAATGCTTCCTAAAAATAGCAAAATGTCAAGGTCAAGTTAGGACTAAGAAATTGGTTTGTCAGACAAACAATTTATGCTTTTCCATCTGTCAATTAAATGGCCAAATATTTTCGAATTTCGAAACTCATGCCAAGAAACCCATTACTGCAGTCCTTCGCTGGTATTTTAAAGTAATGGCCCCTTTAGTTACTGTAAATTCATTATGTTATCTCATGGTTATTGCGTTAAAATTTTTCCACAAAGTTAGCAAAATACGGAAATTTATAAAAATGCACGTTTACATCGAATGCGGGTGGAATGTTAAAAAAAAGAATTACATAGTAACCGGTGAATTCGTGCAATCGATCATCCACTACGGATATTCTGTTTATGGTTTGCAGGAAATACGTGAGATGTTTCAAGGATAAGGTCGTAAGAGGATAAACGGATTGCAATATGTATGAACTAAAACTTGATGGTTTCTGTGGGTCCTTTTGGGTGTAAAAACACAGTTTTACTATTGACTTTATTAAATATTTGAAAGGTGTAGAACCGACTTTAGCGCAATTACAGCTTGCAACAATTTCATTGATTTAATAAGCAAATGCGTTCTGGGGCGTAGATATCCGAACAAGCCCAACCTAACTTTATACAAACACCAGAGCATACCAGAGGTAGGCACATATAGTACCAAGGTGGGCAATAATTCAGGTATAGCTGTTGGTTTACAACAGGTTCAACCAGAATCTTTCTAAAATTTTGTCTTTAGTTGGTTTAATCCTAGTATAACAACATATATTCTAATCTGATGTCATTGTTTATATTAATTTATATTTTGGAAAAAAAAATTATTCGGAAATTACTGCGTTTCACCAACAAAAAAAGATCAAACGCCAACGTTTGTGGTTTTTTGAAGAACACGTGGGAATAAATATTAAACTTAATGGATTAATCACTCATTCGTTAGTAATCGATTCTTAAGAAACGAATATTACAAAATAACAAGAAGGTAGTGGTTTTTCTCACCTTGCGTTTATCAGTGGTCGATCAGATTTAGTTTACTGTTTTTTAAAACTGGAATTTCGTTTTAAACCTGCAAGAAATAATTGACAGACAGGCAGGGTTATGTAAATAACCAGATGTATAGCATCTATGCCTTAAAATTTCTTTAAATAACTACCTTAACCACGTAACAGTAGCACGCCAAAGCTATCATTTAATATTCTACGGATTATGTAGATATTTGCCTGTGTAATGACGGTAATCTGGGAATCAATCTGTTGTTTAAACTGTTTTATCTACCCACTTGTTTTCTGATGATGAAATACTAGGTGAATTAATACTAGTGAAGAAAGTAGACGTTCTGTAAGTGCATTTATTAACAATTTCGTCCCCGACTTATCTTAAAACCTGAATCATAAAAAGCTACTAAAAAACGAATGATTATTGTAGAAAAGCTTTGTTCTAAAAAAGAAGAACTAAAACATATTTAAATTCCTCTAAGGATTAGAAACTTACTTTAATTGCAGGTTATTATAAAATGTCAATCTAATCTTAAGATCTTTGTAAAAAACGAACCAAATCTCGTGTAACATTCATAATATTCAAACAGGTAAAACGTACTTTAGAGGTGTTTTGCCTTTTATTTAATTGTAAGTGAACTCTGAGGTAATTACACTATCATACAATTTACCTCATCACGATGTGCTGTTACAGCTAATTTGTAAATATATTTCATGTTTTCTAATCTTGTTGCCTTGTTATAATGCAACATGCAGATTATGTGAGTTGGTTTTTATTTGAAGATTTATAATTCTGAATAGTTTAAACTACGTTTTATTACAGGTTTAAAAGATATGATTTTTAGATCATTACTTGCAGTTTCAACTCATATTAATTGCCTTGTTTGAAAAATAAATAGAAGAATTAATTTCCATTTGTTTATTGTGAAACGTTTCACAGAACTCCATAAATGAGATAAATTGTCTCCGATATCTGAACTTTCTGTTTTAATAATAAAAACGTATGCCCATTCCCATATGGCAAATATTCTCAAAGTAATACGTTCAAATAAAGCGGATATTTCTACAGAGGAAGAGAGGAAGGTTCAATAACACAATAACCATAAAAGAAATTCCACGACTCTTATGATTCTTGTGAAGCTTAATGGATGTACTAGAATTTAATTTATAAATTTTTTATGTGCAACAAATTCAAGTTTATATTTTTTATTAATAAAATAACATTTCTACATTTTAAATGTCATTGAAAATTTGGAAAATATTTTAAAACGAATTAATTAATAAATGTTTTGTGTAGTTAGCAGAAAACAGATGCTCAAAAAATGGACTCCTTTGCTGCTGGTAAATTTTACTATTTATTTAAGACAAATTACTGCATAATTTGAAAATCAATCTTAGAGCATTTCCACAATCCTTTATGATTTTATCGTAATTGTATAGTTTATAGTTCATGCAATTTTAGTTTTCAGGAATAATCAGGAGATTCCAAAAGGACAGAAGAGTCTTTAGGTTTATAGTAGGAATCAAACAACAGTTAATATTTCACACAAAAGGTAAAGGTATCGGCTCTTACACTCTATGAAAATACATCTTTTAAATTCTTGCTCAGATATAAATCTGCCTTTTAATTTTACTTCGATGTATTTAATTTAACAGCAAAGCAGATAACCATTTGCTACTGCAATCCTGCCAATTGAAAATGCAAAGAGTATAACAAAATTTCATTTTTAACAAACATTAATAGTAGGTAATACAAGCTGTTAAAAGTCGAATAGTAAATTTGGTATTTTATTATTTTTATTTTATAAATAAAATAAGCGATTTTTCAATAAATTTCCCACCTACACATGAAAGCTTAAGAACTTGGGATTTCTTTGGTGGATTAAATTTGAATATTTAAAACATTATTTACTGAAAAATTTGAAACCTGAGAATTATTTCGATCTCTCTTTTAGTATTTTTTACAAAAACCTTCTGTATTGGCCTTTTGAAAAATAAAACCAGTGACATAAACTATGGCTGAAGTACAACTAAGAACGAAAGGATGTGAAAATCTTGAACTTTCAGCAACAATTTTACCAGCAATCGCCATAATGACTAGAAATGAAGATTAAAAAAAAACTTCAAAATTGGCATAGTTGTCAACGAAACGAAAATAAAAAACGAATAAAAAAATTAAATAACTCGGCTAGTGATCTACAGTATTCCATCAGTAACTATAATAAATTCGGAAGGAATAAAACTGTGTTAATTAATTTATGAAATTGAATGAATTAATTAATTTAAAAAGTGATATCAATAAACGACATTTAATGACCCCTGTTACATTATTTACACATTTACAGTTCAAGGTACGAACCATTTAATAAAATTGAAGGTAACCGGTCTTGGATTTACCAAAGACTCCACATTTCATACAATGTTATAGCCGCACGATTCTGATAAGAAATCAGTTTGGTACGTTTGATAAGGGAAAAAGGCTTTCTTAACAGTAATTTTGTGTTACACAAAAATATTAAAACGTTTTCAACACGTCCTATCAGGCTTGATGTATTTTTTACAGCAACATAAAATCCGGACGTTTATTTACATTTTAAAAACTGTTACTTTTGGTTGTAACTTGTAACGCTCAGGAATATACATGATAAGCTTGAATTCTTGAATATTAGAATAAATAATCGTAAATTTAACCTAACAAATACCGAACATAAAGCCAGGCATACATCTTCACCCCTTTTATCCCTGAGAAGCAGGTTACTCAAACCGCTAAAGCCACAAAACATTTACTAACTAACCTTTGCATCAAAAATTGTCCAGGACTCGGAGTAGCGTTCTTTTTCTTTCTCAGATCATTCGTAGTCTTTCCAATACACGGCGTAGTATAAGAAAAAGCAGGAAATAATTGTCCTGTAGGGGGTGGGCCGTTGAAGCTGATTTCATTCACAAGAATTTTCTACACACCCTTTTTCACAACAACCCTGTGTAAGTAGAAAATTTATCACATAAGTCTTATATAAAACTACACCATGCACTAAATCGAACGAATTTTTATAAATTTTACTGTCAAAACAACGCGAATTTTTGCACTTTTAATCGGTTCGGAAGACAAAGAACAAACCACGAGAATCACACTCCCATGTCGATTCACTACTGGTAAAGAAAACAAACTCTGATATCGTGGACCATCATCAAAGAAAAACAGAGACCGCTACAATTGTTTTGTATAACTAAACATCATCTTCAGTGATAAAAAATTTACAGTTTTCTTTTTATAGAAAAAATTTTATGTGCTCGACAGTCAATTTTTTATCCGCCAGAGAGCAGTACATACTAGGATATTAAAATTTTAGATTCCAGCCAATAATTTTCGCATTTTATTATTACTGATAAACTGACTAAACCGATCCTTCTTCTTCGATAATCCTTTCTGTCTTTTCAGGCGTCTGATCCAGTAGGTAGTTTAAATGTTAGCAGTGGCGTAACTAGACAAAAAAGGCCCCAATGCGAAATTTAATTTTGGGCCCCCTATATCCCCCCCACACATAAAAAAAGAAAAGCTCCTTGTATTGGCTAGGAAAAAAATTTTAATGCATAAACAAAATTTTGTTTAAATAAATTTTATTAAAAATTGAAAACAAACAAAATGTATACATATGTATATAATTTAACAATAATTATAAATATTTATAATGGACACCTTCTTGATTTGGCATTAGGAAAATCTTTAATTAATTTAGACACATCCATTTCTTCCGCTTCTTCTGCTTCTATGCTTAAGAGTGCTAACGAAGAGAGACGTTGTTAGTCCATAGTATTTCGCAGATAATTTTTAATTTAGAGAACGAACGTTCTGCAGTGGATACTGTTACATGCATTGTTAAATACAAAATAAATAGAGAGTATACTTCAGAAAAACTAGCACTCATAGTACTTACTCATGACTAGTTCAGCTCTTAGACGGTGTATTTAGTACAGCTAACTCACGAATTGTATGTAGTTTTTGTTATTTGCTGCAAGTTAAAACTGTTAGGATTGCGTTACATTTACATTGTAGTAAATTAAAACTATGTTACTGTTGAATTGAATTATTGGGTAGAGTGTAAAATTTAAATATTTCGTAGTATTATATTTATATTAATTAGTTATCAGATATAAATAATTAAATTTAACATATACTAGATTCAGCAAATGGGCCTTTTTGTGACGTGGGCCCCAATGCACCGCATTGGCTGCATTGGCATATTTACGCCACTGAATGTTAGTTACAATTTACAATAAAGTTAAGCATATGAATGGAAATTCGTAGAGCATGTTTGAAAGTTCCAGGAGGCTCTCAGAGATTAGTATATAAGTGGGACTGGTAAAATTTTTTATTTTATGTCAGTTATTTTTATTCCAACAAGTTAAACGAGCGGGTACGAGTCAAAACTGAATTTGGATTCAAATTACACTAACATGATCATTCACAATTAAGAGCGTGTCTCGGAAATATAGGAACAATCAGTGGCGGCTCGTGAGTTTTTTTAGTGGGAGGGCACATCAAAACCGAGCTGGAAACATTTTTTCATGCTCCCCCCTGCGAAAGTGTTACTTTCGTAGCCTGGTAGCGCGAGCGAAAGCGAAAATAAATAGTACGGTATTGTTACCGTAGTAACGTTGACAACAACCCACCTTATTAATCACTGAATCATTTTATTTTAGTATAATTTCATCTTTATTGGGAAATACAGTAAGCACGAGACAACGAACAATAATGGAGAGCATCTAATAGACTTTGCAACAGGAAGGGGGATGACAATCAGCAGCACGTGCTTTCAACACAAGGAGATCCATAAAGGTACCTGGAAAGCACCAGGCAGAGAAATTGTTAACCAAATAGACCACGTACTGATTGAAAACAAGTATCGGAACCTGATCAAGGATGTCAAAGCATGTTGAGGAGCCAACGTGGACTCGGACCACTTCGTAGTAAAAATAAAAGTACAAGAGAAAGTAGCATATAACAACGGAAGGAAAATAACACAAAAGAAAAGGAATAATAACAGATTAAAATACGACGATTTGCAAGATGAGAAGATAAGGGAAAAATACACAAAAGAGGTGGAAGAGCATTTAAAAATAGTAAACAACGAAATGGAGTTAAACGCAAGATGGGAACAGACTGCACAAGCACTCCTAGAAGCTGCAAAAAATACTTTAGTGGAAGAAGCAATAGCAAAGGGCAAGGACTGGATGGACGAAGAATGCTGGAATGCTGTGGAAGAAAAGCGAACTGCAAGACAAAAACTGCTGCAGCGAGATACAGAGGGAAATGCTGAAGAATATAGAGAGAAGACGAAGAAAGCAAAGCGATTGTGTAGAAGGAAGAAAAGAGATTTGTATGAAAGGAAAATACAGGAAATAGAACAGTCATACAGTAAAAAAGCAACAAGATCGTTCTACCAACTCACCTCGAAGGAGAAAAAAGGCTATCAGGCACACACAACGTTTTGTAAAGATAAAGATGGTCATTTAATTGGAGAAGCCGATAGGATACTAGATAGATGGGCCGAATATTTCTCGGAATTACTGAACGAAAATGAGCAGGAAGAAGTGGAACTGGAAATAAATATGGACGGACCACAGGATTCAGTGGAGGTACCCACACTAGAAGATATCGGAAAAATCATAAAACAAATGAAAAATAATAAAGTGCCAGGAGAAGACCAGATACCGGCTGCGCTTTTAAAATATGGAGGCCAGGCAATAATGCAAACAGTACACGAGATGATTACCGAGATATGGCAGAAAGAAGAAATACCAAGAAAATGGACAGAGGCAATAATAACACCCATTTTTAAAAAAGGTGATAAGACGAGCTGTGAAAATTACAGAGGTATATCGCTGTTAGACGTAATGTACAAAGTATTAACGAGTACGGTAAAAAATGCAATTAACAAATACATGGAAAAGGTAGTAGGCGAGTACCAAGCAGGATTCAGGTGCGGAAGGTCCACAATAAATCAAATTTATACCTTAAAACAGATACAAGCCTTAGGAGAAGAATATCAAATACCGCTGTATTACCTGTTCATCGATTTCAAGCAGGCGTACGATGCAGTGACTCGACCTCAACTTTATAAAATAATGCAAGAACTGGAAATCCCAAGTAAGTTAATCCGAATAACTAAGTTAACGCTCACAAACACAACAAGTAGCGTAAGAATACAGGGAGGGGTCTCAGAGCAATTCACAGTTAACAATGGATTACGTCAGGGCGACCCACTGTCGACCACACTATTTAACTTGGTGCTAGAAGGAATTATGAGGCGTGCAAAACTGGAGCAAGGGGTTATAACCACTAAACAATGCCAATGCATTGCCTTTGCCGATGATGTAACTATTATAGCAAGGTCAGAGCGAGTACTCCAAGTAGCATTCCAAAAACTGGAAGCAACAGCACGGAAAGCCGGCTAAATAATTAATGAACAAAAAACAAAGTATATGGTAACGGGAGAAGGAAGTAGCCACCAGATCGATAAGTGCTTGAGGATCGGAAGCGAGACGAGACAATACTGTTTTGATCAGGTGAAGGAGTTCGTGTATCTAGGAGCAATAATTACAAACAACTTCTGCCAGGAAACAGAGATTCAAGCAAGAATACAGAGTGGAAACAAAAGTGCAAGTGCCCTCCATAGTGTTTTAATGTCCAAAGTGTAATCAAAGGAAGCCAAGTTACGGCTGTATAAAACAGTGATTAGGCCAACGGTGGTGTATTCTTGTGAAACGTGGGTAATTACGCAGGCAATCTCTGTGTGTGGGAGCGTAAAATAGCAAGAAGGATACTGGGGGGCGTACAACAAGACGGAATGTGGAGAAGGAGGACGAATGAAGAAATAATGAATAGTTTGGGAGGGGTGGACATAATAGGAGTAGTGAAATCGCAACGAATAAGATGGATGGGGCACCTATACAGAATGCCACACAAAAGGGTCCCAAAGCAAATGATGCGAATCAGGTCATGCGAAACCAGACGCCGAGGGAGACCAAGAATAAAATGGTTCGATCAGGTGATGGAGGATGTGAGACGACTGGGCATACAAGGATGGCAGCAAAAAGTTCTTAATCGCAAGGAGTGGAGAAAAATAACTCACCAAGCCACAGGCCTTAATGGCTTTTAGTGCTAACATATATATATAATTTCATCTTTTACGGTGGTTAAGTGTCGAGGGGAGCATGAAAAATTTAATACATTACACGCTACGAAAGCCCTTTAGGTGCTCGGAGTTTTTAATTAGCCTCGGCAATTCAAAAACACCTCGCACCTAAAAGCAAACTTTCGCAACTTGTAATGTAAATAACTATTTACCTTACACTGTATGAAAATCCGCATTTCGCATCTCTACAGATGCGCGAAAGTATACGTTTGCACGGCTAGCCGCGAAAATTGACATTTCCCAGCTAGGCGCGGGCATCCTAATCGAGGAGGCCGTATACTATTGTTTACTGGTAGTTTATCAATTGTCTGTTTCGTATTGTCAAATACATCGGAACCAATTTGCATATCAAATAGGAAAATCATCTGAGCTAGCCTTTCATGGACTAATTCCAAAAGCACAAGAAGCAATTAATAACCAAGAGATTGCTTTGGGAGCCTAAGTATAGATGGTGCTTTCGATAATACCTCCTTTAACTCAACTACAAGAGCACTGGATAAGCCAATTTTTAACACGATGGGTTAAAGAAGCGTTAAAAAAGATAAAAATAATAATAACCCTTGCGAAATACAACCAAGGAGGCTATTGTTACCAAGGGATGTCCTCAGGGGGCAGTACTTTCGCCTCTTCTTTGGAGCCCAGTAATTGACGGCCTTCTCGCTGGAACTGAATGCGAGAGGGGTATATGCGCAGGGTTATGCTGACAATGTAACCATACTCATGAACGAGAAGTTCGGAGGAGTTATATCAAATTTAATGCAACAAATCCTGAAAAGCAGTGAAAACCGTTGAGAGGTGGTGCTTAAAAGAAGGACTTTCGGTTAATCCGAACAAGAATTCGGTCATTCCATTTACACTTAGAAGAAATCTCCAAGATCTGAAGGAAGTACAACAGACAGCCAATACCTACGGGAAAGGAAGTCAAATATTTGGATGTCACCCTAGATCCCAAATTAATTTTCAATCCTCATTTGTATAAGATTACTAACAAAGCCACAAGGGTTTTATGGGCTTGTAGAAGAATAGTATACAAAACTTGGGTCTGAAACCAAAAATATGGTTTTAGGGTGATGATACCAACAATCACATATGCCTCTATCCTCTGGTGCAGTGGTTCTCAATCCGTGGTCCGCGGAACACTGGTGCTCCGCGAAGCCACTTCAAGTGTTCCGCGAGAAAATTAACTACACAATTACACAATTAAAAACCGTTTCAAAAGAAAATGTTAAAAAATTAAATTTGAAAAATATTTTGAAGTTTTGTAAGTTTTAACTGATTTTTAAATAAATATGTTTGCGTTAATAAATATCGGTATTTTCTTCTTTTATAAAAGTAACACTTTGAAGCAGGGGTGGCTTTTCTGCGCCCGCAATACGATATGAGTTTTGTTTTTGCTTTTCCACAATGGACTTATTTTGGCGAACAATCTCCTGGTTTAAAGCTCATGATGTATCGTAAGTGTTCCGCGCAACAAAATATCAAAGTTTAGTGTTCCCCGACTTCAAAAAGATTGAGAACCACTGCCTGGTGGCACAAAACCAGAATGGTAATTAACAAATTAAATAAAATACAAAGGCTTGTCAGCGTAGGGATAACTAGGGCGATGTCATCTACGCCCACAGCCTCACTGGAAGCAATGCTAAGGATTCCCCCCCTTCACTTAGTGGTGGAATCTCAAGCATTGGCAGCTGCATACAGACTAAAATTAGGTGATCATCGAAAAGTGCACCATAGAATGAGGGGCCAAGACCAAGATCTTCAATATAATGAAAGAAAACCGCATTCTTAATATGAAATCCGATAAAATCAACACCGTTTGGGACTTTGGAAAACCTGAAAGGAGCGCCGAAAAAAGAAAACGGGAGCTGATTCAAAGAGAAGGATCTGTATGGCACACAGATGGTTCAAAAACAGAACACAGCTCAGGAGCAGGATTGTATGAGGCAAGAACAGCATTAGTGTAAACCTAGGTCAACTCACCTCTGTCTTCCATTCCAAGCTGAAATATGAGCCATAATGATATGCGCACAAAGTATGGTGGAGAGTGGTTTTGAAAACGAATCTACATCTTAACAGACAGCTAAGCAGCATTAAAATCCTTAGAGAGTGTTGAAATACACTCCCAAGTTGTGTTTAACAGTATCGAAAGACTGGTGACACTGGCCGATCGAAACAAAGAGTTGCTTAGAATGGGACCAAGAGCAGGCCACGAAAGCAATGGGCAATGGGAAAAGGACCAACTAGCGAGATTAGACACTGAACAAAGGTTAATAGGGGATCATCAGTGACCTACTGAAAAAAAAACATAAAACCTACTGGGTGCAAAGACAGGGACCCAGACACTCTCGTGCGCTAATGATGTTCCCTTCCAGCAAGAGAACAAACGAAATATTAAAATTAGGTAGAAAACAACTAAGGTGTATAACAGGACGCTGTAATTTTAGAAAACATTTCAACGTAATGCATATTGTTAATGATGCAGGCTGTGCGAAGAAAAAGAAGAGACAGCACTATGTGTAAAGCAACCAGCTTTAATTTTGGTGAGGCAGGACAAAACCGACCGCGGGGAGGGGGGGTAGTATGAATGAAAGTAAAAAATACTTCAAAAAACTAAATTTTATTACGAAAGAAAGCAAAAAAACAAAACATTTTAACATAAACATCTGTAAACATAATATAAAAAAAAATACAAATATTCATATATTTGTTTTCAGAAATTTAATGAACAATATTGAAAATGTAAACAAAATTATATTTTGGGATTATATTTCGGATTTGAGTGAATTTTTATTTAAAGATTGGGGTTGTTAATTAAAATATCACGGAATGCTTATATTTTAATTTTTTACTGTAAACTGGCAAAAAACGGGATATTTTTAAAAATCCGCAAGACGAAGGACAAATTGTTAAAAATTGGGACTTTGCCGCCAAAAGGTCACCTTACTTATGTGAATGTCTACCTCTCGGAGCTCAAAGATTCAAACACTTCGGGGTTCATTATGCAGAACTGAATGAAATGGCAAATGCATCCCATCAACAATATTCTTAATTTTTTTAGGTCTGATGGAGTAAATAACTTCTTGGGGCACAATAAGCCTAGAGCTTCAGGGTAGAGTTGTGCTTATCGATATTTTTGACATTCGATACGATGCCGATATGATATCGATATTTGGTTATTGTATCGATATTGTATTCCTTGGTAATTATCGATACCGATACTATATTTTTTATAAATAAAGCACAAATTAATATTAGGCATATAGGTATTGAAACTGCAAAGCAAATGTCATAAATTAAAGGAAAATAATAGAGCCCAGATAGCAGCTGTGTGAACGTCAACCAATCAGCAAGCAGTTTCGTACACAAAACAATTACAAGAGTAAACTTGTACGACGTCGATCGGGTAAAGTCAGCTTGTAAATATTAAAACAACTGTATGTAAAAAACTTAGAAATTATTTTGTAAAAATGCGAAACGCAAAAAATAATAATTATAACGATACATATCGATCCTGTATCGATATTTAAATTGTGTATCGATATTGTCTGCTTATTTACTGAATCGATATGATATCGATATATCGTATCGCTAAGCACAACTCTACTTCAGGGCATTGGGTGAAAACCACACCCAGAATGAAATAATAATAATAATAATAAATATTGTGGTACTTATGTAGTCTCTTACATATATTTTTGAATTCATTGAGCTCTCACAAACATGTCAGCATCATTATCAAATTGATCACTAGTTTACCAGACAAGGTAATTTTTGAAAAAGTTGGCTTTGAACTGAACTTTACCAGTGTATTAATATACATCATTACTGCTTGGAAGAAAATATTGCTTGGCAGGTAGGTACATCGGTGGGATCTACAGAAATGTAGAACTCGTCTATTACAAAAGTTTTTTGGTAAACTTTACGGCAACCTTTTATTGTGTGTACTTTTTGGTCTTTAACATATTATTTTGAGTGTATAATTTTGCAAAAAGCTTTCATACTCAGTTTTGATCCTGGATACAATTAATTTAGTGAGTTTATGTTTACAAGTTGCATTTCCAACAGGAGCTTCCGGATTCTTTGTAAATTCCCTTTCTACATGCTTTATGTTCCTGAGCGTAGTTTGCAATTGAGGTTGACAAGAAATCTTTTGAAGATATACACTTCCTATATTCTCAACTCTTTTCATAATTCGATAAATTGAGGTCCTTCACATACCTTCACGCAGTGGTTGGAAGTAATGCATTACTGTAATTAAATTACTTTTTTCGGTAATGGGTAATTTAATACATTACTTTTTTCTCCAAGTAATTAGTAATGGGATTGCATTACTTTTTTGACTGAGTAATGTAATGAAAAAATGCATTACTGTTGCCATTACATACTTTTATATTTAACAGAAGACTGAAGAAATAGCCATGAGATCAAACATTTTTAAAGAAGCAATTTTCGGAAAGTTCCTGCCTACAAGTCTATTTATTTATACCTTGTTGTTGACACATGGAATTCATTCAAACAATCGGGAACCGCTGACGAAGCGGTGATGTCATTCCGTCATTCGCATATCTCGTTACAGTATTTTGAAAGAAGCAGTGCTAAGAATGTTACTGTCAGTATCTTCAGTTTAATTCAGGTTTTAATTCAGTACAAATATTTTATCACTCTTCAGGTGATGTGGCTAGAATACCACAGCGTTATATGGCGCCAAAGTAATGCCTAAAGTAATGCATTACTTTTTTCGGTAATCAATAATGGTAATGAATTACTTTCTACAGAAAGTAATTAGTAATGGTAATGCATTACTTTTTTGACTGAGTAATTAGTAATTGTAATGCATTCCTTTTTAAAAGTAATGTTCCAATCACTGCCTTCACGCATTAAATTCTTCACAATCCTATTTGGAAGACGTTCCTGGTCAAGCCGTTTTATCTTGATAAATCTGAAAATCTTTAAGAATTTTACAGTGAACCGACAGATGCTAACATTGTTTGTTGTCGAAGCATCAGCATACGATTGTTAACTTACATCTGGGAGCCCCCCTCCTTAATCAATTACCGATTACGCCTATTATAAATTATGAGCAAGATCTGAATTTTACTGAAAGCAAAACTGAATTTCAAATCTTGATTGAACTTTGTTAACGAGTTCTACCTAAACTAATCACTGCTGAAATTAAATTCTTGTTGAGAGATTATCTTGCAAGTATTCGGTCGGTTGAACTAGCTAGGCCATCTATTTTTATATATTACATATATGTGATTTAAATAACTTAAACTTGTTACTCTTCTTTTAATTACTAAGAGAAAATTAGGGATGTTTCAGAATTGCTTTTCTGTTTTCCATAAATAAAATACCTAACATATACCAATATTTATTTTTAATGATAAAGCTACAACATACAAAAATAAACATACATCACAGTACGTTTCAATTTACCTAAATTTACGTTCCACTATCAGGCTTCCATGCTTCTTCATAATTTTCTACCGTAAGATTTTTACACCTTCTTATCCTAATATTATATGCATCCTTCTTTGGCATAACATTTAATATTTCAACTCTAGCAACGGTTAAGAACTTTGGATTGTTAATGCTTACACCCTTAACTATATCTACTTCGTCACCTTCTTGCACTAAATCACTCTTCTTGTAGATTTTCTTACCATTAACTCTAATTTTACTTTGATAAAACATTTCTTCTACCTTATTCCGTGCTATCGATAACGAACTCTTCAAAACTACATCGGCACGTAACGAATTAACTTTAGTGGTTATTATTTTTGTACTTTTATCTACAACTAAACTATCAAAATCTGCATATTCCTCGTCACTTTCATCTTCGTCGGATTCTGCTGCTGCTTGTTTCTTTTTACTGTTTTTACTTTTAGTTCGATAGATTTCTAGGTTAGGCTGATAAGCAACCAAAATATTTGCTTGAGGTAGTTTACGAACATATGTAGTTAAGCATTTGTTGGATATGTTAGCATTTTTACGAATTGTTTGCACGAGGAGATTTATTAAACATCGTCGTTTAATTAATGTCCACATTTTTTTAATTTAAATTTAAATTTTGAAGTATGACGTATGACATACCCTTCGTTTTGAAGGTCACTGTTACACGATTTGACGATTAGAAATCTGCAATACCATTCAGCCAAATTGTGTACGTGATGCCATCGGTTGAGGGAAGTATTAACTAAAGCATAGGGGCGAAATATGAAACTGTTTATGATTTGAATTTTACTCTGTTTGCTTATTTAGCAATTTTCTAGAAAATACTTAAAGACAATTGTGGTATTCGTCTGTAAACATTATAGATTATAAAGGATATTTCTTAAACAAATTAGCACAGGAAAAATGTTTTCGAAATACTGAAAAGTAAATTAAAAAAAATATATACCTAAATCCAAGGTCTATTTTCTTCATACATTTTAAAGCAGAGCTTATTTGCAACAGCTTTATGTTGATATTACCTGAAATTTGTTTAAAAAGGAATAAACAGAAGCGGTACTGATTTCAAACATTAATTTTAATTTTTCTCTTGCAGCTGCTAGCTGCTAGTTACAAAATGACGAAGGTGGTGATGAGAAAAGCTCTTGTTGTGAGTGTGAAAGTTGGCAACGTCCTGGTCTTATTCATGAACTCCATTTTGAACAATCTTTTAACATAACGCTAAATTTAAAAAAAGTAAAGAGTAACAAATTTTAATTTTCAAGCAGTTCAAAAACAAAAGGAATTGAATTGATTAACTCGTAAAAGTAATTCCAAACTCTCCAGTTAGATTTATTGGATGTTCCAAGTATCTCCGTTTTCTTGTAAATTCGTATTAAAAAATCTACAGGGAATATAATTGCAATTGGAATATGAAATATTAATTTCCAGCCCGAAACCTTAATAAACAAAAAACGAAGGACGTTCTTATTTCTCGTCTGGCAGAAAGGAACATTGGACAATAATTTTTATGAGGATTTAATTTGGGATATCGAAGACCTTGCACGTGGCTAGATGACTTTATTATTGTATTATCTGCTAACGTGAAAATTAAATGTTACGAAAGGACGTAAGTAAATAACAAAATAAATTGGAAGAACCGGAAAAGAAAACCGACAAGGAAATTGTTTTTGAGTCGCAGTTGGAGTATTGAAAATGCAGCTTTTTATTTTGTTCCGCAATCAGGTGTGGGTGGGGTAAAATATTTAAAATTCGATTTTTAAACTTATTTTTATAGCTATTAATATAACAAGAATATTATGCGATTTATAATAGTCAAGGACGTTGCTAGGTGACGAGGCGCAAGCCGAGTCAACTACGCAACGTCCGAGTCGGTTTAAATCGCAAATATTCGAGTTGTATTTCAAGCTTTATCGTATCATTGACAACAATTCATGTACACAAATAGTGTTTGTTTATATTATGTAACAATGTAACTAACGAATTATGAAGTTGGAAGTTGCTATGTTATTATGTTATGTATAATTATTAATAAAAGTTTAATATAAAGTTGTCTTTATAATCAATGATACGATAAAGTATTTAATTTTTAAAAGAAGATTTTAGTGCTCATATTTTATAACTTTTGTAGTTTTGCAGTTTAGTTGTAGGATACAGAAAATAGATACCTAAAAGCCCCGTTAAAGCTTTGAAATTCTATCTGGTTAAGCTCTAACAAATTAAAGAAAATTTGTCAGTGGGCTTTGGTCCTTTTTAACGAAAACTGCATGCGTGTATAGAAACCCGAAACCTTATATTAAAAGCCAGGGGTCTTTAAAAAGGAAATATCCAGCCATTTGTGTAGATATTTACTATAGGATAAGAAAAATGGTTTCAGTTTATACCTTAGTTATATTATCCCAATGTATTTAATGGAATTAAACAATTTCTACTCTTGTCCTTGTTTAGTTGCATCAAAAGCGATGTACCTGGTAGCTCATTTTGGCATTTGAAGCATCTCTCGGATCTGAAACACTTTTATTAGTAGGTTAGGACTTCTTGTTTTTGAAAAGTAGTTAAATCGTTTAAAACGAAAGAAAAGTGCGAAGGAATGCCACACTAATCATTTAATGAGGCTAAAAGCGTAAAAGCTGGAAAGACAAAAAAGTTAAGCTAGTGCATAGAAATAGTGAAACTAATAAAAACAACACAGTAAACCGGCTACCAAAATCGAAATGGAATCCAATTGGGCATCTGGCACGGTAAGGCAATAACACGAAAAACAAATAAAAGCAATCTGAAACCATTTTATATGGAAAGACAAACGAAATTCGACATTATTATAATCTAAGACATAAAAAATTTAGTTAACATTGGAGCTGTAAGCTATTACCAAATTATCTTTATTATCTACTTTTAGGTCATACGACTCATACGTAATTAAATAAATAATTTTTATTCCAATTAGCAATAAGCTATAGACAGATAACCGTAAAGAAATTCTTATTTGTTTTAACTTCAAGATAAACAGGTAGGAAATGCCAGTTTTAAGGGATAATGTTGGGTTCCATATTACAAAGCTCGCAGAGCTTAATTTAAGTAACTGTTTAGGTTACGACTACATAAAAAATCTTAAATTTGTAATCCTCTTGAAATATACGCTTTTATTTCTTGTCGGATTGTTTTACATTGAACACAAAATCCTTCCGGGCAGCAGATTTTTAAATTTTGTTCGCCTTTATTAAATACGAAATTGCATGTTAAGTAAAATACGCAGTTGCCTTTCCTTTGTTTTCACTCAAAAGGGGATCTTTTTGCTCATAAAGCTAGTTATAAAAAAGATGTTTAAACAAGTCAGTGAACTAAAAGTTTTAATATGTTTGACGCAAATGTTTAAACGGGCTCAGTTGCGATAACCCACGTTTATTTGTAAGGGGTGAATGAGTTTCCGTACCTTTTTCCGATTACTTGTTTTACTTGATTTTAGTTTATCACGTTTACTAAATCCTCTTTTCTCTTGAAATCGCTAGAAAGTTTAATCGAATGGTACTTCTATCCTGAAGGACATTTTTATTCTGCGCTTTCAAAGTAGATTTTGAAAATAGTTATTTTGTATCAAGACTATCAAAACGGCATATTACGTCTGAGGTGCATACAAAACTTTTTGCATAAAGGACAACTGTAAATTATTTCGTTTTAATTGTTCTAAATTTGCACTTTGTCACAATAAATGACATAGAAATATTCTCTATAAGTCTTTCTAGATGAATGGGTGAATGTTATTCGTTCTTCTTTCTTGGACGACCTCCATCTTACGTATAATAAAATACTAATAAAAGAGCAAGTTTTTTTTTATTAGACGTAAGATGGAGGAAGTCCAAGAAAGAAGAACAAAATGACATTGATAAATATACCATGAAAACCTTTGAATATTTGATTATTTTAACAGGAATGGGGCTACACAAAACATACGTGAGACCAAGATAGATGATGCAAATGGCGGCTGACATTGAAATTATAACATCGAATTGTTCTTAAATATTATTCGTAATGAACGTAGTTACATTAAATGAAGGTAAATACTTACTTATGGAAAGTTATTCCTAAATTTTTATTTGTCCTTGTTGGAGAAAAACCACAAACAGCACAACTAACCTATTATTTGTCAGCTGTCAGTCTCAAAACTATGACTACAAATAGATTATCAAAATGGCGACTTCCGTCGCACTTTTTGTATGGCTACTAAAACGATACCCTCCTTCCTGTAGCTTTATATTCAAAGAGATAAGTATTAAAATTTTAATAAAATGCATCAAAGTCGACATATAATAATCAATAATAATTTTCTCGTACTTAAACAAATGATTATAGCAATTTCTAAAAGAGCTTTAGAGTTTGAATTTTGGTTAATTTTTGAGTTAAATTGAGCTTTTCCGCAAATAATTAAAAATTTGGAAAAAATACAATACTAATATGTAATTGCCATGCTTAAATGTTACTTACTCGGTAGATTTCCCTTATGTAAAAACTTACGATGTTTGGAAACAGTTCTTATTAGCAAATCGTTCCCAGTCTTATGAATTTGTAAATGTAATCTCAAAAAGTAATTTAAGCAGTCCAGAATTCTACTTTATTTTTACATCTCAATTTGGCTTGTCAATACAAACAATAAAATGAGAGGTTTCCTTTTTAAATAAGTATTTGGATGGTTTTCGGAGGGTTTCGACGATATTCTATTCAATATTTTCCATTATTTTTTACTCGGTGCAAAAATCTCAAGCCTGAACATTATGGAACGTCACTTTCCGCTTTAAAGAAAATCCTTCGAGACGAGGTTCTAAAAAAGAAACTTTGTTAACATCATCGTGTGTATCGTTAAGCATTAATTAATACGTTGTTTATGAACCCCAAAGGAATCGGAATCTTGATGGCGTAAACATAATACAAAAAGAGTTCCAAATGTTGGGGCATTAAAGGCACGTGTGGGATTAATTTACGCCTGAATCCCTGAATGATTAACATTTGCCGAAATTAAATTAACGCGCTAATTTTGTAAAATACCAAGATTACATGTGGGTGAACTGTTAAATTATATTTTGGAATTTATATCCCAGATGTCATCGTGGCATTTTAATGTGTAAAACTGAAGAAAAGCTTTATTAACGTCACGCTAAACGAGTTTCATAAACCAGGGAATATTGAACACTGACGCAAACGTTACTCTTATATTCCTGTATCTTCAAATTGCATGATTATCCTTGTAATATCAAATTTACAGTAAATAAAAAATAAAAGATAAAGTAAGTGTTTAACATGCATGAATTCTGTGCATATCCGGCAAGTATCCGACGTTGATTAAAAACTAATCTCAATATGCAGATTATTTACTAAATTGAGCACTCGCTTACTAATCCGTGCAAGGGTATTTTTTTGCAATATTAATGAGTTGGGGCGATAAATCTTTATACTAAAAATACGTTTTTGATGAACCTGAAATTAGTAGGTGCTTTAATATATTCGTACCGATAACAGATTATATTTAGTATTTAGTATCCTGCGTAAATGAGTTAACTGAAATTCAAACAGAATTCTTAAAGGTTAACGATTATCATAATATTAACTGTTTAAACAAGGGGATGAAGTAATTTTATGTGTTTGCGTTAATATAAATTATGTAAACTGCTTTGTTGTTTTTTATTGCATAAAATAGCAAAGTGCGTGTCAGAAGCGTCAACGAACTCGAACTTTTTATTGTTCTATAAGATTAAAAATTATGTACTGTACTTATTTTCATGTTAAAATTTAATATAAATAGTTTGATATTTTATGAGATAAATGAATTACTGTATAAAACGGTATTAATGCGTTTCGTTTCTAATAAAACCTTGACAATAAGATAATTTGTATTTGAAAATGTTTATTGGTTTTTAGTAGGTAATATGAAAGGTGAAGTAGCATATTTTGTGCTGTCAATATCTAGACATTTCGAATTTATTACCCACTTCAGTCTTCGCGAAAATAAAACGTTTTTAAATATGACGATTTTAGTTTCGTTTTGAATTTATGAGCAAATATAAGACTGATGATTCTGTTGATTGATATTCGCCTGCATTTTCGTTTACACTTATCATTATGAGAGCTATCTAATATTTTACACATACACACACACCCACACACACACCCACAGACCCACACACATTATTGCACTACAGCCCATCATGAACCCTGGCCTCCTCCACAACGCACCTCCATTCGTCTCGGTTTTGGGTTAGGTTGATCCAGTTCTGCACTCGCAAGGTGTTTATAAGTCGCTTTTAACGTTGTCTATCCATGCCCTTCTCGGTCTTCTTTTTGTTCTTCGGCCTTCTGGTGATTGGACAAGTACCCTCCGTGCTACTCTCTCTGTCAGCATTTTCCATATAAGTTACAGCCACCTCAATCTCTCTGCTTTGATCCACGTTGACTGTACTGGCTCTTCTTGTATTTATCTTATTTCATGGTTCATTAGTTGTCTTCACTCTCCTAAGTTATTATCATACTTAGGTCGATATGCTTATTCATAGCATCTTTCTCTCTAATCTGCTTAACATCTCTTGGTGTTATTTTTCAAGGTCCAGGTTTCGCATCCGTAACTTACTGTTGGGCGTATTAGTACCTTGTAGAGTCTTTCTTTACAACCTTATTTTAATCGTTTAGAACGCAAGTGTGTTCAGTGCAAAGGAAGCTCAATTTCTTGCTAAGATTCGGGCCTTGATCCCTTGACCTCATGACCATATCTCACAGTAATGTCAGATGAATTAATTCGAGGCTGTGCATTTTATCTTAAACCTTATGGATATGAAAACACATATGCTTTGCATAATTTAATTAGATGTACAAGATATACAATCAACAATGTTTATAGAAAAATTAGTAGACTAGGTATCTTAAGTATATAGTGGTCACAAGTAGATCAGACTTTGCGATAATGATTCGCGAAATTGCGTGTTTGCTTGTTAATTGAGCGAAGTACAAGTATTAACTGTAAAGCTAGGCACGAAACAACTCACAGAGTTTGTCGAAAGGCTAATATACGAGAGGAAAACACAAGATTAAAAAAAGCATGTATTGGTGAAACCAAATATGTACAAAAATTGAATTTATAACTAAACTAAACTAAATTAAATAAAACTAAAGGAGTTTGTTGAGGTTCAGTAGTCTACAGTTTCGTGTTTCAAGTCCTCGTCGAAGACGACAAGGATGGTTTCTTGTTCAAATTCGTCTATCTCGAGGTAGATTTGAGACATTCATGTCGTTGCATATCAGCGCCTTCTTATTCCCATCGGACGACTCTAACAGGCTCTTGATGAAACCCGGTCTGAATCGGACGACGCCATTCTGTTGGACACCAAACTTTCTGAGCACGTCCTCCAGCCGGAAAGATATTGACACTTACTTGTACTTAATTCATCTAAGCAACGATAGCGCCTGACCTTGAACGAAACAACAGAACTTCCAACTGACGTTGAACGTATTGCTCAAATTGGCATTAATCTCGAAGCATTTTTCTGCCGGTATTGACCTTGAAAATAATATTAAAGCAGTCCTCATATCTTGATCTTGGAAGAGAACAAGTGGTATGGAAAAACCAAATATACAGTGCAAATTTTGTTACTACAAACATAGCAGACGATATGACCAATTTACAAATGCCGTAAATTTGACGTTGACAGTTAACGAATTTTTGTCAACAGATATTAATTTACAAAATAGAGCAGGCGCTGAAGGTATTTTAGTATGCAAAATATGAGGACCAAGAAATGTTGACTAAAACGTATACCTGAGACTCTAAGGAACATAAAAATACATGTTGCCGGCAGCTCTTTTGGTTCCTTTCTTTCCCCTGACCCTATAGCCCCGTACTACATTGTGTAGATGCGTACGCAGTTGCTAGATTGTACCGGAGCATCAGTGACCAAGAAAACGTCGTAAGAGAGGTCATGCTTTGAAATTGCAAAATAAAATTTTGCATTTTAACTAAAATCTATATTGTTTGTGTTTGTTTTTTTTATTGATGAGTGAAAAATGTCATTACATATTACTAGTTTGAAGAGGAAAAGATTGAACGAGTTATTGTGTTTCTTTTGTGATTCATATCAGGTAATTTAGTAAAAGAGCCAAAACAATGATCGTTCGTTACTATAAAAAAAAGCTGCAAATAGACGAAAATATGAATTCAGTGAGAAGTTGTAACGACAGATCAATAAAAAACCAATTAGGGTAGGCTGTGAAATTGAATTATTTTGAATTGGTACTTTAGCCACATCCATAGAATGACTTTTCTGACATGAAAATTTAAAACTGAACGCTCTTGTCAATTTTTTTAAGTTTTTTATTTGGCGAAAAAATTTAAAGTTTGAAAAAATTGTATTCACTACACAACAAAAAGCGAAAGCTATTGAATGTTTCTTTCGAACCGTAAGAATAAATGGAGGGTGGCAATATTCACTTCATGACTGCATGACTGATTTTCGTGAAGAATACCCCGATTTAGTGTTCAATTACAATTATTTTCGCGACGTTTTAACTAAATCTGTGCAGTTATTTAGAGAAAGTGGTAGTGTCGCTCGTAAAAGTGGAAGTGGACCGCCGCTTATGGATGAACAGCCAAAAACTTCCATTAGAGAATTGGCTCAACAAATAAATTTATCTTATGGCATAACTCGAACAATCCTAAAAAAAGATTTAAACCGTCATGCATATAGGTATATAAACTGCAATGTTTTCATGAACTTTTACCAATAGACCCTCCAAGACGAATAGAATTCTGCAATTGGTTTCAAAATAATCTCAACAATGAAGCAGCTCTGAATACTGTATTTTTTTCTGATGAGGCCTGGTTTTATCTTTCTGGATATGTCAATTCACAGAATATGAAGTGGTGGTCAAGTGAAAACCCTCATTTTTTTGTTAAGGTTATAAACTTTGTTTACAATAAAAATGTCAAATTACAAACGTTATAAAATGTCATTCTGTGGATGTGGCTAAACGCTAAAGTACCAATTCAAAATAATTCAATTTCACAGCCTACCCTAATTGGTATTTTTATTGATCTGTCGTTATAAGCCGGATTCCACAGGACAATGTTTTTCGTGGCACAGAAATTGTATGGCAAGCCATGTCAGTGAGGAAACAATAAGACGCCGAGAAATAGCTTTATTTAAGTAATAAGAACAAACTGCTGCTTCTACTTTAGAAGCAAATGTTTCAGGCTATTCTGTAAGGATCTATGGAGAAACTACAGAAAAATTAAAAGTTTGATATGTGGTCAAGTAACAAAACATACCTAGTAAACACCTTTAAACGTGCTCCGAATTGTCTGCGGCACAACAAATTTTTAATATTGCGCACAAAAAAAGATAACGTTTCTACAGAAATAAGTGTTTGTGAAACACCTTAGGTAGTTCGCTAGGGAATTTAGGTACCATAAAAATTGTTACGGTGAATATTTAAGTAAGATTACCGAGAATCTCTACAAACAAATCAGGTCGATCTTCAAGTAAAATACCTGAAGAAATATTGATTTTGAAAGAACGAAAAAATAGGAGAATCTTCTGATATTTTTTTGAAAGATACTAAAGATGTAACGGGTGTTGAACAATCATTCATGTTAGCATTTCAGCGGTTATTCGACCCGAAGATATTAGCATCTCGTGAAATATTGGATTATGGCAAATAAGTTGCTAATATTGGTTGTCAAGGTGTATGGTTCGGTGGATTACGTAGAAAAAAATGTCGTAGGATGTTACTTAGCTGCACAATCCCTTGGTCAAAATAATTCTTATATTTTGTCAGCATTGCATGCCTTAATCGGCTTCAACACAACTAGTCAACAGGACAGTGAGAAACAATGTTTAAAAGCTGCATCGCTCGATTTTGCTCAGAACGTAGTTGCACCATTTGAAAATGCATTTTTGGATTTTGAAAAATTTCTAGACCTACGTAAAGTTTGCACCTACCTATTTAATAACCAAAAATGACAGCGGATGAGCTTCGATATAAACTGATTTCTCAAAATATTGGCTTTGGCTTAAATTTACAAAAAGTCATATATTATGTACATCTGATGCTTTATACTTAAGTTGCTTAAGGACTTTAGCACAAACATATTTGTGGAAACATTCGTCAGAACCGCTAATTAAGCCTATTGATTTTGTTCGAATTGGCTATGAATTACGAGAATCGAACATCTCTGCCGGAATCTTTAATTAATCATTGCAAATGTAATTCTGATTGTCACACAATGTCTTGCAATTGTGAAAAATCTGGTTTAAATTGTATTTCTTTATGCAAATGTGTTAATAACGATTGCAAAAATGTATAATTATGACTAAATCAACAGCAATAGTTTTTCTTTACTTAATTTTTGTTATTGTTTTATTTAATAACCTATTTTTACAATCCATCATCCCTAAAAATTAACATTACGACACTTTACAGCTCTTGGTAAGTATATCTTCCTTAGTAACTGAAGAGTTATAATGTAAAAAAATATTGGACCATTAAATTACCTGGCAACATAAAAAAATTGAAATTTGAGGCCTCCAAAACTCATATTCGTTGGCAGAATGCGGTCCTCATATTTTGCATACTCACTTTCCTAGAGAACCCGGCCTAAAAATTACGTCGGCCTTGGCGTCTTTTTGGGTATACGTAAATTGGCCTATGTTCGCATTTCATAAATTTGATTGGTCCTTGATTTGCCTATGTTTGCATTTCGTACTGAATAACTAAACCAACGAAAGACGTAACTAACGAAAGCAAGATGGAATAAAAGAACGAATTAATAAATTAGTATACAAAAGACTATTGAGGAGAAAAACCAACAAAGGAAGCAATGAAGGAATTAGTGGACGAATTAGTAAATGAATAAAATATTTAATCATTAATTATTCTCATAAAAAGAAAATAACGAAAGCATAAAAGAATAAACGATTGAACGAAGTAACGACGAAAAAAGCACATGAACTGATAGAGAAATGAATGAATGAATAAGTAACTGAACAATAGGGCAAATGGATTTTAAACTGATGATTTGAAGAAAACTTTTATAACTGCTTGGCTTAATAAACAAAAGAATGAATGAACACAGAAGTAAATCACACTATCATTAGTTGAAGCCTACTTCTTGCATGAAATAAGTTAATACTGATTTTGTTTTTTATTAACAATAATCAACATTTAATTCCGATTTAATTACACTTTAGCAGATTAATTTTTTGATGGGATTTTGTGTTTTTAAAATGTATTGCTAAATTTGAACACGAAATGATGAATAAATATTATATAGATAGGGGAAAAAGTATCGGGCCTTTTTGTCGCTAGATGGCTCTAAAGTCACATACCTCTCATAATATTAATCAGATCTGGTAATACCAAGGCAATCTAAATTAAATATGTAATATTTAATTTAGCTGGCCTTGGTAATACTCACGTGCGTTTGAAAGGTGAAATTTCGTAGATCAATTTAAAAAAAAGTGGTGGCATTTGTTTATTAAATCAAAAGTTATTGAATCTTGAAAATGAGTGAAATTTC
The DNA here is from genome assembly GCA_963082815.1 of Melanotus villosus. Taxonomy (NCBI): domain Eukaryota; kingdom Metazoa; phylum Arthropoda; class Insecta; order Coleoptera; family Elateridae; genus Melanotus; species Melanotus villosus. The sequence goes on along the minus strand of OY720422.1, from coordinate 24,494,764 downwards.
TGACCAAATTCTATATATTTTGCAATTTTACTTCGATAACTGCAAAAATGCTGCGCAGGCTCGTAAAAAAATTGTGCTGTTTACGGTGAAGGTACAATGTGATTTTTTAAAAATTCAATTGCAGCAGGCCGTATTCTGTCTTAATAACCTTAGAACTGTTTGTATTAAGTCAGAATACGGCCTGCTGCAACTGCGTTTTTAAAAAATCACATTGTACTTTATCAAAATCAACAGCCAAGAAATGGTTTGCTCGATACCGTTCTGGAAACTTTGATGTCAAAGATGCACGTCGCTCTGGTCGATCAATCACTGAAAAAGTCGATGAAATCAGGGAAAAAATTGAGCAAGATCGGCACATAAGCAGTCGTGGTTCCGCTTTGGAACTAAACATCGACCACAAAACTGTTTTAAACCATTTGAAGAAGACTGGATTAAAAAAAAGCTCGATGTTTGGGTGCCACATGAATTAACAGTGAAAAATTTAATGGACCGAATTTACATCTACGAATCGCTGCTAACATGGAACGAAATCGAGCCATTTTTGAAGAGTTTGACTACGGGCGATGAGAAATGGATCACGTGCGAAAAAATCGTGGACGAAGCGAGGGGAAGTTCCGAAAATGGTGACAAAGCCCGGATTGACGCCAAGGAAGGTGATGCTGTGTGTTTCGTGGGATTGGAAGGGAATCGTGGATCATGAAGTGCTGCAGCTTGGCCAAACGATTGATTCTGTAGTCTACTGTCAGCAATTGACAAGATTGAAGCAAGCGATTGAAATAAAGCGGCCAGAATTGATCAACAGAAAAGGCGTCCATTATGACAACTCCCGACCACACACATTTTTGGCGACACAGCAAAAATTGAGAGAGCTTGGCTGGGAAGTTCTGATGCATCCACCGTATAGGCCAGATCTTGCACCATCAGACTACCATTTCTTTCGGTCTCTATAGAACTCCCTTAATGGTATAAAGTTGACTTCAAAAGAGGCATATGAAAATCACTTGTCGCAGTTTTTAATAAAATCCGTTTAAAATATGAAATAAATTGTTTGAAGTTTGACTACAAAAGGTGGGATAGTTTTAAAAAATACTGTAGTTAAGTAACTAAATTTATAAATAAATGACTGAACAAGTGCAACAGTTAACAAATTCATAATAGTATTTTATGTATCTAGGACGAAAAGTAAGTCTTTAAGGTATGAGCAAGTTGTTTGCGAGTACCTTAAAGACACTTTTCGTCTGAGGTACATACATAATTTTATGTCATACTGGTTTCTAAAATTGTTAAATTATTAAAAGAAATCTCCAGAAATTTGTAGCAGTATTAGTTTTAAGTAAGTAGTCTAAGGCGCAACAATTCGTATTTCCTAGCAACGAGCATTTATAGAACAAAAAGTGACACTTTAAAGAACTAGGACTTTAAAATGACACTTTAAAGTCCTAGAACTTTAAAGTGTCACTTTTCGTCCTATAAATCGTTCGAAAAACGTTGCTTTAGAAACGAGTATGACATAAATAAATTAACGGGCCGAGCACGCATAACTAATTAAATAATGAATGTAGAACTGAATTACTGATCGAATAACTGTTAAAATCCTGAAATTATTAAAAACTGTCTAAATGAATAACTGCACGAATTATTAATCAACAAAATAATGAGTAGATAAATGATTGTAATTAAACAAGAGAAAACATGACAAATAATAATAATAATAATAATAATAATAATAATAATGTCATCGAACTTTCTTGTCCAGCAGAACCTAACATCACATCTAAGGAGATCGAGAAGAGAGAGAAGTATAGAGATCTCTTGTCCGAACTTGGAAAATTGTATCCAGGACATAGGGTCAAGTTGGCCGTTTTGATTATTGGGGTCCTAGGCGGGATAAAAGCAAGCTTCGTCCGGGAGCTTGAGATCATCCCGGAATGCAGGTCAGTTTCGGCCTCCCTGACCTGCAGAATACAAAAAGCAGTACTTCTTGGCTCCCTCCACATCGCGAGGGCGCACGAGGTGGTGTAATCCGTGCTCGCACATCACCAGGGTTTGGGATGCGAGCACGTGGAAGGGCCCTACAGGTGATGCTAGGTATGATGAGTCACCCGACCTGAAGTTGGTAGAGCCTGTAGGAGATCTGGGAACCCTCCAACGTGAGTGATTGGGTGCTAGGTTCTGTCCTATCCCCGGGGTGAACGGAGGAGGGCTTCCCAGAGAGACCATCTGTCCCTAATGGATATAAAAATAATAATAATAATAATAATAATAATAATAATAATAATAATAATAATAATAATAAGGCGTCACATATTTGAAACCGAAAGACATTGACACATCAAACCCTGCTAAATATCGGCCGATTACGTGCCTACCCACTATTTATAAACTGTTGACCTCCATCATCACACACAAAATAAACTTACACATATCGCGCTACAGTATTATACCGGAAGAACAAAAGGGATGCTGCCAAGGTTCTAGGGGTTGTAAAGAGCAACTTATAATAGACAGCGAGATCCACAACCAAGTTAAGCAAAAGCACAGAAACCTTTTCTATGCCTATATAGATTACCGGAAGGCGTTCGATAGTGTACCACATTCCTGGCTGATATATGTGTTAAAACTGTATAAAATAGATAGCAGGCTAATACAATTCCTACGACAGGTAATGACCAAATGGACTACCATCTTAAACATTCAAACTGAATATGAAAACTTACAATCACAACCAATTAAAATTGCTCGTGGCATATTTCAAGGCGACTCCCTCAGTCCCTTATGGTTTTGTCTTGCAATAAATCCCCTTTCGAGAATTTTAAACGAAACAGGATACGGTTACCTTATTGATAAAGAAAATAGAATTAAACTTTCACATTTACTTTATATGGATGACATTAAATTATATGCAACAACGAGGCAACAACTAAATTACTTGCTTAAATTAACAGAAGCTTTTAGCAGTGATATCAAAATGATGTTCGGAATAGAAAAATGCAAAATTAATTGTATTACGAAAGGTCGTCACAAAGAAACTCATCCATATAATCTTACACTTCAAAATGATACTATCAGTAGCATGGAATTTAAAGAGACCTACAAATATCTGGGATATATGCAAACTACTTCCATAGAACACAGCAAAATAAAAGAAGAACTGAAAAAACATTATAAGGAGAGACTTAATAAAGTATTCAGTACTCAACTATCCGCTAGAAACAAAGTCAAAGCAGTAAATACATATGCGATTCCTATCCTCACCTATTCATTTGGCGTAATTAATTGGACTGATACCGATTTAGAAGCATTTAATACCATTACAAGATCAACTGCGACTAAACATAATAATCATCATGTACACTCAGCAGTAGAACGATTCACACTTGAAAGAAAGCTTGGTGGTCGTGGTTTTATTGACATTAGAAACCTATACTACAGTCAAATAAACAACTTACGCACATATTTTCTTAATAAAGCCGAATCCAGTGATATACATAGAGCTGTCATAAATAAATCTGAATTAGGGACACCACTGCAATTCAAAAATAATCATTTCGATCCCACAGAGAAAATAATTAAAAACGAACAAAAATTAGAAAACTGGAAACGAAAAGCTTTACACGGAAAATACGCATACCAACTAGAGCAAGAACATATTGATAGAGAAGCATCCAACGCATGGCTAACAAAAGGCAATATATTTGCAGAGACTGAAGGTTTTCTGGTAGCAATACAAGACCAAATAATAAAAACTCGTAATTACGCCAAATATATACTAAAAGAGAACACGGTGAATAGCGATAAGTGTAGGTTATGCCGACAAAGTAGGGAAACGATAGAGCATATAACTGGGGGCTGCGGAGTATTAGCAAATAAAGAGTACGTACAAAGACATGATAATGTTGCTAAACAAATACACCAAGAACTAGCACTCAAATATAAATTGATCTCCACACGAACGCCGTATTACAAATATACACCAAAAAACGTCTTGGAAAATGACACAGCCAAATTATACTGGAACCGAGACGTTATCACTGATAAAACCGTTGCAAGTAATAGACCCGATCTTACAATAGTGCTAAAACCATCTAAAACTACCTATCTTATAGAAGTATCGATACCCAACACTGAAAATATTAACAGAAAACATCAAGAAAAAATACAAAAATACATCCCTCTTGCAGACGAAATAAAAGAAATGTGGCATCAAGATACAGTTAAAATCATTCCAATAATATTGTCATCTACCGGAATCATTCCAAAAGCCCTTCATAAAGCAATAGAAGAAGTACAATTAAACAAATCCATATATATACAGCTACAAAAATCAACAGTTTTGGATACATGTTCAATAGTACGACGTTTTTTTAACACATCCGCAGAATTTATAGTACACAATGCAGAAAACTAGAGACTTGGCATATGCCCGTCCTTGTCTTCTTAAATCCCACATAGCTGTGAGAATAAGTTTTAAATAATAATAATAATAATAATAATAATAATAATAATAATAATAATAATTATAATCATACGCTGTGTCGTTATACATCAGAAGACACAATGCAGCCCTGAGAGTGCTCTATTATCATCTAAGGCACTCTTATGGTATTGACAATGCACCTGTAATACCGTATGTCCCCGTTGAGATCGAGTCCGTGGTGGAAAATACCAGATGTCGTATATACTGGAATTATTCGTTTCCCACCACGAGACAGCTCCAAGCAACCAAGCCGGATATAGTTCTGCTGGACTTAGATGTCAAATGTTTGTATGTCATCGAACTTTCTTGTCCAGCAGAACCTAACATTACATCTAAAGAGATCGAGAAGAGGGAGAAGTATAGAGATCTCCTGTCCGAACTTGGAAAATTGTATCCAGGACATAGAGTCAAGTTGGTCGTTTTGATTATTGGGGTCCTAGGCGGAATAAAGGCAAGCTTCGTCCGGGAACTTGAGATCATCCCGGAATGCAGGTCAGTTTCGGCCTCCCTGACCTGCAGAATACAAAAAGCCGTTCTTCTTGGCTCCCTCCACATTGCGAGGGCGCACGAGGTGGTGTAATCCGTGCTCGCACATCACCAGGGTTTGGGATGCGAGCACGTGGAAGGGCCATACAGGTGATGCCAGGTATGATGAGCCACCCGACCTGAAGTTGGTAGAGCCTGTATGAGATCTGGGAACCCTCTAACGTGAGTGATCGGGTGCTAGGTTCTGTCCTATCCCCGGGGTGAGCGAAGGAGGGCTTCCCAGAGAGACCATCTGTCCCTAATGGATATAATAATTATAATAATAATTTATTCGTTTCCACTATGATACATATAGGGCGGGTTGCACAAACATGATTTAACAGCTTGGTTAAATTAATCATTAGTCAAAGTGAACAAAATCGAATCAAAATTGGAATGCATATGACAAATAACACATGAGTAAACAAAAAATGATGTTCTTTTGTCAACTTTGATCATTCGTTAATTTAACAAAAGCTTTGTGCAACCGGCCCATAGGATATAATAAATGAATAAGTAAAGGTAAAGGTATCGGCATTAACACCCTGTGAGAGAGCATGGCCGGCAACATGGGGGGTTAAGGCCTTCTAAGTCGCTTCTCAACCGAGGTATGAGAAACGAATGAATAAGTAAAGGTATAAGAAATGAATAAATAAACGAACCAACCAATTAATAAAGTAACAAACGATAAACAGATTCATGGACGAATCAATAAACAAAATAAACGAACGGGCGAATGAATAACATTATGGATTCATAAAAAAAGGAAAAAGAAATTGAAACTTTACCCAACTAAAAAAGGAACAAAGCAATTAATACGCAATTCCGCAGTGAGTTAATGTTTAACGTTACATTAACCAAGAGAAAGTTTACGAAATTTTGTGATAAATAAAAAAAAGTACAGCAAGATTAAACTGTGGATCAATAAAATATGAATCTGAATTTGAAGGATGCATAAATATAATGTAGCACAAAAAGATGAATACGCCAGAGGAATAATAGGAAAATGAGGAAGTGCATGTATTGAAAGGTGAATGGATAAATGGAAGTGTTAAGAAATGCCCGATTGTCAACAGCAAATTAAAAAATAATTATGTGTGATTATAAAAATCTTTAATAAGAAGGCTTTGAATTAAATTATTAATTAAGTCTTAACCAACCTCACTTATTAACTGTAGTTTGAAATATTATTTTAAAGCTTTTGTCATTTCAAAATAATTAAAGCAACGACTAAAACTGATCAACGTTTAAAACATGTTGGAGTTCTAAAAACAATTTAAAATCGTTTAAAACCAGGATGCTTTTTCTCACTAAGCTGAATGTTGTTCTGATTATAGTGCTGGCTATAAAACACGTTTTCACGAGTGTCCATAACAGCAATAAACAAAAAGACCGCTATGGTAGGGATTTGTAGATCTTTTTGTTGTGGTGCTGTGACATTAAAACGAAATTCAATTTTTAGTTTTTTCGTTATGTATGGATTGGACGATTGGAAAATGGTGAATGCAAAAATAGAAATGTTTAAATATAAAGATAAAAAACCTGAAATTACATCACTGGTTTTATTTTCTTTCTGAAGTTGTAGCTGAAGTAATTAAAATGTTTAGTTATTACGTTAGGTAATGTGTTTGTAATTGCAAACAGAATAGTTATAACGCCCTGAAAACAATGTACGAGTACATATACAAACGAGCAGGTATATGAAGTTTCAATTTAACGTGAACTGCGAAGTAGCGAAGTTACCTGCAATTGTGTAAATTCCTTAGTCTCTGGTTTGGAAATTCAGTGAGTAACAAACGTACGAGGATGAACATCTGTGGTTTAATCTTAGCTAAAGGCTTAGAAAACCATTAGAGGCATTTATGGTTAACGCATTAATTCTAACCCGTTTTGCTTTCTAACAATTCTGCATTGAACAATCCGTTATTGGGTTAATTCTTGAAATCTATAGGAAGAACTTAACAAAATGTGCTTGCAAAATTGATTTGCTATCTCCAAATAAAGCCAATTAATTTCAGTCCTGCCCAGAAAACAACAGAGACAAAGGCTTAAGACTTCAAAGATACTATGAATTAGGCTAAAAGCTTCCTTGCTTTCCGTTTTACGAGTGAACAATTCTATTCTAATGTTTAATGGAATAATACTGAATAGCTTGCATTCCAAAAGCAAGTTAATTTCGATGTTAAACTCTGGATTCGCCATTCACCTAAACAGATCATGTTATAACAATCGAGCTACAAGTATGAATGCATGTTTTTAAATTAATTGTAAATCACTATGAACCTTCGATTGTTAGGATTATCCAATGGAAATGCTGCAAAGAAATGTGAACAATATATTGTTATGGTAGCAGTCTTTTAATTAATTTCTTTTATAAATAAAAAGAAGCTCCATACAATTTTTCAGACTCACTAATTATGATTTTTGAAATTTAGAATTAATAATAAAATTTTGACATCTCAGGGTCGTTGAAGGATTCGTTTTTGAATTTTGAAAAATAACTAATGTAATAAATTTCTACTAAACTTTTAGAAATGCAAGCTTTATTACAACCTAAACTTATTTCTAAACTTAAAATTAATACAAAACTAAAACTAAAAACACTCACTCACAAAACAATATTATTCCTTGAATTTGAAAAGTCCCACCAAATACTGTTCCCTGTCCAATTTATTATCTGTTCCAATTTATAATTATAATTTCTTCAACCAATTTCCAATTAAACTTTCCTCCACTATATCCAATTTAATATTTTCAGTATATTTCAGCTTGTATTTATTCTTTATTAATTATTCTTCAGTTTTCCGTTGATATTTTATTATTATATTGGAAGTTTTCAGAGCAAAACTCAAACACGTCTTTCACGTTTTTCAGTTTTAAAAAACTGTTGTTTATCTTTCGTCAATTTTTATCTGCTTCCCTAGTTATTCCCAAAAATCTCCCATTCCTTGAATTTGTTTTAAAACATTCATCCTTTCACATACATGCACATAAAATATAACTATGACTACTATTTACAACAAATAACAATAAATACTTAAATTAATCTTAATTTATTTACATAATTAATCTTTTAAAACTTGCATCCTAAAAGTATACTCCAAATTTGTATTTTAATTAATAAATATACGAGGTAGCGACCAAATGTTCCTGGCCCGACCTACTTCTAGAAGCGTGACATGCAAAATAATATAAATAATAGTAGGCTGCATTTTTCCTTAGGCTCCACATACATTTTCATTTGTTTCCATTGCGTTGTTTACAAATAGCTGCCAGTAGACCGACAACAAGTGGAATATTTTTCAAAACTGGAAAAACTAGAGTACCGCGCAGTGATTAAGTTTCTCACTAAAGAAGGTTTGATGTCAGATCAAATTAAACAAAGGATGGATGCACTTTACGGTGACAGTGGACCATCGTTATCAACTGTAAAAACTTGGTCAAAATTATTTCGTTGGGGAAGAGAGTCGCTAGAAGATGATGCGCGTTCAGGACGCCCCATAGAGGCTACAACATCAGAAATGGCGAAAAAAGTCGATGAAGTTGTTCTTACCGATAGGCGACTCAAAACGAAAGAAATTTCAGAAAAGACAGGCCTTTCGACTACTACCATTTTCAGGGTCCTCCATGAACATTTGGGTATGACAAAGGTCAGTGCAAAATCACCCACCGTACAGTCCGGATTTAGCGCCCAGTGATTATTATTTGTTGTCAAAACTTAAGCAGGATTTACGGGGAAAGAAATTTGCCAATGATAACGAAGTGATGGCGGCGGTTTTTCAGCATTTTGAAGACAAAACTCCAGAGTATTTTTATAAGGGTATAGAGCTGCTTATTAAAAGATGTAAGAAGTGTGTTGAAGTAAAGGGTGATTATGTTGAAAACTAAACAGATTTTTTTATTTCTCAAACAACTGCAAGCGGGTTAGGCCAGGAATATTTGGTCGCTACCTCGTAAATTTTCTAAAAATTTATATCACTTCAATATATTCAAATTTCCACTTGCATTTAAGTTTCTAAAATATATTGTTATGCTATCTAATTGATAACACACAAAATAAATCTATTATTGAAATGCCCCAAGCAACTGGGTGCCAAATAAATGTTATGTAATTTGAAAGTATGTATTCTTGTCTGTATGTTTGAATATGTGTGTATGTGTGCGTACATAAAATTAAATACTCAGACAATTCACTATTTGAAATAATCCCTGTAAAATAAATATACACACCAAACAACTGTAAACCAAAAATACCTGAACATTAATTCAAAATCAAAATAAGTTCAATAATTATATACATGAGTTCTAGCAGTGAATATTGTTTTGAAAAATTGCATTTTAAAGATTGAAAACGTTTTAATTCGGAAGAAAGAGAAATAACAAATAAATTTAAATTTAGAACTTTTACAAAACTTTACGTTAAAATTCAATAAAGTAAAATATTAAATTTAAAATTCAAAATTCATTTCAAATTAAATAAATCTAAAGAAATAACACTTATCTTAATTCTTCTCACAATATCCGGGCTTGTTCTTGCATAAATTTGATGTGGGCAACATCGCATAGAAGGATTCTTACGTAGTTGACCTTGTACTCTGCCATTAGCTGATTTACGTTGTTTCAGTTATAACATAACTGATTTTCCACAGGTAAGTCTTTATTTATTAAATATTTTTCACTATTAATCACTCTATTGTCTACTTTAATTGCTTTGCTTGATTTTTATTTGATTCACTTTCATTTCTTTTAGGTTTATTGTTTGGGTTAATATTATAACCTCAAAACTCGTCGTCGTAATTAAAACAATTTACACCAACTTATAATCGTTAAAAGATTTTATTCACGAAGAAAATATTGTCAACACACAACAATTGGTTAAACAAACTGTGTTTAAATTCATTCGAAGTTCACAAAACGTAAATATTATACATACTTCTATACACATTAGATTTATTTTATAACATTTAACTTATCGAAGAACTTTATTTAATTAAATTATTATTTATTATTATTTTGATTCCATTACTTCACCTTAATTTTCGATGCTTTTTATCAATTTCACATTACTTTAAAAACTTCTAACACATAACTTCACTGACGTTTTTAACTTTTTTGATCGATATTCAATTATTAAAAAAAAAATAGTTGAGAGTGCCATGACGTCATTTTTAAATATGGAGCGACAAAATATACGTACTTCTGCTTTGGCAATTTGATGGACACTGCAGACATATTGTTTTAAAGTCAACCAATGGAATTCGAGTATTTTTACAACTTTTGACTCAAGTTTAATATTAATAAAATTATTGAAATTTTATAACTAACTTAAATCTAATATTAAATAAATAACAAATAATCAATTTACTTAAAACTAATTAACTGTACAAAATTTTATTTATAAACTTGATTTAGAATTCTGATATTCATGAAAGCAATATTTGCCAGAATGCCTGACTTAACTTCAAATTAACCCATTTTCAAAATTATTCCTAATTAAAATAAAAACTATACTAGCTTACAACTATATACAAAATAATAAAAATAATTTCATTCTTGTTAAATTTCATAAATTTGCCTAATTTGGCTGTAATTCACGTCCAAAAATTATGACATTTGTCAAACTTACATATTGTGATTATTTTTATAATATTCACTTTCTGTCTTTAAAATCTCACTATTCTTAAGCTTTATATGCTTTAACAACTTATTATCATGTTTTATTTCCTGTTTGAATTTTTCTAATTAGTGAAAAACACTGTTAAAAATATTTTAGTACACATGTACTTAGAAATAACTTATTTTGTTAATTTTAAGTAATTGATCTAACTTTATTTGTACTAAGAAATGAATAACTTGGACAGTGGCGTGCAGTGAGTTTTTTACTTGGGGAAGCGCTTCTGTTTTACTGATAAGTACAAAAAGTGACAGCTTTTGATAATGCAAAACGTCAGTGTCAAAGAAATTGGCATAATTCAGTTTTAGGCTAAAAAGCTTTCTTTGGAAAACGAGATTTGTTGTAGCTAGTGAAATAATATAATTCAACAAATTTTAATTCATTAAAATTCTGAAACCTGACTCAGTTGTTACGTAATATTATTCAAAATTTCTAATGTAGCTCTCAAAAGAACCTCATTTTTGCTATAAAGGTATTATGTGTAGCGAAAATAAGATTCTATAAAGAGCTATGTTAAAATTGAGGTCGGATTATTGTTCCTCGTGCCAAAAAGGTAGTTTCCCCAATTTTCATATCAATATTTCGAAAACTTTTGAAATTACAGCAAAAAATTAAGATTAAAATTTCGACTTTGACACCCTGTATCTCCCTAAATATTAACTTTTGGACTAAGGTAATTTTAGGTAAATCGTAATATTTTGGTTTCGCAAATCTACTGTTGGTCTTTGTCCCATTACTTTTGGACAACCCTGTATAAAATTAATAAATTTTTGAATGAACAATCAGAGTCATTTTAACCCATAAAGGTTATAATATTTTATATTTACGACGTTTACAAAAAAAATCATTCAAATCGGAGAAGTTTGAACCGGTTTCGAGATATAAACGTAAAGTTACTCCACTAAAACGCAAGTACAAATATGTGCCTTGCGCCAGCGACCACCGCTTCTCGTACAGCTAGAATCACGTATGTGAAATTACAAAAGCGCAGATGCAACAAACGATTGTTATACGGGACCTTGTGCGAATATTTCGGAGCGGCCCAAGCGGGCCCAAGATAACTTTCGACGTTCGAGCCGATGTTTCCCGGTAAAGTTCAACGCTACGGCCAACGTTGAACGGCGCGTTACAAAATGCGTTAATTTGCAATGAGTATTCGCATGATATTAAAAGCGAAAATTAAATAAATAATGTTAACATACTGCTGAAACAAAAATAAAATTAATAAATTATATTGCTTTGCCTTATGAAGGCAAGGGAAGCGGTGCTTCCACCGCTTCCATGGACCGCACGCCACTGATACTTGGATATCGTAATTGTATCCTTTAATCGTCAATCTTTAATATGATTTTTAAGACATATTTGTTGTGTATACTTACTTTACAGTACTTTTATCTGAACTTACAAATCATAACAAACTTCTAAAATGACTTTATATGAAATTGTCTCAATATTTATCCTTATGTAATCTATAAGTGTAAAATTTGTATAACGTAACTGTCAAAATTTGTGTATATTGTATTTGTGTTAATTGTGTGAATAAATTAATATTGTTTATAAAGTTTAATGTCTAAAATACACAACAATATATTTGTAACTTTAAATAATAAACAAAAATACATTTGTATGTTAATTTAAGCAATAATGCAAAGAGCAAAGAAAAAGTTTCGTTGTTGGTAAAATTGCCTAATCAAAATGCATTTAATTCAATCTCTCTGACTGTAAATTGTATCAAGTTTAAACACCTGCTGTAGAACGAAGGAGTTATTAGAATTATGATGATAAATTGTGTGTTATAGCAAAAAACCTAAGAGTTAATGTATTTTCTGTGATGCTAATTTATGAACCAAAATAAACCCGTAACCATGTAACCATGTAACCATGTAAATTAGCTTTATATTCCTCAATTTTTAATGAATGTGGGCGAACAGTTTTGTTGCAAAATTGAAATATAAAATGTGTTATAGATTTACGTAGTTAGTTATTATGTTATTAAGTTGTAGAGAATTTATGTTTTAGAATGCCTTACCCGATGTATTGTTGAAAATTTATTGGAGGAAATGCGCACGTTTTGTTGTGGATGAAAGAGACTAATATAGTATTAAAAAATCCCAGAATACTTTGAGATTTGTAGCACCAGAACTTCGTGCTATACTTTCGCAGTTTCGTTATTTGATTTATAAAATCAGTAGGCAAAAACTCATAAAAGAAAATATTAAACTTCAAACTTCGTAAATTTTCTTGGTTTTATACTAGGTTTACTACCTTTTTTTATTTATCACTTGATCTTGATTTATATTTTTTATAAACATTTCGATATGAGAAGCTAAACTATATTTGAAACATTGAACCTTTCGGAGTTTCCATTAAACCCCACTAAAGTTTTTCATTACTTAAATATTCTAATTCCCTATTAATTTGTTTCGGTATTTCCTTCGGTATTTTAGCTAAAATAACTTAGCCTACGCGTATTATTTTATAAGCTTTAGATGTTTGAAATATTATTATTTAGTTTCGACTGCTCAGAAATGGTTCTGAATTTTCGATGAGCATTCCAACAAAACCTCATGAATTTTTTAGTAAGGAACTGTAAGTGCTGTTCGGTTTTAGCATTGCTCTAAATTCTTGCTCGTAATTAAAATTTGCTTTATTAAAACTAAACGTTGAGTCTTTCTAAGCTTCTTTAAGCTTTAATTGAAGTGATTACCTTGTATTTACATTAAACTGTGTCTAATTCGCCGAATTTAGTAATTATTTTCAACTAGTTTACAGAACGCTTTCTTCGATTGGTTGCAGTGGCGTGCAGTGAGTTTTTTACTTGGGGAAGCGCATTTGGTTTACTGATAAGTACAAAAAGTGACAGCTTTTGATATACACAATGCAAAACATCAGTGTCAAAGAAATTGGCATAATTCAATTTTAGGCTATTAAAAGCTTTCTTTGGAAAACGAGATTTGTTGTAGCTGGTGAAATAATATAATTCATTAAAATTCTGAAACCTGACTCAGTTGTTGCATAATATTATTCAAAATTTCTAATGTAGCTCTTAAAAGAACAAGTAAAGATGAGTAAAACAAAGTGTCTTTCCCACTTGATATATTAAAAATACAGTAGCAAACCAGGTTTCATCTCATAGAGACATTATCAATGCTAAAATTTGTCTATTCTTAAAAGAACCTTATTTTTGCTATAAAGGTATTATGTGTAGCGAAAATAAGGTTCTATAAAGAGCTATGTTAAAATTGAGGACGGATTATTGTTCCTCGTCCCAAAAAAGGTAGTTTCCCCAATTTTCATATCAATATTTCGAAAACTTCTGAAATTACAGCAAAAAATTAAGACTAAAATTTCGACTGTGACACCCTGTATCTCCCTAAATATTAACTTCTGGACTAAGGTAATTTTAGGTAAATCGTAATATTTTGGTTTCGCAAATCTACTGTTGGTCTTTGTCCTATTACTTTTGGACCAGCCTGTATAATATTAATAAATTTTTGAATGAACAATCAGAGTCATTTTACCCATAAAGGTTATAATATTTTATATTTACGACGTTTACAAAAATCATCATTCAAATCGGAGTTGTTTGAACCGGCAAATACAAATATGCGCCAGGCGACCAGCGCTTCTCCTGCAGCTTAAAGCACGTATGTGAAATTACAACAGCGCAGATGCGTCAAACGATTGTTATACGGGAACTGAGCGACTTATTTCGGCGTGGCCCAAGGTAACTTTCGACGTTCGAGTCGATGTTTGCCGGTAAAGTTCGAACGGTACACGGTCAACGTTGAATGCCGCGTTACAAAATGCGTTAATTGTTAATTGAGTATTCGCATTATATTAAAAGCGAAAATTAAATAAATAATTTTTTTGTGTAGTCAATGGTAAACGGCCATTTTACTTTGTAGAAAATAGTAAAGAAAAGTGGCATTTTTCTCGTTAGCAACCTTTTCCTCATTACAACGCTTGAGTCATTAGCAACCAACACTTTATTCCTAGCAACACAGTCTGTTTGTTTACTTGTTACTATGTACGTGTTGTAGTGTTGTTATGTTTCCGTACAAACATAACCTTGATAAATTTAACAAATTTGTCTAGAAAATTCGAACTTTTAGTACTTACACAAAAAAATAGTGTATTCAACGCGTAAGAAAAGTGGTTTTCTAGCTCGTGAAATTGTAATTCGCTCGCTAACGCTCGTGAATCAAACATTTTCCACTCGCTAGAAAACTGCCACTTTTCTTTACTTGTAGAATAATCTACTATTAACATACTGCTGAAACAAAAATAAAATTAATATAATATAAATTATATCGTTTTGCCTTATGAAGACAAGGGAAGCGGTGCTTCCATCGCTTCCATGGACCGCACGCCACTGATTGGTTGTATAAATATAATTTGTCAGAGTCTTTTAAATTTAGCAAATTTTGCCAGATAAGCAAACATATTTAGTTTTACTTTGAAAAATAATCTTAAACTTATATGTACTACCATATGAACAAAAAATATTTAGATAAGGATGGCCATGGTGAACAAAATCAATAGGCGCGTTCAATGTACTTAGCGATTGCAAGGGCTATGTATCATTTGCGTTCAATGCGTAGTAGCGGTTGGTATCGATCTAGGGAAAGTTTGGAGCGTAAAAATTTTACGCTACTTTTTAGAGCGATACTGAAAATTGAAAACATAACCTCAATTGTGACACAAAAAGGTGTGGTTATTTCATATATATATTTATTAGCTATTTTGATCTTTATTGAATTAACTAAAATTAGTGCAATATGAACTGCTGTGTTACCAGTCAAAGGCCAGCCATTTTTGTAATAAATTATTTTAAGGTTATGTTGTTCTTGTTTGTTTCTATGATTTCGCGTGTGACCGTTCAGTAGACATAAATCGCTCCTAAAAGTAGCTGCTAGCGATCCACATAAATCGCTACGTACATTGAACGCGCCTAATGTCTTTGATAGGTTCAGCTTGTTGTTGGTTCTACATGTCAATTAAATGTCAGTTTCGATTTGAATTTTTATTTATCATGGTATTCTCGCAATTACATAAACGATTCATCATTGAATCTTATTTTCGTAATGGAAATCTTGAAAATGGGGAATGTATATACAGTACTCGAGCTTGCCAGTTTCCTGATCTTGTGTTCTTGGAAGCTAACTTTTTCAATGTGGTCCGGAATTGTGTGCGATTGTTCAGAGAAACAGGAAGCGTAACACATAAGGACGGTGGTGGCAGACCAACGGTCCGTACAGAGGAGACTATTGAAAATGTTCGACAGATTATGAATGAAGCACCAACAACATCATTGCGAAGACTCACACAGCAAGTTCCCGTATCTTATGGTACCTGCAGAACAATTTTGAGGAGGGACATTGGTTTATTTCCTTACAAGATGCAGGCTTATCATGAATTGTTACCGCCCGATCATAACAGGCGCGTGTAATATTGCCAATGGTTCACCCAACATTTATAGCACAACAATGACCTCTTGGATTTGACATTCTTTACAGATGAGGCGTGGTTTCATTTGTCAGGGTATATCAATTCACAAACCATGAGGATGTGGAGTGCTGAAAACCCTCACATATTTCGTGAGTCTCCGTTGCATTCCCAGAAAGTTGGGGTATGGATTGGTGTTTCTCGCAGACGATTGATACCCATATTCTTTGAAGGAACCATCAATGCCCAAAGGTACCGTCACAACATATTAGAACCCTTCATAAACCAAATTCATGAAGACGAGCTACAACAGGGATATTTCCAAAATGATGGTGCCACTTCTCACACGACTCCGCAATCTATCGCTTATTTACGACAATTTTTTGGCGATCGTCTGATCAGTTTACGTTGTGTACCTGAATCCCCGCCAAGATCACCAGATTTGACTATCCTAGATTACTTCGTTTTTCCACATTTGAAAAACATAATTTTTAAGACACCAGTTCACACACTTCCTGAGTTGCGAAACCGAATAGTTGAAGAATGTGCTAATATCACACCAGAAATGCTCCGAAACGCATTTGAAAACATGAAAAGGCGTGTAAATTTATGTTTGCATGAGAATGGTGGCCATTTTCAACATGTAATGTAATAAATTGAAAATAAACCCGTAGTTTAATAACTAAGTTTTATTTGACAAGCTGATTAGCATACATAACCTATATAATTTCAACTACTGACGATGAATCAAACATGTAAGGTACGTTCAGAATTCCTAAGCCACCCTTTATCTAAATAATTTTTGTTCATATGGTATATACATAGTACAAATCTTTGAATATAAAACTAACAGGAATGCGGGTATCGCTTTAGTAGCTATACAAAAAGTGCGACGGAAGTCGCCATTTTGATAATCTATTTGTAGTCATAGTTTTGAGACTGACAGCTGACAAATAATAGGTTAGTTGTGCTGTTTGTGGTTTTTCTCTAACAAGGACAAATAAAAATTTAGGAATAACTTTCCATAAGTAAGTATTTACTTTCATTTCATGTAACTACGTTCATTACGAATAATATTTAAGAACAATTTGATGTTATAATTTCAATGTCAAAGAAAGGTCACGAGTGAATATCATAGGCGTCACATACGTATTTTATATAGATTAGCACTTTGCAAAATATATATTTAAAAAACTGTTTTAACCGTCAGCATTATAATATTTTATTTCTTGCAGCTTCTAATTTTTGTTCAATCAAACTTTTACTACAGTTTTTGTCAGTTTTCGTCATTGAATACTTTATATTCAAAGGTTTACGTATCCCGTATTTATTCTAAAAGGTACGCCACTGACATACCGGAAACATTCAGCCGCTATTTGCATCATCTATCTTGGTCTCACGTATGTTTTGTGTAGCCTCATTCCTGTTAGTTTTATATTCAAAGGTACAAATACATTTTTCAAACTAAGCCCAATTGCATTTTTACACTATTTAGATTATTGGCAAAAGCTTTCCTATACTAATTTAAGATAAGGTTTCTCAATTTCAAGGTCTCGCTAATTTTGTTAAATTAATTAAGGGCTATAAAATAGAGTAGTTAAACAAAATTTTGTAAACTACAAAATTGGATATTATTTAACTAAGGACATTAATACCGGGTGATCATCGGCATTTATAATTAGAGGAGGCTGTGATTGGTGCTATTTTATGCTGTGTGGTTGGAAACACTGAGAAATTAATAATAAATTGACAATTGTTATATTTGAGGTTATGCTCGTGCTTTGTACGATCTTTGATGGTATAGTAAACATTATTTTGCCGAAACGCAGAAATAAAATAAGAAGAAGATTACTTTCAGTGAGAAAAATTTTATGTTGAATATCAAACATTTTTAAAAATAAATGTCACAATTCTGACACTTAAAATTTTTAATTTCAAACTGCAAGCCTGTGTTGCCAACTTTATGGTAAATATCACAGCCTGCTCTAATTATAAATTCCGTTGATCACCCGGTACTTAGTTTACAATTTTAGAAAAATTTGTTATTTGAAAACTTTATACGAACCACAACACGTAATAGTTCGGACACTAGCTTTTTCTTCTGTATACTATACACTTATACAGGGTATCTCAGACATGACTCCCCAGGCCTATAACTTTGTTATTTTTGAAAATAACTATAATAAACTATATATATTCGTAAATGGGAGCAAATTCTCTATAAGATGGGGAAAGAAAATATTAGAAAATCTGTACTCATATTATGGCAGCGATATTCAACTTTTTTTTTTCAAATTGCCCACTATGCTTTTTTTCGGTCATTCTGATAGTACTTTTTATTCTCTTTATAACCATGTAAACCAATATTGATCTTACATAAGAAAATTCTCGAAATAAATACGATTGAAAGGTGAAGTCTATGTTTGCCATGGAAACAACTGATTGTTGTAATTTGTACTCGTCGGCGATAAATACAATAGCGGATACCTTTCTGCATACAACCTTGCTGCTCTTGCATTGCTCTCGCATAAACCATAAATAAGGATCATATCAAGCTTTTCAGAATTAGTGTAATTCAGTTCTAATACCCCTATGATTTTAATCAGGAACCTACAAATACAGAAGGAGCGCCTGTCATTCTTTACAACGTAAATTGCAATTGTTTTACAGCTATACGCTATTGTTTTCATCGCCGACGAGTACAAATTACAACAATCAGTTGTTTCCATGGCAAACCTGGACTTCAACTTTCAATCGTATTTTTTTCGAGAATTTTCTTATGTAAGACCCATATTGGTTTACATGGTTATAAAGAGAATAAAGAGTACTATCAGAATGGCTGAAAAAAAGCATAGTGTGCAATTTGAAAAAAAAAGTTGAATATCGCTGCCATAATATGAGTACAGATTTTCTAACATTTTCTTTCTCCATATTATAGAGAATTTGCTCCCATTTACGAATATATATAGTTTAGTATAGTTATTTTTAAAAATAACAAAGTTATAGGCCTGGGGAGTCATGTCTGAGACACCCTGTATATTTTTTAAATAACTTATTGATAAACAGAAATGATATTATTACTGCTGTGCTAGTGTTAGAATATGTCAGCTTTGTCTTGGAAAAAGTTTGGTTGAAATAATTAAATGTTTGGGCAAAAGATTTATTTATTACAACAAACTGAACAAACTGCTTGACCAATATGTATTCGGACAATAAAGTAATAATCAAAATTAATGCTGTGTTACGTCCCCTTTGGCTTTAATTACGGCATATATGCGAGATGACATTGTATTTAGTAATTTTTTATAGTCATCTGGTGCTATGGAATTCCATATTTCCATAATTTTCTCCTTTAAACCACTAAGGGTCCGCTGAGGCTCAGTTCGCAATTTTCTTTTCATAATTGACCACAGATTCTCGATGGAATTGAAGTCTGGACTGCGGGATGATCAATCGAGAACAATGATAAAATTTTCCTGCAACCATTTTGACGTAGTTCTTGCGGAATGGCAAGAGGCCCCATCATGTTGAAATATCCAGTCATTGTTTTCGGTTAACATGTCTACAGATGGAATTAAGTTGTTCCTCAATATTTCGACATATTTTTCGGCATTTACTTTCCAACACCCCGTGCCGACATGCAACCCCACACCATTACACTTGCAAGAAACTTTACTGTTCTTTTTAGGCAATCCTTATGATAAACCTCATATTTAGTGCGAATAACCCTTTTACGGACATCACCTACACATAAATCAAATTTAGATTCGTCACTAAATATGATATTATCCCATTACGCTTTCCTTTCGCCCATTTTAAGCGGTTCTGTTTTTGTCTTGTAGTTAATAGAGGCTTCTCTTTTGCCTATTGCATAAATAAAAATTCAGTAAGACAATGAGAAATAGATAAATTAACAATCACAAAAGCAAGACTACCTTATAAAACTTATATCCTCGTCTTCTCAAATAAGTTCGAGTAGTTTCTGTTGAAACACGTTTATTTGTGGCTTTTGACCATAGCTTACTTAAATCTCTTAAGAGATTTTCTTTTGGAATATTGATTAATACTCGAACATCTCTATCAGAAAATAATCGTTTTCTACCAGTCTTTTTGGAAATATCAACTGAGCCACTAGTACAATATTCTTTTACAATATCCGCAACGGTTGATGACGATAGCATAACATCTTTCGCTATTTTGCGGCCAATTTGACAGAAAAGTGAGATTTTATAATAATGTTACGTATGTCCGCACTTACTGGCTTTCCACGAGCCATTGTTTTTCACAATTTAGAATAAACAGCGAAATTGACAGCTTGGAGCTTTTATGTTTCATTCAAAGCCTGCTCGGTTTATTATCAGTGGTATTAAATAGTTATAGTTTGTAAGTGTCCGAATATATTTTTGACAGGCAATTTTCATTCATTCCTTGAATCATCGAATTTTTTAATAAAATAATGGATATCTTTACCTAAGTTTTTCTCTAATATGTAGCTCATTTATTAACGTACTTGGAAATAATAACACAAATCTTTTAAATGTAATATAAATATTACAAACGAAATAGTTTTCCGAAAAAATAGAGATGTCCGAACTAATACTTGTTGGGGCTCGTAATATTCATAACTGAAAATTCGGTTTTGAAACTGAAGGCTACAACATAATTATAGTTAAATTTACCTCTGATATTAATTAAATCACTAGGTTTTCTTGTAGCTTCAGTAACACATTTTCGTTACCATAACCTTTCGGAAATGTTCGTTTCGAGATGTTATTTTTCCATACGAAGAAATATGAAAAACATAAATGCGCCAACAAAAAATCTATCTGATGTTACGCAATTTCCTGGAAGTGCTTTTCAAACCAACTCGAAAGGATAAAAATGCCTTCCTTAAATCTATTAGTCATCAAGCAAAAAGGGAAACGTTCTGGTAAATCATAGAGCGGGGGAAGGAATCGCAAGCGAAGGAATTTCTATTTATTTTTAGAATTATTGTCAACTGAAATAACTTTTCACGATTGTTACATGGCCGTGCATATTATTTACTAATAACTGGGTTCGCAATACTAAACTAGTTAAAAATATTTCCGGAAAACTTGCTGATTTGATATTTTGCTTGATGCTTTACTCGCAGTGTTGAACATATTTTCTGTAATTTTCCGATAACTTATGAATATATAATTCCGATTGGTGGGAAAATATATTATACAGCTTAAAGCAAGTTCTGTAAATTCCATTCTGTCTTGTAATTTGCTTCATATTATTTGTGGCTGTTTTCTGTTTTATCTGTTTGTGACGCATTTCAGTTAGTTTCCTGTTTATTAGTTTATATACACCTTTTCAACTTCAAGTTGAGACTAATCATCTTCAAATTGAGAATAAACACATTCAAATTGAGACAAAACAATCTGAAATCAATTAAACACGTTCAAATTGAGATTTAACATAATCAAATTGAGAATAAACATATTTAAATTGAGAATAAACACATTCAAATTGAGACAAAACAAGCTGAAGTCAATAGCTTGTTTTGTCTCAATTTGAATGTGTTTATTCTTAATTTGAATATG